>OX243795.1:16536643-17843131 GCA_945859595.2 Megachile willughbiella | reverse complement strand
TAAAAATATATCAGGTCATTTTCGACGAAGTCGTAGACTTTGAAGATGGTACTCCTGCAACTGCTTCTCAAATAGCAAAAGATATTACCACATTCCTTATGTGGACATCGAATCCTGAATTTGATGAGAGAAAGAGATTAGCTATTAAGGTAATTCTTTATAATTGTTAAAAAGATACGTAGAAAGCGTATTTATTTAAACATATGTAGTTATAACTGATTCAAATGTTATATAATTGTTACTCATTTACAGGCTCTCATTATCTTTTCGACATTAACAGCGTTAACAATTTACTGGAAGAAACAGAAGTGGGCAACTATAAAGAATACCAAATTACTTTTCACACCATCAAGAAAGCAGTAATAACCTTTCAACGTACAATTAATTCAGCGATTAGCTCAAAGAAAGTGATTGACGATGTTAGGCTCGTATATTGGAATGTAGTTTTTTACTTTGTTTGGAAGTTACGGCATTTAAAAGCGTAATTGCTCTCAAACTGAATAGACGTTCACTAAACACATCAATTGCCTTGTACATATAACTACAACCAATGACTTCATCGTCTGGTTTAAATAAATTGTTAAATCCATTTAAATGTATATATTCATTCTGAAAAAAATAAATTCCCCAAGATATCAACACTACAAGGAGTAGCAAGTAATAATGTAAAGATAATTTCTAAAGAAATCCGTTTATTTTTTCAAGCTTGACTTCATCGACATGGAATAATAATTATTTAATATTTTTAGTAATATGAATTAGATTACACTATTACATGATTTATAGTGTAATACTGAAGTGCTAAGCTGATGAACAGGTATGTATAATATTTCAGGTAGTTGAGAGTTTTATAATATTATATGATAAATGTGAAAATGTGTTAAAAATCTCGTACTTTGGTTTGGATTTACTTTAAAAATAAGGATAAACATCACTACAGTTTGGATAACAAAATTTCCAGAAATTATATTATGTTTGAAATAATTTATGGTTATACTTCTTTTCTCTAAAATGTAACACAATTGTGGGAAAGTTCCGCTTTGTATACAACTCAATGGGAAAGGTACAGTTAGTATCAATTCATGACAGAATTGTACTAGCAGAATAGACCTCACTTGCTAATGATTGGAAAGCTATTTATGGTACTTTGGATGTTTATTAAAAATTAAGTATGACTTCATTAATACATCAATTATGAAGCTTGAACTGAAGAGTAAATAATACACGAGTATTATTAACTGCATAATAGTGACCAAATAAACTTAAAATATATTTCTAGTACATAAATAGTGGAATGGAGAACTGAAGATATTTAATCTAATGCTTCATATATTGATGTACCCATTGATGCAACACTATACCATTTACCATATATGTTATTATAAATCAAGTTACTACTTGGTACGATTCAATTGTAACGTAACACTATTTTTGTATATATTTATATATATATATAAGTATAATATATATATATATATATATAAGTATATATATATTATATATAAGTATATATATAAGAATAAGAGGCCGTTCTTGGATGATGTCTCAACCAAACACGCTCGATACATGCTCACTTTTATGCTACTTGCACAAAAAGGCACATTATTACATCAAAGATTGATCTCAACAACCTGTCTGCTAAAATCTTAAGAACAACTAACAGAGGAAATGCAAATCAAGACTCGATAAAAATGAGCACACAAGAATATAAATTATTAAAATTTAGAATGGTCTACAATATTCATTACTGAGACACCTCCACAGATTATGAAATGGCACTTATGCACAAACTGAAATGTTCACTAATTTACTTATTCAGGCATTTTTTTTGTTTGTTTTTCATTTAAAAAACTTTGAAGGCATAAGTTGTTCTTACTGATTATTAATTTTATTACACAGTCTGTGTTTCCAGTTTTAAGAATCAAAATATGACTTTTGCTTTAAATTGTATTAACTTAAAAAGCTGAAACAGTATTTTCTTAGTTAAATGCGCGTGCATATTTTTAAATAATGTATTAAAATTAAAATAATAATTTTATATATATATATATAATATAATATATAATATGAAATGTGCTCTAAAATCAAGAAATAATAAGTAGCAATAAATGTTTTACGGATTTTGTAAGTAAATACTTCTATAAATTGAAAACACTGATTCAACTTTTATAGTCATAATCACCTTCTTTGCTTTTTACACAGGTGTTATTTTTTATTATATGTCTTTATTCGGCACCCATTTAATATTGTTTGGTACCTTCATTGAATCTTGCCCCATGCTACCACAAAAAGGAAGAGATGTTGTGTTTACATGTGGTTAGGCTAAAAAGTACTACCCTCTGGAGGCTGAGACAATTTCATATTTTCCTTCAGTGTCATCAAGCGACGTAGCTCTTGAAGAACTGTTTTAATTGTGTATTCTCGTTGCCACTTTGCAAGTACTGGTACACTACGATTATCAACCTGCAGAGTTTGATACATGAAATGTTTGTTTCTTTATTATTGATTTAAAAAGGAATTAGAAGATACTTACTGCTCCGGTTGTACTATTGATACAATTCATATTAATCCTGCTTAAAAATCTTACATTTGGAGCATCATCTGGATATCTCTGGCCACAATCAATTTTCAAACTGTACATCCTATTTTCATATGGTGTCTAAAAGTATTATATAATGTTTAAATAATTTATTTATTTAGTAATAATATTTATAACTAGTTAATATTCTTTTGCAGCTACTACTGATTAGAATTATCAATTTTACTTATACCATTTTAATTTCTATATACATGACCATAATTTGTTCTACTTTTATTTAAATATGCACAATACGACATTGTATAAAAATTAAGATATAAATATAAATAGTTATAATACAAATGTATATATAAACAATTAAATCAACGTACTAAATTCAAGAGTTAAATTAATAAATTTAAATACAATTAAAAATTAGGAAATTACTCTAGGTGGTCCAATTATCATTCCAGTCCAATGTGTAAGAGTCATGTCATCATCGTTTTCCAGGCCCCAACTGATTGTACCATCGCCTACACCTTTCTGACCTTGCTCTAATTCCTCTAATAAACGAAAGTTTCGAGGCACAACTAAAAATATAAAATTATAATTATATTCTATAAAATTTCTGACATTGTGCGATTAATCAGAAAAGGTATAGCTAGTACAGGTTATGACTATATTTTTGGATAAAGTATAACCTGCCATTCGTTATTATTTTAATAACTTTCTCTTAAATCCATACAAATTCGTTATAGAATGAAAGTAAAATAGTGATATTTTCAGAAAGTTGACAAATTAACTATTAATTTTAAATACGTATACTATGTGTGATAACTTACTAAAAGGATGAAAGAATACATCTTGTATCTGGACGAATGATTTTGCGAGTGTAATTTTTATCATTAAATTTTATAAGCGACTAATTTTAAACGTTGCGCGGAATTTTATGATTTCCAAAAAGTTTATTTGTTGTTCGTATCTTTTATCCATAAAACAGATATAAAATACTTACCTACACCGGTAGTGGGTACCGCCATGATATCTTATTTTTGTGATACGCTGTATATTTTTCTAAAGAATATCGAACAACACCAAATAATATACTTCAAACTAATCCACTTCAGGATATGCGACTTAACTAAAACGCAAATCTTTCATCACCCACAGCTAAGCTACGGAAAATAATATCTAATATTCAAGTGAAATTCACTTTGCGAAAATTCAGCCAACCTCCGTGAGGTTGTCTGTTTCCACAAACTACTCACTTTCCAGACGGCTGCGCTACATCACATATTTTCAATCCGTAGCAATAGGTCTTCCATTTCTAAAATTTTAGATAAGTTTCGTGATCTTCATAAATTTACAATATTTTATATTTTTTTTTATGAAATTCGTTTCTAAACTAAAAAAAAAAATTATAAATTTTCAAACCTACAGTTTTTTATATGACTTTTAGTTACTGCAATAAAGATTTCTCGCATTAAAATTTAAACAAGACAGTATTTTCGAAAAAAAAATATTTCTCCCAATAATTTTACATGTACGATATGCAACAAAAATATCTTATCACTTCTTATAAATCATATTTTAATCGTAACAATTTTTCGCGTAATATTTGTAATCAAATCACTGACGGATTTCAGCTTCCAAAGGCCCCAGGTATAACAAATGTTTAGAGCCTCCGTACTAGAAAAGCGTAATAGATGTGTGTGTATTCTATCGAGACATATTCCTAAATTTCTAAATCCCTAGACTTAAAAAATTCCTAGATCTTTAAAATCCCTAAATTCCTAGATCCTTGAACATCTAGATGACTGAAACCTCTACTTTCCTATATATCTATATTGCTATATTTCAATAACAGAGAAAAGAAGGAATTCATATTGTCATAACATCTGAAGTCGATTAGGATAATAAATTTAGA
Organism: Megachile willughbiella; assembly: GCA_945859595.2. Taxonomy (NCBI): domain Eukaryota; kingdom Metazoa; phylum Arthropoda; class Insecta; order Hymenoptera; family Megachilidae; genus Megachile; species Megachile willughbiella. Next base: position 17,838,686 of record OX243795.1, on the reverse strand, counting down.
AATAACAAAATAGGAAAATATTAAATGAAATCTATTATATGATGTAGATACAGATTTTCGTGCGATTGAATCAAGTATATATTATGTCGCGTTTAGGAATAGGGCGCCTTGTGTTTACAATACGGTCATGAACGATACGAATACTATAGAGAGGAAGGTTGGTACAAATGGCGTCGACCAGTAGTGGGGAGGAAGTCGGTAGTGTCGGACCGGCTGCGCAAGAGCAGCCTGCAAGACGGATTTTCCAATAATGAACAGCCCGTGGTAACTGTCAGTTCGCTCGTGGTGCATTCGTTGACTCTTGCTGCGCACAGTGTGTCCCGGCGTGTGTTAAAATGTGCTGTACGATTAATTGAATATACTCTCCACCGAACGCGGATTACTCGAAGAACACCGGGAATCCTGCTGTAAGACAGGTAAGTGGAGAAAAAAGAATTTATATTTTTCATATACAAAGGGGCTGCTCTGAGAGCCGTGTGTGCTGTTTGACATGCGAACAGATACACCTACCGGGGTGCTCACCATAATAAACAAACGAACGCCATTGACCTTTACCTGCGCATTGTTGCTAATTTCCAGATAGTTAAAAGGATCGTGTTTCGGACTAATAAAACAAGTTTATTCTTGTCAATTTCAGTCGTATTTTGCATAATTTTGCGTTTTAATCGCGGGTCGTGTCGTTTCGAAGATCCTTGTGAAAGGAACAACAAACAAGAAATACCGATAACTTGAACTTGAAATATGTGTTTTTTTTGTTGGGAAGATACTTAACGGTGAATGAAGTAATGTAAAATGATGAATTATATGTTCATGTAGAGTTCAAACGTTCCATTGCTTTGCAATGCTATCTAACAATTGAATAGTATTTGTTTACAACGATTAATTATATCAGTTTCTGGTATTTCACGATGACGAAATTCAATTTAAATAGAAAACTCAATATCATTATTTTACATTTTACTTCCGTATGATTGTTGATTACAATAGCACAGTAAAAATTGCTCCCCTTTTTTATCGTAAACGTGTAAAGGTGGCGCCTTGAAACAATTCAATTTTGAAATACCCCAAGCAGCTGTCAAATCCTTTTATCAAAGCATGAAATAAACAGTATACTCATTTGCCGTTCGCGTTGTATATAAAAACAAAGCAGTGTAGAAGCGTTTAACAACACGCGTTTTGTAAATGTACACTATTATCGTGTTACAACGAATGTTCTACTGGTTACATTATGAAGGCAGCGGTAAATGTACGCGAGAATCGAACAGAACGATAATTGCTATCATCGCAATTATGATCAAGTTTCGATAGTTCGCGTTCTTGCTAATTTCGAATATTTTATAAGTGACATAAGTTTTTCTTATACAATGTTTGTGTTATTTATGACATTCTACTGTCATGTGTTATTTCTGAAATATCTACTAAACAGGAAATATCGGTATATTTGATATATTTTGTAATTATTACTCATTTTTCGAATGACCATCTATTTATTATGGGATATGAAGTCATGTTGACTCTTTTATTAAAAGTATTATGGATGTTCATAAATTGTTTGTTAAAATATGTCAGAAATTAATGAGTAACCCAATCGCATACTTTTATTCATCGAATGAACGTGACTAATCGAACTTGTTTTTCACTTCGGTGGTTAAATATTGGCAATGAATTATCTCGCAAGAAGGACGAAAGTAATAGTACAAGAAACGCGCTAATATCGTTCGAGTTCCAAAGAACAATCGTCACCTTGGTTCAGTTGTATACCGTTACTTTAGGAGCGCGATTAACATCGGTAATATTCGATTCTATCGAGTCGTTTGGGCGTGCAGGAGCCATGCAAGAGGGGAATCGTGGCGTGCCGTAATACGTACCATCGCCATGACTTTCTTTAATTGTAAATCTGTTGTTGCATGGCGACCCCGGCACGCGCTCGCGACATTGCGTTTGCGAGCTTTCACCGGGAACCGCACGCGCCCACTTTGCAACGTGGATTGACCGTTATCGTTCACATTCGATAACATTTGATGCCAGAAACTAATCGAGTTCTCGATTATACAGGGTATTTCACTGCAGGGTGGATCGCATGAAACCACCCATTTACACTATCGCATCGGGTAATTCTAACGTTAGGATATTCGTAGACGTAGGCGCGATTTTATTAACTATCCATTCTATTGCACATAGTATTGCAGTCCTCGCTTATATCACATGCGTTGTATCTCCACGCGCAACGTGGCGTTATATTGCCACAAATTGTTTGTTTCTACATCACATTATCACGTGTTGTACTACTGCTTAAATAAACATTGCAGAACCACTCGCTATATTGCCGTATACTATATACGCTATTTGTAGTATTAATTACAATGTAATATTATAATCGCTTCAAATATTAAAACGAGCCATTATAAACAGTACAGAAATAAAGTATGGATCTGGGAAAAACCCAGTGACAGCGATACGATGTTCTTCGTTTAATAAGGAAATGGGCCAGAAGGATACAAAAATGAGACGACGACAATCATTATTTTGCTACTGTTCACGATTGAGGTCATTGCCACCGCGGCGTGTTTCTGGCAATAAAAGGAGTGGTGTAGCTTCGAAATTTAAACGGGGGGGTGTCTTTCTCTCCTCCTCCCTCTATTTTCCTCTCTTTTTTATCGTTTCATCAAACAAAACGAGGAAACGAGCAGGCGCGTGTAACCGCGTGTGTTAAAGCGTCTTTGGATGCGACGCGATAAGCGGTGGTTCAAGAGGTTGTTTTATCTTTGTGAGATTCACCGAACAGTCTGTGTATTGTGTCTCGTGGAACAGACAACGACACGCTTTAGAAAATGGGCGGAAAAAAAGAAGAGAGATAGAGGAGTCGTGTGTCCATGTACGTGTCCATAGGACTTCGCGCGTGTACGCGCGCGCGCAAGCGTAAGAAAAAAGAAAAATTAAAAAAAAAAAAAAGAGAGAGAAGAAGACATGTTAATGTATCAAATGTGGGTGCCGAAAACCATTTTCTGTCCTGCGGACACTTAGCATCCTCCGCCCACCGACGACATTTAAAAGATACGGGATCGTGTGCGTCAATGTATCTTTAAATACTACAAGATGTGTCTGTGTTCTGGATAGACTTGCGTCAAACGTGGCATTAGAAGCGGCTTAGAGATGAAATAACGCTTTAATGGAATTCTGTAACGTGGATCTACTTCGACTTCGGAAGCTTCAGTCTTCGAAGCTTCTGCCATGGTATGACGAAGTCGGATCTTTACTGCTCCAAAATAGGATTTAGAAATATTCTGTTTTCAATTTCTTTACATTTCATCAAATTTGTGCTATATACGACTCTTGTTGTATTGCCGCGGGGAGTTTGATCAGTGGAACGTTTTTGGAACTGGCAATGTATTTGGGTATTTGGAATATTGGAATTTGGGGACTTTGGGATCTACGACTCTATGGATCTAAGGATTTAAGGATCTAGGAATTTAGAGATCTAGGGTTCTAGGGATTTAGGGATTTGGGGATCTAGGGAGCTAGAGATTTGGGGATCTAGGGAGTTCAGAGATCTAGGGATTTAGGGATCTAGGTATTTAGGGATTTGGGGATCTAGGGATTTTAGAGATATAGGGATCTGGTGATTTGAGGATTTAGGGATCGGGGGATTTGGGGATCTAGGGATTTGCGGATCTAGGCATTTGGGTACCTAGGGATTTGGGGATCTAGGGATTTGGGAATTACAAAATTTACGGATTTGTGAAATTTGGAAGATTCGAGATTTGGGAATTTGAAAATTTAGAAATTTAGAAATTTGATTATTTGAAAATTTTGGAATTTGAGGAGTTAGAAATGCAGCAATTCGGTAATTCAGAAATTTTATAATTTGTGCATACCACGAGTGGCGATATAACGCGTGGAATATAAAATACAGCCAATTACCTCTAACATAAAAAATATTTTATTGTCCTATATTGGGTTATGTATAATCATTGTTAGATGCTTTTGAGCGTATCAGCAACGTTACAAAAGGATCTTTTTATTTTTGGAGTAGCAAAACCAGTCAGGCATTGTGAAATGCAATGATACTTTCACTTTTGGAAGCAGAGTCTATTAGCCTGAACGCAAGCGTACGTGTACACACGCTATCGTATCGATCGATTTAAATACAGTGGGTGATCAAATCATTATAACCGAGCGAAAAAGTTCGCTATCTTCAGCTTTATACTCTTTCGAATAATACACAAGTAATACCTTGAAATTTGAAATATCGTCGAGCTAGAATTCAATATTCTTCTCCGTATCTGACAATTGAAATTCTTCGTTGAATATGAAAAGTCGAGGAAAAGTTCCGAGCAAATCTGAATAAAATATTAATTGCCTTGATACATTCACAGAGATTTATGACTCAATGTTTCTGATAATTTCAACAAGTAATGTCGCAGTAGCTATTATGATTTCACCGAGAGCAAGCGAATGAAATTTATTTAAAGAACTAGCTATCACGTTTTACATAAAGTTCAGAAAATCATTAATTCCTAATTAACTCTATTACGCTACAAAAAACTGTAAAAATCTTGTTATACGATTTCATAATTTCTCTCGTGGACTTTCTGTTACTAGTACAGTAGTGGTATTATTTCAAATTTCCATACGCTTTCAATTACTTTATTGCAACATCGAATGCTGATGATCGATAATCGCGTCGGTAGGGGAATTTAGAGAAAAATGATCGGAATGCGCGAATGGTGTACGCAGTATTTGTTCAGGCTTCGTCACAATGACTTTTTCTCTGAAATTCCGAACCACGGCGAAGCCCGAGGAATAGTTAATTGGGAAAAGCGACGTCGCATAAATTTTTAATCGCGCGCATCCCGACCAAGCGGTAAGTAGTGTCTCGTAGCAACCTGTACACTTTACGAGGTCAGTGATTACATTAATTAGGCGCGACGATGTATTTTCACGAGGGAAGAACGAGCGGATTTTGATGGCGGCGGAGCCTCTTTGAGATTGTTTTCGTGGCACTTAAAAAACTTTTCGTCCGCCCACTCGTGTCCCTTCGTTGGCCGTATTGTGAACAGAGAATCGTTCCGAAAGTTTCTAGATAAAACCGAGGAGCCCGACTAGCCTGGAAGAATTTCTTTATTACGATTTCTCGAAATACCCTCTCCTCTTTGCATTCTTTTCGAGCGTGTTTTAAATGCAAAACACTTCCCTGGAAACGGAGTCGCGCGTTCAAACGCCGCCCATTAACGACGGATTTTCTGCTGTCTTTCATTGTACCACGATTATGCTGATAACTTTCGAAAACCTCACGATTATACTCTCCATTCTGATGCTTTGATTTCTTGGAATTGAAATATTAGTATTTTCTTGTGTCAGTTACGTCGTACATTATATATTGATATTCTTATTAAAAAACAAAAATTATTACGGGGATGTATCTAGGTAGATCTAGGGATATTTTTGCATTCTTGATACCTTGGGAATATTGGAATTTACCATTTTGAACTTTGGGATATTGGGATCTAGGTACTTTGCTTTCTAGGGAAATTCTTACCGAGACAATGTGTTTTATAGGGAATTCCACTCTAGTAATTTAGTTTCTAGGGAATTTTACCGACGAAATTTTTATTTGCGTAATTTAGTTTCCAGGGAATTTTTATCAAAAATTTGACCCCTAGGGAATTTACCGATCTAATTTAGCTCCTAGGGAATTTTACCCATGAAATTTAGTTTCTAGTCAATCTGAGACCTAGTTACCTTGAATCTAGGGAAATCACTATCTAGGGAATTTTGAACAGGAATTTTGTTATCCAGGGAATTTGGTTCCGCGGGAGTTCGGGATTTAGGAAATTCGATACCTGAATAATTTAAAAGAATTTAAAATCTAGGGAATTCAGGATCTAGACGATTTGGAATTTAGGAAATTTGGAATCTAAAATATGTCGAATCTAGGAAATGTGAAACCTTAGGTTCGATGAAACTTAAGGGATTTAGGGAATTCGATATCTATTGTATTCGAGATCCAGACAATTTCAGATTTCGAGAATATGGCACCTAGGAACTTTTGATCTCTTGGAAATGTTGTTTGCGATCTAGGATATTTGGTATTCAAAGAATTTGGTGTGCAAATTTGGAGTTTTTGATGCAGAGACTTTCGAATTTGAGGCCTTGAAAACTCGCGAGACGAATGTCGTGTTATCTTGAATACCGGTTATAAATAAAGTTGTAGTCTCGTAGCTGTGTTTATGGTTGTTTCACTGCTAGACGGAATCGGTTCGCGAATCGTAGTAAACGTTTCCGTTGGATTCTTGCCAGTTACCCGTCGAAAGTCCGCGATTTAGAGGGCGGAGACGTGGCCTCGAGTTTTCCTTTCTGCCTAAGGGCCCTTTGTGCCCTTGGGAGACTTGGTACACTCGGTTACCACGACTTTCGAGCCCCGGAAACGACCAATTTCACGTGTTTTGCATGCTCACGACGTTTGTTCCTCGTATTCCGCAAACAAAGATACACACCGTATAGATTTAGAGTTTCATCGCAGTCGGTGAATTTTTCGGAATAGAGTTTGCACGATCAAAGCGGAAGATACACGTTTACATTTCAAAATTTATTGAACTCGGAAATAAAACTATCAACATATAGTTGATGAGTTTATTCCGATTCGAAAGGATGAAACTTGCCGAGGATGGTTGTTTACTCTTCCATCGATTTTTACAATTCGCAAAGTGAATTAACTTTACGGTCCAAATATTTATTTTTACATGCTACCTTCGTTAACCTCCACTTTTAATTATTTATAACGCTTTACTTTTTGCCGTTTCACTCGTTTACCTTTTTATCCGAGTTTTACGCGTAAACAGCTTTTTATTCGGCAGACTTGCATATCCGACCATAACTCTCTGAACTTTTAGTATTCGTTTGTAGAATTTGTGAAACGTTGTTTGAACATACGGCACGAGTAAGAACGGCGTCGACCTCTGATATTGCGTTGAAAGTGGCAATGTAACGAGAGTTTACAGTAGTATTTCGCGCAAACATCGACGTGTGCATAGTATTAAATCGTTTCGAATGCAACTTTGTAACTTTGTGCATTCTGGAGGATCGTCGATGAAAAACCTGCAGGAAAATCGATGGTCGCCCTTCTTTTCCCCTAGTTCCCTGTCTCCAGGGGTTGCACGGAACCCTCTGAAGCGTCCTTCGAGACCGTCCTTATTTTAGGCTCGCTCACCCTCGAAATAGTTAACGAGATTCATCGCGTTCGTCGACGAAGAGTCTGTGGCTCGTTCTTAAAAAAAAAAACATTCCCAGTAAACCTCGTGGCATCGGCGTTACTCTCGCTTTCACTAATCGATACTCTCGCCACGCAACGGAGAGAATGTTTGCGAGTCGCAGGGTCCGGGTTCAAGCTAATTTCGGAACGTATTCGTGGTTCGTTGTGTCGTGTTCCTTCCACCTGGTTAGAAATAATGTTCCTACGATTTCGTGGCCTCTCACGATTCGTTTTTCTACGCGGGAACAATTTGCGCCGGGAAATTCCTTTGAGCTCTCCGTCGAGGCAAACGCGACAGCCTGAGCTTGCGAACTTCCAGCCTCGATCCTGTCGCTCGATATTCATTTCCCGTGTTCCTGTAAAAGCTCGCACATCCTGTGTTTACTTCGAGAATTTGCCGGAGATGCCTTTGACGCTGGCGGGAAACGGGAGAACGTTTTCCACAACTTTTGAAGCTATATTATCGTTTCTTCTGAACGTGTTTGAAATTCACGTTAATCGAATGTTCGCTTATTTATTTGCTCGGTAGCGATTGTTGAGATCATTTAGCTATTCCGTCACTTACTATTACATTGTTGATGTTCTCTTTTTGTTTTGCTGCATTTTATTTATTCAATGCATCATTGAGATATATTACACATAGCATGAGGATTCTTCTTTATTTTCATATTAAACAACCACTTTGTACTAGAAATATTCAGTAAATATTTATGTAATCCTAAACTTTATAATAATGTCACAAGTGCTATTTTGCGATACTTTTATGTCATCAAATCAAGCTATACTCTATATACTTCAAAATCAGTCATCGTTTGTTGCAATTTACAGTCAGCCATTTTATACCAAGACCGTCCATAAAATATTTATATAATTATTTCTGTAGAACTTCAAGCTTCAAAATAGTGTACCATAAGTGCTCTTTTAGGACACTTACTATCAAATCATGTTATACGTTTCAAAATCAGTCATTGTTTACTATAATTGACAATCACTTTAAATTAAGGATAGTCATCGTTTATGCAGTCGTATTTATCAAATTCGAAGCTTCAAATCGGTATTAGGTCAGTTCAATTTTGTGGTATTTTATGTTATCAAATTGCATTAGACTTTATGTAATTCGAAATTGATCGTTTGATACGTAATAGACTAAATGTAGTTCAAAGGCGTATCTCATGGTTTGACCGATATTAACATTTTGATGATTGGTGACATCAGTCACGTTGGATACGTTTATGTAGTTATTTTTGATTAAACTTCTAGCTTCAATTTGCTAAGCATTAATGGTATTTTGCGTAAGTGTTCAAAATTCAACTATTGTATTGTACTTTGTATATACACATCTCGTTATATGGCCCATTGAGCGTCCCTTCACATACATACAAGAGAATGCTATTTCACCATCATAGTACACACAGAGATTCCTAGACTCGAAACGTACAAATTTTCAGCGGTAAAAATATAGAAATTTGAAATTTACAGATATTCAAATTTTTTGCAGCATACTGCACCCTCTGGCGATCAAACGTATTTACATAGCCCTTTAACATCCCTTTAATATCCCGCGCCTGCATCATGCTGTACCATATAGACTGTAATCCGAAAGTGTAGAAAAAGCTTGCAAGGAGAAAGTTCTTCGCATTCCCGGTAATAATATCTTTCTCGCGGCGTCTCGTTTATTGTAAAAAATGCGAGGGGGTCGGTTGACCTCCGGTTTCGTATCGTCGAGCGTTAAACCGTGGTCTCAGCGAGTGTATATACGCAAAATAGGTTGCCGTGCTCATTAAGTATACGAGGTAGAAAATCGTTCGTGGCTCTCTGTCGAGTCGTCCGTGTGTGCACGGTTAGAGTTAGGGGACCCCCCGTTGGGGTGGTTGTACTATTGATTTTTTTCGCCCTGTCCCGTTGAATTATCGAGAGAGGAAGGCTTTCTTCCGTCCCTCTCTCTGTTTCTCTCATGTGGGCGATCCTGCTGGCACATTGTGCTGTCCTCGCGAGGGCCGAACGCGTTACGGGAGAACAGTACAGGCGTTAAGAAGAACAGAGGGCGATAAAGGAATCCCGTGATAACGTCCGCGAGCGCGATAACGTTTGTCGTTGGCGGCCGATGGCTCCGTTTATTCGAGCATACTCTCCGGTTCCCGCGCTCGAGTATAATCCACGGGGGCTTTCATTTGCACTCGATCCGTTTCCATAATGGTACGACGCGATACTTCCAATTAGACTGTCGACCGATCGAGTGGCGACCGCGCGCAGAAAATTAACGAACGTTTCGCCGCTATTTTCGATACCAATTACGATTATTGATTGAGAGCTGTCGCGACTAGGTGCAAACCCCAGACCACGGAGACTCGAAGGTTTCCTGTCCCTTCGGGACCAGACACTCTTCCTGCAAAATAATAATATAATATCCTTTTAGTTATTAGCCGTAACGAGCGGCGCACGGGGATGGGAATCACGGGAAATTAGGGATGCCGGGATTTAGAGATGCGCCGATATAGGGATACTCCAGTATATGAAGATTGGGATATAGGGATATTGGCAGATAGGAATTTTGACATCTACTGACATTGACGTAGGGATGTTAGCGTCTAGAGATATCGGGACATAGGGATATTGGGATATGGCGATATCGGGACGTGGGGATATCGAGATGAAAGGGTATCGGGGCATAGGGTTACTAGAATCTTAGGATATCGGGGTGTAGGGATATCGGGACATAGGGATATCGGGACGTGGGGATATCGGGACGTGGGGATATCGGGACGTGGGGATATCGGGACGTAGGGATATCGGTACGTGGAGATATCGGGTCGTAGAAATATCGGAACTTAGGGATATTGGAATCTTAAGATATTGGGGTGTAGGGATATCGGGCCGTAGGAATATCGGGATCTAGAGGTATCGAGACAATGGAATATCGATATGTAGGGAAATCGGGATCTGGAGGTATCGGTATGTAGGGATATCGGGATCCAGAATTATCGGTATGTAGAGATATCGGAATCTAGAGGTATCGGTATGTAGGGATATTAAAACCTAATAGTATCTGGACGTGCAATGTCGGGACGTAGGAATTTTCGGGGCCTAGGGATATCGGGACGTAAGGATATCGGTATTTAGGGATATCGGTATGTAGATTATCGGGGTCTAAAGATACCACAATAACCCTAAGGATATAAGAATATTGGAATCCTGGAATATTGGTATGTAAACACATCAAGGTCTGTGGATACTAGGATATATCGATATCTAACGATATAAAAATATTGGAAGCTAAGGACATTAGGATCATCGATATTAGAATCTATCTATACAGTATGGACCTACTAGAGATATCAAAACCAATGGAGATTGAACTCCAATACTACGATTTTGCGGTATTGAGACATTGAAATCGGGAGATAAGGTTCTAGGAATCTAGGGATGCAAGATGTAGGGATGCAGGGATACATATGTTGTTAGAGATGAATGGTAACGCGACAGTTTAAAGCGAAACGCGTTGATATTAGAAATGTCAAGACGAGGACAGTACGCAGCCACGCAGCACCCTTGTCGCTTTCCAGTCTCCTGCACCACTGTATGGTATTACATCCAGCCAGGGTGCAGTTTAGCCGTAATAACGGACGAAGCTCTAGCACGGCGTTAGATTAATCGAGCGAGTCGCCCACGTGTGGCGTATGGCACGTTGAACATTTCTCACCTGCCTCTTTTCTTGTTCTCTTTTTTTTCTTACGCTGTTTCTTGAGTCTTACGTGTGCAACGCGTACGCCAGGGGCCAAGTATGCACCGTCATTTGAAGAGCAAACCTGCATTCGCTCTCAAAGCCATTAATTTGTTTTCAGATTTCTACATTTTTGTTTCTGTGCTTACGATGTTCTAAATATTCAAATTTCCATTTCTGCAAGTTTCAAGAAACTAGAGAAATTTTCAAGTTTTTATAGCATTGGAATATGAGATACATTCTTATATTTCTAAGTTCTAAGATTGTCCAGTTTCTTTGTGTCTAGGTTGTAAGATATACAAATTCGTACATTCTGGAATCACAGGTTTCCAAATTTTTATATTATCAAATCTTAAGATTTCTAAATTGGCACACATCCAAATTTCTATCTCCCCAAATTCTAAGACTCTCGAGTTTTTACATCCCTAAATTCTAATATTCCCAAATTTTTATATCCTCAAATCCCAAGCTTCCCAAATTCCTATCTCTCCAAATCTCAAGATTTCCAAATTGGCACACACCCAAATTTCTATATTCCCAAATTCTAAGATTCTCAAGTTTCTACATCGCCAAATTCTAAGATTCCCAAATTCCTATCTCTCCAAATCTCAAGATTTCCAAATTGGCACACACCCAAATTTTTACATCCCCAAATTCTAAGACTCTCAAATTTCTACATCCCCAAATTCCTATCTCCCCAAATCTCAAGCTTCCCAAATTGCCAAATATCTACACTGCAGACCAAATTCTAAAATTCCCAAATGTTCAACCCCGAAAACCTCAAGACCTCCGATTAAAAATTTTCACTCAACCAAAGACCAACCAGCATCACGAGTCTCCCTATGCCGCAGATTTCCATTTTCCCTAGAGGGCTATCAACAGCGTAGATCGATTGCGCGATCGTTCTCGCAACAAGGTGGAAATATCAGAAAAAGGGAGACCTTCAAAGGGGGCGAGGGTCGAATGGTGATCCTGTGCTTTACGAGTGGTACTCGACAAACTCGAGTGAACGGTACAATTTCATCGAAGGCTCGGGCAATAATCTCGCCGACAATGCGGCTCAGAAGCGAGTCAGCTGGCATCTTCGATCGGTTCTGTAGTCGATAGTCGACTGTGTTCTCGTCGCTTTTCGACCATCACGTCTCTTTCTTCTTCGTTCTCGTGGAAAAATTTCAATAAAAAGTATCGCGAGAAATGCACTGCTCGTTTGGACACGTCGACTCGTATTTTCTTGCGAGTCCGACACTGATTTTACGCGGCGCAGGTCCGAGCCACGGAGTTAACGACACGCGATTAAAGTATAATACAAGCGGGGACAACAACTCATTATAATTTTAAACCCGCCGTTGCCCGGTTATACTCTATTAAGGTTATGAGCGTAAACGTTGCTCCGTTTCGAGCCACCGCTTGTTATTGCATCGTCTTGGATTTACTCGTTTCACTGGAGCTTTGCTTCAGATTATACTGCTAGTATGATCGAATTTTATACACGTACGTACGTGTTAAATGATACAAACTGCCGCAATGTAGGAGAGGAATTTCGAGATAAGCAAATTGAATTTTATTATTAATCATTTGGACTTAGCATCTTGGTGCTTTAGATTCATTTTCATTAATACTACTATTATTCTACTATTTTTACACATGCTATTTTATTACACTGAAATCTTTATTTCATGCACATCAAATCCGTAACACCGGTGACAAAAATGCAATAAATTGATAAAGCAATTTTTCAATAAACACTGTCGCGCGTTTTATTATCCAGACATAATGTAATATGACATCAGACAGCTGGAGAATTTTTGTCGAAATACGTCACTGTCAGAGATGATTTCCGAATACAAAGGGTTAATAGACCATATTTCTCGCGATGCAGCTTTACATAAAATTCCATCATTTCTCAGTTGAACTTTTCATTCGCTGTTCCATGTTCAAAGCCCAGCCTCCCCTTCAGAACGCTCTACCATCGCTCGGTTAAACTCCATAGAAAACAAGCCACGGTGAAGCTCGCGAAGCTTGAAGCATTTCCAGGCTGATGACACCTCTGATTCGCTTTGATACGCGACAACGCTTCATTTTATCAAGCTTCTGACTAAAAGTATGCTCGCCATCTACGTTATTGTGCAGCGCGCACGTCGTGTTCGGCAAAAATTGGAAATTCTTTAATATAGAAGAAATTATTTCTTATTTTAGACCTTTGGGGATTTAGGGATTTTGGAGATATATTTGGACATTTGGGTATTTGGATGTAGCGATTTGGATTTTTGCAAATTTGGGAATTTGGAGATTTAGGGATTTTCGAATTGGGGTCTTTTGGGATTTGAAGATATGGGAATTTGGGTTTTTTGATGTATGGGGATTTGTGGATGGATATTTAGGGATTTGAGGCGTGAGGATTTGGGGTTTAGGAATTTTGGGGAGTTAGGTACTTGGGGATATAGGGATTTAGAGGTATGGGAATTTGGATTTTTGGAAATTGGGGAATTTATAGTTGTATATTTAGGGATTTGGGGCGTGAGGATTTGGGGTTTAGTAATTTTGGGAATTTAGGTACTTGGGGATGTAGGGATTTAGAGGTATGGAAATTTGGATTTTTTGAAATTTGGAAATTTATAGTTGGATATTTAGGGATTTGGGGCGTGAGAATTTGGGGTTTAGCAATTTTGGGAATTTAGGTACTTGGGGATATAGGGATTTGGAGGTATGGGAATTTGGATTTTTGGAAATTTGGGGATTTATAGTTGGATATTTAGGGACTTAGGGCGTGAGAATTTAGAGTTTATGAATTTCGGGAATTTAGGAACTTGGAGATATAGGGATTTGGAGATATGGAAATTTGGATTTTTGGAAATTTGAGAATTTATAGTTGGATATTTAGGGATTTGGGGCATGAAAATTTGAGTTCTAGGGAATTTAGCAGTTTGAGTACTTGGAAATTTAGGGATTTGGGTTTTTGGAAATTTGGGGACATTCAAATTTGGGCCCTTTGGAATTTAGAGGTATATTTGGAGATTTGGGACGTGAGAATTCGGACTTCTAGGAATTTGAGGATTTAGGATCTTTGAGATGTCAGTATTTGGGCTTCTGGAAATTTGGGGGTTTTCAAAGTTTATTCTTTTGGTATTTGGAAGTATGGGAACTTGGATTTTTGGAAATATAAGGATTTATGTATTTATGATGATGAATATTTATGATGTATTATGAATTTACGTATTTGGAAGTTATTGAGAATTGTACCAATGAAAATTTGTGTGTTTACAATTGCATGTTTAGACATGTAGGAGTTCGAGATTTTAGGGACGTGACGTCTTACGGCGGGAAAAACCCAAGACCGTTGGGGCACCATGTTTACAATCCGTGCTTAACCTATTTATTCCACAAATATTTTTGTTTAAAAACGGGGCAATAATGCTTGTACAAATATTCAATACTTTATTGAGCAAATAAAACCTTTATAATAAAAATAATACATCTCTTCATATTACAAGCTTCAGTACTGTACTCATACACTGGGAATACATGTGCACGTTTCACGTTTTATGAAAGTAATGAATGCAGCGTACTCAAATGAGGGCAAAATGGGGTAACATTTATTGTATCGGCACATCGTAAACTCTAAAGTAATTGAAATAATTAGAAGTTTGGGTTTATAGAAGTATAGAAGTTATAGAAGAAAGTTTATAAATGGCGATTTAGAAATGATATCCGCGTATTTTAATGGTAAGAAAAGAAACGTCGCAGCATGACGGAGGCAGGATGAAAGAAGGTAACAGTAATTTCAGCATGGATCGTAATAAACCCGTTAACAATGGGTCTGCAGGGCACGTGAGAGAGGGCCAGCTGGCCCCATGGGTTTTTACCGCTCGTTTAGCACACCTTGGTGCACCCTGTCCACGGGTGCACCCTCTCCCTCTCTTGACACGGCCGGTAACACATGTTGCGTGGAGTTAGGGCCATTGTCTCGTGTCCTGCTGGCTCTCTGTTGAACACCGGGTGACTGACGAGCGAACACCAAGGATTTCTGATCGTATGCTCGAACGACCACGAGAGATTTTCGATACCGGCCGGTGGCACGTTCCGATGTTTGGCCTCGTCTCGCCGCCTGCTCCCGCGGAAATTACGCTCGTCCGCTTCGTATAATGGCCTCGTGAATATTTATCGCGGATAGCTCGCGACTCGAGTGATCCGGAGAACGTCTAGTCGATTCGGATAACTAATATTTGGCAACTGTTAGACACGAGAGGGTTGCGGAGATTGTGTCGTGAATCGACGATAAATTCGGACGATCGGAACTGGCGATACCGGTTGTTCCGCGCGATTTACCGTCGTCGATAACTGTGTAATTCAACTAAAATAGATAACTGCCGAACTGAACTGGAATCGGTGTTACTCCGTGACTAATCATGCTACTCCGCTATTAACTATTCGTATCGACTGTGGACTAGAAACATATCTATTCTGGTATTTTCCTTGTTTATTTTAAATTATCGTAACTCCAGGGAAGCATTATCGTATTTCAGTTAAAAGATGGAAGAGTGGTAAAACTGAATGTATGCATACGTTTTATCATTCAGTGTTTCTTAGGTGGACAGTCGTAAAGAGTTAGGGTCATAATAGAATGTTGAGAAAACGCAAATTCTAGGGAATTCGGACATAGACAAATCTACAACTGGAAGAACGCAGATATAAAAAAACTTAGATCTAGGGAAATTTAAACCTAGAAGATTCTAGACCGACAAACATCTGGACCTAAATAAATGTGGACTCTGGATAATCTGAACCTAGTAAAACATATATCTAGGGAAATCTACATCTAGCAAAATATCTAGAAAAACTTATACCCGGAAAAAATTTAGATCTAGGGAAATTTGAACCTAGGAAAATAGACTCTGGATAATTTGAACCTAGTAAGACCTACACCTAGGGAAATCTGAACCTAGGAAAATAGACACTGGATAATTTGAACCTAGTAAGACTTGCACATAGGGAAATCTAAACCTAGGAAAATTTACTCTTAGAGAAAGTTTAGATCTAGGGAAATTCGAACCTAGGAAAATAGACTGGTTAATTTGAACCTAGTAAGACCTACACCTAGGGAAATCTAAACCTAGGAAAATTTACTCTTAGAGAAAATTTAGATCTAGGGAAATTTGAACCTAGGAAAATAGACTCTGGATAATTTGAACCTAGTAAGACTTACACCTAGGGAAATCTAAACCTAGGAAAACTGACATTTAGCATAAATTTAGATCTAGGGAAATTTGAACCTAGGAAAATAGACTTTGTAAATCGTAAACCTGCAAAAACGTAGATCTAAAAAAATTTTAACTCAGAAAAACCTAGATGTAGAAAAATCTTCACCTAGAAAAACCTAGACTTGGTTTAAACATAGAAAGACCTAGATGTAGGAAAATGTACACGTCAGAGAGTGCGCGCTATGATACAAGAATAAACCGGGATTAATACACGCATATGTGCATATATAGACACACATATGGTTTAAAGCAATTAGAGGATTGCCTAATGAAATGAGATAGTCAATTATTTGAAAGCTGTTCACGCTACGCAAACTAAGTACTCTGTAAACATTTTACACCGTGAAACATCAGTTTCTAGCATTTGATGCACTCTCAAAGTTTGCTGTTTGCTTTGCACTCTATCCATGAAACCACCTTACATTTCGAATATTACTTCATAAAATACAGTGACCTGTTACAGTCGCTGACTCTTTTAACAATGTACCGACAGCATCGAGTGGTAGTCGATTGTTGTTCGATTTTAAGTACATTTTGCACTTTACCAGTATATTACTGTGTCACTGTGTCACTATAGTAATATTTCACTGTGTTACTATGTTACTGTTTTGCTAACTTTAGTGGACTATTATACAGTTATTATACCGCTGTTATATTGTTATTATACTATTTGCCACATGGTTTACTATTGTTTTATTCTTCTACTTCAACATTCCATTATTCTCTTATGTTACTATTTCTATCATTGTGTTACTATTTCACTGTTTCGCCATTTCACAGTTTGCAATATTTCTAATGTTTAACAAATTAAATATTGTTTAGTATGAATTTAAATGTGTAAGAAAACCTTGCCGACTACTTCATCATGAAAATAAAGTCGAAACTGGATACTGAAGTATTTGGACTCAAATTCAAATATACATGTTATTCTCTAAATACTCGGATATCAAGTTAGGAGAAGCTTTGGTAATAATCAGATTGTTCGTTACTCACGAAATGAGTCATGTCAAAGTAGATCTGTCGTGTCTGTTATTATCGTTCTAAAAGGTGAACGAAAGCGATAAGCTCGATGAAAAATCATGAGCTCTTTAATAACGTACCGCGTGCCAGCCTGAATCTGCATATTTCCTTAAACGCGATAATTATCTTCCGAGCGTGCTGTGACCCAGTTGCAAACGAACGAGGAAAACAGCTCGATTCGCGTGCCGACAAAAGATAGAAAGGGTAAAAGCGAGAATACGAAGAAAAAACAGGGCCGAAGGGAAAAGTCAGTGTTTGTGGATGCAATATCTCTTAATGGAATCGTAACGCGAACGAATCAGCGAGAGGAGACAAAGGACGAAGGAAATAGCTAGGCGAAACGCGTGAGTTAATTAACCTTTTGGCCTAATTACCGTGCCGAAGATCTCGTTCACCCGGCGCTGAAACCATGATCGTTGTTAGGTACACTCGGCTGCAATGTACCCTTCCTTTGTCTCAGTAATGTGTTAATTATGAACATTTTGTAATTATCAATTACTGACATTCTTTGCTTACAAATGTTGAAATTTTCAGTTTCCTATTTCGAAATTTTTACATTCTACATCCCCTGTTTTCTACATTCGAATATTCTACATTCTCGAATTCTCACATTCCCCAATTCCCACGTTCTGAAATTCCACATTTCCCAATATTGTCATTCCCCAATTTACACATTCCCCAATTCCCACATTCCCCAATTCCACAATCCCCAATTCCCACATTCCCCAATTCCACATTCCCCATTTCCCACATTTCCCAAATCCACATTCCCCAATTCGACATTCCCCAATTTCGACATTCCCCAATTTCGACATTCCCCAATTTCGACATTCCCCAATTTCGACATTCCCCAATTCCTACATTCCCCAAATCCACATTCTCCAATTTCGACATTCCCCAGTTTCGACATTCCTCAATTCCCACATTCCCCAAATCTACATTCTCCAATTCCACATTCCCCAATTCAACTTTCCCCAAATTTCTATATTACTAAATTTCCTAATTAGATTTCCCACATTACTAAATTTCCTCAGTGCAAAGTTCCTGCATTTCCAAATTTCCACATCTTCGTATTCTCAAATGATCGAGTCACCAAATTTTCATGTACCCAAAATCTCCATATTCCTACATCACGAAATTCCCACATTTACAAATTTCGAATTCTCAAATATAAAAATTTCCCAATTGAAATTGAACGAATCGAAAATCTTTCGCTCTTCGGTTTCTATATGGTCTCATGGGAAGACAGAGTTGCACTCGACTGTACACATTCGGCGTTGATATTCGTGACATTGTCGCGATGCCGACCAACAAAAACGACCGGAATAGACAAAGTGGGTAGGGTGAGCACCGGAAGGACCCTGGAAATAAATAAAACATGAAGCACATTCGAAGGGACAAACATTATTAACCCGGCTTGTACGGGAAGAGGCTCGTTTAGCGGGATTAAAACGTGCTCGAAGGACAAGAAAATGTTAAACAGTTGGCATTATTGTTGCGTTCTCTTAATGTTATTCGCTGTCGATGCAGTTACGGGACATTGTTTGAAGAGGTTTCGTGTATAATCAGCTGCTTCGGGCGAGTGTAATTTATGGCACGGTTCGTACTTCGAATCATTTCACTCGGAGAGGGATTGTCGAACATCTGGAGGGTGAAAAATTTACAGGTATTATACTGGCTGTATGACTTTATTTATTAAGGAAATAAACGATGTCTGACTTTATTTGTTGAAATACTAAACGAAGTCTGACTTTATTTGTTAAAAAGCTAAACGAAGTCTGACTTTATTTGTTAAAAAGCTAAACGACGTTTGACATTATTTGTTAAATGATTGAACGATGTCTGACTTTATCTGTTAAAAAAATAGCTCATCGAAACGTGTGAAAATTTAGGAACAAACGTAACGCGGTAAAAAGGGTTGAATAACGCTGCAAACGATACGGTTAATTTGCCACTTCATAGGGTCGTTAAGTCTTTTTACCAGTTTTCTTTATTTTTCGCAGTACGTTTTTCCCCGCGATAGATGTTTTTCTTTCCTCCTTAATGGCGCGCAGCCGTTAAATAGATCTATTAAAACTTTCAAATTGCCTGAGAATAAAAAACCATGGAACCTCTAATTAACAGCTGTATTTGAAGAACAGAATGAGAACAGAATTTTGCGATAAAGATCGCGAAAGTTGCCGTACTATGCGCATCTAAAATCGTTTGTTGGCAGCCGGATATAATACCGATCTTATTGCATCGCTTGCCAACTTACTGGACGCGTACAAATTATGTTCAACTCGATGTTCTTCATTGACACCATATTTTGTATGCATGAAAACAATTTTTGAAGCTGAGAATAATTTTTCATATTGTATATTTCTTAATTTTAACAAGTTAGATTTTTTATTTTTATAAAATTGATAACTTCAGAAATACGTGTGTATCTAATAATTCATGTTCTCAAAATCTGTACTGCATCCATTAATGTATTATTCATAAAATCTCGATATTAATCAATGAAGCAGAAAATAAAATACTTCCATGTAGCAAGATTTAAAATTAAAATTAAATAACCGTTCCGCCCCTGGCGTGTACATTCACCCTAATTATCGATCGAATCCTTTCATTAAACCTTCTGCAAGAGCGATCAAACGTCGCGATTCTTAATTAAAATCGTTTCTTGTCGCGTTTTTTAAACGCGCAATCGATGCGGAGTTAAAGCATCCGTTCATTTTCGTCGTTTAAAGGCGGATCGTTGTCGGTCGAGGTCGTTTTCACGAGTTTTCACAGGGTTGCCCGATAATTTTACGACGTAAGCTGTATCGCCGGTGCAACACGTGTCGATGACACGCTTTCAAAACCGCCCTCGTACATTTACCTTTGCCACGGATTATTATTTCCGGTCTTATCTGCCCGCTTATTTTATAACGTTCATCAATTCAACGACGCTACTTCATTTTTCAGTCATTTTGTAATCGCTCGATTTGCATACACGCTCGTCTCGACCACAGACTTATTATGTACGAACTTTAAGCGGATATCGCTGCGATACCGATCGCCTCCTACCAAATATGGATTTATGAGCTTAATCTTTTCGCGGGTGATCATTCTGACCCGAATAGAACAAAATGCAAATTTATCCGAACATTTTCAAACTTAGAAAGTCATCGAGATATAAAAGGGTGCTATATTCGAAGATTACCTTTATGCACACTTTATAAACTTTCTATTAATATTTTTAAGAACTCATCTCTTCATTATAAGCTTTCAGCTATCGCAATCTCGAGTGACACAAGTTACACAAGTAGTGTTATAAAACATCTGGCAGAGTTATTTTACTGTTTCTAAAGGGACTTGGATCATTTAAATATTTTTAAAGATCACTTTGGTAAGAAATATTTTGAAAGACTACTTCAATATAAAATATTTTAAAATACTGCTGCAACATAAAATTTTGAACCATTCCTTTAATATAAAATATTTTGAAATATTACTTCAATATAAAATATTTTGAAACATTACTTCAATATAAAATTTAAAAATATTGCTGCAACATAAAATTTTGAAACGTTGCTTTAATATAAAATATTTAGAAATATCTTTCTACTGAAAAATTGCAGCGAGTGCGCAAGAGTGATGATACTGTACCCGATGTGTGTGCTAGTTGCTATCCGCCAATCGGTCAGAAATTAATCGGAAAAGTTTAGTCGCACGTGGAAAGCTAAGATCGTCACACCGTTCGAGGGAGAGAGACGAGAAAGGTGTTACCACGTTGCCGGTGTCTATTAATGTCGCGGGCCTATTTCCGGATATATCTTGTTGCCGTGCGAAAATTTACCTCCCTCTGGGGAATGGATATCGATCGATCGTGTCCCACAGTCGAAAGCTGGTGGACAGACAAGGAATGAAACTAACACGCGCGAAACTAACTAATCTAACAGAGACGGAGATAACAAGGGGGTGATTCCTCGCGTTTACCATGGAAATAGAGGGAGGAAGAGGGGGTAAGAAAAGCCGGGGAAACACGAGCGACGCTGGATGGCTCGTTTATTAAAGTTTTCGAGCGGCAACCAGTTGAATACACATTAAAAAAAAAGGAGAATGTTAAACAGTGGAAACCAACGGGGAGAGAAAAATGAAAATAAAGGAGGACCGGATAATAAACGGCGAAGACGGGAAACTCGGTCGTTCCCGACTTTATAAACAGGCCGATTTTCCCCGTGTCCTTTTCAACAACTTTCCTAGTTCGGGATGCGTCGCGAGGAAGTTCGGTCAGAAAAATAGGCGAACAATAGACGACGAGAACTATGGAGAAGTGTTGTGCTTCTTGAAGACTGGATCTTTCGCTCCAACCCCCATTGTCAACCCCTTCGCGTTACTGCGACCTTTTTGTGGGGCACTCCGGATTTACTGTAGCATCCATCATCCGCGAAGCGAAGCTCTTTCTGGGAAATTTGCAAACTCGGATACGTGGAAATTGGGAAATCCCAGAGTTTGGGCGTTGGAGATCTGACGAAATTTAGAGAGCTGATAAATTAGGAGTTAGGTATTTGAGGATTCTGGGATTTGGAGAATTAACTATTTGGGTATTTAGGGATTTGGGGAATTAGGAGTTTGTGGAAATAGATATTCAAGAATTTAGGTACCTGGATAACTAGATATTTGTGGAGTTAGGTGTTTGAGGATTTTGTAATTGGGGGAGTTTGATATTTGGGTATCTAGGGATTTGGAGAATTAGGAATTTGTGGAAATAGATATTTGGGAATTTAGGTACCAGGAGTAGATATTTGGGGGATTAGAAATTCGTGGATTTAGGAACGTGGGAGATGAGGCATTTGGGGATATAGGAAACTTGAAATTTTGTATCTGAGTTATTAGCTTGAGAAATTAGGTATTGATTCCATATTTGGAGATGTATGAATTTGAGAGAATACTTGATAAGTTAAATATTTGAGGATTGAGAGATTTATTAATAACTTGCTAGCTTAACAATCTTGAACCAGAATTTTGAAACATAAACATAACTAAAAAGTTACCAGTTCTATAAAATTTCACCAACGTGTGCCCAGAATTGTTTACGTAAAAGAACGATGCAACTTCCGTCGAAATTCGACGTCGAGAAAGTTTCGTGAGACTCTCCCGTGGTGAACGATAGAAGCTGCGTTAAAATATTGTATGTATACCTATGTATATATAATCCGCGAGAGAATACGAAGAGCTTGAGCTTCCGTTTTTCGCGCAAGCGGATTGCGAGTTTTCAGCGTCGATGAATTTTCACGGACGATAGTTCGACGGTGAAACTTCGTTCCGGCAGAGACAAAAATGTTAGCGGGGAACGTTTTGTAGAGAAACGGTGATTGTGTTGCATTTCACGGACTCTTGGGTTAAGTGAATTCTAGCGAATCGTTTGTTTTGCCGTACGGCGATGCATCTCGCATCAAACTTCGTTTAAGAAAATTGTACCACCGTAACTACATCGTGGATGTTCACACGCTTTCTCGGGGACAACTTTCTTGCGTGCATTGTTATGTCGTCAAATTATGGATTCTTATATTATGATACAGAAACGTAGCTTTTTTGATCATTGTCATAATGGTGCATTATAGGCATTTTATACATATATTTTATATTTTTATATATTAAATTTTATACGTATATTTTATATTTTTATATAGTAGATTTTATACATTATTACTACTACTGTATAGTAGATTTTATGCGTATATGTTATACTTTTACACAAGTAACCATCAAAGAATATCGTTTGTCAGAGATTTATTACGAAAGATAGTTTTAATTTTCGCATTATTGATCCTAGACGAAATCCCTTAATTTATTTCCCTTTCTCTGGGCAAAGTCTCGGCCAGCAGAACGAGAAAAGAGAAGAAAAACGAATGGAGCGTATATTTTTAAGTGGCCGCAGCTGGAGTACGCTCCAAGATTAGATAACAAGCGTTCTGTTTCATCTAAATCCTACGAATTCCCTCGTTTCTATAGCGCACGAAGGTACTTGTAGAAAATAGCGACGCTAAGAACACGAAAATACAATTTTCCCCTCAACGAGCAACAATTTCCTTCATTGCTTTTAACGGCACAACAAACAAACACGAGAAAACGATATAAAATCTTTACAGCCGAAAATATCGCACCGTTTACTTTCCACGTAAAAATCGAACTTTCGAAAATCGTTTCGTATTGTAATTGCCACTTTCTAGTGCACGTTTTGCGAAGCTATAACCAATTTACGTAACTTGTCGCTGTTTACTGTTTCTATTTCAGAAAATTGCTGTAAACGTGCACTTTCAACGTTTTTCGTTTGGAAACTTACTTTTTCTAGAAAACTTCGTTTGTAAAAGTTTGTCTTTCGAAAAAATTGCAAAATTGAATGTTTGATAAATTGCGAGGTTGAAAATTTGTGAAATTAACTTAAAAGTTCTGAACCAGTTAGAAAAGAAATATCCATTAAAATATTCATTACTGGAATAAAATAAAACATCCTCAGATTGTTCTCTCCAAGAACACATTCATCCAAAGTTAAACAATTCTTACCGAACGTGATTCGAGCAAATCCTTTAATTGCAACAATCTCGACCCCGAAACTGTTTGACCGATGGGCAAAGAAAGCTAACCGAGATACGTGGGGGGCACTGTATTAGAAGTATCTGCGAATTCGAGGCACGTTTCGACGAATGGCCCCAATAAACACGTGCTGTCTTAACTCGTGGTGCGCAGGAAAGGAAAAAATGCTGGACACCGTTGCACGATATAATATACGGGCTGTCATTAACGAACTGTCCTGTTCGACCGAACGAACACATTGGCCAGGAGTTAGGGGCTTAGGCACGTGGTGGCCAGATGCGCCCCCGTTGGTCCCCGGAATTATAGGACCCACTTTGTGCGTCGCATTCCGCGCGTGAGGGCTCACTGTTTACTGTCCGCATGAATAATCCATCGGCATGCCCGGTACACTTGGCTGTAGACCACCTTTCGATAAATACACCTATACAAACTTCACTTAATTATCGAACTTGCCAACTTTGCAGATTTTTACATTTCCGAAAATAAGGTTCAGAACCTCAAGTTTATAAATTTTCAAAGTTCCGAACTTCTTCGTCTTCAAATTTTTAAATCGCCAGGTACTGGATAGGATAGGATAGGAGTCCACATATCTCTAGATCCATAGGTCCATGGATTCATCACTATATCTTAAGATTCTTACATGTTTATGTATCCACATATATCGTCTGAAGTCGCCAATTGTAGGGTTAGATCTTCACATTGGAATCCACAAATCCTTAGATCCATAAGTCCATGGACTCACATATTATTATATTCAAAGATTCCTACATGTTTATATATTCACATATATCGTCTGAAATCACCAGTAGGATTAGATCTTCACATTAGAATCCACAAACACCTACATTCATATATCTCTATCTCTATAGAACATTAGACCCATAGGTCCATGGACTCACATATCACTATATCCCAAAATTTCTACATGTTCATGTATCCACATATATCGTCTGAAATCGCCAATTGTAGAATTAGATCTTCACATAAGAATCCAAAAATTCTTAGATCCATATGTCTATAGAACATTAGATCGATACGTCCATGGACTCATCACTATCCCGAGATTCCTACATGTTTATCTATCCACATATACTTGATATCAGCAAGATATCAAATAAGAGTGGACAAACTACTTGTCCTAGCTCAGACAGGAATTTCAGTTACGGAAATGTTAGCAACGTGATGCACTTTTTTAATTAGTTCGTTTATAAGAGTTCGGCGCCGTAAAATGCAACTTTCGCCGGTGTCCATGTTCGAATTCGTATCGTGGACGCGTATCAAGCGAACCGTAGAACCCGTCAGTATTGCATCGATTTATCGTTCTCGCCATGGTCGGCGGTTTTCACCGGAATTCGAACTAATAATGCGACCGAAAACAATATCGCGAATCGTAATTACGGCGAGGCGTGTTCACCTCGTCCCGAACATTCTGCATATGGCAGGTTATTCGTTATCGAACTTGCGGTTTCGTTGCCAGTGTTCCTCCGCGTACATTATATTTTCCGTTCACGATCGGAATAATATTCGTTGCTTTGTTGTAAATTTCACGTTTGTAAATATTATAAATTCCGTTTATATCGGACTGATCGATTGTTTGTTCGTCGCGGAGCACCGCGAAAACGTTGCCGCGCAATCACCGGTCGCGTGCCTTGGAAATTAACCGGTAAAATATCAGTCGGACCGGTGTCGTGTTTGAAACGTACCTGTGCAATTTTAATTAACCGAACCGTCCAGACGGACGATTGTTCGCGGATGTTTTGCACGACGTGTATGTTTTTCTGTTAAACGTTGGATACAAAGACCGTTCAGAGAACGGGTTTTAATGCGCCGTGATCGTTACACTTTCCAAAAGGAAACGATAACCTTTCAAGGGATATATTGTTTGATAAACGCCGCTGGAAAAAATCGTCTCGGTGTGAACTGGTTTATGAATGCCTGTAATTCTTTCGCTCTGGGAGAGCTGGCAATTAGAAACGAACGATCGTTTCTTGATTGCTGATACATTCGAGAGTGAAACACGCTGGTAAAGTTTATCTCCCGGAAAGATATCAATATTTCTTTATTTGACAACGCTATCTTAACTCTTTCATTTCTATCGGTACATATTTTCTACATTTCGAAAGAAATAAGTTCGTTGTGTTACGAGATATAAATTCACCATGTGTTGTGTTTACAATGTGTTTATGTTACACGCTGTATTACAGCTTTGGTATTAGAATGCGTTGCACCTACGCGTTGATATTACTACGCATCGTTATAGCATTTAATTTCAGTGTTTGCTGTGTTACAATGCTTTAGTGTTTGTACGCGGTATGTTATCGCGTGCCGTGTTACACGTTGACACTGCCGCGTTATAACGTTTTGGAATTAATGTGCGTTGTATTACAACACTTTGATATTAGCGCTGTATTATTCGATATAGTCCTGTATATTGTATTGCTACGCGTCGAGTAATTATACGTAAGTAGAGCTACACGCTGTATCACTGCGCAGTGTGCTACTGCGCACCCTCAACCCCAATACATTGGGTTTTTCCCAAAATTTCCTATCGCTACCCATCTACAACAATATGAAGCTTGATATTGTTATCGAAACATACTGACTTTTATCCGTTTGAACATTACTTGATACCGATTACTTATTTTTCCACCTCATTTTCGCTCTAAAAGTAACCAGTCATCGAACGTCCATAAATCCAATCTAACAAATCCAGTGATTCAAGCATGCAACCGTCAGAGTATTGAATGTATCCTTCAGCACCGATACTTCCAGTCATCGAACGAAATGAAAACGAGTGTACACAGTTTAATTGGCCTGTAATGAAAATAACACGACCGTTACACAGTTGGGACTTCTGCGAGCGTACCGTACTTGTCCACACGCACGAAACACGGCGTGTTTAAAGCCGGTCCGAACAGCACGGGTGGAGAGCTTCGAGCGAGACGAATCTTTGAAAGGCCAGGTCGGGTAGTGCTATCAATAGTTCGTTGAAGTACCTACTTTACCCTTCAACCTTTTACACACAGTGACGTAGGGAAAAGTAGTAGGGTCAGGCATAATGTCGACGTTCAGACAAAAGCGACACATAGGCGAGCCGTGTTTCTTTGTCAGTTTAGCGTTGAGAAAGATCGCGTATAACGGCGATCGGAAGACTTCCTGGTGTCACGATTTTACACGTCGGACGGAAATAAAATCGCGACATTATCGGATATGGAACAACAGCAAAAGGTCAAACGGCCTGGAGGGTATCGTTATTTTTGTGCTCCTAAGCTGAAACGGTATAAGTCACGTATACCTTTGAACACGCTGAATTACTGTAAACAGTGCGAAATAATGTTACAGAGGATATAGGGGAATTCCTCGAGGCTAAATGGCACTTCGCTCGATTAGATAGCAAAGGCAAAGTTAAATTAAACGATTCATTTGAACACTGATTTATGGTTTCATGTAGACTTTGTTCCTCCTTACAATTCTATTTTGTTTAATCATACTTTATAGATACATGTAAACAACGTAATATGTACAGTAAGCTATTTTGTGGAAAAAGTTTAACACATTGAAAGGACATTAAAAGGAACATAAATTGTGTGAAATTGAAAAGAAACAAGAATATTGAAATTAACATAAACTAATTTTATAGGTACATAAGTTTATTAAAAAATGCGTAAATCTGCTTAACATGGTCTTAAATATGTCACATAATAAATAAGTCAAACAGCTATTACTTCAGCTGACGTTCATTTATCTGAACAGAATAAAAGCTTGACCGTCTTCCATCAAAAAGAATATTCGCCATAACTCGTAGTCCGTTTGAAAGCAGAAACGTGGCGATTTTGAAAGGAACGTGTCTATCATTCAACGTTGCGATCGCAGATTTATGTTCGACGAAAGTCACGGTCGTTTGTCGCGGAAAATCGAGCGTGAGTTCGAGAACGGTGCACAGGGGACGAGTATGTTTTGGCCAACTTTCGAATGGATATTTTATTTCGCGAAAGGTGTTCCGCGAGTACGTCCCCGGGAAGTTCCGTAAATTTTCCTGGGACCAGACGGCAAGGAAGTTGCGAGCAGCTCGAACGCCAGGAAGTCGTTTCGAGAACGACGTAATAGCATTTTAGCGATATCGAGCGGACCTCGCGTTAACTTGCGTCACGCGGCCTGCAAAAGGTCGTCGACCTTTAAAACCCCTGCCCGAGTGCTCCAGAAACCTCGAATTCGAATCGCTAGGATTCGTTGCACCCCGGATTATTTTTCGATCGGATTTTTCCCCTCTTACCGACGCGTGACCAGACAGATTCTATTTGCGGAAGAACGAGTTACCTTGCTTTTGCTGCGCGTCCACTCGACCGCCATTTTTTTTTCGCTCTTTACACTGCGGTCTCGAGTGTTTACGTGTTTCGTGATTACGGAATTGGTGAATTTTTGAATCGCGCTTTTCCATTCACGGCTCTGTGAATACCTCTACTTTTTTCATCCGACTATCTGGATGTATTTAATATTTCTTGTTTAATTTTAATTCAATTTCAGATCAATGCACAAAATGTAATATAATTTTTATTTGAATACATTTTTGATTGAATAGTTTGTTATTTCTGAAAGTTGTAAATGCACTTCTTATGCAAGAATGACTATGTTTTTAAATAATCTTTAAAAATATTTTTGCAGTGTTTAATGTTTGCTTCTGTATTATTAATGGAATAAATGGGTTTTACAACATGAAGACATAAATGATTATAAAATGAAAATATAAATGGGTTTTATGTAATAGAAACATGGATGAATATTATGAAAAGTAAACATAAGAACAGTGGGGTTAAATAAAAGCAGTGTTAATTACCCTTCAGCAGTCAAGTACAAAATTTCCTGCTAAAATGAACTAAAAATAAAAGTATTTCTGTGATGTTTTCTTGGGAAGAA
Source organism: Megachile willughbiella (assembly GCA_945859595.2). NCBI lineage: Eukaryota > Metazoa > Arthropoda > Insecta > Hymenoptera > Megachilidae > Megachile > Megachile willughbiella. The sequence continues at coordinate 17,809,957 of OX243795.1, read as the reverse complement.
ATGAAAAATGAAAAGGACACTTTCAAGTATCGTAAATAAGAGAACCAGCCGTGTTGAATAAAGGGAAAGTTAATTACGTCCCGGTAATTAAGTAGAAAACGAGTTTTACGTGACATTAATGGTCCGATACGATTTTGAATAATCAAAGGACTTTTTTACGGTTGGCCAATCGTATCCGAGCGGTTCGTTACGGGCGTGTAACGTCGATCGTAGTTTCCGGCACGGCGAATCGGCAATTACATCGACGGAAAAGGAGAACGGGACGAAATTAAATTCGGACCGGCGGCAGGCTCGCGATTCGTCCGAGAAGAATTCAATTCGAGCACCTTTTCGCGAGCTGGCCTGCGAATCGCCAGGTGTTTCAACACACGCCGCTGAATTTTCGTTACGAGCACGTTCCAGAACGACTGACCTTTCAAATGCTGCCCGACTGTTCCGGAAACCTCGAATTCGCCGGCAAAATCTCGCGATCGATCTGTTACCCGATCAAATCCGCTCGTTCCGCTCGAACGATCGCCAAATCGCTTCTCCCGCCGTTTCCTCGATAATTTATATCCACGAAAGAAGTCTCCGGGTAACGATAGCATTCGTCTCGATTTCCGCTACCAATTGTTATCCTCGCAAACACTTTCTTGACAACTTTACGTTTCGATAACCGAGATTCACTTTTCCTTTTCAATCTTTTATTTCAAAATTCTTATTAATTTACGGACAATTCTTTATCGGGTGCAGTTTATTTAATAATTACATGCTCCCTATCTTTTCATAAATATTGTAAAAGTTTTGTTAACAAATTACTCCATGTAGGATTAGAAATGAGGTACTTTTTTAATTAACCAATGGTCTCAGATATTAAACAATTCAATAATGAATTTCTGCCAGCAAAGGTGAAAGTTACCTTTTGAAAAACAAGGTAGTTAATCTGTCACGGGCTTTGGTTTGCTTTGGTATGCAGAAATGCTGTCGTTTATGCATTTCTTCGCTTTTCGGGACTGTTCGAAATTAGAATTATAGTCGCGTGCAATTTCGATCGATTCGCGAACGAACGAAACGAATTTGCGTCGCGATTCGCGCAACCGTTCCTCGCGAAAACGGATCGATCGGCGAACAGTTAGCGAAACCGGCAGAGTACAACGACCGAATTAATAACAATAACTCTACGTAACGCGAGGAAGCGACGCGTGCGAAAATTTATTGGCAATTTTCTTGGCTCGACGCGAACTTTCCTTATGGTGCAATTGCACGGAAGCCAACCGTGCATTATGTATATTTGGGTCGAGATTCAATTCAAATTCATGAATTAATCGACTCATTGATGATCATTCAAAATTTCGTCAGAATCGTCGACTTCTTTAAATAGGTGTAACAAGTTTGACAATGATCGCTACAAAAATAAGTAGAACAACAATGCAATTTAACAATGTAATTAAACAGTTCCTGTTCAAAATGAATAGTACAGCGATACAATTTAATTACGAAATTCGACAACGATCTCTATAAAAATAAGTAGGACAACAAGGCAATTTAACAACAAAGTTCAACATTTTTTATAAAAATGAGTAGAACAGCAGTACAATGTAATTACGAAATTTGACAAGGACCTCTATAAAAATAATTAGAACAACAAGGCAATTTAACAACAAAATTCAACATTTTTTATAAAAATGAATAGAACAGCAATACAATTTAATTCCAAAATCTGACAACGATTGCAATAAAAACAAATAGAACAACAATGCAATTTATCAACGAAATTTAATAATTCTAGTCAAAGTAAATAGAACAGCAATACAATTTAATAACGAAATATAACATTTCCAATAAAAATAAATAGGGCAATCGGGTTAAATTTGATTTGTAAACGACCGCAATAAAATAACCGTGCGTATAAACGAAATTTGACAACGATCGCAATAAAAATAAACAGAAGGACAATTAAAAAAATGTAATAAAAAAAGTAGACACTGTGGTAAAAAATAGAATAATGTCTTATCACTCCATAGGTAGTGAAGTCGATAGGTTAACCAATTTTCAGTTCCGAGATTGCAAGAAGCAACAAAGTACTATAAATTAACAAGGTCCATAAAAGGAAGCGGAATAAAGTGATTTTGAGTGACGTAGCCTTTTAGTTGGATAGTTTCATTTTTCCAGCGCTGTGCCCTTCAACCTGTTTTCCTGTTCCCGGCGCAATTTCCTTGTGCCCTTCCTCGTTCTCTCTCTTGTTCGCAGGTGTATTTTTTGTTGTCTTTCACCTTCGTTTTTTGCACTGTACCGAGGCATCAAAGCTTTGTCGGCGCGTTGGCCGGAACAACGAGCAGATTCGAAATTAGCACGGCCCGATGGAAGAGAGAGAGACGGCCCGACATTTCCCCCAAGAGCAACCGGTCGAATCCTACCTTTCCCTTTTCCAGGCGCCATCGAGTCTTCCTCGAGGGCCTTTGCACTCCTCGGCTACGTCATTACCACGTTAATCGTTCTACCCTTATCGGTGCAGCCTATACAAAGAGAGAGAGAGCCTATCGATCTCTCCGAGTATACACTGTGTCCCACGCAACTATCTTCGAAACTGTTCAACGCGAAAAATTATCCGAGAAATTCACTCTATGTAAATACATCGATATTAGATCTATTGTCCCCGCTATTTCTTTGATTTTTCTTTATATGCGCAACGATGCACCTAACGCACTCTTATTTGGAATTGCGTATTGTTCTTCATGCAGATCGGTTCCACGAAACATTCTGACTGCAATTGTATTCGGTGATGTCGAAGAAATGTTTCGTGAGATATTTTACGTGTCCTCAGCTTGAAGCTATTTTGTACAATTCGAAATATTTCTTTATGTGGATTTTTTTGCAGTTCCATAAATGCACTTACATATATATACATGGATCAATTCTATGAGACATTCTGTGCAAGAATGTATTAAGGTATAATATCAAAAATATCAATGATTCATCAGATATTTCAGAGTTAAGTATAAAATATCTCACTTTCAAGTTTAATAAAATATCTCACAGGCTATGGACCTTTTTGAAATTATACCTCGATAATTTTTCACGCTAAACATCCCAAAAGACAATATGCAATTGTGTTTAAAGAAAATGATATGCAACTGTATTTAAACAAAATGACGTGTATATAAAGAGAACAATATGCAATTGTATATGAAGTGCATTTGCACTTGGTAGGTGCGTCATTGACTTTATAAAAGGATCCAAGTCCCAGTAAGAAAGCTCCTTATATCATTGAATTTCTTCGGAGCCTTTTTCTTTCGCAAACAGTCTGTAAGATGTCGACCCAGTTGCAGAGGACACCGTGTATACACACGACGCCACGCGTCCCGACGCTTACAACCCGAAGAAGGGTCGTCGACGATATATATATATATATATTTCTTACGATAGGCGGAAGAAAACCGTTTGAGATATGCCCTTTGTTTTTCTCGACCCGGTAAATTACTATCTGTGCGGGGCATTGTTCGATCGTCATGGTGGATACACCTTCTTTCTTTTTTTTTCTCCCTTTTCTTCGGCGATGCTCGCCCGCTGCTGTGGGGGAGTAGAAAAACCCGGTACGATAGCAGGAAAATATCGATAGCTTCCGGTTGCTTCGGGATGAACCGTAAGATTGTGGCGTTAACCCCTGTAGAATGATTATTGCTCACCGATAACTGATGCTGGGAAATTAATTTAATTACTGCGCTGATAACCGACCGGAAGAAAAACTATGGTCGTTGGTCGCTTCGAGATAAGATAAATTAAAGGATCAATAAATCGGTTTTCCACAAAGTAATTAATGAAAATGTACTTCCCTTTTATCTACACAATAAAAGTACGTCAAAGTATTAACAATTTTTAAGAAGTATGATGATAATAATATAACAAATAGCAAGAGTACGACAAAATATTAAAAATTAGCAAATTATAATATATAAAATATTAAATTAAAAATTATATGTCGTTGTGTATTGTATAATGACGATAATATAACAGCAATGTTAGCAAAAACTGTGAAAAAAATGAAAAATTATGAAGTAATCACACATCTACATAAGGCCATATATTGGTACATGTATTATGTAATAAATATGTATCAATATGAAAGTGTATTAATTGTGTGACTAAAGCAATTATATTTAAAAAAAGTATTTAACCGTTCTTAGAGTTAATTAACACTCAATTTCCAGTTGAAAGTTAAAGAAGTTTCCTCTTAATTTCCCTCAGTCACTCGGTTCAAATTAACGGGGAATATTGATAATCGCATTTCGCACAGACACTAGTTGTCGCGTTTCAAGTTCGAAACACTCGAAGGAAACTTGAAGTTATACTGTTAGCATGGCATTTTCATTGCACCGCAGAATTTCCAAGGGGAACTTCGACTCTCGTCCGGAAACTTCGCTACAGCGGACCTCAAAGAACTTACGTCGGTCAATTTGAAACTTTAATGAGTTTTTATCAAAACGATCGTACCTTTCGAGTCTCGTGAGAACTCGGATAGAAGATGTACGGTACCTTTCCAACGGAGTATTTATCTTGGTCACGTAATATAGAGACTTAATTGGAAGTCTTTTGGACAAATGGTAATTTCTTATCGTGCATCAGTATACGTTTTGAGACATGTCAATATATGTATATTAATTCAGGACATACTGCGATAATTGATGGTAGATCAATCCACAGTTTGATACTCAAATCTGAACATATTCTAATAACTTTTAGGGCAGATCAATCCACATTTTGGTATGCAAATCTGGACATATTCCAACAATTTCTGATGGTATATAAAAATCCACATTTGTAAACCTAAACATAATCTAACCATGTCTGATGGCACCTCAACTCACATTTGCAAATTAGAACACGTTTTAATAATTCTTGATGGCACATCAATCCACATATACAAATGAGAACATGTTCTAATAATTGTTAACAGCAGGTCCACATGTGAGATCCAAATGCTAGAGCGCGTGTAGCTTAAGCGATGCTCGCGTTGTCGAACGAGTAGGCCGTTAAAGATTTTTCGAAAGGCGTACGTGAGAAACAACGTGTTCCATCCATTCAGGATCGATATCGTTCTCGGTTTTCGATCTCACGTTCGAACAGCTTCCGGTGTTGAGGTGAATCGTCACGTACTCGGACATCTTCGAACGCAGACGATGACTGCGACGTCCTCGATGATTGTCAGCGCACGAAGGAAGTCCCTTACGCACGCGGTTCGCATACTCGATGCACTCGACGAAGAATAGACAAGAAGCGGGTGCTCGTGACCGGTAAGGTGAGCCAGGATCGACGGATTTTTTTTGAAAATACGACGATGCCCCGTCCGCTGAATTGTAATGCTGGAAAAGTTGATGCCTGCATGCCTCGTACCGCTACCTTGTTTCTCATCGATGCCCGTTAAAATATTTTATCTCATCGCACGAAAATAGACTTTGGGCAAACGCGGGTAATAGAGATACAAACATATTTTATGTCTCTCTGCTCTACGAAAAATGGAGGTGCAAAAATGTTTGATGTCTTTCGACGAAAATAGTCTTTGGGCACAGACGGAAAATAGAGGTACAAACGTATTTTATACCTTTGGGGAAATTGAAAACGGAGATGCAAAAATTTGATTGCTTTCGGGAAGTTGAAAATAGAGGCACAATGTTTTATAGCTCTAGGTGAAATTGAAAACAAAGATCATTGATTAAAATTGAAGATAGAGCTACAAACGTTTTATAGCATTGACTAAAATTGAAAATAGATCTACAAAAATATACTATCTTTAGATAAATTTTTTGTCATCTCTGGATGGAAAATTCTGTTAAATTAGCATTTGTATGTTGTCACGAAATGGTTCATTTGGTATAGAATTTTGATGAAAATGACTATATAATCCTCTTGACAATATTGTTAATACAAAATGGTTGGTCGTTATTCACATCAACCAATGGATTAGAGTGAATTAGTGTATTACTTCTTTATGAACGTCAGTCAGGATATTCTGCAACAATGCGTAATGGTAGTTTAATACAATATTTAGAGATCATACGTTAATTAATGCACAATAACAATTAGCTTCTGAACTGAATCATATGATCAACACAAATTATCGATGAATGTGTACAATTTTAATCCAATCATTTCAAAGAAACATACACGAACTTTTTAAAATTTGACAAAAAATACGTCAATTTAAAATGCTCGAAATTTTGTCGTATATGTATATGCATATGTGTGTATGTTCCATATACATGAATCTTTGAATGCCACATATTAATTGATTTGTAAACTTATTTTTAATCAATGTAAAAATACGATATTATATGAAGTTTGAAAAGGTAAATAAATCATTTTGAGTGTATACATTGTGTGTGTACATCGATATGGTCGAACACCGCGAAAAGGAAGAGACGACCTTTAATACGTCGGTACACATACATCGAGCAAAGCTCCTGGGCTACTAATATCCTATGGAAGGTTGTAAACCCACCATCGGTTATAATTCTCGGAGGATATAACTCCTGGAACGGCTGGTGGAGAGTTCCGTGCACCGGACGTTCTGAACGCCTGAATCCAGCGGGACGGTCTCGAAGGAAACGGTTGTGATAGAGTAAAGTAACGGGAGGAAGAGAGATCGATAATCGCCACGACTTAATCCTGGAATAGACGGTAAATTAAAAGTAATCGCGGAACAGTCGATTTCCTGCGGGCTCCAGCGACGGTGGACGCAGACTGCGGTGAAAATCGTGGCACACGACTGAATAGAATAATTCGGTTACTCGATCTCTCTTTCCAAACTCTAATTTTTTATTACTTGGGAATTCTTACGTTCTTTTATTCTGCTGATTGAAAGTTCTTTGTAAGTTTGGAAATTTTAGTATTCGAGGTATTTCTAGTTTGATGTTACACGCGCAATATGGGAAGTTTAAACATTAGAGTTTGTGTACAGAAATTTTGCGTTTAATGTTTACAGTGCATTATATGCTTAAAGTTTATATTACAAAACATTGTACATTTGAACTTTACGTTACACAACATTGTATGTTTGAAGTTTATATTATACCACAGTGTACACTTGAAGTTTATTACACCACATCGTACATATGAAGTTTATATGATACCACATTATACATTTGAAATTTATATTACATCACACTGTGCATTACATAAAATTTTCCAAGCGAAGTTCCGAAACGAGTTAGAAATTTGGTTTAGTTATAAATGAATATAGAATGTGATCATTCCTTAGCCAATCTAATCAACCTTACAAATTTCCAAGTCCCTGTATACGTCATACGAACAGCATCTCCGTATTAACCTGATTTTCTCACGACCTCAAATGAAATCTTAAAAATGAACAAGAAAATGACGCATTTCTGAAACAGACATTATCACGTTTTACCACAACGAAGTTGCAGCACCATTCTGAATCCCCTCAAGAAGTCGACATCGCTTGTATGAATAGCTCTTAATATCTGCCCCGGTCGTTTCAATTGCTCTCTTTTTCTGTCGAAGAACAAAAAAAAATCTCCACAAGCATGACGTCGCGATGAATTTTCAACGGTACATTGCACCCGTTGTTCGAAGGGCGGAAAATTATAATCGGAGGTGGGAGTCAGCTGATTAAAAGACGGTCGTTAAGAGATCGTGACCTTCGGTCAACTCCTTCAGGATAGGTCATCGGTTCGTTTGGTATCGATCGCGTTCAAATGGTAACGTGCCGTTTTTCCAAGTCCGCAGACATTTCTTTCGGTCGGTTGGCAAACAGAAAAGAAAAGAAATGGCGGAGACGGGGGGAAAAAAAGCGTAGGAAAGGGCGGGCCATTTAACCGCGGAACAGGGTCAAGAGCTTTCCGCGATTCTGCTTCCAACTTTCCGCTCTTTGGGGATTAATAGAGCGTCCCGTGGGAAAACTGAGTCGTTGTGTCGAAGAGAGAGAGAGCCTCGCTCGATGCACCGTGCCGAGAATGAAATCGCTGCGTGGAAACAACGAATTAAACTTTATCGCTAGATACTCGATGAGACGATGCGAGAATATCTCTGCCGAGGAAATGAGAGCCTCGAGTGCTCGTTCCGATTTCGTATCTTGGAGATTGCTGCAGTTCGCGATTAGAATCATGGAACATTGTTATCTCCCGACAGTTTCTATCTAATAGATTCTCTGATAACACCGGTTTAATACACGCACCATGTACGTAAGTGCAGTCAACTGCCATACGAGAAATATGACGGTCAAGAGGATAGATTCTCGTTCGCTGATTTATATTAGAGGTTGATGGCTTGAGAACTTAGGGGCCTTAGGGTACGGAAATCTAGGGATTCGTCGAATTAGAAATTAGGAAGTCTAGATACTTAGGGATGTAGGAATTTGGTACTTAGGAATTTGGGGATATGTGCATATGGAGATTGAGGGATTTGACGATATGGTAATTTGAGGATGTGAGGTTTTGCGGATCTACGAATTTGGAGACATAAGTATTTGAGGACATACGTATTGTGCACCTTGGAATTTGGGAATGTAGGACTGTGGAAACCTAGGGATTTAGGGACTTGAATGTCTAGATGGGTCTATCAATTGTTAGATGTACAGGGTGGCCAAGAGGCCCGGCTACTGTACGTGATATTTGAATTGGGCGCTCGAGAGGGGTCACGTGATGTCCAAGGCCTCTTTCAATCTTGGCCCAGTAGTTATCTGAAGGAAGAACTCGGGGACCTAGGAGTTAAGCAAATTCACAATTTTCATACGAACAAACAGTTACTCAAATAAAAAATAGAATAAAAAAATCAGGAACAAGAAATACATGTCATAAAGAATAGAGGATTTTGCCACGAAACAGGACAATTCCATTCATCTGCGCCATTTGCAGCCGACGCTGAAATAAGTAAAAGCTTCCTGGCGAACGCGAAGTCTGTTGGAACGCTTTCAGGCTTTTGAATCGTTACGTGGTCTCGAATACGACACGAAGAAACGACATTTAGATTTGTGATCCGCTCGAAGGTGACAATACATGCGAGTCACGCGTCTGCTCGCGAACCGGAAGAAAATCGTCGAATCGGATCTCAGCAAAGTGCGGAACATCGTTCCGCGTCCGAAACACCGTTCTCCCTTCTCCGTCATTTCACCCGCCCTCTTTTCTCATATTTCCGTGATGAAAATCTTCCCGTTCGCGGGGTGGGAACCGTCGGCGAGGAAAACTCGAGGAAAAGAAGGAAAGTCGGATGGAGTCTCCTCGATTCGATTGGGAACTTGTTGTGACGACGGCTGAACGAGAGTCTCCAGCTTAGAAGCAGACCTCTTGGCCAGCTCGATTTATTTTTCGACGAGGATGTGATTTATGGCCGACTACTTGGACAGAATTAATGGAGATTATGCGTTGATGTATTTATGAGTTACCGGCTACTTTCTGTTTATTTAATAATCTCGCTGGAACTACTTGGAATTTAATTTCTTGGGTTTACACGGTTTTATTTTTTCTTCAGTGATTTAATGCGCTTTTTAGGGTTGATTTTTTGTTAAGGTCCATTTTTGGCTGTGGATTTCATACGTTTAATGGTTTTATGCGTCTGTCGTGTTAAATGATTTTATGCGTTTTTTGTGTTAAATGTACCTATCCGTTTTTTGTGCTAAATGACTTGTCATGTTAAATGGTTTTATGCATTTTGGGTGTAAAATGGATTTATTAATTATTAACTGAGGGTTGAGGACACTCTTTGAATACAATAAAAAAATAGTGTTGTTAGAAATTACAATGTAGGTATTATGATGAAAGTACTGAGTCTGAGTATTTATATCGAGTCACCGATAAACTGTTCATCCTCAATACCCTGGGCTACCTACATCGCTCACGTATCATGGTTGAAACTTAATTCACCAGAAAGAGCAAAAGAATTCCCAGCACCGGGTATCCGGTACAAATCAAACACAGAGCAACATCGAAGCACACCAACATCTTATCCCGAAGATCTCTATCGGGACCGATCCAAAGCGGTTCACAAGGGACGCGAGCGTTACGTTCGCCTATAATGATAGACTACGTTGTACGCGGTCAGTACACTATACGCTTCCTGGCAAGGAACCGGGAGAGATTTAGCCATCTCGATTGTGCGGGTTCGATCCATCGAAGCAGATAACGGATCAAGCCCGACGGTAGATCCGATCGCGCGACAGATCGATGGCCGATTTCTGTTTCCGAGGCGAGCGTCGACCTCGTTCGGGCTCGTAGCAGGTACCCAAAGCGAGAGACCGTCGACTCTGTGACTAAGTCACGGAACATCCGTGAGTCACGAGAGCAGCCGGGTCAACGTTGGCCATCGTTTCTCAGGGGCCGAAGAATAGGCGTCGTTAGCCGCGAGAACCGCTCGACCCGTGGCTTTAACCCTTTCGCCATGCTAATGTCCGCGTTTGAAAAAAAGCTCTCTGCCATATGGGCGTAACTTTCAGGCACTCCACCGTGCATCGGTTACGCACCGGCCGACCAAATAAAAGAACTACGAACAAACACGGGGTGCACGGATCGAACATTTAAACTATATTCAAATTTTAATCGGACTAGGTTGGAAATCGGGAGATGACAAAATTTTGATATTTAAATATTTGCGGATTTGGGGATTCGCAGATTTGGTATAGCGATTCGAGAAATCGGAAGCTGGAAAAATCGGTATATGGAAATTTAGGTGTTTAGTGACACGCTTTGAGGATCTTAGGATGTAGAGATTCTAAAATTTACTAGTGACGTAGGGAACTGGGGACGTAGGGAATTAGGGACGTGAGGAACTAGGGACGTGGGGAAATTCGGGACGTAGTGAACTAGGGACGTAGGGAATTGGGGATGTAGGGAAATTCGGGACATAGTGAACTAGGGACGTAGGGAATTGGGGACGTAGGGAACTAGGGGCGTGGGGAAATTCGGGACGTAGTGACCTAGGGACGTAGGGAATTGGGGATGTAGGGAAATTCGGGACATAGTGAACTAGGGACGTAGGGAATTGGGGACGTAGGGAACTAAGGACGTAGGGAACTAGAGACGTGTGGAAATTCGGTACGTAGTGAATTGAGGACGTAGGTAATTGGGGATGTAGGGAATTTCGGGACATAGTGAACTAGGGACGTAGAAATTTAGAGACATAAGTATCTAGGGACGTAGAGATTTAGGAGCGTAGGGTACCTAGAACCTACAAGAGAATTGGAGATTAGTGAATTAGTGGAAATTTGACAATTTGAAAATTTGATTATTTGAAAATTGTAAAATGTGAAGATATAAATGTTAAAACTTTGAAGAACGTGGTAAACTTGATTAAAAGTTTTTAAAATTGAAAATTTTCGAAATGAAATATGTGAAGGGAGAACAGATACGTGTTTCTGTAAGAAAACAAGTTTTTGACGTGCAATAAGCAAATATTTGTACAGAGGTTGCGTATCGGATGATACGCGCGCGATTTCCATAAAGAACGCATAAAAGTTTGGCTCGTTGGAGTTCGAGGGAGCTACACAGGAAAGAGAAAAAACTGATTTATTGATTTTATACAGTCGACCGCCAGTCTCGAGTTACTATTGACTTTTCCTTACGAGCATAACTCTGACGAATGGTAGAGGTGTTCCTATAGCACGAGGGAAGCCCTTCCATTTCATAATCGATAAAAGGGTCCCAACATTTCCGCCTATTTAGAAGCCTAGCGTCGATATCTATGCTACGAAATTCGCCAACGGGCTTAATCAGTCGCTTTGAGGATCATAATCGAGTTGCTTTTACAATGTTAAGCCAAAGTTAGTTGCATACCGTGTACCGTTGCAAATTTCCCACCGAACTTTCCAAGAATCGATGGTTAAAGCTGAACAAGCTTTGACCTGTCCACCGGTTATTACATGGATCATGTGCTATTCACATTTGTGAGAGGTAATTATTCGATTAATATATTCATCGTATGATAAATTTAGTTAATATATCTGATGTATGATTATTGAACTACGTTATTATTTTATATAGTTAGATGGTATTTGAAATGATCATTCATTTAATGTGTTATTTTTATATTTCTTTTCATATCTTTTCATTTCTTTCAATTTCAAAATTTCTGCAATTTTCATTTCTTTTTATATTTCTTATCAGGTGCATACTGAACAAAGCATACACAACTATTTAGGTTAACATTTGATATGGAACTGATTAGAGATCAATAAATTTTAAGAAATCTTTTAATACCTCCTATCGTACACTATATAGTAACATCAATATTTACAATTAATTCTGGAAATCATGTTTGATCAGTCGATACAAATTTAGGTACCAAATTTTAATTAAATATGATCAATTATACTATCAGTAATTTTACCTTCAAAATTAATATCGAATATAATACATCGAGTCCGTTATAGCTACAAATTAATTCATCGATAAAAATTCATTATATTTCATACACTTATATTATCTTTATATAATGTCCTACCTCGTTAATTCCTGCATGAAGATCTCGGGGAAAGAAATTCCAGCCACGATAAGCATCTGCGCGTCCCCATTTTCTTCTCATCTTTAATCCCGTATTATTTAAAATTTATCTTCTCTCCAAATTTTTGCAACACCGTATTCTCTTTTCAATATGTATATTTCACCGATTCGTCCCGAAATTTCGAATTAAATACTCCGACCGGAACATCCATAGTTTAACGATTACGTTAACGAAGCAATTTTCGAAATAACGATTTTGCCCGTTCGATGCAGAATTAATTATAAACCGTTAGATTGCCACGAAGTAGAAAGTTGGACATTGAGTTTCATTAGACGCGACACCGAATACTAATTGACGGTGGAGGCTTATTTTTTGTATCTATTCGTACATAGTCACGGATGAAATTAATGAATTCGTTCCCGGAGATCGTAACTCGTTTCATCCGTGTTGAATTAATTGGAACTCGGATATTACGGAGATAAATAATAATCGCTCAAGGTGTTGAAAATCGCCTGGGACTGTAACCACTGAACCGAGGATTTTTATGCACCTCTCTTCATTAATCTTTGTAGATTGCATCAAGCCGAGGATGATAATTTAGACTCTAATTAGGAAGTGGCGATTAGAAACGCCTTCGTTCGTTCGATTACGGAGACACTGTACGGTCTTGCGTCCACGTTTTAATTTAGATTTAGAAACCTTTTAGTTCTATCTGATTACCTGGGGTCGTTCAACTTTACGCAACACTTGGAACTTGGGGAATTTTCATTCTTTAGGTATTTTTGAAAATTTGGAATTTGGGTGCTTGAGAAATTTTGTAGTTGCAGGGTTTGGGAATTTAGGAATATGGGGATTTGAGAATTTGGGAATATAGGGATTTGGGGATATAGAGGTTTGGGGATATAGGAATTTTGGATATAGGGATTTGGGGATGTAGAAATTGGGGGTTGTAGGAATTTGGAAATGTAGAGATTTAGGGATGCAAGGGTTTGGGGATATAGGGATTTGGGGATATAGGGATTTGGGGATGTAGAAATTGGGGGTTGTAGGAATTTGGAAATGTAGGGATTTAGGGATGCAAGGGTTTAGGAATATAGGAATTTGGAAATATAGGGATTTGGGGACGTAGAAATTTGGGGATGTAAAAATTTGGGGATATAGGAATTTGGGGACATAGGGATTTGGGGATGTCCGAATTGGGGGATGTAGGAATTTGAAAATGTAGGGATTTAGGGGTGTAAGGGTTTGGAAATATAGGGATTTGGGGATGTAGAAATTTGTTGATATAGGAATTTGGGGATGTAGGACTTTGAAGATACAGGAATTTGGAACTGTAGAAATTTGGGGATTAGAGAATTTGGAAATGTGTGAATTTGAACATAGAAATTTGAGAATGTTAAAGTACAGGAATTTAAAGATTTAAGAATGTAAAAATACAGGAATTCAGATTTAAAAATACAGAAAGAGATTTATTTCATAAACTTGAAAACTTAGTATTTCAAAAATTTCGAAATCTCACCCCTGTTTATCCACCATATTCATAAACAGTTAAATTTCACAATTAAGTACCTTTACAGCGCACGTTAACCGATGTTCCGAAGCACAATTTCCAAAATAATCTTCTATACCATAATAGCACTTAATGGCCTTAGGACAATGTCTCAGTTGCTTGTTCAAAGTTCCTAAGGGATTTAAATTCATGGCATCGTAAAAGTACGGTCAAGGATTGAGTTTCGGTCGATCGATAAACCCGGAGAAACGTAGATTTCGAGCAACGATGTGGAACAAAGAGTCCCGAAGGAGGAGACTCCGCTCAGCTGGACTCCTCTTGGGGAGTGAATCACCTCTGAAGCTTATTCATTCAGAATGCGAGTGTGCCAGAAACGGGCCGTGTAAATTTCTCTTGAAATGCAGGATTCTACGATACGTATTCCTTCGACTGAAATATCCGCTCAAGGCTATCATGCAGAACGCCATAATACCTACAATGTAAAGAATAATCGCTAGGAAAGGAAAGGTTCGCTAACTTTATTTTGCTGATACTTTCACGACGTGTAAAGAATTGTTCTCTTGAGAAGGTTTTTTGTAGACATTCTTCACTGAAACTAATTGTTCTTTTTTCACTGAAAATTGTTCTAGTACTTATTCTTTTGTAACCCTTTATTTTGTTATATGATTATGTTGGCTACCACGCAGCAGTCATATTTTTATTTCTAACGAAACAAATATCCTCGCAATATTTCATTACATTTATTATTCATAGTATCAGATAGTTAATAAGAATATTTACAATTAGGAAAGTGTTGAACGATATTTCGTAAGTTCCATCATTGTGATGCATATTAGAAGTAACAGAGTCGAACATAAAAAACGAAACAGTAATTTTGAAATATCTTGTTATCTGTCAGTACCACGACAAAAATGGTTATCATAAAAATTATAGCTTATGAAATTCTCTATAAAAAAGATTTATGAGTTTTCTTCGTAGGAGTAACCATTTTGTACATATAAAGTCTTCAACTTTTATAGATCTGATAAAGAGGTCATAGCAAGGGCCCCTGCTTTTCTGACTGAATGTGGGTTCAATTTATGGAGAATATAGAATATTAGTCACAACTGATATTTTATAAAAATGACGTCATTCCGACGAGGAAAGGTCACTACTTGACCTCAGCTTTGAAGTCTGGATTTAAATTGTGGGGAACGGTGCAAAGTGTAGATTAGTCATAAACGTCTTTTTTGTAAAAAACACTTCAAACCTAACCGAATACATAATTACATGATTTTGTAATAGTCAATATTCCTAGTTTAATTGAAAATCTTGCACAGAAAACTGTGATGTGAAAAAAAATTCCTACGAGACTTTTTGAGTTCGTGTGAAAAAGCGTCACTCGAACGATCTTTATTCCACGTTTCCGTCCAAGTTTCGAAATCTTTTTAATTCCGAGTTTCGAGTCGAAACTTTTCCGCTCGTGGAACGTGAAATTCCAATTAAAACGAGCTCGGTATTGTTGTGTCGACCCAGAAGACATCAACGATTCGCTCGAACGACGTTGGAAGTCGTTACGGAACGAGGCGTGAAATAATTTCTCCCTCGTGTTTCCACGCGAAACGAGAAACGATAAATTGAAGAGTCTCGGATAGAGGACTGACAAAAATCACGTGGATCAACGATGCATCTTCCACGGGGATCTTTGACCCCGTTCGGGGGATGACGTCATCCCTGGATTTGCGTCAGGGCTCGTTTCGAGGGTCCAAGGGTCCCATTCAAGGAAGAACGCGATGAATTTCGGCCCATTTGTCGACCCATGTAAATTACCTGGACGAACCTCGAATATTCAAACGGACCTTTTTTCTCTGACCCTCTTTCGCCACTCTGTTACATATTAGTTTAACCCTTTCACCGTTATGCACGTGTACACACTTAACACTTTTACCGAATAAAAAATATCACTGCTAGTTGCGCTAGGTTTCAAAAACCAGGATATTAATTTCTTTTTTTACGATCAATCTTTAATTTCCAGTGATTCTTTTCTGTCCTTGTCCTATAATGTCACTCGTGACGCACGACACAGTTTGAATGTGATATAATAGACTCGTATTCTTATCGAAATTGATCTTTGGATGTAATTGTAGTCTGTATGATGTAGGATCACTAAATGCAAGGTTAGTTAACATTTTAACTTTATTTATTTGTCTTAACCCTCTGCACTATTTTGAGTCTGACACGTGACGCACTCGTGCTATAGCTGTGAACAATTTCACTCGAATTTTTAATGCGTTTCAATTTGGAGTTCAAGTCAAATTATTTGCATAGTCAACGATTGGTACCAAATTGACATAGCATTTGATTTTTCATTGTCTGTTTTAATATTGTAGCTGTGACTTGTTAGTTCTGGCTGACGCACCTGACAAACCATAGGGTAAGGGGTTGGCACTGAAACAATTAGATGAGAGTGACAACTTACTGGAAAATTTGAGGGATTAATTTAAGATTAATCTAACATCGATCTGAAATTAATATCGATCTAACATTAATCTAAGGTTAATCTAGTATCCTTCTCACATTAATCTAAAACCGATCTAAGATCTAACATCGATCTAAAATTAATCTATCATTGATCTAACATTAATCTAAGATTAATCTAACATCTAAAATTAATCTAACATCGATCTAAAATTAATCCAACATTGATCTAAAATTACTTTTCCATCAATCTAAAGTTAATCTTCCATCGGTCTAAAATTAATCTAAGATCTGATATCACTCTCAACTTAATCCAATATTAATCTAAGATGTCTAATAATAGCCTAAGACCAATAATAGTTCCCTTATCAATGTCAGAAACCGTAATTACATTAAAACGAGCCGAATAGCGAATTAAAGTGAATAATTCAGTATAGGTGAAACTTTTAAAAATCGTTCGCAAGTTCGTTCTGCAACTTTCTTGCTCGGTTAACCGGTAGAATGCAGCGTGAAAACGATTAACTCGAAAACTGGTTCGTCGACGAAAAAGCGGCGGATTTTTATACGCGGTAAATTTTATCCGTCTAGCAAAGAGACCATGAAAATTTCCGCGAATCCACGCTCCTTAGTCACTGCAGCTTGAACCAGCACGTAATTAATTATCCACGACAGGAAGTCGACAATCACTTGGAACCGGGTATTTTTGCTTCTCGCTGCTTAACGAATCGCCGGCCAGCGTCTGCTAACCAATAGACTGGCTATTATTCATCAATCTGTGACATCGTTTCCGACACACGACGGATCATCCTATGCTGCTCTACTTTTACTTCTAATCATGTTGCGAACTGACTCCGACAATGATTCATTAACATTTGCTTTAACACTGAGAACCCAAATTATCAATAAATGTTAATAAGCAATATTATTATTGATTGGTCTGATGTTCACCTACTTTTATTGGAGATAAATTGGTTAACATTAAATCCTGTTGTGCCCCTCATGACTATGACCATTTCATAGTTGTTGCATAATTATCTGAATATTGTCGCTATGTTCAGCTCTTGTTGCTAACAGGACAGTTAGCACTTATAACAGTTGGTGAGTGAACATTTTATTCAGAAAATGAGTAATTAATTTAACTATTTGACTATCAAATATAGTTTAATTATTTGTCGTTATCAATCATTATCGAATACTGTTTGCATGTTTGCAAATGCTTGCAAATATTTAGAGGAATCGTTTATGGCGTTTCCTAACTTGTATCCGTAATTAAAACTTTAATCAGCAATTGATTCAGTTAAATTGTTATTTTGCGTGTTTCGATTCGATGCGGTTTTGTTCGGGGCGAGCCAATCGGATATATTTCAATTGAAGGTGATTCAATTCGAGGGGTTTCAATTCGATGCGTTCCAATTCGGCGCAATTAAGTTCGGTGTGGCTCAATTTGACGCGTTGCGAATTGATGCGTCCAATCTCGGGCGATTCAATTCGACGTAGTTCAATTCGAAGTGATTCAATTTGAACTGTGCTGTAATTTGACGCATTTCAATTCGACATAATGCAATTGGACGTAATTTGATTCGACGTAATTGAGCTCAACGCGATTCAACTTGGCGAATTTCAATTCTACTTGTTCTAATTCGTCACTTTTCAATTTCACATGATTCAATTCAACACGATTCAATTAGACGTGATTCAATTCCACATAATTTGGTTCAGCGCAATACAATTTGGCAAATTTCCGTTCTGCGAGCACTAATTCCTCACACTTCAATTCGACACGATTTAGTTCGACGTAATCCAATTCAACACAATTCAATTCGACATAATTCAGGTCAACGCGTTTCAATTTGGCAAATTTCAATTCTACTTGTTCTAATCCGTCACACTTCAATTTTCCATAATTCAATTCGACATATTTCAACAGCGGTGTAATTCAACTTGAAGAGTATAAATTTATGAACAATATAAAATAAACAGTACACAAACAAAGCAAAGAAAGTGACACAGAAATTAACCAGCAGAAATTATACCTACTTGAGAGTGAAAATCTCTCCAAGTAATTAATTCTCTAACTTCCTCAACACGATCTCTTTCGCGTCAAATACCACGAATAACCACGCCAATAATTTTCACTCTTTATCATATTTCCCGTCCTAAAATCGGGTATACATTCAACGCTGGTTATTCCAGTGTTAAAAAAAAAATTCCTCCAAAAGCACTGTTCCCTCTATTCACCGTCAGAATGATACTTTCACGAAAAGAATTTCATATTTTTCCGCTCGACTAAACCCAGAAGCTAAAAGAGCTCGCGAACAGTAGCGGTAAGGGTTGCTTCCAGCGGCATCGAATCCGGAGATATACCCCTAGCGTCGACGAAAATTAGGGGTTGCAAGAAAGACCGGTCTCTCCCCTTGACTTCGTTTCGAGGAGGGGACTGAAACGTAATTTGCAACGCCTTCGTGGATGGCCCATTGCTTTCTGTGCCGTTGACTTCGCCTTGTTGCTTAACGAAACGGCTGCATGTTGTTGGATCATGTGTCTTCTAATATCTGTTTCTTTACCGATCGATAATGCATGCTAATCCTGTCCCTCCTTCGATGAGTCATTCTTACTAACAGAATTACACGCACACTCTTTACTCAATTTTCATACACCATACAATTTTTAAATTTGGGGTAGTCGATTAATATTTTTAGTTAGGGTGTTCAATTAATATTTTTAGTTAGGGTGTTCAATTGATATTTTTATTTGGGGTATTCAGTTGGTATTTTTGTTTGGGGTATTCAGTTGGTATTTTTATCTAGGGTGTTCAATTGATATTTTTATCTAGGGTGTTCAATTGATATTTTTAGTTAGGGTGTTCAACTGATATTTTTATTTAGGATGTTCCATTGATATTTTATTGAGGGTGTGCAATTGATATTTTTATTGAGGGCGTTCAGTTGGTATATTTATTTAGGATGTTCAATTGACATTTTAGTTAAGGATGTTTCATTCAATTGGCCCACTTATACAAGATGAAAGAAGATATTGGTCTTTTCAGTGAATCAGTTTTGACCCAAGTATCCGAACATCTCTTTCACAGATTGTATATAAAGACAGTTCCATTTTAAGAAACGAAGTTGCCTAAAAGGATTGAAACGTTTCCGGAGTCGATTTAGCAGAATCGGGTAATGTAAATAAATACCCAGCTCTACCATGTTTCGACCCAATTTTTCAAGTCGCTCTCCAGTCTTTATTTGAGCGAAATTCATTACACTCTGTACTACATTTCGTCGCTTTAAATCAGAGTTTTATGGAAGTATTCTTGATTTAATTTGAGCAATGTAAACGAGGAGCGACGTACAGGAATCGATGAACTAGTTTTCGTAGCTACCTTAAACCCCGTTAACCTGAATGTAGACAGTGTAGTCCCTACTCGAGCCACAAAGTGAAATGTTAACCTGAATTTATGTCTTGCGCGAGATAAATCGGTGAATTTATTAAAGGTGAACTCGTTGGATCGAAACGGAAACTCGTATCGTTAGCGTTCGATTGCACTCCAGAGTTCGTCAATTTTTCAAAACCCCTATCGTACCTTTGCATCATGGCGTATGCAAAAACCAAACAGGTATTCTTCGTTAAACAGAGTCTTCCTGTACACACAGTTATCGGCTGCAATTTAAGGGATCAATTATTCACTAATTACACGCTGGCTCGAAACTATGGACGAGTTAAACGTTAGAAATTGCACTGCGTATCAAATCACTGGGATCAAATTACAAATTAAATCGCTACGATCGAATTACAGATCACTGGCTTTCTCTACACAGATTTCTATCAAATCTGTGATGGCAAAGTGTAGATAATAATTAGTGCTTATAGAAGTGGAACGATTTTACAAAAGAGTTCGCCGTACATTCTGCAAAAAAACCTGCAATTGCTTTACAGATACATGAAAGTATGTTTCTGTAATTTTAATGTTGAATATGAATACCTCGAGAGATATGAATTCCGTAATAACTGAAATATTTAACGTCAGGTATTTCTGTGAGTAAAACTGAACTGAATGAAAAGTTCATCTCTATTTTAATCTGCGATATATTAACTCGGTGATCAGCAAAAGTGTGATGCTCGAGATCTGGCTCCACATAGATTTTTGACTTCCCACTTTTACATACAAGATATATTTTGTATAGATGTTATATGCACAAGAAATAGTTTTATACAATTTTATGATGTTATGAATTTTTTACAATATTGTTTCACGATTCTTCTAATTGTGAAGAGAGTTTCAGTAATGTCTCCCACATTGTCCTGATGGTATCCTCATATTGTCCTTACTAATGTGGCTACATCTATGTGTTCATTATGTTGTCTTCATCCAAGTCTTCATCGAATGTTTATGTATAATTATTATAATCACAGTCAAATTCGATAATTCAATGTAATAATGAGAACATGACAATCTTTTCAAGTATGATACATACCATATGGACACATATTAACATGTTACATTTCCCAACATAAATTCCAGTGTAAATTACATTTTACACATGCAGTACATTCTAACAGATTTTCAATAAAAATATTTTTCCAACCCCAAGTTCTTAAAAATTTCAATTTGGCCCATTTCTAAAAAAGTTAACGAACCATTGTAACATTATTAAAATTTTCTGATGGACATCAAGATTATGAACAACTACTTTTAGAACAAAGATGTAGATATTAAAACCCGAATGTTGAAGTTAGAATAATCGGAAACGGTTATTCGGTTGTTCACCGTAACCGAGTTAGCGACCGCCTAACGGTCACGCGAGTGAATTATTTGCCCGGTACGATTCATCATCGCGTAATCGCGTTTCGTGCACGACGTTCGAAACACGACGAATTTATTCCCAGGTCGGAGTATAGGGGAGATCCGTGTACGCGTACGCCCCTGCGACGCAATAACGTCCGATCGGCCACCCCTGAAACGAGCGAGAGTGGTTGCAAGAGAGCCGGGTTTAAGGGTGGAAGGGCGTAGTCCCGAAATCACGAGCTTCTATATCCATTCAAGAAGACGATATTCGAGGGTTCGAAAATAAGCCTCGACAAATCTGCGGGGGTTGCTAGACTCTGCTGCAAACGAAGACCTTAACCGTTGTGTTCTGCTTCGAGTACGCGATAAAACTGGCCGGATTATCCGCCTCTATGCGTGTATCCTTGCATTGAAAACCGTTGATAAACTCCGCGTTTTCTGATATGGGGGAAACCAGGTCCAATGTTTTCTTAGCGGGGTTGTTTGTGATCTCGGTAAGTGGGTCTTTTGTTTTCCTTCTTTAAATCACTTAGTTTCTTGTTTTGGTAGTTTGAGAATCGGAGATGGTGAGATGTTTTATGTGACGGGGTTGTAGGATTATAGGGATGCAAGGATATAGATTTGAAATTTGAGAGATATCGGTATTCTGGAGATGTTGGGATATAGAGAATATAGAGATTTGGAGGTCTACAGGTTTTTGGGGTCCATGGATTTGGAGTATCTAGAGATCTGGGGTTCTTGGACAGGGGGTTGTCCGGAAATTAAGGATCTATTGATTTCTGTGAATGTTAGAATTTAATAATTTTTGATCCATGTTTGGTTCTGGTTTGAAGCATCTGTTTGATCTTAAAATTAAAAAATTGAAGATCAAGAGTTCTTGAAATTTAAAGGTTTCTCGTCATTTTTTATTCAAGGTCGAAGAATTTTTAAGATCGAAGTACTTAGCGATCTACCGTAATTAAGATATGGTAGATTAGCGGCTCGAGGTGCGAGCACCGTTCATTTAATATTCCATACAGGCAAATTGCCTCATCGTATAAGACCGTTAATCATTCAACGACCGCGCACCATAGCCATGACATCGTAACACGGCCATCGAGCGATTAAGCAAAAGTTTTCGAACCTTCAGTAAATGGCTCGTTTAATGCTCGCCATTGTTCAGTATCCTTTTCACCATGAAAAACTTGTGAGCCGGTTCTTGTTGGATGCACTTTCCCCCCTTTTTTATCCTTGCGTATTGTCACGCAGACCTTAGTGGCCCTCAAAGTGGCGGCAAAATGCGTCAGGTCGAAATTTTAATTCGTCTTTGTCCACTATGCCACGAAACGTCGCCATTGTTCGTCACATAAAAGCCCCATCAGATAACCGAGTATATACGGACCACCATGGTGGGATATCGACCGACTGCCTCTGTACGTGTGTTTCCATGGTGTCCGTCTACGGTCGGCTGTAATGTAGGCTTCCCTCGGATAAGGACTGGTTTAAGGGGTGCCTTTCATTTCCCAAATTTTTGCGTTGCGAAATTTATTTGCTTTCAGTAATCTAAATCTTTAGATCCTGAAGTTTTTAAATTCCTAGATAATCAAATTCATGAGTCTTTAAATTTTATATTTTGAAATGCATACATTCTTAAATTCTCAAACAACCACGTTCCTAATATCTCCTAAAACCGTAAATACTTGAACCCGCATGTTCTCACACCCCCGAATTCTCATACCTCCAAATTCTCACACCCCTAAATTCTCAAGCCCTCAAATTCTATCATACCCATATCTTCAAATTCCTAAATTCTCAAACCCTTAAATTTTCACACCCCAAATTCTCAAACCCCATAATTTCAAATTATCAAATTCCTAAATCCCCAAATTCCTAAACTCGCAGATTTTCACACCCCAAATTCTCAAGCCTCAATTCTCAAATCCCCATAATTTCAAATTATCAAATTCCTAAATCCCCAAATTTTCAAATCCTAAATTCTTAAACCCTCAGATTTTCACACCCCAAATTCTCAAACCCCATAATTTCAAATTATCAAATTCCTAAATCCCCCAATTCTTAAATCCTCAAATTTTCACACCCCAAATTCTCAAATTCTTAAATTCGAAAACTTGTAAATGTAACAAAAAAAAAGAATATCGCCCCTATGTTAGTATCCCCCAAAAACCTCATGAGTATACGATGCAACATGGGGTATCCATGGTGGTACATAGGTGTGCCTCCATGGGGTGAGTTTGAACATGTATTCGAATCAGGCAACTGTCCACCGGTGGAATATCGTAGACAACCCTTCAGGCTGTTTAATTAAAAACTTGTGCCGTTACGTCGTGGCATCTTGTGATTTAGGGAAACATTTTCGTCCCATGAAGTTTTGCTGGTTGTTCGAGGGACGTTTTTGCGGGTTCCTTTGTCCACGGACGAGGGAAACACCGTTGGCAAGCATTTTCCATCGCATCGATAACGTTTGGGGTCGTTGTCGGGGGTCGGTATATACGACGATGTCGGTTGGGGATGTTTAGGGGAAGTGAATGATGGCGGTGATGCTTTCTCGGGTACTTATTCAAGTATTAACAGCCGTTGCTTTTACCTATCTTCGTTATACCGGCGAATTTCAAAAATCTTTTGATCCTGATAATGAATTAAAAATTTTCCCTGTATCACCATTTTCTCCGAACAATTTTACCGTCACACTTTAATACACTTTTCACGTGGTTAATTTTCCATATAAAAACTAACAAAGGTGTCGCCAACAAGTCGAGTAATCTGTTGGGCGCGACAACACGTTCACAGCGGCTAGTACTTAGAGTTAATTAGGTTTGACTCGGCAATTACGGTTGATAATTGGTTCGAAGTGGCGGGGGATACAAACAAAAAGTATCATTCCGGTTGTAGAGTGTCAATGGTCGATTGTCGGCAGGGAGCCGTGATATTTCGCGGCATTGAATTCCGGCGGCCATTTAAAATTGCCCGTGAAAAATCTGAATCGCTGATAAATCGAGTTACGTTTGAATCGTCGGAACGCAATTTAAACATATAAATCACGGCCACGAGTCTGCTTTCGCGTTTCAGTTGAATCCGCGGCGGCGATACACGCGGAACCAGAGAAAACATAAATACCGCGGCCTGACTCGAGCCTCCTTTTATTTTTCTTCTTTTTTCTCCTCCTTTTTATTTTTCTCCCCCTTTCGTTCCTCGATTCAGGGCGGAAAGCAATTGCCACGGTCCCTCTCGCGCGTTATTAACGAGAAATATCGAAGAGAACCGCATCCTGAATTACAGCCGGAGAAATTGCACGCTCGGGCGTATGGCAAGATTAAGTGTCGCGTCTATATTAAGTGTCCCTGTTCGCGAATATCTCATCCGAAATTCATTCACGTCGTTTTCGAACTCCATTTATACGCTCGATTCCGTGTACAACTTCCCGTAGACATCTTTTAGGCTCCATTAAGAAATTTCCTCGTTATCGGATGCCTTAATAAATTAACATTCTGTTACGTTATCTTATCTACCTGTCGGTGGTTTATCTTTACGTGGTAGCGTTTAATTAAATTATAAGTACATTAGTGCACAGGTTTCTTTAGATTACTTCGGAATAGGTGTCTAGAGATATAGGGACTTATAAGTTTAAAAATATAGCCTAGAGATATTGGTATGTATACATACAGCTATCTAGGAACATTAGGATCTAAGAATGTATTATCTAGCTATATTTATATTTAGGACTATAGCTACAGATATCTAAGCATATACCTATCTAGGGATATTAATATCGAGACATATAACTATTTAGGAATATTGGTACCTATGAATATAGCTATCTAGGGATATTTAGATCTCAGAATGTAAATATCTAGCAATATTTGTATTTAGAACTCTAGCTACCTAGGGATGTAGGTATCTGGGCACATAGCTATCTAGGGATATTCAGATCTAGCAATGTAGATATCTAAGAATATTGACATCTAGTCGCACATCCATCTAGGGACATTCAGATCTAGTAATGTAGATATCTAGGGATATTGGTATCTAGAAATGTAAATACGTATGCATATAGTTATCTAGGTATATGAGGATATAGAAATGTGGAGACTCCAGGTTCTAAATCACCAAAAATTCCCCAAAATCCTAAATTTTCAGAACCCTAAGTTTTACAGCTCTCACGATTCCCACTTCCAAATTTGCCAAATTCCCAAATCTCCCAAATCCTTCCAAAATTTCTCACATTTGCAAATCCTCAAGTTCTACAATTTCTAAACTTTCAATTTCTAGAATCCCAAGATCCTAAAATTTTCATGTTCTCAAGCCCCCAAATTTCAGATGCCAAAATCCTCAAATTTCAGACCCCAAAATCCTGAAATTTGCAAGTGCTCAGGTTCCCGAATATCAAATCCCGAAATCCGATTTACGAATTTCCCAAAAGACGCAGAACAAACAAGAAAGAAAATTTGTTCGGCTGGCTAACTGTTTTTATGGCGCACAATTTATTCCAGGGGAACGGGATCGTATTTCGCGAGAATTTCTCGGTTAACGCGAAAAGTTGGAAATATTTCCACGGGTCGGTTTTGAAATAACAAGCTCCTCTCCGGTGGAAACTTGGAATGCACCGGTTCGTAATTACGCACAGTGTAATGGTGTGTCACGGACGACAGGAAGCATCATCGTACACCACTAAATGAAACCTCTAGACACGCTCTAAATTTGTTTATTCTAACTGCCCGCGTTTTCGCGCGTCGTATAAGCACATCGTGTAAGTTGAAATCGTTGCATGTCGCTGGAAAAGCAATTTCAGCGAAGAATATTAACCACTTGAGTTGTGACTTTGTCGCCAAGTGCGTCAAACAAGGCGATTAATTATTGTAATATTAAAACAGACAAAGTGTGTATCCAATATTAGGGATATTTTGCATATGTATCATTGGTGAGGGGGTTGGATTTAAAATTGAATCCCAATTTCAATCGTGGTAATATCAGCCAAAGTCGCGTTTCGACAATTACGTGCGTCACGTGTGGCACACGATGTTAATGCAAGGGTTGAAACTTCGTTCAAAATATTCAAATTTCTACGATCTTTAATTATGGACGAAGAATCGTCCTCGAACAGAATACTTCCGAATTTGCAAAGGATTTGCATGTTTCGTCACGTTAATTACAGAAATAGAAGCGTTTCATAAGAAAACGTTTGTCTTCTGGCAACGTCCGGAATTTTTGAACCAGAACAATCGACCAGTTAGCGTTTTCTGTTGCTGTCCCTTGTTACGCTCATTCTAATTTGACGCGTTACTCGGAAACGAAGGCTGCATGCCTGATTTGTCCCGTAGCACTGAAAAGAACACCGTAAAGAAGATGCATGGGGTTCGCGGAGAAAAAAGGGAAACCAGAGAGAACGCCCTAAAGTCTTCTTTAAATACAACGTGATCGATGATCCAAACGGAGGGTGTCTCCTAACCGGTGAAAACAGTGTCATAAAATTGTTCAAAACATTAGCCCTTGGTCCGGAAAGTTTGCTCATTTATTATAGCTCTTCTGCACCGAGAATAATAAAACAGATCCATTTTTCAATCTCCATCAAACTTTGTACGCAATGTCATGTCTTTTCAACTTGTGTGTACTTAGATCGTCTTTGGTAAATTGCGAGTTGTAAGGTTGTGCAGAAATCTGGTTCATACTCTCGTTATATTGCCGTATAGGGATTTGTGGGTGTAGGAGGTAGCACGTTAGGGATATTAGGATTTGGGGATATTGGAATTTGGGGATATAGGCATTTGGGGATATAGGGATTTGGGGATATAAGGATTTGGGGATATAGGGATTTGGGGATGTAGGGATTGGGGGATGTAGGAATTTGGAAATATAGGGATTTGGGGATGTAGGGATTGGGGGATGTAGGAATTTGGAAATTTAGGGATTTGGGGATGTAGGAATTTGGGGTTGTAGGAATTTGGAATTGTAGAAATTTGGGGGTGTAGGAATTTGGGGATATAGGGATTTGGGGATGTAGGGATTGGGGGATGTAGGAATTTGGGGTTGTAGGAATTTGGAAATGTAGAAATTTGGGGATGTCGGAATTTGGAGATATAGGGATTTGAGGATGTAGAGATTGGGAGATGTAGGAATTTGGAAATGTAGAAATTTGGGGATGTAGAAATTTGGGGATATAGGAATTTGGGGATGTAGAAATTTGGGGATGTAGAAATTTGGGGATGTAGAAATCTGGGGTTGTAGAAATTTGGGAATGTAGGAATTTGGGAATGTAGAAATTTAGGAATGTAAGGTTAGGATTTATAGGGATTCGGGGATGTAAGAATTTGGGAATGTAAGGTTAGGATTTATAGGGATTTGGATGTAAGCATTTTGTAATTTAGAAATTTTGATAATTAAAGAATAAAAGTTTAAGAACATGTAAGCTTGCAAGTATCTAAAATCTGATCATCGATCTGAAAATCGCAGGAAACATCCTCAGCACGTTTTATTTTGGTGTTCCAGGCGCGACGGTTCGATAAACACGCGATGGAGAGAAGAAAGTGATGCCGAAGATCGAAACGGAAGCTTCCGTCTTTCGAATTATTCGTGTTCACCATCGGAGATGGAGACTTTCCTCGGGGCACGTATCAGTATAGAAGGCGCCTAGGATATCAGGATCGAAAGGGGAACATCGAGCACCGGGGTCCAAGATGGGCAAGTGTTGCAGCAAACGGCAAGAGCCGCAACCCCTTGGTGAGCATATAATACGCACCCTTGTTCTTTTCTTCCACTTGCAAAGATACCGATGATGAGTTTTCTTTTGCCGTCGTTGTTCACGTCCCTTTAGGGCTGTTTCTCTTCAAAATTTTACACCGATGTTTACGAATGACGCTCTAACAGGGTTCAGGTGCAACGAAAATTCACCAAAATATTGTTTCTGGTGAAATTTTCCTGCGATTAACCTATTAATATTTTTTTACATACTAATACATTCAGGAATATATACGTACTAATAACGAGGGTGTTTTGTACTTAAATTATAAATATATTATACTTTCATATTTAAATTAAATTATGCATATATCATTAAAATATTTCAATAATTATTTTGGTAATAAATATGTTATTTATATTCATTATATTAATTTATATTCATGTTCTTATTAATTCATACTCTTATTCAATTTATATTCATATGTCTATAATATTTTAATTTATATTCAGGTGTCCATTGTAACAATATCAACTATTACAAATTATACTGATCTTGTTTCTAAAATTTCATAACACATTAATTACATTTTTAATTTCACCATATGTTCATAAATATTCTGCAGGGTAAATACCCAAGAATTTAATCTGTTAGTGCGATGATAAATGTATCATCTCGAATGGCGTCCCTAAAGGACAACGGGGTTGAAAGGGGTTAAACGTTTCGGCAAAAGCCAAAGTGTCCTGTGTAGAAACATTGATCATGGTTTTGGGTTACAAACGGTGGTTCCATTATCCAGGTTACAAGAAAGCAGACACAGGACTAAGCTCGAAACACAGCAATGGAGGTTCCTTGGACCGGTACACTGCTGACCCGAATCAAAGGGGTGTGCAAGCGAGGGCGGATATTATTCGACCGAGGCCAACACCTTGTAAGCTACAGATTCCGCATCAACCTCGTAAAACAAGCTCGCCTGTCGTTAAGCCTGCATGTGTGTATTTTATGTTACTTTTTTATTTTATTTCTAGTTAGCGTTATGTACTTTAAGTTTCACCGTTATCGTTCAGTCTGGCTCGTTATTTCGACGCAGTTTCTAATACTTCATTTTGTTTCATATTTAATTTCGTTGCTTCGTTGCTTACGAGATTATTTGTGTGAAAAGGTTCATCAAAATTTATGTTAGCTTGTGATTAATTTGGAGCAACTGTTCTTGATGGAAGTATTCGTGTAAGAAGTTTCAATATTCTTCAAGATATTAGATAAAAATTAATAGAAGTTTTATAGAATGAAATGAAACAATCTTACAAAATACTTCGAACTTCACAATAATATCGGAAACCTATAAAATTCCATATGTAATTAAAAATTTAATAATTCATTTCATTAATAATACAGTAACTAATTTATGTCTGCAATATTTATATAAAATTGCATATTTCCATTGTTTTTCTTACAAACAATAAAACCATAATTCATCAAATTAATCAACCCCATTTAAAAATTGATATGAAAATTTCCGTAAGAAGAGAAACGTTGTAATCGGAAATTGAAAATCTGTATAATTATCAGTTAAGTAAATAGAACGAGTTATCGAAAGTGTCTCGAACGTTTCGATCGATATTCTATCAGTCTTACGGTCCAGATCGGAACCCGTGTACCGATCGAATTACTATTCATCTTTCTTAAATAGCTTCCATTTGGCATTTCGTGTAAATTGTTTCTGTTTCCGAAACAGCGCATTCGCAGAGATCGAACAAGATCGTGGTAGCTCTGTACAATTACACCGCCCGCGAGAGTACCGATGTCAGTTTCGTGAAGGGCGATCGAATGGAAGTATTGGATGACTCGGAGCCTGATTGGTGGAAAGTTTTACACTTGACAACTCTGCAAGAAGGTCTTATACCTTGGAACTTCGTAGCCGTTGAACGTTCGGTGGAGAGCGAAGAGTGAGTATCGATTTTTTTCCAGTATTTTACAAATATAGACATTTAGAGATCTAGATATTCAAAGGCATACCTTGGAATTTGGAAATTTAAGAATTTCAGGGTCTAGAAATTAGGGGACACCGTTTGAGATTTGGTCTAGAACTGTAAATATTCAAATCCAAGTTGTACCACTATTTAAATTTCCGTGCTCACTAAATTCAAGCATGCATAAATCATGAACATTCTTCTCTTCCAGTTGGTTCTTCGAGAACGTCTCTCGCAAAGAGGCGGGTAAACTGCTGTTGGTGGACGAGAATCCACGTGGAACGTTTCTGGTGAGACCCAGCGAGCATAATCCCAGGGGATACAGTTTGTCCGTGAAGGACTGGGAGGAGGGAAGGGGTCATCACGTAAAACACTATAAAATTAAACCGCTCGACAATGGGGGCTTCTTTATCGCCACCAACCAGACATTCCCCACCCTACCAGCCCTTGTTATGGCTTATAGCAGTAAGTCCATGATCTCTTTCGCGATTCTCTTCGCCTTACAAATTTCCATCTAACGGACCTAACTTCATCCCGTCGAATTTAATGTTTCAGAGAACGCGTTGGGTCTCTGTCACGTGTTATCGAAGCCGTGTCCGAAACCGCAACCGGACATGTGGGATCTCGGGCCCGAGTTGCGGGACAAATGGGAGATCAACAGGAACGAGATACAACTGATACGGAAATTGGGCCACGGTAATTTCGGCGAGGTGTATTACGGCAAATGGAGGAACAAGATCGAAGTAGCGGTGAAGACGCTACGACCCGGGACCATGTCGACCGAGGCGTTCCTTCAGGAAGCCGCCATCATGAAACAGTTTCGGCATAGACACCTAGTCGCGTTGTACGCGATCTGCTCGAAAGAGGAGCCGATCTACATTGTACAAGAGTACATGTGCAACGGTAGCCTGTTAGACTTCCTGAGAACCGGCGACGGCAAGTACATGCAGTTCGAGGACCTCATCTACATAGCCGCGCAGGTCGCCTCCGGCATGGAACACCTTGAAAGCAAACAGCTGATACACAGAGATCTCGCGGCGAGGAACGTGCTTATCGGCGAGAAAAATAAAGCGAAGATATGTGACTTTGGATTGGCGAGGGCGATCGAAAACGACGAGTACTGTCCGAAACAGGGAAGCAGATTCCCGGTTAGGTGGACGGCACCGGAGGCCATTGTCTATGGGAGATTCAGCATCAAGAGCGACGTCTGGTCCTATGGCATCTTACTGATGGAGCTCTTCACTTATGGCCAAGTTCCTTATCCTGGTGGGTCATCTCAACTTTTCACTTGCAACTCTAACGCAGGCTTCATTTGAATGACTACATATCGACTTGTATTTCTTTATTCGTTGTACCGTAAAGAAGAATCCCAATTATTGAATATTGTTTTTCAAGATTTGAAAATGTAGAGTGTCAGTCATGGCAGAATATCTTTAATATTCAATAATCAACAGAGTTATATTATAAATAAGAATACTCTTTCATATCACAGTATGTCCCTAAACATACTACACATTTGGAACTTGCTATAAATTGTAAATATCTAAAATGACCTATTACAAATTATAAAAGTACATGTCTACGCTCCCCTTAGCATTGAACGATTGTCTTGATGTTTCAAACGAAATGTGTTTTATTTTTTTAGGTATGCAGAGTCGCGAAGTAATCGAGCAGATAAACAAAGGCTATCGGATGCCTAAGCCATTGAATCACCCGCTGCCGGACAGCATTTACCGATTAATGTTGCAGTGCTGGGATGCTAGCCCCGAGAAGCGACCCACGTTCGAGTTCCTTAATCACTATTTCGAGTCATTTAATGTCACTAGCGAAATACCGTATCTCGAGCCGCCAACAGACTGATACACAGCTCACATGCAGAGTCAGTACCTGGTACCGCACGGTCATTTTCACCCAGCGCACATTAACTGTGCCATGGAATTTTATGGTATTTATTGCTAGATCTCTGGCAAACATCTGAAGAAGCTGTTTACCGTGTTCTCTTTTTTTTGTTTGTTTTTGTTCGTGCATCGCAGAATTTCTGCGGGAAGAAACGTATTCCAAAAAAAGAATAAAATAAGAAGGAAACGGGAGAGGATCGTACAGGAAGGAAGCAAAGGGATATTTTACAAAGAAACTTTGGTGACGAGAATTTATATAACCGTTACCGGACGTCTCGAAACAATCGTTAAATACTGCCAAAATTGAAGAAGTGTTCTTTTCATTTCTTTTTCTTGATCGAACGTCATCGAGCAAGCATTTCAAGGACAATGATCTTGTGTGCCATGGAACTTTATAGAACAAAAAAGAAACGAGTATTGTTTGTACTTTGAAAAGTATTTGCAAGACTAATAATCTTTGTGACCAATCGTGAATAACTGCCGATTAAAATATCAAGTCAAACGTTTACGACTGAAGATAAAATGAAAATAAAAAATGAAGAGTATAGAATATCTCTGCCCGCTAACGTATCCAGTATCTATTATAGAATTTAAAAAAAGGGATCGTTCATCGTTCGAACTATTTAATAGGAATTTTCATAATTTGGAGAGTATATTAAAAATAATTGACGAAGGTATCTAAGAAAAAGTGTTTAGAGAATAGGAACGGAACCAGTTGAGAGCTAAAAAAAATGTAGAGTTTTAAATGGTAGACGATGTAACCAATTATATTAGTCCGTCAATGTACGATTACAGTGCAGAAAGGGAATCGATCGCGCCATCTGTGTAATTTGCGCGATCACTTCTCGTATTGATCTCGAAACGATCGTGACTGATCTTTCCTATGATCCAAATTGTTTTCTTTTTTACACAGTCCTTGAAAATCTAGATGCATCGTTTCAGCGTCGAATGATTTTTATCATACAGTACAGTCTCCCTATAAATAAGCGGAACTTGTAACGCTTCTAAATTCGACGATTTTCTAAACTTTTCAATTTAGAAGTTTGTAAATTTCTAACTTGTTCAATTTGTACACTTGAAAATTTTGAAAGACATGGCGAGGCTGCATTGTATTAGGACACCATCACATTTTACGATAAATAGATCTAAACGAGTTTTCGTTTGATTTCGAACGATATGTCGAGTAGGACAATATTTTATACGAGAGATTAATACGTTTTTATACGTAAAAGAAAGAGTACCTTTCAGGTATAATTTTGTTCTATGAACAGTGTATTTTAAACCTTTCAACAGTCTACAATCGCTCGATAGCACGCGAATCACCTTTTCATGGCAGGTGACAACGGTCGTAGTAGTAAAAGGGTTTAAAAGCGCACATTCATGTTTTTCTATACACGTCTCGTTATTTTTTACTGTGATTGCACTTTGTAAAGAAAACTACCTGTTCGACGCTGCGTCGGTAATATAGTTACGTATTAAGCAATCTCATCGTTACGATAATCATTTTTTTAAGTTCACCCAAGTGAAAATAACGATAAAAAAAAGCGAGTTACTAGTAACGAACAAAAAAAAATACGTTATACGATTGCAAACCGCGACATTTTCCGAAGTTGCGTGAATAAGAGAAAAATGAAGAACTTAGAAATACTATTAAAATTGAGGTAAAGATTAAGTCATCGATGTTGCTCGTACAAAGTGTCTGAGAAATTGTAAATTTTCTACTAAACATACAAAAATATAAAACGACAGGTTAGGGTAGATTCTAGGAGGTAGAACGTGAGGGTAGGTGTGTAAAGCGTCCTCGGAATGTGAAACGCCGAAACGCGAATCTTTCCTTTTCGTAAACGACATACATTGGCGAGCATGTCGGGCTTCTCTAGGGAAAAATAGTTATGTAGGGGAAAGAGCCTCTTGCTAATTTTCAAGGTTTCAAATTGAGAACTTCAAATATTTGGTAATTTAAAAAATTGAGGATTTAAGAGTTTAAAAATTTGAAAATCGGATGTTAAGAGGCTCTTGTTCCTACAGTTATCCTTATCCGAAGGAAGCCTCCATTGCACCCGAGTGTACACAAGAATAAAACGGAGTTATGAGGTTTCGATTCCGAGGATTTCTCGTTGTCGTCGTCGTGGTCGTCCTCCACGGAACGTATCGTTAGACGTTAAGTCCCTAGGTGTACACTGAACTATGTCACGATAAACACGATGAGCCATTATGACACTTTAGATATTAAACGTTTAAGGAAAAGTAACGAGAGATAGAGAATATAAAGAGCGAAAGAGAACGACAGGATGTACCTACGAAGAGTGAATGAAACGAGAGATTTGCGTGCGCGTGCGAATTGTTACACAACTGTGTCTGTGCGGTATTATTTCGTTTTTCTCTTTTTTTCACGTGCGTCTTGCCGTGACATTCAAAAACGAGCAATAAAATGTCGTGTTCTTCGTATGACCCGTAACTAGTGATGGATATTCGATACACTTACAAATCGTTTTGAATTTTATTCGAATCCTAATAGATTCTTTCATACAATGCTTGATTTTCAACCCGGTAGCGGTTTAATGAATTCAAACAATTGAGGACATATAAAATTGACAAAATTTATATTCAACTAGCAATACCGTAAGAATTAAAAATACTTGGGGTTCGAATAATATTCAAGGTAATTTGAAACTTCGTATAATTACGAATCGGTTCGAACTCAATAAAAAGTAAAGCGACATAAGCTCAATAATCATCATTTTCAGGGAATTACGATTACGAAATGAACAATATAACGAGTGTGAGCATACGAGAGTGATTGGAAAAGTTTCGAAAACATTGCTGTATAACTCTTTAAATCAAGTTCGTATGGTTATACCTTACTGCTAGCTAACAATCATTCCGACAGTCATCGATTTTAGTGGAATAATTTACGGCTTACGTATGTCCCGGGACACCGACATTATATTGCCCCTTTATACATATATACATAGTATACTGATAATATAATGTTTTCTACTATAATTAGCGAAGCAAACACCATACGTTCGTTGTGTGAGTTGATTAATTTATTATTAATAATAGAACGATGATGCGACGAGTGCACGTGGAAGGAAAAGCATCATGTTTACGTAGAGATTTAGAAGGTAGCTGTATTACGTCCAAGTAAACTTTTCTATGAGCGTTTTATACCGATCAAAACGACGTTGTTGCGTTTATTCACGGAGAATGGTCACTTTTTAAAGGTTTCGCTAGCGATCATGTTGTCGCCATAGTTTCGTAGAAGACACGTAAAAAAAGAAAACGATCATGCATGAATTCGATTTGTCAAACGATGTACCAAATGAATGGAAACTAACAATGTGCGGTTTGATTTCTTCATGTTTGAATGTCACTGTTCGCATACATCATTTCATCCGAGAAAGAGGAAAGAGAGTAGTATATTTAAATGTTAATATACTGGTAAAGGGCATCATGTGGCCTTTCCACTGGACTTAGAGACTGATATTGTTTAGACGAACAGAACAGATTACATTCGAATATATTTAACAACTGTGTTCGACGAAATTAATTATATCGGTATCGAACGAGGTAAGTAATTGGAACAATTTCGATAAATTTCAAAAATTAGTGCTTACAATTGTCCCTGTATCTCTATTTCCCCAAGAAATACAATTCGACTTAAAAATTTGTCACTATATTTATACCTTTTGTTTTCACAAAAGTACTTATCTTTTTAAATTATTACGAAAATGGTTCCAGTTACGTGCCTTATTTGATACGTACGTAACAAAAATTAGGAATTTTCTCATCAAATTAGTACAAGACGTAAAATTCGGCAGTTAGTTTGGAACTATTGCAATTTTATACGTGGTTCGTTCAATTACAGTAGTCTCGTTATATTGCTATGGACTCATAGCAACGGACAATTCTTGGAATCGGCAATATATTGAGTTGATCAAAAAGTTTTCTTTAATAATGCTACGGCGACCTTCGTGAATCGCCTACGATGGCGGGAAACTTGCTCAGTCGGCAATATAGAGCGTGGCAATACAACGCGTGGAGAGTATAACGCATATATTCAACGTGTGAAGAATATAGACGCATAGCGAATTCCAATGCGTAGAGAATACGACGTGTAGAGAATTCAACGCGTGGTTATACAACACATAACGGTATAACGCGTGTTATAAGATGGCGATATAATAGAGCAACGGTCCTCGGTTTGCCTTGTCCAATGATAGTCACCAATGTGCGTGAAAGTCCGTATAAAAGTGGTAATATAACGAGAGTTTATTGTATTATTCCACAAATTCTGAAAAACTTTTTCTACAAAATAAGAGTAAACGAAAAATTCTGATTGGCGCATTTCGCAATGCGTTCGAAATCGAATTCTGGTCGGGAGACGCTGCGTGTTTCGAATTGATTAATCGCGTGTACAAGGTGTTCATAAGTGTTCCAATTTTGAAAGAAACTGATAACGAATGCAATAATACTATCGTTCGTCGTACGTCCTGTTGTCCAAAGCAAAGCATTACTTAATGTGTGCTGGCTGATTTACCCGACAATATAAAGCTATTGACTTTTTCCGTTAATATTTCACGATCGTGCTATTTAACAATTATATAGTAGTACGTTAAAATTAAATTAAACGTGTGCCGTCATAGTTATCGATCGAATAGTACTTTGTAACTTGGACTCTATTTTTACTACTCTTGCCAACCAACTGTTTTTGCAACTTTAATTGATTTCATCATTCATGGAGTCGCGTAACACTTTCAGCACGTCTTGCATTTATTGTCGTTGATATTTTTCATTTTTCATATTTGCCGTTTATAATGTAACACCGCACTATAGTATTCCTCGATGGTCGATTTTCCACAAAATTGATTTCTCGTATTTTTAATACCGCGTCTCTCGGCTTGGACACAAGTTTCGAGTATGACATAAACGACGATTTGTTTCTGTACGATTGATAACGACACATGTCCAATTGTAAAAAGAAAAAAGGAAAGCTTCGTTTCTTCATCTTGAAATTTGTTTCGTTGTGGCTCCGTTCAAATAAAATTTTAATAAATCTGTGATATAGCGACAGACCTCATGTTTTGATACAGAGTTTGAGTATTGCGCGGGGCTACTACGAAAAATCATCGTATCCAAAAAAATTTAAGTGCTGAAAATGAAAACAGAGTCGTCACGTGATGCGCACACCAAATAGATGGATATTTTTTAATGCATTTAGGCTTTCGTCGAGGTTTTTCACAGTACACCGCGCGTCAACATGGTTCACTCGTACCTAAAGTTAAACAAAAAGAGACAAAAGAAATGGATCAATATATCGTCATTGTTTACGTACCAAAGCTTATTATCATTAAGTAATTTAACGGTTACTTTGTATCATTGTATTAAGTATCATAAGCCTATGCAGATAAATATATTATGTATCATATTAACAGAACAGTGTCAAACGATATTTGCATGATTCACTTCACTTAATGCATAGTAGAATTTGGTAATTTCAATAACACACAGTATATTAAGTCCAAGAAATTTATTCTAGTACCAATATTTTCATCTCGCAATACAAAAATTTTATAAAGAAACGTATTTCTTTTTCATTCAAAACTAAACGATATCGAACACAAACAATTTTTTAAAAACAAATGTCACGCAATGTTTTTTTTTTCTTTTTTCGTTCGTTATCATCATATTTCCTTTTTACCCTTTTTTAGTCCTTGTTACTAAAGCGATGTCCGAATTTTACCGCTTTTAATACTTTTTTTCTTCTACAAAAACGCAGATGTGTTCCTTCCATTTTTTTTTTGTTTTTCCTTTTTTGTTCTTTTATTACATATTATGTATAATTTAGGTACCAAATTAAATTGGATTTGTAGCAAACATACAGTATTTAGACTGATGATCATGCTTAAACGTTGCATGCTAGTCCTTGAAAAACTGTATAAGAAAATCTTTCAATTATAATTCAACATATTATAGTTAAATGTACATCATTTCTGCCATATGCGACATCTTCTTTGGAATATGAACAAACTCCTCGAAGTAGCTGGCAAGTTCATCGATCGTGACATCGCATGAAGGTGGAGATATTCTTGCTTGTACAGAGCATGTATTTGAACTTGAAGGTTGACCAGTTGAACCGGTTGTTTCCGACTGACTATTGCTACCTCCGCCTGGACCAGGCCCTCTCTTTAAACTTGGCATCGTATTACTACGTGCTCGTTGAAAACTACTAGCCTGGTAATTATCCTGAATGCTAGTATCATCCTTAGCTTGTCTAGACTCTTGGCTAATATTCAATTCTTTGAAATCCTTAGCAACCGATCCATGGCCAAAAATCTTGGAGTTCTTACCACAAATACTAAATTTACATGTTTCTTTAAGCAATGTATCTGCTAGGTTATCACTAAGACAATTAGTACCAGTATCATTTAATTTTAGAACAGCCTCTTTGATTATCGTATTTTTCTTATGCTTATCCAATGCTCTTTCATTTTTTGATGGTTTGAAATTCGTTGTGCTTTTCACGCCTCTAGGGCTGATGGTAGATAACGGTGGCCTAACAGGCATTGACCTTTTTTGAAATAAATAACTGCAATCAGAACCGACACTTTTACTTGCCGTTCTAAATGGATTTGGAGATTTTGTTTTGTCAGTTGGAGTAATACTGAAACAGCACAAAACAATATTGACAATTAATATAACAGTACAAACAATTATCTCAGGATAGATAATGTGGATGGAATGTGGATCACAAAAACATTTAGCGATATTACTGAAACTTTGACAATGTATTATCAAAAGTCATTCCATGATGATTCATCACTCTTAGTACACAACCTTGAATCAATATTAGTAAATATTGATTTCTTTTTCGTTTAGAAAATAACGCGGACTAGTATTTGAAAATTTGGCAATTTGATAATTTAAAAATATAAAAAATTGGCAATTTTCAGCGTATATATCAGAAAAAGATGAAGTGACGATATTTTGTTCCGGATTTACACGCGATTTTATACCGAAATGTCCATGCGAATATTTTTGTCCAACACTGAAATGATATGAATTTTTACACTACACTTGTAATTCTCCGATTACACCGATGCGCCATTACCGAACAATTCGCAAACAACATCCTCGTCAAACGCGGCACGATATCAACATTTCTTGTAGGTAAACATTACGGTTTCCTTACACATGACAGTCAACGATGTTGTTGTTTCGCACCGTCGCGAATAAGAAATGACGGTCGTTGAAACGCGCGTTAACGAGTGCTTGCATCATTAATAAATCGAAAACACGTGCAACGTAAACAGCGATCGTCACGTACGGTTGCAAAATGAGGTAACGTTAATCTGAGACCTTGACCGCACGTGAAAAGGGGTTGAGTCGCAAAACGGTCGCGATTCGATACATTGAACGACTAAGCCGGGACACGGAATGTTCGAGGGCGAATGGGAAGGGTACGGGTTGTGCGGGAGCAGGCGCTTTAAAATGAGCTTTCGGCGGTAAATGCTTACTGAGGACAACTCGAGGAGAGCCGATCAATTTCGAGCTTCTCCAAACTCGCCGGCAACACTTCGTCAGCCATGCTCGTGATTTTACACGGTTCTGTGTTCAATGTTTGCGGGAACATGGCATCATGTCGCACCACTGTTGGCAAACAACCATTGACAGCGCGTCGGAAAATTCCAGAATGAAGTGCACAGTGTATCGGGAAATAGGTTAGAACGACGATGACGACAGGCGGAATTCTTCGACGGCGACGACATTCACCGCGCGTTTCTCGTTAGATCCTGCAGGAATTGTTTCGCTGTATCTCACTCGTGCACCATCACGCTCCCGTTATTACGGCACTCACTCATCGGATCTATCGCGAGTGGACGCGGGTTTACGATCAATTAATCATCGACAGCACGTAAATAAACAGACTTTTGCGCGCAACTGCCATACTACTGCTGCTCAATACCGGAAGCGACAACTCTAGATGGCGTTGCACGTGCATCGCGATCGCGCGCCCAACCGCCATTTTGAACTTTCGAAACTTTCGTCGACGCGCATACGGAAACAGGATTTAGCAAGATGCGACGAAATCTACTTCGTTACGAAACGAAAAACGTACGCGTCGACGAATTTCCAACCGATTATGACTATTCTCGGTACAAACTTTCGAAAGATCAGCTTTATTTATCGACTTTATATTTCACGTTTGAAAAGCGCGAAAATTGATTCATGGAAGAGGTAGAATCAAACAAACATTTCGATTAAAAATCTTTAATTATAAAATACATTACAGTAATATACGGTTGTATCACTTGATATGATCTATGTTAAGATTTTATCTGTAAACTGTAAAATTTAGAAACACCGAATGTTCGACTTTTCAAGCGCAGTATGCAGGTGTAGTTAACTTTATAAAGCAATAAAGGAAATATGGCCGAATCGCGTGCAATTCTCGCCCGATAAATCTGCTCGCTACACAAGCTGCCAAGACTTAAATAGGACGAAAATTACGAGCGTAATATCGATCAAACGTATCTTTGCGTCATTAACGGTGCCGTGATTTCCGTAAAAGCTCTAAACAGAGTCCTTTGGGATCAAGCTGTACTACCGCGATTAGGGTGCAATATCGCGAAACGAGATAGGCTCGATTCGTTTCTTGCCTTCGTACACGAAGTCACGTCTTGCGTTTTGCCATGCACGTTCGCGTGCGAGTGCAACACCCAAGATAAAACGGAATGGAAAGCAAATTTATTGTCGTAATTTATGGAAATATTCGTTATCGTGTCTCGCGCGGCACTTTGTTTTCATTCCTTCTAGTGTACATAAAGAAAATTTTAAATGTTTCTTCGAGTATTTCAAGATTTATACCTGGTACGATGAAACGGGTTTATCGCAATGAAAGATTTTTTTTAATAATACACCGTAACGATGGAGTTTTTATTTTCGTAACAAAATTTCTTAAATTAAATTTAATTCTACGAATGAGGTATTCGCAAGTTTTCAATCGTCAGCGAATTTTGAAGAGAACCGTGGCAAAGTATGAGAAAAATTGTTTCATCGAACAGAGTGCTGAACCGATGAATCAGCCACGAAGACTTACAAGCGCTGACTCGGTCTGCGATGAACTTTATTTTAGCGTGTGAGCGAAATATTTACGAATTCCTCGTTCCGAAAAGCACTCAAGAGCCTCGAAACACGGTAGGTTGAAACAACGAGAACCATCGTTGATTCTGTTTAACGATATTTGCGAGTTTCTATTTGATTTATACTCCTCTTCAACGTTGGCTGCTAAAAAATGTGTTCTGAAAAAAATAGCGTTCAATGTATATTTATAGCATTCATTTTTCTTTATTTAACTGATAAGTTTCTGGCCATTTTTTAATTTTAACTATAAATATACAAAATATTCGAGTGTGTCGTATATTCACACACTTACAGAATTAGGTTAATGAATAAAAATACATTAATATGCTTAAGTCTACCGTCGTTGACTTCCCGGAAGGATATCTATAAAGAAGCATGATGTTACTGCAGGGAAAAGTACCTTATCTATGCAATCAGAGATCGATTCGATCGATCGACAAGTATCGCAAAAAAACGAGCATGCGATAGTGGGCTCGTCTCGAGTTTTTCTTGTTTAAACGATCAGAAATGTAGATTGGAACACGGCCAAAACTCGATACACGTACACACACATTTCTCTCGACCGCGTTCACTTCCTGCGGATTTGCACACGGGTTCGAAAAGAGCACGTGAAACGAGTTCTCTTTCGCAGGCTAGTTACGCGATAAAATAAGTATTTCAAGAGACGAAGTAGTGGAACCTTTCATATTTCTTAGGATTTTACTTAATTAGCATCAAGTACATTTCATATGAATGGAGGACACGTGATAGGCGTAGTACAAGTTTGTTCGAAGATTCGACGAATAGGGTAGTTTTATACGCGAGATAGTTAATGATAGCCTTAGGTAATAAAAATGGTCAAAAATGATGACCAAGTTATAGTACCAAGATGCAATCATTCAATGTTCACTCAGATTCAAGTTCTAGTACCAAGGTGTTCAATCATTCTTCATGTTCACTCACATTTATGTTCTAGTACCAAGGTGTTCAATTCTTCATCATATTTACTCACATTCAGAGGATAGAACATTTCTACATAATTAATAACGTAACAAATTTGCAACAAACAATTTCTCTTAGTCACTAAAATACTTGAAAACCTAAAAATGCTAGAAAATGATGACCAAATTATAGTATCAAGATGTACAATTACCCTTCCTACTGTTCCCTTATTAGCATTGAGAAGATGATTATAGAGCTATATCTTTACATAATTACTAAGGTGACAAATTTGTAACGAACAATTTCTCTTAGTAACTAAAATACTTTCCAACCTAAAAATGGTAGAAAATGAAGGTGAAGTTGCAGTAAGGTTGTTCTTCATAATTACTCCTATTCAGAAGATGATTATATATCTACATAATTGTAGAGGTACCTTTCCAAAATGACCGTATATGGTCGACAAACCTTTTTTCTAATTTTGTGATAGTTCCGATCGGTTTAACTATTTATCCCCGTTGATCTAACGATACCACAATCAAAGTAGTCTCCATGGCCGGTGTTCCAGGCAGAAAATCAAGGAGGTCGGTCGGCGTGCAGCGTTGACAACCATGGCCAAAGGCATCTTATGATATTTATGAGAGCCCTTATGGTAGAACGTGTCGCAGCGACTTACAGCGAGGGTGTTTGGACGGGGATGCCGGGGCCACATAGACGGAAATAACTGCGCGCAGGATTTCTCGTTGGAGCGACACGTACTTTCGACACATTCCCTGGCTACTTCCGCGTAATTTGCTGGAGGACCTCTGAAACATTTTCCTCGTGCTTTTTCCTTATGCCGGGATCGTAATTTGAGTCCAGCTTTCTGTCTCGCGTTAAATTTGTTCTCCGCTTCTTCGGCCGCTTAATGCTCTATTTCTGCTGGAAATTAACGTAGAAAGTCGAGTGAAAAGCGCTGAAAATGTAAACGGGAACGATAACTTTCGACGTGTTTGCTGTGTTTTTATTTGGATGTGAGATTTTGGGATTTTGGGAGTTGTAGGATTGGACATTTGGAGGTTTTGGGATTTGGAAGGGTATAAATTTTGGGGCTCTGGGATTTGCAAGGTTAGGAATTTAGGGGTTTTTATGATTTGGCAATTAGAAGACTTTGGGATTTGGACGATTGGAAATTTTGGGGTTTTGGGATTTGCCGATTTGGAGATTTTAGAATTTGAACGATTGGAAATTTAGGGATTTTGGGATTTAGCAATTCGGAGATTTTAGAATTTGAACGATTAGAAATTTAGGGCTCGGTGTTTGGAGATTTAGAAATCTAGAAATTCAGAGATTTAGTTTTTAAATTTCTGAATTTATCAGTTTGTGAATTTGTGAATTCAGATATTTGAACATTTGAGAATATGAACTTGCAAATTTAGAAATTCGAAAAGTTTTAGACTTGAAAACTTCAGGATTCTGTAACTTGAGACTTTGAAACTGTAGAAATTTGAGGTCACTGAGATTTGAGATTTATTAACAATATTGATCATCCGATCTCCACTGAAATTGCATCACCAATTTTCAATTGTTTTCTATTATTATTCGGCACAAGTTATTTTTAGTCAAGTTAATTTATAGCAGGATTGTGCTACTTTCTGTCAGTGGTAAAAGATGGAGTGTGTTTCTTTCTTATCGATATAGAATTTAGGTACGAGCCAAAGTGCGTGTAGTTTATAACACGTTCCTATGGATTTGCGAATTTTAAGAGGTATTTTCGTGCCAAACGCGTGGTTCTTCTACAAGATACGTTATATTCGCGTAAACGTTTACTTTCATACAGTGTAACAACTGGTTGCTC
Organism: Megachile willughbiella; assembly: GCA_945859595.2. Taxonomy (NCBI): domain Eukaryota; kingdom Metazoa; phylum Arthropoda; class Insecta; order Hymenoptera; family Megachilidae; genus Megachile; species Megachile willughbiella. Next base: position 17,766,338 of record OX243795.1, on the reverse strand, counting down.
GAAAAATATACAATGAACAAGGAAATATTTTTTAAACGTTCTTTGATACATTATCTAAGATCTTAAAATTTCTTAATTCTGAAATTTCAAGACCTTCAAATTTCTAAATTTCCAAACGTATTAAAATGTCTTTCAACTCTCAAGATTTTCAAGTTCTGAGTTCCTAAATCTGAGAATCCCCAAATTACAAAATTCCAAGTTAAAAGTTAGCAGATCCTTAACTTCTTAAATCCCCAAAATCCCAGATTAGCAAATCCTAAAATTCTCAAATCCCCAAAATAGCAAATCTTAAAATAGACAAGTTTCCAATTTCTCAGATCCCCAAATTCACAAATTTGTAAATTCTAAAATCCTCAAATTCTCAAATCCCCAAATTAAAAATTTCCAAATTCTCGAATCCCCAAAGTGCAAATTCTAAAATTTCCAAAATCTCGAACTAATCTTTTCTTCTTGAAGAACCTCTGAAAATTATCTTGACCACATCGTATTCGGTACAAAAGCGATACAAGCGTAGACTTCATAGAACGGCCGATGGTTTCCTATAATTTTAGCCACTCGTAAATCGCCGCTTCTTTGATTCCGCTGTTTTACGATCGACGGTGCTGTTACATCGACAGAAAGGTCGATTTCGTGCACGGGTTTATCGTGAATTGTTGAAGTGTATTTCTCACTGACCGTTCGAAGTGAAGCTTTTAAGATGAACATTAATTTTCGATCTGGTTGCATCGGTCTCCGTCGTTTTGATAGCACTTGAGCTTCTGCCTCGTTCAAAATGGCCCGTTGTGATCTTCCGTTAACGACTTGTCGGCTGTCCGTCGATTTATTCGAAACAAACCGAAATAGCGGATCGTTTTAGTAACCTATCACAATGTAACCGCGGAAACAACATCATGTATCTATTTTTTAAGAATATAAAAATAAATGATCGGATTTCAAGAGCCTTGAAAAGAGCAGATGGTTCGTTCTATTTAGTCGGCCATTTTTCGTTCGCGTTCAATTTAAACGCGCTCCAAACACGAAACCCTTAGTTTCCACGATTTAAGCAAGTCCGTTTTGTTCCCCGACAAACGAATCGTTTGTTTGAGCAATTCCCCCGGGCTATTTCCTACCCGACGTGTTAAGCACAGAATCTTGTTCTACAAAAATAGGTACGCTGCAACCATGTTCCGACGCTCGCCGAGGATCATTTCCAAACATTGTGTAGATCAAATGTCTCGCCCTATCGTTGTACCTTTACATTTCAACCTTCTTCTTATTACAGTACGTGCGTTCTGATCTCGACACGCGATTCTTGTAATTGAACGATTTTAACTGCCGTTTCTCTTCCTGTTTTCTTTGTACCGATACATCGATTTGTCATTTTACTTTGCTTCTGTTCGTATCGATCGAAGTTATGTTTCTTTCCGTTCAGAACTTTAGTACTTCTTTACGTTGGGATTTTAGATCTTTTGTAACTTGGGACTTTGGATCTTTTGCAATTTGAGGTTTTGGAAGTTTGAGACTTCGATACGTTAGTACTTTAGGATTCAATAAAATTACTTGTTCTACAGTCAATTATTGTATAGAATAGAAATATGGAAGATTTGTTTGATATCTTTGCAACTCTTCAAGCTGAAAAATTTAGTGATTCCAAAAATTGACGATGATTGGTAAAATTGCATTGTCCTTGTTAAAACCAAAAATCGTACAAGATGTCACCTCGAGTAACATCGACGAAATATCAATACATCGACAGATTATAAAAGATGATCTTTCTGTGATCATCAAATAGCTGACAATAATATTGGCAGTGTACATACGTGGCTGCCAAAAGAGATCGAATGGCACATAACAAGTCTCATATCATCCTCGAACAAACTCGTTAAATCTACATAACTCGAGGTTGTCCCTTAAATCGTTAAAACGTTCAACACTATGACGTCGCTCCGTCAAATGGAAATTTTTAATAGTTCTATAGTAACTCTCGCGTTGAAGCATCTGTGTGACCAGTATCACTGATTTACGATTCCTAAACGTCGTTTGTCCTTCGCTTTTCTTGACAGATATTAGACTATTATGTGGCAGGATGAATTCGTATGCTTTGTCCATCTCCTGAGGCCATCAAACGTATTAATGTACAGGTAACTTTTACTTGTGTGTGTGTCATCTTGGGATTCAGAATAATTTCAACATAGATGGTGTCGTAAGTGAAGACTGAATTTTGTTTCCTTTGAGTTGTGTTGTGTTGTGAGGAAATTTGTGGTGTCTTGGGATTTGGGGATTTTATATTTGGGAAATTTATGGACTTAGACATTTGGAGGTGGAGAATTTAGGCACCTGGGGAGTTAGAGACCAGGGACTTTAGGGATTTGGGCACTTGCGAATTTGAGGATTTGAAGATTGGAAGATTTGGAGATTTGGAGATTTGGAGATTTGGAGATTTCAACATTTGAAGATTTGAAGATTTGAAGATTTGAAGATTTGTGGATTTGAAGATTTGAAGATTGGAAGATTTGAAGATTTGAAGATTTGAAGATTTGAAGATTTGAAGATTTGAAGATTTGAAGATTTGAAGATTTGAAGATTTGAAGATTTGAAGATTTGAAGATTTGAAGATTTGAAGATTTGAAGATTTGAAGATTTGAAGATTTGAAGATTTGAAGATTTGGAGATTTGAAGATTTGAAGATTTGAAGATTTGAAGATTTGAAGATTTGAAGATTTGAAGATTTGAAGATTTGAAGATTTGAAGATTTGAAGATTTGAAGATTTGAAGATTTGGAGATTTGGAGATTTCAACATTTGAAGATTTGAAGATTTCAAGATTTCAAGATTTAGGGATATGGGAATTTGGAGACTCATTAAACTATTAAGTCCTGTGAAGACAATAGCTTTCGCCTCCTTTATAATACATCGTTTACAATACAAATTAAAAAACAGCCCCCTAAAATGTAAGTACTTCAAACATCGTTCAAACATTTCAAAGCGACCCCCGCTTCGAAAGTGTCTACCATGTCGATGGTTGTCGACATCCTCCACTTACACAGCGTAACACGTGCGTCGTCGAATCGACGGCAACAAATGGCGTTACACGACCAATCTTCCAGCACTCGTTCGTCATATCATGATGTCCATAACGGGGTCAAAAGCGATGGCTGAAAGACCGTATGAGAATAAACAGCGCATCACGCGCAACGTCGGTACTAATCACAACTAACTGGCACAAATCAAGTCTTAAACTGTACACGCCCGTCGAATAAGCAGGCTGTTCGCAAGCAGCGTTCACCTGTTCCGCTCAAGAGTTTCTTCTCGAAGTAGAGCTGGTTGCTCGTAAATCTTTCGAGTGAGAGGTGGCCAGAAGAGAAACGGATACTGGAAGCAACCCGTGAACCGACTATGTTTCGTTAATAACGATCACCCTCGCGAGCGGCGTCTTTAAATCAGTTTGTTGCTTCTACTCGGTCGAGACTGGGTAGTTGGAAATAATTTTGAAACCGCTTGGCAACGATCGCCCGACGACATTGTAGAGGCGACATCGCTCGCGCCATTTCTTGTACGTGGAAGGGAAAATGACAAAGAGAAGAACAGAATGGGTGGAGGTATGCGTTTACACGCTTCCAACAATACTCGCAAAAGGCTGGAACCGTAGCAAAGTAAATTGCGACCATGTGCCGCGCACAGAACCGAGGAAAGGCTTGTCCTCTTCTAATTGCACGCTTCGAATGATTGATAATGCCTGATCCGCTCTTATTCCGCACAATACTCCCTTTATTGCAGGCTGTTTCCTTTTAATCCACCCAACTAATGTCTCGCATTCGACAAATTATGCGGAAAGTTGGCTCTTTTTTAAATGGACGTGGCGGCCATTTTGTGCTCGTAAGATTCTTCGAAAGTTTCGTTCGAAACTTTTGAATAATAGCTTGGGAAATTGTGTGAAGTGAAATTACCCCGTGTATGATCACTAGTTTTACATTCTACTATGTTATACAACTTATACTATTTTATTAACGAAAGGTATCACATTGTTATAGAACTATTAGCAATTCAATATGGCGTGCTTTAATCTGAAGAACATTTAACCTCTTCAAGTTCTCTTTTAAAGTTAGGATTATAAATGTCAATTTATACAATTTTATATAAGTCTGGAAGGAGTAATAAAAAACAATTGTGCACGTATGTCCTTTGGATGACGAAAAACAAACTAAATGTGTTAAGCGATCGTTATTTGTCAATAAATTAAATTTGTATTTATGAGGTTACATGAAATACAAAATAATGGATGGTTGTTAAGCAGCAAACAAAGACACGGAAACGATTCTGTGCATCGGTTGTTCTCAACATTTCCTGTTCTATTGCTCAAAGACAAATGACCACAGCTGCTCTTATTTATCAGCATGTACTAATGGTGAAATAGAAAAAAATAGTCAGTACGAAGAGCAGCCGGTAGCGCGAATGTAACAAAGGTTACTCTTTGTGGAAAGTGTCCTTTCTCTCGGTTTCTGTCTGCTACGATGAAATATATGACGGGAGCTATGCGATGCTAACTAACAGCTGAAGTTTAAACCATCTCGAAATTAACGTTTGAGCAAATTTCTAGTACCGGTCTCGGGTCTCGTGGTCCATTAAATAGCATTGTGAGCGTTTATGATGTCGATTTCTACGCCGGAAGTGGTTCACGAGAATTCTACAGTCACTCTCTCGTGAGACGTGTCGGGTGAAACAAAATTTCTGTCGCGGCCGTTTACGTTACTTGCACGGTATTCGATAAATAATAATAATAATGATAAGCCGATCGTGCAGAGGAGAATTTACGAGAGTATCAGAGACGATACCGATCTCCCCATACCGGAGCAGGATTAAATATCTAATTTTAGTGATTGTAAATTGCACGCGATACGCGATTCCACGCCAGCGGATCCTCGTGCCAAACACGTGGCTTTAACGATCGTGTTCGCACACCCGAACCATACGGCTCTTTTACCAGCGAAATTTTTATACGAACCCATCGTAAACATTGGGTTACGCTTTACACTCAAAATGGCGGCTGTAGGTCCCTTTGAAAACTTACACTCGGTAAAAACTTTTTTATTTTTGATTATTGCTGGCGTATTGTTAGAGACTAGTGCAGATTAGTGGATTGGTTACGTTTCTCAATTTGGACGTTTGAAGGTAGGACCCATTTGAAGTCTGCAAATTCTGATATTCTGTAATTCTCAAGTTTCTGAGTTTTTAAGACTCCGACTCATCAAATTATCAAGTCCCCTTTTATAAAATTACTTGTTTAGATTAGGTCAAACTCTTAAACTCTCAAATTCTTAGGCTTCCAAATTTCCAGATCCTCAAATTTTCAATTCCTCAAGTATTCAACTCTTCTAATTTTGTACGTCCCCAAACCCCAACATCCGCAAATCCTATTCTCAAATCGCCAGGACCCAGGATTTCTAAGTTGCTAAATTCCAAGATCCCTACATTTGAAAATTTCAGACCTCTTCACACCTCGTCACTGCACAACCCATGCTCGACAATGTAACCCTAAATTATAATGCCCCTGTCTACCCCCATCAAATATATTCTGTAAAATCCTACATCCACGGGTCAAAACAGGGCCAGACACTGTGAACTGCGCTGACAAGCGTCAGAACGGTCCAGTGTCCGAGTGTTAATGGCGTTCTAGGTCGAATTTTTCATGGCGGCGATGTTTCTAGCAGTCAACGCTGGAGCGGAGGCAGGAGAAGCAGCGCGTAATTTACGAGCAGTCGCAAAGAGAAACACCGGCAGCAGGAAAGTGAAAGCGAGTAGCAAAGCGGATAGAAGCAAAACGCTTTACACCCGACATCGGTCTCTGTCAAGCGAGGGTGTATGTCTATCGCTTTCCGCGCGGATAACGAGCACAGTCTTGACATGGATGAGAAAACGAGAAGATCCGCCGTCTAAATCGACAACGTGAGTGTAACGGGTGAAGTTGGCCGGAAAATGCAAAGAAAACACTCAGCCGCCCTTAATATGCTTATTAAATATACACGACCGGGCCTTGGCAACAATGTGAAATCCTTAAATTCGTTTCCGGTTTGCGACACCTCATAGATTATTCGGATTTAGACTGCTTATTTCTGTTATTCTACAATTTAAGTAAATCACACGAACTTGGCAATACCCAAATACTTAATATTTCTACTTAAATTTGATAGTATGATAGAGAATTATGTGAACTTTTGCTTATAATGCCTTGCTGATAGAGTTGAAATATTAAGACTAAGGGAAGTTCGGGGTACCATGAATTTGTAATAGACTCTCGTTACATTGCCATACGAACGAGATCTCTCGCACGAGATTATTTACGCGATCCCAGAAGTAATGTGACTAGAATGTTTCTTAAATTATATAATTATATTCTGAATTGCGATTGGATACTGGATATTCTGAGATCTTGATTAATTTCGACACGTGTAATGGGGCTAGGTATTTTTGGAAACATAGTAGATGCAACTAAGTTCTATTCCATTCTGAAGTAGCGAAGATTTCAATTCTACATCGGCGACGCTGAAGATTTCAACGAGATGATTTTCACAGGAGTTGTCCGAACCGTGTTTGCTTTGCCAATCAAACGTCGACGATTTTACCGAGTGGTTAACTTGTCGCTACAGCCAACTCGCTCGTCGGAAGATATTCTACCGTTGTCTACAGTCAGATGTAACAAAGACAGCCGAGTGACTTTGTTATTTGCATGTACTACATGTCATATCGTTTCGGGTGTTGATTCCGTTGTTAACGAGTTGATGAAAATAGCTGTAGAACCTTGGCTTACGGACATTTGTTCGTAAACATTCGCGTTAAGAATATTGTATTGGACAAATTGGTGGATTCTGTCATCTCGTATTTCTAGATTCTTGGACTCGTAGATTTCTACATTTGTCGGTAACTTTTTCAAGTTTCCAAATGTCTATAACTAAACATTTTTTAATTTCTATTTGTAGAATCCCTAACCTTATTTTGGAGTTAATTGGAAACTTGAAAATTGAACGATGAGCAAAGCTACTAAATTTAATATCTTAAAAATCACCGAATGTCTAAACTTCCCAAAGAAAGAGATCCAGTATCCCACTTTCTGGAACATAACCTAAAACTAACGACGCACCATACGCGCCATATTGCAGGTTATTGTCCAACCTAACCTTAACCTAACCCAATCTACCCCTGATGCAACTTCGGCCAATCGATGGTATCGATCGCGCAACAATCGCGTGTGTCCCTCCAGGATAAGCAAATGGCAATTAGTATCAAATGCAACGGTAGATCATTCGTGCAATATGTTTCTCCAAACAGATGTTCCTACCCTAATTCCTTTATGTCACGTTCGCGATTCGATGCTCGTGAACTAGCATTCCCTGTCAGCCCCACTGTAGAATACATTCCTGACGGTTCCGGGACATTAAAGACTCTGTTTTCGGATTATTAATCAAAGTGGTATATTGGACGACGTCAAATTCGAAACGAGCGGTCATTAAATTCCTGTCGAGACGCTGGTCCGGTATAAAGTGTTTGATGCCTCCACGAACGGCAAATGTAATATTGATAATCGATGGAGCAATATTTCCTGCCCGAAGAATCCGATACATTCGGAGAATCGCGGAGAATGAGGCAAGATGGCTGACGAAAGGTGGGCGCGAGATTAGATTTGTCTTTTCGAATTAAAGCATTCGTGGATTTGGCGACAATCTGGGTTTTTATGTAAGGTATTTTGTGTAGTATGTAATGCAGTATGTAGTAGAACATAATGTAGTATGTTATTAATTATGATAGGTTCAGTGTCTCAATGTTTGGGGTTAGAGATCAGACATGTTGGACCTTGATGCTGAATATCACTCTAAATTTCTGTATCTCCAAAATTCTACGTTCCCAAAATTCTGTATCTCTAGATTTCTATATCTCGAAAATTCTATATCCTCAAAATTCTATATTTCTAGACCTCTACACCCCCAAAATTCTCTACCCCTAGATTTCTATATGTTCAAAATTCTATATTTCTAAATCTCTACACCCCCAAAATTCTATACTTCTAAATTTCTATATGTCCAAAATTCTATACTTCTAAATTTCTATATGTCCAAAATTCTATATTTCTAGATCTCTACTCCCCCAAAATTCTACATCCCCAAAATTCTACATTTCTAGATCTCTACCCCCCCAAAATTCTATACTTCTAAATTTCTATATGTCCAAAATTCTATACTTCTAAATTTCTATATGTCCAAAATTCTATATTTCTAGATCTCTACTCCCCCAAAATTCTACATCCCCAAAATTCTACATTTCCAGATCTCTACACCCCCAAAATTCTCTACCCCTAGATTTCTATATGTCCAAAATTCTATATTTCCAGATCTCTACACCCCCAAAATTCTATATCTCAAGATCTCTACACCCCCAAAATTCTATATTTCTAGATCTGAGTTATTAATTTTATGTAAGGTATTTTGTGTAGAATGTAATGCAGTATGTAGTATAACATAACGTAGTATGTTACTAATTATGATAGGTACAGTGTCTCAAAGTTTGGGGTTAGAGATCAAACATGTTGGACCTTGATGCTGAATATCACTCTTCTGTTATTTAAAATATTTTGCCATTTTACTATGTTGTTATTTCTCTGTCCTACTATTTCACTATTTCAGCTGTCCCTCAGTATATGTTAGTCTACTGTAAGTCTTCTAACTTTCGTACTATTTCATCTCGCAGTCCCGCAATCTTCACAATCAAAACGAACGATCTTAGGTATAATTAAAAGTGGCTATACATTAGTGACCGTAAGTGCAGCCGAACATAATTTTCTGCGAAGCTTATCCTCTAAAAACGAGATTGGTCAAGAGCCGTTACTCACAACAAAAATACTTTAAACGATAACCGGGCAGCAAAAGGGTAAACACGTGTCGAGGAAGAGCCACTTGTCTTTTGATGCGTGGACGAAAATACATCTCAAAGTAGCGGACAGTTCGCGTTAATCTCTTCGCTAAACCGACAAGAAGAGGGCTCTTTATCGTTCTCGTTTACACGCGTGAACGACGCCCATCACAGATTTGCATGTCGTCATTTGGATCAAGTGTTTCCATAAATTTCACCTATCCGAACGTTTCTGATAGGTGGTGGAACATGGAGACGTCATATTTCGGGGTGTGTAACAGATGAACGGGAAAGCGTGTCACATAATTTCTAACTTACGAGCAACAATTTAGAAACGTGTTCGAACGAGTTCGAAATTGTTTCAATCCGTTCTCTGGTTTATGGCTCTTCGACGTGCCATTGCTTTTCTACCGCATTCAGGATTGTGCCATTAAATTCTTCCGCGAAATACATAGTGTAAGAATGTTAAGGGGTTGCGGAATTACTCATAAAATTCTTGACGTTTTATTTAATTCAGATGACTACCCTACTTCAGTTTAAACCTTTTACAGTCGAGTATTTTTTGTATTGTGAGATATACTCCACGAATTATTTAGATGACTAACCTTTAATTTGAATTTCCCGTCTTTTATAGTAAGATATGTATCTCGTATGAGATGTACACGAATTATTTAGATTACCCTATTCCAATTTAAATTTCCTTTTATAGAGTATTTATTCTATTATAAAATATACAGCAATCCGGATTTTAAATTTCCAACACATCAAATACACTCACTGAATCCTCTAGAAAACCCACTGCACCTGAAACCTCATTTCACTCAAAAATAAGACTAATTGATTGCACGAAGTTTGCAGTTATTATCACCGATTTCCACAGCATCCAAGCGTGAACTGACGTACGCATTCTTTTAATTGGTCAGACAAATCTGCACTTGATACTTGATATTATGGGAAAGTATGTTACATTTTGGTGTTCGCCATTGCGTTGATAGAAACGATTTCACGCGATCTTTCGTCGGTTCAACGAGCGTAACGAAGAACCGATATAGAAAAGCGGCTTTATTAATAGAATGATAAACAAGCAGGACGCGGATGCCGAAATTAGATGTAGGTTACGGGAAGGAATATCGTGGATCGAAGAAAAAAAAAGAATAAATCGGGTCCGGATAAAAATACGGCAAGCTCTCGTGCGGTTCTTAATCGTACAACTGTGAGAGTCGAAATATCGAGTTTAATACACGATCGTCTACTAAAATATTCAGTGACCGATGCTCAATTTGTGTAGAAAAATTGAAACGATATCCTTTCGATAATCGAACGACTACAAAATAACGTGGATCAAATTCCCCGACGACATTTAATACAACGCATTCTATATTAATCCAGTAGAACGCGTACTTTGTCCTTTATAAATTTGCATAATTTGGCATATTAATGTCCCTCTTTCCTGTACCCAAGCGCTTTTCCCGGATTTCGAAATCGTGCTCGGTTACGTTGGCATTGTTTTAAATTAAACATGACGCCGGTCTTCTTAACAGCGAATCTGTACACGACAAAAATATTCCACGGTTATGTATTAATACGGCGACAGATACAATGAATCCTGTGCGATAACATGTGCTACGATAAATTTCGAAACAATCGACCTTAAATATATCCGGCTCTCAACGTGGGTATCGTTGCATCTATAAAACTTCTCGAATTGCGACGATTGGTGTTGGAGTTTAGAGATATGGAATTTTGGGGACATTTGGGGACGTTGGATTCCACGTTGCGTTTGAAGGTATGAGCAATTGTGAGTGTAGAATGTAGGGTATTAGGGATATAGGGATTTGGGGGTGGAGGATTTTGGAGATATAGGGATTTGGGGGTATAGGAATTCGGGGATATAAGAATTTGGGGACGTAGGAATTTGGGGATGTAGGAATTGGGGGATGTAAGAATTTGGGGATGTAGGAATTTGGAAATATAGGAATTGGGGGATATAGGAATTTGGGGATGTAGGAATTGGGGGATATAGGAATTTGGGGATGTAGAAATTGGGGGATGTAGGAATTGGGGGATGTAAGAATTTGGGGATATAGGAATTTGGGGATGTAGGAATTTGGAAATATAGGAATTGGGGGATATAGGAATTCGGGGATGTAGGAGTTGGGGGATATAGGAATTTGGGGATGTAGAAATTGGGGGATGTAGAAATTTGGGATATAAGAATTTGGGGCGTAGGAATTTGGGGATATAGAAATTGGGGGATATAGGAATTGGGGATGTAGGAATTGGGGGATGTAGGAATTTGGGGATGTAGGAATTTGGAAATATAGAAATTTGGGATATAGGAATTTGGGGGCGTAGGAATTTGGAAATATAGAAATTTGGGATATAGGAATTTAGGGGTGTAGGAATTTGGAAATATAGAAATTTGGGGATGTAAGAATTTGGGAACGTGGAGTTCCCAGGAGGTCCAAATCTGGGAATGTAGAGATCTGTATAGAGATCTGGGGATGTAGGCTTCTATAAATCTAATGACACTAGAAACCTATAAACCTAGAAATGCACATATCTAGCGATATGTATAAAACTCCACATTCAAACATACCAAAAATTCAAGTGTATGGGAAATGCATAAAATCTTACAGAAGTGATTACCTAGGAAGCGAAGTATCTAGGAAGTTAGAAATGTTTGTTACACATATACATGTATCGCTTTGACACTATAAATATTCCAAGGCAAAACGTTCATTTGACCACTAATGTGGGCACACACACACACTGAATCGCGAATGACTCGAAAGTGACTTACCGGAGCGATGAGATTTATCGGGGGTGGGAATACTGCGCCAGTTTCGCCAACGATGTCCCTTATAAATCACTGTCGTCGAATATTATTTAGTTGGTGCGGGAGGGTCGGCCTGTTCCCCTTTGCTGGCGGACTCCATCTTAGCGGCAGCAAAGCGGAAAAAGACACACCCTCGGCCAACACTCCTGCCACTCGAAAAATCCTCGTACAAAATGAACGAGATGATGACCGGAGATTGTTCTCTTCTGTTTCTCTTCTCACTTTGAACATTCCAGGTACACTGACGAATAGAGTAACTGGCTGTTCTGGAACTGCTGTGGAATACTAGGAACTTGGAAGTTTGGAGGAGCGGGTGAATTTTGGGATTTAGAGATTTCATGGCTTGAGAATTTGGGAGTTGGAGAATTGGGGGTTTTGGAATTTGGAAAATTAAGATTTAGAAGTTGGAAATTGGGAATTGGGAAATTTGGGAATTAGGGAAGTGAGGAATTGAGGATTTACAATTTGGGGAGTTTGGAATTTGAGATTTGGATATTAGAGATTTAGGAGTTCAGAATTGGAGAACTGAGCATTTGGGAACTGAGGAACTGAAGAATTGGAGATTTAAGAATTAGGGATTTAGGAATTGGGGATTTAGGAATTGGGGATTTAAGAATTGGGGATTTAGGAGTTGGGGAATTTAGGAATTGGGGATTTAAGATTTGGGGTTTAGGAACTAGGAATTTAGGAATTGGGGATTTAAGAACTAGGAATTTAGGAATTGGGGATTTAGGAATTGGGGATTTAGGAGTTGGGGAATTTAGGAATTGGGGATTTAGGAATTGGGGATTTAGGAACTAGGAATTTAGGAATTGGGGATTTAGGAACTAGGGATTTAGGAATTGGGGATTTAGGAACTAGGAATTTAGGAATTCGGCGTTTAGGAACTAGAAATTTAGGAATTGGGGATTTGGGGGTTGGGATTTGTAGAACTGGACATTTGAGATTTGGCAAATTAGGGAATTAAAAAATTCAAGTATTAAAAGTTTAGGAATTTGGGGGATCTAGGTATTGGGGATTTAGGAGTTGGGCAGTTATGAATCGGGGATTTGAGAATTGGAGTTTTAAGATTTGGTGATTTGGAGATTTGAAGATTTAGGTATTTAGAAATTGGAAATTTAGTGTTTTAGGAAATCTGCAATTGTAATAACAAATTGTAATTTGTTCTATTGCAAATATACAGATTTAATACCTTAGAAATTTTTTTACTATTTAAATTTACAACTTTGCAATTTAAAAATAAACTACGTATAAATTCCTGAAATCAAAAAATTTCAAACTCCAGTCCAAATATAGAAATCAAAAAAATGTACAAACATGGATTTCGAAATTAATAGTTTTGAGAACTTAGCCCAAAAATTAGAGCAATTAATTTGTAGATCCGCAAATTTAGAAACATTCAAATGTCAGTACACTCGTTAGCGAGGCCTCCATTACGGCCAAGTCACCCGTGACAAGGAAAAAAATGCCAAGTGCCATATCGTGCACAAAATACGTGGTCATCAAACTGTTAACAGTAGCCATGTACCAGCGAACAGTAGTACATTCCTCTTTCACACAATGTCGTATTTATACGTAACATATTATCTCATGTTATTGTCTCCCAACGGCTGTCCTCGTTCCCCTATAAACTATCTCACTATACGGCTAACCTAAGTACGTTTCACTCTCAATCTTCTAATACATCTGATTGTTCGTTTTTCTAAGGAAAAGCGGGATCGTATAACCCCGCTGAACGTATATATTTCATCTGTCAGCGAAGCTTGTAGTTAACTCATTGCTCTTAGTCACTTAACAGTCGAGGTTAATTATATACAAATTATTCGATGTAATTAAGGGGATGTACGTGGCGGGAAGGCACATTTATAATCGAAACGGTGATTAAGCGAGGCCGTGGCTGGATTTCATCGCTAAAATCGTAACGGACGTAGATCCATGGCCGTTGAAACGAAAGTTGCTAAATTTAAATTCCAAACATCCGAGATGTTCGCGTGGAAAAAGTCTCGTGGAGAGAAGGAAAAAAGATTCCTTGGAACCGAATGATTTTTTCCGTTCCACGTATTTCCTGCGTTTAGCTCTTTGCACCCCTGTATATTTGTTCGCTCCGAATTTCTGATTTATGCTCTTTATTTAGATTCATAGCCTCTTTCCTAGGAAGAAATCAGAATTTGTTGTGTTTTGAAGGGCGGTCTATTTTCTCTTCAGGTTTTAATTTAATTAAGGCGTTTGATGGTCCAGTTTGATAGTAATTTCAGGTATTTAGACTTGACAGTAATTTTAGTATCATTTTAAAAAGTTTCAATCGACAAAATAAATCTTTGAAGAAACTGTGTTAACATCTTTAAAAAATCTTTACATTGTTACATTTTCAGCAAGATTTAAATTTCCCTCCCATTTCTGCCATGTTGATTTCTATCCATTCAAAATGCCTTTTAACAATTAACTCTGTTTGAATATTTTTTAAAAACTGCAAATTGTAAAATAGTGCCAATCACATTAACTCAAAAAATGAATAATATCAAACGTCATAAGTATCCCAAAAAGAATTCCAAGTAACAAAACGAAGAAAAATCCCCATCGTAATCGGCCGATGAAAGAAACCCGAAAGATAAACGATTTTTCAACGTTTTCACCTCGGCGCAAAAAGTTCGCGGAGAATCTTGGAGTAGCCACGAAGAATCATCGTTTCTCAAGTTTTTTTTCCCTCCGCAGAAAGAAAAGCTATCCTTCAAGTTTCCCGTTTGTTGGCGCAAGAAATCGCCACGATGTCCGATTCTCACGTGTTTCAACGCGGATAAAGGTTGTCGTGAAACAAACTCACGGTGGTTTCGCAAACTTGATTTGCAACGGGGCAAAGGGTTAACCGCGTTTACCACTCTCAAACACGTCTACGAGTACAGAAGGGTACCTTTATGCAAACTCAAGGTGACTCTATGGGGATGTAAATTTACTGTTACAACCCTTTGTATGCATTTCGACGTTTTTATCTCGGGAGTTATGTTATTTTTAGGTTAGGTGGAGGACGACTTGTTTAGGGATTTGTTAGGAATTGTTCACTCTTGTTATATTGTCAAGGTTATATTGATTAATATTGTTAGGGGTTTTTAAGGTAAAAGATTCTATTTTTAGATCCCTACATCCCCAAAATTCTATATCTCCGAATTTCTATAATAACAGAATTCTATGTTCCTAAAATTGTATATTCGTGGATCTCTACACCCCCAAAATTCTGTACCTCTAGATTTCTCTCTCCAAAATTCTACTTTCCTAAAATTCTTTATTTCTAGATCTCTACACCCCCAAAATTCTATATTTCTAGATCTCTACACCCCCAAAATTCTACATCTCTAGATTTCTATATCTCCAAAATTCTATATTTCTAGATCTCTACACCCCCAAAATTCTATATCTCCAAAATTCTACATCCCCTAAATTCTAGATTTCTAGATCTCTACACCCGCAAAATTCTATATCTCCAAAATTCTACATCCCCTAAATCCTATATTTTTAGATCTCTACAGCCCCAAAATTCTAGATTTCTAGATTTCTACACCCCCAAAATTCTACATCTGTAGATTTCTATATCTCCAAAATTCTACATCCCCAAAATTTTATATTTCTAGACCTCTACACCCCCAAAATTCTACATCTTCAAAATTCTACATACTCAACAGCCTATATCTCCAAAATTTCCATATCCCCAAATTCCTATACCCCCAAACATCTACATTCCCAAAATCCTCCACACCCAAAGATCCACATCCCCAAAACACAATAACTCGATGGTACAAGAAGAAAAAGGGTCTAAGGCTGACGGAAGTTATTAGAACTCCCGGTGAACGTCGTGAAAATTTCGCTCGATTTAATAAACAAACAGAGAGGCGAACGAGAGTCTCCACCGTGTATTTTAGACATAACGAATGTGCCAAGATTCCAAACACGATGCAAGGGTCCGTAAAGTCGTCGTCGTTGAATTGGTGCCCGATGTGGGAGGCAGTTAAAAGCAACAGGTATTCCATTTGCGCCGGGCGTCGAGACGCCACTGATTGTTTTAAGTGACCCCGCTTCGTGCAGAAATTTAAGTACCGTCCGTGCACTTAATGGGTATCTAAACGTTTGTCGTGAAACTAACAGCTTTAATTATACCGTTCGTATCATTTTCAAATACCCTCGTATCTATTAATAAGTCAGTAACGATTATTGTTATTCTACGAATTTGCTTAAAGTTTTGTCTCCGTGGTTCTAACATTCATTCTCGTGTTTATAGATTTCGTGTTTACATGTTTTCGCAGTCTCCAAGATTATTTACGTGTTCTGCAGTCTGTTCTCAGATCCCTTACATGTTTTCCTAGGTTTCGGAAGGTTTCGTAGGTTTTAGTAGCATGTTATAATTCGGGGAGCCATTGTAAGACTTGTACCGGTGACAAAATTGTATGCAAAGGTGAGACGTCAAGCATATGCAGAAGTTTTCTCAAATTTTCTGATCATCAAATTTAAAAATTTGAAATCTTCACTTTAGGTAACTTTCAAATACAGATTTGGAAATGTAAAAATTTAATATCTTGGTAATTTAGAATTTAGAGGTTCAGTAACTTAAAACTGTATACATTTTAAAATTTCTCTATCCCTAAATTTCTGCGTCTCTCTTGTTATGTGAACAGTGTAGGTCAACATTTTCAGCTACCTACCCTAATTCACATCTACTTAGAATGTCACTGTATACCTAGTTTTCGCCACCTACGACTTGAAAATTGATCCAAGCACGATATCCAACGCAACACTGAAATGAAGCGAAAAAGAAGTTCTCCAGAAGGACCCTGAGGGTAAGTACGGTTTCCCTCCATTTTCCCTGAGGCCGGTTTTCAAACACCGCCCTGTACTTCATTGGACGCTACGTCTACCAGCTTCATGGCTAAGATCCAGAGAAACGTTGCCGCTATATTAAGACAGCCTTATATAACGTTCAGTCATATCCGAGCGGCTATCTGTATGAACCTTTAATATGCTCGCGACTTCCTGCGCGCGTACTTCGCGACGCTCTGAGCCCACTAAGATCGTTCTACGTCGCTTAATTAGATTTTCTGCGAAACCCCCTGTCGGCCGGATCCTCCCGGACATGGATCGCGGGGCCGACTTCCGGTTGGCCTGTCAAAGATAGCTGTCGCGGGGGAGACAGCTGATCTCCACCGTGAAAACGAGACGCTTGACCGCACGGCATTCCTGGTTACGCGAATACGACAGGGAAAAACGACCAGGGACAACTATGAGATACGAGGAGCGAACGTTTATGGGGGCGAAATTGCATTAACACGTAACGTTTTACTTTTGGGGAATAGTGTTAGGTTCCAAACGGCCGATTTGGAACATCAAAAGCGCCGGCTGGTTTGATGACATAAAATCGTCGCCATCGTAAAGTTGTAACGATTTGAAGATTAACACTTTCGAGATTAATTTTGACGTCAATCGGTTAGTATAACTTACGGGTTTATTTGAGAGGATATGGTGAAGTGTTCGTATATCGAGGTGAAGAGTGGTTAGGTTACGTATTTATTTTTTCACTTTATTTTTAGTTTGAAAGTAGGTGTACATTTACCACTGAAATTCTAGTGTTGAATGAGAATGTTCTGCTTCTGAAAATGAGTAGGTTCATCGTGGTATGATGAAAGTTTTGGAATCAAAGTTGACTGTTAAGATATTGCCATAAATAAAAAATGTGCTTGTGGTCATTTTCAATGAATGTTAGGCTTTAAATTGATGTAACACAAGTGTTACTTTATGGTCGTTTTGTGTCATCAACATGTGGACTTCAAACTTTAGACCCTAAAGTTTGAAGAGTCTGAATCATTGTTTGATATAATTAGTAATCAGCCATTTTGTATTATAAATCTTGATGAATGGTTTACGTAGTCACTTTTGTCAAACTCTAACCTTTAAATTGATGTATCATACATGATATTTTATGCTACTTTTGTGTCATGATTTATATTTCATTCAAAGTGATCACAGATGATCCTCCTAAGTTAGAGTTCAATCTACTCATAGTATATGATCATGTATGAACTAGTTATGAACAAGTACATTATAATTGATCTCTACATCAGTACCGAACCCTACAAATTCATATTTGACCCAGCACTAATCCATTAATTAGCAGAAAATTCAACCACTCATCACCTAACCTATACTCGATTTGAATAAGTTAAATAAGACAAATGAAACTACCACAATTAGCTTTGTTAAATGAAATTAACAGTATCCCACGTATAATTAAACAAATCCTTGAATATCAAATACGACCGAAGAATTCATTTCAAAAAGATAGGTTGACAGTGAATTTGATAAACGTACTGGATGTACAAGAGCTGACAGTAGAATCTGATGTTCAGGAAGATGAAAGAAGAATGATTCTAAGATCCTGATATGCTTCTCGTTTTTTCTCGGTAAATATACCACTTGTAGGGGAATTGCCGAGGTCAAAGGATTCTCCAGTCTGGATTTCCTCGAAGCCTGGATTGTTTGTTCTTTCCCGATTCCCGTCTGTTCGTCTCCTTGCAACCACGGTTTGTTTGAGTTGGCGCCACGGAAATCGCAAATACATTCGACCGACCACGCGATCGACCGGAAAGAAAATATCCAAACGGCACTAACCGAATGATTCTGGACTTTCTAATTTCTTTTCGAGAGACGAGTTTAGAGTAAAATGATACGAATAGTTGAGTGATAGCAGAGGTATTGCTAGAATTTGGGGGATGAGGAATTTGGGGAGTTGAGAAATGGGGGATTGAGGAATTGGGGATTTGAGAATTTGGGAATGTGAAAATTTAGGGGGTTTGAGAATTTGGGGATTTAAGAATTTGGGGATCTGAGAATTTGGATATGTGAGAATTTGGGGGGTTTGAGAATTTGGAGATCTGAGAATTTGGGGATTTGAGAATTTGGGTATGTGAGAATTTGGGGGGTTTGAGAATTCGGAGATCTGAGAATTTGGAGATGTGAAAATTTGGGGAGTTAGAATTTGGGGATCTGAGAATTTGCAGATGTGAGAATTTGAGGAGTTAGAATTTGGGAATTTGAGAATTTGGGGGGTTTGAAAATTTGGGGATTTGAGAATTTGGGGGGTTTGAAAATTTGGGGATTTGAGAATTTGTGAATGTAAGAATTTGGGGGGTTTGAGAATTTAGGGATCTGAAAATTTGGGGATTTGAAAATTTGGAGATGTGAGAATTTGGAAATTTCAGAATTTGGGGTTTGAGATTTTGGGGATATGAGAATTTGGAGCTGTGAGAATTTGGAGATGTAAGAATTTGGGAATTTGAGAATTTGGGAATTAGAGAATTTGGGGGGTTTGAGAATTTGGAGATGTGAGAATTTGGGGATGTAAGAATTTGGGAATTTGAGAATTTAGGGATGTAAAAATTTTGTAAATTGAGAATTTGGGGATTTGAGAGCTGTTGTTTGAGTATTCTAAAACTTGAGAATGTGAAACTTTAGAATTTCAGAAATGTAAAACCTTAACCACCTAGGACCTGAAAATTTAACCTCCACCTAAAAAATGCTGCAAAATGTACCAAAAATTAACTTCCCTGTTATAAGATCTCTTATACCAAAATTTATCGTTATTAATATTCCTATACAGAACTATACTTAACAATTACATTAATTATTTTTTACACATAACCTCTACCTCTTGTACTCCAAAACGTAAGCTCAGTACTCCCTAGTGGGAGTTAAAAATAATTTATTATTCGCAGGCTACTTTTTGATGCACGATTTGTATATGTTAGCACATCACTTATACACGAGGATTCATAGTTCACTCAGAACTTTGTAAACTGACACACGGCTGGCATAATAATCGTCGAAAATGAAACGAGTTTAAACGATTAGTTTACGCAATGACCATTCTGCGATCTCTGCGTTGCTTATACGATCGTCTGTCATTATTTTTTCTCCGTTTTAACACATGTTTATACGTGTAAATTAGATTGGCAGACTTTGAACCATAGAGCTTGTGAGTGAAGCAGTTTTTTATCAAAGAAAGAATCACGATCTCCTAATCAAATATTTATTTCTAGAGAAAATATTTCTTTTGGCATTCCTTTTTGAAGTTTATAATAGAAATCTGGCGAAATACAGGAGAAATGTTAGTACTATAGTACTATAGTATATTGTATTATAATTTACCTTTGTGATTGTTCAATATTTTTTTCATAATTGAAAATATGGCTCTCGTTTGATGGCTTGCTTTCATTGTTTGTCTCTATGAGTGCAGCAAACGATTTTAAGTATGTTTATAACTAAATTACAAAATTTCTGACTGAATTATATGGGCATGATTAATTTAGGTGTGCAAGATAACATTTACCAGCAATATAAATAATATTCCTCCTGAATAAATATTATTCTCCTGTTTAATTTAAGAGAATAGGAGAAGTTAGAGTATTTGAATACAAAAAGAGTTGCTATTAATAAAATTTTCTAATATGAGATACACTGCATTGCATTACAGAATTCAAATGAAAGAAATAAGCATACCTAACGAAGTAAGAAACAAAATGGTTCCTTGTGACACATAAGTGTCTAGTAGAATGCGAATTAATATGCTAACGGATTGAGCCATCTAGACTATTAGTAGTCCTTTCAATCTTTTTGCTTGGTCTAATAAGCTTAATATTTCAAATGACTGCCATCCATAACTCACTTAAACGGACAAATTAGGCCTCTTAAGATCGTATATAACGCTCAAAACTCGAAAGAACAGTAAGTCACGGATAGCGAATCACCGAGACGACGATGTAAATTTAATTTCACGTATGATATCAAATTTTTGCACTCTTAATCATTCGGCTACATTCGTGATAGTAGTCATTAGTGATATGCAATGTGCTAATTGAATTTATAACATCGATCATTAGTGACTACTATAACAGCTTTACTTTATTTTATTTTCTAAATTTTAGGGTTGTTTTTTAATGCAGTTACTAGTGTGTGTATTTATATGTACATGTGTGATGTATTTATATTGTATGTGATGTGTTTTGTATAGTTTCTGATAGGGGTAAGTAGAAGTACATCTAAATTATCTGGAGGACCTTACTGATCTAAATAATCTAAATATTTTAGGTAATAAGTACTCTGAATATTTTGACTAATCTAAATGATCCAAAAATCTAAATAACTTAACCAATATAAATAACCTAAATAACTTGAATAACCTAAATAAAGTATCCTAGCCTATGTAACCAAACCTAACCTAAATAACCTGAATTGGAGATGTGAGAATTTGGGGATTTGAGAATTTGGGGGTTTGCGAATTTGGAGATGTGAGAATTTGGGAATGTAAGAATTTGGGAATTTGAGAATTTGGGGATCTGAGAATTTGGGGATCTGAGAATTTGGGGGCTTTGAGAATTTGGAGATGTGAGAATTTGGAGATGTGAGAATTTGGGGATGTGAGAATTTGGAGATGTGAGAATTTGGGGGGTTTGAAATATTGGGGATCTGAGAATTTGGGAATTTGAGAATTTGGGGGTTTTGCGAATTTGGAGATGTAAGAATTTGGAAATGTAAGAATTTGGGAATTTGAGAATTTGGGGGGTTTGAGAATTTGGGGATCTGAAAATTTGGGGATCTGAGAATTTGTGAATTTCAGAATTTGGAGATGTGAGAATTTGGGGATGTGAGAATTTGGGGGCTTTGAGAATTTGGAGATGTGAGAATTTGGGGGGTTTGAGAATTTGGAGATCTTAAAATTTGGGGATTTGAGAATTTGGAGATGTGAGTTTGAAGATATGAGAATTTGAATATATGAGAATTTGGGAATGTAAGAATTTGGGGATTTGAGAATTTGAGGGGTTTGCTGAATAACCCAAATAACCTAAATAATCTAACTGATCCGAATAATCTGAATAGTGCAAAGAATAATATAATACACTATTAACGCGCACAATCTATTATATTAATTTATCCTACGCTATTTTATAAAAGAAAGAGGTTACCGGTGAACGAGTTCTCAATTGAATGCTGCTACCGAAAGTGTTAAATATTTTCCTTCAATATTCGAAAGCTCTCCGTTTAAAAATTAGAGCGTTTAATTTTAGCCGAAGCACCGTGGTATACGTTTTATAGGTACGGGTCACGATTGACCCGGTTTTCGACGTTCGAGGGTTAAAGCATGTTGACTGCCATTCAACGTTAACGAGTTATTTAGGATTTGCATTGCTATCGGCAATAAAATTACACACTCATAAAGAGAAACGTTAATGAAATGCTCATAAATATTTATGATTATTTACATCATAGCAAAAAATACTTGCGAATTTTCAGGATTTTTGAAATTCTATAAATTAATTTTTCTGGCTATGAACAATTTTTTGTCATTTTTTATGTCTACAAATTTTATTACAAATTAGATCAATCGAAGATTAATATTTTTCGATAATGGATCAATCGAAAATTTCTTCCTATACCAGATCAATTGAAGATTTATTTCTTTCTATAATTAAAACTACACTGAAATTAAATGTTTTGAATTATTTTACAGTCAAAGTTGGTTAGAAGAGTAATTAATCGATTAATGAAATTAAGACAGAAATATCGACCATTTTGCGCCGGCAATCGATATTTCGCGACGGCGAAAGTTCGATCTATCGCGCATCACGATTCCAAACTCAAAATATTCTCATAAATTATGAGAATAAAAGTGAAACGTAACACGCGATAAAAGAGAAACGTAATTTTAACTTACGAACGTCACTTCAAACAAATTCTTCGAACACATTGAAACTTGCACACATCCGCGAAACAGAACACTCATGCAGCGGAAAATAAATGAATTTACAACTTTTCTTTTTGCGATACAGACCGACAGTACCTATAACGAGATTAGAAAGTACACGTACAATTACTTTGCAATAAAATCAAATTAAAAGATCGCAATTTAGATTGTGCTCATTTCGCAGCCCCTTCACTGTATTCTTTATTGTATAAATTGAATGTTTTTGACGGATAATTTATTAGTTACTCAATTTGTCAGTAATTCTTGATGTATTTTAGTAAAATAATACAAATATTTAAATACTACTCAAATATTATTTCAATGTTCAATTATGAACTCTAATATTTTAATACTTCTTCAAATTCTTTGTATGCTATTTTTCACTATTTTAAACTTGTTTCCGTTTACAAGCGTAAAGTTTCGAAAACAGTCAAAAATATGGCGAAGCTAATTTTGATTTACCAGAAGATCAACTTAAATTTGTAAATGATCAAAAATATGCCTTGAAATTAAAAGAATAGCGAAAACTTCGGTCGAAAGAAAGATCAAATTTAGTGTTTTAACAAATTCCTCACTGCAACGTACTCGAGAAGGTTTATTAGCAAAATGAAGGAAAATAGCGCGCGAAGAATTTCGGGAAACAAAACAAACTGTTGCTTCAATCGGCGAATGAAAAGTTGATCGTACCTTGATGTTGTGCGAAAAGGGGATATAAAATAATGGGGTGATTAAAGGATTTATCACCGTGTCACTGGCCGTGTCGAGTTCAGTGGTCGATTACAAAATCCATGAAAGCCGAAGCGAGGGTGGACGCCTTGATGCGAACTGACTGCCGACGCTTTCATTCAAGAAGGCGTCGGCGGTCGTCGCGACGCCCTTCGCGCAAGCGCCCACCACCGCATCATATTTCTTTTTTCCTATTTCTCCCACTTTCGACCGTGTGTGTGGATGTAAGTCGGAAACATACGCGCACGCGGCCGTTGCGTCCAGTTACCGATTTATTTCAATTAATAGAATTATATCCCGCGATATTAATAGGCAAGCATCGCGACAATTACGACCCTGTCACGGAAGAATAGGAAACTGACTGCGTTTCAATTAGTGCCGTACGTTCGCACGCATAATCAATTTGACGAATGAGATGTTTGCACCTTCTTCCTGACGCTTCTTCGATTTTGGACAAACTCACTCTTGTAAAAATTACTTTTCTCAATTTTGGAAAAATTATTTCTCTGTGAAAATTACTTTTAGACTCTCAGATATGATAATAATAATAAACGAATAGTTCTTTACTATTTATTCAGAGAATAATTGTAAAATACGGTTTTGCAACCCTATATCCAAAGACCCTGTATAACCTTATATAAAATAAAAAAATTGTTGTTAAAAATATATATGAAATGTTTCCAGTAATTTTAATAATGTTACAAGACTTCGTTAATGATATGCAAGTTCAGTAATATACGATTCGTTCATATTAGACAATATATAAGAAAAATGCATATTTAACAAAAATCATATAATATTTCTTTAGTGTAATTTAAATATTTTTCAGTATATACAAGAGTAAATTTCTAAATCATTTACGGGTATCATCATGTTTAAATTGGTACAAGAAATTAATTTTTTTGAAAGTATAAAAATATACAAAGCTTGAAATGTTCTTATATATTTTAGCAGAATAATTGTCATATAATAATGATTACCAGCTACAATTCATATAATATATTTAATATCTTATTACTTTCCCTTTGAGTCTTAGGGATGATTTATCTATACATTTATTATTAGATAACAGTGAATTTTCTTTTTGTAGTGATTTATTCCAGGGAACCATCGTTACAAGGTATTTGTGATACATCTTCGAAATGACCGGAATTCATAAGTTTCCATAAATTGCTAAATTCGAGCGTTATCCCACAAATGCGTGATATTTCTGGATCACGGGCTACGTGTAAGATAATTCATCCCTGTGGATCATTTATGAGTTGTCCGATTCGATGTAAGCTATCTAATTAATCCACATACGTGTATAAATCATCCCACAAGGAATCAGATATTCCACAAATAGCCGACAGAAACGAATTGTCCCACAAATTGAAACAACTTCAATGCAGATGTCCAACAAAGATAAATTGTCTCCGAAATTGAAATCATTCCGGGCATAGAAATAATTGTTGTGGGATCGCCGTTATTTTAATTAATATCTCGATGCTGAATCTTCGGATTAATATCGCAGTGTTCTTCCGTCGGTAATTAACGTTATCTCGATGGTACAGTTTAGTTAACAGAGGTTTACGAGAGATTCTAGTGCAACAATGGCGAAGATTTTACGATGGAAAATGAAGGTTGCCAAGAAGTATCGTGGTTGATTAATAGTACGTCAGAGCGTACTACCTCATTTTGCAGAGTTTCGTGACGTCGGGTAAACGCGGGAATGAATCAGACGCAATCGCAATTTCGTCACATCTTGTTCGTCACAAAGCATTAAAATTCGTTTCTAATTAACACCAGATATTCGTTAAAACACCTCTAACTATCGAACGAGTCGGTGGATTTGAACGGAACGGGGTTGGAATTACATCGTTAACAGCGACTAAAATTTTACAGGGATCACGAGGGTCAATTGCTCACCGAGTCGAATATGGAAGGCTCGAATATAAAAATGTCCTCCTTATAATTAGAACTAAAATTACGATATCCTTATATTAGTAAGATCCACATTCGACGCATTTGAATGGCAAGATTCAACTCCGGCATATTATAAGGTAAGCGGTTAAATAACAAGCACGTTGGTTTCGGGTCTGAGTCTGTCGTTAGGAAACGGCAGTAATTTCGTCGATAAAACAGGGATAAAGAAGAAGAAGAAAGTGAATTTCTTAGTGGATGAAATGTAGAAGGATTCGAACGCCCCTAGAAGCTTCTGCCGGTCAAAAATAGACGTGGAATGACACGGGGAAGCGGATACCGTAATATTTTAGTGTCGCCGAAATAAAACTGGGAGCCATCTGGCCAATTATACGAATGCATAAATCCGAACTGAACGGCCGGCACGAGAAAACAAACTTTGGTCGCGTTCGTCCCCGTTTATGACTTCCGATCGATCGATCTTACCGCGATAGAAATCGACGACACCTTCGTGCTTCCTCGTTTCTTCCTACGATCACGCGAATTCGTCAATTTATCTGGGGAAATTGAAGCAAGTTAAGTGGAGTGGAATACGGTTCTTTTGGGGGATTGGGGATTTAGGAATTTGAGGGTGAAAATTTGGGGTTAGAGATTTTAGGAATTTGGGGGGGGTGAAAATTTGGGGTTAGAGATTTGGGGATTTGGGGATTTTGGGATTGGAGGATTTGGTGATTTTGGGAATTGAGGATTTGGGGATTTTGGGATTGTGGGATTTGGGGATTCTGGAATTTTGGGATTTCGGGATTGGGGGATTTAGGGATTGTGGAATTTGAAGATCTGGGGATTTTGGAATTTAGGGATTTGGGGATTTGGGGATTTTGAGATCATGGGATTTGGGGATTGTGGAATTTGGGGATATCAGGATTTTGGGATTGTGGACTTTGGGGATTTTGGCATTTTGAGAATTCAGGATTTGGAGATTTGGGGAATTGAGGATTTGGGGTTTTGGAGATTTGGGATTGTGGAATTTGGGGATTTTGGCATTTGGGGATTTTGGTAATTGAGAATTTGGAGATTTGGGGATCTAGGAATTTGAATATTTGGGGATTTCAAGATTTGGAAATGTGGAGATTTCGATATTTGGGTATTTGAAAATTTGAGGATTTTGATATTTGGGAATTTTGAGATTTGGGGTATAGTTGTTTGGAACATAGAAATTTGAGAGTTAGGAGGACTGGGAATTTGAAGATCGGGGGATCTGAGAATTCGAGAACGTAGAGATTTGAAGATTTAAGGATTAGGGTATTTAGAGACTTAGGAATGTGGGAATGTGGGGCTTTAGTGACTGGGAAATTTAAATCTTTGAGAAGGTAAGAATTTGGGGCTTTAGGGATTTGGAAAGTTGAAGTTATAGCCGTTTAGAAATTTGTGAAATGTGAAAATTTGAGAAATTTGTGAAATGTGAAAAGTTGAGAATTTGGAAACTTAAGAACTTCGAATCTTGAGAACTTCAGAAATTGGTTATTTGGGAACTTGAGATAGCAAGAATTCAAAAATCTGAAGAATCTACTTATTTAGTAATGAACTAATTTAGAACTTACGAAAGTGTCCTAATTCGAAAATCCAAAACTCCAAAAACTTGAAAACTTTCTACTTGAAAATTCAGTAGCGCAAAACCTCAAAAACGTGCAAATTTAACATCTGATTGAAAGTGTCTTACATGAGGATAAAGAACATTGAAACACATTTGGCGGGAATTTCAAAAACCGTCTTCACCCCAAATAGTCTGTCGCAACGAATTCCGAGACCTTATTCCCTAAAAACGTCTCAATTTCGCTGGTTCCCGATTCGCGTGGTATTCATCGCGAAGGACGGACGTGCAACTAAATTCGTCGAAAAAACGAGCATCAGATATTCGGATATCGCGGCGTACAGGCGTCGCGATGCTTGCAGACGTTGCAGCGACCGATCTGTTGAGCGACGTGCGAGAAGATTATGCCGGTCGGTTTCGTTTGATCGTATCAGATCCGCTTTTCTCTTCCTCTTTCTGAAGAGCTGTCAGAGATCGGTTTTGCAATGTCTGCAAATAAATCATATACGTTAACGAGACCTCGATCGTGCAACCTTCCATTATTCTTTAACGCCTTCGATAATTGGAAACTGTCTTTGTAAATTTGGCAAATTTCACGAAAACGATGGGCAGGATATAATTTATGTTGATTTTGTGGGTATTGAAATTTATTTTAATCTGAAGGTATTCGTGGATTTTTAAGACAAGTTAGGTTTCAAGATGGACGTAGTACATTGCTGGACATGTGTTGGGTAAATTAATTTATTTTGTGACTTGAAGAATCTTTACTGTTGTAATAGCTCTAAGGATATTTTAATACATCAGTTATTTGCATCTAACCTCATATACTTAGCTAAATCCATGATGGTAATCTATACTGTGCCGCATATGTGATAGTAGAATATGGAGTACAGTATACTCGAATGTATAATTTAAGAGATATTTAAAAAAGAACATAAACCGACTTGTAGTGAGTGAGTACAGTAGAATATATTGGATATAGGAAACTGCATATGCAGTAAAATAAAACTCCAGAAGCAGCTGCAATTCAACGCAAAACACATTCTACTCAAAATAAGATAGTATATTCAAGATTAAAAAAATGTCAATGCATGCAAACTTATTGGGATTGTCAAACAAATATTTATCATCGTGTAACGAAGATGTAATGAAAATTAACAGCAATTAATTTATCAATGTCCGTTTAAGATTCTCCGCGTTAAAATATTTTGTTCTGCAAGATTTCGGTGCGCAGCTTAGCAATCTTGTTTGCGAATGTTCGTAACGAGTCGTGTCCCGATCTGTCACTTTGTAGATGTTATTTTGCAACAATTTTGCATAGAATCATTAGTTTCCTGTCTGGTTCTCGAGCCAGTTGTTATTGCAGCGTAACGTTGTTAGCGTGAAAAGGGTACTTCCGTTTGGGCGACACGGCGTTTCCGGCGCACGCGCCAACAACGTAAAGAGGTCACTCAGTGCCATGGCAAGCATCGGTTAGATCGGAAAGACTATGGTGAAACCGGGTGAGGGCAGAGGGATCGCATTCACAAGGTAAGGCAGGGAGAAGACGTCTATTTCCGAACGGGCGGTGCTCCAAATTTAAACGACACCACCCGCCCTCAGCCTCCGGTGCCTTCCACTTCCTCTCTTTTCGCGTCACTTTTGTTAAGCCGCTATCGAGCCACGCGCGTTCATTAAACTGACTGGCCAATCGGAGAATCGACCCTTCTTTCGTAATTCTTATCCCTCTTGAACGTATGGCCTGATTCGTGTAAAATTTTGCAAAATAATTTCACATCTGATAGTTTACAAATTAACACGTTGACTGCCACACAGAAGCAGTTGAAAATCATATTAGATAGCATTTTTGTTTCTAACAAATTTTACCAAATATTATCTTTGTTATGGATAGCTTCAAGTAATTAATGCGAACATTTCAAATTAGGTTAGTGGACAAATTCTTAATAATATAGATGATAGATTCGTATGGAAGTGTCACCCATATGTGACGTGGCAGTCGAAATGTTAAGGCTCAATGTTAGCTAGAGTTATTGAAATTCTTGCTTTAACTCCTTTGTTGCTGAACAGGATCTACATGTCCGGATGTTCAGCATGCAATAAAGGATTGTTTATGGTGCAATCGTTATTTAAATACTATAAGGGGAATATAATAATTATTTTTATAACTAATACTTTAAGGACATAACTGTAAAGTAAGATGTGAATAAAGTATGAAAGAAATATTGTATTGTAAACGTGTATTTCATTTCTGATTGTAACTTTTGGTTGTAACAATTCATTTAAGGAGGATAATATAATAGACTTAATAATTTAAATCGAAGTTGTATAATATCGTGTTTGTAATAACATTAATACAGAAATTAATATAACTTGCATTTTACAAAATTTATCAATAAAATAATATATTGAATTAGTGAACTTGAATTTAGTGATCATGAATCAAAGTATAGGTAACTATTTTACTGGTGCAGTAAATTTATATACATTTTTGGCTTAGAATCTATTAAATTTACAGTCCGAAATAAAGTACTATAGTAACTTCATATAGTACAAATCATATCAAAAGCAATGGTTAATTCTAAAGAATATAATTTTAAAAGATAGAAGTATTTTCTATGCCTCGTTCTTTCAGGATTTCAAAAATTTATATTTACCCGCGCACTCTTTAAAGACAGTACACGTAGCACCACCTGGCGGTGAACGGTGGAACTATAGATACAGAAAATTCTGCTCCTTCGTAAAATAAAACATTTTTACATTTTATCGATGGTGCAAATTTATTTAGTAAAGTTAAAACATTCCGAAGATATTACTCTTGCTCTCCGATGAAACTTAATGCATATTGAAGTCAATTAGGCCAATAAATTGGATTTTTAGGAAAAACAAACTAGTGGCGCCATCTCTTCAACGAACAAGGTGAACTACACACTTTTGAAACTGTACTTAAATTAGTTCTCATATTCTGCCGCTAGATGGCGCGACGCACAACAGAAACAACTTTGCAAGTTAGGATTAGTCTAAGAATGGTTAAAAATTCATAATAATATGCACAAAATAATTCACTGTTACTTGATCTTGCACTTCGATGTAATTCAATTCATATTAAAGTCAATTAAGTTAATAACATCAACTATATTAACTGATTTGAAAAAGATACACGTGGCGCCATCTAGTGGCAGCGCGCGGAAACTAATGAAAGTAGAGTTTGAGAAGTGTGTAGTTCACCCTGTTCGCCGCATAGATGGCGCCACATGCTTCATTCTCGAGGAAATTCATTAAAATCGATTTTATTGGCATAATTTACTATACCATACATCAAATTTAATTGGAGTGTAGACTAATTAACTTTGGAATGCATATTATCATAAATTAAAACGATAAAATCAATATTAATGAAATTTTCAGGAAATTAAAACAAGTGGCGCCATCTCTGCGGCGAACCGGGTGAACTACACGTTTTAGAAACGGTAGTTCATTAGTTTCCGCTCTCTGCCGCCAGATGGCGCCACACATATCGTTCTCGGTTCAATTAATATAGTTGATTTTATTACCTTAATTGATTATAATATAAATCGAATTACATCGAGGTACAAGACCAATGTACTTTGAATGCTTTTGATAAAACTATTATTAATTTTCAACCATTCAAAGCCTAATCCTATTTACCTTAAGAGATTCTATCTCGTGTGCTGCCATCTAGCGGTGGAAAAGGGGAACTAATTAGAGCACAGTTTCAAAAGTGTGTAGTTCACCCTGTTCGCCGGAGAGATGGCGCCACATGTTTCATTTTCATAAAAATTTAATTAATGCGTCCAATGACATCGGAGAGCAACAATAATTATCCTCTGAGTGTTTTGACTTTATAAAACCATTATTCATTTTTGACGATACTTCGGAATACGTGCCTGTTCCGATTCTGTCCAAATTTTGCAACCCAGCTCCTTTTCCAAAAGGGAACAGCTCTGGTAACAGGTTAGACTAGAACGAAAAATTTGTACCAGTCCAATGTTATTCCCTATATTATCGACGAGATACATTATAATGTCCGAACCGTTCTGTACACATAATCCGCATCTTCAGACCCACGGAATAAAGTCCAAACAGCATGCTCATGTTGACAGTATATACATTTCACAGTATTCAATAAAACTACATGAATTACCATTGGCTCATACATTAATAAATAGATATTGGTTTATCCTTCAATATTTTTCCTTTCTTTATTTACGTGTACATTACATATAATTCATATTGTGTCTCCTCGGAAATGTGGATAATAACATGACAATTGCAAAAAATTTTCTTTTGAGTCGTCAAAAACCGTTCTCACAGATATTTACATTTGCACAATTTGGTCGATATTGGAGCATGGCAGCTTCCGGAAGTTTCTGTCTCTAATCTGACCTAACCGAAAATTTGTTCAGATTAGTAACGCTGAAATATTCCTGGACTTTCTGCAAGTGTTTCGTGTTAGTTTCTGTTTCCAAATCCATACTAACACTATTACAATGAATCCTAGACCAAACCTAACGCGAAACTCTCACAGAAACTACAAGAATCCTCCAGCGTTTCTACTGTGACCAAATTTTTGGTTAGGTTAGGTTTCCAAACATATCGTCATCCTATCCTAATCCTATCGTAAACCGATACTAACCCTATCCTAAATTACCCTAAAGTCTCCCAAACATAATCTAACGCGGAACACTTAACCTGCAACCCCAGGTATCTTTCAGCGTCACTTCTCTGGGCACATTTAAAGTCAGGCTAGGTTTCCTAATCTATCCTAACCCTATCCTAACCTTATGCAAACCCTGCCCAAACCTATCCCAAACCTAATCTAACATGGAACACACAGCAAAACTCCAGGAATCTTTCAGTCTGCCTTCTCTGAGCACATTTTTAGGTAGGTTAGGCATCCTAATCTACCCTAACCCTATCCTAACCTCATTCTAACCCTATCCTAGGCCAACATACACCTATTCTAACGCGGAATACTTACATAAACACCAGGAATCTTTCAGTCTGCCTTCTCTAAGCACATTGTTAGTTAGGTTAGGCTTCCTAATCTACCCTAACCTCATTCTAACCCTATCCTAAGCTACTCTAAACCTATTCTAACGCGGAACACTTACAGAAACTCCAGGTATCTTTCAGTTTTACTTCTCTGGGCACATTTATAGTTAGGTTAGGCTTTCTAATCTACCCTAACCCTATCCTAACCTCATTCTAACCCTATTCTAGGCCAACATACACCTATTCTAACGCCGAATACTTACATAAACACCAGGAATCTTTCAGTCTGCCTTCTCTGAGCACATTGTTAGTTAGGTTAGGCTTCCTAATCTACCCTAACCCTATCCTAACCTCATTCTAACCCTATCCTAGGCCAACATACACCTATTCTAACGCCGAATACTTACATAAACACCAGGAATCTTTCAGTCTGCCTTCTCTGAGCACATTTTTCGTTAGGTTAGGCTTTCTAATCTACCCTAACCCTATCCTAACCTCATTCTAACCCTATCCTAAGCTACTCTAAACCTATTCTAACGCGGAACACTTACAGAAACTCCAGGTATCTTTCAGTTTTACTTCTCTGGGCACATTTTTAGTTAGGTTAGGCATCCTAGTCCACCCTAACCCTATTCTAACCTCATTCTAACCCTATCCTAAACTACTCTAAACCTATTCTAACGCGGAACACTTACAGAAACTCCAGGTATCTTTCAGTTTTACTTCTCTGGGCACATTTTTAGTTAGGTTAGGCTTCCTAATCTACCCTAACCCAATCCTAACCTCATTCTAACCCTATCCTAAGCTACTCTAAACCTATTCTAACGCGGAACACTTACAGAAACTCCAGGTATCTTTCAGTTTTACTTCTCTGGGCACATTTTTAGTTAGGTTAGGCTTCCTAATCTACCCTAACCCTATCCTAACCTCATTCTAACCCTATCCTAGGCCAACATACACCTATTCTAACACGGAATACTTACATAAACACCAGGAATCTTTCAGTCTGCCTTCTCTGAGCACATTGTTAGTTAGGTTAGGCTTCCTAATCTACCCTAACCCTATCCTAACCTCATTCTAACCCTATCCTAGGCCAACATACACCTATTCTAACGCCGAATACTTACGTAAACACCAGGAATCTTTCAGTCTGCCTTCTCTGAGCACATTTTTCGTTAGGTTAGGCTTCCTAATCTACCCTAACCTCATTCTAACCCTATCATAAGCTACTCTAAACCTATTCTAACGCGGGACACTTACAGAAACTCCAGGTATCTTTCAGTTTTACTTCTCTGGGCACATTTTTAGTTAGGTTAGGCTTCCTAATCTACCCTAACCCTATCCTAACCTCATTCTAGCCCTATCCTAGGCCAACATACACCTATTCTAACGCCGAATACTTACATAAACACCAGGAATCTTTCAGTCTGCCTTCTCTGAGCACATTTTTCGTTAGGTTAGCCTTTCTAATCTACCCTAACCCTATCCTAACCTCATTCTAACCCTATCCTAAGCTACTCTAAACCTATTCTAACGCGGAACACTTACAGATACTCCAGGTATCTTTCAGTTTTACTTCTCTGGGCACATTTTTAGTTAGGTTAGGCTTTCTAATCTACCCTAACCCTATCCTAACCTCATTCTAACCCTATCCTAAGCTACTCTAAACCTATTCTAACGCGGAACACTTACAGATACTCCAGGTATCTTTCAGTTTTACTTCTCTGGGCACATTTTTAGTTAGGTTAGGCTTCCTAATCTACCCTAACCCTATCCTAACCTCATTCTAACCCTATCCTAGGCCAACATACACCTATTCTAACACGGAATACTTACATAAACACCAGGAATCTTTCAGTCTGCCTTCTCTGAGCACATTGTTAGTTAGGTTAGGCTTCCTAATCTACCCTAACCCTATCCTAACCTCATTCTAACCCTATCCTAAGCTACTCTAAACCTATTCTAACGCGGAACACTTACAGATACTCCAGGTATCTTTCAGTTTTACTTCTCTGGGCACATTTTTAGTTAGGTTAGGCTTCCTAATCTACCCTAACCCTATCCTAACCTCATTCTAACCCTATCCTAAGCTACTCTAAACCTATTCTAACGCGGAACACTTACAGAAACTCCAGGTATCTTTCAGTTTTACCTCTCTGGGCACATTTTTAGTTAGGTTAGGCTTTCTAATCTACCCTAACCCTATCCTAACCTCATTCTAACCCTATCCTAAGCTACTCTAAACCTATTCTAACGCGGAACACTTACAGATACTCCAGGTATCTTTCAGTTTTACTTCTCTGGGCACATTTTTAGTTAGGTTAGGCTTCCTAATCTACCCTAACCCTATCCTAACCTCATTCTAACCCTATCCTAGGCCAACATACACCTATTCTAACACGGAATACTTACATAAACACCAGGAATCTTTCAGTCTGCCTTCTCTGAGCACATTGTTAGTTAGGTTAGGCTTCCTAATCTACCCTAACCCTATCCTAACCTCATTCTAACCCTATCCTAAGCTACTCTAAACCTATTCTAACGCGGAACACTTTCAGAAACTCCAGGTATCTTTCAGTTTTACTTCTCTGGGCACATCGTTAGTTAGGTTAGGCTTCCTAATCTACCCTAACCCTATCCTAACCTCATTCTAACCCTATCCTAGGCCAACATACACCTATTCTAACGCCGAATACTTACATAAACACCAGGAATCTTTCAGTCTGCCTTCTCTGAGCACGTTTTTAGTTAGGTTAGGCTTCCTAATCTACCCTAACCCTATCCTAACCTCATTCTAAGCCTATCCTATGCCAACATACACCTATTCTAACACGGAATACTTACATAAACACCAGGAATCTTTCAGTCTGCCCTCTCTGAGCACATTTTTAGTTAGGTTAGGCTTCCTAATCTACCCTAACACTATCCTAACCTTTCCCTAACCCTATCCCAAGCTATCCTAAACCTAGTTTAACACAAAGAGACTTGCATAATCCTCCGGATTCTCCCCATTTTACTTCTCTGAACATATTTTTCCATACGTTAGGCTTCGAAACATGACTTAAATTTACATATAAAATAATTGCAGATACTCCAGGAATCCTTCGCCCATTCTTCCCTGAACATATTTTTGGTTACGTTATTCTTCCAAATCTAACCTAACGCTATTCAGAGCTTTACTAGATTCAGTCTAACGCAAAGGCTCTTGCAGAAATTTCACCAACCTTTCTGTGTTACTCCAAACAATATTTGAACAGCATCAGGTTAGGTCTGACCCCAGGGTTAGGTTGTATCAGGTTAGGTCTGACCCTAAGGTTAGGTTGCATTAGGTTAGGTCTGGCCCGAAGGTTAGGTCGCATTAGGTTAGGTTTGGACAGGGTTATGTTGTATCAGGTTAGGTTTGACCCCAGGGTTAGGTTGCATTAGGTTAGATCTGACCACAGGGTTAGGTTGTATCAGGTTAGGTCTGACTCTAAGGTTAGGTTGCATTAGGTTAGGTCTGACCCCAGGGTTAGGTTGTATCAGGTTAGGTCTGACCCTAAGGTTAGGTTGCATTAGGTTAGGTCTGGCCCGAAGGATAGGTTGCACTAGGTTAGGTTTGGACAGGGTTAGGTCACCTAACCTGACCTAACCTTAGGGTTAGATTGCATCAGGTTAGGTCTGACCCCAGGGTTAGGTTGCATTAGGTTAGGTCTGACCCCAGGGTTAGGTTGTATCAGGTTAGGTCTGACCCTAAGGTTAGGTTGCATTAGGTTAGGTCTGACCCCAGGGTTAGGTTGTATCAGGTTAGGTCTGACCCTAAGGTTAGGTTGCATTAGGTTAGGTCTGGCCCGAAGGTTAGGTTGCATTAGGTTAGGTTTGGACAGGGTTAGGTCACCTAACCTGACCTAACCTTAGGGTTAGATTGCATCAGGTTAGGTCTGACCCCAGGGTTAGGTTGCATTAGGTTAGGTCTGACCCCAGGGTTAGGTTGTATCAGGTTAGGTCTGACCCTAAGGTTAGGTTGCATTAGGTTAGGTCTGACCCCAGGGTTAGGTTGTATCAGGTTAGGTCTGACCCTAAGGTTAGGTTGCATTAGGTTAGGTCTGGACAGGGTTAGGTCACCTAACCTGACCTAACCTTCGGGCCAGACCTAACCTAATGCAACCTAACCTTAGGGTCAGACCTAACCTAATGCAACCTAACCCTGGGGTCAGACCTAACCTAATGCAACCTAACCTTCGGGCCAGACCTAACCTGATACAACCTAACCCTGGGGCCAGACCTAACCTTAGGGTTAGATTGCATCAGGTTAGGTCTGACCCCAGGGTTAGGCTGTATCAGGTTAGGTCTGACCCCAAGGTTAGGTTGCATTAGGTTAGGTCTGACCCTAAGGTTAGGTTGCATTAGGTTAGGTCTGGCCCGAAGGTTAGGTTGCATTAGGTTAGGTCTGGACAGGGTTAGGTCACCTAACCTGACCTAACCTTAGGGTCAAACCTAACCTAATCCAACCTAACCCTGGGGTCAGACCTAACCTGATACAACCTAACCTTAGGGCCAGACCTAACCTAATCCAACCTAACCCTGGGGTCAGACCTAACCTAATGCAACCTAACCTTCGGGCCAGACCTAACCTTAGGGTTAGATTGCATCTGGTTAGGTCTGACCCCAGGGTTAGGTTGGATTAGGTTAGGTTTGACCCTAAGGTTAGGTCAGGTTAGGTGACCTAACCCTGTCCAGACCTAACCTGATACAACCTAACCTTAGGGCCAGACCTAACCTAA
Source organism: Megachile willughbiella (assembly GCA_945859595.2). Taxonomy (NCBI): domain Eukaryota; kingdom Metazoa; phylum Arthropoda; class Insecta; order Hymenoptera; family Megachilidae; genus Megachile; species Megachile willughbiella. Next base: position 17,729,851 of record OX243795.1, on the reverse strand, counting down.
TGCAACCTAACCTTTTGGCCAGACCTAACCTGATACAACCTAACCTTTCGGCCAGACCTAACCTAATCCAACCTAACCCTGGGGTCAGACCTAACCTAATGCAACCTAACCTTCGGGCCAGACCTAACCTTAGGGTTAGATTGCATCTGGTTAGGTCTGACCCCAGGGTTAGGTTGGATTAGGTTAGGTTTGACCCTAAGGTTAGGTCAGGTTAGGTGACCTAACCCTGTCCAGACCTAACCTGATACAACCTAACCTTAGGGCCAGACCTAACCTAATGCAACCTAACCTTTTGGCCAGACCTAACCTAATGCAACCTAACCTTTCGGCCAGACCTAACCTAATCCAACCTAACCCTGGGGTCAGACCTAACCTAATGCAACCTAACCTTAGGGCCAGACCTAACCTAATGCAACCTAACCTTTTGCCCAGACCTAACCTAATGCAACCTAACCTTTCGGCCAGACCTAACCTAATGCAACCTAACCTTTTCTGCAGATGTAACCTAATGCAACCTAACCTTAGTGCCAGACCTTACCTGTTGCACGTCTAATAGAAAATATGTATAGAGTAACGCAAAAAGAATACTGGAACTTCTACAAGTCTTTTTGCCTTAAATTGGGTCTAGGATAGCTTTGGACAGGGTTACGATAGTCTTGTATGTCTAGCCTCACCAAAAATATATTCAGAGAAGGAAATCTGGTAGATTCGTAGGGTTTCCGCAAGTCTTTTTACCTTAACTTAGTATTAGGACAGCTGTGGATAGTGTTAGGATAAATTTGGAAGCTAGGCGTAACCAAGAATATGTTAATTGAATTAACACTGAACGATTCCCGGAGTTTCTGCACGTAGTTTTGTGTAAAATTATGTTTAGGGTGGATTAGGATAGGGTTAGGATAAATTTAGAAGGCTAACGTGTCGAAAAATATGTCCAGAGAAGTAAAACGAGGCGATTCCAAGGGATTGTGCAAGTGTTTTCGAGTTACATTAGTATTTAGGGCAGCCTATAATAGGGTTAGCATACATTTGGAAGCCTAATCTAAGCAAAAAGATGTTCACAGAAGTATATCTAGAAGAATCCTGAAGTTTCTGCAAGTGTTTTTGAGGTAAATCAGGTTTGGGATTGCGTAGGATAGTTTTCACATAGATTCGGAAGACTACTATACACAAAAATATGTTGGCTGTTGGATTCCTGGAGTTTATGCAAGTATTTTTGCGTTAAATTAGGATTGCGACAGCTTAAGATTATTTTGGGAGCCTAAACTAAACAAAAATATGATGAGAGAAGTAAAACTTAAAGATACCTGGAGTTTCTGTAAGCGTATCGTGTTAGAATAGGTTTAGAGTAGCTTAGGATAGTGTTAGAATGAGGTTACGATAGGGTTAGGGTGGATTAGGAAGCCTAACCTAACTAAAAATGTGCTCAGAGAAGGCAGACTGAAAGATTCCTGGAGTTTATGTAAGTATTCCTCATTAGAAGAGGTGTAGGTTAGCTTAGGATAGGGTTAGGGGAAGGTTAGGATAGGGTTAGGGTAGATTAGGATGCCTAACCTAACCAAAAATGTGCTCAGAGACGTAAAACTGAAAGATACCGGGAGTTTCTGTAAGCGTTCCGTGTTAAAATAGGTTTAGAGAAGCTTAGGATAGGGTTAGAATGAGGTTAGGATAGGGTTAGGGTAGATTAGGAAGCCTAACCTAACTAAAAATGTGCCCAGAGAAGTAAAACTGAAAGATACCTGGAGTTTCTGTAAGTGTTCCGCGTTAGAATAGGTTTAGAGTAGTTTAGGATAGGGTTAGAATGAGGTTAGAATAGGGTTAGGGTGGACTAGGATGCCTAACCTAACTAAAAATGTGCTCAGAGAAGGCAGACTGAAAGATTCCTGGAGTTTATGTAAGTATTCCTCATTAGAATAGGTGTAGGTTAGCTTAGGATAGGGTTAGGGGAAGGTTAGGATAGGGTTAGGGTAGATTAGGATGCCTAACCTAACCAAAAATGTGCACAGAGACGTAAAACTGAAAGATACCGGGAGTTTCTGTAAGCGTTCCGTGTTAGAATAGGTTTAGAGAAGCTTAGGATAGTGTTAGAATGAGGTTAGGATAGGGTTAGGGTGGATTAGGAAGCCTAACCTAACTAACAATACGCTCAGAGACGTAAAACTGAAAGATACCGGGAGTTTCTGTAAGCGTTCCGTGTTAAAATAGGTTTAGAGAAGCTTAGGATAGGGTTAGAATGAGGTTAGGATAGGGTTAGGGTAGATTAGGATGCCTAACCTAACTAAAAATGTGCCCAGAGAAGTAAAACTGAAAGATACCTGGAGTTTCTGTAAGTGTTCCGCGTTAGAATAGGTTTAGAGTAGCTTAGGATAGGGTTAGAATGAGGTTAGGATAGGGTTAGGGTAGATTAGGAAGCCTAACCTAACTAAAAATGTGCTCAGAGAAGGCAGACTGATAGATTCCTGGTGTTTATGTAAGTATTCCTCTTTAGAATAGGTGTAGGTTAGCCTATCATAGGGTTAGGATTAGGTTAGGATAGGGTTAGGGTAGATTAGGATGCCTAACCTAATCAAAAATGTGCTCAGAGACGTAAAACTGAAAGATACCGGGAGTTTCTGTAAGCCTTTCCGTGTTAGAATAGGTTTAGAGAAGCTTAGGATAGTGTTAGAATGAGGTTAGGATAGGGTTAGGGTGGATTAGGAAGCCTAACCTAACTAACAATACGCTCAGAGACGTAAAACTGAAAGATACCGGGAGTTTCTGTAAGCGTTCCGTGTTAGAATAGGTTTAGAGAAGCTTAGGATAGGGTTAGAATGAGGTTAGAATAGGGTTAGGGTGGACTAGGATGCCTAACCTAACTAAAAATGTGCTCAGAGAAGGCAGACTGAAAGATTCCTGGAGTTTATGTAAGTATTCCTCATTAGAATAGGTGTAGGTTAGCTTAGGATAGGGTTAGGGGAAGGTTAGGATAGGGTTAGGGTAGATTAGGATGCCTAACCTAACCAAAAATGTGCACAGAGACGTAAAACTGAAAGATACCGGGAGTTTCTGTAAGCGTTCCGTGTTAGAATAGGTTTAGAGAAGCTTAGGATAGTGTTAGAATGAGGTTAGGATAGGGTTAGGGTGGATTAGGAAGCCTAACCTAACTAACAATACGCTCAGAGACGTAAAACTGAAAGATACCGGGAGTTTCTGTAAGCGTTCCGTGTTAAAATAGGTTTAGAGAAGCTTAGGATAGGGTTAGAATGAGGTTAGGATAGGGTTAGGGTAGATTAGGATGCCTAACCTAACTAAAAATGTGCCCAGAGAAGTAAAACTGAAAGATACCTGGAGTTTCTGTAAGTGTTCCGCGTTAGAATAGGTTTAGAGTAGCTTAGGATAGGGTTAGAATGAGGTTAGGATAGGGTTAGGGTAGATTAGGAAGCCTAACCTAACTAAAAATGTGCTCAGAGAAGGCAGATTGATAGATTCCTGGTGTTTATGTAAGTATTCCTCTTTAGAATAGGTGTAGGTTAGCCTATCATAGGGTTAGGATTAGGTTAGGATAGGGTTAGGGTAGATTAGGATGCCTAACCTAATCAAAAATGTGCTCAGAGACGTAAAACTGAAAGATACCGGGAGTTTCTGTAAGCCTTTCCGTGTTAGAATAGGTTTAGAGAAGCTTAGGATAGTGTTAGAATGAGGTTAGGATAGGGTTAGGGTGGATTAGGAAGCCTAACCTAACTAACAATACGCTCAGAGACGTAAAACTGAAAGATATCGGGAGTTTCTGTAAGCGTTCCGTGTTAGAATAGGTTTAGAGAAGCTTAGGATAGGGTTAGAATGAGGTTAGAATAGGGTTAGGGTGGACTAGGATGCCTAACCTAACTAAAAATGTGCTCAGAGAAGGCAGACTGAAAGATTCCTGGAGTTTATGTAAGTATTCCTCATTAGAATAGGTGTAGGTTAGCTTAGGATAGGGTTAGGGGAAGGTTAGGATAGGGTTAGGGTAGATTAGGATGCCTAACCTAACCAAAAATGTGCTCAGAGACGTAAAACTGAAAGATACCGGGAGTTTCTGTAAGCGTTCCGTGTTAAAATAGGTTTAGAGAAGCTTAGGATAGGGTTAGAATGAGGTTAGGATAGGGTTAGGGTAGATTAGGAAGCCTAACCTAACTAAAAATGTGCCCAGAGAAGTAAAACTGAAAGATACCTGGAGTTTCTGTAAGTGTTCCGCGTTAGAATAGGTTTAGAGTAGTTTAGGATAGGGTTAGAATGCGGTTAGAATAGGGTTAGGGTGGACTAGGATGCCTAACCTAACTAAAAATGTGCTCAGAGAAGGCAGACTGAAAGATTCCTGGAGTTTATGTAAGTATTCCTCATTAGAATAGGTGTAGGTTAGCTTAGGATAGGGTTAGGGGAAGGTTAGGATAGGGTTAGGGTAGATTAGGATGCCTAACCTAACCAAAAATGTGCTCAGAGACGTAAAACTGAAAGATACCGGGAGTTTCTGTAAGCGTTCCGTGTTAGAATAGGTTTAGAGAAGCTTAGGATAGTGTTAGAATGAGGTTAGGATAGGGTTAGGGTGGATTAGGAAGCCTAACCTAACTAACAATACGCTCAGAGACGTAAAACTGAAAGATACCGGGAGTTTCTGTAAGCGTTCCGCGTTAGAATAGGTTTAGGTTTGTTTAGGATATGGTTAGGATAAGGTTAGGTTAGGGTTAGTGCAGATTACGATGACTAACCTAACTAGCAATGTTGTCAAAGAAGGTAGACTGATAGATTCCTGGAGATTCTGCAAGTGTTTCGCGTTAGGTTACGTTTAGGTTAGTTTAGGATAGGGTTAGGATAGGGCTAGGATAGAGTTGGAAATCTAAGCGAACGCCAAACGCTTGCGGCATCGAACAAATGTTGCAAACATGGATATCTGTAAGAATGGCGTTCGGCGGCTGGAAGGAAATTGTTTGCAATACTTATTATGTTCTCCACATTACCATTACAATTTTCAGACATTGCAAAATAGATAAGAATGAGAATTTCTTAATACTTTAAACTTTTTAAATTAAGCATTCTACGACAGCAATAGTTGTTATGATGACCATTAAGTTCATACATCTCCAAACTAAAGTTCTTCAAATTCAAGTAAAGCGTATTAATATCACAGTTTAATAACTTTGGTCATTATACTTTCATGATTTTATAAATAATATTATTTATAAATTAATAAATTTATAATTTATTGATAAAGGAACAGGAGATTGGGGTGATAGAAGAAAGAGTATCTTTTTCAAAATCGTTTTCTTTATTTTGTAGAAAACTGCGTGATAAGTACACCAATAATCTTGCAATGTCGAAATGTTGCCGATTCATACAGGGGGCACGAAGGGGACTGTCCGGAGCAAGTTCTTTCAAACGTGAATTACGCTCGTTATTGGTCAATAATCTTTTCCTGTCTTTTTTTTTTATTTTCGTGCCTCTCCTGGTCCGAACAGCCTCCGAGAGGCCCGAAATAATGTGTTTTGCCGTTTATTAGCAAGCCAGAGCAGTGTGAACAACGAACATCATGTTATTTTTCTTTTTTTTTCTATGTAATACAATTGTTATGGATTCTACTGTATAAAAGAAAACCGTTGAATTTTCACGCAAGTTCGTGGCACGCTCGAGAAACGCGAGATTCTTCGCACGAGTAATATCGGAACAACGAGAAGTCGAGTAATAGAGGCAGAGGATCGAGGAAGAAGGAACGATCCACTTTCGCGCGCTTTCTTTCGTCCGTTTGAATCTCGCGCCGCTTCGAGCGCCCTCGGCATGCGCGAATGGCGCGACTTTCGAATTCTTTCCTTCTATTTCCTTTATTTTCGAGAGATGACTTGCTTTTTTTTCGGTAGAAGCGATCTACTACTTTAAATGACACTGTTCCTACAACATCGATCGATTACTTTGAAAAAAGTTTCTCCAATTTCTCGCTCGCATATAATTTTCTCTTTTTTTTTCTTCTTTCTCTCCCCTGCTCGTACATCACGACGACAACGAAACGATACTTAATTCGACTCGAATGACGTACGTTGGCTAGTGGTTCTTACACGTCTTTTCCTTTCTCTTCTTTATTAACCTTTCAATCATTCAACGTATCCATTCTCTCGTTTCACACGCGCACATGCTCGTTCACGCTCGATACCGTTCCCAAGACCTAGAGACCTTCGACTCCGTAAAACCATGTACCAGGAAACCGATCATCGTAAGACGCCGAGAAATCACTAGACGATCTTCAAAGAAACAACTTTTGATTCTCAGGTTTGCATTCATGTCAGTCTGCGGGTCTGTGCATCGATCTAATTTCAATCTCACTTATCATTCTTCGATTACCTAATAACAACGTAAACAAAAAGAAAACGAAGAACAAAAAAAGAACAATATGATTTATGCTCCACGACCAGACGGAGTTCTAAAACGTCGGTTGCTTTTCACGTTGCTTGAGAATTAATTCGACAAAACGGTCGAGGATCGTTTCGAACGAGAATGAAGCAACGGAAAACCACCGAGGTTTAAACCAATGGCACAACTGGGATTATTTGCCTAAGTTACAATGCATAGTACTTTCACGATACAGGTCATCGCGCGTTTAATTGCATCGTGTGCTATTTTCTGATGTTATATTCCTATGTGATAGATTGCCACGAGTTAGATTACCACGCGTTGTATTAACATGTTTTAGACTGCAACGCATGGTATCTCCACGCACTGTATTGCCACGCATGGTAACTCTACGCGTTATATTGCCATTCGCACTACTTCCACGCGTTATATTGCTACGCGTGGTATTTCTACGCGTTATATCGCCACTCGTAGTGCGTCGACGCGTTGTATTGCCACGCGTGGTAATTCTACGCGTTATACCGCCACCCGTACTACTTCCACGCATTATATTGCCACGAGTGGTATTTCTACGCGTTATATCGCCACGCGTGATATCTCTACGTGTTATATCGCTACTTGTAGTGCTTTCATGCGTTGTATTGCCAGGCGTGGAAATTCTACGCGTTATATCACCACTCATAGTGCGTTGACGCGTTGTATTGCCACGCGTGGTAATTCTACGCGTTACATCGCCAAACGTACTACTTCCACGCGTTATATTGCCACGCGTGGTAATTCTACGCGTTACATCGCCACACGTACTACTTCCACGCGTAATATTGCCACGCGTGGTAATTCTACACATATCACCACGCGTGATATTTCTACGCGTTATATCATCGCTCGTAGTGTTTCTACGCGTACTATCACCACGTGTGGTAACTCATCGCGTTATGTCGCCATGCATGGTACTTCCACGCGTTGTATCGCCACGCACAGTACTTCCAGGCGTTGTATCGCCACGCGCTATATCTCCACATTCACAAACACCCAGTTTGCATTCTAGAGTGGGTCAAATTCAGCCCCCAGTTATGCCAATGGTTGACTCGCGTTCGTCGTAGCAAGACTAGACACACGAATCCTATCGACAACACGACGATAATTACCAGCTTCGAGGTAAACATCGAATTTCTTTCTTTTTCGCCTTCTTCGTTTCGTCTCTTCGCTCGTAACAACGCGAATACGTTTCGCAATTTTGAAACACCTCGTGAATAGATAAAAATGAATCACAATATCACGCCTAATGGATCCACCACCGTTCAGGGATCACGCCAATGATAAAACGACCGATCGATTTGATCCTTGACGCACGGCTCAGCATGACTAGATGGACCGGAAGCGGCCAGGTTATCGAACCAACTGTAAATCACCGATCGAGATATCGAACAAGTGTTTCTCGACCTTGTCAGAACCAGACACGCTTCCGAGACGTACGAACGATGAGGACGAGATAAACGGACTTTTGGAATTTCGAAAATTTGAAGTTCTGCATGTTTCGAAAACTTGAAAATTAAAAAATTTCTAATATTCGCTAATTCATCCGAATTACCCCTTTCCCCTATATCCCCGTTTTCTCTAGCAAATTCCACTCGACACACTATACTCGTACAGGGATGTCTGCACCATCCCAGACAAAAATCCTAGTTACGTCAATGATCCATCCCGATCGCGCTGAAATTTGTCAGCGGAAGGGCAGAAGAATCGATCTCGTCGCTCGTACCGGTACATCGGCCCAAAATAAAAAGAGCTCCAGCGTCGCAACGAATGTTTAAACAGCCACGAATTAACATTAATACCGTGCTCGCTAAATTTCTAATCGTCCCGCACCGCGACGAGTTTTTTCGTCCGTCAGCAAATATCATCTTTCTATCTTTCCTTTTTCTAAAGTTCTGCCACGTCAAGGGTGGCCTCGTTTAAAAATTCGATCTATAAATCGATAACAGCGATTCCCTCTTTTTCTTTTAATTTAACCGAGGCTTGCACAAGACCCGTATATTTTGGATTTAGACACACCTTCCTCGCGTATCTGCTTTCTCTATCGTTCATACAAACATACACACGTACACACACATGCACGCTGACACATACACACGATTTTAAGACATTTTCTCATCGTCCGATCGCAGGGGACCATATATCTCGTCAGTCCGCCATTGTTCGTTATTTAATTCCTTTTTCACGCATATATCTCGTTTTTGTTTCCGCTCGAACTTTTTTTTTTGTCTTTGCTTTACATACAGAGAATACGATTAATCTTCATCACCTAATATTGCATGCGCGTGAACACATTTTTATAAACGATGGAAAGAGCGTGCGCGCCTCTCTCTCTCTCACTCTCTCTCTCTTTCTCATTCTTTCTCTCGACGAGAGAAACGGTCGACTGTGTCGTGTTGTAGAACTGCCCGGACATATCTCGGAAAAATGAACCTGTGATACAACGTATTTCGCGTGTACACCTGTACAAACCTGTACCCGTGTTTTCTTCGTTGGTTGATCGGTTTTGCGTTTTATTCGACGCTGTGAAAACGTGCCTTCTGAACATTGTGTCGTCCCTCGATTTCACGTGCCAACGTGACACGTGGCCAAGCAACTTTGAAAATATAGTTTCCTACGATATCGATGCTCACATTTGTCGCAACAAAGAAATTTAACCCTTTCAGGAACGAATATTTTTAATCTTGTAAATACGTGAAATTTGTAGACTTTGTATAAACTAATTTGTACGTGTGAAATTTTTGTAATTTATATAAATTAATGACAGGTAAAATTTCTATAAATGACATGCGAAATTTATGTAATTTATATAAATTAATGATAGGTAAAATTTCTATAAATTAATGACATGTGAAATTTATATAATTTATATACAAATAATATGCTTTTATAATTTAAATAAACAATAATGTATAAATTATACATTAACGATAATGTGTGAAGTTTGTATTATTTATATAAATGAACATGTCAAATTAATCTAATTTATACGAATGAATAAAATATCGAATTTGTACAATTTATACAAATTAACAAGATAATCTGTACAACTTATATAAATTAATAATACTAAACTTATATAATTTATATAATTTACATAAATTAATATTAAAAAATTTATGCGATTTATGAAAACAATTTTATCGAGATTTGTCGTACGGTTCATGCGAATCGAAGTATGTATCTTGTAAATCATTCTTGTGGACTGAAGTATGTTGTGCACGCGCGACATCGAGCGTGAAAGGGTTGATGGAAATTGATGGAAAACCGGGTGAATTTGATTAGCGTGGCCTCGTTCAACGAGTTGACTAGCCGTGAATCGAGAGGGAGAGTCGTCGGTAATTTCATGGTGAATTTTACCCCTTCGTCGTACGGTTTCAAGGATTACAATAATTGGTGACTTCTCATGAGATACTTCAGTAGTTTCGCTCTGTCCCGAGGTCGAGAACCGAAGTCGACGCCGCTGTCTTGTCTTTTTTGATCGTCTTATCTGTGTGCACAAGAATTTTCTATGAATGTACATTCCGGTTAATGGATTTGATCATGGGTTATGTTAAAACGAAGTTGAGTTACTGCAGAGATCTTAATTCTATTTCGATCGTTCGATGGGGAAGTCATATTAGGCTGTCGCAGATAAAATGGCCGATTTACTCGTAACACCTTTATTTAGAAAATATTCAATAATTTAATCGTGCTCGAATGCTCTATATTTCTTTAATAAATCGTTTACAATTATTTCATTCGATAGTAATTATTTGGTTTCATGTCGGAAGAGATTTGCTGTTACAAACTAATGCTAAATTGTACATTGATTGGTTGTACTTATAAATTTTTTATTAAGTTCAGAAGTTTAATTGAAATGATAACATATTGCATAGTGATGTATATGAGTTGCAGTACAAGTCATTGACAAATTTAGTTCACGTTTAAACCATCAAGAAATTTAGAAATTATTTTTAATTCTCAAGCTTTTAAGTGTTTCGTAGACATGTTCCAATGTTACCAATTGCTACCGTCCACAGCGATATAACGAGAGTCAACTGTACTCGGTGTCCATACCGATCTACAGCATCCAACAGCGTCGATTTTTCTCCAGGTGTAGTAATTTTTCTTTTAGATTTTTCTTGAAAACATAGCCGAAGAATCTCCACAGTAACCAACGGAAACTCATTTGTCCAAAAAAACATCTACAAAACGTGAGAATGAAAAGAAACATGGATCGCCGACAGTCGGTTCGTCGACAAGGCAGATCTCGTCCTATTTCGTCAAAAAACTGAAGCCTTATCTATCTGAATAATAATAAAGTAGCATTATATCAGACATCGTGCGAGCCATTCGAAACACGGCGAGACTGCGTCCGGCAAGCATCGAGCGTCGCGACGCCTCCTCTTCCTTCGACCGATCGATGTGTCCCTCTCGTAATCCGCTCGTTCGATCCTCGACTCCCATTACCAATCACTAAAACGTGAATACCGATCATTTCTCTCGTCGCGATCGAAAGGAACGCTCTCTTTTCTCCCGTGTGTTTCACGCATCGAAAAAACAGCGAGGCGATGGGGGTGGGTTTTCGAGAAAAAAAAAAGAAAGAAACGGAGAGGGTGGGTTTACGCGTGGGAGGATCGCGAGAAACGATGGACGGAGAGTATCGTGTTGGTCGATCGGTTGAATACCTGAAGAGATATCGAAAGGGTCAATCGCGACGCTCGAAGCGAGTTTTAATTATAATTTTTTTTTTCACGGAGGCCTCGAAGCGTAACGCGTGTCCCAGGGCGATTTCGTAACGGCCCGTCCAACTCGTGTTTATGCGTGGTGTAAGGTTTAATTACTTTTTAATCAAGTATATAGAGCATATCATTTTTAGTCGTAATAATTATATTGATATTGAACTACCTAACCTAATATTTACAGAGTTGCTTCATCATCATCATCGTCGTCGTCATCATCATCTTTTCTTTTTCTTTTATTACGCTCTTGGCACTACTTTTCCTCTGTCTCTCACTTAACGCTCGTTCTCTCGTTCACTCTCGCAGACACTTGCTCATCGTCGTCAGTCAATCATTCAGAAAAATGTTCGCTTGCTCGCCGCTTGCCACGCGTTCTCGATGATAATAATCACCCGATCAGGACCGTCTCTATTTTCTAGCACGTAACACGCCCCGCGCACGTCATACAGCAAATACACTCATTCGCGCGAATATTCATTTATCCTAGCGTCTGGCAGCTCGTCGTCTGCTCTCCACGTGGGTATAATACACAGGTTGACGGGAAAATGGCTGGTCAAAATTCGATGACTTCTTGTCTCATGAATCGCCTAAAATCGACAACGAATGAGAATATATCAAATTGATATCTTTTAACGAAGGAAAACAACAATACTCATAATCTCTGTCTGTGAGCTATTCGCATCTTCATCCTAGTTCTTAGTCGCTCCATCTTCGCTTTTCAACAAAATGTAATTAACCAATCCACATATTGATACCTAACGTGAACAACATTGTACATTTACATTGAAGTTACGATGTTGTTCATATCAAGTGTCGATGTACATCATTAACCATTTGGTTTGATTAATTTACTTTCATTTCGATTGTTCGTTAATTTTCATGAACTTCGAAATCTTTGATGATCATCTGAGTTCTCCATATAAAAATTAGCGAAGATAGAACAGTTAAACACTAGAACGATTATCACGAATAATTTAGTCTCTTCAAGGACACATATGTTCAGCTTCTTTAAAATTCAAAGACACATGATCACATATGTATACATTATCCTCTTAAATATTATTTGATGCTCTCGGTTATTTTACTTAATTGTCATTTGTTTAAAATAATTAAAACATAATCACATAAAAAAGTAGATCATTTCCTTCCCTAACTACAAAATCAATTCTGAAGAGGCTAAATTTCAGCACAGACAAAGATGAGTTTTTTACTCGGAAATAATTTTAATTTGCTGAATCGGTTTGCCCGCCATTTTCCCATCATCCTCCATATTTCTCGTTTGTCTCGCTCGCCGCGTGCTCGCTCGCCGCTCCGCTGGGCCGCGGCATCGCGGATCAATCCGCCAATAAATAATTTGCTAAGTCTTTTTCGCAGTGAAACAGAAAACTTCCAAAAACTCGGACCAATACTCGACACCTTTCTCAAGATCGTCCCGCGTCGTTGCTGTTGTTGCTTCAAGGTCGCTGTGCGCGTCGGATTTTCATCACCCCGCAACCCTCCGTTGTCGCCGTACATCCTCTTTTCGTATAAGGGCATGCTCAAGGTGTTTGCGTGTCCGTGTACACTCGCGAGCGTTGTGGACTTCCCTAGAGTACTGGTGTGAGGGAAGTAGGCGCTTGTTCGCTAACTTCTGACACATTTTAATTTGAAGATTCGAGGATTTGGGGGATCTGGAAATTACAAAGCTTGTAAATCTGAGGTTTAGAGGTTTCGGAATTGGGGAACTTGGGAATTTAGAGATTTGCAAATGTGGGAGTTTGAGGACGTGGAGATTAAGGACTGTGAAAATTCGATGTTCTGTAGATTAGGAAGTTCAAGAATTTGGGGATGGGAAAGCTGGGAATTTAGGAACAGCAACTTTGAGAATCTGAAGATTCAGGTGTCTAAAATTCCCAAGTTCACACTTGCATCCAAATCGACAGCAAGCAGCGATACTTCTCCTGCACCAGTACCTCAAAGGAAGTCAACGTTGTCGACGAGCGTGGATGTCTCGGTACTTCTCGAAGAGACGCAACTTCCCCCATGAAAAATATCCACGGATCAATCTTCCTTAGTTTCTTCCGCTTGGTTTCACAGACAGCTCCGTGGTCCATCGTGTACGTTATCTCTGTACGAGCAACGAGCTAACTGTCTCGCGTCTGTCTACTGCTTTGGAATCGTCTGAGATCTAGGCTAGAGACTGGCCTGTTAGGATTGCCGTTAAGGTGACGAATCACCGTCAACCGGTAACGCGTCAGGGGAGCAAAATCCAGCTTCGAAGCCGAATTTTGTCCCGCTGTTCGTCCCGTGTTGTTGCGTCGACAGGCAGTCCTCCGTTGAAGGACCATTCAGTCCGGAAGTGGAGGATCGTTCCTCGAATTCTCTTGGTCCTCTCTTCTTCTCGGCGAGATTCTCTCCGCGCACCACGCCTGAACCCCGGCGGCCTCGTCCATGTTAACCAGGCATCATCAGCTGGCCGAACCCGTGTACGAAGTTTCTCCTGCGAGTCAGTCTTGAGGGATCCTCGACGGGTCGAGGATTCTCGAGGGCAGAACGACCACGACGATCCCGGTGTCCTTCTGTTCTTCGTTAGTTTCTCCCGTCTTTTGTCCCGGCTGATCCGTGCCGGCTCGTAGCCGTTTCCACGAGATCCTTCGCCGTCCGTCGACCTCGAGGAACTCTCTCCTCGGCGTCGTCATCGTGGCCTCGAGTGCTCTCCTCGGCCGCGCCTTGGATCAGACATGCGGCTGCTGCTGCTGTTGCGATGGCTGCTGTTGCTGCTGCTGCGGTTGTTGTTGCAGCTGCGATTGTTGCTGCGGTTGCTGTTGTTGCTGCTGCTGCTGACTCTCGTCAGCCTCGCAAGGCACCACCGTTAGGCTGGAGAGATTGCTCAGGTTGCTACTGGACTCGGAGTAACTGGACAGGGTCGGTCTTCTGGGCGGCACCACTACGGCCGGCGTCGAACTACCGGGACTCGGGAACTTCCGGAACACCCTCAGCAAGGAACTGCCCGCGCTGTGACAGCGAACTATCCGATCCGGCGCGTCCAACAACGCCGATTGGCTTCGGTAAGGCGGCGGACTCTCGCTGTCGAACACTGTCCGGTTTGGCGGCGGTCGAACGCACTTCTGGTATATCTCGCTCTCCTGAAAGATCGAATGGTTCGCTTTACTTCGGCTGCAACGAACGACGGGGAAACACGCTGAAAATTTTGAGAATCTACGAAGTTCATAATCGATCGTAGTCTCTAACTATTATTATTTCTTCTTCGTCACGATTCTATCGTATATTCGTTTCGTGCGTTGAAAAATTCTCAAAACTTTCAGCGTGACCTTTGTTGCCAAATACTAGATGTTTCGTGTACGTTCATGTACTTTGATCGTAGATTGCGTCCTTTATTCTAAAAATTTTCAACGTCTATAACTGAATGCTGACATGAACTTTGACGACACCAGGAGATGCACAGGATCCAAAGAGAGCAATACTCCTCGATAAAAATACGAACCTACTCTTGAATGTTGTATGTTTCTTAATATATCATTTTACTGATGGATTCTCAAAACTTTCAGCATGCGGCTGATAACCTATGACGTAAAGGTATAAATGTTAATCGGGTCAAGCGGTATACTTATAACCGATCGAAAGAAAGCTACGATACCGAAGCGTGTCAATGAAGCGGAATACGCGTGACCTCGTTTGATATTCGTGCACGCTCGCGAATGACGAAGCGGAACGCGTTGCCCGACGAGAATCTCCCGGGCGCCGTGGAGGAAGTGAATAAATAAATATTTTTTTCGGTCGTTTGCCGGGCGCCCAGGAAGCGAGGTACATTCAACACCGGCGAAAGTCCAGCGTGTCTCGCGACGTGGGTTACACGTGTAGGGGCGTAGAATTACTGAAATTCTAACCCGTGACCCTCGAGCAGTCTCGAGGGCGCGCGTGTTTTAGCTCGGGCATCCAGAAGCCTCGACGGGGTAGAGAACCCGATCCCCTTCCTCGTGGGGCTCAGCCGAACACTATGGCCGACGATATTTCTCGAAAATGACACGGAATCCGTCAACGCGTTGTCACAAATCTTCCTAGTCAACTATTCGGAACTGAGAACTAATGTGTAACCTATCAGACGCATGTGCATTCTTCTCAGCTCCGAAAAGTTTCAATGCATTCAAGTCATTTAGAGAGAAATTTCCTACAAATGTTCGGATGCAAACTAACGCAATTATTTCGATCGAAACAGTATAATGTATTCAAATAATCTCCAAGACCGATTAAAATACATACGTGGGGTATATATTTCAATCTCTTAATGACTGTAATCCTAGCTGCAATATGCTCGTTAAAGAATTAACGTCTCTCAATTTTTCTTAACGACTCCAAGATACCATAAATTAATCTAAGAATAAGGATCGAAAATAGCAAATACGCGACCATTTCACGGTTCCACTCGAAACATTCGATTTTACGTGTTCGGATACCACGTGAATGCTAATTGCAACAGGTGCATTTGGCTAAATCAACGAACGAGGAGAAAAAGAAGTTTCGGTCGGAACGAAGCCTGAGAATCGCGTAGTCGGGTATATAACTTTCGGTCTCCTCAGGTGCCAGTCCGTAAATAACCGTTTAAACATTGTAATCAGCGCGGTTAATTACCGTTCTCGCTTAATAACACCGTCTCCGCGATATCAAGACGCGAAACAACCCCGTCAGGTATAAATACGAGCGCGATCAGCACGAGTTCTCACTCAACACCTGCGGATCGCACGAGCCTCCGCTTCGAAAACACACGATCAACAACGATCTGTAACGCGATTTTATCTCGGGGACACGGAGCGTGGAAAATTTATCTGTCTTTACGCGCGCTATTACCTTCGGGGAATCGTGTTTCTCGAAAATGCGCTAATTAGCATCGGTTAATCGAACGTTCGATAAATGTACGACCGACTGAAAAACGTCTGGAACCGATCGGTTTAACGGTAATTCAACTTGAGGACACAAGAACAGTAATTCAATTCGAGGATACAAGAATTTGCGGATGCAGGGATTCTTGAGAGTTGGAATTTAGTTACCTAGGACTTTAGGGATATACATAATTGTAGATCTTGAGATATGGACCTCTGTAATCCCTGATGGGCTCCAAGTACCATTACGAGCCTCCACATCCATAAGAAGCCTACATTGAACACGAGCGTATAGGAATAACGGTGGACTAAAATCGTAAAATATTTTATGGTCGAGGCCTCACCTGGTCCGGGTCGCGCAGGTGAAGGGCGGTGTGGGCTCCGTAAGGGCGTTCCTCGCCATCCGGAAGCTGCAGTCGCGGTGGTAGGTCGAGGGCGAGGTCCTGGCGGACACTTCCGGCGCGAATCGCCCGGTCCCTGGCGGCGGCGACCATCGCTTCCTGCATCTCGTCGGTCGCTCGTTCGCCACCACCTCCACCACCTCCGCCCACGCCTACACCGGCGCCACCGCCGCTCGGATCACCTTCCAATCCACCACCGAGGCCGCCGTGACCGCCGCTTCCTACCTCCATTCCTGGGCTCACCGACAGCATCTGCGAAACAACCATCGACTTTAATGCTACATCCACCGGAGTGTATGCACTTATGGAGTGTACCACTTAGTGGCCGGTCAAATTATTACGCTCGAGAAACTTATTTTTAACACATGGAAGACTCACACTTAATCAGTCTGACACAATTTGAAATAGATATTTTTTTAACAAAATGTACAGCTGGTAGATACAATTAATAGTAGACAAATTACTGCTGAAAGACTTTTCAAATAAATTGAACTTTTAAACACGTTCTAAAATCTCGAAGAGACTAGCATGCAAGGGTATTCAATAGCATAAACACCATCACCATAAAGCTTTACGATCATCACGAGTCCATCTCGCAATTTGACCCACCACATACATTAATAATATATCAACCACCTGCGGTTGCGTCACAGGAACGACATAATGGTCACTTAATGATAACGAGCAAAGAGCCATTTTCTATGACCACTTCGTCTCGAAAATTTTCCCTTGACATTATAACAGAGTTTGAAATTTTTGGGCTTAGATTTGATCAAACTTTAGTTTTAATTTGACTGTAACAGAGTTTTAGATATTAGCTTTAATTTGGCAGTAAAATAACAGAGTTCTTAGCTTTAATTCACCAGTAAAATATCTGGTTGATTGAGAAATCGCTCGAAATGTCAGATTCCTGACCTTTCCATGAAACGTGTACCTCGTGATGTGCTAGTATCTTCGACTAATAGAAACAGGCAAAAAAAAATGTTAGAATAGGTCGAGGATATGTATCTAATTTGTTTACACGAGTTCTGTTTATTAGCTGCTAGCGTTGTTCCATTTCAAAATGTCAACGGTTCGGTGTCAACATAAAGCAAACATCGTTAGAAAGCTGAATAAACATTCGACGATCTATTTTGATATTCCACCGTGCTACTGTACCAAGCCCGTTCTTATTTCGGTCTTTCGAAAAGAGAGGAGTATTTTCGAAATCTACTGACAATCGTATATACAAAGTATCGCGAGATAAATGCGAAACATGTCTGCAGGTACTTCTCGAACTGTGAAAAAAATATTTTTCTGGCGCAAGTCTTTTCTGACGCATACAAATGTAAATCAAAAATGAAATTACAGAGTTATATGAAATGTATGATCAGTTACTTATGTATAATTATGGAAGTAAATTACGATAAGGTAAATAAAGGAAATAAATAGATAATAGATGAACGAAAGAAATTTAACTCGCTATGACTCGTGTATCGTTATCATAAGTGAACCGAAAGAATGCAAAAGGACCAGCGAAAGATCGGAGAATGTCGAGGAACGTTTGGACAGTTTTTCCTCCCCACGTTCTCGGACTGCTTCACGATGGCAAGGTTAAACTTATACTCCTCAACGTCGTCTTATTGCCAATTCAACGACATTGTAGACTACGCTGACTAGAGGAATCTATACGATAATAACG
This sequence comes from Megachile willughbiella, assembly GCA_945859595.2. Lineage (NCBI taxonomy): Eukaryota > Metazoa > Arthropoda > Insecta > Hymenoptera > Megachilidae > Megachile > Megachile willughbiella. The sequence continues at coordinate 17,711,781 of OX243795.1, read as the reverse complement.
CGCAAGGCCAGACGCGACAGCGATCTATGTAGCCGCCGCCAGTTCGTCTCGAAACGGAGAGCACGAGATTTGCTCGTCATCGTCGCTGTTGTTCCTCAACGTGGTCCACGATGATGATATCGATATATCTCTATCGTATCGATATTTGACGGTGATATATTCTCAATCGATTCGATATTTTAAAGCGATATGTATCAATAATTGGAATATCCATATGTGGAATATCGATATGTATTGGTATTTGATATTGATGTATTGATAATCGATTGATGTATATTGAATAATGGGTATACATCAGATTGGGAATAAAATATTGATATCATCGATATCGACATGTAATATCAATCTGTGAAACAAAAAGTATCGATATTTCTATATACATATAATGATATAAGGAACTATAATTATAGTTCAGAACCGACGCGAATTTTATAAAATGTGTACAGTATTTTATATTTGAGACTTGTCGTGTGTGGAATTCTATATTTATAAATTTGGATATTGCAATATTTCCAAATTTCCAAATTACCAAACACCAAATCCTTGAATTTCAAAATGAAATCCTTGAATTTAAATTTCCAAATTTCTAATTATTAAAACTTTCAACTCCCCTAAATTTTCAAATTCTAAAACTTCCAAATGTAAAAGCTTCAAATTTCAAAATGTTCACATCTCCAACTTCCCGACTTCAAAAACCTTTGAATTCCATACTCAACATTTTGTTTCTCGACAGAAATATGCACCAAAAGGAAACTCATATGATCAAAGTATCGTATGCAACACGTTCGTAACCCGCGTCGCAATTAATACCAATATTATTATTGCCAACGTAGCATAACATTGTTACTAATATTAGTATTAATTATATTTCGTGCACTCGGTCAGTATCAACGTCCCTCAGTCCGCAGCAAATGCGTTAAGCTCCATTTATACATCGGGCGAGTACGAGCCGAGCTGGGAACAACTGCACTATTCAAGAACCAGTCGATAGTGTTTTACCACTATTCCCAATTGATCACGAGTGCCTATACACATATGTACACCAGCAAATACGGCTTGGACTAACTGCATTGTTCTTTAAAATAAATGAAACAAGAACGTCGTACGAGTTCGTAGAATCGTAACAACGAACTTAACCTTCATATTACAGAAAAAAGATTTCGAGATATTTGTCCTTTTGTGTCGTGTAACAAACAAATGTGTATAAACCTTTCGTGTCACTGATACTTAAAAAATAACATGTTATTAGAAATTAATGTGGACATCTTATAATTTTTATGGTGTTTAGCTACATCTTCAAATATGTGGACTTGTAGCTAAGAACGTGGAGATTCTATAATTCTTACGATGATTAATTATTTCTACTAACTACGACGAACGTAATGAAGTATAGCGAATGCATGAATGTCGTTAGATACCCCGAGTGTTTATTAAAATACCAACCGTGACGTTTCGAGCATTGTACTTGCAAATAGTATGGCGATACCGCTAAAAACCCAGGGAACATCGGTATCGTTCATGGAACGTTCGAGCGAAAATTTGTCCAACTTCATCATCCGACGCATGCACCAATAACAGCGTAGGTACTTCGGGGAACTTGGAACACAATATACACGATAGACGTTCTATTTCTAAAGCGAGAAACGTGCAGAATTTCCCCCACGGCGAACAAACTTCGACACAGAACTTCGACGAAACTTCAACAACCGAATGAATATTCACACGAAACGACAGTCTGCGCGTACAATCGATCAAAATACGTTTCTTATCGAAGCGCACTAACGAGCGTAAATCACGAGCACCAAATTCACGGTCATACCCAACGTTAAAACCACCAGATCCAATGTCTCGCGAAATCGAGAGAAAAGCAGGGAATGTGGTTCACGATCGATGATTTCGAGGCGAAAGATGCGTCTCGAGTGTCGGTGACGGTGGATGACGATGGCTGTTGAATGTCTTCGTGTTCGAAGGAAGACGGCAGCGACGAACGTTTCCTATCGAACGTTTAAACGACGACTATCCGCAGAAATCGAGGCGACGCGTGTTGTACGCGCGGAAATACGAGGATGCGACGAAGTCGTAGGTGAAACGTGGGACAGTAAGCAAAATGATCGCGCTTGGTAACGCTGCCTTTCAATGCAACTACGATAAACTGCAAGAGGACGTGGATGCGATTACAGGACGCGACGTTCTGCACCGCTCACGGGCAACTGTGCTCCCGGGGACACGATGCAACTTCCATGCACTTGGTACTTAGTTTTTTAGTTTTGAAACTTGATAATTTCGAAGTCTTGTTCTTTTTTTAACTCGTTACCGAATTATACCTTGTAAATTTCTGCTGTTTCAACTTTCTGGATTTTTGCTTTTTTAATTTGTAATTTGAGATTGGTATGTTTATGGACTTCTGATTTCTTGAATTTAGGAATTTTCTTGGATTTCTGCATTTTTTTAATTTTTTAGATTTCTTGAATTTCTTAAATTTTTGGATTCTTTAATTTTTTGATTCTTTGAATTTCTTCAATTTTTTGGATTTCTTGAATTTCTGGATTTCTTGAATTTTTTAAATTTCTTGAATTTCTAGATTTCTTAAATTTATGAATTTCTAAAATTTTTACATTTAACATTTGATATTTTATTATTAAGTAAAATAAATTTGAAATTTCATCGGTTACGAATACTGTTAGACCTACATGTTAGTCACTATTGGACCTTCATGGGTAAACAGACATTTCTATTTATGTTTATACTTTAAATCGATCGACTTGAAATCGACGTTAAATCGATACATAAGAATTTATAGTAGAATTAATCAACAATGAGCTTTACTATTATTATGATCGATATTCTATTTAATATAATAAAGGACACGATATAAAAAATATAATACATAATGTTAACATTAACTTACATTAACAAGTTGGAATTATTTATTTAATTCAAATACAAATTTTAATTAAACCATAATTAGATTGCAAATTAAATAACAGAACTAATAGAATGTTCTTATATAATTATCATATATTATTAAGGTATAAAAATCTCTAAAAAATGCTTACAAAAATATTTGTCGTTTCACAAAATAATTGAAATTCTATCTTCCAACAGCGAAACGTGCAAACGATTCAGTAATTGTCACATTTGACCCGTAATACGATCTCGAGGCATTTCCAAAAAGAAATTCTAGCCGTCGAAGAATTGTATAAAAACGATACTCGAAAGTGCAATTTGATTGCGTTTTCTGCATCGCAAGTAAACATCTACCTCGAACTTATTAATCACCGAGAAACCGGATAACGACCGTAAAATCGATAATCAAAGTGCAAGCTAGACAAGAACGCAAGCGACCCGTGCGATCGGGGAATAAAGATTATTATTGAAGCTAATGTCAAACAACGTTATTAATAACAACCAGCAATAGCTTTAGCGTGATAACAAATGAACGCAAACAATTCCTAGGCACGACTGCTAATAATAACACATGATTGCATCAATTGCCAATGGTATTCGCTATTCATCTTCAATTTAATTCTCGTATAGAAAGTAATTGATGGAATAATAAAACAAAACGGATACTTGCAAATTTTTACATTGCGATATTCATCGATTTAACTACCGTTTATTTCAGTTACGAAGACATTTAATCTCACTACGTTTTAACTATATATTTATTTATACAAGTTCGGATACTGACATGTCATACGAGCCTGGACAATAAATTTGTATAGTTACGGTAGATCAAATTTACTTTGATTAATTTCCCAAAAAGATAAACTCTGAAGTGCTCTTAATAGCCAGACAATATACAAGTTTAAAGCTGAAACTGAGAAATGAACTACGTGTACTCGATGATTTATATTATGTCTAACCACATTCTTCAATTTTCACTCTGGCAGATAACGCGTTAATATCACTAATAGTGACATAATGCAAAAGATTTCCAATTTGTTTTTATCTACTTCCATCACGTAGATCAGTACATCTACAACTAGTTAATAATTAATCAGTCCCACACGTATTTCCAAAAACTCTTTTACGATATCTTGTGTTATCAATGTTAATGATAATCTTGCAGAAATAGGAACGAGTGTGCCGATAAATAATATCGTGACAATAGCGAAAGTTTTGAGGTGAACCGCAGTGGGTCGCGAAAGACCCGAAAGAGCACAGCAGGGTTGAATATCGATTCGCAAGCAAGGAGAAGAGGCGGAACAATCTGCACACGATGCACCCCACGCGTGTTAGCTAATTATCGACCTAATTGTGTACACCGGTGAGCAGACGTTCCCATTTTATCCCATGCCCTTTAAAGAGTCGCCTGCACGGATAGCAGGTTAATTGGCCGATTTCCACGAGCGACTTCCATCGAATTTCCATTAGAACGCGATTGTACGCGAGCCTCGTAGATCAGACGTGTACGACCGCAAGTAAAACCGCTTGCGATCGCCATCGGTGTCGCGTTTCAACGCATCTTCCAGTGAACAGGGAAAGTGTTACGAGCACAGACTGTCGACGAACTAAACATTTTCCGTTTCGTTCATCACCTTCGATTGCCGATCTATCGAGCTGCATCATCGATTTTGTGAAAGTTGCGTCAGACCTTGCATGTCGATTACACTCGTGTCGACTTCTACTCGCACTTTCGTTTCGTTAGATTATAATGGATTAACATGATTTTGCTCAGATTATAAGGCATATAACAAGGCTTGTAATGAAATAATAAATTGCATTATAACGAAACGAAATTCCTTTTTTCTTTTTGCTAGTGTAAAGTCGTTTGATAGGTTTGAATTTCGCGCCAAGGCAGATTATAAGGTTATGCTAGATAAATTGTACGATTGCAATAAGAAATATATATCATAGGATATATAATGGTATAGGTTAGATATAGGTTAGTTATGGGGTAAACTACAACGAGGAAGATTTATTTTTCATTAATTTACACATCTTCACAATACCGTCTAATAGATTTGAATTTCGCGCCAATATCACTCAGGTCGTGTAAGCTACATACAGACCAAGCTGATATGTTCAATATACGTTTATAAAGTATCTGTAATATTTATAGGATTACACGAATAATTAGAAATCAGTACAGCTGATATACGATACTGTATTTTAATATTATAGTATACATGTATATTATATATACATATGTGTATCACATACTCCCAAATTACCAAGATAGTACACATTTGAAAACTAACTAATTAAATTTACTTTATTATTTGAAGCTAGATACACTTCGTGCACTTTTGTGAGATCCTCAGCGAGTAAATAATTTGTCCATCCTCTCGTATCGATCAGCTCGATCGCACAATGAACGTCACGAGCGAAAGGGTTAAGCCTTCGATCCCTGTTGCAATAGGTCGCGCAGTTTAATCCACGACAAAGCAACGATACGGTTATTATTAGTCGTCAGAATGAATTCTGAGGCAGATAAAGCCGTTTCGTCGCGATAACCCCGAATAATAATCGTACAAAGAGTCTCGATCGTTCGCGTTTCCCGCTTCGAGCTTACTCATTTTTTCCTTTTTATCGCCTACGTCGGAAGAGATGAACGCGTGCGTTAAAAAAAAAGACAGAGAAATTTTTTTCCCAGTCCGATCTCGTTATCACGGTTTTATCGGGCGACGATTAATTCCGTCGAGACCGTGCGCAGCTTTTAACAACGCGTGCAATCGAAACGTGCCAGCGCGCATTGCGCTGATAAAATGGAGCCGGGGATACGGCAATAACAATCGTCGCGGAGAAAACGCCGCCGGCTTTTACGGACAATTTCGTCAGCTGGAATAATGAACTTGGCGTTCGTTAATTGCTTCCTGGGGGTATCTCGAGTCAGTGTTTCTGGGGCGTGCGACGTTTCACAAATCGCCGTTGACCTATACGCGTACGCGTAGAACCGCGGCTCACAGACTTTGCTCGTTGTTCCAATTCTCTCGATCTTGCAAACAATTACGTACTACAGTCAAGAGCAAATCTGTTCTCCCTACTTCTCCCACTCGTCGATTCGCTGAGGATTCTTGAACATTTGCAAAGCTGGGGATGGATTAAGAATGTGGACCTGGATCAACGTGGGGATGGATTAAGAACTTGAGGACATATAAATCAAAGAGTCTACATATTTGCGGATCTAAGGATATGTGAATCTAGAAATCTGAAGACATAAAAATTTGGGGATCTAGGAATGGGGTCTAAAAATTTTGGCATCTAGGGATATGTGAAGTCAGGAATAGGAACCTACAGGTTTGCTAATTTAGTAACTTTGAAATGTAAGGATGAACGTTTAGAAATTTGATAATTTAGGAATATGTGCACTTAAGAATAGGGTTCTAGAAATTTGTTGAGCTACGAATTTGTGGATCTAGGTACATGTGGGTCTGGGAATGGGGTTCCACAAACTTGAAAACTTAGAAAATACAGATCCAGGAATACATGAATTTAGGAACAGTAGTCTAGAAATTTGGGGATGTAAAGATAAGAGTTTCAGAAATGTGATGACTGAGAAAATGTAGATCCAAGAATACACGAATTTAAAGATCTACAAATTTGACGTCCCAGAAATTTGTGAATGAAGAACTCTTCCTAAATATCAATCCCCTTCGCTATACCGCCATATATGTAACGTAAATCTCGTATCCACGGGCAATAACGTAGACAGACAGAAGAGGGACTCGACGAAGAGGACAGGATCGGCAATGGTATCCATTATTTGGCTTTGTTGAGGCAGCTCAGGGTGAATCGAGGCTTTATCAACGTCGCGGCTCGAGTTCTCGACAAACAAGCCAGCGAGTTCAGATGGATCGACGTCGGCGAGTCGATTAAACGGCAGAATTCGAACACATCCGACTTTCCGTAGCCTGTTCGAGACGATAACGCGCTGGTAGTGGGATGCTACGACCACCAATTGTCTGTCTGAATCGTCACGGATTATCGAGGCCTCGTTATCGAGCATTGGAACAACGCGTGCATCAGTGCCGCCTCGTTTTTCGAGCGGAACGCTCGAACGCCGCTCTCTTCTGTGGCCATTTGCAGTCGGATTTTCGACCAATCGATTCTCTGCACTCGCTGGCTGCTTTTTAGCTTGTATACGGCTCGTTAAATCAATTATAATCCTCGTATATGTTATAAAGAAATGCACTGCGTTGCTTATCGATTCGCAGCTACTTTGCGAATTAATATTCTAAAATAATTCCGTAATGTATTTCTAATAAAAATGTATACTAATGTATTAATAATAGAAGTGTATAATAACGTATTAACAATAAAAGTGTATAATAATGTTACGACAATAAACATGTATTAACGATGATAATAACGAAACAATAATAAATTGGTGATTATGGTTTGTTAACGGAAGAAACAAGTCCTAAATAAACCTGGGTACTCAAATTCTTGCAAAAAGTCGCAGCACATACAGAACATTCGATATTCCTGCACTTTTTAATATATTTATTCAAATATTGTACGTCCGCAACGAAAAGAACACACGTGTAAAATAAAACGAATTAATCTTGAGCAAATATAAACGAATCGATGCTTCATATTCCGTAAACTGTTTCACGGCGTTAATTCGTATGTTTGGAGGCTTTATTTGGGAGCATTTATCTGTTGAATATTTTCACAGAAATTGTTCGTATAGTTGATCGTATTAAAAGAGCAGTAAGTATTAGAATTATTTTTTATTTTTCGTGTAGTTGATTTAGTCGTAGTATTTGGGCGTAGTCGTAGTCCTCGCGAGAGTTAAAACGTTGAGGAATATAGATATAACTGTGAATAGGATGTAAAAAAAGTGTTCCAGATGATCGTGACGGTATAACAGTGGAGAATTTTCAAGCTAGGAGGAACGATTCGAGCCGTGGTCGAGGCAAATCGATCGAGAAGCATATTCGCGTCACGAGGGCAATGCACTGACGATACGATGCACCAGTTGCACCGGCCTCGGTAACTAGGATAAGCCTCGGTGCAGACATGCAGCCGCAGAAAAAATTTCAGTTGACGAACTACTAAAATGTCGAAACGTTTCGTACCGATACGATAATCGCCCATCAATCGTCGAAATAAAAATTTATTCGAAAAGTCCTTTCTTTGCTGTGGTAATTTATAGCTTCGGTCGAATAACAAAATGGTAGTGAAATAGTGGAGTAATGCAGTATTCGTATAAAATAACGAAACAGTAGAATAAATGTTAGAACAGTATTTGCAGTAAAATCAGTGAATAGCAATACAGTAGTATGTATAATGAAATAGCAGAATACCATCATAATAAAATGCTAAACTAATAGTATAACGGAGGAGTAAAATATTGAAACAGTAGATCAAAGAGATACAGGAAAATAACAAAGTACATCACTAGTATAGCAATGTACTACTAAAATAGTGCTATAGTAAAATTATTAAAATAGTACTGCAAGAGTAAAATAGTAATAATAATAATTAAAATAATCTAATCAATATAACTCTTCATCCCCAAAATCTAGTACTACAACACCAGTAAATGTCTATTAAAATAGTCAAGCAGTAAAATTATTAAAATACTACCATAAAAGTATTAAAATAGTAATAGTAAAAATAGTCCTACTATAAAACACGTGACAATTCTCTAATCTCCCTAAAATCCCTAAGGCAAACGATCAATATCGACGAAAGTACCTCACGTTTACCAGAAACGCAGGAAATAGTAAGCACCGTCAGAATTAGAATGCATTAGAAAAACGAACACGAACACGAAGGGTTGAGCGACGATAATCGCAGTGACGATAAAAGTCCGATTATCGCAGTTGTCGTAGGTCTTTGAAGGCGTCCCTGCGTAAAAACGTACACCGTTATAGAGAAGCGGAACCGAGTCTGCTCGTGTGAGGCCGTCGAAAGTGAATCCTTTACAGACCGTTTTGCTCCGTTAGCCGTTCGCTCCACGCTGAATTTTCTGAATCCTTGATCTCGATCGGGCGGAAGCGGCTGGGTAAAATTGAAATCATTACACGCTGTGAACGGTTACGAGCATCGATCCTGCACGGTTTATAAATAGCTACCGCTGGAACCATGGAAAATACTAATTACTCCTTTTTCTCTCGGGAACAGAATAGAGGACGTGAAACCGTTTCACACAATCGGTTAGATTCTCCACGTGAATGATCTTGACGATACCTACAACGTTCTTGCGGTGTACGAATGATCTTGACGAGTATCTTGTTTTTGTGGTACTACGATTTATTGCATTATAATTTTCCTATGTTCAAATCCGTAGGTCCTCAAATTCAAATCCCTCAACATCTGGAATTTTTACGTTCAAATCTTCAATTTCTAGATTCGTGAATCCCTCGGATCTTCAAATCCTGAAATAGCTATATTCTCTTTCCTATCTTCAACTCCCAAATCTTCAATCTCTATATTTCTAAATTTTTTAATTTCCAAAGTTTCAAATGGCCCCAGATGCACAGATCATCTAGATCTTCATATTCCCAAATTACCAAACTCACAAGTCTACTACCCCCACATTCCCAAATACCCAAATCTCCACATCTAACATTCTCTAATTTCCAAATGTTCAAATGTCCAAATCCCCTAGGCCCCTTAGATCTCCTAAATTGCCTAATCCCCAAATACCCAAACTCCCAAATCTACTGTCTCCACATTCCCAAACTTCCAAATCTACTACCTCCACAATCCCAAACACTCTAATCCCCAAATTTCCCAAATGTCCAAACACTAATATCCAAATTTCTCAGCTTCCAATGATCTAAATTCCCCAAACACTCGATTTCCTAAACGACCAAGTTCCCAATCTGCAGAATGCCCGTAAATTCCGAAATCCTTGCTAAATTCAAGAATCGCACGATCTCCACAACCCAAGGAGAATCCGGACTAATACCCGCGTATAATCCCCATTATTCCATAAAATAAGGTAATTCGAACGTATCGATAGGATTATAAAGGACGGTGTCGGGTAGGAAACGCGAGCTAACCACAGACTCGTTAGCTAGAACCGCTATAAACGGGTCTATTAATCTCGATTGAGGCGAGCATCAGCGTCGATCTAGCGACGTGCCGGCTAGACATTCGTCGCGTGTAATCTGCCTGTGTCAATTATCGTTATCGTCCAAGGCCAGCAGACGGTTCAGTTCCGTCGTGATGTCACGCGTGTACGGCTCCGCTTCGCGTCTCGTCGCCAACTCGCGGCTGATCGGCCTCTCTATTCCCGGCTAGAGACCGAGGACAGGGCCAAGATAGGACGATTAGGTCTGCTAGACGAACGAAACAGAAGAGGAACCGTGCGTCAGAGAAAATCGAGACGGGGCGAGAGGAGGAGACGTCGGCTGTTTCTCCACTGACGTAAGCGACTCGTTATCGGGACGACCTTAAGGCCAAACAAACGCGACCGAGCCAAGAATCCGCGCGATTCCGACAGTCTGCCGAGAGCGGATTTTGCGAGCGCGGATTCACGACGACCGACGATTTCGACACCTTTCGTCCTGTCTAATTCGATGCTGCTATATCGACTCGCTACGAGATAATTCCTCTTTTTCCGATTAACTAATCCAAGTTTTGAGGATACTGTTGCAGTAATTACCAAGGAATTAAATAACACTTTAATCGGTAATATCGCTAATTATAAATTCTGTGTCGTTTACAACACTTGTCAATTGATTTCACTGAAGTCACTCTTTATTATTTTGTGTCATACTTCCGATGTTAAACTTCGTTCACAGTTAGAAACCTCTCACAGTACCTAAGCTTCCACGCTTGAAAGCTTTCTCCGTTCACTTTGTTATAAAGAAATTATTTTTCTTTGTAAGACAATTACTTTTGCAGTTTCGTAACAGTTAGTGTTGCCAACAATTTAATCCCAGCTGTATAATACCGTGACGCACGATACAGTTCGAAAGTGACAGACCACACTCGTATTTTACTTTAATCTGTACTTAACATTATTAGTAATATTATAATTTATACCTAATAATATACTTTTTCAACTAGTATAAGTGCAACGATATGCAACGAAGGATTAAATTAATTCTATTAAATATCTCGGCTACCAATGAATCCGACATCATGACGCACCTGTGACGCGAACGTAACAAACCAGACTCGTATTTTACCCAAATTTATAACTTAATATTATTGTTAGTATCATAATATATACCTAGTAATATACTATTTCATCTAGTATATCTACAACGATATGCAACGAAGGATTAAAAATGAATTTGATTAAATATCTCGGCTACCACTGAACTCGACATCGCGACGCACTCCTGACGCACCTTACAGTCCGAATGTAAACCAGGCTGATATTTTTACCGTAATTTAATTTTGCGTTCAATCGTAGTTTAAAAGTCGTTAAACAGACTAGTATATGTTTTATCTAGTATATTCGCAACGATATGCAACGAAGGATTAAATTAATTCGATTAAATATCTCGGCTACCAGCGAACCCGACACGCGCGAATCGAGCGAAAATAATGAATTGGAAATACATTAGCGCACTTCAAAATGTCAAAGTGTTAAGATACTTAATTTTGGTGAAATATCATAATGAAGCTAGTAAAAATCAATACCCGGTGACATTACTCGCAAGTTCGATGACCCTCGGTCTAAATCCATTCATTACGAAATACAAACCTCACGGAGACTGTTTATCAAACATAAAATCCAGACAATTACCTTGATTATCGTCGTCTGGGTAACTCGAAAAAGATCGTTCCATTGACACAAGCAATAAAACCGAACAATTACAAAACTGAACAATTTTGTTCTTAAAAACGTCGGAAGTTTCTTCAGGTGTCTCGATAACTTTTCTACGCGATAAGAATTCATCTAATTTATTTATCGTTATGCACTTGAAATTTATAGAAACGAAATTCAAAAGTAGTAAAAAGCAAGAAAAAGAGAACGTCCCGATATATGGCCACTATTGAGAAGACTCACGCATACCTCGGTATTCTCGCAGAGAATTTGCATATAAAATGTTTAAATAGTATTTCATTTCCTTTGGGATTATTCGTTTCGGAGGATGAAACGTTCGAGTCGTTAAAGAACGATTCGTGCGTCGAAACGTCGTGCACGATGGTTGAAGCATCGTTCGCGATTATCGGCAAGGTCAGCAGAAAACGAATGCAAATGATCGGTCTGTTTAATATCAAAGCACGCCTCGGCCTGAAACGTGTATCACGGTCTAGGGAGATAAGTGTTCGACCGCGATTGATCGTGCGATTTTCAGGTAACTCGCGATTACGCGCCGTAACAATTATCGGGTGCAGATCATCGACGATTACGCGTTTCTAAATGTGCCGTTCGGAACGACACCGGCTTCGTTAACGCGGATTAACGATCGTCGTGTGTTCGATCGAGGTGTCCGATTACGAGCGGATCTCGAGAAAGGTCGACGTACATTTCAGGAACCGGGATTAAATATTATTTATGAGCTCTACGAAAATTACTTAATACGGATCGTGATATGAAATATTACCGCCGCTGGTAAATCGTGTTATATGCAAATGGAGGTTATACAAAGAACCATCTCTATCCTCGTATCTCTTCATCTCGATGAAAATTGCTGATAAATCGTTTTGTTAGATCGACCATTTATCTTGTTTCACTTATTATTACTAATTTCACTACTTTTTACGTGATTTTATATTGTTAAATACGAGTGCAGGCGAGTAGATTATTTTCTGAATTTTTTACATAAAATTATAATCATAAACCGTCATATTTTTTTAGAGATATGTATTTTCGTGTACTGTTACTTTATATTATTTACAAAATAATACGTTTTTATTCTCTTAAAATATTGTTGGTACGTTCGGAGAATATTCCTAGTATTTTCCTAAAGTATCCCAAAATATCAGCGGAATCTTCATGAAATATTCCTAGCTTCTCTAAAATACACACAACATATACACAAACATTTCTTGAGCCTTCATAAAATATTCCTAGGATGTGCCCAGAATATCTTCCAATCTCTAGAATTCCTAGAATATTTCTATATCTCTACATTGTTTTTGAGATGTCCTTAAATGTCACTAGACATTCGTTAAATCTCGATAAAGTAGTTATGAAGTTATCAATATTAGGATGCGTAGAAGACATTCTAAATACATTCTTCAATAGGTTATTTCTAGAGTAACCATGTTCATTCTTAAACATCACTTGAATCTTTGTAAAATATCCCCAGAATGTGTCCACAATATTCTTGGAATCACTAGAATCCTTCTAAATTCATAAAACTCTAGGACTTCACTAGAATACTTTCTACAAAAGAAACAGACATAACCATATATAAATTTATTGTTTCAATGCTTCTCAACTGTAAAATATTCCTAGGATGTGTCTGCAGTATCCTTAGGATCACTAGGATGCCTCACATATTTCTAAAACCCCAGTAGTTCACTAGAATACTTCCTTCATAAGAACAAGCATATACCATATCAATTTATTGCGAATACTTTTTGACTATAAAATATCCCTAGAATGTGTCCACAATATTCCCAACACCACTAGACCACTCAAACATTCCTAAAACCCCAAAATTTCATTAGAATGCTCTCTTCATAAAAAAGAGACATCATATATAAATTGATCGCATACGATGCTCCTCGATTACACCATCAATCAACGACGCAGATCGCAGCCACGTAATCTGGCATCTTGAAAAAGAAAAATAATTCATAGTCCGGGCCCGTTACACGTTACAAGTAGCCGGGATTCGCGGTATCCCGAGCAAGGTGTCGCGTTAATCGTCCCAGGTAGCAACCGGATATTATTAATCATCGTTTTACAGGTGAACAGCAGGAGAATCGGCGTTGACCATCTCGGCCGATAAATCGCGAGAGCGACGAGGCTCGATAGCAGCCATTAACTCGCGTGACGCGACGTGCTCGCACGGGATAAGTCGTGTTTCCGCATTTATATTTCACGCGACGTGTTTACAAGTTTATGTCCGGCTGGCACGACACTAATGTCCACGATACCGGTCGCACATGCCCGGGAAACGATTCCCTGCTCTTTTTAACGGCAACGAGGTTACGCAAAACATTACGCCCCCATTTACGTGCTCGATTTCACGGATCCTCGAGCGCAACCTTGATTTAGGATACACGAGTAAATTCGGCAATTTTTACGGAAATTTTTGCATGTACAAATTTTTTGGTCAAGGTTTCGACTGGGTACATTTTCACGTCTTCAAGTTGGTGAAATTTGCAAATTTTTTTATTTTTGAGTGTCGAGGTCTTTGAATTTCTAGATTTTTGTATACGGAAGTTTGAAAAGTTCAGATCTAAATATATCTAAATTGAATACCTAATATAACAAGTCATTAAATTACCTAGGTTCCTTATGAAATCTCTAAAGTTATTTCACAAAGATCCTAGTAAGTATATAAAGAAATTTCAGGAAGATTCTAGGGTCAGAACTTAACCAACGTCTCAAGAGATCCTAGGGTCATAATCTAAATAAAGTTTACAAAGTTAGGGCAAGTTGCGCAATCAAAGATAAACACAGTATCTTACGCAACTATACTAATTCTTAATGTCACTCCAACTGTTTTGCGATACTTCAATAATTTTCGCAATATTTACGTCTTCGGACGAACTAGTCCATCGCGTTCGATCTAACGACCCCACATAGAAACGATAAAAAAGCTAACTACGATAACATCCTATCACCAGTGTCCTCGATCTGCAAATAATACCGAGGACGGATGATAAGACGTCGATTGTTCGAAGTGTGACGTCCAAATGTGTCAGCCGATCAAAGAAAACAATGAACCATAAGTGCTCCGTGGAGTATTATTGTTTGCATTCCACGAGGTGTTTGCTATTGGCTCTGTGTTTAAACTTGCACATTTATAATATTTAAGATTTTTTAAATTAGTTACAGGTACAAATTTTTATTTCCCCAAACTTGCAATTTTTTATATTTACCGGTTCTCAAATTCCCAAATTTCTACATTTCCAAATACTCACACTCCCAAATTTCTAAATTTCCAAATTCTCAAATACCGAAATTCCTAAATTTCCAAATCCTCACACTCCCAAATTCTCAAATTCCCAAATTTCTAAATTTCTAAATTCTCAAACCCCCAAATTCCTAAATCTCCAAATTCTCAAACCCCCAAATTTCTAAATCTCCAAATTCTCAAATTCCCAAATTTCTAAATTTCCAAATCCTCATATTCCCAAATTCTCAAATTCCCAAATTTCTAAATTTCTAAATTCTCAAACCCCCAAATTTCTAAATTTCCAAATTCTCAAACCCCCAAATTCCTAAATCTCCAAATTCTCAAATCCCCAAATTTCTAACCTCCCCAACCTCAAATCCCAAAATACTAAAATTGCGAAGAAAATCGCCAGAACACCGCGTACCAGCTCATTCAGTTGGTCGAACATTCTTCTACTCTTTTTCCGTCGCTCGTTAAAGTCAAGTTTATTATCGTAAGAGTTCAAACGTATCCAGACTCAACATCGAGAAATATCCAGTGGCACGTTTTAGACATTGATAGAGTATCGGTTTTAATTGCGCGACTGGCGTTGATAAAGATATTGTTTATGGTCTGCTCGGCTGAATTTGTTGCTAGTTACATGTACGTTGATAACAATTTGTCATCATTTGTCGCGGACGTCAGTGATAAACGTGAGCGTCGTTTTTAAGAACCTCTTGTTGTTTGATCGTGCCACGAAGATTAGCCAATCATCAATCGATAGGTCACTAGACGCGTTATGTAATCGAAATACATCGGCGGAGTAACTGAACGACGAGGGTGAAACGAGTTTTCTATGACTCTATGATATCGGGAATTGCGCAACGACATGAAACTTCTGCGACATACTTTCGTCAGAAATTTCACGATGTTTGCTGTTTTGACTTATTTGCTACGCATCATCTAATTGGCGTCTTTAAATAGGCTGGACTTTATCATTTATTATTTGCAAATTTATAACTCCCTTTACGGTATTTGCAAATTTTCAACTTTCGAAATTTTTCCTTTTTGTGGTGTTGGCAAGTTTTTAAAGTTGGCAAATTCTTAAATTTTCAAGTTCCCTAATATCCTAGTTCCCTAATTTCCAAATTCCATAGTTCCCTACTTCCATAATTCAATAATTTCCTAATTCCCTCATTTTTTAATTTCCCAATTGCCCAATTTTTGCTAATTCCCCAATTTCTCAATTTCCCAATTCCCTAAATGCCAAATTTCCCAATTTCCTAATTCCCAATTTCCCAATTTCCCAATTTCCTAATTCCCTAATTCCCTAATTCCCTAGTACCCTAGTTCCCCATGTTCAAAATCCCTAATTCTCAAATTTCTAAATTGCCATATCGCCAAATTCCCCTATTCCCCAATTTACAAATGCCAATTTCCCTATATCTTGATTTCTCTGTTCCCCAATTCCCCTAATCTACCATTTCCAACCCCCAAATTCCTAAATTTTCAAATTAAAAATTTCCCTACTCCCAAAATCTACCAATTTCTCGAAATTCCTCAAATTCTCTAAATCCCCCAAATTTCCCAAAATTCCCTAAATTCTCCAATTCACAAATTTCCAAAAGCCACATTTGATGTACCTATACCTATAAATCTACCTGTCTATCTACCCATAAATCTAACTATCTATCTAATAAATCTAACTATGTAACAATCTATGTATCTATCTAGCTATGTATCTAACTACCTATCTATGAAAACCATAAATTCTAGCTCACCAGAGAAAAATAGTAGCGACAATGCCGAGCAATTAATTAATCGATCGCGCACGATCGGTATCGCGGACATCGAGCGCGTTAGGCGCGGTTTAAGGGTGGGGTTAAAAAAGGGAAGCGGCAGAGGAAAAGGCACGTGGCAATTTTCGTTGTAGCAGACACGAGTTGCGGACATCACGAGCAGCCGCGTGCACACGCTCGCGTAATTTCCAGCAGACGCTTCCCGCTTGCCGGAGATAACGCTAACGAGGCCCAGATAATAACGTCGACAGTCTAGACAGTTAATTACAAGAAGTCCTTTGGAACAACGCGCTCGTGCACGCTTTCAGCCTCGACGCGTACTCTTTCACGTGCGGCCGCGATGAAACCGTTCGTCGCGTCGCCTCTTCGACGATTAACGAACTCGAAAACGAACCAACCATTCAAAATGGGTCGCGACCGTGTAATTTCCTTCAGGATCGTCGGAACGTCTTCCCTGACGGTGCCGTTATCGGCCTTGATCCTTGATTAAAGGCCGCGGAATCTTTGAATCGACGGTCAAAGCACTTTGCTGCTACATGGATGTTTATTTTATCTCGGATTTTTATACTAATCGAGGTTCTACAAATTTCATGTACAAAATCTCATATATTTTTCAAATACCCTTAAAAATTAACTTTTATATTGTATGAACATTTAAACTGTACTTTACTGTAAGTTTGTTAAGGGTGGTTTATGGAAGTAGGACGAATATATAAGTTCGAGGACGTAATTGATAAATATTGCATCTATGAAAAAAATTAAAAAATTCTTACAGTATATACTAATTTATATAGCAATTGTAATAACTACAAAATAAATGTTCCTTCGTTATTTGCATATTTTCCAAATATTTATTACTCCACATTTGACATACATGATCACATACATATCTGTACACTATCAGACAAATTCTAGCAGTATGTACTACTCTACATTCTAATCTTAATAACAAAATAATAAACGTCTCATCATTATTAGCAAATATTTCTCAATATATTTTTCAACATGATTATTATTTGTCTGACATGTCTTTCACATAAGAGATCATATGTGTACATTTCTACACACTGTACATATACATTATAAATTTAATCCTTCACACTAGAAAATTTTATTTAACCCTTTCAAATGTTCCCTTAGAAGAAATATGTGAAATATACGAACATGTGAACATATGAGAACATAGGTTTAATATTTCTGTAGTATTGTTAACCACAGTCAGCGATATATGTTTAAAGGGAAAGGAGTTCGTTATCGTTTCGCGGAAAGTTTAAAACCGTTTTCCTTCCTGCTGGACGATTCATCACTTGGAGACGACAATCTCTTCCAGGGCCACGCGATATCTCGGTTATTTCCGCGACGGAAGGAAAAGTAACGCGCGATTACACGCGTGCGTATGCGAACGGTGGCGAAAGGGTTGCGTGTCGGTGGTGTGTTCGTGACGGTTTTAGTGTAACACCGCGATAACACCGGGTCGACAATCACGTCCCAGAAAACGACTGCTTCGTAAGGCTACTTCGGACAAATGGAGCAAATGCGAACGAACTTTGGCTACCCTTCGATGGACGAAAGTAAACCTACTTACAATTCGACAGTTCTCAAGTCCCTAGTTTGCGAATATCTATTTCACAAGTTTTCAAGTTTCGGAAGTTTCAAATTTCCAAATTCTGTATTTTTTATTTTCTCTATTCCCCAATTTTTACATTAGCCAATTTCCATATTTTCTAATTTTACTATTCCCCAATTCCGCTACTCTTTAATTTCCTTATTCCCCAATTTCTCTATTACCCAATTTCTCTATTCTCCAATTTCTCTATTCCCCAATTTCTCTATTCCCAAATTTCTCCATTCCCCAATTTCCCTATTCCCAATTTCTCTATTCCCCAATTTCCCCATTTCCCAATTTCTCCATTCGCCAATTCCCAAATTTTCTAGATCTCAAAACCCCTAGATCCGAAAATTTCCTAGATTCCTAGATTCCCAGATCCCTAGGTGCCCAAATCTCTAGATTCCCAGATCCCTAGATACCCAGATCCCTAGATACCCAGATCCCTAGATACCCAGATCCCTAGATACCCAGATCCCTAGATACCCAGATCCCTAGATACCCAGATCCCTAAATTCCTAGCTCTCAAAAGTCTTAGACCCCAAAAATCCCTAGATCCCTAAATCGTTAAATCTCTATATCTCTAAATTTCTACATCCCCAAATTCCTAAATATAAAAATTCCCAAATCCCACAATTTGCAAACCATTAACCCTCCAAATATCCCTAAGTTTCCCCAATTTACAAGCAATCGGTTCTTTCATTTTCTGAATGAAAGCCATGTCTTCTCCGTAGTAGAATTGTACCGCATACCACAGCGAATACGATAATCGTAGTTTCTCAGGTTAATATTCAAACAATTGTCCGTAAAGAGAACAAAACCGAAGACGTCACTGTCCACGTGGCGAGCACACGCTCCGTACGACGACTATTTGCATCGTAAATTCTTTTTCTCCGTTTTTTCTTTATCGCGCACGAGATCTGCCAACGATTCTAACGATTTAGAGAACGCCGCACGAACTGGTTTAAATTTCTGGAATTACTTAACCATTCACGGGATTTCCGCGTGGCTTTAATTGCATGCTAATACCGCGACTACGAAATTCAGAATGCGAAACGACAAGGGGGGAAAAAATGTTACGTCAACGGTACGTTATACGCATCCAAACGAATCCAGGAAAATAACAGATGGACTTTTTTAACGGGCTGCACGTTCGATCTCCGCGCAATAATCGATCGATATTTTCTTTTCCGAGATTCGTAGAAAACTATT
The DNA here is from genome assembly GCA_945859595.2 of Megachile willughbiella. Lineage (NCBI taxonomy): Eukaryota > Metazoa > Arthropoda > Insecta > Hymenoptera > Megachilidae > Megachile > Megachile willughbiella. The sequence goes on along the minus strand of OX243795.1, from coordinate 17,692,246 downwards.
CCTGTCACCGACGATTCTATAAATTGCAGTCACTGTACTCTGGGAAGATGTTCTTCAAGGATACTGATACGTATGTACAGGTTTGGCTTGTTCATACTCATCAACAATATGTGGACAATATATGGACATGCATGTATAACATCACATATTATGTCTTTTTGTTGTACATTGTTAATGAAGTGTACATTTAATTTCTATCGATTTAGAATTAAGAAAATAACGTATGTTCAGCGTTTTATATTCATCAATATATACACAATATATGTAGCATGTATTTACAGCGTCACATATGAACATTATCTTTCTCTTGTATAGTGTTGATGGAGTTTATTTCAATTGTCATCGATTTACAGTAAAGAAAATAATATTACTTATGCACGTTCAGTCTTTTTTACATTCGTCAACAATATATGGATAACATGTGTGGTCACATATGTGGACATTATCTCCATGTCTTGTACATTATTCACAGAATTTATTTCATCTAATTGTTATCGCTTTAAAGTAAACAGAATAAGCTTTTATATGTATGTCAGTCTTCTTACATTCATCAAGGATATATGGACATGTATATCCACATATGTGGACATTACCTCTTCTTGTGCATTATTCATGGAATTTTATTACTATCGATTTGATATAGAAAATGTAATTACATGCATTCGTTTAGGTATTTTTCCTTTAACAACATACGAACAACATATGGACAAAACATAGTTATACATGTATACACATTTTCTTTCTTGTATACTAATTTAATGAATGTCAATTTTTAAAGATCATTCCTGAAGAGACAATCAAATTTAACTAAAAATTTCTCATTTTCCGAAATCCACATTTTTCTCGCAACAAAACTATAGAACAAATCGTCCCACACACGAGGACTACAAACACGACCCAAGAACTATCTATTTTTCGATAAAAATCGAAAGTGTATCGTGTACCGAGAGCGAGTATCACAGCTCATAAAAATTCTTGATATCGACTCAGCTAAGTAAATAACAAGTACCGCGATTAATCTGGCGAATCTAGTAAAAAAGAAGGTGAGTACACAAATACATAAATCGAGGGGGATTTATGTCGGCAGAGGAATCGACGATGGTCGGAAGCGTTTCCCACGGGTCGGCGAAGTTTCTCGTTGTAAAAACGAAGGGAGCGAGAGGCTGACGGTCGGAAAAAACGGAAAACGAGCGAGCTGACCTTAATTTCATCGCGGAAAAATGCTCGTCTCGGTTAGGGGCACGTGCATCATCGTGGTGCACGTAGACAGGGACACGCGTGCAACCGCGCGTATGCTAACGAACAGGGCCGTGCTTTCGATACTAATGAGCCAGATTAGATAAACCGTTCGATTCGTGGCGCGATATAAATCAACGGGAACACGTAAAGCTTCTGTTACAATTGTACTGTGTACAGTCGACAACAAATCTGCTTTCCCTGGGGAAAATATGGTGGTCGTGGCGCACACCGATTGATAACAAAATTGTTCACCAGCGAGCGATGCTCACGTTTGGAGGTTCTTTTTGAATTTGCAAAATTTGTAGAAAGTTTTGTAATGGGTTCATAGTCTGAGAAGGTAGGAATTTTGGGATTTAGAGATTTGGAGATTTTGCGATCTAGAGAAGAGGGAAGCCAAGGTTTTGGTGAACTGAGAATTTGGAGATGCACAAATTTGATGATATGAAAATTTGGGGATTTAGGAATTTGGGGATCTAGAAATCTGGGGGTAGGAGAATTCGTGGATCTAGTGATTTGAAAACCTACAAATTTGGGAAGGTAATTTGGGGGATTTCTGATACGAGAATACGAAGATTTTGTAATTTAGGTATTTGGGGATCTAGTAATTTTAGGACCTGAGAATTTGCAGACATAGTACTTTGGAGTCCTCCTAATTTGAGAATATAGGGATTTTACAATGTAGGTATTTAGAAGTATGAGAATTTATGGATCTAGTAATTTCTGCGCCTATGTATCTAATAATCAAAGAAATTGAAAGTCTTTGGGATCTGAGTATTTGAAGATGGGGCAACTGACAATTTATTAAATTTCAAGAGTTGCAAATTAAAAAATTCTTGAAATTTTGCTCATACACATATGTATTACCATTGTCTTTGTCATATAAATTCTTCTAAAACTTATTTATAAATATCGCAACTCTAAATAAAATATAATTACACCGAAGAATTTCCTATTAAAGTTCTAAATTTCATTGGCCGAATGACGACGAACGTCTCGAAAATCGGACACAGTAATTTAGCAGAATAATTTTGTTTATTACCAGCAAACCAGTCTGGCTTCTCAGCAAACTCGTATATGATATAAGTTACACGTTTCAATTTACCAAATGGACTATGACGCGGACGGTTATTTCCATTTATCATCCTCCACTTTCGAGGGTCACCTAACACATCGTACGAAAAAAAGAAAGAAAGTTTACGATTTGTCGTGGAGCAATAAAAACTACTTAACCAGACATTCGTGGTTGTAACGCAGCACGTGGATCCTGCGATACGCAAATGACATCATTTGTTCCCCTAATTTAGCGATGAGCAAACAGCGGGTCGCATGCGACCCGTCAATTATTTACTCGCAACACGCCCGTGGAAACTGTTCCTGTGATCCATTTCGATCAACAACCATACACAATTTTAACCATGGATGTTCCCGTGAACTTTGCCAGATAAATCGGTAAACTAGTACATCAAATTGAGGGAAGTGATTACAAAATATTAATCTCCTTTGCTTTCATAAATTTTTTGTTACCATATATATACATTAAATGTTATGTATTATATACACATGTATATATATGTACATTATTTAGTAGCATGTATCTTTATAGATATTGAAAGTTAGAATTACAAGAAATTGTAGAATTGGACTTATAATAATTATAGAATTATTATAAGATTGTAATAATGAAATATTGAGAAGATATTTAAAATAATAGTAGATATTTTATCTACTCATTCTATTAACATTAGCAATTAACTTAGTTCAAAGATAATAAATTAACTTTCATTTCACAGAGATTTGACGTTGACTTAGTTGATAATGGAGCAATGTTTAATTATTATTTAATTGGATCGTTCATTATTGTCACGTATTCGGTGAGACGAGACACGTATGATTCATCCACTATCAATCGTGTAATACTTTCCTTATCGGTTCGAGATTAAAAGCACTTTCTTCCGAAATTTTCCGTCTGAAATTTATTCAAATACTTTCCAAAATTCAGGCAATTGTTGCACGTTGGAGGCTTGAGGGGATTTCAAATTTTATATTTGGTAATTTAGAAATTAAGAAATTTTATTTCTCAGATCTTCAAATTTAGAAATTAGTAATTTAGGGATTTATAGATTTAGGGACTTAGAAATTTGGTAGTTTGGTAATTTAGTAACTTCGTAGTTTGGTAATTCAGAAATTTCCGAATTTAAATATTCAGAAGATCAATTTGAGAATTTCTTAGATTTCGGAATTTCACAGTACAGAAATCCAGAAATTGGACAAACCGGTAACAACTTGAAAATAAAAAAATGCAAAAATCTCCAGAGACAAAAACGTACAAGGCACATAATTGTAAAAAAGCGATCATACAATATTTATCAGGCTTCCGTATCGCTGGTTATGTTAAATAGGGCACACACGTCAGTCAGCAAGATGAGGCCAGACATTTCAGACACACCCTGTATAAGGAGACGTCGAGGCCGACCTCACGATCGGGCTGATGACATTTAAAAGTGCGACGGGAAGGTATCGACCGACTGAAAAGGGTGACAGAGAGCGAGAGAGAGAAAGAGAGACGGTGGTGAGCGAGGGAGAAATAAAGGCGAGAAAAAGAGAGGCGAGTATTCGTAATGGGAGCGAGGGAGACAGATCGTCGACCCAGACGAGAAAACTGCAGTGAAAGCCCGACTTGCATTCTGGGCCAGACGGAAGAAACACGAGGCAGACGGTGTAACGGCATCTCTCTTTCTCTTTCTCTCTCTCATTTTCTCTCTCTCTCTCTCTCTCCTTTCTATCGATCGCTCCGTCTCGAATCGCCTCACGGCTGGCCGCGTCCGCTCCGGCACGCTCGCTGCTCGTTCGTTTTTCCTATTTTTCCTACCCGCTCGGTGTATCCTCGACTTTCGCGCTCTTCAACATCCGCAGCTTCAGAGAGCTTTCTTGATTATGCAAACGACACGAGTTCACCATTTCAACCGACAACCTTGGAACCGATCGCCGGCTAACGAACCAACGATCGATTATTCGATACCGAGAAATTCTTTCCGAGTCTCGCATCATCTCGCTGCAGTTCGTTCACTCTTCGAGGTTACTCTTCGTTAAATTATTTTATCTACTTGTTCCACTTTCCAATTTTTTTTCAACATGGGAGATATTTAATATTAGGATATTGTATGAGAGCTTGATGGACACTGCGATTGCTTCAGAATTTTAATATAGTCACATCACGTATGGGATGAATATCGTGTATGGGCTTGATAGACATTTCTGAATCGTTTTAAATCTTTTAACATAGTAAATCATGTACATGATGTACTATTGTATGATGACTTTGATTTTCATTTCAGAACTGTTTTACAATTTTTAACCTACTGAGGTAACATATAGGACGTGATATATATGGTGGGTTTGATAGACATTTCAAAATTGTTTTAATTCTTTTAACATAGTAAAATGACATACATGATGTACTATTGTATGATGACTTTGATAAACATTTCAGAATTGTTTTACAATTTTTAACCTACCGAGGTAACATATAGGACGTGATATATATGGTGGGTTTGATAGATATTTCAAAATTGTTTTAATTCTTTTAACATAGTAAAATGACATACATGATGTGCTATTGTATGTGATGACTTTGATAAACATTTCAGAATTGTTTTACAATTTTTAACCTACTGAGGTAACATATAGGACGTGATATATATGGTGGGTTTGATAGACATTTCAAAACTGTTTTAATTCTTTTAACATAGTAAAATGACATACATGATGTGCTATTGTATGTGATGACTTTGATAAACATTTCAGAACTGTTTTACAATTTTTAACCTACTGAGGTAACATATAGGACGCGATATATATGGTGGGTTTGATAGACGTTTCAAAATTGTTTTAATTCTTTTAACATAGTAAAATGACATACATGATGTGCTATTGTATGTGATGACTTTAATAAACATTTCAGAACTGTTTTACAATTTTTAACCTACTAAGGCAACATATAGGACGTGATATATATGGTGGGTTTGATAGACGTTTCAAAATTGTTTTAATTCTTTTAACATAGTAAAATGACATACATGATGTGCTATTGTATGTGATGACTTTGATAAACATTTCAGAATTGTTTTGTAAAGACATATGTAACGTGCTACAATATGTATGATGTGTTTGAAAAACATTTTAGACTTGTTTTAAATTTTTTAACACAGTACAGTGATATATATGTGCAATAGTGTATGATGATTTTGAAAAACATTTCAGAATTGTTTTACTAACACCAAATATTTAATAATGTCGATATTATTTAATAATGTCTTTCGTAATAAAAGAACAATTAATTGCAGCCTTCAGACACATCAACCAGATGGACAAACAAGGAAAACAAACTTGCTTTTCTGAATTCTACAGTTCATCTTGTGACGTACACACGATGTGCAGCTATCTTCGTTTTTCGATCGATAAACGATGACATCCGAGAAATTGTTAACAGATCAATTGTACGAATGTATCTTATCAAAAATGTTGTGTCTCGGGCTAAAAAGGGGACGATTGCGTACGGATGTCTCGTGATAACAGGAACAGAGAGGCACGAGTGGCCGCGATAACACGTGGGCAGCGCGATTAAACGAGTCAAAAATTTACGTCTACCGGATATCAAGTTTGCCCTATTTTCTGACGGTCGTACTATCACGGTTTCCTCTGTAACTACGTTTCGAAGCCTTAACGAACGAAATTTGTGAGATTGTGACACGTGGTCAAAATTATCTATGTGTTAATATATTTTCTTTTTGTTTGTTCACACGTTCTTCGTGTTGAGGATTAAAAAAAAACAGTAAATGACTGCTACTTTGCAGTATAAAATCTATCCATTTTTATTTAATAAATTTAAATTTAACCATACTATTGTACTTAAGAAATCACTCTTAGATTTTAAATTAATATTTAAACAATGTATAATGAAAGGAATATGTAAGTAGATTTTTAAATTAATTTGTAACAGTGAAGTTACACATCTAATTCCAACAACAGATTTGCGAATTGAACTTGCTGACTTATTGAACGAGTATCTCAAATTGCAACAATCGTATAACAAATAAATTGTACAGTTCAAAATGTGAATCATAAAAAAGCGATTTGATTAAATATTTCAATATCACTAAGTTTGTGTTATTTTTGTTGTAGCGATGAAATAGCAAAGGCACCCTGTCAATTAAGAAACAATTTTTTCCTCCCGAACGATCATGTTTCTTAAGCACACCTTGTATGCGAAATATAAATTGCAAATTAGGAAGCGAAGTTTTCAAGATCAATGTTTGCATAACCGATCGTCATCCGCGCAAAGCGACGCTGTACAGATTAAAATTATACGATAAGAATCAGTCGCGCCATCTATCACAGAGATTTTTTTATAAACATTCCAAAATGTCAAACAGCGGCAGTAAAACGTGTCGATTCAAGTTCTTATGAATTATCATATTTCATAGTCTTTCCTTATACGAGAAACGGATCATAGTTGTAACATCGATGCGTTAAGATTGTACGATGATTAATGAAAAATATGATTTATACAACTATGTTTATGGTCATTAGTATCCTGAAAAATTTCGACGCAAAATATTGACACGGATTGGAAAAATCAACGTGGACGCTTAAATGGTAATTTTTTAAACACCGATGAATTTATGTAGACGTACATAACACACCGATCAGTATTCATTTTAATAGAGTAAAATATAACGTGAATTTCTCTGGTTTAATAAACTGATTCGATATCGAATTAACTAGGAAATATTTCGAGATGCCAACCTCCGATTTCAATGCAACCGAGATATGTTAAGTAAAACCAAACAAGGGGTGGAAACCCCATTCAAAATTTGACGAGTGGGTTTAATCAAATGGGTCGTCAAGTTATATTCGATAGTATTTTATTAAATAATTCAGTAGAATATTATTCTATTCTTCGAATCTCATGAATAAAGAGCAAAAGGTGTTATAATATTCAAACAAGGAAACAAATATTCAAATTATGTTTAGAAAAAAACTGTATTATACTCAGAGGTATACTACATGGAGGTTATAATATTTAAATGAAGAAAGAAATATTTAAATTATATTTATAAAAAATGTATTGCATTCAGAGGAAAACCTCCACGTTTGATTTTTAAGAATAGCCGATTTGAAAGATATGAAATTTTGTAAAAATGACTCATTCGGAATCGCTTTACAACAATGAAAAATTTGACATTTTATCTTCAATAAATGTACCAGACACTTCCTATATTTATTGTGCAAACTTTGATGTATCTCATCGATGATACACTAACAAATTAAAAGACGAATCAATAATACGAATAATAACAAATAAGACAAAAGAATAATTCGTAATACATGTCTGTCATACATCACTATTCCCTGTGTTAAATCTACAAGTACATATCCAACCACATACATCAATTACTGCAACAATCGACGTGTCAATATAAAACAGCTCCCACTAAACCAAATGACAGATCAGTACCAAAATTGAACGACCCCACCGATACAACTGACATGTCACTCAAAGTTAAATGTGACATCGTAAATTTTTAAGTTCGAACATAGTTACCCCTTGGAAATAACTTTCCAGAGCGAAAAAATGCAGCGTAACTTATTCCATTAAAACTATAATTTAACATATTTAAAATTGCAGGGAACGTACGACAGATCGATAAGTATTCAACCCTCGGATGCAGACATGACACAGTTAAATGTCACTGCATAAACTTTCTTGTATGACAGCATGTCACAGAATAAAATTTTGGTGCGAGTATATCACGGAATAAATTTTTTTATACGAATGTATATCACAGAATAAATTTTGTTATCTGAATGTATATCACAGAATAAATTTTTTTATATGAAAGTATGTCACAGAGTAAATTTTTTAGTATGACAGCATGTCACGATAGCAGTCGAGAGCAATTTTAGAAATACGCGTTTATGCAGTGTGAATCGGAGGAGGCATCTCGCGAGAAAAGAGAATGAAGTTGATCAAAATGCACATACCACAAGGGCCATGTCGCGTGGTTTCGAACCCTGAACGTGAAGGATTCGTGCGCCCAGCTCAAGCAGCTTTCTCCTCAACTGTTTCACGGAGACGCCGAGCGTCTGCATGCAGCGACGCCTCAGCTTCATTTGAACAGTGCCGCCAGGTTGTCGACGTGCTGGAAACCACTGACCGTCAGCTGTCAAGCTGGCATAAACACTCCCGCCGACTACCGTCCCGTCCTTACAATTCCTCAAACTTCCCGGTCTGTTCCACGAATTTCTCACTTCTCTTCACTTTTCCCCTTTACTCCGAATCCGCTCGGTCACGAACCACTTCCTCTTGCGTCCGCGTGAACGTACGGAAACATTCGAATATCAACGACGTTCGATCATCGAGAGTTTAAGATCTTTGTACACCGATAACACTCGGTGCGAAGAGAATGTAGTCCTCGGTACACGAAAGGAAACGTCTTTTTAGAAGGTCGGTTAAACGCACGGAGACGGCACACGCGTCTTTTGACAGGCACGACCTTGACTTTCGAACAGCAGACAGGTTTCTCGGTGTCGTCTCGTGGCGAGACACCCACCCGAAAGAGTCGGTGGCTAAAACCGTCTCGATTGACAGCTTTTTTCCGGTGGTTCGCGAAACGCGATAGAAAAAGGAGCCGTTTGGCCGATTTCCCACCGCTGGCTCGGACAGAAATGTCAGTGGCTGTCGTTACGAAAGTCTCGATGACACACGACCTCGCGTGACGTTCGAAATTAGGGACGGACCACCGATCCTCTGTCTGTCTCTGGTACGAAATTATTCGAAAAATCGCGCACCGACGTAGGAACTTGTTTTTCTCTGCAAACCGTGCAGACGCGATCGAACTAGAAAGTGGAAACTGGCTCGCGATGAAAAACCCTGGACAGGGGCATCCGGCACATCCGACACCTTCCAAGTCCAGCGGCAGACTGAATTCGTCCGGTGGCTGTCAGGCCGCAGCACCGTCGCCGCCGAACATTTCCCCCACCACGAACTTACCCGAACTACCCCCACCATCTGCCGTCACGCAGCGACGCAGCGCTTCGCATTTACCTTCCCCTCTTACGCCGTTTCTCATCCCCTAATATCGCCTTCTTTCTCTGTCCGCTATGCGCACGCACGCGGCAATCGGGGATATTGCGTGTTTCTGTGCTAGGGTTGTTGCACAAATTCGAGTATTTCGCCTGTTTCGATATGGGAATGTTTAAATTTCGGCTTTTTTGCTCGCGCGGCTGCTTCGAATGTTTCGAACACCTGGAATTATAGTTTTTTATTCGGGTCATTTCGAATATTCGAACACTTCGTTCGCAGTATTTTCAATCGATAATTACTATTAGCATCTGTTATTAATGAATCGAATACTATTATTATCTGTAATTAATAAACTGAGTAATTATTATTGTCTGTGACGAATAAATTGAGTAACTATTATCTGTGATTAATAAATTCAATAGATTCGAATTTGAATTATTCGTTGATTTGTTTATTAACAAATAAAATTTTATATGTATATAGATAAATAAGAAATAAATGTTAGTAATCTATTCAACATTAATAATCTATTTATATAAATGTGACACGACTAACAATCTATTCATACAAATATATAACTACTAATAATATATTTATATAAATATCGTATAAATATTAGCGATCCATTCATGCAAACACTAAGATATCAAGTTAATAAATCACTCACTTTATTCAATAATAAATAAATCTTAATACTGAACAAACAACCAAATTCACGTTGCACAACCAAGTTTATATCTCTAAATAACAATTTCTCAAATCGAAGAATTCGAATATTTTATTTAAAATCATCAGATTCGAGCATTGAAAATACTCGTCGAAATGCAAATTCCACCGGCGAATATTCAAATTTTCGAATAAAGAATTCTTTATTCGAATATTTCACCTAATCGAACTTTTATAGTCCTGCTATATACCGGTGCAGCGGGTGTTCCGAGTGCAGCGATATCGATGTGTGCGTGTCGATGGAGGTGGTTGCATGTCGGATACACACACACGTAAAAATAAGAGATGGAGGTAGCAGCCGGTTAAGCCGGTATGTCGTAGCACGACGCAAAAATGATCCGCGTGGCGGTGCCGGCGATGATATATCCGCGACAGGATGGTGCGCTATTATCCTGGAACGTCGGTGACGAGGATTCGACACACTGACACCACCTGGTTTAACGCCGAAGTCAGGAAGCGTCCGATTAATCGCGTGCAATCATTCGAACTTAATTAAAACGTACCAACGACGAGAACGGTGTTTTCAACGGGGGTCCTAACAATTTCGGAACCGAGTGTTAATAACTACTTTATGAAGGTTCTGATTTAGGACTTTTAATTGCAGTGGCAATTGAGTTGCTGAAAATTAAGTGAAGGTTATAAGGTTAGATTAATCGCGTAAGGTAGGGTTAGGTCAGAATAGACTCGGTGAAGACAGAGGTTGGGTTAAATTATTAGATAGGGTTGGGTCAGAATATCACATTAGGTTAAGTCAAAGTATAAGGTTATATTAGGTCAGAATATTATGTTAGGTCAGAATTTTAGGTTATGTTAAATTACATTCATGTACAGCTCCATTTCAAAGAAGAATAATTAAATTTGTCCTATAAAATGACGTAGGTCAGGTTTTATCAAGCAACACTAGACTAAAGCAGGTTATGTACCGGCCATAAAATTAGTAATCAACATCGCAATCGTTTCCAGTCATCTTTGGTATGATGTGCAACATGAAGTATGAAGGAATAGTGAAATGTCTAGAGAATATATTCTTTTCGTTTTCCTACGAGAATTCCCATCGCAGTCTAGTAAAATTTTCGGTAACGCGCGGTCACGGTATCGCGCGCGGAAATTACTTGATGCCGGGTAGAGCGCGGAAGGTAAAACCCCGGAATTTCGAGTGGCGAAATCTCCGAAAGGTGGTGTACGTACATAGGTAGATATACTACGTATATCTGTCGGGGAGGGCGAACGGTCGCGCGCACGCGTGCGTGCAGTTACGTGCATTCACTCGCGCGAATTATTCTTGTCGACGGTGCTCCAGCCGGTTCCATTAATTCGAGTGCGCCACTCTACCCTGTAGAGGGTGAAATTACCCTTGAAATTATAACAGGTTGATACTTGAACCGCACCGGCATCGACCGTCCGTCCGGTCGCTTGGCGATCGATAGCACTTGTTCGATGCGATATACCCCGTGGGTACGTACACGTGAGTCCGTTTCGTGCATCGACTGTGCCCGCGGCGGCGCGAGGACTCTCGCTATATTGCCACGCTCCAAACTGTTGGCATTGCCGATCTAGAAAGAGGTTCCACAACTCGAACTTCCAATACTGGTCAATTTTGGGTATATTTGAAAATTACAACGCTGAGATTTTTTCGATTGGAAAGTCTGAAAACATATAACCCTAAAGTTTGATTTTTAAATTTCCCAATTTGAAAATATGAGAACTCGATTCGTAAATTTGAGAACTCGAATGCTCGTTATCGGAAAAGAGAAACCGTGTCGGGAAGGTTGTCTCGCGACCTTCATCGGTGCCCTTAAGCTCCGGGCAGCTTCCCTGCCCGACACCGTTTCGCAGAATATTGCGTCGATCACGCGAGGAATGTCGGCTGGTAGCCACGTCTGGTCCGAATGCAAACTGTCTCGCAATCGGATAATCATCCTGTAGGTCAATTAAGCCGACTGGTTGATCTTCAAGCGTTTCGTAATTCCATTGGCTACTGCGCAATATTGTCCGGTCGGGCTGGATGGTCGGCAAAGGACGTTTCCGTGCTTCCTGGAGAAGCCTCGTCGAGGCTGGTCTCGATCACGGATAAGCACAGAGCAGCACGGAGCGACGCGATGCACAGACGGTCACGCACACTTCTTTCGACGGCACTACCAGACGCTTCTGACCCCCACCAGACGGCCGTCTCACACCAGCAGGCCAAGTCTCACAGACAAATTCTCACACCCGCACTCTGGCCGATGGTACGAGCGAGACAGCATGAGGTAGAGACGGCGGATAGACGAAGAGGAGCGAGGCTGCACGGGTCAGACGGAGACGACGAAGCCAAGACAGTCTCGCAACGGCTCCTCCGGTATACCGGGCTCGGTTTCGCGACGTCGTCGTCGTCGTCGGTGCAGACGCGCCTCAAGGAACCTCGACGCCTGACCTTACCTCGGCCAAGGTCGTGCTACGACGGACCGTCTGCCTCTAATGTCGTTTTGACTGACTGCGATCCATGTTTTGACGAGCGGCGGACCGTGCATGCGCCCCCTCGCAGCAACCTAGACACGCGTCGCGCGCTATCACTGCCCATTGTTATCGACAGCTTATCGATACTTAACGATGTATCGATGATATCGGTAGCTGTTAGGAATGTCCACGACCATAAACGTACAGATATAGACTGCGATTCGTGAGAGGCATTGATTCGACGCAAAAGGAAAAGAGCGATGTTTTTTTCTTTTCCCGATAAGTCGATGGAGGCGTTCCACTTTTATTTCTCAGATGCACGAGCGAGAGAACACCACCATTAGACTGTTTCCGTCATTCAGGTGTCAAACTCCACCTTTCTAGCGAAGTAATCTATTTCTGAACAGCTCAACCGATGGCGTTGAAAATCGACACATTCGTTTTATTAATGCGAACATCCTGTACTGTTATTTATAAATATAATAACGAGAAAACGTCGAAGCTGATCAGATTAAGTTGACAGCAAGCTTTAATCGCATCGGCGACAGTCAGGTTGAAAAGTCGGATTGTCGATCGGTACGACCGAGCCGAGTAAGTTTAATCGAATGTTTCGATCGTAGTTCGATGTACGTCGATAACGATATCGATAGTTACGCTTGTACGACACACCAGGAGGTTCGGTGGTTGCTACCAGCAGCAGCCTTTATTTCCACGAGCCGGTACGGGCCGTCGTCGAGCGAAACCGAACTTTTCCATTAGACGACCGGCTGGGTTGGCTGACTGGCTGGCTGGCTCCTGTTGGCTCTTAACGAGCGCTTTTATATTAAATTCCGGTTCCGTGGTAAAAGTGTTTCGATACGGGAGCCCAAGGCTCCTCCCCGGGGTACTCCTCGCGAGAGAAGCATCCGTACAAGCCTCTAAGACGTAATACAATTACGTAATTAACTTTTCGAGCTTCCACGAAGCGGTCGCAAGTTTCCAGCTAGTCAGACGCGAGCCTAGCGATCCCCGACGCCTCTATCCCGACCTAGCAAACTTTTACCCCACGAGTTTCGTAGAAGAGTACCTACTCTTAGCTTAGCCGAAAACGTTAACTTTCCCTTTCGAAGCGACTTGCTCCTTTATCAAATTGTAGAACGTGCTTACATGAACTTTGGTATTCTGGGTATTACGAGATTCGATACTTTAGAATTTCGGAAGTTTGGAAGAAAATGAAATTGTGAATCGTACAGCGAGAACCCCAATGTCAATCTAACCTTAACATAATATGACCTTAATCTTATATCGTCACAATTCAACCTAATATTACCTCAGCTCCATTTAACCATAAGCGAACATAATCTTAACTTAATCTATCCCCGTCTTAATAAAACATAACGTAACTGAGTCTGCCTTAATTCAACCCAACCTAACCTTGCTTCCATCTAACCATATCTGAATCTAAACCTTATGTAATCTAATCGTAACTTACCATAACCCCACACTAATTCAACCTAATTACTTTGCCTTAACATCATATTTGCAGACGCGCACTTTTAGATTAAAAATAAAGTGCAACGATAAGTACGCAAGGAATGGAACAAACCATTTGGACAAAAGCATCTTAATAATTTGTGTAACTGAATATAAGGAATGCGAGAGGAGTTCCGTAAAGCTAGCGTTAATCGGTATTCTCGATTGCAGCGTGTAGGATCGAGGGTCGTCCGAGTGTCGCGGTGTGAACGCGGCTTAACGCGCGCGGCGGGAAAAAGACAGAGTCGCGAAGCGAGACAGCGTTAGTCGCACGAGGCAGTTGCGCGCGCGAGAGTAGGTCTGTGTTCGACGAGGGGCGTTTGTGTGTGCGCGCCGTCTAGACAGGAGGTTGTTGGGGCCGAACGAGGGTCGGCGGAGAGAGGCGAAAGACGACGCTGTCCGGGTTGGAGGGATTCGTATGGTCGAGAGGGTGGGGTGTGGGTACGGGTGTATACGGGATCAGGGTGGGGGCAGCAGCTGGTGGGGGGAGAGGGGCCGAGGTATGATAACCGGCTATCATATCTCAGGGCCGCTGCTGCGAGTCCTCCGTTTCCCCTGTCTTTCTCCCGACGATCCTTCTCCTTCTTCGCCCCGTTTGCCCTCTGTGTCCTCCTTCACCCTCCTCCCCTATTCCTCGACGAGACGCTGCACCGACCGGTGCAACCTCCACCTCCGCCGACAGCTTCTTCTTCTTCTTCTGCCCTTTCTGTTCTTTCGTCCACCTTTCCTCCTCTGCTCTTTTTTCCTTACACATTTTCGTTCTCCAACTTCCACCATCCCCCGTGCCCCCCCGCAGTCGATTACAAATCGACTTCGCCGCGACGTGGCCCAGACGGAACGCGATAACTCTGTCCGTGTGCTCCCTTTTTCTTTTACCCTTGCCCTTTTTCTTCTCTTTCGATTACGTCCCTCTCCCTTTATTCCCGGTTAGCGAGAGACATCGCGCAGGGGATGGGCTTGCACCGACCGTGTCGCGCTTCCAATCAGACCTGGAACCGACGCCCATCCTTAACGCAGAACCTCCACGATCGCTGGAAGACGATAATAACGCGTACATAGTAGATTTCTGTACGAACGGGATACGTCTTTGTTGCATACCATCGAGATTAGAGTTATATCGAACTGATCTGAGAACGCCGTTCGATGTTGATTGCGGACTACGTGCGGGTCTGAATAGGTTATCGTTCAAATCGACATTATCTTCTAGCTGTGATGCAACTCGGGTAGACGAGAAATCAGGAAAGTTGCAATGAAACGGTGAGTCATGGACATTGGCGTAACCTCGTGGGGAGCGGGGAGAGTCTGGCTCTCTTTTGAAATATGGACTCTGTCTGCGAGGGATGCGGAATAGAAGATACTTTATATGATTCCCACATTCCCACGTTTTCTTTAAATCCTCAAATCTTCCAACTTCCTCAAACTTCTATCAAATATTTTAATCCCAACTATCTAAATACCCAACTTTTCACACGTGTTCAAATTTGGAAATTTTTAAACTTCCAAACCATGGAATCCGTTTAAATTCACAAATTTCCAAATTGTAAAATGAATAACCCCCTCAATCCCCAAATCCCTAATTCCCCAATTCCCTAAATCCCCAAATTAGTAAATTCCGACCGAAACCCAAAAGCCGACACGTCCCAATAACGTGACCCACCCTGTACACCCGGTGGCTATCGTAACCCATGAAAAATAGAAAGACAAAAAAAAAGGTCGAAATTTCTTGTATGGTCGTTATATCACCGTGTGTCCCCGCCACGGTTTTCGCTCGGTGAAAAGCCTCGACCGACTAACGATGTATCATAGTCCAGTTTGATCGATGTCACGAGCAAAACGTGCACACAGGACAAAGTGAAACGTGAACTCGAAAACGTGTCTACCACCATCCAGCCATCCTGATCGTGGTCCGCTGGTCGTTTCCCGGGCTGTGCCGGGATATCGAGGCTCGTTTCGTTCTTTTTTTCGGCTCGATCGAGTGTCGTCCGCCGGTTCCAGCACACCCTGGGGACCGATATCGGCCCACGTCTGTTTCGCGCGCCAGATTATTTCGAATGTCGTTAGCAAAGTCCTCTGTTCGAGCCGGATACACGTGTGCACGTGTGCGCTGAACCGACGCATAGGTCAGGCACGCTCGTGTGCAATTTTAGCCTTACTTCGATAAATACAACGCATGTAAACTTCACCATTTTTTAATTCTCTAATTTCCCGGCTTTCAAAATTTGTCGATTTCGCGAATTTTCAAATATTTTCAGCTGTAAAGTTTCAAATTTCCAAAGTTCATTTCTGAAGATTTAGACTTTTTGCCATTTTTATTGTAGATTATTTATAAATATCTAAATTTCCCAATTTTCTCATCCCCAAATTTATAGTCCACAAAATCCCTAGATTCCTATATCACTAGATACTTCAATTCCAAGACTCAAAAATTCCTAGATTCGCACATTTCTACGCATCTAAATCTCTGGATTTCCATATTATGGATCCTCACATTCTGAAATTTCCAAATTTCCTAGAAGGACCCCACATCCCTAGATTCCCATATCAGTAAGTCTCCAAATCTTAAGGTCCCCAAATTCCAAGGGCCCCAAATCCCTAGATTCTCATATCAGATCTCTACATCCCAAGCTTCCCAAATTCCAAGGACCCCAAGTCCCTAGATTCCCACATCAGATCTCCACATCCCAAGATTCCCAAATTCCTAGATTTCCAAACTCTTAATCCCCCATTCCTAGATTCAAAAACCAATATCTGCAAATCCTCATATTTCCAAATCCCTATACCCCAAATCCCCATACCCTAAATCCCTAGATGCCGAAATCCTCACAGTCCCATATCTCACTTTCCTAAAAGAAGACACGGATACGTTACATTTTATTCTCGTCCACATCACGTCGTCTCGATCGCATCTGGCGTCACAGTATCGTAAACCAGGTTCTTCCACCACTTGTTTCGTTCGATGATAAAAGGATAGGGGACGTACCACTACGTGCCAGTCGCACGGGACACCCTGTATTCGATGGCGCACCGTGTTCTTCGTCCTCGCTCGATGGTGCACCATCCTGGCTGGTAGACTATCGATTTCATCGAAACTTTTTACTCTCTGATGGTATTTTTCGTCGCGGGCCTCGATGATCCCGTGGTCCGCGTCTACGCTGGTCGCGCGAGGACGCCTCGTGTCGCGTCGCTGGAATCCTACACGGGCTCTCGTAAAATCTTTTATGCGCTTCCCTATGTAACGACGCCGGCGAAAGGTGGCGGATATTTCTACGCGACGGACGTTTACACGCCGATATCTACCCTATAAATTTTAATCCGCAGCGATGGGCGTCTGCGTTCGCCGGCCGTTGTCTGCCCCCTCGACGCTGATAAAAACCGGTATCGCGGCGAGGATTTTCGAGATTAGAGGAACCGGCCCCGGCGATAATTCGTCGCGGGTATTGTGACATCGAAGGTCGCGGTTATTATCGATCCTCGATTGATAACGCCGGCTCCTCCGGAGACGGACACGATAACGCGAATATATGCATAGCGATGAGGGCATACGCGACGCGATCGAATTTTTCCGTTTTGCTGCGGATAAACAACGTTGACGCCTCCTTGAGTCACCGATCGTACACTTTATCTCGCGGTTACCGATATTTCCTGCAATATTAGGAGATCTTCGTTACGATTTTCTCGTAAATACAGAAATTCGGGGGAATATCGTACACGTGGTATCGAAGTCTGTCGAGAGATATCGCGATTTTAAAAATAATCGTGCCATAATCGTGGAACCGATCAAATTTATTTTTGTAATGTCAATCTTGTATGTAGGCCGAAAACTTGGAACAATAATCGATTCTTCTGATACAATTTTTAAAAATCAAATTTTTCCTTGTTAGTAAAATGAACCGAATTGAAGGGATATCTAGGCGTCTTCAAAAACCTAACAGTATCTGAATATTTAATAATCTAGACATCTAGGAATTTAGAAATATTTAGAAATGTAAAGGTATCTAGAAATCCATTAGTCAATGCGGTTGACATTTACATTTTGCAAATATAGACAATTCGCGAAAGGGTTAATATTCCGCGTTCTGCACGATTTCCCTAAAATTTCGCGTACACGTGCGCGAGAGTGCCAGTTTCTCTCACGTTCTCAGCCATGAACACGATCAAAGTTTAGTTACACATCGTCGTATCCTGTTTGCCACACACATCGAACTATCGCGCTTCGTTCCCCTACTGTTCCCTGCATGTCACCGCAATTACGCTACTCTGAATAATTAGAATTCGCGTCTGGAGGTTGAATCGAACAGTCAGTTCCTTCCGTAACGTGGCAAACATCGGAAACGAAGTAATATCACGTATTTAAAGGTCATGGAAAATTGAAGGAATATCAAAATTGACACGAATAACGTTTTAAACGTTGATCACATGAATCATTGATCTCCCGATTATTTCCAATAGTTCGTTAATAATCGGTTAACGTTCATTTCCCATCGTTCCTTCGTCGTCTTCCTCGATAAATGAATTTTCGATCCCAACAAATTATTCCGTTACGTTGCGAGAGACAATGCGTTCAGATCTTGCGCATTGCTTTTAAAATCAGCAAGATGTATCTATACGTATGTATGTGTCTAGACGTATGTATAGATACATATGTAAACTAATGTCGAAATAGTGACGGTATTGCGAGGTTTCCAGATTACTTTTGCAAATTTCCTGATCGCCGTCACGTACGCGTTATTTCATTCTTGAAACCGCATGCACCATCCCGGACATTTATCTCGCGTTCGAAATCGTGACCCCGCGATACGTCGTAAAGTTTCCTAAAAATCCGCCATTTTTCCGAACCTCCTTTGGCGGATTTCGCATGGGGTAAAAAATAATGACGTAGAAAGTTCAACGACCAAATCACGAATACGTGACAGCGGCCATCGATACGTTAAGTTATGAAGTGTTGGTGCTTATCCATTCGATTTGCGAACGGTGAGTAACGCGTTGAGTCTGCGCCGAGCGTTGAATCGAGTAACGAGGAATTCACGCCGCGTTAGAATCGAACGATTCCCTTTTTTCTTCCCGCTCGTTAGTCCGTCTATCGACCCGTCGCGACTTTCACTTTCTCCGGTCGAACCGTAAGACAATTTACCCCTTCGACGAGTATCGATTGCCGGTCGACTCGGTGTCGTCGACCCTTCGAATTTTCACAGCCTCTCGATCTTTCCTCTTCCCACCCCTCCTTTGGCCCCGCCGTTTTTAACTAACGTGTTCCTCGAGGATCGGCAAGATCTCGCGACGAATAATCAACCGTGAATCGTAATTCGATTCGAAATATCCTGGCGCTTCCTCCTCGATCGTACAGACACTCGGTTCGCGTGTTTTATTTTAATTCGCGACGCGACGCGGGTACGAGCAAGCACGGGCATAAATTAAGCCCGGCGTTTTTCGTTTCGCTTCGCTGACAAATATCGAGGCGTGCAAATAAATTCCATAATTTATTCCCGGCTGACTGATGAACGCAAACCGTTCCATAAATACGACTCTAACTCGCCGTGAACGATCGAGCACGAAGCCTGTGAAATTATACCCCTCTGATTTTTTTCGATGAATCTCCGCGATGATTTAGGGGACATTATTGGAGAAATGGACATTCGAAATCTATGAAACTACTCGGTAAATAAAAGCAAGTTCGTTCGATAGAAGCCTTCTGTGCGTTGTATATCGTCACGCATTGTATTGCCTCGTGCCATATCCTAAGCTGTCACGTACTGTATTGTCGCATTATCTTATAATCACGTATTGTAACATCACGCGCTATATCGCTGCTCGACATATATTGCCACGCGTTATATCGTCACACGCTATATCACCTCGTCTCACGGATCGCTACACGTCGGCATCATGCATCTTATATTGCCAAACGCTGCATATCGTCAAGGGGTATATATATGCTAGTCATCCTATATCGCCATGTACTCGATATTTCCTTGTCATCGCATCTGAACATTATCTAAATCAAGCGTGTCGTTCATAGAAAGACAAAAAATGTCGGCCAAATGGATTAAAATATCGATACGTATTGTTCTTTGGATTTCTAAAATGCGATTAAACAGCCGATCTCGATAAAAGGTTGATCCAACTCCATTATCCTCTATTGAACAATGCGAGATAGCATCGGGAAGGCAGGAGAACGGCGAGATAAGAGGTAACAAAGAAGAATCGATCCGACACGTGGCGTCCTGTTTCATTAATAAAGAACCAAGCAATCTTGGGAGAAATTCCGCGAAAAAGCTAACACCGCGGTGTCTTCGTTGACGAACGATATCAGTCATGTGTTTATCCGCGTTATCGGTGACCTCGCGATTTCGATTCCGATCGGTGATTCATTTCGTTGATTAACAGCGATATCGCGCCTCGTGCACGATAATGTAAACGCACGTGCGACGTCTAAATTTTCGACAACATACGTGGGTCCATAGCTCATGTGTTTTTATCTAAATCCGTTTCCGAACAGCGATACGTCATGCACCGCCGATAAAACTGATACGAAAGGTGCATCCTTCGTTAAAAATGTACGATCGTATGTCGGTCGAAATTATAGAGGCGTTTTTCGGAAAGAAATTTTTTGGATGTAAAGTGACGATTGTTCAGTGATTGAAACTTCAAAAATTCACTAGCAATATTTGCAGAGAAATACTTGGCATGTATACACAGTGTGTACGTAATGTGTAGTAGTCCCAGTACTATTAAGTCGTATAATTAAATGTCTATATATATGTATGTACGATTTGTCTCTCTTGGCACAGCATCGGTAAACAGTGTGAGTAAATCGCTAATCAAACTTGGATACGCTTCTTTGAATAAATGAATGTGCGAGGTGCTAACGAAGTTTGAAAACACTTTCTCAGAATCGATGTATCGAAGAAAAAAGAATAAACGAAAACAATGGACGCAGATTTCCGTCTGGTGACTTGAAACGTCAACAGTCACGCGCTGCGAAACAATATTCCGAAAACAGATTTCGAAAAACAGAAAATAAAAGGATCAAACTCAGACATTTTTCCATGTACTATGTTTTCTTAACAAGAGTGAACGTAAGTGATAACATGGAGCAACTATAATATTAGTATTAAGATTTAAAGAATGTCAAATAGATTTCCATAATTAGAACGCTCAGATTCAGATTAAAATCTGAAGGATGTTAAATAGACGTACACGATAATTTTATATCGAATTCAGAACAAATTCAACAATTTGTAATAATCGAATACGAAGAATATTTCTGTTTAATAATTTTACGAAGAAAAAGAGATCGACGAAAGTCACGTACGTCGAAAGTTTCACCATACGTGACATGTTAACGTAACAAGATAACTGAGACTCCAGATTGCTCCGTATATCGCCATAAAAACAGCGAAAACACGCCATTAAGAGCGTAGACATCGCCGGTTCCTCGAATAACAATTTTCGTCTAGTCATTCTACGAAAACGCATGATAACCGTTGATTAATTTAGTTGAAATAACGTTCATCGATTTCAACTGAGCTCCAAAAATATCCTATGCTAACCGATGTTTCCGGGGTTGTGCAAAGTTCGTGAAATGTTATCGCGATTTCGCAAATTCCTGCCCTCTCGGGGTTCCCGACACTCCTCGATAATCATGAATGTAATTCTCGTCTGGCAGAATTTTATTTCATTTCGTGGCTCGGCTATTTACGCTCGAGATTAATCGTGTGTGAGATTCGAACGCTTCTTTAATCTTCATTGAATTATATGTTTCATGTGCAGAGCGAGATGTCAATTTTGGAATTTTCGAAATTTTTAATTTGGGTATTTAGATATTTTCAGGGTGGGAATTTTGGAATTTTCACGTTTGGAAATTTAGGAATTTTCAAGTTGAGAATTTAGGAAGTTTCAAGTTGGGAATTTAGGAAATTTAGGAATTTTCAAGGTGGAAATTTAGAAATTATCAATTTTGAAATTTAGAAATTTTCAAGATGGAAATTTACAGATTTTCAAGTTGGAAATTTAGAAATTTTCAAGTTGGGAATTTAGAAATTTTCAAGTTGGGAATTTAGGAAGTTTCAAGGTAGAAATTTAGGAAATTTCAATTTTGATATTTAGGAATTTTCAAGTTGGAAATTCAGAAATATGCAAGTTTGGATATTTAGGAATAATCACATTGTTGAATTTAAACACATCAAATTTTGAAATTCAAAAATTCACAAATTTACAATTTTTCAGATACTCAAAGTCCAACTTTACCAAAGTAATTATACCAGTCGATAAAAAATTAAAATGCAATATTTCCAAAAATAACCGTTGAAAGATTCATGAATGCATCGGAGATGCACTTTTGTATGTAAATGAAACAACTGCATACAATGTCGGAATTATTCTACGAAATTAAAGTAAATCAGTTTCTATTAGCATTCATCAAGAAATATATCACAAATATACTATGATGAAAGAAAACTTCCATTTGACAAATATGATTTATTTAAAAAAAAAACAAGACACCAATAAATGTATCGAATGAAGTTTCACCGAAAATCAAGCGTTGATTAAAAATTCAGTGCAATGAATTTCACGAAGAAATGTTTGAAGAAGATATACAAGAATAGTCAGCGACAAATCACGAGTGTATTATGGCTATTGCAAAATGGCAATTAATAACGAGAATAATAATAATTCCTTGACCGAGGATTACTCGTATCATTTGACCGGCAATGACGTGAACCGTCTGACGATTCATTACGAACGTGATAAACTGCGATATGCAGAGGCCACGAATAATTATTGTAATTCCGGGAACTCCGTTTCTTTTTTTATCTCCGCAGTCTTTGGAAACGACGAATCAAGCATTTCTTACAATAACGCTAAATTATAAACGCTTTCGGCTATATATCGTGATACACGCGTACGATACGTTAGAAATCTAACGAAGCGCAGAATGCTTTCAGAAGCAAACCGAGGGGTGAAATTTCGTTCCCTATATTTTGGTCGACAGGTCCGAAACACGTGCGATATTTCAGCGTGTCCGCTTTTTATATAGCAGACAGCCAAGCAGAAATGTCTAAACCAGCGTTTCTTCGGTGTCCTTCGAAGAGAACGCTTCAAATACGCTTTCTAAAACGAGTTTCGTTCCTTTTGCTTGTCAGACGGACTGACCTCGTCAAGATACATCCCTCGTTCTGCCCGTTTTATGAATTTCTCTTATTCGCTGATAATGCTGAGATCGCTGCGGAATATATTGCCGGACCATGTATCGTCACACAATATTAGTGTGTTCTATGGATAGCATATTTAGAAGTTTAAGTATTTTCAAATATTGTCATTTACATATTTTATAATTTTTCAATTTAGGTGTTCTCTAGAACCACTACGTATATGTAAGTACGTGTGTACGTGCGTGTGTATTTATATATATACGTTCATGTGTGTGTACCTGTATGTAGGTATGTATGTACTGCTGTACGTACGTATGTGTATTTATATATGTACGTATGTATGTCTGTACGTATCGATGTATGTATGAATATGTGTATGTTTCGATATATGTACATATGTATGAATATGTGTACATATCAGTACACGTATGTATGAATACGTGAACACACGTGACGTATGAATACATGTACGTATAAACATATGAACGTATCAACGTATATATGTATGAATATGTGTACATATCGACGTAAGTGTGCAGCAATATGTGCACGTGTCGATACATGTATGTATGAATACGTATACGTATCAATGTCTATATAAACGTGTGCATGTATCAATATATGTATGCATGAATAAATACACGTACACATCAATGCATATATGTACGTATAAACGTATCAATGTATGAATATGCATATGTACCGATATACCTATGTACCAATACACGTATGAATGTATGTACGAATACACATCAATGCACGAACACACGTGTACGCGAACGTGGTGAAGTACGTACGTGTGCACGAATTGATATACGTATAAGCGCGTATTTATGAACATATGCAAATGTGTGCGCGCGAATCGCCCACGCGACCGAATAAAATCGCAGACAGCGAGGCCACGAAACGGGAAGAGGGGGCTATATATCGAGGGACACTCGTCGATCAGATAGCTCTCGGCGTAGTATTTCACGTCGCTATCGATCGATCGGTGAGTCGAACTAGACGCGTTCGACCGCGGCCGTTTCGCAAGCTGTCGCGCGAGAACGCTTGGTCGCGTCGCGTCGTCTCGCGTCGTCTCTCGTCGCGTCGAACCGGTATTCCTGAAGGAATACGGACAGGTGTCTGTCCAGATCGTGGCACGGATTACGCGGTCGGCCAGACGCGTACCACCGAGTCCGCGCGGAATTTCGCGGCCGAACCGAGGACGTCGATCGATCTCGTTCGAGGACCGCGCGAATGAATTGCTGCGGATGACGTTCGCGATTCTAGTTTACCGATGGAACGATTTATACGACGATTTATCGTTAATTATTCCTCGATTGTATAAGGTATTGGTATGTAGACAGGTGATGATAGGTATCGTTGGAGATGTGTAGAATTTGGGATCTTTATTTTTGGGGATATAGGAATTTGACAGTGTGGGGATTTCGGGATTTTGAGATCAGGTGGTATGGAAATTTATGGGATTTGGAGTTGAGGAATTTGGGGACTTGTGCATTTGAGCATTTGAGAAGTTGGAGACTTGGGAATTTGGAGATTTGAAAATTTGGGGAGGTCCAAATTGCGGGATTTGAGAATTTGAGGATGTGAGAATTTGGAGATTTGAAGATTTGGGGAGGATCAAATTGGGGGACTTGAGAATTTGGAGATTTGAGAATTTGGGGATGTGAGAATTTGGAAATTTGAAGATTTGAAGAGTACCAATTGGGGGACCTGCGAATTTGGAGATTTGAAGATTTGGGAAATACTAAATTGGGGGACTTGAGAATTTGGGAATCTCAGAAATTTGGATATTTGAGAATTTGGAAACTTGAGAACTTGGTAATTTGAGAAATTTGGATATTTGAGAATTTGGAAACTTGAGAACTTGGTAATTTGAGAAATTTGGATATTTGAGAATTTGGGGATATGTGAATTAGGAAATTTGAGAATTCGGATATTTGTGAATTCGGAAACTTGAGAATTTGGGAATTTGAGAAATTTTAATATTCAGAATTTAAAAATCCAAAAATTTGGACCTGTATTTGGAACTTTACAAATTAAAAAATGAAAAAATATTTTAAACTTGCAAGGTCTTAAACTTATACTACATCAATAAGTATATTATTACTGTACACAACAAAACAATTGTTCAATTGTTTTATTTTCGAAATATATTCACAATTGAGCGTTAATATGACTACTATTTATATGTTTATATGACCAATGAAAAATGTGGAAGACTGTTTAACAGATTACGTATCTGCACTTGTCTATTTTGAACGGAATAACAGCAGATTACTGGTTTGTAGAATTTACTGCAACTGTTCGCGATTGCGCAAATTGTCAGACGATTTGTTAACACGAAAGTAACGTTTTGTATCGTTATTGTGCGTGACAACGACACGCTTAATCGGGGGTCGTCATTATCGCGAAGTAAAACCGTGAACCATGACTATTTAAGTTGTGACTAACTACACATGTGGATATTGCCACATGTACACATGTGAACTGATGTTCGACAATATTCGATTGGGATAAAATGAAATTTGGAGGTTTACTTCTAATTTTGATTAAGTATGTTCTAATTAAATTTGATTTAATTAAGGAAGGTAACTTGATCGAATCGATAGTATCACATATCAAAATTAATAATTCATAATATTCAAAAACTAAGATAATATAATATTTAAGTTAAAGTTCTATTCAATTATTTTTCTTTGATTGAACTTATTATATTAAATAAATAGTCTTGAATGCATTAAAGTAATTATAATATGATCAACAAAGGATGATCTTCATTATATCGAAAATATAGTAACTGAAGCCAGAGTACATCATTCATTTCCCCTCACGTACACACATTTCGTTCTTAAACATACCCTCTGCATTATACTTAGCGCTTTATAGAGATATTTACCATACTTTGCAATTTACATCAATTTCAACCGGGAACACGTGTGCCACATAGTGGGTTTTTTTTCTCGACAACTGTCGCTTCGTTTCGTTACGAAACATCCGACCTCGTAGTTTAACGAGATAATCAATTTGGAAATTTGAGAATTTAGACATTTCAGAATTTGGGAAATTTGAGAAAATTTGAGACGGATTTGGAAATTGTTGAATTTGGAAATTTGAGAAATTTGAGAAATTTGAGAAATTTGGAAATTTAAGAAATTTAGGGTTTGAGAATTCGGAAATTTTAGAAATTTGGGAGTTTGAGTATTCGGAAATTTGAAAAATTTGAGGGTTTGAGAATTCGGAAATTTAAGAAATTTAGGGTTTGAGAATTCGGAAATTTGAGAAATTTGGGGGTTTGAGTATTCGGAAATTTGAAAAATTTGAGTGTTTGAGAATTCGGAAATTTGAGAAATTTGGGGCTTTGAGAATTTGGAAATTTTAGAAATTTGGGGGTTTGAGAATTCGGAAATCTGCGAAATTGGGGAGTTTGAGAATTCGAAAATTTGAGAAATTTGGGGGTTTGAGAATTCGGAAATCTGCGAAATTGGGGAGTTTGAGAATTCGAAAATTTGAGAAATTTGGGGGTTTGAGAATTCGGAAATTTGAGAAATTTGGGGGTTTGAGAATTCGGAAATTTGAGAAATTTGGGGCTTTGAGAATTTGGAAATTTTAGAAATTTGGGGGTTTGAGAATTCGGAAATCTGCGAAATTGGGGAGTTTGAGAATTCGAAAATTTGAGAAATTTGGGGGTTTGAGAATTCGGAAATTTGAGAAATTTGGGGGTTTGAGAATTCGGAAATTTGAGAAATTTGGGGATTTGACAATTCGGAAATCTGAGACATTGTTGAGTTTGAGAATTCTCAAATTTGCGTTTTGGGAATTTGACAATTCTCAAATTTGAAATATTTGACAATATGAAAACGTGGAAAGTAGAGCAGTCAGAAATGTGAAAATATCGAAATTTGAGAGTTTCAAAATTTGCCAGATCAGAAACTTGATCTTCCAAAAACTGACGCTTATAAAAATACGTCTGCGTCATAAATTTTATCTGGATTTTAATCGAGCACACGTGTATCGTCCTTTTTTTATCAAATCGTCGTTCTTTTTCGTTACGAAACACCTAATCCGATCGACACCTCGTAGTTTATTAACGAGATGACCAGTCGATAGTTGGGAAAGGATTAGGCGTTCACAACGAACAGTAGCCGTCGCGCTTGCCAAAGTCCATTAAGCGGATCGGCGAACAGCTGGTCGGCTTCTTTGTCTCTGCACGGCCCAGTCCGATAACTAGTCATCGAGTCATCGCCCGTAATAAATTCGATTTTAAATAGAAACGATAGCGATCCCGAGAAACCGTGACGCGTTTACCCGATGATCTCTAAACTGACCTCAGCTGCCATGCGATTGGACTAAACGCGACAGGATCTCTAATTACTTGCTTTACATTTTATTCCTCATTTTTAAACTGTATACGATAAGTGTCATTTTAATAGACAATTAATGTGGAACGAACAATTAATTGAGATTTTTAATGTGGGTTCATTTATCTAATTTTGATTAATTCGTACATCTTTTATTTTATGATGTGCTTGCAGGACGATTTCAGTTGGAGGAAATTAATTTTTTTTTTAGAAGAATGTGAGAATTTGCTATTTTGGAAAATTTGGAGATCGGGGTTTTGGAATTTTGGATTTTGGTAATTTGGTAATTGAAATTTTTGAATTTTGGAAATTTGGGGCGTGAAAATGTAGAATTATGGAATTCTGTATATTGAAATTTTGCGACGTTGGATTTTGGTATTTTGGAATTTTTAAATGTTAGAAATTCGGAACTATGGAATTTTGAGATATTGAATCTCTGGAATTATAGAAATTTGGGACGTGAGAATTTGGAATTATGGAATTCTGTATATTGGAATTTTGGGACGTTGGATTTTGGTATTTTGGAATTTGTAAATGTTAGAAATTCGGAACTATAGAATTTTGTAAATATAGAAATTTGGGACATTGAATCTCTGGAATTATAGAAATCTGGGACATGAGAATTTGTAACTATGGAATTCTGGGCTTTGCAATTTTGAGACGTTGGATTTTGGTATTTTGGAATTTTAGAACTTTAGAAATTCGAAACGTTAAAATTTTGGAAATAAGGAAATTTATGACGTGAAACATCGATATTTTAAAATTCTGTAAACCAAATATAGAAACCCTAAATCTTCAACATCTAAAAAACAACATATTACAAGTGAAAATAGATTTCGACCACCAACCATCACAATTTTCAATAAATCTCTGCAAGAAACCTAAAAGTCTGAAAGGAAAAAGGCTGATGAGGAAATACAGTACAAGTATTAAAGTTTCTTCTTGATTTCACCTCACGGCGAAGTCTAACATCGTAAGATTGCGGGCATTGAAAGAAGTCCAACTTTCAGAAAAAGAAAATTTTGCTGTCGAGGAGAAACGTGAAAGAGAAGACGCAATTTACTGTAGACGCAATAAATGGTCGGTTTCTTTTTCCTCTTCTTCCTTTGCTTGATTCCTCGCATTGAAAGGGTTAAAGGTTTAACGATCACGAGATCGTTCATTGGGCGATTAAGATCGAAATGAACGGAACTTTCTGAAGAACAGAATTCTGCGATACGAAAGAGAAATAGGAGTCTCTTCAGTTTCTATTTGAGTTTCCATGGAAAGGTTAAATATATAGAATAACGTTCATTAAAAAAGCGATCTTCAAGAGAACTTCAAGAGAAGAGTTCTCTATACAGAACAAGTGTGAAACTAGTCTCTTCAATATTAAATTCTTTATATGACAAAAGCAAATCGTGTTACGACAAATGTGAATTTCCATAAAGAAGATAAAAATTAAAAGAAATTAAAGGCAAGACTGTAAATGAGTTTCTTCACAGGGAAACGTGAAAATCTTCACCTTTTCTTGTATTTAATTTATGAAGAAAGAGTTAACTGCAAATAGAATTCACAAAGAAGGTAAAACTTGAAAGAATTACTTCAAGAGAAGAGACGCCAAGAAGAAACGTGAAGATTTCTTGCTGTTTCCGTATTTGTCCTCCTCGAACCCAAGAAGTTAATTACCACAAGATTGCGAATAATGTTCGTCAGGAAGCTAACAAGTAAACCTACGGAAGTGTCACTCTCCGATTTTTCTGAAATTTGGATATGTTATAGTACATGGAAAATTAGGGGACACGTATTTTTTTTTATCTGCGGTAAAACATATTTTGGGTATGAAACAACCCCCCAAAATGTGAGGGTAAAATGGAAAAATTGCGATATCTTTGAGATCAGTGAAGCAATTTTGATGATTTTTGGTATGAAAGTATGTTTCGATAGAAGACAAAAACTGGCCTAGGTATGTTGGAAGGGGAGTGAAAATTAGGGGGTGAAGTACCCTTAAAATGACCAATTTCTTGCCGCAAAAAATCAGTTTTGATCTGATCGAAATAAAATCTATTAAAACTTCAAGAGGACAGCTAATTAGGGAACACGTATTTTTTTTTTTTTTTTTTTTTATAAATATTTGGGGGGTAAACAACTTCTCATTTACCGCGCTTGTTTGGCACTACGCATGAAACACCTTGTAAAACTGTATTTTTTAACTGTTCGATCTTTTTAATATATCGGTTTTGTACGTTACTGAATGCAAATCTGAAATCAAAATTCAATATGGCGGATCCATTATGGCGGACGAAAACTCAAAAACCTACTTAAATAGACTGTGTCTGTGACATGCGACGGGCAAAATATAATACAATTTCTGACATTTATTGTTAGTTGTGTGAGGTGGATCAAGCGTGTTAAAAATATATTATATATTGTTTATAACAAAATTGTTTAAACAATATGTATAGCTTAAAAATGAAATTTTTTAAAATTTGATGATCGCATTCATTGTATGCGAAAAATGTCTATGGAAACATTGATCACATATTTTATTAATTCTTTTTGTTTTTTTTTTTTTAATTTTATTTTTTTTGTGTTTTATTTTATTTTATAAATTACTGATTTAACAATTAAATCAGTATCTAAAAGTGTTGCATACATGGTATTCGTTAAAAAAATGTATTATGCACAAAGATGTTTTGCACCAAGCACATCTTATTACTGCACACACGTTGCAGATTCCGCAAGATGTTTCACAATTTTTGAAACAGAAATCAACGGGATTATCAAATTCCAACGGTTTTTCTTTTATATACCCACTTTTGTACCATGAGTATTTAATGAGGTTCCGAAATCGTGGAGATGAAAATTGATAGTGCGTCAGTGATTGCAGCTTTATCACGTTATTTCTATGATGCAAGTTTATGGGATAATTTTGTAAAATAATATTATCGGAAAAATGTCTTATAAAATTCTTCCAAGGACGAAAGAAAAAGACATCCAGGGGTTGTATCATCCCCGTTGTACCAGCAGGAATGGTCTTAATTTGAACAGATTTTCCAGACGTTGGTAAGTTGTTAAACATTTGTGAATTTTGTCCACTCCAAGAATCTAACAATAGAACACTTTTATTGTTAGTGGATGTCAGGAAAACCTCTTTAAACCATTTTTGGACTAGTTCTGATGTCAGTTTACCTGATTTAGAGGCCAGTACGTGGACATTTCCAGGTGTGAATAAATTGTTTTTTACTCGCGGGCCGAATATCCCATCTTTTTCTTGCAATACAATTAATAATGGTGATAATAAACAACCATTCGCAGAAATAAGTGGTTGAATTGTATAGCTGTGCGTCATGGAATTCAAAGATTGGGCCAGCGCTTCAATTTTTAATTCTCCTTTGAAGGATAGAGTTCGTCCGGTATGCATCTCCAAATTAAACCCAGATTGGTCGGTATTATAAATGTTACATTCCCCTACTTCTACAATAAGTCTGTTTACGTCATCAACGAATTTTGTGGCTTGTTCTTTAAGTTTACCTTGATCAAGCACAGACTTTTGTGTTACAAATTTATTAATTTTTCGTGACACAATCTTGTATTTTTTTTTAAAAGTGTGAAGCCATTTTGATGATGCTGTGAAGGAATCAGGGGAAAGCAAAAAGTCATCTCGAGCTTTTAAAGCCCATCTACGAATATCAACATCGTGAATCGTTACTGATTTTTCAACTGCTTCTTGAAATTGAGATATAGCGTATTGAGAAATTTCCTTCAATTTTGCACTCCTAGTTCCACCTTTTTCAAGTTGATTTTCCCAACGATATAATTGACGCTTTGATTTTAATCGCCTAAATTTGCTTTGCACGTTTTCAAATTTCAATTTTCTTTTTTTTCCTGATTTCCAAAATTCAATGACTTTTCGTTTATATTCTTCATCGACTTCATCAATTTCAGAAGAGTCCAAGTGTATGTCGGAAGATGTCTCACCCTCAAAATCAGAGATGTCATCGTCTATGATTGAAACACAATCTTGAATATCGTTTTGATCTTCAAAAATTAAAGTTTCATGTGTTTCCACAAAAAGCGCATCATTAATTGCATCTTTTATTAGAATTTCTAATTGAGAACTAAAAGTTCTTTCATCTTCGGTTACAACAGATTCAAAATTATACTCTGGTTGATCAAACGCTTCTTGCAAAAGCCGTATAATATTTTTTGGATTCATTGCGACACACTGATACCGAATGACGGAGAATTTCCTTTTCCAACAGTTACTTGTTTATACATATAATCCCCCCATGCCCCATTCGGCTCCATGGAAACTACATAAACAAAAGACGACAAAAACCTCATTAAATACTCATGGTACAAAAGTGGGTGTATAAAAGAAAAACCGTTGGAATTTGATAATCCCGTTGATTTCTGTTTCAAAAATTGTGAAACATCTTGCGGAATCTGCAACGTGTGTGCAGTAATAAGATGTGCTTGGTGCAAAACATCTTTGTGCATAATACATTTTTTTAACGAATACCATGTATGCAACACTTTTAGATACTGATTTAATTGTTAAATCAGTAATTTATAAAATAAAATAAAACACAAAAAAAATAAAATTAAAAAAAAAAAAACAAAAAGAATTAATAAAATATGTGATCAATGTTTCCATAGACATTTTTCGCATACAATGAATGCGATCATCAAATTTTAAAAAATTTCATTTTTAAGCTATACATATTGTTTAAACAATTTTGTTATAAACAATATATAATATATTTTTAACACGCTTGATCCACCTCACACAACTAACAATAAATGTCAGAAATTGTATTATATTTTGCCCGTCGCATGTCACAGACACAGTCTATTTAAGTAGGTTTTTGAGTTTTCGTCCGCCATAATGGATCCGCCATATTGAATTTTGATTTCAGATTTGCATTCAGTAACGTACAAAACCGATATATTAAAAAGATCGAACAATTAAAAAATACAGTTTTACAAGGTGTTTCATGCGTAGTGCCAAACAAGCGCGGTAAATGAGAAGTTGTTTACCCCCCAAATATTTATAGAAAAAAAAAAAAAAAAATACGTGTTCCCTAATTAGCTGTCCTCTTGAAGTTTTAATAGATTTTATTTCGATCAGATCAAAACTGATTTTTTGCGGCAAGAAATTGGTTATTTTAAGGGTACTTCACCCCCTAATTTTCACTCCCCTTCCAACATACCTAGGCCAGTTTTTGTCTTCTATCGAAACATACTTTCATACCAAAAATCATCAAAATTGCTTCACTGATCTCAAAGATATCGCAATTTTTCCATTTTACTCTCACATTTTGGGGGGTTGTTTCATACCCTAAATATGTTTTACCGCAGATAAAAAAAAATACGTGTCCCCTAATTTTCCATGTACTATAACATATCCAAATTTCAGAAAAATCGGAGAGTGACACTTCCGTAGGTTTACTTGTAAGTATTTTCAAGAGAACTTCAAGAAAGGAGTTACTTTCTATTATAGGAAGGAGTTAGTGAAAGTACAGGTGCTCTTTCTTGCATTCAATTTTTCGTATCTTGCCAATCAATCACACGTGATTGAAATAATTTAACATTCATTAGGAGAGTATCGAACTCTGAAGTTAAACTTGGCTCCAAATATTCAACTTCTTCAAGAAGAGTACCAAACCTTGCTGAAGTAGGAACAAATTCAAAAACTTCAACCTGTCTTCATTTTTATATTCAATCTCTGATAACTTTGTGATCCTCAGGTAATATTGAAACAATTTTATTTTCAACAGAAGTATGTCAAACTGTGCTGAAGTAAAAAGAAGAGACAGCAAATCAACCTCTTCTTCATCTTCTTCATATTCAATCTCTGATAAGTTCATAATAAATCATCAGATAATAAAGAAACAATTTTACTTCAATAGAAATATGTCAAACTCTGTTAAAGTGAAAAGAAGAGACAGCAAATCAACCTCTTCTTCATCTTCTTCATATTCAATCTCTGATAAGTTCATAATAAATCATCAGATAATAAGGAAACAATTTTACTTCAATAGAAATATGTCAAACTCTGTTGAAGTGAAAAGAAGAAACACCAAATATTCAACCTCTTCTTCATCTTTTTTATATTCAATCTCTGATAACTTCATGATCCATCATCAAGTAATAATGACACAATTTTACCTTCAACAGAAATATGTCAAACCGTGCTGAAGTGAAAAGAAAAGACACCAAATCAACCTCTTCTTCATCTTCTTCATATTCAATCTCTAATAACTTTGTGATCAATCATCAGGTAATATTGGAAATATTTTACCTTCAACATAAATATGTCAAACCCTGCTGAAGTAAAAAGAAGAGACACCAAATCAACCCCTTCTTCTTCTTTTTTATATTCAATCTCTGATAACTTCATGGTCAATCATCACGCAACATTGTGACGTTGCACCTTCAAAAGAAGAGTACCCTGCTGAAGTAAAAAGAAATTCCGAACCTGTAACCTGTCTTGCTTCTCATATTCAATCTCTGATAACTTTCTGATCAGTTATTATGCATATTAAAATAATTTCACCTTCGAATACCAAACCCTGCTGAAGTACAAAGAAAAAGTCCCGAAACCTCAACCTGTCTTTTCATAATTAATCTCCGATCTTCAATCACGCAACAGTGAAATAATTTCACCTTCAAACCTTAAAAAGAAGAGTAGCAAAATTTAAAAAGATGAAACCCCAAAACTTCAACCTGTCTTCCTCATATTAAATTTCCGATATCTGATCAATCATCACGCATCCAAACAATTTCACCTTCGGAGCACCAAACGTAAAAAAGAAGAGTGGCAGACCTTAAAAAGAAGAGTCTCAAAACTGAAAAAGAAGAAACTCCAAAACTTCAACCTCCCATATTTCATTTTTCGTATCGGAATACATAATCATCGCACAGCCAATAAAATCCCCGAAAAAAAGTAAAAATCGGAAGAAGTTAAATGTTCGCGAGAAGAGAGTTGGAAGAAGAAACATGAAAGAGGAGATGCAACAACTGGAGGCAGCAACTGGACTGGTCAGCCTCTTCTTCTTCTTCTTCTTCTACTTCTTCTTCTTCTTCTTCTTCTGTTGCTGGCTCGTCTTCTCCAGCCGATGTTCTCCAGGGTGACCGACCTCGGGCGTCATTCCAGCCAGGTTACGAGAAGAGGATCGTAGTATCCGGCGGTTTTTGCGGCTCTGACGCGGCCGGCAACCGAGTCGAATTGTTGATACCCGGTCCGCGTAAGCCGGATTAAAAATCGACCAGGGATTACCGTGGCGCGAATTTGCTCGAAGCTCGATCACGAACAAATAGAGGATATCCTTTTTCGCAAATTTTCATCGCACTCGGGAATACTGTACTCTTTTAATCTCCTTCCAGCGTGATCGATGTTTTTCGGCGAGGCAAACACGTTGTTTCGAGGAGAACAAATAGCGTCGCGGTCAAAATACCTCTATACAACTTCGACCTCTGCGAGTAACCTCTCAAATCGTCGGTCAACTTTTTGGCGAGGGTGGGTTCCATCGATGGTGATATCGTTGGGGACTTTGGAAAGTTTGGAGAGAATTTGGGGCTTAGAGAATTCGGAAATTTGGGAATTCGGAGCTTAGAGAACTCGGGGCTTAGAGAATTCAGAAATTTTGAGAATTCGAAAATTTGAAAATTCGGAGCGTAGAGAATTCGGGGCTTAGAGAATTCGGAAATTTGAGAATTCGGAGCGTAGAGAATTCGGAGCGTAGAGAATTCGGAACGTAGAGAATTCGGAGCGTAGAGAATTCGGTAATTTGAGAATTCAGAGCGTAGAGAATTCGGAGCGTAGAGAATTCGGTAATTTGAGAATTCGGTAATTTGAGAATTCGGAGCGTAGAGAATTCGGTAATTTGAGAATTCGGAGCGTAGAGAATTCGAAAATTTGAGATTTCGGAGTGTAGAGAATTCGGAGCGCAGAGAATTCGAAAATTGGAGTCCCGAAATTAGCGAATTCAAAAATTTGAGAAATCCGAAAAATTAACAATTGGAAATGAAAAATTTTACAATCTAGTAATTTCAGATAAGTCGATTCCAAGCGAAGATAAACTCTCATCTTTACAGTGTTAAAGATCGATAGTAATCAATGCTGCTGATCACGCGTTTCCGATGTTGAGACTGTTCGATGACTATAAAAGTGCAGCGAGCAAAGTGCATGAAAATGAAAATGCTGTTTTATACTTTTTTTTATACTAGTTTAATAACGCACTTGGCATAAGTCATAGGTTAGATAAAATATTCTCGGCTCTGAATGTCTGTGCGTCATAGAAATTAAAATAACATTCATCTGATAAGAGGATTTAATTCGTGTTCTACGTACTGTAAATTCATGAAATATTTATGAAATTTTGTTTCGGAACGAAATAAAAATTTAATAAACAATAGTCTAAAGATTTTATAATTTTTCTGATATATTTGCAAGTAGATGATCATACGAGAAATGACTTTCATAATAAATTACCTCTCGTCACGAGCAATTTTCTGTTCAAGATAAATAATAATGAAAATATTAATCAATCGTTTACTCAACAATTTTCCGTTTTCCGTGTTGCTTTTATGCACGCCAGTTGTGCACTCGTAGCCGTCGAGTGTTCAATATTAAATGAAACACTGTTACAAGAGTACTCGATCATACGCTAAAAAAGAATCGAATATGTTCTCCTCAAAGAGACGAGAATAATTTATAATATTCCGTGCGGTTATAAATATCGTTTAATCGCCGAGAGGTTTTTGCTGTTTCGCAGGTTACAAACGAATAGCTTAAAAAAAAAAATGATGTTTAGAGTTCGCTACTGAAACGAAGAAAAAAAAGTGAATTCATAATTATCCCTGTCGTTATAAAAGATGCTTAGCCGTTGCTAAGCTGCTAATTGCCGCCATAAGTCCGACCACTTAGGATTTGCAAAATGACGTTCAGAGCGCTACCGAATGAGGAGATGTTAAAAAGGTCTCGGATACCTGAGGGTGAAAAAAGAACGAACTTAAATGTTTCTGCCGTGAAAAGACATCACCGTTATTCCCATCTTTCTGTCTTTTCAGAACATTTAGATAACCGAATGTTAATTTCTTGAATAAGGAGATTCTTATTTACAAGCACATTTCTGCGTGGGAATTTTATTTTTTCTTGGAAATTCGTTCATTGCTACAAAAATCGAATATAATCATCGTTATAGTATATAAAAGTTATCATGTATTATCTTATGAGGTTAGGTTGGATCTAGGTTAGGTTAGATCGAGGTTTATTGCATCAAGATTGGGTTAGGTTGAGGTTAATTGCATGAGGGTTAGGTTAGATCGAGGTTAACTGCATCAAGGTTAGGTTAAATCAAGTTAACTGCATCAAGGTTAGGTTAGATCAAGTCAATTGCATCAAGGTTAGGTTAGATCAAGTCAATTGCATCAAGGTTAGGTTAAATCAAGTCAATTGCATCAAGGTTAGGTTAGATCAAGTCAATTGCATCAAGGTTAGGTTAGATCAAGTCAATTGCATCAAGGTTAGGTTAGATCAAGTCAATTGCATCAAGGTTAGGTTAGATCAAGTCAATTGCATCAAGGTTAGGTTAGATCATTCAAGTGCATCAAGGTTAGGTTAGATCAAGTCGATTGCATCAAGGTTAGGTTAGATCAAGTCAATTGCATCAAGGTTAGGTTAGATCAAGTCAATTGCATCAAGGTTAGGTTAGATCAAGTCAATTGCATCAAGGTTAGGTTAGATCAAGTCAATTGCATCAAGGTTAGGTTAGATCATTCAAGTGCATCAAGGTTAGGTTAGATCAAGTCGATTGCATCAAGGTTAGGTTAGATCAAGTCAATTGCATCAAGGTTAGGTTAGATCAAGTCAATTGCATCAAGGTTAGGTTAGATCAAGTCAATTGCATCAAGGTTAGGTTAGATCAAGTCAATTGCATCAAGGTTAGGTTAGATCATTCAAGTGCATCAAGGTTAGGTTTGATCAAGTCGATTGCATCAAGGTTAGGTTAGATCAAGTCGATTGCATCAAGGTTAGGTTAGATCAAGTCAATTGCATCAAGGTTAGGTTAGATCAAGTCAATTGCATCAAGGTTAGGTTAGATCAAGTCAATTGCATCAAGGTTAGGTTAGATCAAGTCAAGTGCATCAAGGTTAGGTTAGATCAAGTCGATTGCATCAAGGTTAGATTAGATCTAGTCGATTGCATCAAGGTTAGGTTAGATCAAGTCAATCGCATCAAGGTTAGGTTAGATCAAGTCAGTTGCATCAAGGTTAGGTTAGATCAAGTTAATTGCATCAAGGTTAGGTTAGATCAAATCAATTGCATCAAGGTTAGGTTAGATTAGAATTATGTTCTATTGTGATTAAATTAAGTCATAGTTAGGTTACATCATTAGTTTATGTTACGTTAATCCGTGGTTGGGTTAGGTTAGATCAGGCGTATTGTCATATCGCATATAAATGACGTCATTAGGTTCTATCATTACGTTAAGTCGGGTTTCATCAAGATTTGATTTTAAGTGCTGAATGGAATAAAAGATCTGGTGCAGGCAGTTTAGTGAAGTTGATAGTACAACCACCTCAAGGGTATTTTTCAAAACCCTTCGGGTTTTCTTGTTCGAGTAAGGAAGAAAAATTTCGTGGAAAAGTCCCAGATTCCATCAGCGACGGGTTCCAAGCACGCAGCCTCGGCCAGACACAGAATCCGTGAGCGGAGAAGGATCGACGTCGATCCAAATGACCGAGAGACTAATAAAAGGCAAAATAAGAGGAACGCGGTGACGTCTGGCCACTGTCTGGCCTGTTCGCGGGCAAAGAGCGCGGACGGGGCCGGCCAGACAGAGGAAAAGAGAAAAGGTAGACGAACATGTGTGTGCGCTTGCGTGTGTGTGCGAGATTCTCCGACAGTCAACGTCTGAGTCATTAGGCATAATAAGCGAGAGGTCGCGTAGCCCGCGCCGCGTGTATACTCTCGAGACTTTGATTCACTCGCCATCTTTCGCCCCCTTTAACGCCCCTTCTGCCGTTTTCTTCCGACGAACGAACCAGGCCTCTCTTCAACTCGAGACTTTTAGTCATTCGATCACTATGGTCCCCGGATTACAAGTGGATAAGTGAGACATTAAATCGGCCCACGATTTCCTCTGCCGATCTTCTACACTTCAAAATCATCCTTTACCAAAAATACATGTGACGTCCATTTTAGTTTTTTTCATCTTCCATGATATTTCTTTATTAATTTCTTATTCATTTCTAACGCTCTCCACATTCTGAGGGTCCAGGTTGCATTCGCCAAAGATTATGTTGATCATCAGATTCCACTTTTGATTTTTTCTGATATTTGTCTATTTTTATTAGACATACTTTGAAGTATTCAATAAACTGCATAAGCAATACGTGTCCCAGAAAGTGACTGATCAGCTCAAGTATAGTGTCTCATATTTATTAGATTTATCATAATTCGTACAACACCCAAATATGGCTGACAAGAGCAACTTGTTAAATCTGATATTCAAATCTAATATCCATAAACCTTAAACTTACTATCGTTTCTACGCTACTGTACTAACAACCGAATGATTTAGAATGACTCGGAACTTTTACCATGGATTTTATACGAACGTTCATTGTTTCAGAAAGTTATTCGAACGTTCGAAAAACCGATAGCCCGAATAATAAACGAGTCGCGGCACAATGTTTCGCATTTGAATTCAATTAACTCTAGCACAATGATTTACGACGCCCGAGGACGAGAATTATCTCTCGACAGGTCGGTACCGTTCGATTTACCATACTTGATTGCGTTTCATTAAGTTTTTCACCCATTGTATCCACCTCCCGGCTACGTGTACTTATTACCACCAATTTATTCCCCATTCCGATCATTTTTTCCATCATTTCGATCAATCATTTCCCTTTTTTGCCGCGCAATTTTCTCCGGTCTTGTGCGGACGATCTCACGCGTAAAATCGAACATGTTCCCGAAAATCGTGGTTGACTTTGATCGATACGTAATAATCAGATTCACTTATGATATAAATTGTCATATTATAGCATCAACGTATTATACAACGTGTACACTCGATAGCCATATTCACTTTGTAAATTCTGTAAACGCGGAAATATCTAACTTGGAGATGTGAAGTGAAAATGTAAAAATTTGAAAAATACGTGAAATTCTACGAATGTTTCTTGAAGTATTGGATCAACGAAACTTGAACAGACGAATATCTACGTTTTCGATAACATCGATCAAATTTCTCTCTCGCGACATTTTAGTGAACCCAAAATTCCTCGTAATAGATATCCTTTCCAGACGGAGGAAATTCATAAAAATTGTACAGCAGCCGAAATTTCTATTCCTTTATAAATTGATGTGCATCTGAGTTATTCTTCTTCCTACTTGAATTGTTAAGGACAAAACGTCAGAAAATGATAAGAGTTTTTAATAAAGACCGTATTATTATTCAACCGCGATCTCATTACTCGCGGCATACATGCATAGAGCGATTACTCATTCATTAATCGAACTTTATGAACGATATGAACTTCAATATTTGATAAATGGAAGACCACTGCAAGTGCAAACAACTGAAAATGGTTCATCAATCTAGCTCGTGAAAGCGTAAGAAGCGATTCTAACCGTTAACGATCATCGATAGAGAACTATATTATTCAAACAATCATTCTCACAAAAAAAAAAAAAACAGATTACAAAATGATCTGAATGAAATAGATTGTTCCAATGATTATTCCAATAAAATAAATAGGTTATACCAAAAAGAAATTTTTAGATAATCCGACAAAATTTCATTTATGGAACTTGCAAAATTTGTGAACTTGTAAATTTTACAATATCACTGAACAAGAATGAACGAGAAATAAAACCTGTTTGCCCTACGTCATTTTCCTTAGGGAATACGGTGCTGGCGAATAAACTTCAAGTGTTATATCCACGCCTGATATGAATATTGTATCTGTCTTGTATTTTCGTAAAAGTGACAATGTTTACAGTTGAGAATTTAAAATAATTTCATATGGAGAGCGACAATTTCAATAAGACCTTTGGTGAACATCAATCGATCAGACAAGAATGCAGACATTTGTAATTCTAATATTTTTATTGTAACTTTGCAGTGAGACAGTTGTGGTCCTACGTTAATATACCACGTTTTCTTATTTTTAGAAATGGAATTAATTTGGCGGAACAAAAACAAAATACCCTGTAGATCGTGGTCGGAGCATTCTATAATCCCACAAAGTTTCATGCAGATCGATAAGTAGAGGTGTTTTCTTGTACTGTAAGTAAGCAGATCCCGCAGGCTCCCGGTACTCGGGGATCCCCTAAAGAGACGCCATAGGACGATGAACCCCGGGTACGTGAGCGCACACACACCATGGGGATAATGGGTAAACAATAATGAGGGAGAAAACGCAGGTGGAACGAGGTAGAAAAGGAGGCGGTGGAACGGCGTTAACGAGCTAGAAAACTAGCGGAAATTTACACTCTGACAGATCACGGTCGTCTCCTTATGAACGATATAATAATAATAACTATAATAATGTTATCGGTACGATCTGGCTTAAAGACGGGGTTCCCCGTTGGAACGTAAAAACTCGTCGCGTCGTGTGTATCAGCAGGTGAAGTGAAGGTGCAAAAGCGCGCGATCCGATGCGCTCCGTCGAGCGTGCGCGGTTGCTGGCATGTAATGACAGTGCCGCGTTCTTTATTATGCAACGTCATCGAAGGGAACGACCGAAAGCGAAAAATCGCCGATAGCAATCAATCCCGAGCGACCAGATTGCCTCGCGATCGAGGCGAGAGTGAAACCATTACGCGGCGAGCGCGCGTATTTTAATACCAGAACGTTCGGCAGCGATCGGGTTCCCTCGATAAGCATCGCTGATCGTTACGCGTACGGAACCCACTGATTGGCTATCTCGATCGCGGCTCGAAAAATCTTGACTAATGGCGGGAATTTCAACGCGTTAAATCTTCTTGTGAAAATCGACGCCGATCTATTATCGTAATTAGTCGGGATTTTGTTTCGCAATCTCAAGCTTTCTATTGCTACCTTGCGAAAGTTATGATGTAGAAAGTTGCACGGAGAATCTCGAAAATGGTCATTTTTCATGCACGACTGCCTTCTTAATACAGGAATATTTTCAACGCTTTAAGGACTCAAAGATTGAACAGCCAAAAATTTCGTCCCACTCCTGAAATTGTGACATTTTCAAGATTGAAGGTTTCAAAGTTTTGTAATTATAAAACTTCGCAGTTAAAAAGTTCGAAATTCCTAAAATATTAAAAGTTTCGAAATTCTACAGTTACAATATTCTAAGGTTCGAACCCCTGCATTGTCCCTTTAAATTAGATTACGAAACACCTTCCCTCGTTTTCTTTCCCAGAACAATAACATGTATTTTCCACAACGCTAGCAATAAATACCGGTGATATATTGTTGCTAATTTTGCTTAGAAGTCTGGATTGCGTAACGGTCCGTTGATTCACGTATCCAATAATCCAGCTTTGTCTGAATTTGAAAGATAGACCTCATCTGTTTCTGAAATCCTAATAACATGTCTAACGCAGTTATAATCCAATATCGTATCTGAAAGGTAATTTACAATCCTCTAACCTGCAGATCTATTTCGATAATTTAATTAATTTTCGAATGTCGATACAAACGGTTGTCATTGGAGAACATTAAAATTGTATCTAATGAGTTATAAACTTCTAAAGTCCCATTTTGGGAAACGGTAATTTATAAAAGAACGATAAATAAGAAAAAAAAATCAGTGAGTCACAACCCACTATGGGAATCTCGGAGCTAACATGGTACGTCACCAAATCCGCACAGTGTGACGGAACACGTGTTCGTTGGAAAAATTCCCAGAATCTGACGACGAAGAGAAAGAAGCATCTCGATACGCGCCATACGCAAGCAAGTCACGACGAAGACGAAGAAGAGTGGTCAGAATAAGGAGAAAAAGATCGGCAACGAGGACGGCCACGTGGACGATGAGTACCTGAAGCCTCTCATCTAGACGGTGGGGAACGTCAATTAATGCCTTTTCAAGGTATTGCGTAATCGTCTAGACTAGCTGACCTCTTTATCGCTCTTATCTGCCCGTCAAGGTTGATTCATAGTCGACAAAGATGTTATTAGCCGCCGTTAGGCTCGCAATTACATCGATCGCGTCTCTATTTGTCCATCGATCTTCCCATGATTTCTGAAAGCGTGCTTTTTTAATCGTGTCGGCCGCCACCGTGTATTTTTAGC
This sequence comes from Megachile willughbiella, assembly GCA_945859595.2. NCBI lineage: Eukaryota > Metazoa > Arthropoda > Insecta > Hymenoptera > Megachilidae > Megachile > Megachile willughbiella. The sequence goes on along the minus strand of OX243795.1, from coordinate 17,649,459 downwards.
TCTGTTCGAGAAAGATTTCCAGAGTAGAAGCAAGGATGGTCTTTCGTAGAGAAGGAATATTTCTGTCTGGTTCCCCTCTTGTTATCCTCAATATTCGAGTTGGTTCAAAGAAAGTATCACGTAACACAAGGGAAATCACCGTCCGCTTTTCACGAATGTATAGAATTTTTCATCTTTATCGGGGATCCCGACGATCCTTCCCATTTCTTTCTCGCGCGCCCTCCATCTCCCCGGCTCCAGACTCTTATAAATACGCGAAATTGCGGCGCACGGTGGCCGAAACTTTTCTACCCGTTAAATGGCCTGAATTTTATTAACAATAGCGTCCAGAAGCGTCTTTCGCTTAACTTCATCCAAAAGATAAATACGAAAATATTTATCCAGTTGTTCGGATAATAGTATAAATATACGGTAACTTGGAAATAAACATTTAATTTCGTATTTTAGTATTATTACGGCTACTTAAGTGACCGCCATTAGCGAGATCTCCCTTACAAATTGGCATACACGCAACGTACGAGACGCAACCTCGAAGAAAACCCCTCGGCAAAGAACCTGGCTGGCAGACGTCGATGCAAGAACGAGCCAGGATTTTTTTTTCCTCTCTTTGAGCGTCCAGAGCTGGCAGGACTCGTCCGACAGGACAGCGACAGGTCGTCCTATGAGTGTTCAGACCTCGTATGCAAATCTTGCCCGTCCTGTTTGCGCCGGACGAACGTGGCCGTGTCGTCTCTGGAAATGGCCAGTCAGGGGGTAAAAGGGGGGACCAGCAACCGCGGAGGAGGTCGAGGTTGAAACCCGGTTATACGACGCTTTGCGGGTCGCGTCCTCGTCAGGGACTGGGTCGAGGTTGTTCAGGGACCAGGTACGTAAAAAGCGGCGGCAGCACGCGAGCGAGCGAGCGCGTGAAAGCTTCGTGAAAAGTGTCGTCTCGGAGATGTGGATTTCGACCGGTCCTGTCTGTCGCGTTCTTTCTTCCTCGTCCAGCCTTTCTCCGTGGCTGGACGACCCTCGGGAGGTCGAACCAGTTCCAGACGAAAGGTTGTCCCGTGCTTTCTCGACGGGGGAATTTCACGGGCACCTGGATCGTCCTTCGAACGACGTGTCTCCTCAACAACGTCCAGACGACGAGACGCGGCGAGCCTCTCTCGCCTTGCGATCGTTCGCTGTTTTATTTCGTATGCCAGATATCGCATTCTGATTCTATGCCTCCCGAAGGCTGCATCCATGACCATTCTGGGATGAATTTCCTCGATGTACTACTTAGGGATGAGAAATTGTCTAGTTACGCTCTGTATTACTTTTCTTTCTATTTTCGTATACCATTTTTTCCCTTATTCACTGTTAAAGGGTAATTGTAGGTATTTTTGCATAAATATCATTAAATTACTTATACATCTGTTTTAGTGCTCTTGTTCAATACGAAGAATATTTCTTACTTAAAATGTTCCGCTCGTGTTCGACACATTTAGAGCTACTGCGCATACTGCATGTCTTACTTTTTAATTACGACAGTTTTTAAAACACAAATACACATATCCTCGAATAAATGTTGATAAATTGATCCTATATCTGCATCTTCACAGTCATTAAATATAAAAAGAAGCAATAAATTTCATAACATTTAATTTGTATTTGTCTCACAATTCAGGTTTGGCGTCATTAGTTACTGCGCAACCACTACGCGCAACTTGTGTGCCCTTTCCGAACGCGATTAAATGCCATGTCTAATAACGGCAATTATTGAAAGATAAATGTACATATTTGCAAATAAATACTGCTATACCAGTTCTATATTACAACTTTTACCGTCTATAAAACGATAATTTTGGTCTATAGCCGTATTGCTAGACAATTTTTTGGCGATTTGCTAGATCGCGTTCCCAGCCATTTTTTCGCTTCCAAGTTTACGCCACAGGTTTTTCGCAAGTTGCCAAATAGCTTTCGCGGATTGCAGGGCATCCTTGGGCCGTTCGAAACGACACGACACGCCGATTGCAATTAGAAGCATAGCGTTACAACAGAGCGGCTCACGATGGAGGTGAAAGTCGGACGAGCGTCTAGACGTGTTTACTCGCGCGCGGACGCCGCGGCGCAATCGCCGCGATTGCATTGCGACAAGGAATGGTGACTCGGGATGCTTTCCTTCACGGTTTTCTCGCCGAGTAACCGGCCACTCGAGCGTGTTTCTGCAACGACGAGGACGTTGTATATCCACCGGTCGACGGCGTACGTGTCTCGCACGCGTAAAACGCGCCTCACCGCGCTTTCCAAATTGCGCGATTTCCCGAGAAATCGACTGGGCTTCGACCTCCCAGACACGTCGTCGTTCATGTACCGTCGATTCTACGGTTTTATCGTTGCCCTTAGCGGCGATTTAACCGCGTTGCTTGCCGCACGGGCGCGAGCTGATCACGAATGTCCGGCACGAAACAGCGATATACCGCGGGAAACGATCTTTGTAATCCACGAATGATTTGCATTTAACACCTTCTGTCGTATTCCGTTTGTCGATTCTTGTAAGATAGACGGCAGGAGAATCGTGAGGGATTACATTTAAAAATTTGACGCGTAGAGTAGAATCGCGGAGGAGCAATTCGAAATTTCAACTTGGAGATGCAGTTACGTTAAAAAAAATGGAGGAACGGTCTAATTTGACCCGTTTGTTATTGAATGTATCAGATTATACCGGATCGGTCAAGATTCGGTCCGGTCAAAGTATTACGGAGTATTGCGACGAGAAGATGGAGCGATGCCACGCGTCGAGCATTTCCCGCGCGTTCCATATACAGACACCTATTTTTAAATGAAATCGGTGCAACACCTACGTCAATCAGACGACTTCGGTGTCGTCGTGACAGGAATAAAATCACGGCGTCCGTCGCTCTAGAAATAAATACGTCTAGACGTCCAACTTTCACTTGGCCGTCATTGACAGGCTAACCTTCCGCGGTATACTTTTCAAGAACGCGTCCACGCGATTTCCGGGGCCAGACACTTTGATCGATTGTTTCGTACCAGAACGAGCTGTTGTATCTGTTCTTTCGCGAATCGTGTGCATGACACGCCATTCGAACATTTGTACCCACTTAATTTCGCAATATCATTTATCATTGTTCGCCTATGATAAACTCGTTTCCTTCTTAACTGTTATATATGATTATGGGTCTGTGTCTGTGAGATATGGTGCGAAGGATGTAATATACGCCCATTATGTTGTCACGGATTTGTGGAAACGGCACATTTTTTACATTGGCGATATAGCAAGAGACTTCGTCAGTGATGGGTCTCACGAATTTTTTTATGCTTTTATGTTGAAACGGGGTATAGTTCATACAAAAAAAAGAAAAATACAACGGAATGAAGAGTAAGATATTAGAATGCAATCGTAGAATTCACTCTTAAACATTTTCAGTCCATAATAGTCTCTAAGAATAAGATCAAATGCATTGCTTACGGCGTACTGTTATACCTGACATGTATCGGCGTTATAAGGCGCGCTGTACGTGTTGGAACGGTGATTTAGAAGCGCTGTTAAATATTAACTCCAGCGTGATTACCGTGGCAGACAGTTACAAATAAATGATAATTGACCGGCTCTCTTGATGTACTGTTACCTATACGATATACATATTAATATCGCGAGACTTAGTGGAAGGGTATACATATTGGTACGATGATTTGGACGTGATATAAAGTTGCTGCGAGGAATATTAACAGGATCGCGCGTTGACTCATTGATTAATTGATCGTCCATTGCAAGCAAAAAGCGTCTCCGATATTTTCTGAAACGCTGCTTTTTGTCGGTGTTTCGTTGCCGATGACTACTTCAGCAGCGAACAACGTTGCAGGTGAGTAATATTTATGCGCGTGATTCATCAGTGTGCCAAGTGTCGAATAAGTTACGTATCTCAGATTGCATCGATACGAAATTTTTAATCCTAAAAAATTTGGTGGATTCATCATTGCTGGATTTATGGTCGAGGATGTTATCGGGTTTAATGTGTACCGTGAAATTAGTAATTTTCGCGATTTGTTTCGCTGTTACCAATGAAAGCGACACGAGCGGAAACAGTCGTGGCAAATGAATCATCGTTCCTTTTGTCAGTGGAATTAGGCAGAATACGTGTCTGACTAGATTAGAGGGAAACGTGGACGTGCCAGCCGCATATAGAGCTCAAAAATTGCACTCGTCTGACCTCGGACTGTAACTTGAATACTTATGGTCTCTTTTACTGCTGACCCTATTAGGGGTGTTAAGTTACAGGAACAAAGTATTACTGGTTCTATTAGCAGATACATATCGTACAGATAAATCACCAGACAATACAAGCTTCTTTTTCATGTACAATTAGCCAGAAAGTTCTTCGCTCTTTTTCGTCGTTATTTTTAATTAAACGTGAACATTACAGCGCATATAATAAATATGTATTTTTGTAATAAAATTCTGACGAGGACTCGAAAACAAGATCGGAACGTACGATAAAATTCATGGTAATGTAATTAAATATATAATTAAAATCTGCGTTATTGTACCATAAATCTGAAATTAATATTGAGTGACTATTTTTACTGTACATTCAAATGAATGAAGATTTTTTTCATAAATATTGGATACCAAAGCCCCTAGATGTCTAAAAATCCAAAATTACACAAAATTAACGAGTATGATATTTGCCAGTCGTCATATTTTAGGCAAGACTCGACGAAGGTGTAAGGATGAAAATACGAATGGTTACTGTAGAAGATAATATAAATTCATTAGGGCGTAGAATCGAAAAGGCGAGGAGGAGAGTGTCGAGGTCTGGTTGCAGGTCAAGGCGGGCCATTAAATAAAGTTTTCATGGACGCGAAAAGTTCGTTCAGCCCCCTTTGGTCCGGATAGCCGTTGAATTGTTAACGCGTGCAATCTCCGCGGTCGTCTGGCGCTATCGCTTATCGTGTCTTTCGGTTCGCCACTGGAACGTAAATTTCCGTCGGACAGGGTCCGGCGAATCGCGCGAACTCGTCTGGCCGAGTTCCGGTACGAGCCCGAGTAACCACGCCCGTTGTAGATGAGCCTTCAACCCAGCCAGCCCTCCACGAATCTTTTATGGGGTTGAAAAATTCACTCGTCCGACCGTCGATTACGAGGGTCGATCTTGCCGACCCTCTTCGCCTCCTCCACCCTCTCTCACGGCCGAATAACCTAATTTCTGCGCCACCCCTTTTGATGATGGATTATAGAGACATCGCCCGTGTTACGCGTACACGTGTGTCCGTTAAACGTGTGTGTGCGTTAAACGTGACTACGATTTGTCGTATGCAAATCTCTCGCTTTTTGCCCGGTATTTTCTTTCCGAATGTCTAAGTCGTTACAGTCGTTTGTTACTTTTTCTAGAAGATAGAATCTTCCCGAGTTTCTTTGCTACTTTTAATTCGAACGATTACTGTCATTCGTGTGTCGTGGATATCTGCTATTAGTGTCACGTGCAGGAATACGTAACGGCAAAAAACTAATGGTAATGATCTGTAACTATCGAAAGCAATTTATGAACTTCGAAAAATCGAGGTAGGTATATGTCTGTGGGAGAGCTTCTATTGTTCGGTGTAATAATGGACGTGTTATTTATTAACTCTTCGTTGAGGTCCGTTGTGGATTCCTGTTTTTTTTTTCGAGATATATGAATGTGACGCATATTTCATTGCGGATGAAGTTATCAAAAATATTTCTTGCTTTTTGTAGTTAATTTTTTATCTTCATTTTTATGAGATGTAAATTAATGACCTAACACGATACCTCTGCAAATCAATTTTTTATTGTTTTAATTCTGTTAAAAATTAGCCATTTAACGTGATCTACGATATTTCTGTAAATAAGTTTTCAAATCAGAAAAGAATTTATTTGTCCTTAGTTTTATCTAACAAAAGAATCGTGCAACTACATAATTGCTGTTTTCTTTACTGAATTTCTTGTAGTTGTTTTAATCTAGCTATCAGATTGATCGTCTAACAAATTTACTGGAATTCCTTTCTGTGCCCGTCAACTTGAATTACAATACTGTTTGTTCCGTAATCGAGTGGCTACCGTATCGTCGACGGCCAAACACGTTTGTCGACGTGAGTCAGTCGAAAACAATGAGACGATCCTCGAGAAAGCGGCAAGAACATCGAGACGTCGGAACGTCGGACGTTTCTCGATTTATTTTTCAACTGTCGCTAGCGAAAGAAATCGTGGAAACGGCTGGCAGAAGAACGACGGATGTCGTGTCTCGCAGATAAGGCCAGCCTTCGACGAACACGTCCACGTAATTCCCTATCTAATCAGGGTAGCCATTTATGCAAACTAGTTGCTAGAACGGAACGCGTTTCTATCGTCTGGTACGACCGTTTTTTCCTCTATTCCTTTTCCTTTTTCCTCCGTTTCCAACCTACAGCTTTGTACGTGCACGAACGAGTCTCTATTAATCCTCCTGTTCTCGGATCTACTTATATGACATGAAATTCAGATCACGTGTACACAGAAAATCTACTGTATCATTACTTATATTTATATCGACGATCTTACAAGCTTTCTTCGTGATATATGAATAAAATTATCATTTAGGTTATTTATGTTATGTGCACTAATTATGCTACTTATTTATGCTAATCATACTATTTATGTCATTAATCCAGAGGAGCGGCTGTGGACTCATCGATTTTAATCAAACTTTTTTCCGCATAATCTAGATGACAAATAGGATATATACAGCGTTTTGCCTAACCAGTCATGCCTCTAACGACTCTACAATGTTTTTGACTGGTCTAGATAACTTCATTATTTCGTTATGTATTTACAAATTTTTACTTGCCACTTGCATTTATTTTCAGTGGCAATTAATCGGCGTCCGTCGATCGACAGCGTTTCGTTAGCGGATCAAGGCCATGTACGAGCGTGACTACATCGCTACCGATCGATCTCCCGTTCGATTTCTTTTGTTTCCTGCGGTTCTTGTTTGTCGCTTGTGTCGCGCTTCCTATCGCGGTTTCGCGTGAAATTTACAAGACTCGTCGCCGTGCAAACGAACGAACGCCGCACGAAAATAACCTTCGCCGACATGGATCATAAATCATTCGATCGTGCTGCAGAATTTCACGCAAATATCCTGAAATAAATATTCATCGTCCCCGTTGTTCGACGACGACGCGAACTCCGCGTTGAATTTTTCATTCGGCGCGGATGGCACGTGGCGTGCCGCGTGGGCCATCGGTGGCCCACGGCGTAGCTCGTACGTTTTAACCCGGGAAAAGCGTCGTTTGAATTTCAAACAACAACGCGAGATAAAGCTGAAAAGGCACTTCGTAAATTAGATATTGTACAGAAGTCTTCACAGGCCTCGAGACACGCGCGACGCTCTGGGTACATTGTAAAATTACATCGCGATAAAACACCGTCGAAATCGGCGTGTAATAACGGCAAGATGTTCCTCGAAATATATCACGAGCGTTGTTTAATGCAATTCAAGAAATGCCGCGTGATGCACAAAGTAGTCTACGATGTTCAACGAAGCAGTGTATAATGGCTCATAAACTGGTTTATGGCGGCCATGAAGTAACTTACAATGATTCACAATGTAACCACGAGAATTTACGTCTGGCCCACAAATCAGCTCGTCATGGTTCACGGAGTCGTATACATACAATGGACCACAAAATGCTCTATGATGCTGTAACATAGCGTGCCGTGGCTCGTAACAGTCCATAAAGTAACTCATTAAGACTTACAAAGTAGTCGGCGATAACTCGCAAAGTAAACTCAAAGTAGTAGAAACCGACAGGGTATCCCACGTGTTTATCTTGAAAGCACGAGTACTTACGCCCAATTTGTACAACTCACGAAATGATTCATTCTACCACAAATCTAAACTCTCTTGGCCGAAAGTTCTGATATTCGGTTTACGGCTCTGGTGTACACGTGTCGGCGATTATCTCTAGAATCGTGCTAGTAGCAAAACTCGATCCGTTCGCAAAAGGTTTCCGTCTGGATTTCTTGGTCGAAGACTTTTCCTTCTCGTATATACGTCTGGGTAACGAGCGGCCGATAAGATGATCCCCGTCTCGTCCTCGACGAACGTGTCCCTTTGTCAGCGTCCGTCGAATTCTCTCCTTCCCCTGCGGATAGAGCCAGGATTTCTCGGGGATCTTCCTGAAATTCACACGGCTACGGGTTTCTCTCCAGACGACACCGATGGACGTGTCTTAATCCGAGCCGAAGCTTCCCTGCGAGAGACGGGTTCTCTCCAATCGATTGTCGTTGCTGCTTTTTTACCTCCTCGATGTCCATCGTCTACGGATGGTTACTGGAAATCGAACGCACTTGGCTCCTTCGTACCATATTCGTACTTAACCAACTTGTGAACTAACCAAAACAATTTCCATTCTAATGTTATCAGCTTTGATACCTGTAACCTAACCATACTTGACTTGAATTAAACTCTACCTTGATTTGGTTTAACTTAACCAACTTGTGAACTAACCAAAACAACTTCCATTCTAATGTTATCAGCTTTGATACCTGTCGATAACCTAACCTTACTTGACTTGCATTAAACACTAACCTATCTTGATTTGATTTGACCTAACCAACTTATGAACTAACTAAAACAATTTCTATTCTAACCGATATTTATATCTGTCAAGAACATTTCCTCTGTTCTAAGATCAATTCTAAAGCTAATAAAGTTGTCTTTAAAACACACCATGTATTTAAAGATTCCGACCCCATCATATCACCCTTCCGTAACGCAAGGGATGTCGAAGGCATTTCATTCGCGAGCTACGAAATATTTGTAGGGTCGATAGAGGCCGTGTTCCGTGCAGGAACAAGTATACGGAACTGGACGAGTATGAAAGAAAAAGTTTGTCGACGCGGTAGTTTCCACCCCCCCATAAAGTACTCGGATCGTCGTCAGGATCTCGTTAAAGGGATCACGAAATTTTATACACCCGGCCAGAACGTTCCCGGCTTATCAAATTCCTCGGCTTTCCTCGCATAAGCGCACGATCTCCCTTTGAGGAGATACACCGACGCTTGTGGCGTTCCATCTCGTCGCTTATACGACGACCGGGAACTCGAGGAATCGTTCGGGAGATTACGAGCGGAGATGCGAGAACGAAAGGGGAAAAAAACGGGGATTTCGAACGTGAGACTATGGAGGAACTTGCCGGGTTTATTGTAAGAGACTACGTAGGGAGGATGTGGGTCGTGAAGAAAAATTTAACGCGTTCTCCTCGAAGATACCGAAAATGGAGCGGAAAGATAAATATATCGGTGCATGCAGAATAGAAACTGACACCGATGACGTCGATGTACAATGTTCGCCTTCGACCATTCATAATCTTGCATTATTTGCTACGTGACTAAACTTTGTTCATTTATATGAAATACAAAAATACACCTTTCATATGTAATGCAGGTAAGTATTCAGATAAAAATATATTCACTCGAACATTTGTGAATACGCAAGCACCGAGTAACACTTATTTTACATTAGGAATATAACATGAAATTTAACAAAAAAAATTGTAGAAATTGATATAACATATGTGTTATTTTATAATATTCTTGTATCATGAAATCGTGTCAGACTTTATATCTTACAAAATTTATTTTCAATAGGAGTAAGTGACAGTCAGCCATTTTGTACGAAGCATATAGACAGACTTATATAGTTATTTTCGTTGAACTTCAAGTTTTAAATTCATATAACATATGTGCTATTTTGTAATACTTTTGTATCATGAAGTTGTGTCAACCTATGTTCAAAATCTGTCTTCATTTATTGCAAGTGATCAGCCATTTTGTTTTAAGAAGATCGACAACAAGAAACAACTTAATCTCGAAATGTGATAAATAAATATTTGCCAAATAAATCAGGCACATCCGAAATTCCATATTAACGTCTCGAAACGTGGAGGCGTCAATAACACGACCACGTGTCGAATCATCCCTTCTGTAAGGCCTGTCAAAATCCATCCCCGGTCGCGGTTCGCGCGTACACGTCGTCGACCAAAGGCTGATTCGATGTTCGATTGCTCGACGTACACACAGTCGGAAGCCACACGGTCGGAGACCTCCGACAATGGCTCGACAGGGGATGCAATCGGTGTACACACCCCCAACGACGGACATTTCGCCGGCTGAATGGTGGTCGAAAGAGCCACCGACGTAATTGAATCTGCGCGGACTTTATTTCCCGCCTCGGAATTGTCCTCGTGCCCGATGCTTCGTTAACGCAAGGATCAAGATTTCTTGCGATTCATTTTTCATATCTTTATACTTTCTTTTATAATCTAGATATATTACAGTGAGAGCTGGTGGTTGAAAAACTAATCGCAGTTTTTTGCGATTAGACATGAGTTAGATAAATATGTTACATTCTGGATAACACGTCAGTACGTGTCCTATTAGTATAGAAGGATAACACGTTAGGATAATTTCTATTCTTTTTTGTATTGTACTATACTTGTGTAGGTTTACACTCTACTGCGGTAGATATGTATACTACTACAGGTGTACATGTTAGTCTGTAGATATGTTTACATGTTACACCTCTATATTCACATATGTTACATATGGTGGTATACAAGCTACACGTCTACAAGTATACTCATCAAAAATTAAAATTCGCACTGCAATGGTTGAAAATTTAATTTAGAATAATGGAGAATGAAAATTTAAATTTGAGTGACGAAGATTGAAAATTTAAATTTGCAAGGTAATGGTAGAAAATAGAAATTGGAAAAGTGTGAAGAGTCGAAAGCGATCGAAATCGCGCAACACGAGAGAAAAGTGTAATGCGCAGAATAACTCCATAAATGTTAAAAAGAAGCGAAGAGTAGTTGGAAGGAAGTTTGGCCCTTTCCTGAGCCACGATATCCTGCGACGTTTCCGCTTTAAGCGCGACCCAGACAGCGGTCTGGGTTAGGTCCAAAAAAGCGTGCTCGAATCCGGCACCCCGAGTGCCGTATTCTAGCCTCAACCCCCGCCTCCGTGTCTGCTCCTGGAAGGACGAATACGAAGGTCTGGCGAAGAAAAGGACAGGGAACGGGACAAGAAAGGTGGAAAAAGGACGACAGGGTGCACGAGGCGAGGTGGCGGCGGAGCAGAAAGGGGAGGAAGACAACGCCTCGGGGGCAGTTTTATTTAAATCGGACTCGGGGAGAAAATGTGGTCTCCGGAGGGTTGAAGCGCACGGTCGAACACCATGGTAAGTTGGCTCGTATATTTTTTCGAATTATTCCACGGGAAAAGACTGTAAAATGTTCCTGCGGTTCTCGCGATCCGGCCAAAAGGAAGACGGGGAGGAACGATGGCTACAGATTTTCGGTTTTACCCCCTCGTTACTCTTACGCTGAATTAACGTTGCGTATAATGAAACGGTCGAACCTTAAGGGAGTATTCGGAACCAGAATGTTTCGGAATGAATTCTCTTTTTAATTTCGGCATGTTTATTAGACGTGTAAATTAATTCGAGTTTTTTTAAATTAAACTACTCTCTTTCCATTATGTTATGTTCTCAGGAGATAATATCTGAGTTGTTATACTTCTTGGATTGATTTCACCAAAGTTTGTTAGTAAATATAGATGAGATGGGTTTATTAGTTAATTGTTTACTTATTGAAAAATATCAGAAATAGAAAGCATGATAGATATCTTGTCAATAGGTGACGCAAGTGTAACTTTTCAAATTAGATTGACACACAAAATATTAAGCTAGGAAGTTCAAAATGGTATCACCACTATAATTTATCGCCAAATTGAAGTTGGCACTCTTCTACGTAAAATTTTGGTAACAATCAATAATTATCATTTAAATATGATATAATAATATTTGCAAAGATGTACGTGTCTAAGTAAATAATCATGATGTACCCATACCTAAATTTAAAAAAATTTTTTTTACCGTAATCTTGATAGCTACAAAAGAAAGGGAGAAGAATTACTGGAAATCGATATAGGCAAGTGTGGTATCAGCGCCGTATCCTCGCAAAGGCTTTATTTTCAGCTCGCGAATCGTTCGCCTTGCAGATGGACGACGCACCTAAGAGCTGTTGGACTTAAAGCCGCGTTCGTAAGTGTGTATCCAGTGTCGATATCGTCGACGCCTACCTGGAAAATGGAATTTTCGAGTGTTCGTCTGCTACGTGACCTGAATTCACCGATGATACGCAGCGATTCTCTTATTTTCACTGCCTCGCCTTCGATCCTCCTCGCGAGGAGATGTTCGCGAATCGGGAATCGTGGGTACAAAGGTTTCAATTTTTAAATTCTCAAATATACAAATACCGGAATTTTGAAATTTTTTAAGTTTCGAAATTTTTAATTTTCAAGATTTAGGAATTATTTAAGTTACAGATTTCCAAATTTGCAAATCCCAAAATTTACAAATTTCGGTTTCCAAAATTTACAAATTCTCAAATCCCTAATTTGACAAATTGTCAAATTGTCAAATTACCGAATTTCTAAATTTCCAAGTTCTCAAATCCTCAATTTCCTAAATTACCAAATTCTCAAATTACCGAATTTCTAAATTTCCAAATTCTTATGCCCCTAATTTCCCAAATTACCGATTTTCCAAATTTCTAAATTCTCCAATCTCCAATTCCCAAATTCTGAAATTTCCAATTTTCCAATCTTCAACTTCCCAACCTCCCAAATTCCAGAATTTCCCAACCTCGAAATTTCTAAATTTCCACACCCCAAATTTCCAATATTCCTAAATTTACAAAGTCTCAAATTTCCAACACACATAAAATTTGTTTACCCTCATTCTGTTATTACCGCCATTCCTCGAGAATAAAATAAAAAAGTATCTATAAAAGTAGCTATAAGTAAACAAACAATCAACGCAATTTAAACGAGCAATAATTACCCGGTAATTTTTTCTTCCGTAATTATTGTTCAACCTCTCTGGCCCAGATTTCGATGAGAAATCTCGATGCTTTCTACGTCTCCTCCTTTCTGATTACTTATTCCGATCGTTGATTTATTTTGTGGAGCACGCCTCGACCGGATCGCATGGCCGGCAATTAAATATCATTTACGAATAAATAATCGACGTACCCGTGAGCCGGTAATTAATGAGCAAAATTAATACGCGGCCTTAATTGACCCGATTTAATTTCACGTTACGCACCAGCGACGAGACGGCGACGACGAAGGCGAGAGAAAGAGCCCGGGAAACTTGAAATGGCGTCCAATTATCCGGCGCGTAACGATATCGTCGATTAAAAAGAGGAAAAAAAAACCGTGTCTCGGCAAGTAATGACCGTCTACTGAATTTTTCTGTCAACTTCGCTCCTTTCGTACGCGTTGCGTGGCGATGACCTCGTTCTAAATTCATTTTAGAAGTCATTCACCGTGGTCACTCTTATATTAAACATCCATATCGGATCAGGCAAATATACAATTATATATTTACCTTGCAAAAATGGTAGCATCACGAAAACGATTAGGTTTTGACAAAAATTTTTACAAAATTCCTAAATGTAAATATAATAATATTTACTGTATTATTATATTTATAAACACTAACGAATTTATGTAATAATAGTGGTGAAAAGGAAGTTCAAACTAGCCACATGCGTATGTGAATATTTGTAAATTCCGAAACGTTTCATATCACTTTGGTAAATCTTTATTAGTTTCATTAAAGTTCATTATAGTTTCATTAAATAAAAGGAACTGCTAATGGGCGAGTGGTCGCTAATGGTACATTTCCTTCCTCCTAGCCTATGTTTGATTTTATTCCTTCCAACTCGTGCACATGTTCATAAAAACTTCGTTAGTTGTATGAAATGCAGTGCTGTAAAAGTATACCTTCTTGTATCGTTCATGTTTAACCTTCTTTCGTCGGGTCCGTTTCGTAGAGTCGCGCTTTGTTCACCGTCTTGTTACGGCCATCTTGTTTACATTAGCATCGCGTTCCAAAATTCGACTTCATTAAACATTGCTGAAATACCTTACTGTGGTGAAATCTACTGAACTTTCTCGTAAAACTTCATTTTTGCAATCAAGCCCCAAGGTCGAATTTTTCGACTCGTGTCAAGCAGACCAGCAGATTTCTCGAATTCGGTTTAGAGAGATGTAGCATCGCCAAGTAACCGATTTCGCAAGTTTCTCGGAAAAAGATGAAGCGGAAGGAGCGCCGTAAGAAAATGTTCTCGTCGAACGGGCCAGGACAATGGGTAGAAGTCGGCAAATAAAGGAAGTCGGAGGGTGCAGATGGATGGTGGAGGGTGCATCGACGCGGAAGGAAACATCGTGGAAGGAAGACAACGAGGCGAGCAAAGGAACACAGGAGGAAAATGCGGACGCGAGACATGCGCGGAATCGCGGTAAAAACGCGGCGGAGCTAGACGACGCCACGTAGTCGCGACGAAGAAGAAGGTTTTCTCGAAAGCGAGACGAGCCACGTACGTGACTCTCGCCGGTTTTCTGTCGTCTTCCTCGTCTCGGCCCGTTTCCGAGCCACGGCCGGTATTATTATTCCTAAGAACATCGCGATCGAGACGCGAAAAAACCTTCGAGACGGCAGGGAAAGCTTCCTTCTTATTCGCGGAATCGTGATCGACGTGGAAATCTCGACTCGAACGGGGGAATCGTAAATGGTATCTACGCTGGCTGAACACCGGTCCGCTGGATTTCTCCGCGAAAAATTCAGAACGTGAACGACCAAGTCGAAACAGACGAACATTCTTCGATTTTCGGCAATTTTGAAATCTAAAACTTTGCAAGCGTGGGACTTGCAGCGTTCGAGAAACCAAAAATTCTTTGTGGATATTCAGAAATTTGGAAATTTTCAATTCTAAGACTTTGGGAGGTTGGGTACAGTGTTTGAGAAGCTAAAAATTCTTGATGGATGTTCAAGAATTTTGAAATTTTTAATTCTAAGACCTTGGGAGGTTGGGTGCAGTGTTTGAGAAGCTAAAAATTCTTTATGGATGTTCAAGAATTTTGAAATTTTAAATTCTAAGACCTTGGGAGGTTGGGTGCAGTGTTTGAGAAGTTGAAAATTCCTTATGGATGTTCAAGAATTTTGAAAATTTTTCATTCTAAGACCTTGGGAGGGTGGGTGCAGTGTTTGAGAAGTTGAAAATTCTTTATGGATGTTCAAGAATTTTGAAATTTTTAATTCTAAGACTTTGGGAGGTTGGGTGCAGTGTTTGAGAAGCTGAAAATTCTTGATGGATGTTCAATAATTTTGAAATTTTTCATTCTAAGACTGGGAGGTTGGGTGCAGTGTTTGAGAAGTTGAAAATTCTTTATGGATGTTCAAGAATTTTGAAATTTTCAATTCTAAGACCTTGGGAGGTTGGGTGCAGTGTTTGAGAAGTTGAAAATTCTTTATGGATGTTCAAGAATTTAAAAATTTTTAATTCTAAGACCTTGGGAGGTTGGGTGCAGTGTTTGAGAAGTTGAAAATTCTTTATGGATGTTCAAGAATTTTGAAATTTTCAATTCTAAGACCTTGGGAGGTTGGGTGCAGTGTTTGAGAAGCTAAAAATTCTTTGTGGATATTCAGAAATTTTGAAATTTTCAATTCTAAGGCTTTGGGAGGTTCAGTGCAATATTTGAGAAGCTGAAAATTCTTGATGGATGTTCAAGAATTTTGAAACTTTTAATTCTAAGACTTTGGAAGGGACTTGTAGCGTTCAAGAAGCTGGGAATCAGGTTTGGAGACTAGAGAAGTTGGGAATATTATATTTTAGAAGTTGTAGGTTATATTTTATATTATGTTACGTTGCATTCTTTTTCTTCGTCGTTTTGATACTAATGAAGAAAGCAAATATGAGTAAAAGCAAAGTGTCACGTAACTGGAGGTATCGATTTAATCGATAAAGAGGAGAATCAGTCGATACACCATTAAGCAAGGTTTCGTTTTACCGGTATCGCGAACATTTTTCGAATCGAAAAAAGAGAAAAGGCAGGTAGAAGAAAAACAATCGCAGTGTTCCGTAACCAGAGACTCCATCTATACCGCTAGACATAATATTTACGTTTACCCACCTGCCCCCTCGATCCGCCATGTTGAATCAGGAAGGTCGGCTGGAAGGTCTAAAAAGTACGCAAACTCATGCGTGAAAGATTAGCATTAATACGTCCACTATCGTCGTATTGTCTATTTTAATATGATCGAATGAAAATATTGAACTACATTAGTTGTGCTAATTAATTTGACATTAACCGAAAATCGATGTAACATAAGTGCTGCTTGTTTTTTGTCAATAAATTGTGTCAGATTTTAGAGATGTCTGAAATCAGTCATTATTTACTGTAATCTGTTCTTTTAAATATTAATAGAATAAACTGACAAAGTATTAACAATATAAATTCATAAAGTACGAATAAACCATCAGTAAACTAAATTGACAAAATATTAGACTACAAATAAAATAAACAGAATAAAATATCAATAAAGTTAAAAATACCGTTAAAATGTTTCCATAAAAATGTTCCCTGAACTTCAAGCTTAAAATGCGTTGTTTTACAGGACGTTTACGTCACCTAACCGCGTTAGCCTGGCGATGTTTCGTAATTATTTTAAACGCACTGATTATCGCGGGATAAGATAATTAAAAATGAAAAAGAAAATAAGAAAATAAATTGTGAATACTATTATGTAGATACGCACCGTGACGCGTGTGGTCGTCGTTGGTTCACCGGGGGGTTTTCAGAAGTACAATTTTAATTAAACGAGCAGCAGCACTGAAATAAAGTTGGAAAAAAGCGAAGCGAAGGAACGGGAACGTTGCTAGGATACATACCATATAATCGTAACACTGAAATGTCTTCCAAGTCTTTAAATTAGAATTACGATAATACAATACAATTAACGCGTTAACTGCCGCGGTGAAAATGGCCGTCTCTACCGACACACATTATAATAACAATTACTAACAATTACCACGGCCACTCTGGTACGATACAAGATTTATTATACCTTTATACTCTCTCATTTACAATATTATTCCTTCTCTTCGTTTACAATATTTATCTTTCCCTTTATTTATTACTTTTTATATCTTTTCATTCGCAGTATTTTTTAATTCCGATTTTGTACCTTGTAACTTGTCAAAGTTATAAAATTTATCAAACTTACTGCCTCTAATTTTAAGCTTGTATAATTTTTTTATAGCATGCAACTATGAATTCGAGGATGAAAATATCACTTGAAAGCTAATGTTCAGTACGGTTACTCGATAAAGTATATACGAGGATATTTATCATCCGAAGAAACTTTCTGACGTTTATCCATAAAATTTCAGACGCGAAGAACCTCTTCCGACAAGGTGTATTTCCCGAGATAAACCCATAAACAGATAAAAATGGATCAGTCCGTAAATACCGTGAAAATTTTTCAGGCCATCGTGCGCATACGTCAAGTATTTTCGAAGTCGACTTTCTCGAAAAACGAAGCCAGACGCAAACAAGTTTTATTGCATACTTTCAGCGTATATCTCCTCTCGCGAATATCCATCAATCTTTGCTGGATAAAGTAATCATTAAAAACAGAATGGTACGGAATGGAATAGAGAAACAAACGCGATGGCGCGTGTCGGACGAAAGAAAGGAATACCAAATGAAAATTATCGGGAGTACAACGGTGCGACGATCTTTCCCACAAGCGTGAATAATATCCTCCTCGTCTCCCTGTCTGCGAGCGATAAAAATTTGTCTGCGACCACGAGGCTGGCCGAGTTGACTCACAACTTTATTTATGAACGTTTGAAAAAAAACGTACGAGCTTCTGTAATAACAAAAACATTGACACATCGTCTCCGAGATAATTCCCGCGGTAAACCCGCGGGAACAGTCATTCGCCGCCGAATACGCGGACGGTGCTTTTCGCCGAAGACGTTTTGAAAATTTAGGAATTTGGGAATTTTAATATTTGTATATTTCATCATTTGGAAATTTAGATATTTGGATATCTAGAAATTTAGATATTTAGATATTTAGAAATTTAGTAATTTGGAAATTGAGAGTTTGACAATTTGGGAATTTGAGAAATTTGGGAAAATGAGGAATTGAGACAATTGAAAATTTGGGAAAATGAAGAATTGGGAAATTTTTGTGTTAAACATTTTGGAATTTTGGGAGATTGAGAAATTAGACAAATTGAAAATTTGGGAATCTGAGAAATTGGAAAATTTTAGTATTAGAAATTTTGAAGATCTGGATTTCCAGAAATTTGGGAAGTTGAGAAATTGCGAAGTCTGAAATTTGAGAAATTTAGTGTTTTGGAAATGTGAGAATCTGAAAGTAGGAATTTGAGAAATTAGAAATTTGGGAATGAGAATTTAGAAATTTGAGAAATTAAGAATTTGTAAATTTATAATTTAAAAAATTTGAAAACTAGAAAATCAGAAAAGTAGAAAATTGCATTTGCCCTCAAATGAGCGTCCATAAGTAGATGCGACCATAAGTGCGCAGCCACTGCCTGTTTTGAAGGAAATGCAGATTGCAGTTAAGATATGATATTTCGATGCGATCTCATTACCCTACATTATCATATCTTCTTTTCCTCGAGTTATTATTTTAATCCCAGATAAATATAGAACCGGGTTAAGGATACGTTGGAAATTTACTCACGCGTACGATCATCTCCATTGTCTACCTACATTCGTTCCGAAATAAATATTCAACGTGTAATATTATTCGTGCGAGGAAATTTCCGATAGATTCTATTTTATCCTCGTTGTATAAACCAACAGTCGACTGCAAGATGCTGTTCAAAGTATTTTTCGACAACCACCAATTTTGTGATCATGATTGTTTATCCAATTTTTTAATCACGATCTTTTATTAAATTTTGTAGTAGTCATTAGGTGCAACTTTTACATCGTTAATATCGAAAGTCATAGGTTGTCTGTCAAGAGTCGTAACGTCGCCATGATCGATCAATCGTTAATCCTTGTTGGCCAGTAGCTTCAAGGCTACTTATTAGCAAAAGTCACGTGGATAAGCCACTACGAGACACGGGTCGTCTCTATCGAATCTGCTCCTAAGAGGATTCGAGAGCTTATTTACGATTCTTGTAGTTCCTTTATCGCTCTGTTCGTCTGCGTCAACTTAGGGGAACTTCCTGAAGCCTCGTGTTCGGAGGCCACGTGATTCAAACAAGAGGAATAAGTCTACATTTCACAATTTGCTAATTTCCTCGTTTCTATATTCTTAAAATCACCAATTTACCAAATTCCCAAATTTCAAAATTTCCCACTTCCTCAAATCTCCATCTTCCTAAAACCCCGAATTTCTCCACTTACCCTCCGAACCTCAAACCCCAAATCTCTCAAATCCCAAACCCCACATTTCCACCGTTTCAACTGTCAAATTACAGGACTTCCGTAATTTCTCGGTCGATTCGAAAGTTCCTCGTCATATTCGCCGCGGTAGAAAGAATTCGCGGAACGATCGTTCTGACGGTTCTTTTTTCATCGGTCGCGTCGGTTCGATGCGCCATAGAGGACCGCTCGCTTTTGGCAGCCGCGTTCCGATGCACCGTCCCGCGCTTGGACGTCGCCCAAACCTAATAAATTTCAAATCAGGTCATTGCTTCTCTTTGCACTTAGCGCGATGCACCGCGACGCGACGCGTCGCGTCCAATTCGACGCTCCGGGTACCGTGTGAACAGCGAACCATCGCCGTTTGAACAACGCCGTCGATGTTTGCGTTCGAGGTCTACGGGGGTGGCGTCTGTGTGCCGTTGTTTCGACGCTTCTCGTGTCCTCGACACACCATGGTTTATCGGCCGTTTCGACGGCAAGATTATCGTGTCCTAGCCACGGTATCTGTGCAATTGACGAGAGAAATGAAACGGTGCAACGTTCTGATCAGCTGATTTAAGATCGTGTACATAACGTGACCACTACAAATTTGACGTTTGTGGTGAGATATGGTATAATATGGATTATCATGGCCATTTGATCTACTTGGATATATCATTGTCTCAAGTTTTGGAGCTCTCAAACTTTCATTTGCTTTTGTATTAGATAATTTAACTGAATTTGCAGCGCTTGGTCACATATGTCACATGTGATATAAGAACAAGGGTGTTCAATTTTTTGACTTCATCTTTTGATCTACTAGTGTATATCATTGTCTCGACTTTTAGAACGCTCAAATGTTCCTTTCATTTGCTTTTTTTATTAAATAATTATATTAACTGAATTTGCAGTGCTGGTCACATATGTCTCATATGATGTAAGAACAAGGGTGTTTAATTTTTCAACATCGTCTTTTAATCTACTAGTGTATATTATTGACCCTCTACTTTTACAGCCCTCAAATGTTCCTTTAGTTTGCTTTTCTATTAGATAGCTAATTTAACTGAATTTGCAGCACCAGTCACATATGTCACATGTGATGCAAGGACATAGGTACTCAATCTTTCAATTCCATGTTTTAATACACTAGCATATATCATTGTCGCAATTTTAAGAGCCTTTAAATGTTCCTTTCATTTTACTTTTCCTTAGAACAATACAACTAAATTTGCAACGTCGATCACATGTGTTACATATGGCATAAAAACAAGGGTACTTGTTCTTTCGATTTCATCTATTAATCCACTAATGTCTATCATTGCCTTAATTTCAAGAGCTCACAAATGTCCTTTTCAAGTGCTTTTCCTTAGAAAAAATTAATTTAACTAAATTTGCAACGTCGTTCACATACGCCACATACGACATAAGAACAAAAGTACTGAATCTTTCAATTTTATCTCTTAATCTACTACAGTATATCATTGTCTCGACATAAAGAGTTCTCAAAAGTTCCTTTCGTATACTTTTCCCGTAAATAATTAATTAACTTAATTTATAACGTCGCTCACACATAATCACCGTGGTCACATATGATTATAGAGCGGCATTTGAATAACGTCGGATCAACTTCGATACAATCTCGTATAATTACGAGAATTACTCTAATGGTGCACCAATTACCTGTGTATTAAAATTATCGATCAATACGATACATACAGAAATAAGCATACACGAAAGTTTTTAAATTAGTGTTTTTAATTTTATAAATTAGTCGGCGTTACCAGTGGACTGCGGTTTACTGGAGGTCTGCGAGGTATAAAGAAATTATGTAATTTAGGGGATTATAGTCTGTGGATTGCATTAAGCTATTACATAGCCCATTAAGCTGTTTCATAGCCTATACAGTTATGGATTACATAGTCTATGGTTTACGTTTAGTTAGCAGACTTTAATATAATATATCAGTATATGAATACGTAAACATAATCGCAGTTTTAACATCATTTTCTGAGGGAACCGTTGAATTACCACCCATACTTCCTGTAAAACTTTTTATCCTCTCGACAAGTACTTCACGATACATTAATAAAAAAAATTGACCTTGGGTTTAAAATCAAGGTCAAGGTCAATTTTGTGACAATTTTTCGTACCAGTACGAAAGAACGCTGTTGCAGTCATGACATGTAATTTTCAAATACTCTATTGCACTATGTAACAAATTTTTGTAGGTGAATATTTTCAGATCTTGAAACTAGAGATGTAGGCTACGACATTGGGGTCTGTAATATTGAAACATATCTATAAAAGTTCAAATGTGGAACCTTGAACCTATTTTTATTTCGCAAAATACATCATGAAGATTAAATATCCTTTGGAAAGAGGTTCCATACAGAAAGAAATTGTTCAATAACAATTTCAAGAATAGAATATTTGTGTGTTAGTACTTTTTAATCCATTACCATGCAAACAGGCTTAGAGTCTCCGGGACATACAGTGCCATTTCTGTAACCTATTGCGACACAACAAATCCCGAGGAATCCAACACGCGCGTTCTTTTCGAACCCTGAGGCACCCGAGTCAAACGTCTGCCTTCGAGAAAGGATTACGAAGTCTCGACTAGGATAATCGAACGTAGCCCGCTCGAATTCAGGTCAGCAAATGTACCGTGTCTCTCACACACGATGTCACTCCACACAACTCTTCTACACTTCGTTTCACGTAAAAATATCCACATTACAGTTGTACCACTTCGAATATTCAAATGTTTGTACGTGTCAAATACCATCTAGAAATTGGAATATTCATATGTTCATATAAATCGAACACAGTCTTCAAATTCAAATAAGATTTTCATTAACATTCTAATCTTCGAATTTACAATCCTGGTTTACAATCCTAATTCACGTGATGTCAACCCATGAGATGGCAAAGACCCAAAGTAAAAGCTATGCCTAGGTAGGTGTATGAATACATATGTGACGTCATAAGTCATAGGGATGGTTTTTAGTATTCTTCAAAAAAATATGGAGTGAATATTGATTTCAAGGGACACGAACCTTGAAAGGGACGATATTCGACCAGGTCGCTGTTTAGAAGCCAGACACCGTCGCTCGATGGCTGCCTCTTACGTCACGGGTATAGACCGGTGACGTCATGGAGACGATCCCAGGTTGACGGGAACGTCTCGTGGCGAGACCTCCTGCGGTCGTCTTTACTGCTTTTTCCGGAAATTTATTCCGTCTAGACGTAGCGAGTCTCTGTGAATCATCTAACCGTAGACAAGGTGAGACTCGGACTTCTGAATCAGAAATTTTGCTTCACTTTCCTCGTACACTCGCAACGTTAACTTCCTTTGGTGTTTGATAATTTTTTCATTCTCCAATTTTCATGTACCATAATTCCTAAATGTTCGCTTTAGAATATTCAGATTTCCAAATTTGTTAATTTACAAGTTTTCAAATTTCTAAATCTTCAGCTAACAAAAGTGATAATTTTATAATCTTGATAGTCTGAGATTTCTTATATTCATAAATTGCAAATTTGGCACGGAAAATTTGTTCTTGGCTGTTGAATTGTGTACAAAAAACGTAGGTACTCGATCACTTGGCACTTTTCTTTCGGTGAAAGTAAAAGTGAACGTATCTTTACGCTTTCATCAGTTGTTCTGTGTGTCTGTGTCTGCAATATCATCGAATCTGCAATCTTTTACCGAGTGAAGGGCGAAACGAAGATTTTGTTGATAACAAATTTTTATGTAGGAAATTGGCAGGCGAGAAATTTGATAAAATAAGTATTTCACGATCTGAGAATTTGGTGACATAAGTGTTTGACAATCTAGGAATTTGGGGACGTAATTATTTGGACATCTAGGAATTTGGAGGTCTAGAAATTTGAGAACATAGATATTTGTAGATCTAGGGATTTGGGGGTGTAGGAATTGGGGGCTCCTAGAAATTTCAGGACATAGATATTTGGGGATCTAGGAATCTGGGGACCTAGGAACTTGAGGACATAGGTATTTGGGGATCTAGGGATTTGGGGGTGTAGGAATTGGGGGGTCCTAGAAATTTCAAGATATAGATATTTGGGGGTCCAGGAATTTGGAGGTCTAGGAATTTGGGAACCTTGGGATTTGGGGGTCTATGAATTGGGGGGGCTTAGAAATTTGAGATCACAGATATTTGGGGATCTAGGAATTTCTGGACATAGGTATTTGGGGGTGTAGAAATTTAGGGGTCTAGGAATTTGGAGGTTTAGGAATTTGGGGACCTTGGGATTTGGGGATCTAAAAATTTGTAGACCTAGAAATTTGATGACATAGATATTTGAGGATCTAGGAATTTGGAGGTGTATAAATTTGAGGACATCAATATTTAGATATCTTGGGATTTGTGGATCTAGGGCTTTGAGGGCCTAAATTTTTGCATTTGGAAACTGGGACATCTCAAAATCCACAAATTTAGAAAATGTAACAACATCAAACATAAACTTCAAAAACTTGAAAATCTAAAAATGTCAGTAAATTATATATAAAGAATTGCAGAATTTGACCATGTGAAAATGCAGAAATTGGAAGATACGTCGTGAATTAAAGTACTAGGAGATTTCCATATGTCTGGTTATGTAAAGGGTGGTTACGTAGCAGCGAAATGTGCCGGAGGAACTCGGTGGTTGTAGTTTCTGTCGAAGTCCATCCCCTTTCCACGTTTCACGGCACCGTCACTCGCAACGCGGACCATTGTTATTCTAGATTGCATTGCAAATTAGATCACGGACTACCCTTCTACCTTCGTCGTCTACGGTCCGTTCAAGTTGCAACATCGTTGCTCGGACTGCTTCTGCTCCGAGTCGTAAACCACCCTTCGTCCCTTTCGACTTGTATCCCAGACCACCCCTGCACTCTTGTAATAGACATCCCGTGAAATTGTGTCGCGAGTCTCTGCACAGCTTCCAGAAAGAAGTAAATTGTTCGTCCTCGGGGATGGCGAATGTTTGCTTTGCTTCTTCGTGGATGATTATCGAATTAGCGGAATCTCTTCTGCTTTTTATTTGAAAATCAATTTGAAGTTTCCGAGGTTTAATGGGAGGAAAAGATGTATTAAAGTTTGATAAGGTAGAAATGTGAGTAGTAGCCCTCGAGTTAATTTGGGACTGAACTTCTGACACTTTCTTCGAAATTCTAGTGAGTTATGACTGCTATTTTTGGGGGATAGGTATAGAAAATTGATTTTGGTACTTGGAGTTCTGGAAAGGTAGCATATTTGGGAAGTTAACATATGTGGAAAATTAACAAGTTGGAGGATTGTTAGGTTCAGTATTTGAAAATGTAGTAATTTAAAATTTTGTTTAGCAGTTTGGAATTCTGGAAATTTATGAAATTTACGAAAAAATTTAAAAACTTAGAAATGTAGTAACCATTCAGTTGCATTGCTGCGTGATTACTACGTAATACCCCGACGCATCGGCCCGCGTTATATCGCCACCTGTTTCCAAGGTCCCTAAATCGTGAAACCGCAATCGAAACGCAGGCACTAAAAGTGAATGATGGTGTTCGGTGTAAAATTTATCGACTAATTTCAATTTAGACGACGGCCGAGGTCCGCGTGCAGGGAAACCGTTGAACAGATCGATAACGTCTGCGACGACGTCCTCGGAGGCAAACAATACGTCCCGTGTTCCGGAAGTCCGACGTCAGGGCCATAAGCACGTCGTAGCGCGAGACAAATCGAATCAGGGACATTCCCTCTCTATCCGTTCGTCTTTCCGTTTCTCTCGTTCGGTGTTTCCGACGCTGATGTTATCAGGCCTTGTCGCGTCTGCTGGAAATAAATCTTTTGTGGAAGCGACGAGAAGGACCGTCCGCCTTCTCTCCTCTCGAGGAGAAGAAGGACCGTCTCGTCTCGGCTCGGCTCGGCTCGGCTCGGGCTGGGCGCAACGCGTCGCGACGCGGTCCGGACCGGTGTGTGCCGTGGAAAATACGAGGAGGAAAGTCGCGTCGAACCCCCCTTGAAAAGGTGGAACAAAAGGAGGAGGAAAAAAAGAAAGGAACGAAAAAGGGGAGAAAAAACGAAAGAGGAAACCGAGACTGCCGGGAATAAAGAGAGCGATGGAAACGGTAGATATCGATGAGAACAACAGCCTCGAGTGATTGGGATACCTGTACTGTGACGAACATATTTTTCATCTCTCTTTTTCTCCGCCTTCGTTTTTTATCATTATTCGAGACTGCGGTGATAAGCCCGCATTGAAAACCTACGGATTCAGGGCTATTATGCGCCTCGTGGAACTGGCTTAATTGAGCATCTCGAAAGACAAAGTGAATCGATTCGAATCGGAATGTAATGGCAACGAGAAATTAACTAGATCGATTCTATTTCACTTTATGCTCTTCGCTCTTCTTTTTTCCCAATGCGATTTCCTTCAAATTTTAAACACACATTCGCAACACTATCACTGAGAGGTAGATTATGTCGACAAGTTAGACTAGGTTAAGTTAGGTTAAATGAGATCAGGTTAGAAGATAAGAATAAATGAACATGAGTAATAAAATTATGTATAAGGTAGAGTAGATTAGAACTTTAAGCAAAGAGCAGGTAATAACAAAATTATGCATCATTAGATTTGAAGATTAGACAAAAATAAGATAGGTTATGTTATGAATTAATAATAATTATAAAAAAAGTCATGTGGCTTTTAGATCAAAATTGAATTTAGTAAAATTACAACCTCGAACGATAAAATTCGAAGCAGATTAATTAAATTAAGTTATACAAACAAGAATAAACAGGTCCGAGGAATGAAATCACGAACCGAATAAGGTTAGATCGTCGGTCTAAAAAATAAGCTGGCAAACAGATTGAAAGGATAAAATTACAGGTTACGTCTTACAGCGGTCATTTCCATTATCCCCGACGATATCTCAACGATACTATCGATACGTCGTTAAGTATCAATAAGATATCTATAATCGTTAAGATCGGCTGCAGTATCATCCTTCCGTTGATTAAAGTCACGCCCCCAATAACCGACGCACGAAACGAACCGCGTTAACGTAACCCGTCCATAAAACAAGCCTTAATCCGAAAGAGCGGCAAAGCGCGAAGAAATAACTCAAAGCGAAAACGCTGAAACCAGCGACATTGCCGATTTCACCGTCGGTCCCGGCGCGGAAATAAATCTTTCGCGCAAAAGCCGGTTGAAAGGCGGCACGAAGAAAAGAGCGAAGGGAGAGAAAAATCGCGCGAACTCGATCGACGAGGAACAACAATGGTGGCGAGAAAGGAAGAGGAAGATGGCGGAAAAGGAAGGAACGTGGCCACGAGAACGCGGTCTGCTTTTCCAGACAGCCGGTGTCGAGGGGAAAACATGTGGGTTAGATAGACGCAGCTGCGCTGCTACCATCCCGACCGAGATTAGATATCAGACAGCTTTTTTCCAGACAGCCTTCGACGTTCCACGAATCGCATAATAATCTCGTCGAAGGCCGACGACGCTGTCCGCGAGCACCTCCGTCAGATGGGAAATCACGTTTCCTTTTCCTTACAGTCCGCTATAAAAGTATGTTGATCGTTCGATATTCGGGAACAGGTTAGGGACATTATTTTCGAAATCCCGCGCAGGGTTGCTGAGGGTACTAGTAATTTCACGTTAAAAAGGATGTTGACAGTATTGTCACTATTCAACTGTCATTATATCGATTTTAATGAAACTTAAGTTTATTAACTACTCAAAGTAACCAAAATGGCGACCGAAAGAATTATGAAAGAAATTAAAAATTCGAAAAGGAATATATAACGAAATAAAAGAAGAAATGAATATCATTTATAATGTTATATAACGACGATATAACGTTTCTGATAAATATGCATTTTAGGGATAGAAATCACCCCTGAACCACTTGAACATAAACAGCGACGTGTCATTTATTTGTAAATAATATATTTTCAAGATAAAAGTAATCAGAACAGAAAATATACATATTTAAGTGTTGCACTTGATAGTGACCTTGAAGTTGCCCTTCAAGTACAAATCTAGCATGAATAATCTTCGAATTTAATTAACGTTGAGGCTATTTCAAGAATTATACATAAATTATGTCGAGAATAATATATATACAGAGAATATAATTTATGTTAAAAATATATGTAAATTAAGAGTACCTGTCGACATCGAATAGTTATCGATGAATTAGTTATAGATCTAATTTCAGATTTGTGGACTCGAAAGTTTATTACGAGTAACTTCATATTTAACAAGGGTAATTAACACCTTACTACTTAATCTGTTTGTTACACAAGCTGAAAATTTTGCAACGGAAACCGTAAATTTGTTATTGGATATAATCTCAGAATTTGCATTCCAAGATGTATCTGTTTCAATAAATTAGAGCTTCATAAAGAACAGTACTAATTATCGCGTTATCGATGGTCAACGAGTTTATTAATTGTAATTTAAAAGTGAAAATTCTGCAACGGAGATTTGTTGTCGGATAAAATCTAAGAAAATGCATCCGACGATCTATCTTTCCGAACAAAGTATGCGTAATAAAGTATCATAACTACGATCAGCGCTAATTATCGCCTCATCGACGGTCAACGAATTTATTACATGTAATGCAGGAGGGAAAATTTTGCAATGGAAATCGCAGATACAAGTTGAAGAATTTGCATCCGAAGAACTATCTTCTCCAACAAAGTATATCATAATAACGATCGGTACTAATTAACACCTTATCAACGGTCAACGCGTTTATTACATTTAATACGGGGGTAAAAATTGTACAGTCAAATTTGCAAACTGGATAACATCTAAGGATTTACATCCGAAGATCTATCTTCGCGAACAAAATATATCTTAACGACGATCGGTACTAATTAACGCTTTATCAACGGTCAACGTGTTTATTACATTTAATACCGGGGTAAAACTTCTACAATGGAAATTGCAAACTTGTTGTTGGATAAGATCGGAGAATTTGCATCCCAGGACTCATCATTTTCAATAAATTATAACATAATAACGGTCGGCACTGATTAACACGTCGTTGATGGCCGACGCGTCCATTACACGTAATGCGGGATTAAAAATTTTGCAACCGCGGTAGCAACCTTGTTACTGGATAAAGTCTCGACATCTGCGATCCAAGATCCACCGTTTCCAAATAAATTGTAGTTTATAACGAACGGTAATGAACACATTATGGACAGCCGACTCGTTTACCGCATTAAATACGGATGAAGTCAATTTCGCGATGGAAATTGCAAATTTGTGACGGCATCAAATCTGCGGTCAGAAATCTACCTTGTCCTATAAATCATATTTTAGCACGCGAGATTATACGAGAACACGCAACTTTGTAACAATTAACGCTAATTAACGGTCGATGGAGGTGGTTAATGTCGTTTATTACTCCCGGTACGGAGATGGAAATTTCTTTCCGGATAAAATCTAATTTGCGGGCTGGAATGAAGTTGCTAAATCGTCGAAAGTGTTGGTACACGCAATTAAAAGTAATCACTCACCGGTGTGCCAGGATGACGATGGTGATCCTGCAATAGGAGACGTCGTTGATGCGACGCCGGCAGCTCCTCGCGATGATGATGATGATGACGATGATGATGATGCCGATGGTGATGCAAGATCGAGGCGGAGGCCGGCTCGTGCAGTAGCAACCGACGATGATGAAGATGATGCGATACCGTCGCCAGGACACCCACCAGTGCCCCGACTATCAGGACGAGCACCACTGACACTATGTAGCTACTTGCGCTCACTATCAACAAAAATTATACGTTCCACGTTAATACCCTTTTTAGAACTCTACTAATTACGTGATAATAACTTTAATAACAGTACATAATAATATGGTTATAATTATGATATATGATATACATAACAATATCACTTTTGTACAGGAGTTGATTGTGGTATTTAATGTATCTCACAGTATGGTTCTTTATATTCTGATGATATAATTGCTGTTAGAACAATAGTGCGAGAATAACTACAATAATAATATGACAGCATTATAATAGCGACAATGATATAATGATTATGGTATATGATATAGGATAATAATTGCAATAACAATATGACAACGCGATAATGATCCTAACGATAATATGCTAACACAATTCGGACCCTAACAGTATCGTACTCGGTTATTGGAATATGGTAGTACGTAGAATAATAATATAATAATATTAAGTGCAATAGTAATATGACAATACGTTAATAATCGTAATAGTAATATCCTGACCTAACAGTAATAACAGTTGCAACAATGTGAAAATAAAAGTAACCAGATGAAAGCAGATCGAATATCAGTGGCTATTGAACTCATGAACTATTTGTAATTTTCAACAATGTAGAACTGCAAAATTTATGATACATTATTTTTTATGAAGTACTAAATACCTGAATGAAAAATATGAATAAAAATGTGGTCAACTATGTGGAGAACTATGAGAGCAAGTATAGTTGCTCGACTAAGAAAGGAACACTCTATGGCTACAACGTAATCTATATGACAGTGATAAGTGATAGGCGTTTCTTTTTTGCGGTAACATTCCTCTCTAGACCATTTCCTGAGGGATCCAGACGTTATTCAGTGAAATATTATTCGAGATAAGTATGTTCCTAGAAAACGATATCATCGTACATTGATCGAGCGTGTACATGTACTCATTACGTACATACCTCGTTATGTCCATCTTGAAACGTATTACAAAAACAGGAACATAAGAACTATTTATTATGGTCGCATCTGATGTAACTACACTGATACTGTAATTCTCGTTAAATAAGAAAATGAGTTTAAAACATTACATTAGCAACTTTACTATCATTGTCGTTAGCGTTGTCACAAATTTATATGTAGCAGTTTAGAGACGTAGGAAGATTGGGATGCAGAAATTTCGGGACGATTTGAGCACTCTGCAATTTTGGGATTTTGGGAGATGCAAGAATTTGAAGACATAGATATTTGGAGATCTTGGGATTTGGGGATGTAGAAATTTGGGAGTCTAGAAATTTGGGGACCTTGGAATTTGGGGGTCTAGGAATTGGGGGGGCTTAGAAATTTGAGATCACAGATATTTAGGGACCTTAGGATTTGGGGATTTAGGAATTTCTGGACATAGGTATTTGGAGGTGTAGAAATTTGGGGGTCTAGGAATTTGGAGACCTTGGGATTTGGGGGTCTAGGAATTGGGGGGGCTTAGAAATTTGAGATCACAGATATTTGGGGATCTAGGAATTTCTGGACATAGATATTTGGGGGTGTAGGAATTTGGGGGTCTAGGAATTTGGAGGTCTACGAATTTGGAGACCTTGAGATTTGGGGGTCTATGAATTGGGGGGGGGGGGGGGGGGGGGGGGGGCTAGAAATTTGAGATAGATATTTGGGAACCTTAGGATTTGGGGATCTAGGAATTTAGGGAGCTAGGAATTTCTGGACATAGATATTTGGGGATCTAGGAATTGGGGGACGTAGGAATTTGAGGACATACATATATTTGGTGATATTGGGATTTGGAAACTCAGAGATTTGGAGATCTAGAATCATGGTAACTAGAAATTTGGGGATGTAGGTATTTGTGGATCTTCAAATTTGGAAATTTAGAAGTTACCCAGAAATTACAAATTAAAATTACAAAATCCAATAACTCTAATATTAAAAAATTCGAAAACATACAAATCTGATAAGTGTAAACCTGTCAAGCTAACATGTTCCTTACTAAAAGAAGCCATATGCAACCAAGCATAAACGACTTCGAATATTATAAAATTTTGAAACATGAAAATTGGTGAGTGTAAAGTTGTCAAGTTCACGTGTGTTCGTTATCGGAAGAAGCGTACGAGAATTCCCCTCAGAAGGATTGAAACTGTGAAGAGTCGAGGCTCGCAGCGGGACCGCTTTTCAGCGGCGTCGTTCGCGCGGCAATGCACGAACGTATCGACTAACTTCCTGCTTCCAGTCAATTTCGTACGTGATGCGTGAAAAAGACCCGAGGCACGAACTTCGGGACGAGTTTCCTTCCTCGGGGACGGGGCCCTTCGCGTCCCTTACCCGTCCCGAAAGTCTACGAGCCCGGAAAATTTCTTATAGTTCCGCCTCCGACGCGACGCCGTCTCCACGCTTCCTCTTCGTCCTCCGAGAAATTTCGCGAAATTGTATTTCAAGCGTAACTTCGCCGCTCGATCTAGCCTTCGTTCATTTTCTGACGTTCAAAGAAGAAATACGGGGTATAAGAAATTATTCCGTACAAGATATTATTCTTTGCTCGACTCGTTTCGATACCAAGTTAATCGCTCGAAGATCCTGGCCCCAGGTATCTTTCATCTTTAATATCATAAAGAATAAGTAAGTCATATAATTTTGTGATTTTCATTAAATTCTATTTTATGGTAATAACTATCGAGTTGAAATTCATGAAGCGAATGTATTAAGCTGCAAATATTGTTTGAGAAATACTTTTTGACCTTGTATATGAAACATATGCGCAGTCGGTAACGGTACGTTATAATTATGCGCCGTGAAATTGTTATATTAAATTTCAATGTATTTACTCTGTGAACTTTACTGCGCATGTTTATCGCTTTCGGTTAGCCACTGCGCAGAAGCTTAACATTCGAGGTGACAGTCAAGGTCATTAATGAATTCGTTATATTTGTAGCAGTGAAAATTGACGTTATAACTTCAACACAATTTAAGAATCAACTCCTAAACTTACAAACTTGTAAATTCACAAATTAATAAATTCTATATTTCTAAATGTTGAAGTCCCCAAATTTCTAACCTCCTGACATTAATTGTACGAAGTGATATATATGAGTTCCAGCCATAATTTCCTCCTAAAGAAATGCTAATTTCTACTCAAATTCAAAATAAACCGATCGTGATAATAATCGTTTGTGCGTCGTGTAGCATCCGTTTCTTTCGCGGTATTTAACGCGCAAGTCCATTAAATGTACAAAAAACCATCCGGTTTTTCTTCGTAATACTCAATATGGCGGTGCCTGAGCGATCGACGGCACGGAAGAAAGGGCAAGGTGCACGGCGGGCAAGAAGAGTGTGCAAAAAGAGACGAGCATCGTCGCACGCTTATAAGTTGCCGTGTGGCCAAAGAGGTAAGAGAGAAAGTGTGTGTGTGTGTGCAGGAGGCAACGATTGGTGGGACAGGATGAGACACGACCATAAAACCTTATCAACGTTCATCATCGCCGGTTCAACGGTTTGAGCCGCTCGTCACCCAACGCTCGTTAAACGCTCTACGAGTCGCGACGGTGCACCCTGTGGCCCCGTTGGTCACGTCGAGACGCTAACAACGGCGACGAAAAAAACAGACAGGAAAGGGCGAAAAGAGGTCCCTGACCCTGGCTCGAAGGTTCGCCGAAACGGTCGCGCACCAGTCGCTTCGTCGTGGTTAAAGGACTCGCTACACTCCGCTGCAACGTTGCCTTCCGTTGCAAATTTCACTACTTTTCCATTCCCATCTTTGCATGTTTCCAAGTATACAACTTATAATTCACGAATTCAACAAATTATATTCTCAAATTTTTTCATAATTCCCAGATCCTTAAGTAAGGTTACATTTCCATTCCAAATTTTGAAATTGTCAATTTCTCAAATTGATAAAATTCTTCAAATTTCTCAAGGTCCTCTAAATTTCTAGATTTCTATATGTTCAAAGTCTCAAATGTCTCAGGCTAGTCCTAAGTCGCTGGGGAGTCCACAAATCTCAAGGTTCCCGTGTATCAATAACCTCAAATTGTTAGGTCCATATCTGAATCCCCAAGGTTTTGTATCCATGTATGTGGATGTTGGCAAATTTCTACATCCCCGAATCCCTATACTCCAAATTTATATGTGCCCAAATTCCCACATCCCAATCTTTATATTGTAAAATTTCAGAAGTCTTAAAATCCTTATGGTCCACAATCCCTGCATGCTACATTCTACATCCCAAAATTCCTATATCCCAGAATCCACATGCTCCAGAATCTCTATATCCTAGAATCCATATATTCCAGAATCCCTATATCCCAGAATCCATATACCTCAGAATCTCTATATCCCAGAATTCATATAGCCCAGTTTCGCTATATCCCAGAATCCCTATTTCCCAGAATTCCTATATCCCAGAATCCATATGCCTCAGAATCTCTATATCCCAGAATCCCTGTATCCCAGAATCCATATACCCCAGAATCCATGTACCCCAGAATCCCTATATACCAGAATCCCCATATCCCAGAATCCCTATATCCCAAAATCCCCAAATTCCTATGTTCTAAAGTCCCTATTAAATCTAAAGATCCCAGTATCCCAAAGTCGCCAAATTCCTATGCTTCTAGGTCCCTAAATCTCAATATACCTGTATCCCAAAATCCCTTGTATTTGAACGAATGTACGAATATCAGTAGGAGAGACCACGCATTTGTCCAAAATTTCCCCGGCATATTAGCACACCCATGTTTCGTTTAACGTCCCTTCCACGTCAGACGGAAACTTTATCGTTATTAGCCGACACACCCTGAATCTTGACGTGTTTGAACGCCGAAAGCGAGTCCGTGGCTCTCGGTTCGCCGCTGGAGTCCAGAGAAAAGGTAAGGTCGTGTCCCGAACAAGTTTGGCTCCTGTGTCGTCCAAGCAGGCCCTGTTCGTCGCTAAACATTTCTCGTGTCAATATTTGACGGAGCGGTTAGGATGTCTGGCGTCTGGACGATACCCAAAAGGACGAAAATCCTTACATCTACCTTAAACGTCTCGAACACGTCATTCTGGGATCAACACGTTCAAAAAGATCAAGGTTAACGACCGACGTATGCAAATGCAGCTAGTTATGTTTTGGATCATTTTTGTGATTTTGAGGTGACGTAAGGATAGTCTTTTTAGGGAAGTTGGGTGGATATGAGGATTTTCATATTTCTATATCCTCAATTCGAAATTTTGAAATTTCTATACACCCAATTCCAAATTTTCAAGTTTCTATATTCCTAATTCCATATTTGCAAAATTTCTATATCCACAATTCCACATTTTCGAATTTCTATATCCCCAATTCCAAATTTGCAAATTCCTATACCCCCAACTCCATATTTTCAAATTTCTATATTCCCAATTCCAAATGTCTAAATTCTTATATCCCCAATTCCACATTTCCAAATTCCAATATCCCCCAACTCCACATTTCCAAATTCCTATATCCCCAATTCCACATTTCCAAATTCCTATATCCCCCAACTCCACATTTCCAAATTCCTATATCCCCAATTCCACATTTCCAAATTCCTATATCCCCCAACTCCACATTTCTAAATTCCTATATCCCCAATTCCACATTTCCAAATTCCTATATCTCCAATTCCAAATTCTTAAATTTTCAAATCCCCAAACTCTCACATCCCCAATTCTCAAATTACCAAACCCTCCAATCCCCAAATTTTCAAATCCCCGAACTTTCACATCCCCAATTCTCAAATTACCAAACCTTTCATGTCATCTACCTTTGGAGCTCCCCTCTCCATATATCGCTGGTTTGTATAATATACGATTTTCCTATGTGATCACGATTGAAGAAATATTATGGGAATCGAAGGATCAAGGTGGTGATCTTGGAGATTCCCTTCCGTGTGTTTGGAGAAGGAACGCTCGGCATGTCGGTCCGGACAAGCATGCGATCAAAGGAGAGTTTTTTTCCTAGCGGTCAGAGATTTCCCTGAAGAGGTTTTGAAAGACGACCTTCGTGACTGCTCGCGAGCCAACTGTTGGTGTTGCCAGATCCTGTATGCTGGCCACGAGAGACATTGAACAGAGAAGGAACAGACAGGGCTGTGTGTATACAGGCCAGGATCAACGCATATTATCCCGATCCCTGGGGCGGTGTCCCTCTTTCACCTCTTTTTTTTAACGCACAGAGGGAATAATACCCAATGAGAAATGTCTAGGACAATTCGTGTTCAAATGAACATCTTTAGATGACGTGATTATTTCTTTGTGAGAGACGCGTTCGGTTAATTGTAGTCTTTTGTTGTTCGTTCCGTTTATGTGGTACTGGATCCTCAAATACAAGACTCCCTAAATTCTAAGGTCCTAAATACCTACGTCCCCGAATGTGTATGCTTCCAAATACCTATGGTTCCAAATATCATGACATCTTTAGATTCTTCAATCTCCACATTTCAAAATCAGAAGATTGCAACTACCTATCCTTTTGTAGCTTACCAAATTTTTCTAGATCTAGATTTTTAAATTCTAGAACCCCCAAATACCTTCCTAGCTTCCCAATATTCTACTACCCCCAGATCTCTACATTTTTATATTCCTAGATCTCCAAACCCAAATTTCGCCAAATCCTAAAGTCGTAAGTGTCTACATCCCCAAGTTCCTAAATTCCCAAATTCGTAGACGATGAAATTTCTAAATTTCCAATATTCTACATCCCCAAATTCCAAACTCCTCAAATTCCCAAATCTCTAAGAATTAGAGGAGTGTTTCCCCCCGAGATATTTTACCTAGGGAAGTCAGATTTGCTCTCGACTGTACGCACGCGAAAGGGAACTGTCAAGGAGAGTATTCACCGGCAAACAGTTCACCAACACTGTTCGCAAACAATGCTCGCAAGAAGTTCGCAAACATTTTATAACACTACGAGAACTTTCCAGCGAACACAGCTCGTAACGCAGGTATCCACCAACAGTCCTTCAACACCCACGTAAATATTCTGCTGCGTTCGTGCTCCCTTCGTTCGCGCTGTAAATTTAGTATTTCTACAAATCCAGTAACTCAGTGTTAAATATCTTCCTACATAATTAGTACTGGCAGAGATCAAATATGGCTGGAATTTTTACTTCAGAGCGTAGGTGACATAAGTGACTGTTATGTCAAAACGTGTTATTATATGATTACGTTGTTCTTTCATGTACTATGCTATCACCTTTTGCCTTTCCTTTATTACACGACTCATCTTGCATTTAAATTTCGCGGGCAAATGTTTGAATATATGCTTGAAGCACTGCTGCCATTTTGACACAACTTCTGACTTCAGACTTATATTGATGACTCTGTATTATTAGGATTTAAGTGTTAGAGATATCAAAATCTAAAGAAATTGCGCTTTTTAGCTTGGATTTAAAGAATCTTGTATTATATATGTCCAATAATAGGAATTATTATGTGCTGTTTCGAATGTACCATTCTGACTCTTGCAACTTCTGCATCCAGACTTACATGGATGATCCTGTACATAAAATCTGAAGAAATCTTTAGATGATCCTTTTCGATAGTCCTTTGTTTCTTATTTCGAACATGTTTCATTTCAAATGTACCATTTCCACTCAACCTACCATTGCAACCTCAGGCTTAGAACTTAAATGACTTACACCTTGCCCATTAAA
Source organism: Megachile willughbiella (assembly GCA_945859595.2). NCBI lineage: Eukaryota > Metazoa > Arthropoda > Insecta > Hymenoptera > Megachilidae > Megachile > Megachile willughbiella. The sequence continues at coordinate 17,612,766 of OX243795.1, read as the reverse complement.
AATCTCAAAATTTAAGAAAAAATTACACCTATCAAACTCGACTGATCCTGTATTATGTGTTTCTGACATTAGGAGTCATTCCAAAAGTGCCATTTCAACTGCTGGAACTTGAAGGTCTACACTAGTATATTTTGAGTGCATCAAATAATCATTTCTCCTAAATTATTACACCTAGTGTCATCTGAACGTTTCCCGTGCAGACCGGCTCATACAAAATCGCCGAGCGTGTGGCTCGCAGAAAGAGTAGGACGAGGATGAGGACGTCGACTCGTGTGCACACGCTCGCCTCCGCTTATGATCGGCAAGCGCGGAGACGCAGGAGGGGAAGGAAGCCCGCGAAAGATGCAACCGCTCGGTCTCGATGCACCTGCCGTCGTTGTCGTGCGGACGCGCCTTGTCACGCCGATTTCGGTCCGGTCCAACGCGAGAGAGCCCCAAGGAAAAGGAAAAAAGTGTTTCTCGGCTCTCGACGATACTTCGACCCGTCGTTACCTCTCCCTCTTTTTATTCCCCGATGGACGCACGCTGATTCATCCTGGCGATCGTTGCAGCCTGCGCTCCGCACAATACGATCGACCTCGACCGCCGATTTCAATAGATTTTCGCTAAGCGACGCTCGCCATCGACCCGAAACCGGGCGACGCTCCAATTTTTACCGGCCTCGGTGAACGAACGCGGAATCGCTCGAATGGCCATTCCCTTTTTTCAAACGTTTCTCACGGTGGCTTCTCCTTCGACCGAGATTTGGGTTTTGGAAAATACTGGAACAAATGATTTTAAGTACTGGCTTAGGTTTTTGGGATTTGAGGAGTTTGGTGTTTAGGAATTTGGGACATGAGAACTTCGGGACATGGGTGTTTTGAATCTTGGGATTAGGGTGTGAGGATTATGGAAATTTAGGAATTTAGGGATGTGAGAAGTTCGGGACATGGTTGTTACGAATCTTGGGATTTTGGACTTTGAGAATTTTAGAGTCTACGAATTTGGAGACATGAGGAGAATAGGGATATGGATGTTTCGAATCTTAGAATTTGGAAATTTGAGGATTCTGGGGATGTGAGATAAGGGACTGTTGGGATTTGAGGGTCTGAGAATTTGGGGTCATAGATATTTGGGATCGTAGGACTTGGGATTTTCGAATTCTGGAGTCCAGGAATTTGGGGACAGGACAACTCAAGGTTACAGTTATTTGGAACCTTAGAATTTGTGGATCGAAGAGTTTGGAAATCTAAAAGTCTGAAGATCTGGAAATCTAGGATCACATTTGAGATCTGAGAACTTCGGAACTTTCGAATTTTAGTGTCTACAAATTTCACAACCGGTTATACATATGTGGGACTGTAGGATTTGGAGACCATCAGATTTGTGGATCAAAAAATTGAAGAATATAGAGATTTGAGGTAAGATATTCAGAAGATTTCCAAATTTCAGAATCAAGTCTTGAGGGATATTAAGAATATGGTGACCTAGTAGCTAGAGGCTCAGTTTCTCCATACACACGTAGCTATGTCTACAATTTGAACTCTTGAAATTTCTAATAGCAACTGTAAAAACTCGAAACTATTCAGCACAAGTATTCGAGAATTGTCAAATTTCAGCTGGGAATAGTTCGCGACGGGCCAGAATATTCGACACCCCCGAGGGTCGGTTTCTATCTCGATGCATACGTGCCTGGCGGCCATGCGTCGGGCTTAAAGTGCATCCACACACGCACACGCGTGCACACGTATTCGTTGTATACGTAGCAAAAGGGAGTCGGTTGCAGCGCAGGAGGGGCCTGGGTTTGGGGCCCGTCGCGTGTTTTTGCCCCCCGTCTGGCCCCCACTGCAGCTCATCGTTTTTTGTCTGGTGCACTGCATGCGCTGCACCTCCTGCTCCTCCGGCTTTCTTTCTCTCCACAATGCACCGCGTCCACTGCATCGCCGGTCTAAGTGCACGCACACACGAGCGACCACCTCCGAGCAAGCTGATCGCGGACGATATCGAAATATAAGACGCGGAGCCTTCGCATTTTTCAACGTTCGATCCACGATATTCGAAACTTCGCCATTTTCGACCGCCTGCTTCTTCCTTTTTTTCACCTACGATCTCTTCCAAGGAGACCGCGACCTTTGCAACGCCGATTTCGTTCAAACTTCGTACGATTTTAGAATACGTCGGGAATAATACTTTTGCAAAACCATAGCGCGCAACTCTCGGAAATGAGAGAGAAATTTACGCGAGTCTGGAATTTATGCTACGTTTCATTCCCTTTAGGTTGCAACCCAAGTTTCGCAAGTTCGCGGTTGTATGTCTTTAAACCTTGACGGGGGAAATTTTTGTACGTGCATAAATTACCTGCGAAATTGATGTAGCCTAAGTGCCAGTACCTTTCAAGATTCGAACGAACAGGCAATAGAACATAAATTATCAATTCCTTATCCAGATAAAAATTTTAAAAACACCCTAACAAATTTTAAAATAAATTTGTGAATCTGTCATTTAGACCGGTATGGTAGTTTAGCAATATTTTACTATTAATGTACTAAGAAGCTAATATTTTGCAAATATTTCAAACATGTTGAATAGCGTTTGAAATCAGCATCGCGTGCGATCGTTCGAAAAAGGGTAAAAGGAAAAAAAGAGAGGCTGGTTTTTCCCTCTCGGCGTCGCATTTAAAACGTTCGCGTGCAGTTCGATCGACAAGCCGCGTCGCGACGCGTATTTGCAGTCTGGCCGCGCGACATTCGTCACGGTTGAAATGCAAAAATCGCGGAAGTTCTCGCCATTTGTCGTTGCCGCGGCCATCGAGCCTGGTCGCGTGTATTTACGGATTACAACACCGGTTAATTGCCATATATTTTCTGTCTGCGAGCAACGGCACGTTCGCGTCGCGTCGCCGCAAAAAGAGTATCAAAGGTCGCAGCGTCGCGATTACGACATCGTCGCGAGCGCTCGCGCGAGTTTTCCACCTGCACACCGATCGGAAATCCGGAACGTGGCATTCACGATCGTTGTGTAACCTCGCGGCTGATCGTTAGCGAGTTAAACGCACGAGCAACGTTAATATCGCGTCACGTGAAATCACGTGGCTCTTGTTACGTGACGATCGCGCAAAGTCTGAAGCGTTAGAACGGGGTAGACTCGAGATAGCGTATAATAGGAAAGTTTAGAGATCTAGAATTTTCCATTCGTAGAAATTATGGAATTAGGGAAATTCGAAGACTTTGGAACGTGATGATTTGGAATTTGACATGTGGGGACATGTGAATTTAGGAATATGGAGTTGTCACGAGTTGGGTGAAAATGTGACGAGCTGACTGTGTAGAAATATCAGAATGTCAGGATGTGGAGACTTTGGGGACTTAGAAATGTAGATATGTTGAAATATAGGGATTTGGGAATGTGGTAATGTGACAGATATCAGCAACATTGTACCTAAATCTTCGCTTCAAGTACCTCATCCTGCACTGACTCTACCATCAACCATCTTAATTTCCGGTAAATACGATCGATTGAAATGCAAATATCTGCGTTGCACGATACTCTATATGTACGGTATACCGGTTATCTGCAAACGTTAGAGAATTATATACCTTCTGATAAATTGCATGGGATTAATTTATATTTCGCGTAAGAACTTTATTAGTCAAACAGTACCGATAGTATCAAAAGCGTCGAAAGAAACAATTAGAATTAACCTGCCATGCATAGCGCAACGATGTTCGACACCGGCTGAACGTGCGCGAACTCTCCGCGAAACAGAAATTAATTTTCTCCGAAGGACGAGCTACAAGCTTCTTTATAAATTATTAAAACTTTCGCCCCAGACTTCTCAGGCCAGGATATCCACCTTTGTCGACGAGTCTCTCTCATGAATATGTAGCCGACCAGAGCTGTAACCGGGTGTCGGCAGTTTTTTCTTTTAAGCCGACGCGAAACTTCGTTAATCCGTGATCCGTTCTGCATTTTGATATCAACGGGGAAATAGGCATGCCCGCCGCGCGATAAACGAACACCGGCCCGAACGAGCTGTTAAGGTTTCGTTCGGCGATTTACATGAAGCCATTCGACAAGTTCAATGTTAATTCCGATGAAATGCAGATCGATTCGCGTTTACCTTGTCGCTGGGAATGTACCTACGATGTTCACTATCCCAGTTTCCGTAACATTGTTGCACTGACAGCTGCTATTAGGATCGATTGAATTATATCGCGGATGCTTTTACTAGTTGTATATCTGATCCACGTTCAAAATGGTGTAAATCGACAAATTTGAAATTGTAATGAACAAGCCTGTTGCATATCAAAATAAGAAAATTCTAAGGTTCCAAAGATTCAGAACTTCCACAGTCCCGGAATTCAAACATTCAGAAGTATCAAAACCCCAAATGTTCCAAGATCTCCGAACATAATCTGACATAACCTGAAACCTACAACCCAACCTAAGCTAAAACCTTTCAAGATCCTCAAGACATCACTGCCTAGAAATTACCATCAGTATAAGTTCCTTCAGATCACGAAACACTAATCTTGTCTAATTATTCGATGAAAAGCAATGTTACAAAGTCGTTCGCAGAATGCTCTAGGCAGTCGCGAAAACGAAGACGAGGACGAAGAGCGCAGAAATTAGCGTCCACGGGACAGACAACATGGAGACTCGGGGTAGAAGCGTGTAACGATGGACTAGACGCCTAGACACTTGACAGACTTGTGCTTTGCACAATAGTAGGAAGCGCTAAAAATAATCCGGCTCGGATCCACGACGTTCTGGCCTTGGCCAGCCTCGACTCTCTCAACCTACTGCTTCTTCCACCCTTGCTCTTCTTCTTCTTCTTCCCTTGAAGCTGTCTTCTTTGTGGGCGTCCCGCGTGTCCCTGCTTCTTCCACCCTCTTCTTTATCTTCCCTTAGAGACCGTCTACATTGTACCAGTTGGTGCCATTAGCCCTGCTAGTAGTCGAATTTTTGCGTTTCTTTGCTTGTATCATTTTCTGTTTCTAATGACAAACTTGGTACAGGCAAAAAAATTCTATTTGCAGGGCTACCAGTTACTGCTATAGTCTAGATGGTCCTTTGGACGAATGCTTCGTGAACGTCATACGTCTTCTCTGCTTGGTTCTTTTTCCATCTTCTTCTTCTTCTCTTGAACCAATGGTCTTTGTGGACACCTTTCTCCTGCTTCGTTCTTCCCCCACCTTCTTCTTTTTCTTGCGAAGTAATGGTCTTCATGGATGTCTTACACCTTTTCCTTACATGGTTCTTCTCCCACCTTTTTCTTCTTCATCTTGTGAAGTAGCGGTCTTCGTGTTATTCACCTTTTCTTTACTTGGTTCTTCTCCCACATTCATCTTCTTCTTTTGAACTAGTGGTCTTCGTGGATGTCCTACATCTTCCCCTACTTGGTTCTTCTCCCATCTTCTTCCTCTGAATTAATGGTCTTCACGGATGTCCTACACCTTTTGCTTCTTCTCCCATTATCTTCTTCTTCTTCTCTTGGACCAATCTTCATCCTACACCTTTTCCTGCTGGCAGACGCTCACCATTCGCCCATCACCTAACAATTTACCAAAACAAATGTGCAATTGATCAAAGCTAAAAGTATATTTCACGTTTTATATATACTTTCAGCAGCAGTGAACTAGTGTGGTTATAGCAACCATCAGGCAGAAAAATATAGGGGGGAAAGTGGCCTTGGGTTTTCCCGAATTCTTAGAGCTTGTGGTGAACACATAGCGCACGTGACCAGTTAAGCTGTTTATTCGAGACAGAAATTCTTCTCGTGGTCCGCCTTTGCTCGATGGACCCTTTCGATCCTCTTGACACTTCTCCCTTGACGACTCCTATCACGATTCCCCGGAAGACTTCCTTTATTCCTGTCGTACCGTATTTTCCTCGGCTGTGTTTAACTCTCCCGGTCCTCTCGATCGCCCCTTTCACAATAGTTGATCCTCGTCGAACGGGAGAATACAGGTTAAGGAACCGTGATTGTGTTTTGATTTACTCTGGTATAGGCAATCGGGCTTGCTTCGAATATGGCAAGTAAAGAAAGATATTGCTTATTTAATAGTGCATTTGAAAATTTGGAAATTTTGTAAAGTAGAAATTTAGACAGAATTTTTAATTTGGGGGTCTTGAAAATTTGGGGATGTGAAAGTTCCGCGTTCAACCCTTAACAAAGCCATCAACCTTGCTGAGTACACCTCCTACGAGGGGTTAGTTTACTTTATCGCTTTCATTTATTACCGTCACGTTACTTTCTACGATACAAGAATACAATTAAAATTCTTCCTCTTCAAATTTTTCTTAAAGATCAAGAATAAAATGTAAAGCAAGGACATTATCGAAAAAATTTACGCGAATATACGAGGGAAAACGTATATGTGCGTGGCAGTGGTATGCGAGCACTCGAGCACCACGTTGAGATCCTTGCCCCAGTTTGCAGATTCTAGGCAATGAGAAACGTCATCGATCGCGATTTAGAGAAACGCGGATGACGTGTGTCGACGAAACGACACGAACCACCGGCGACGGGTCACGCGTTGATCTTCGGTGCATTCTGCACGCTCGGTTACACCGAGAGAGATCCTTATCGTCCCCATTGTTACTCCGTCTCGTTTCCTTCCCTTTGTTCTCCGCGCCTGCTCGAACGCCGGCGACGCGCTTAATAAATAGATAATTACGTTGCAGAATGCGTTGCTCGCATTGTCCGTGGACTATTTTTAAACGCGATCACGATGACTTCTCTAGTTTTCAAAGACGGCTCGGACTTTGCGCGTCCTTTGTCCGATCGACGATGCCTTTTTTCTCTCCTCCGCTTCATCGTCCATAAAACGCTCTTACGATCCGACTATAAACTGCGCAGACCTAATTGAAAATTAGTTAACTATCGTGGAATCCAACGATTTATTTCATTTCTTGAAACCACGTCTGTAATGTATCATTACAATTTTTATTTCAACCATTTTATAGTTGTACGACGCAGAAATAATTTTCTGCACGAAGTCGTACCAAGGTCTACTCTCTAAAAACTGAAGAATGTAAACTGATAAATAAACACTGAGGTTTATATGAGTGTCAACCATTTATATGACGCAGAAATAATTTTCTGTACGAAGTCACGCCAAGGTCTACTATCTAAAAATTCAGAAATGTAATAACAAACTCAGGTTTACAGGAGTGTCAACCATTTTGTTTCAACCACTTTATATGACACAGAAACAATTTTCTGTATGAAGTCGTACCAAAGTCTACTACCCCAAAATTCAGAAATGTAAAACGATAAATAAAATGAACACTCATATTTATATGAGCGTCAACCATTTTGTCTCACCCACTTTATACGACGCAGAAATAATTTTCTGTACGAAGTCGTACCAAGGTCTACTACCCTAAATTCAGAAATGTAACACAGATAAAATAAAAACTGAGATGTACAAAGTCCCCATTCAAAGAAAGTCTGCACCTCGGTATCGATAACACCGTACACGACGGTGGAACGTAAAGGCAAGCATAACGGTCTCTTGCGATCCTGATCATCGTAGAAAGGATATCGAAGCTCACAGAATCTCGAGACCCGTTACAGGACATTCTCCGGTTACCCGTTGTCAACGTGTCAATCGTACCGGAACTGGGCATATTTATCACGAGCCGTGTCGGCTAAAAGCGGTATCGTATCGTGTCGCGTCACGCTGCTGGACAGAAGGCACGCTCGTCGCGGGGTTTCGATAAAACGAGGCGCTGCTAAGCTCGTTCCCCGTCGCCAGATAAACTAGGAGTCTCGTTAAGATCGACGATACGACGATTTCGACGACAACCACGGGCCCGTCGGTGAAGAGCGATCGTTAAGGATCCCCTAACGAGGCGCCGTGCAATCGGGACAATAGCGGAGATCCACCACTAGCTCGTCCAGCCTCTATGAGACTACGTGTGCTTCGCTTTGCCCCTTGGATATCGTGCAAACGACACGGGCTACCACGGTTTTCATCTTGCCTTACCTCCATTCTTCCCTTCCGTCTACCCTTCTGTTCCCTCGCATCCCTAACAGGCCTGCCATACCGTTGGGACCGTATTAACGAGGAAACGAACTCGCTGCGCGACACGGACTTCGACGAACAGCCATTCCGTGTCACGATTCGTCAGATCACTTTTTTTACTGTTATTATTACTTGCTACAACGTGTACTGCTTGCTACTTTGTGCTTTGTTGCAATTTTGGTTGTATCGTTAGGGAAAGTGGTTGGGGTACTGTCATTTTAGAATGATGGAATTCGTAAGTGTGTGTATACCGGACTGAAAGGGGAGGTTCGAATTTTGAGAATTTGAGAATTTGGGGATTTGAATGATAATGTGAAAATTGGGAACTGTGGACATTGGGAAGTTTAGGAATTTGGAAACTTGGAGAATTTGGGAAATTTTGGAAAATTGAGAAATATGAAAATTTGAGATGAAACACTTGTGAATTGGAAACTTGGAGTATTGGGAAAATTTAGACTTGGGAAATTTGGGAATTGGAAAATTGGGAGTTGGGAAATTTGAGATTTGGAAAATGTAGGAACTGGGAAATTTGAGATTTGGAAAATTTAGGAACTGGGAAATTGGGAGTTGGGAAATGTGGGAATTGGGAAATGTGGGAGCTGGGATATGTGGAAATTGGGAAATGTACGAATTCGGAAATGTAGGAATTGGTAAATGCAGAAATTTGGAATTTCCCACTTTGGGAACTTCTGGAATTTGGAAATTAAGCAAAGCTCAAATTTGCAAATTCCTTAAATTTCCAAATCCTCAATTTCTACACCCCTCGTTCCTGAACATCCACTTCCCAAATTATCAAATTTTTCTTTTACATTTCCCAATTTCCCAAGTTCCAACCATCTAAATCCCTTACGTTTCAAAGCTCGACAATTATGTACCTTAAATATGAAAAAAGCACGACGTAAATTTTCCCGAATAATTACGAACACCTAAGACGAAATTTCAAAAGAAACATGTATGAATCAGTGCGGTGGCAGAGGAACAACAAAGAGGAACGAGCGTGCTTGTTTTTCTCCGCATTTCTCGCGGAACAGCAGGAGTTCCGTGTGACCCACGCGCCGCTGAAATCCTCGAATTCCATCCGTGGCAAGCGAGACGGAAAGTCGTCCTTGGTCCGTTAGGTCTGTGCACCAGCCGTGGGCCGAAAGGTTAACCTCGAAATCAACGACGCGTGGAACAGCACGGGAGTTCCTCGTCTTCTATTTTCTCTGCTTTTCAGCCGCTCCTCTCTCGGCTACAGCGCCTTATGGCGACCGTTTAACGGGACCGGACATCAATTACACGCGCGAATCCGCTTGCGACCTCTTCGATCCTTCTCGTTATACTCGTACACGATTAGTATATTTCTCTCTTTTCCCTTTTTTCTCTCTATCCTGACATCCTTTTCGACGATAACGGTCGGCGTCCACTTTTGGAATTTTACGCAAATTGAATCTTAATTTTAGTGGAATTATATTCTGGTGGAATTGTGTATGTGGTACAGCACAATATGTGTTAATAATAGAGCACTGCAATATATGTGGAAATAATATGACATGATAATATATGTATAAATAATATGATACAATAAGGTACTTATAAATACAGCGAATAAGAAAGAATAAAATGTAAGAAAACATTTGATGAAAAAATTGAAGAATAATGTTAAAAAGTACAGAAACATAGATGTCTATAAGAAAAACAAATACAGAAGGAAAAAATATATGAAAATGGAAAAAATTATTAATTCATACCGAAGGATTTGAAACTCGCAACAACGTAGCGGTGGTAAGCAGTACACTGTGCGTTTACCACCTTCGCTATTACAATAAACTAACTACGTTTCCTTAATTTAATATTTCTACATATCAATGGTTTAAATATTAACTATCTTCTTCAGTAACGTCAAAAATATATAGTAGAAAATAGAACAAAAATAATTCTTAACCAACAAAAATAGCTAATTGTAACTTTATTTTTACGCCAGAAAAGATTTGATGTAACAATAATTCTCGTTCGTTATTGAAACTTGGAACAGACGTCGAACTGTCTGAAACGTGGTTGTCAAAAGAAGATTTCAAAGAGAAGGTTGCAGTTCGATGGTTCCGTTGATCCCGAAGAGAAAACGTTGCAGATCGATGTTTTTGATCTCGAATCGGGTCATCGGTTGGCTTTATTACGCTTTGTCGCGATAGTTACGTAAAGCTTGATCGCATTTGCATTTTGAAGCAAACACGAACCACCGTCGCGACACGCTCGTTCTTCTTGGCACGAAGAGCACGCAATACGTCACGCGTCTCGTCTCGTCGGAGAAGCGTCTCCGCGTCTGGCGTGCTTTTTTCTCTTCGCTCGTCATTGTAACGACGTTACTCGCAATTGCACGGCCCGGTGCTGATGCACCGACCACTGCCACTCGGTGCAGACGCAACAGCACCGTGATGCACTTTTCAATCCGTCTCTCATTAGAGAAAGTACCTTCAATTGCGTCCCATTGTCCTTCGACGTTGCTGCACCACGCCACCATTTAACGACCGTCTATTCGAGGTTTTTGGGTGACGAACGTTCTATGAATGGAATACGCGTTGGTTCGTAGCTCGCAATTGTCTTGCTCTGAATGGTGGTTCGTGTTACTTGACCTGCTTAACGCTTTCGTTATAATGGATGGTCAGAATGATTAAATTGATGCCACCGGGAATTCAATTATGTGATGGGAAATTCAGGTCAGATAGCAAACTCTAATGTTTACGGACCGTGAAATTGTAAGGTGAAAACCAGAACCACATTTTGCAATTTCACTACGTTACAAGTGCATATTACCAGCTAATTGTGGATTCTGTGACAAAATATAAGAATTAGCCTTAGATTCTAGGGTTTGTCCAAGTATTGACATCTTCGAAAATGGCCATTTTGCGAAATCCACTCGCATAGCACTATTATCCAAAGCTTCAGACTCTAAAGTCCCAAGGTTTCAAGCTTCATAAGTCCCAACATTTCCTCGCATCCTAAAAACCCAGAGTTCCAGAACTAATTTCCACGCTATTCAAATGGATCCTAGATGTCCACATCGAAGCACATCGCAACGAAACACATGGTTTCGTATCCTCGGAACATTCATATCCTTCATTACCCCAAGTTTGAGGATTTAATCCGTCTGATCGAATTGACATATGTATGACGTTGAACCGTGGGTAGAAAATTGACAAGGTTTCGGAAAACAAAGTTGGCCGTGGGACGATCTGTTACGTAAGATCGCGGGTGGCCAGGGTCTGGCATTAGTAGCACGAAATTGATCGCAATTTCCGGGAACGTCTCGTTTCTATCCTCGAGACACGAGGAGGAAACGAGTCCAGGTTGGCGCGACGGTAACCCACGCGTGCAAACGCGTTGCCGCCTTACACGTAACGTTATCGTGCTAAGTGTTACGTGTTAACCCGCTGTTAAGGAGCGCGTCCTTGGTCGGACGAACAAGCGTCGGATATACTGTTATACATAGAGCGGTTTTACATAAGGCAGTTACGGGGCTACCGTTCCTCCCTCTCGACTATGCCAAACATATAGCTGACTCATTGTCAAACGTGATCCTCTGGTAATTTGTCTCGAATCGACTCGAGAATAATTTATGTATTGTCGCACGCGGAATGAATACCTGTTTGATACGGGGAAATTACCTGGACAATTGTTATATCACAATGTTTAATTTAACGTGGATATTGACGAACTAAATCAGCTGTTAATTATGGATGTAGTTTACTATAAAGACTTGTGGTCATATGATAAGTCGGTGACAATATTTCTTTTTGGTGGTTTGTTCTAGAACCATAGACCAAATTCTGAAAGTTCCAAAGATTTTCAATTCCTAAATCCCGCGTCTCTGGATACTCAAATCCTTAACCAAATTTGCAAATTCCCAAATCTTGAATCTTCAACTTTTCTAATTCCTATCTCGTCAAGTCCCTGAATCTCCTAAATCCTCAAATTGCTGAACATCTATATTTTCAAATCCCACAATCCTTAGAACTCTAAATCGCAAATCTTCAAATCTCCAAAGCGCAGAAACTCAAATTCTTAGCTCTCTTAGACCCCAAATAGTAAATTTGCCAAATCTCCAAATCCCTAAATCGTTATCTCTTCAAATCCCCAAATCACCCAGATCGTCAAATTCCCAAATCCTCAAACCCCACAAATATTCAAACCCCAAATGCTCAAACTCCAAATCCTGGAACCTCAAATCTAATCCCCACCTTGCCAATTCCCCAGATCTCTCAAATCCCCAAATCACCCAGATCGTCAAATTCCCAAATCCTCAAACCCCAAAAATCTTCAAACCCCAAATCCTGGAACCTCAAATCTAATCCCCACCTTACAAATTCCCCAGATCTCTCAAATCCCCAAATCACCCAGATCGTCAAATTCCCAAATCTTCAAACCCCAAAAATCTTCAAACCCCAAATCCTGGAACCTCAAATCTAATCCCCACCTTACAAATTCCCCAGATCTCTCAAATCCCCAAATCACCCAGATCGTCAAATTCCCAAATCCTCAAACCCCAAAAATCTTCAAACCCCAAATCCTGGAACCTCAAATCTAATCCCCACCTTACAAATTCCCCAGATCTCTCAAATCCCCAAATCCCCAAATCTCCAAGTACCAAAGTTCTGAACTAGAATACTAAAACTAAAATAGAATGTCGAGCAATATCAGAAAATGACAAGCGGTTAAAATTGAAAATTATCTGGAGGCTGTTCGAGAGACAAGGTGTTTCGTCCATGGTACACGCGCGAGTGACCGAAGAGCTCGTGTTCGAGTACGATTTCGTGATGTACCGGTGTAGCGTGTGCAATATGCATCGAATCATTGACGAGTACGTTCACCTCGCAAGGCCAATTGCGTTGCATTACATCAACGACGACGACGACGTCGCCCCTCTCGGCCCCTTTTAAGTTCCTCGTAGGCATTCAATTCTAAACGCCTGCTGAATAATATCGTGCGGTGCTCGTGAATGATCGTCACGAAACGGCCACGTGGTGGACCAAACAATGCGAAAACGCGAGAACATTTCGTTGACGGATGGTCCGCGTGTGCTTCAACGTTCGACAATGTGTCTCTTCGGCAACGAGAATTACAAGTATGAATTGTTCTTGATATTTCTCTATTTATAATTATTTATATTTATAGTGATTGAAGAATTATTGGTTATTTGTGGACCAACTGTTTCAATATTATAAAGTTACATTTCTTTACGATTGTTCTTCACAAATTCTTTGTGATTGTTCAGAAATACAATATGGCTGCAAAAGGATCAACATTTGCATTGTTTTAGCTCTTGGAGGAGATCTTGTTGATTCGATCTGTGGGATGCTGGCACGTTTTTACTCGTAATTAAAATGTTATTGTATGTTCGAAGGCTCAGTTGCGTAACAAATATATAAACATGCATGTACGTGTGTTTGTAAGAATGTACAGTGTTTGTTGTTTACACGAGTAGACATTGCAGCGGTAATTCAGGTTGCGGCATTTTATGGAGGTGTGGAAAAGTGAGGATGCAGGAATTTTTGGATTTGGGGATTAAGGGATATGGAGTCTAGGGATTTAGGACTTAGAGTGGTCCCAATCTCTAACCTAGAAATTTGAAGCAATAACGAAATCTAGTAATTCAGAAATCTAGAAATTTGAACATACAGAAAGTTGAGAACTTAAAGATATGGATCTATATATTCATCGAAAAAGATGGTCAACATTCGAATTAATTAAACTTGTAACTTTTCCAGAATCGTGTTTCAGCTGTGCCGTTAGAGAAACATTAACGTGAAAACACGGCTGGAAACCCGGACCTTTCGTTTTATGGGTGTGCTGCAACACGATAGATAGGATCATAAGTTGCGAACACTGTAGTAACATTTCGAACCATTTTACAGTCTTACAGTATTCGAAATTATATCGATCCATGATGAATCATAAATTATTTAAAGTAAATCCATTAGTGCCCAATTTATTATAAAACATGGTCAATAAGACTTCAAACCTAATGCAATTTCTATCAATAATCTTTTAGTAAACATTAAATGTTAGGACATACTTCGTACTTGTATACAAACTTACACACTTAAAGTAACATTGACCAAAAATCTGCATACATTGGTAAGAAATAACTATTGTAAACACATTCTCGTAATCGGCATATTAACCTCGATTGTCGGTAACGTAGAAAGTTCTCCGATCAGCTAATCAGATTTCAATTCCCCCGAATCAAATTTTACCGTCGGTTTTTCTCCCCGAACGCCATTAGAATCGTAAATTTATGGCTCGTTTTATATTCGCGTTATTTTCCCGCGTTTCCGAGGCACGGCGCGAAGGAACAGTGGTTAGCCGTAAATAATTTCAATCCACCTAGACCGTCGAATACACCGAGAGTATTATTTACGACGCGGGTTTCTCTAGGTGCAGCCTAGACCAGCCACGGATAGGATACGATTACATCATGGCATAAACAGTTGGTAATAGTGGCTCAAGGTCTACTATGCGCATATACGCGTCTCGACGCCGCCACCGCTGCCATTCTAACCAACCCAAAGCCGTTTTCCTCTCTTTCTGCCTCTTTCTCTGCTATGAGAACGATCGCGAGCCTTCCAAGCCGATTGCCTTTGCGAAACACCACCTCCATTTACGAATCGAACGATTCTCTTGCTTACAAACAGTCTCGATCGTATATTGCGGACAGAAACAATCCGCACGCGTTTCTTAGCTTCGGATCCTATCCACTTCGACTTACGATTACTCTGCCAAACTGCTGAACTCGAGGATCTACAGGAAACATATGGAACCTTCGTGTACTAAAAATTTCGAATTGGCAAATTTATTTTAGGGTTACCAAGATTACGAACTTTCAGATGCTAGATTGGCAGTTTTCGGATTTCAAAATTGTAGCATTCCAAGTTTGTACGATTGCAAAGAGAACGCAACGATCGATGCACCATCATTAACGATGAAATCTAAAGTGTCTGGTAATTTTTTCGACGATCTCCGATGCAGAAAGGAAATTGCTCGTTCTCGATCCACGCCTCTATTTAGACCGACTCATCTATGACCTCGTTACGCGAACGATGGCGGAGGCTGTTGCCACGTCAATGACGTTATTAATCAGCGTTAGGTGATGCGATCGCTATTCTACGCTCGTGGAACGACTGTGACACACTGTGCATTCGAACGAGCCACTCTCGGGGATAAAGATTATCTTAAGAATCATGGGACATAAAGGGTGTTGTCAAGGTATCGTGGAATTTTCTTCGACGACAGTTAATGATTCTTGATTTTATCGATACGATCGGATATTCGATACGCTGTTGTTTCTTGCGAAATCCGAGTTTGGACAATTTGGAATTTGGGTAATTGTGAAGTTGGGCATTTGGAAGTTTGGAAATTTTAGAATTCGGATATTTACATATTGGGAACTTTGATATTTGGAAATTTCAGAATTTGGCAGTGTAGAAATTGGAAGTTTGAGAATTCGGGAATTTAGAAATTTGGAAATTTGAGAATTCGAAAATTTGGAAATTTAGAAATTGGAAACTTGAGAATTCGAAACTTAGGAAATTTGGAAATTCCAGAATTCGGAAATATAGAAATTGGAAACTTCAGAAATCGAGACTAGAAATTTGGAAATTTCAGAATTTGGGAGCATAGAAATTGGAAATATGAGAATTCTGCAAATTAGAAATTTGAAAATTTAGAAATTGGAAACTTTGCAAATTTGCAAATTTCAGAACTTGTACATTTGTGACTTTCGAAAAAATAAAAATTAAAAAATCCTAAACCTAACAATATCCATTTCTATCAATAGTCGATAATCCCCATTCCAGCGAATACCTCAAGCCCGCGTTAAGGTGCTATACCAACAACGCAGCAATAAATTCCATCGTCGAGCTGAAAAATGACTGAATAGCGCATACAATATATCGACCGAGTCGACGTCATAAAGTATCATATTTAATGTGACAATAGCGACAACGAGGAACCTGTTATTAAAAAACAAGGCTGTCTCGTATTTTCTTCATTCGCAATCATTTCTTTTTGACTCGGTAAATCCTGGTATTTATCTTCCTTCGTCGTTGTAACGAATTCACCGATTTTTCTACCTTTCCGAGCGAGAAAAGGGGGGTAATCGAGTTGAACGCAAGCGGAGTGCGACGTCCTCTTTGTGGCAATGCACATTATTAATAGCTACACGCAACTACGATGATTACAAGTAATGGTCGAGGCTGGATGTTCCAACCGGCCTCGCCTAGAATCCTAGAAAAATCCACGGAACGAGTTTTCTCGGGCTCGACTAGCCTCCTGTCTGCCGTCTTAGACGTCCACGTTCTCTCCCCTCGTTGCTTCATTCCTGCATAATCGCAACGTGTTCGCTATGCTCTACGAACTCTCCATATTTTTCTTTTTCTTTCGTCGCAGACTTTGCTGCTACGCCTCTCGGAACCTTTGGAAAATCCATCGCGTATCTTATTTAAATCCTCTGACTGCGAGATTTATACCCATCCCATTGTTCGATTTTCGCTAAATTTACAATTTAAATTTTCTTCGGTCAATCATTATTATTTATGATAACACTACGATGGTATATCGAATAGATGATAAAGTATATTATCATTGTAATATAATTACAATTTAGACTGAAAAATTGCAAGGAAGAACCTGCAAATGAGGTGTACCGATGGGTAAACTTTAGCTGAAAATTTAGTCGTTTGAAATGTCCATATTTTACAGTTTTTTCATTCATAAATTATCTACGACACCTGATCACTGTACATAATTCTCCACAAGTTCTTCGATCTGCCCGTAACGATCTAAAACGATCTAACGATCCCCGGTCTCGCCCTATAGCCCCGAACGCGGGTAAACATCGAGCACCTACCGCGCCGATCAAAACGTGCCATACTAAATGTGCCATAACAAAGCGGAACCATCGATAGATTTTGCAAAAAGTTCCCGTAATTTCCGTCCATCTATATTACAGAAACTCTGAGAAGTAATAAGCCAAGCGTGACAATCTCGCAGCGCGTACGATCGAGAAAATACACGGACTAATCACGCTTTTACAGCGAAAGAAAGAGGGAACAAAGCACCGGTAGGAGGTTTACGAGCGTCCCTCGTTATACAGTCGCATAAAATCTTTACGTCCCCATGAAAGTGGCAGGGTGGGAAGCCATGGAGAAGGCAACGGAGTCGGTGTCTCGATGCTGTATCCTAGCTTCCTCGACCGAGCAATTAAAACGCTCGGCCAGATGTTGTACACTGAAATAATACAGGATCGCGGGAAAGGATAATTGGCGACGATATCTTTTCGCAAAAGTTCCGATGTTTCTTTTTTTTTCTCTTTATTTTCAGCTGGGCCGAACGCGCGTCGTTCGCATGTTAAACAGCCGGGAATATTATCGCGATTATGCACAGCCCTCAAGGCTCGCGCGAAACCAGATGCAAGAATGTTGTGGCGCAAGTTGACTTGTGCGGTCGTGTTGCATTAAGCGAGATTTATTTATCGACAACCGGGATAATCGATAAAGACGACAAGTCTCGAGACACGTAGGCGAGGAGCGGACGAAAAAAAAAAATGAAGAAAATGATAGAAAAATATCGTGGACGGATCACGTGAACACCTTGAACCGACTCTCTGTTATCAGGCAGCTCGGCGTGACGCGTGTCGAGGATTTTTCTGTCTAGCCGGTGTCTGCCTGCGGCTTGGAACACTTATCGACCAACAGCCAGGATGATAGCGTCTCGGATACAACGATGATACCGCATTTTTCTGCGCGGCCGCGATACACGAGCGTCGTATATTTTATTCGCCCGTCATCGGCCCTGACGAACCGTTCCAGACGCGATCTAGACGCGCGATCGTTCTATGCGATATGTTTGCCAAACAGTTCTGTTTGAACGAACGATCGGTAAAGTCTGCTCGAGTGCGAGTGTTACGACATCACTCCATTTTCGCATTCGCTAATTTTCCAATTTTTACATTAGCAAGTTTTCAAATTTTCCAGCTTTCAAATTTATAAACATTCATATTTTTCAACTTGCCCAATCAGTTCTCAGGTTTTCGCGTCTTGAAATTTTTTAAGTTTCAAATCAATAAATCTTCAAACTTACAAGTTTTCAAAGTTTCAGTGTCCGAGATTAACTGCAGGGAAAGGGCGGTAGTAGCGTGGACATTTGTACGAAGGTGGCCATATAACGAGAGTCAACTATATTTCGATATAACACGAGCAGAATTTTCTTCTGCTCCGATTGAAACGACGTATCTACTATTCGTGTGCATCGAAGTTCGTACACAAATGGCAATATAACGAGAGTGTATACTCTCTCGAGATACAGTACTGCATTTCGATGTAACATGAACAGAATTAAAATCGATCACTCCGAATAAAAAGATATGTCTTCCACTAATGACCATGAAAGTTCGTGCATAGATGGCGATATAACGAGAGTGTACACTCTCTCGAGATACAGCACATTTCAATGTGACATGAACATCAAAACCGATCACTCCGATCAAAAAGACTATCATCAAAGTCACCAGCATCCACGGAAGTTCATAAATGGCGATATAACGAGAGTGTAGTCATTCTCGAAAAACAGTAACATATTTCGATGTAACACAAACGGAATTTGTTCAACTACATTCGAAAGACGTATTTGCGTTAGTGAAAGTTCGTGCCGAAGTTGCAATATAAATAGAGTTTATCGTGTTTCGATGTAACGCTAGCAGAATTTTGATGAACAGTTGCGATTAGAAAGACGTGGCTCCCGCTAGTAGGGAAGATCTCTGCTTGTTTATTCGTTTGTACGCCCTTTTAAAAATAGGCGTTCATTCAAGGATCTCAGCCAGACGCTAGCCAGACATTCGACGCGTCGTTTACGGACGGGCATTTTGCCGGGTGCATTCTCGCCACGCGTGACTTTTACTCGTACGCCAACATACACGAGTGTATGTTACGAAACGACGCGGTGAAAATTAGACATCTATACGAAAAAGTCAGACGCAGAGTATGTGGTCATCGATTCTAGGGGCGTTCTGAGAAGCTCTAAAAATTGTTCAGTTCAAAAACTGTATGGGGTAGCTGTAAGATTTTGTGTCTAGAATATCAACTTATCTGTTAATATAAGCACTTGATCTGAAACTAAAAATGATAGACATTCTGTAACATGATGTAGAACATTCTACATATTGTCCCATTACCTACATAGACAATAGAGGATACGATGGGACAATATGTTGAGAATATTCATATATTGGGGTAATACATTGAGAACATATATTGGGACAATATATTGAGAATTATATTCGGCTACGATTGAAGACATGAATTGAAATCAGAGCAAAGGGGCAAACACAAATTATTAACATGTATCTAGACAGAACTGCATTACCGACAGTATAATCTAATTAAAGTAAATGTTTAATCAATACTGAATAACGAATTAAGAGATGGAATTAAAAAGTTAATTATCTGTATCGTTAATATACTGTATTATGTGTCTGCTCACATACGTCAATTAGTATCAATTGTCAATTTTAATTGAAGGTTTAATTAAAAAATATCTCACGATTTTTTAAATACCCCGTATGATTGTAACTCGATGAAAATATCTGCCATGTTAATGTAGCAGGATTTTCAGCGAACACGCGCGCGAGTATCAGAGATGCCCCGTGGTATCTGCAGCCGCGAAAGTGCGTCACGGCGTTCGAGCGAGTAAACAAGTCGCGAAAGGAAGCAAAACAAGAGCGTGTGTCGACTCAGCGTGCAAGCACGTCGAGAGAGCGTTGACGGGAGCGCGAAAGTTCGCAATCGCGCGACGGAAGATACGGGAAAGCGACAAGACAGACGGCCAACCACGCGACGATAACGCGTTACGAAATCAGCCCGTAGCTCTTTCGCCAGCGAGCGGATACCCGTTCGATTTCTTCGCGTCAGAAAATATACTACCGTCGATCTTTTTCTCGCTGCCAGCCACCGCGAACGCGTACAACACGCGGCGAGAGGTTATTTTTGTTTAGTCTGCAGTCTCTCCCGTTCCTGTTTCCCTTACTGAAACACGGCTGCTGCACTCGACCACGCAGGTAACGGCCAACACGTGTACGCCCCTGAACGACGTAATGCTCCAGAAGGGACAATTCATTTCCCAACTTAATGGACATGTAAAGTTACGCTAACTGAAAGTTACCGTAAATGTGTAGAAAATTGAAATCGCCGGTAATGGAATGGCTCTGTTACAGTCCGGGTATTTATACAAGGGTTGCTTTCGGAGCATTTTGGTATTAATTATTATTTGCTTGTTGGTATTTGGGATTAGATAGTCACGTGCTGAGTTACGATCGATTACTTAAATTAAACTATACTTGTTAGATAACTATAATTTCAAGTGCATTTTGGTATTAATTAATATATGGTGTTATCTGAGATTAGATATCAGATGACGTCACATGTGCTGTGTTGTGATGATCGATTACTTAACTTAAACTAAGGTTAGGTTAAACAAATATTTAAGCTTGAAGGTCAGATTAGCATTTCATTACGTCAGGATGAAGTTATGTTAATCTAATGTATATTGTAACTTAGGTTAGGTTAAACCAATGTATAGTATTATGATATACTAAGCTAATGTTATAGTGTTAAGTTTAGTTAAGTTAATGTACAATGTCAAGTTTAGTTATGTCAAGCTAATGTATAGTGTTAAGTCAAATTGTACCAAGCTAATGTTAAGATAAATTATGTGAAATTGGAGCTAGGATAAATACGAGTCGAATTGGGTTACAATAATTTGAATGTAATTACAGATAGTACCACTGTAAAGTTACATTAGAGTTATGTAAGTTAAACACCATTAAGCTAGGTTACATTAAGCTACGAGTCAAGTCAGAATTAGAATATGTATAAGGTTACATGTTCATCCATTAATGTTAGACCAGATTGAGAATGTTCATGTACAGAATAACTACATATTAAATAAAGGTGTTGATAATTGTATTGAGTTATACGGTTAGTCCAGTTAGAGGGTTCGATCCAAATCGGAACTACGAAACGATGGAAAATGGCCAAGAGTATCGGACACACGAACGTCACGAACGACTGCTGGTCGATGCCCCAGTACTGTGCACTTGGCACCATTTTCCTGCCCTACCCTACCCTACTCTACCCAACGCACCCTCTATCTGTCCCTGTCCCACCCTTAGTCACAGCACCCGCTCCTCCGTCACGGTGGGACAAAGAGGGAAGAGGGAGAACGGATTAAATCAAAGGGAGGAGGGTCTGACGCGCTACAACGGTGTCAGCGGTAGGATATACGGGATGTTTTGAACGGTACGCACGAAGTCGGCTGGCTAATAGGATTTATGAAAACGTGCCAACTGATCCCTATAATCCTGACTTCGACTAATACCTTTCATTTTCTTCCCTTCTCTTATTTTCGCACGCGCGAAAAACTTCGATTTGATGATTTAACGAGACGATCGATACCGCAGTTCATCTCAAACTTAAAATTGATCCAATTAATACAATTCATTGATAAAATTGATACTAATTGAGTAACAATAAAATTACTACTAATTGTTACTAATAAATGATGTCATCGGTAAAATTAATAAAATCAATAAAATCAACAATACACGTAAGTACGAGTAACATGAGGATCATATGTATTTATACAAAGCTCTTTACGATATTGAAATTGAACCACAAACTGTTGTGAGTCACTCAATATAACAAAGTGTCGATCATCAACAATAATCATACAAGGGGATTGCACCCCCTGCAAAAAGAGTCCTTTGGTTAATATCTTTTAAATTACTAATTGTTTATCTTAAACTCTAAGTGTTTAAGACGAGAAAACGACTAAAAAATTAAATTCGAAGCATCAGCTCAAGGTCCGCTTTGCATCCACGTGAACGGAGGGTGAAGCAGGATAATTTTCGAAAGAGTCTGGCAAGTATGCGAAAGATCCGAGGCGAAAACAGACGCGAATTCTCGAAATATCTTCGGGCTGATCATCGTCGAGAGGAGCGTCGTCCCGTTGCGCGTGAACCTCGACGCCAAGCGGATCGCAACGTCATAAATTCGAAGGCAGACAGCCGCGACACGTCGCTCTCCGCCGCGTAGAATGTCAGCGACAATGACGCAACCGAGCCGTGGGTCGACGAACCCGGCTTCGAAATTGTGTCACGTGCTTCCCACTACAGATTACAGCCTAGACACTCCATTAGACGGCGCACGGAAGAATCCCTATTGATAAAACGCGGTAATTAGGCCGAACATCCCGTTTGGGTGAGCGCGACGAGCCCGCTTCTCTCCGTCTTCATCGCGCGACGGTACACTCTCTCGCAACGTGCTCTTCCGATAACGCAAACTTCACAGACTGAGAATTTTCAAATTTCTCAAAGTTCTGATTCTCAAATTTACAACTTTCGAAATCACTGAATTCGGAAATTTCCAGATTCATTGATTACTGAACTATATTTGCAAATTTTGAATGTCTATTTCTGAAATTCCCAGGTCTCTAGATTTCCATTTATCAAATCTCTACAGCTCCAAATACCTACATCCCCAAATTCCCGACTGTCCAAATACCTGGATCCACAAATATCTAAATTCTCAGACTCCCAAATCCTAGATCCACAAATACCTAAATCCCTGAGTTCCTAAGTTTCAAAGTCTTTAGATTTACAAATCTCTACGTTCCGAAATTCCTAGATTCCCAAATCTCAAAGTCTTCAAGTACCTATGTCCCAAAATTCCTAGGACTCCACTTCTATAACCCCAAATCCCTAGACCCCCAAGTACTTACATCCCCAAATCCTTGGATTCTCATATTCCTTGGTATCCGAACACCTAACTTCCCAAATTTCTGTCCCTAAATTCCCAGATTCCAGATTCCTATGTCCCCAAAGTCCTAGACCCCCAAATCTCTAAATTTCCATACCTCATATCTGTAGACACCAACATGTTTCCAAATTAGATCTTCAAACTCGTAGGTCCCCAAATTTCTAGATTCCCATATCTCCACATCCTCAAATCCCATCATTCCCAAATACCTCTTTAAATTACTAGATCCTCAAACTCGTAAGTTCCTCTAGATCCACGAGTTCCTCTCAAAATTTCTAAACCTCCAAATATCCATATTCCAATGTCCCTAGATCTCCCAATTCCAAGATTTCCATACTTCCACGCCCCAAATTTCTAATTTCATCTATAAACTCGTAAATACACAAAAATCCCTAAAAATTAACTCGCGGAAGAGATCTCTTGCTCTCCGGTTAACATATTTTCTCTAGAGGAAACAAGATTTGACCCCGACTGTACATAACCATTAAAACCGACGCTCGTCGCGTCGGATCGTGTCGCGATCACCTGCGCGACGAGACTCTCGTTCTTTTTTTTTCCAGTCGCACGCGATTTACCGCGGTAATTAACATTTACATCGGCAATTAATGCCAACGGGATTTAAATTTCCAGCTGGTCGCGTTTGCACGCTCCGTTCTACGAGCCAGAGAGAAACGCTTCGTTTCCTGTTGATAATCCGCTCGAACGATGAACCAGATTTGGTGCCACGATCGTATCGGTGATTTTTTTAAAGCGTCGCGATGTACCGAGTGGTTAAGTTATACGTGGACACGATATAAATAGAGTACAGAGATGTACAATTTAAGAGAACATATCGTGGTTAGAATATATGGACGTTTTGAGTAAACATCGCAATGGCATCAATGTTAGATAGTTCCCTTGGTACTCTTGTGGAGATGTCAAATATACCGATGGTTTAGTATATTAATCTTGTTTTGTAGTCGAATTTATGCTATATACATACATGTGTATATGTAGAGACATTTATGAGAGTGTCGTGTAATCAAGGTGTCAGTGGAACAGTAGTATGAAGAAGTAGTAATGTATTTAAGAGCAGACAAGAAATTGATTGGAATATAGAATAAACATAGAGTAAAGATCATACTGCATCGAACAGAATTATTTCCAATCACATAATATTTATATCAAGTTGTGTTATTACTACATATAGTAGTATGTGAAATATTGGAATAGTGAAATAGTAAAATGATAAAGTGATGAAATAGTGAAACAACAGTATAGTCGTGCACTAGTACAATTACTAAAATAGTACCGCTAGTCAAGAATAATAACATGGAAAATTACGACAAATAGGAGTAAATACGTTAGATAAAAGCACGAAATTACAAGGTAAATCGAGGGAAGGTGTCGCAAATGATCTGGTCCTCGTGAACGGCGAAAGCCACTCGGGTATTGTGTATCCAAAAGCGACGTTGTACATTAATGAACGAACACTCGAACTCTCGAGCCACGTTTCTCCTTTTTTTATTCTTCCTTTTTCCATCCGGATTCTCGCTCGGGATCGAGCTCTTAAAAAGCTGAAAGGTATTTCCTCGATTCCGGAAGTCGCATTATTCCCGCTGGCTGGAGGCGAGGGCCGAGTGGAGTCTGGCCGGTATTATAGGGCCGTGAGGTACATATAGTTCGCTGTACAACAGTCAGTCAATACTTTATAGCACGAGCCCAACTTTACGGTCTCTGTTTCTCTCGTTGTTCCCCTTGTGATCCCGCGTCCCTCCGCCGCGTCCCTTCTAACTAGAGAACCGTGGAGGGTACCGAGCCCCGGTCTCGTCGTCGTTTTCCTCTCGTCCTTTCTTCCAACACCGGGGGCAAATACGAGCGACGGTTTCTACGATCTCCCATCGGTCCGTAGTGCTAGCGGTTGCTCGCAATATTCCGCGTATCCCTCGGCTTCCCCGGAGGGACGACGACGTAAAACGATGAAGGGCTGCGAATTTGCAGCGAGCTCTACCAGCGCATTGCCACCCTTACGAATAAAACGGGAAAGAGCGTCGTTGCGTGTCGAGCGTAACTCCGCTACTTTCCGCCCGTCACGAGAAAACGCCGAGGACCAACGACATGCCAGCTGCTCTCGCTTAGATGATACCGCTTTACACTCGCCCCCTCGCCCTTTTAATCTTCAACCTTCCTAACCACGCATATCCTCTCCGTATTTATTCCTTCCTTCGACGTCTTATATCAGAATTTTAAAAAACCACCCTTTTCACACTTGGTTTATATTTTCCCGTTGCTCTGCATTTTTTATGATAATTAAATAAACGTGTATACACGGTTTTAAAGCACTGCTTTCAAGCAGTGACTTCCTGTAGATCTTGTACATCCAGAAGTTCACTTCTGTCGTTTTTCAAGAACTTCCGCTTTCAACCCCTGTCTCCTTCATTAAGACCTCTTCAAACCTTCGTTATCGCTCTGATTACCATGATTTCACATTATTTTCTGCGATATAACGAAATAAAATTATTATTCATTTAACGGACCTGCACTTAAGGGTTAATCGAAAGCGCTCGTAACACGCGAAACGTGTTACCACATTCGAATCGTACGATTTTCGATTTTCATTGCCGGAAGGGAGGAAGAATCGCAAAATCGTAGCAGAACGATCGAAAGACTCGTCGGGGAACGTCAGAGTGTAATCGCGTAAGGTTGTTTGCAGTCGAGGGAGAGAAACGAGCAGAACTCCTCCTTCTTCGCCGGAGGGCGTCGAGGAGAGGCACAGTATCTAGGTCTGTGTAACGATTTTTAGAGTCTCGACCCTCCGACAATCGTCCAGCCCATAAAAAACTTGAGGCACCCCACAGTCAACGCTGTGCCAGGGTTTCCATAGCGACCGAGCCCTTTCGCACCCCTCTGTCGTTGACCTATACCCACGCCGACACCCTTAGATCCTGGCTGCTGCCCTAAATCTGTTAGACGCGATGCAAAAGATACACCCTGGTAAGGAAGCATTGCATGCTAATAAAATAAATCACCGTGACCAGGAAGTTTTCGGGTTCGGTGGACTACTTTGCCCGCGAGGGAAGCTCGCATCAGCTGGTACTGATATAGTATCAAAATTTTTTATTTATTTTCAAGTTACGTTGTAAACTTTTTTGTTTTTATACTTCTGAATTACTTGTGCCGAAATTGGTGATACAAAATTTTCAAGTTTTTATATTTTTCTGTTCCCATAATTCCTTTTTTAATTTTTGCATATAGTCCTAAATTTCTAAATTTTCAATTTTTCATTGACGAAAATTCTGTATAAGTTCCTAAATTTCTTAGCTTCTAAGTTAATAAATTTCTGAATCTTGCAACTTACGAATTACAAAGTTATCAAATTTCCAAGATATTCGCAAGCTCTTCAATTGTCAATATTGCATATTTGAGACTAACTAAAATTTCTACATTTTAATCCCTTGCACTATGATTTATTTGTAAGGTGCGTCAGTCAGAACTAACCAATCGCAGCTACAATATTAAAACAGACAAAGAAAGTTGAAATGTTATGTCACTCCTGTATTCAGCAATTCTTGACTATGCAAATTATAACTGGATTTGGACACCAGATTGAAGTGTATTCAAAATTCGAGTAAGATTTGTCACAATTGAAGTGCGAGTGCGTCACGAGTGAGACTCGTCAAAATAGTGCAAGGGGTTAAATCCCTGTCTCCAAACCCCTTAACAACCTAACATCTAAAATAGAATCTCAAAATGATTAAAAATCACCCGAAACGAAATCGAAAAAACCGAAATTTCTGCGAACGATTCCCGAAAAGCTGTCGAGGGTAAAAGATGACAGTGTGCCGAGAACGGGGCCATTGCGAGTATCATCTATAATTCATTTCCCCGGTCCTTGGTTCTCGGCCATTATCAGGGACGTCGTCGAGGGAAATTTAGGCTCGCGTCGACAAGAAAAAAGGAAAGCGGTGTTCGAGCGGTCAGAGTGCAAAAGAGAGAGAGCCGGTGATCGGGCCGGCCATCAGACATGCAACGGCGCCAAAAGAAAAAACGAGAAAGAAAGAGAAAGGTGAGAGCCGCGGAATCGTAAATCGAGAATTAAGTATGACGGCGAACGGTAAGACGTATATAAATTTTCCTTGCCGATGAATAATAAATGGCGGGGCCGAGGAACAAGAGGGAGACAGTGGAAGCACGAGTTGGATGGAAAAAGGTGTAAGCGAGAGAGAGCCACAGGCGCGAGCGAGAGAGGGTAGCCAGGGCAGAGCAGAGAGCAGAAAGGAAAAGGGTGTACCGAGGAGAGAGACTCCGGGAGAGAAGTACGGCGAGAGAGAAGGAGGAAAAGAGAGCAAGGAGCGAACGAAAGGACGTTAACCCTTTTCTTGTTTCTCTCCGGCCCATCCCTCCGTTCCTTCTCATCGCAGGAGTGCTCCTTTCCGCAGGAGAGTTACCTCTCCTCGTCTCTCTTCCTCTCCCTCTTCAGTCACTTTTTCCACCTCGAAACCGTCTCTCTCTCGCGCTCTTTCTCTCTTTTCAACCTTTTCCTCGGCACTGTTCGTTGCGCTGGGGCCCCCTTCGTTGTACCACCCGCTTTTTCCCTTCCTCCTTCACCATCCCTTGCCCATCTGACTCTTCGTTCGTCTCCCTCTTTCGCGTGACCCGCTACGCTTTCTTGCTCCCCCTTCGCGTCGAGGGGAGAACAAAAATTACGAATCCGCGAGGCATTTGTCGAGAGCCACGGCTCGATCGAGGGGTTTCGCTCGACCGTACTTCGCTACGCCAACCAGCGACGTTTCAACCGAGAAATCCCGGAGAAATCTTTAACCTTTTACCTCGTCCGCTCCTCTTACGCAATCGCCTAACCGTCGATTAAATTTCGTTTCGCAATGATATTGCATGATCGACTAATTGGCGTCGGATCGATGGATCGACTTCTCCGTTGCCGGGTTAGTACTCCGCACGCGCCACAAGATGAGCTCTAGGAAAAGAGGCAAGTCTACTTCTTCCTTCTCCATCCGAGTGGGGTGAATGACTGACGCAAACAATTGTTCGCTCTTCCCAAATATGTGCATATAGTCTTAACGCAAGTATAATTTATATTATAATACAACGAATATATACAGTATACTGGGTGTCTCAAAAATGTCTACATTGATGCTTTGACTATTACACGCATTTGACTTTGATCGAAAGGTTGACAGGTCTAATTTTTATTGGTAGCTCTGCATACTGATCAATAGGTTGACAGGTCTAATTTTTATTAGTAGCTCTGCATACTGACAACTCTAGAAAAAATTGTTCGTTCATAATTGTTGAAAAAATACTTACATCAAGCTATTATAGTATAAGTTCTTTTCATTTTAATCGGTCATAATTTCAAACGAAAGAAACGATAATCGATCTCCACAGGAAAAGATCGAAGGAAATAAGTACTTAAAATGGAGAACTGTAGGATATAACGAGGAGAGAGAAGATCGAAATCGACGATCTGAAGAAGCAGCAACATCGGTTCGTGTCATAAATCAAATGCACATCGTTCCTCTTAACGATACACAGTTCTTCGGTGTTCAGTTTATGAAGGAACGATTCGAGGAGGTATCATCCGATGAATAATTACCGCGGAACGAAAACGTGGATAAATCTGTAGCTGGTGGGTGAAATTCTTGGGACAGTTTGCATATTTTCGCGTGACCGTACACCGGTGGACCGAGCTGGTCGCATCACCGTGGGAACACGGCATCGACGTTATAATTATTACAAGCAATTTGTCCGTCTAATAACACGTTGTTATGCCATTACAAAGTCGTAAAGATAATCATCGAGTCTACCCGGCTTTGCAAGCCTATTGTTTCACGAACGAAAGATTCTACCTTCTGTTGAAATCGTGAGTTCGCTGTGGTAGCTGCTCACTTTCGAATCTTCGTTTAGGTGGCGGTCACATATTAGATTTTTACGTATCGAACGGCTAATACGTTTCGAACCCCTAAGTATCGAATTCCTGCGTTCCGAATTTCCATATTTCAAATCCCTACGTACCAAATTCCTAGATCTCGAATTCTTAAGTTCCAAATCCCTAGATGTTGAATTTCTACGTTCTCAATCTCTATGTCCCGAATCCCTAGATTTCGAATTCCTACGTCCCAAATTCCTACGTCCCGAATTCCTACTTTTCGAATTCCTACGTTCCGAATCCCTAGATTTCGAATTCTTACGTCCCGAATCCCTACGTCCCGAATTCCTACGACCCAAATTCCTACGTCCCGAATCCCTAGATTTCGAATTCTTACGTCCCGAATTCCTACGTCCCAAATTCCTACGTTCCGAATTCCTACGTCCCGAATTCCTACGTCCCGAATTCCTACGTTCCGAATTCCTACGTCCCGAATCCCTAGATTTCGAATTCTTACGTCTCGAATTCCTACGTCCCGAATCCCTAGATTTCGAATTCTTACGTCTCGAATTCCTACGTCCCAAATTCCTACGTTCCGAATTCCTACGTCCCAAATTCCTACGTTCCGAATTCCTACGTCCCAAATTCCTACGTTCCGAATTCCTACGTCCCAAATTCCTACGTTCCGAATTCCTACGTCCCAAATTCCTACGTCACGAATTCCTACGTCCCAAATTCCTACGTCCCAAATTCCTACGTCCCAAATTCCTACGTTCCGAATTCCTACGTCCCAAATTCCTACGTCCCGAATTCCTACGTCCCGAATTCCTACGTCCCGAATTCCTACGTCCCGAATTCCTAGATTTCAAATTCCTACGTTTCGACCTCCTATGTACCGAATTTCTTCGTTCTAAATCCCTATGTCCCGAATTCCTACGTTTCGACCACCTATGTACCGAATTTCTTCGTTCCAAATTCCTATACCTCCAATTCCTATATACCGAATCCCTATGTCCCGAGTACCTCTATCCCGACTCCCTACATCCCAAATTCATACACCCCCATACCCTACACCCAAATTTCCAGTTCAAATCCCCAATTTCCTATATTCCAAATCCCCATACTCACAGAATCACTATTCTACAATTTCACTCGGTTCCTACACCCCCAAATTGGAACATCCCCACAGGTCCACATGTCCACATGACGCCAGTACCGAACGCGTTAATTTGAATACGGAATTGATTATTTGTCCTATGGGTAGAATAAATAAATAAAGGATGAACGATGGTTGTATAATCGAAAGGTGGGTGATAATGGAAAAATCGTAGTCGCGGAGGGTTGGCGAGTATCGTTATTGGACGATATAATAGGCCGGGTCGTGTCGGTGAGCAGGCACGTACCGCGTATGTATCTTGACGAATTCAACGGCGCGAGAATAGCGAGGAACGTTTAAAATAAAGTCGCGGCGTCGGTAAATTTATCGTTTCGAACGCGGGATCTATTTACCGTGGTCCCTCGGGATCGCGGCGCGATGAAAACCACTAAAATACCGGCTGGAATTCGTACGCGGCCACTCCGCAAAAACTGCCTGCCCTCCTTGTCACTCACGTGTCACTTCTGTATAAGCGGTGAAAATAAGGCCCGGGTTTTGGAATACCTGACTGGTTAGTCAGGCCATTTAGTCATTCCTCTTATACCGGGTACCCGGTATCGCGCAGTCACCAGAACTCGCCTTTGGGAACCATCCAGATCACAAATTAGCCTCGTAAAAAAAACGCCTCGAGGGTTACAGAAGCTCACCGAAATAAACACGTTAAGTAACAACATCGGAATACGGAGGCGACCGTATATTTACAAGCGAGACGCCGAACACCATACAGCTTTACGGATTCCCATAAACAGCTGTCGGACACCGCTTTGCCCATGGCTACCACGTGAATGGACATTTCCCCATGCTGGATTAACCGGTGACCAAAATATAAGCTTGTATACGGGGAACAGCCACTTGGAAACTTTATTTCCATGCTATTTATCTTATTAAATAAAATTGCCAAGATAAGACATTAAATAAAAGTTCCTAGTTTATGAACTCTTGATAACGAGCGACGATGTTATGAAATTAAGAATGACACTTTGGGAAGTTCACCTTTCGAAAGGGAAACTTTCTTTAGAGTATTCGTAATTTTAAATGTTCGCGAGTGATTGGAAAACGGATTTTGTTATAAATATCTTTTTATCAGATTAGAGGAAGTATACTTAGTAGCGTAATTGATCGATCCCGAGAGTATCGTGTCAAGGTCCCTAAACACGCGATATCGATCATCGAATAAACTCGAATTAAAACAACGGATCACGGAAGATCAGAGATCAAATTGCAGTGTCGAGACACGAATACGATGGTACATAGATCGTTCCCCGTAGATTAAAAACCGAATCTAATCGACGTTAATGAAACCGTTCGATCAAAACCCCTTCGCAGTCTCGACTGCGATTCTACACCAGACAAATTTTCCCATCGTTTCGCAATACGTTAGTTACATACCGTAGGGGAAACCAGACCGGGTGTTACAGCGACATTTTCTGGACAGTGAATGTGAGATATTTGATCTATTTAATTTTTACAATAAATTCCTATGATAAAATTAATATGAAATTAATATAATAGGAGTGTGTATACTGATGTTAGCAGCTACGATTCAGAGCATCAAACTTGCCCCATGATACTATGTTTTACTACATTTACTTTACTATGTTGCTACATTATAATTTCTTTAAATGAACATTATCTAATACCAAAAAGTCTCGATATAAGGAAATCGATTCTGAACGTTCGCTTATATCGTGTAGATCCTATTGACCAAGGCTTGCATAGAAAAACGAACGGAGACAAATATACTTGATACATTTTATCGAACATTTCGTTCGCAAAAAAAATCGTAAAAATAAAAAATGTATCCACTCGTCCCTATCCGTATCGTTCGTGCACGGTTCGCAAAGCCCCTGATAAAAGGCTCGACGGCACCGAGTTGCACGGTTTATTTTAGATTATAACGTTGCATATCGCCGCGTGTAATCTCGATAAATAGCTCGTTAATTCCGCTTGATCATAATAAGATAACCGGCGGATTGGCGGG
This sequence comes from Megachile willughbiella, assembly GCA_945859595.2. NCBI lineage: Eukaryota > Metazoa > Arthropoda > Insecta > Hymenoptera > Megachilidae > Megachile > Megachile willughbiella. The sequence goes on along the minus strand of OX243795.1, from coordinate 17,580,905 downwards.
CCGCCAAAAATTCGAACATTCCCAGATTCTGACCGGCCCCCTTTGTCCCCCGGAGCCGCGCCCCCAACAGACGCCCCCGTCTCTTCTTTTTCCCTAGTTTTCGCCTTCATTTTTTCGCGTCCGACGATTCATTGCCTCTTCTAATTAACGCGCCCTCGTGCCGAAGATTCATGTTGCTTCGAGGCGAGCTGTCGTTGGCTCGAAAACCGGGGCTGACTCTCTCGCGCTTACTCCGGCGATTTATAAATTTGAAATTTCCCGGCTGTACCGCAATTAAACGGTACTCGAATTTGTTTCGTTAATATCGTCCGCGTAACTAGGTAGGGGTCACGGTGAGTTTTCTACCTCTAACTTATACAGGGTAGTTTGAATTATTCCAGCATCGGACATTTCGGGGTCGAAAAATATTTAATAAATTAAATTATTCGTTGCTATTAAAAATTGATAAGAGTGTATATGAGGAAACGCGTAAAAATGGTGCATCTTAAATTAGAGAAATTACTAAAATTTGTCAAGATGGATAATTATAAAAATTATGTTTCATCCCTTATATATTCGTGTAATTTAAAAGTACCTGCACATCGTGAACCTAGCGTTAAAAGATAAAATTCAATATTTCGAAATATGTCGAAAATGAAGAACATGGCGGAAGGGACATCTCGCGCAAGGAGGACGAAGAGCAAGGTTGAAGAGGAGCGAGTTCGTCTCGGGAAGGAAGGTAAAAGGGCGAAAAGGGCGAAGAAGAAAGGCCGTCGGGAGAAATCGCTCGCGTGGATTCGGTCGTCTTCGTTGGTTACAGGCGAGGAAGGAAGAGGACGCAAAGGCGGAACGGAAAGCGCGACGAGGAGAGGACGAAGAAGCGTAAAGAGAGAATCGGCGCGGCGCGGCGGTCGGCCAATGCGCGAAAAGAATAGCTAGCTGATTCATACGCGAAGTCACGAGCCGTACGTCGTACGCAGCCGGCGTACGGCCGTGCAAGCGTAATCGAAAACACACGAGATGCACACGTTTCGCGGCGAGCCTCCCTTCCTTTCCTTCCACCGACGCGTACGCTTCTATACTCGGATTCTTTCTTCCGACAACCGAATATCTCGGGAACGATGATTAACCGACGATTTCAATTATCTCCGTTTGGGGAAATTGCGTTAGGGTAGATTACAATTTTACTTCGGGGTAAATAGACTCCAATGACAAAATTATATATCGAGTTAGGCTGGGGTAGATACGAAGTTTGCATCAGAATAAGTAGACTTGGATGACAAAATGATATATCTAGTCGGATTACGGTAGATTCATAGTTCACGCTAGAATAAGTAGACTTGAATGACAAAATTATATATCAAGTTATACTAGGGCAGGTTCAAAGTTTGCACCAAAATATAAAGAGCCATATGACAAAATTATATATCAAGTTAGGCTAGAGTAAGATGTGTATGTTACAATTAACAGAATCAAATGATAAAATTATATATGAAAGTTATGTTAGATGTAAAATGTGAAGTTATTAATTATTGCATTATTAACCCTTCCCCGTGCCATTTATTTATCAGATGCGTCAGTCAAGATTAACTATTCAGGGCTATAATATTAAAACGAACAAAGAAAATTAAAATGTTGTGAGTATTTTATATTCAGGGATCCTTGATAATGTAGCTTATAGTTGGACCTAAATTTCAAGTTGAAGAGTATTCAAAATTTGAGTAAGGTTTGTCACATTTGAGCTGTAAGTGCGTCACCAGTGAGACTCGCCTAAACACGGGAAGGGGTTAACTGTGTGTTAAGACACAGTGGGGTTCCAAGACAATGAAAATATTTAATAAGTATGGATCCGAAATTAAAGAATGAAAAGAAAAGAATTATTGTTGATCGAAAGAGTGGTGGGTGTTTTTCCGAGGACGTAAAAGGATACCAGTGTCCTCTTACCGAGTGAAACGCGAAGCAGAAAGTTCTGCGTCCACGCGGACGAGTGTACGCGAAGACGATACCAAAGGGAAGAAGGTTGAAGGGAGAATAGTTAAAAATAACCTGACCAAGGGTCCTTAGCTCAGCTTCGGTTCCTGTAAACACGTCCGTGGAGAGAGGCACGGCTAAAAGAAGTCCAAAAGGCGCGGGCCTCGCGTGCGTCGAACGGAAAGAGAATAAGCCGAAGAACGGAGACTACCGGGGTACGCCGAAGACGGAGGCGAATAAATTTGTCGGTACTCACGTGCTTCCATAGAGGTGTCCCGATTGGGTGGTGGCAACTGCGTCGTCGACGAAGTGGTCGTGGTCCCGGTCGTCGACGTGGACGAGCCTTTACCCTGAACCACGGTGACCTTGACCTGTTCCTCGCTACCGTCAGCCTCCTCGTCCTTTTTGGCAGCCAGGTCCGGGCTCGGGCGTGTCCTTACAGCTCCCGGCTGCTCATCTTCGGGATACGACCACGATGACATCGGCCCGGCGACTGTTGTGCTCCACTCGACGACACCACCACCACCACCACCACCACCTATGACCTCACCACCACCGTCCCCCGCGAACACGAACCTCCCTCCGTGTTTATCCGTGACACCTACTTCCTCGTCCTTCGACTTCCTGTTGCGTCTTCCCGACAGTTGCTCGTCCGATAACCGTGGCACAGTTCGATGGACCGAACGATCGGTGGTCCAGGTTACCGGTACCGTAGTCGTCGCGCGCGTCCTCGTCCTCGTCGTCGTCGTCGTCGTCCTCGCGGTCGTTGAAGAGCTCCAGCTCGAAGCCGGCCCTCCGACGAGGTCCTCGAGATTCGACGACGACGTCGAGTCGTCGCGGCTCGTCCCGGGTGACGCGAGCTCGACGATGTCGTGGCGTTTCGGCTCGACGAGAGCCGAGAAAGATTGTACGCGACGGGGACGAGAGAATCTCCCCTGGAGCCAGTACGGTTGAACGGAGCTCAAAGAAGCTGAGCCTCGATCATCGAGCAGACTCGCAACGACCTGTCGTCGTCTCGACTTGGTCCTCTCGTGAGCCAGACCTCCTCCTCCTCTTCCTCCTCCGCCTTCTTCCAGTGCAACGGAAGAAGTATCCTTCGTTCTGACGGTATCGATCGTCGTTGGTTCCTGGGTAGAGAGCAATCGGATCCCATCGAAACCGTGTCGTTCAGCTGGGAGCAACGATATCTCGTGATAATCCAGCTCTCCGTTCGGAGACGATTCCCGCGGATAGTGGTCCGGCTGGCGGCTGGAAAATCGACGAGACGTTGGACCCCGGACGGTAGACTCCGACGACCAGCGGTCCGTTAATCGAGGCAGAAGACGAGGAGGCGTAGCGTCGAGGGACACGTGCGGATCGGACACCACCGGCGCAGCCGTCGTCGTGCACGTTTGATTGCCAAGAACAGCGACGACGAGAAATAGCAGGAGTAAACCCACCCCCGCCCCCGTGGTGGCCCCCACAACCCACGGCCTTACCACGAAAACTCGCGAGGCCGTCCAGTCCAGCTGGTAGTAGGCCGATCTTGTCGATGATGGATCCTCCGATGGATTCGGATCTCTCTCTCCTCCACCTCCTCCTCCTCCGCCTCCACCCCCTCCTCCGCCTCCGCCTCCTCCTCCTCCTCCTCCTCGTCCGCCTCTAGGTCCGTCTTCGCTCTATCCACCCCGAGATTCCTCGACTCCTCGTCCGCCTCTTCTTCCTCCTCTTCCTGATCTACATTCAACCGTCCGTTGTTGCTCCTCTTCTGTTGCGCGCCAGCTCTCATCCACCGCCACCAGCTCGATTTCCGTTGGTGCCGTATCGATTCCAGGCGCCGTTTTTTCTTCTTCTTTTTCGTCGCCGCGACAACTGGTCCACCCACGAGGTTTCGGTCTCGCATTTATCCCGTCGCGTGTCGAACGTTTCTAACGAGCCCTGCTGCTGCGTGTCGCGCGAACACAACCGACGAAACCGCTGCTACGCGACCGCGTTCCGACATCATCGCGAGCCCTGACGATCCTCGTCCCCGGCAAGGACGATCGACGGACCAGCCTTCGCGAAGCCGCAAGCCTCCGCTCCTCGCCCTTGCATTCTCCGCTCGAACCTTTCACGCTCTTCGCCTCTCAACGCTTCGCCGGTTCTGCCTCGAATGGGTGCGTTACGGGCCTCGGACGGGGGCTACGATGTGTCTGCAATTCCAACGAAATTCAACGCGTTAGGCATATCAAATTCGTCAAACATCAATTTTACGTGCATTCAGATGTCCAAATACGAATGCAACCTTGCGAAAACCGTAATCAAACTGGGTAACAACAAATTTATTCGCGAGCAGTAACAAATATATTTTATTTATACGTTTACAAACTCGAATGGAAATAATGAATTCTGACATATTGATATAAGATACAATTGCCCACGAACATTCCTAACGTTATGCAACGGTATCAGATATCAAGAATGTGCATATGTTGTTACGGTTTTCTATTATTTTTTATCGCACTAGCAGAAGAAAAATGATTCTTGTAAGGTTTACGATAATAAGTGATTTGCTCGATGCGTGAAGCGATCGTCCGAAATTGTCGATTAAAATCGACAAAGAACAATAAATAATTATCGTAACAAAGACAAGTAGCACGCGACAACACGGAACGTTCCAATTATAAACAAGAGGAGATGGACTAGGAGATAAAGAGGAACAGCCTCGTGCAGCATGCACTGTCTTATTCTGGTCTATGGACTCATGCTTCCTACAACTTCCTAAAATACGAGCCCCGAGGAAATAGTTCACGAACGGATCTCGAGTGATTCGTTTCGTTTCGCGTCTCTACCCTATTCTCTCCCTCCTTCTCTTTCTTTCCGCTTTGTCTCCCGCCTTGCGAGCTCGCTTTGTACCCGACCGCGCACAATGTAATGAACCAATGTTCCAACGCATGCAGACCCTAACCCGGGCTACCGTACACTCGTGTACATATATACACCGGTCAAAAATGAAAATGTTGTTCTGCGGAACACGCTCTCACTCGAGATTTCGAGTGGTCCCCCGGCACGATGATCTCGAAACGCGAACAGTTTATTATTTACGTCGGAGCTATTGCGACCTATGCCTCGCATTGGCGTAAATAATCGTATAATGCTTTTTCATGCAATGCCTGACGTATAACTATATAGGGAGCGTGATAATATTTGATATGGTAATTATAATACGGTATAGGGGATGTGGTGATATAGGGGACGCGGCGATATAGAGGACATGGTGATATAGGAGACACAATGATAGGGAGTACATGGCATGTTGCAATATATGACGCGAGTGACATATGGCACGTGATAATACAGAAAATGCGATGATATAGGGCACGCGGCAATATATGATACGTAGGATACACGGCGATATAGCGCGCCATAATATATGACATATGGTAATGTAGGATACGCAGCGATTTAGCGGACTGCAATATATGGCATGTGACGATATACAGCGCATGGTAGTGTAGAATATGCGGGACATCAAGATATGGCACGTGGCGATATAGAGTAAGTGAAGATATTTAATGCGTAGAAATATGAGAAACACTGCAATATAACACGTGGCGATATAATAATACATGGCAATGTAGTTGAAACGATATACCGCGTGGCAATATAACGCGTAATATTTTACACATGGCAGTACAACGCGCAATAATACCGAACAGCAATGTAGCACGTAATTATAGAGGTTGCGTGACAATATAACGCGTAAGGTTATTTGGGCGTTTAGCGACATACGACTGCAATATAGCCCGTAACGATCTAATGCACGACGACATAACACATATCGATCTAACGCGTAATGATTTAACGCCTGACGATATAACGCTTAACGATTTTACCCTAACGATTCATCTCGTAGCAATTTAACGCATGACGCTTGGCAATATATCGCGCGAGAAAAATTCTAGTTACGCCAATGCTTACACGTGGCCCGTTGACTGCGTCGCCGAACACGCCAGCGAGAAGTAATTAATCGAACTGCACGAGCGCCGATAGCCACGATATTCGCGATGCAAAACAACGATAACGAGGCGATTAATATCGAGCCCGATAAACTCGAGACGGTGCGAGCGAGTCTGGGAGGGTCACGATTCCGCGGAAGGCGAGATTATCGAGATTATCGGACGGCGAACGAAATTTTTACGTTTAATCGCTTCGATTCCGGCCGAGACAAAGAACGCACCCGAGGCGGGCTAATTTGCATGCGATTAATGCTACTTTAATATTCGTTTCACGGCGACCAGTTCAAAATAGTATCCGTGTTCGTGCATTCTCCGGGACAGGAATAGACCGTGTTACTATTTCAGTGACGTTCGGAATAATTGTAACGCGTACCGCATGTTTACCAGTTTCTTCGTTTATCGCGAAAATGTTCGAGCTGCTGGTTAAGTTTCAAGCGGTCTATGAGAATAACCGTTTTACCAGGAATCCGATTTCTTCTACCCCGTTTGTTTATAGATCCCACTAACGCTTCCGCTCCGTTACTACTCAAATTATCGTTTCGCTCTTTAATTCGAAAAAATACGGAATAACGAATTTCAGATTTTCTGAAAACATTCTCCCATTTGATAAGAAATGAAAGTTTCGTAATTCAGGAATTAGTAGAGAATGACGAGAGACGAACGTGGCATTCGAAGGGAACCACAACGAAGGGAAACGGTTCCTCGATTTTTCGATTGTCAGACAAGTAGATATCGATCGGAGAACGGAGCGAATAATTCTCCTAAGATTTACCGAACGTCTGTGGTTCCCCATTAAGCGCAGCATTGGTGAAGAGGAATCAGGAGAATCCTATTTTTATGAACGGTCATCGGGTATGAATAGTGCACAGCCCACCTCTTCGCCTATAGAAACCGTCTGCTAGAGTGTATGCCAACGTGGCATCGCGAAGGAGGAAAAGGAACGGCCGACGACAACAGACAAAGTGGTCTGTTTCTACTGTCCACACTCTCCTAATGCAAAACTCGTGTAGCATCAATAGACGCTGACTTTAGCCAGGACGCGAGGAGACCGCCGGACTAGTCGTGTTCCACGATGCTTTATTCGACGCACTTTATTGAACAGGAAATCGCCAACATGCTGAAAACGGGCCTAAACCGTGCCCGCGCCGCGACACAACCCGGCGAATATTTGTTTACGCAGAAAACGCGAATCCCCGCTAATTATAGTCGCCGAAGTCGAAGGGAGGAAACGACGAAGGCACTATTTTTACGAGTCTCCCGCCAGAATATCGTCGGACGTCTGCCTTCGTCTGACCGCAACAAAACCAACACGCGAGAAACACGAGGCAAACCGAGGTAACCTTTCTATTACGCTCTATGTCACCGGCAAAATATTATTCGCTAATTACGCGTAGAAAGCTACCAACAGATTGTCTCGCTATACTGCGTTTTTCTACGGTAATTTCTACTTTTATAATTCAAATGAAATATACCGAACTATCTTCTTGCTCATACTACATCGATTGTACCATATTATGGAAGTGCGTATTAAAGATATTTTGGAAGGGTTCTATAATATTGAAAATATCGTTAAAAACTTTTATGAGTATTTCTCATGAAAAGTTAATTGAAATCAACCATTATGTACAAAATTCGAGTCATGTAATTAGTGAAAAAAAATTGTATACATTAATTCAAATATTTAATATTGAATAAAATATTAAAATTCTCTATGAAAGGAATATAAAGAAAATTATCCATGGTATTTGGCTTAAAACATCAGCCACAACCGCTGATTCGCGTTATGGTTCGTAATCGTCATTAGCGTTAAGAGTATACTAATCGTGATAGGAATTTTTATATTCAAGAACGTGTTTCAGCGTTAAATTCTATGGGAGTCGAGAGCGGTATCAGATATTTATTATCTTGCCTCAAGAAAATTCCGAGTACCGTTAATACCAATTTTATACGGTAGCAAATGAGAAATTTTAATTGAGACATGAAACGAATATTCGGAATATTTACAATCGTAACTGTACTACATATCTGCTACGATTCCACTGCTGCTTCACTGACAGATACCACAAATTTATTATTATGGGACAAACAGAGAAAATTCCAAATGTTTACAGTACATTAATACCGTGTAACGGGGGAAAAATCTAAATTAGAGAATGAAATGATAGTATTCGGGACATTTACAATTATAGCGTGCCGTACCGCGTATGGCCGTATCTACTGCGGTAAACACGCTAACAGTGTTCTCTTTGCGGTAGCAAATCGCGCTGTACACGATCGTAAATTATGCTTGGTCGATTCAAAAGTAAATTCTGTGTATTTCGTAGAAAACGGGACCATTAAATTACCGATATTCTTGCTATATCAAAATTTCTGTGCAAGTTAACACTCCAATTAACCTCAATGGAAGACCAGGTAATTTTTATTTTAAATCAACCGGATAACTCTGAGAATATCTAGCTCTATTTGCGTTTAAGTACCTAATAAGACAATTAGTTACTGAATCGAAGCATGTTTTTGTGGCAAGGTAATTTATACAAGGCGGAAAGACAGGTTCGAGTAAAAAAGTTACAACGTCCGTCATTAACATGTTAATTGCGACTCACGTAGATACTTATGTATCTTCTACAAGACCTTATAATTTGTACGTGAATTGTAAATACATGAATTGTAACAACGTGATTTATACGGGATTGTATACATTTTTGTGTAGGTAAATAGAGAAGAAGAGAACGATTAATCATTCGATAAGTAGAATGTTGGTCGTAAAACGGATAACCAGCTCGATCGTAAATTCGTGCGTCATCGAAACACGGGTGACACGTCGATGAACGCGTTCCCGCTTCAATAACCCGCTATCGAAGAATGTGGGGAATTTTTGCGCGGAAAGTGAGGTTAGAATACACGACGCTCGCGCTCGCTCGGTCTTGTTTCGCGCGCGCGTGTCAGCGAGTGGGAATTCGGTGTTTTCACGAGGAAAAATGTGCGCGGCACGCGCGCTGACGTTCTATTTTCGAATGAAAGGCGCGATCAGGGGACAAGAACGAAAGAGAGACGCAGAAGAGCGGTCGCGAAAGAGAGCGTCCACGGGCAAGCGCGAGAAAGAGCCGGAGCACACGTGCCAGACGAAGACGAGTCGGAAGAAGCGTACAAGACGGACGCAGGAACGAAACCGCGAGGGTTAAAGCGTGGAACAGAAAGCGAGAAAGCGACGCAACGAGAGCAACAACATTGTACAAAAACGAAGACAGATTGCGACGCGTCTGTATGCGTGTGCAGGCGAGCGAACGAGACGGAGATCGAGCGCGTACTCTTTGAATACACACGCGACGGCGGGAGAAGGCGGATGGAAAAGGGACGCAGAGAGGAAAAGAGACGGAGAGCGGTGGTGCCGTTGTGTAGCGTGGACACAGGCAAGGAACTCTGACTCGTCTTATGCTAGGCGGCCATGCTGGGTCTCTCTCGCGTTCCGAGAATGGGTACCTTTCGCGTGCACGATGGAAACTCGTGTATATACCCGCGGAGAAAATTTTCCTCGCCGCAACGGCCGAGGGCGGTAGCGAGGCGAAAAGAATCGAGCGAAGACAAAAAAAAATAACGAGAACGTGCACGCGCGGACGAAAAAGCGAAGCGGAAGGATGTAAAGAAAAATAAACAGAGAGAAAACGTGCGAGAAAAAGAAAGAAAGAAAGGAGAGAAGCACACGCACCGTGTTGACCACCACGCGTTCGCCGTTCAGGTCGAGGGGAGGGGGCACCTCTGTTCACGAGCTCGACCACGACGTATATGCAGTACACGTAAAACTACGCGCGGCAACGACACACACGACCAGTGCACGCGTCTTCGCGGTGGCTCCGTGTTTTCCACTGTGTGCAGCAGCGTCGTGTCGATGCTGGTTTTTCCTTTCTCGGCATGGACGCCACGGCAGCCACGCCAAGACGAACGAGAAAGAAAGGAAGCGGATCGAGCGTGGATCGTACAGCGAACGACCGGAGCTCGAAGCGAGCGAGCCGAAGATCCGTGGAGCAAGCGGTGCTGCCTATCGGATGGCACTGCGTTCAGCGCCGCGGTGCGCGACCCCCGTCGGCCTTCATCGTCTTTCCTCGTCGCGCCTCGTCCCGTCTCGGTGGCGCTCGTCGCTTTTCGCCCCTTTCCGTCCCTCGAGTTCTGCCGCGGCCGCGGCCGTGTCTCGCGCCAATCCCGCACACCTCCCTATACTGCTTTGCTCTCTGCTCGTCTTTTGCTTCTCTCGCCTCGCCTCGCCTCTTCTTATTCCGCTTCTTCTTCTTCTCTTCTCTCTACCGAATTTCTAACCCCTTCTTCCGCGTGCAACACCCTCTCTTTCTTTCGTTCTTTCGTCACCGCCGCTACCTTCTTCGATTCTCCATCTCGTCGCCATCGCCACTGTCACCACCACCGTCGTCGTCACGACCGCCGCCACCATCACCGTCACCACCACCACCGCCTCCGTTACCCTCCCCGCCGCCACCCTCGCTATCGTCACAGATGCTGTCGTCGCCGCACTCGCCGTCGCAGTCATAGTCGACGAGTGCTGTCGTGAAAATCGCTCTGTTTCCTCACAGTCCCTGGTTACTCGTAATTCGACGACGCTACTGCTCGATCGTTAGAATCGCGCTCTCTTGATAACGCGTTCTCGGATCTATAATCTCCAGACAGCTTATCACCGCGACATCTTATACTCCATTTCCAACTCCGCATTATTTTCATTCTTTACTTTAACCGTATCCCTGCAAACATCTTCCAGTGTACCCTTTTATCCAAAAATCGATTTTAATCCACCTACTTAATCCTACCATCGAATTCGCCCAAATTCGGGGATTTAATATATTTTGATCTACCGTCTTTCCGTGATCGATTTAAATAAATTTGCAAACCGTCAGTCTGTAAACGTAATTAAAACTCGATAAGAGCGCATTAAATTGTTCAAGGTCGATTCAACAGGGAACATTTTCGCATGATATGCATCGCAAAACAGTGAGAAGACTCTGACACGCGTTGCATCTTACGTCAGCACAGGTTCACCGGCGGTACGTTGACCACGAGATTCGTGGCACGCACCCACGATCTCCCCTTGGGAAGAGACCGGTCAACAGAATCCGAGATACTCCAATACGGACGAACCTATGCATATTTGGCACATCGCGCGCGGCACGTTCCGTTGAGTCACCCTTTGGGTCTGAAGCACGCGCAGCAGACGTAACAGGACACATGCCTTCCGCACAACCGAATTTCGATACGTGCTCGTAGCTGATCCCTTGAAATCGAGCCACTTGTGGGTCACCTTGTTTCATCTTATGCACCGCGATCTGACAAGCGTAAAAATCAACGGAGGGATAGGGACGTCTGTGTGTGTCGTACTGAAACACGATGTATATTCTTACACTCTTTGATCCCTATAGAGATCATCCTCATATACAGGATCTATTTTCGTGTCCTTATATTCCTATATGCATTTATAGCTAGCTCTTTCTATTCCCACTAGATTGATAGTCTCCTAAGTTTTTAGACTTTTAGACTTCCAGATTCCTAACTTTCTGGAGTCCTAGATTTCTAGATTCCTGAATTCCTAGGTTCCTACGCTCTTAGACTTTTAGATTCCTAAACTTCTGGATTCCCAGATTCCTAAATTCCTACGTTCCAAGATTCCTAGGCTTTTAGACTCTTAGATTTCTAAACTTCTGGATTTCTAGACCCTTAATTTTCTACATTCCTAGGTCTTTATACCTCTGAAACCCTAAACCTTAGATCCCTAGGTCTCGAAAATATCTAAACAACCCCAAGTTCAGAAAAATTCATAGGTTATTCAAATCAGTAGACCTAAGATCACAAAAATCCACATACTCCTAAAATGTCTAATCTGTAAAATCCCTAGATGCGTAAAATCCAGGAGCATGTTCCTACCTAGTTACGCCAATGGATAGGAAACGTGTACGTTGTTCGTGGGCGAGGATCTGACACGAGCCGCCGGGTCAGCAATAATAATTCATCGGAAAGGTTAATCGTGGAATGCCAGCAGCGCAACGCGGCGTCACGATATGCATTCCCGAGTTTCTGTCCTCCGTGACAGAAGACCGTTCCCGTTTCTTGCTCACCGTTTCCATCCCTTTCTGGGGAGGGATGTCGGTATCGACGTCACCGAATTGCCGTTCCTTATTTAGAAAGGAGGACGTCAGCGTCGTTGAGCCGAGACAGCCGATCGGTCTCAATTATTCGCCACATAACGATTTCATGACGCCGACTCAGCGCCATTTTTCCCGAAACTTTCACGGGATACTGAAAATTTCAGCCGGACCATCTCCCGCGGCTGAGTATCGATCTGGAAACCGGTAGCCAAAACGGCTGACCTGGAAACCGTACTTTTTGAGGGGTCCTCGACCAGACACGGGTTCGAATCTCGCCCGGTTCCGACCGTTCCATAAATACTTGCGACATCGTTAAGATTTAATCGACTGTTTGCTCGGACTTCCGCCGCTACCAGGAACCACGGTTGCATAGTTGGCTGCAACGTATGCTTTGTTTCGTCAAACGATGGAAGTAAAAGGAAATGGCGGAAGCCATTTGCTTTTGGTTTTGGGAAAGAGGAAACGTCAAGGAAATCTGTTGGGGAACCAACTCATAAGTGTTAACCTGCTCATTATGTTACCTTGGAGATAGGTTCTTCCTTGAATTTCACATTATTCTAGTAGTCCTTAATTCTTAGGATTCTTTTGAACTCCTTTGGTCCTAAGTATCTTTGATTTTGCAAGGAATATTTAACTTAGAATTTCGACAGATTTTCGAATGTTCAGATTTCATAAATTCCTGTTCCCAAATTTCATAAATTTGCAAACCCGAAAAATTTGTAAAAATCGACTAGAACGATATCGGTTCGCCTTCATTGGTTTCCTTAGGGAAAGCAGATTTGGCGTTGACTGTACGCGTATAGATGGAGCGCGGCTTATCTCGGCAGATAAGAGGTCTTCGATCTCGTCGACCGTCTCGTAAACAGAATACTCGCATAACGAGCGGGATCGACAGACACGGTCATGGACCAGGAGAACGTCGATTCTTGAACGAATCTCGTCGGCGAAAGGCGAGGCGCGTAGGCCGATAGGAGCTCGGCGATACGCGATCGCGAGCGGAGAGCGAGCGGAACGAGGAAAGAAAATGCAAAAATGCACTTTTACCGCGAGACGCGGACTACGACATTCCACGGACATACTTGGAACCGGACACCGAGTTCGTGGAACCGGGACGGTCACTCGAGAACTATGCTATTTAAAGAAAGGCACACCGTGGAGCACCCCGTTTACCGTTACTATCAACCTCTCTCGACCTTTTGCCCGTCACTTAGTCAGGCGAACGAACGTACTGACCGGTTCGATACCATCGAATCGCACGATTCATCCCTCGAGCTAGCCTCGATCGATTGCTTTCCCTTCCTCCAAGATTTATCTTTTAATTTCCTAGATACTTATCGCTCCGCTGCGGATGTTTATGTATCTGCGATACATCGAGGCGCGGTATAAATAAATCATGTAATCTACGAGATCCACGCTCTATAGATTACACGGTTTGAGACTATTTCGCAGACCTCGATGTATCATGTATCCGCAGTCTGCTTATCGTTTTGCCTTTTCTTATCAAGCTTTATCAAGTTCTGAAAATTACATGCTTTCCTAGAATTCCCAATTTACATAATTACTTGAACATTAACCTCATTTGGAGATTTCGGTATTCAACCTCTCGCAGATTCGTTCATTTTGATACTATTAGTTAGATACTAATATAGTTTGATACAAAATAAACGGTTTTTAAATCCGTAGTGTGTGATGTATAAATCCAGGGAGGCAATATTGGCAAGCAACGGAGAAATAACATAAACTTTTTCAAGCAGATAGTTTCAGAGTCGCTAACTGCCAAAAAATATGTTCGAGTGCGGAGGGTTAAATTGACCTTCAAGAAGAAACGAAGTGGTCCGAATTTCGCGGGGAGGAGACGACGAGGGGTAGAGATGCGAAGAAGGCGAACGTAGTAAAAAGGAGGTGGAGCGGAGAAACGAGGAGACGTTTAAAAGAACCTCAAAGAGTATAAAGACCAAGTGATAATCGGTCAGAGACCCTCTAGCGGGGCCAGACGGCTATGCACTCGGTTCGAGTGCCAGGGCAGACAACGGACAGACGTACGGACGTGCACAGGGACGAACGGACAGAGCGAAGCAACCAGAACACATTGTGATGGCTTGGTGCACAGGCCAGCTCTCTGTCCTTCTCTTTCTTCGGGTTCGCTCTTCTAGTACACTCCAGGCCATTGCCATTCACTGGCATGTCTCGTCTCTCATTTTCCAAGCGGTGGCCTCTTCTCTTTTCTTGCGTCGCTCTCGGCTCAGCTGCTCGCCTCTTTTCTTTGCCGGTCTTGCCTCCATCTTTCTCTCCTCTAATCTCGCGGCCACGTTTCATAAATAATAAAGGCAAACGCGGAAAGCGAGACGCGACGCTTCGTCATCGACGCTGATTTTCATCTTCTCACGCGGTCGAAACAACGGCTAACGTTTATGCTCATTCACCACGGTCATTCGACTTGCTCGCGTGCGTGCGACCTCCCCTTTTTTCGACGATCGCTTGCGGTTAACAGTGAATCCGACTTCCCCAGGGAAACGCGAGGGGCGAGGAACTCGTTTTCAGGGATTTTTGAACACTTCAAGAATTTCAAAACGGATTTGCAATTTGAGAAAATAGGAGTTCTGGGATCTGAAATTTGTTTAAACCCTTGACCTATAATTTTCTGGGCAGTTGCGTCATTCACAGCTACCTAATTATTGTTACAACGTTAAGGCAACTAAGGAATGTTAAAACGTGAAGCACGTTGTACCTTCAGCGATTCTTGATGATACAGATTATAATTAGAATTGAACTCAAAATTGAATTGCAGTGAAAATACGAGTCTGGTTCATCACATTCCAACTGTAGTGTGCATCACGTAGGGTAAGGGGTTAATGAAAAGAATAACGAGACCTGATTTCAATACATATTATATTTCACATGTATACTAAAAATATAACTGTGTCGCACTTCTGCAACTTCATGTACTCAGCATATTTTGAAACAGTCTTATTGCAGCAGAGAGAAACTCTAAAATGTATATTGCAATGCTACAAAATTATGTATTTAAGGGTTAATAACTGGATAGTGTCGCGAAATATACGAACACCCAGTAGAAATGAGTCGTTGCAACAGTCGAAGTAGAACAGGTTGACTAGTCAGACCGAGCGCGATGGAAGATAAGAAAGAGCGGAGGAACCCCTGTATCCTTGTTCGAAGCAACAATGTTTCGAAAGTTGTTCGTGGTTGATACATTGTACGCAACCGGTTCTGTCGAAGAAGTTTCTATTATTAATGATCCATCATTTAGGCTGGTTTCGAGCAACCTGTCGTGGCCGGCCCCTGCATCGCGGTACGGCATCGTGAACGAGTCCTTACGCGTCACGAATCTTTCCCGCTCGTCCTGTTATTATTCCATCAAATACCAGAAGGCAGCGAAGGGCGTGGAATGGACCGTCGAAGGGCAAAAAGAGAAGGCAGAGGGCCGAGGGACAGACGCAGAGACGAGAAAGAGGTGGGCAAGGACTTCTCTTCGGGGCAGCCGGAATTTTTGCGGCTGTTTTTTACAGTTACACCTGCCGTTCTCGAAGCACCGATCGCAAACGTCACGCACGACGTCGTATCGTTTCGTACTTCATGCGTGGAACATGAGGACGAGCCTTGTATACGAATCGCGGGAGCACGGGGTGGCAACGACCAGCCACAAAATGAACAGAGAGAGAGAGGGAAAAAAATGGGATAACCAAGAAAAATGAAGAGGGCGGCCCCGAAACCTTCGACGGGGCAAGTCAAAAGAGAAACCGACGAACAAGAAGGAGAATATACTCGACGAAACGGACAACTCGCGTTTATTCGCTCCTCGAGCCGGCTATTTCGAAGTCGATGAACTTGCCGATCACGCGAAATCAGTCGCGGACTAGCGCTTAAATATTCAATTAAACGACCGGATGAGATTTATACGCTCGCGCGTACGCGCCGTTCGATAGCGAACGAGAAGCTGAATAACAGCCGACGAATCGGTCGCCGCTGAGTTACTGCCTCTCTGTTATGCGCGTGCCGGTGATATCCCTTAACCCCTACGTATTTCGGCGACGAAATATATTACCACTTCAGATTCCGTTTCTTATGAAGACATCTTTTGTCACGATGGAAGGTTTGAACTTTGAAATTTTCGAATTTGATGGCAGTCTTGAACTCATTTTGGATTTCTTGTATAACGAGATCGAAGTTTTTGCACTAAGATAGAGGATTTAGGATTCTTACATTCTTAAATCTCTGAATATATGAAACTTCATAAAAACTCACTGTATGGCAGATCTCTTCCCCCTTGGTTCTCATATTCTCCCAAGGAAATTTATGTTTGTTCTTGGCTGTATACCTATTTTCTTGAAACACGCTTTCGTAGAATTATTCGAATATGTAATCTCTATAATAACAAGATAATAGTACAACGTCAATATACATGAAAACTGGAATATTAACACGCTAAATAATGCATCATTGTGAACCTAACTAACGATTACCGGCTCTTTTTCCCTCGCCACGGATGGCAATTTCTTGCACAGAACGGATACACCTGTTGAATGATCCCCTTAATACATGTACTGTGCAAAATTACTTCTTCCGCCTTCGAGCGATTAATCGGAATCTGTAAAGTAAATATTGCGCCTCCGCAAGTCGGTGAAATCAGAAAAAGTCGATGTCACGAGTTGTTTCGATGTAGAAATTTCCTTGCAGGACGCACAGTTGCCAGCTGTCACAGAGTATGCGTGATTCGAGAAAATTGGACGGCTCCACTTCCGACAGAAGGCATCCGTCCGATTGTACGAAGGCAGACGGTGCAGACTCGTTGAAAAATACATGCCCATGCTACAAAAGCTCACGAGGGCGTCGAGGGCAAATTGGATTATCGACGATCAAACATGGAATCCGATCAAATCGCTCGGAAAGGGCTTCATCCCTCATCTTTATCGGTTCAACGGCGTCGTAACGCCATCGTCTCCACACCTACAAGCTTACGGTATCCAATTCTCCTTGATGATTGCAGAATTCCGTGCTTCGCCGACAGGTCGATCATCGAGCACTCGAATTCGAGCCTCGCAGACAAAGTCGAGAATCAACTCGAAGTAAGATCAGAATTGCAATTAACTAGTTAGATTCCTCCCTAAGAGATTTACTGTGCATCCTGACACTATTTTGTAAATTTTATGGGCGGTCCAGAAGAAGAGGTCTTGCGAGATCGACAAGTAATCTCATTTTTGAATAAATCACATCTTGCAGATGTAAAGAACTGTGACGAGCTCATGCATACGGAATTAAGTTTTCTGGCTCCACAAAATAATTTACTACTCGCACGAGCGGTAACACTGCGCGAAACAGGTTGACAGCATCGTACGATTAGGGTGCGCTTTTAGGGGTGCATAAATAGAAAAGCTCAATCTGTTCGCGTTATTTCGCCTGTAGGGACACAATCGATTCCATCAATCAGGCTACTAGGTGTTGTAAGAAATAATCTCGTTTACTTAGATGAACAAAATCTACAGATTTAGTTCTAGATTTAGACCTACAGTCTTAAATACTAAGAAATACTGTGAAATTAAGGACCTTAAAAATGTAGTAATTTTAAAATTTGCTAATTCGGTAGAAATTCAAAAACTTGTAGAACTGAGGAATGTCCAAACATAAAAATTAGAATATTTGAAAATGTATAAATCTAACTGTTCAACTCGTGTTATAAAAAGAATCCTCCATTGTATCCAAATATACAAGACCAACGTTCGATACATGATAAAACGAAAGAACGGTAGAAGCAAAACGAAACAGGCAAGCCTATCGACAAGTTGGTCGATCAAAAGGCGTCGTCGTTTTGCATTGTTTTTCAGGAGGCTCGGCGGGCGTCGGGCGCCGGGCGCCACGCGGATCGAAGCGTCGAAAAAAGGAGGAAAAAGTTACACGATTATCGTGGTGGAGAGCGATAAGCCGTCAAAGAGCATTTGCCGCGGCCGGACCAGTCGGTTCGTTCTCCCGCGATCACCACGATCACAACAGCGTCGACGAGGAGGTGGGCAGAGGGGACTTGAGAGGCAGCTACGAACAGAGGGGGGAGGAGGGATAAAAAGGAAAGAGGTTAAAGCGACAGGGCAGAAAAGGGCGAGAACGAGAAAAAAGCATCGTCGGAGCAGCTAGGTAACCGGCAGGAGTCGAGAGTTATCGTCTGGCGATAAAAGTCGATGGCGATAATAACGGCGATATACAGGTTCCCCTGGTGCCCCTATCCCCCATCGTCGGTTCGTTGTCTTTCTTCCACCGACGCTCGACCGGGCTGATGCACTGGTCTGGCCTGCGTCCGCCTTGTCTGGCTGTCAACGGGTCGTTGAACCCCCCTCTTGCCCCTCTTGTATCCCTACCGAACGGTGTCTTCAAAGCTTCGAGACTTATCGTCGTTTAAATGCAACGCCGTGGTCTCCGCTTCGTGGCTGCACACAGTCGACTCACCCCCTCCTCCTCCTCCACCTCCTCCGCCTCTTGCACTCTTTGCCCATCCACCCCTCCCGCCGCGGCGCCCTTCGACGCCAACAGATCCTGCTGCCCCCTGTGCGGATACAAAAGTGACCGGCCATTTTCTCAGCGAGCGCGATACACCTTCGTTTCGTTGGGCTTCGTTGCTGAAGTGGTCACCGATGCCCGTCGTGCTAATCGAATCGTGTGCCATCAACCAGATGAACGAAATACATTCGCATCGGTGCTGGATACTTTGTTGCTAATATTTGGAATCATTCGCGGATGTAGGAATCATGGTACTGTAGCTGTGTCATGATAGAAATGTGGAATTAGTTGGACGCACTTATGTCTTGCTTCAGGAAGCTTCGTAGCCTTATGTAGGCTACGAGATACAACGATAAAAAGATTTGGCCCTGAATTTCAGGGTCAAGGTCAATTCTACGGTAACTTTTACAGATCTTCAATCCAGAGAATAACGCTGTAATAGTTGTGGCATATCATTTTCAGACCTGTACATACACGTATGGTCTATTGTGACAGACAATCAAATAAGATGCACCCGCCCCTTCAAGCTGCGATTATAAGCTTGTCTTCGTTACTGTTGATCGAGGAAACAAAGACATACGATCTTAGCGAATCGCACGTAAAAACATTGCTCGTGTGTATCGGGACTAATAAAGTTCAACCATCTTATCCGAGCCTCGTATACACAGTCATTTCTGGACAGTCCAGAATGTATCAAGTTGTTCCTGCATGAACACGTTGCGAAGTCCCTATATTATACATCGATGCGTCGTTGCGGGTGTAACATAGCGTACGAGTGTCGGTGGCGAACAAACCCGACTGGTCCCGAGCGATTAATCATTCCAATCATCCCTGGTGAAGTCGGACGAAGGGGAAGGATTTTAAGTAGACCAGAGTAAATTGCCGTTCCCGTTGGTTTTCGGTAGTTCGGCGTGTACGTTAGCCGAGTAGCAAGGGAGTTTTCAAGACCGGTCACGAACTTTCCAACCCCCGCGACGTATCTGCCGATCGGTGAATGGGATGAGGACGCGGAGGGAATGGCGGATAGCGAGCAGATGCAATGCATTTCCTTCGGAAACAATTTAAACGACGCTTCTCCCCGTTACGTCGACGCGGAGTGGATAAAGGCGAGAAGGGCGCCGGGCGAGAAGAGGACGTCGAAGAAGCGGCGGACAGAACGAAAGGAAACGAGACGGAGGACGAAAGAAGGTGCCTACCTACTCTAGAAATGGTAATAATAAAATCCGGAGGAGTTTCGGGGTTGGAGGGGTCGCGAGGGTGGTCGGTGCAGCGCTCGGTACAGAGGGGTAGGTCCGCGGAGGCGCGAGGACAGAGAGTATTTTAACTTTTTAAGGGGGTGTAAGGGAGCAGTAGGAGTTCACTCGAACACAGTTTGGTTGGCTTGTCTGCGCCGGGGGTGAATCGGGGGTTAGTCTAGACGGGAGTCTCCCGACTTCCACCTCCACCCCTATGGACCCCTCGTTGCGCACCAACCCCCGGACGCCACCACCGTCACCGCTACTACCACTACCATTCAGACTACGAGCAGACAGGTTGCGACCAATGTCGTAGCCACCCCTCTTCTTTCTCCCTCTCGTTCCCTGTACCCCCTTCTTCACGCACCTTCCTTCGCGTACTCGTCCAAAATCTCTCGAGCGCCTGTTCTCTAGAAATCGAAATTTTTAACTTGCAACCCATAACATATCACATATAGGGTGTCTCTCGAAGAAATTTTCTCTATTAGTACAAATGCGATGCATAGTCTAATCGTGTAATATTGATATTCCTTGTTTGGAATCAAGTAATCTTGTTTTGATACATTCTTTGACCAAAACGAGATAAACACCCGTATTTATCGTCCTATTAAGGAATGTAATAAGTATATTACTGATCAACACCATGAATTACACAATTATTTATACAAATTTCTAAGTGTACGTATAAATAACTCATTTGGTAATTACTTAGGAGAGAAATTGTTTTTAATAGTCAGTTACGGCTCGCGATTAATTAACTGCATTAGCCTTATCCGGAAAAACAGCGGTGGTAGAGGTTTCCTCGCGAAGACACGCGGATGTAGCGGAACGTTGGTGCGCATGCAACTCTTGTGCAAGCCTCGAATGAGAGACATGGTGTTAGAATACTAATAATAGAGGCGCTTATTTGCAACGGCAGGCCGCGTTCGGCTCGCTAAATACCGATGTATTTATTTCTCCCGCATGAATGGTGTAAATAAATAACCGTATTTATGATTCGAGTGCAAAACTGTCGATTTTTGCACCTCGTTGAAGATGCTGGTTGGTTTGGTCTATCAAGCATAAGAGTTGGATATTTGGTCTGTCAAGTATAAGGGTTGATTAATTGTGGTGTGTTTAGATGCTAGATATCTTGTGTTATTTAGGGGTTTGATGATGTACGAATTTGTGGTAAGTGAGGGAGTGACGTATTAATAGAGGAATTTCGGGATTTGGTGATTAGAGGATCTATGAATTTGAGAACTTTGAGAGTTGGAGATGGAATTTCAGGAACTATCCCCATGACCTAGAAATTTCATGACATAGAATTTGAGGATAGATCTCCGCATAGTGAGTTTCAGAATTTTCTTATTACAAAATATAGGGATTCGAAGATATTTAAAAATTTCTAAATTGTTCAATTTTGAAAATATACAAATTTCTTAAAAATCTAAGAATGTCCAAGATTACACGCACTTATCTGAAAGATGGCAATGTCGCAAACCGAGAGTAGCATGCGTAACAAACTGCAGGGCCCAGAACTTAATAGTAGGCGGTTTATTCCGTAAGAACGGGTCGGAATCGCGCGATCGAGCAGTTAAAAGGCCGCTTATCCGTGGAAACGTAGCGACATGCACAAAAGCATGCAGATTTATCTGAAACAGACATCGGGCGGCGATAAGAGGCAAAACGAGAAACGCGTCTGGAAAAAATTCCGCTGCTCATCCTTGCCTAATGCGCTTTGTGCTCGTTACACGCGCACGCGAGGATAAGCAGAGTGGCGAGATCCCGGCAACCCTCGAGACTTCGAATGCCAGCCACGACGATCCGTTGAATAATAATATATTCTCTAACGGGCTCCAATAATGCGGCATTGAATCATTGCACGCTCGTACACCCGCACGAGGCACTGCGTGTAACTGTGACCAAGGCTCCTATGTACAGTCAACGACAAATCTGGCATCCGTACGAAAAATATAGCAAAGGATGAGGACTCCCACTCGATTTTAATTGAAAATTTACGAATAGATTTACTGTTTAGAAAGGTGCAATTTGGAGATGTAGGAATTTGGAGACCTTAGAATTTGAGGATCTAAGAAAATCGGAGGATTTGATGGTGTTTGGGGACGTGAGAATTTGTGGATGTAGGGATTTGGTAATATAGGAATCTGGAGATTTAGAAATTGGGGGACAATTTGTAAACGTGGGACTTTGGGGACCTGGGGATATGGATGTGTAAGGATTTGACGGTATAGGAATTTGGGGACTTGGAAAGGGGATGTGACGATTTGTGAAGGTAGGAATGTGGTGATATAGGAATTTGGGGACCTGGAAATTTGGGGATGTGAGGATTTGTGAACGTAGGAATGTGGTGATATAGGAATTTGGGGACCTGGAAATTTGGGGATGTGAGGATTTGTGAATTTAGGAATATTGTGATATAGGAATTTGGGGATGTGAGGATTTGTGAATTTAGGAATGTGGGGATGTGAGGATTTGTGAATTTAGGAATGTGGTGATATAGGAATTCGTGGACGTAGGAATTTGGGGAGCTAGTATTGTGGCATAGGAATTTGGAGACCTAGGAACTTAGGTGTGGAGATACTTGGGAACATAGGAGTTTGGGGAGATAGGTACCTGTATACCTTGGTATTTATAAATCTAGGGAAGACTCTATTTTGGTGCATAGGAATTTAGGATCATATGTAGGATCATTTGATACTTTGCTATTTGCAAACCTAGGGATTTGAGGCCCTTCAGCAGCAATTTGGGGACATAGATTATCTTCAGATTTGAATGTCCACAAATATGGAAACGGGATTTAGAGCTATAAACATTTAGAAGATCTGAATATTTATGGATGGAGAAATTTTAAAACATATGTATATTCAGAAACCTACGAATTTCTCAAAATTCAATAATCTGAAAATATCAAAAATCAAGAACGTCAAAATTCGCATATTTGGAAATTAAACAGTTGTCCTTATCGATGGGAAGCCTACGTTGCAGACGAGTGTACGCGACGCATAAGCACGTCATTGTTCCATTACAACGACCGGCGACCGGAGAGATACAGCAACAATAACATTTATATGTGTAAACAATGGTGCAACGACCTCGGGGAGATCGCCACGGTCCGGTCAACGAGTGCATACGCGCTTGGAAAAGCAGCGGGAACGCTCGACGACGGCTACATCGAGATTATTTTCATTAAAACGATTTTTAAAAGAAAACCACCACGATCGCGGACCCGCCATTATGAATGTGTGTGCCGTGTAGGCGGTGGATAATGGATACACCTACGTACCGAGAGCATGTAACAGAAACGCGTGGAGAGGAAGGTTGACTCAATTCTAGCAGAGATACTGCAACTTTCTGGATATTTGTGTTTTTTGGCGATTTCACTGCATTTTTACTGTTATGTTACGTCTACTCGTACGAGGTTACGACAAGGTTAAGTTAAATTTGGTTTATTTCTGTTGTGCTAAGGTTAGGTTGTCTGAGGGTTAGTTAAGGTCAACTTGTTTTAGGTTAGGGTAAAGTTAGTTCGTTTAAGGTTAGGTTACGGTTAAGTTGCTTGAGAGTAGGTTAAGATCAGCTTGTTGAAGGTTAGGTTACAATTAGCATGTTTAAGGGTAAGTTAAGGTTAGCTTGTTTAAGGTTAGGTTGTTTCTATTCATATTATATTAAGGTTATGGATACGTTTGCGGTGAAGGCTCTGATAGGATCAATTTTAAGTCCACAAAATATATGATGATATTCAAGTTCATGAAATAAATAACGATGTTTAAATTTACAAAATAATGATTAATAAAATTTCTAAAAAATATAGTGATTAGTAGAGTTCATGAAGTATACAATAATCAATAATGTTCATAACATAAATGATGACTATATGAAATTTATAAAATATACAATAGTGCACAAAGTTCACAAAATATATGATCAATAGTGTTCATAAAATATATACTGCTTAACAAAGTTCATAGAATATATACCGATCAATAGAGTTCATGGAATAAACATTATTTAAAAGTATGTATCAAACGTACCTTCCCGTGCATAAGCACATATCTAGAGTGACTATGCTTATCAAAATGCGCAACCGCAGCTCGTGATTAACACATTGAAATTACCAGAACAATCTGCCATTCAAAGCAACGATCGCACAAAGAATTATCGATACAAAACTTCAATGCATCCTTTGTTCCTATGGGCAACAAACACGATCGCGTCAGAAAGGGAACACCGTTGCAGGGCGAAGAGTTGACCTTGTAATTTTGGCAGGAAAATGGGACGCGACATCGACAAGATCGCGAAATACGACGCGGTAATTCCCGTAGGATGTTGTTCGGCAATTTTCCAGCTCGCATAGGATATAAGCCGTACACACCGTCGACACGAAATTTCTTTTGTGGAATCAAAGGCGTGAGCCAGGAGAACGAGCGAAGGGCAAATTCCCTGACAGCCGGGGCGATACGAGCGAAACGCGAAATACGTGCACGATCCCTTTGATCTCGGCTAGCGACTGTCCGCCACCTTGTAAAGCGTATTGAAATTTTCCAGGAGCAAATCGTGAGTGGCGATGTGTGGCCGGGCAGAATACGACGGCGTGGCGGGCCAGGGCACAGCTCAAAGCCATGCGTGGAATGTAATTGTCGGAGGATGAAGAATGCACCAACGACCGACAAAGACGTTGTTACTCTACAACCCTCCTCTTCTTCTCTTTCTTTATTCTATCTGTACGCCGCACACGCGCCGCGGCAACTGCAGTTTACGCCCTTACCGACTGTTCGTCATCGAGGATTCTGTCCATTCAATTGTTAGCAAAATAATTATTATTGCTATTCGTTCTTACCATTTTAAAGATTCTATAACTATATTGATGGATTATAGGACTTTTGAATATTTTCATTCTTCAAGTTTATCTAGCAACTTCAGACTCTAGGTATATGGAAGTTTTTGTTGCAAGTATAGGAGGTCCACGAATATGGAAATTTATGTAGGGATTCAGTGCTTTTAATTTGAAGAAGCATTGTGGAATCTAGGAACTTGGAATCTAACTTGTCTATTTCTAGACTTCCAAATCCCTAGATTCCTAAATTGGAAATACCCAAATACCTATAACCCCAAATCTTTAGATCTCCAAATTGCTAGACCCCTAAATCCATAGAATCCAAACGTCCCCAAATCGCAAGGTTCCCAAATACCTATCTGCCCAAATTCCTAGATTCCAAATTTCTGGATACCTTACTTTCAAATTTCCTGGATACCTATCTCCCCAAATCCGTAGATTCCAAATTCCTGGATACCTAACTCTCAACGTCCCCAAATCCCAAGATGCCCAAATACCCACATTTCCAAATCTCTGAATTCAAAATACTTGGATTCGTAACTCTCAAATTCCCCAACTACCTGTCTCCCCAAATTCCTAGATACCTAACTCTCAAAGTCCCCAAATCCCTAGATTCCAAATACTTGGATGCCTAACTCTCAAAGTCCCCAAATTCCAAGGTTCCCAAATACCCACATTTTCATATCTCCAGATTCCAGATTCTTGGATTCCCAACTCACAAAGTCTCCAAGTCCCTAGATTCCAAATTTCTGAATGCCTAACTCCTAAAGTCCCCAAATTCCAAGGTTCCCAAATACCCACATTTCCAAATCTCTAAATTCCAAATTCTTGGATCCCCAACTCTCAAATTTCCCAACTACCTATCTCCCCAAATCCCTAGATTCCAAATTCCTGGGTGCCTAACCCTCAAAGTCCCCAAATCCCTAGATTCCAAATACTTGGATATCTAACTCTCAAAGTCCCCAAATCAAGGTTCCCAAATTCCTAGACCACCTCTATGCTTCCACATCCCTAGATCCCCTAATCCGAAAACCTCAACTTACGTCCCCACATTATCAAATCACTAAAAATCCCTAAATATCCCGAAACATCTCTTTTCCCTTGGAAATCTTTCCTTCACCAAGGATAATTTGCTCCAGACTCCTAGATTAACCTATTATACCTAACCTAACCTACCTAATCTATTATACCTAATACCTAACCTAACCTAGCTCAAAAGTGGTACCAAAGACTTTTCTCGTCGATTTCTCAGCCAAGTGCTTTTCATACAGTAACTAGATTATCAAACGCGATAAAAAACGGAAGCGTCGCGATTATTCGGGGAATAATATGTTCAGATGCGGTTTCCTTGAGTGCAATCGTTGCACCGTTACGAGTCACGAAGTTCGTGGAAAACGCACAATGACGAAACGGAGCGGGTCTGGCTCGGCCAACAACGAAATATAAATTGTTAATGCGGCCTGCTTATTGTCGAGTTAATTTTAATCGCGTTTTATGCCAAGATCAACGCGGCTGTCTCGTTCGTCCGCTTTGTATATTCATGACCGGCGATCGTCTCGTTGCTTAATTCTCTGCCGGGACATTATACGCTCGCAGAACAAGAAGTTCATTTGCCCTTGGCGATTCTTTCCAGACCGGCCTAACCCTGTTATTCCACCCCTTTCTTTCTATAATGTGCGTGTTTCTTCTCCGGGACACCGGAACAAGGAAAGCACTCGTATTTGAAAGTTGTTCAATTGGTGGGCCATTATTTTATTTGCGAGGAAATTTCAAGTTTTGTACGTTTTGATCATGATATTCTTACAGAAGACTCGAGTATATGTACTTTGTTTCCTTATCCAAATCACAGTAGTTTTTAACTGTTTTAATATGGTACCTGTGACTAGTTAGTTCTGATTGACCTAACAAAGTGCAAGGAGTTAAGTGTACACTTGTACTAATCCATCAATTTACTAAAAACAGTTAGAGCATCATCATAATGTTCTAACATCATCACAAACATCACTTACTAAAAACAGTTTTCTGTCATCTTGAAAAAAATAAAAGCACAATTCAGTTCCACGAAGTTGCTAATTAATCAGAACATTTCCAGCTATATTAATTGCTGTAGATAATAAAAGAGAGACGAGCCTTAATCTGTTTGAAGAAAGGTTACGTCGAACTTTGACTCGAATCGTGCCCCGGGACAAAGTTATCGCGCCCGTGAAGCTGCGTTAGCAGACCAACGATTCCAGACTAAACAAAAACCATCTGGTTACATTATTTTTTTCCTCGCGTTGTAATCAGCGATGCGGTCGTGGTCGTCCCGCCGCTATTATGACTGGGTACGAGGGATAATAAGCTTCTTGGCCTAGAGCCGGAAACCTCCACGGACAGGGAAAAGAAAACATCTCAAGAACGTGTACACAACTGACTTACTCCATCTTTTACGCAAGCGTATTCGCATTGCAAGCTATCTAGGAATCTAGGAACTTAGGGATGCAGGAATTCGAGGACTTAGCAATTTAGGGACATGGGAGTTTGAGGATTTAACGATTTAAGAACAGGAGTTTGGGGATCTTGGGATTTGGGAAAGTAGGAGTTTGGGAATCTAGGGATTTATGGGCTTAGGGATTTAGGAACATAGAAATTAGAGACATAGGAATTTGGGGACTTAACAATTTCGGAATATAGGAATTTGGGGACGTAGAAATTTGGGGACTTAGCAATTTGGGGACATAGGAATTTGGGGACTTAGCAATTTAGGGACATATTTGGGGATCTAGTAATTTGAGTGCTCCTAAATTTAGGTATTTTAGAATTTAGGAAGATAGATATTTGAGGATTATAGATTTGGGGATGTAGAAATTTTGGGTCTACGAATTCTGTATACTAAAAAATTGTGAACAAACAAATTTGGAACTATACTCAGAAATGTAGGAATTTAAGAATTAACGAATCTTAAAATTCGAAAATTTGGAAATTCAGTATCTTTCAGGTTCAGAAATTCACAAGTATAAATCCTTATATATTCACAAATTTAAAAATACAATTTGCAAGTACTCGAACACAAATTCGAAAACCCCGAATAAAGAACCTTTAAATCACATACGCGACACATCTATCAAATTCACGTATGTGTCCTTATCAAAAGGGAGGCTGCATCGCGTAAAAGCGCAGCTATCACGTAAAAGCTTGAAAAAACAAATTTTCCACGGGCCAACGATCGAATGGCCGAAGCTTTTCAGCATGGAGGCTGTTTCGCGTAGGTGTAAACAACGAGAGAGGCAATGGACAGGAACGGTGAGGGTTTTGGTGGCGCGAAACGAGCTCGCGTCCGAACGGTCGCATATTTTTACGTGGTCGCAAACGTGCAGCTGCACCGTCGTCGCGGAATATACATGCGTGACCTTTAAATAGTTTCTCTCGTACTTGGTGCAGCAGCCCGCATTTCAAGCGAGCTCGCTTGCGTAAGTTCTGTTTGCGGTGAACGAGCAGCCCTTCGCGAGCGTGCACCTCTAACACACAACTCCATTTTGGACCACGTTCGTTTTCGTTCGGTGACCCGCTTGAACAAAGAATCGCGACATCTAACCTTCCTGATTTTCTTCCGGATTACGCAAATGTGAAGAGGATACGAAGATTAAATAAGATACATGATAAATGAAAGTAACATTTTTATTTAATTCAAATACATGATTGTTAGATCATGTATGGGTTTACACGGTCATTGAAGACAGAACGTAAAAAATTGTCTTTCACCAAGTTTAATTACAAGTACATTTTATGTATCCTGAACGTCGTATAAACTAAAACAAATACACTGTGAATTTTTATTTTGAGGAGTGTTTCACTGTTTCGCAGTTTCATTTCCTCGTCGATGATTTGTAAATTGAATTCCTGTCCGATGATTCACTGTAATAGTATTGTTGATCGTTTCTAAAAGGCGGTGGCAAAAGAAAACAGAGAAACCGCAAACGTTTAGATGTAGCATGTAATAACGCGAGGTTCTCGTTACGGAGATCAATCTTGAACTTAATAGAGGGTGGGGCGTTTAGAAATCCGGTTGGCCATTTGCCGCGTCGAACTCGCGTACCACACGATCCGTAGAAATTTAATTAGCTCGCACGTACGCCAGTGGAAACGGCGGTTCACGACTAAAATTATTTTCCACAAAAGAACTGTGCCCCTATCGCTGGCCGCGGATCTTCAAGGCCATGAAACGTCTGTCTCGCATCGCTCCCCTCAGTCCATAAAAATTCAACGATGCACATCTACTCTCGTGTCCTCTGCTACCGCGTGTGCGTGGCCGTGCACGGTGCACGCGATTAAAAGCCCGCGTACGTGTGCGTACCACGTCGCGATTAAACGATAATAAAGTTCACCAATGGCCTTAAATGCCATTCCTAATTTAAACGCATGCGTAAGAACGCGAACCTTAAGGATACGCTGCTCTTAAATCCCCTGCGTAAACCTTGCCTTACTCGCTAGCGCCTCGTGATCGACGATAAAACGCGTACGCACGATTTGCCGGATGAATCACGACCCACTGATAACGCGATAAGAATAATAAAATTAACCGAGGCATCGATAGCGAATGTTACGTTTACGAGCGAACCGGTGCCAACGATACGAACAAAACAAACTTTGCGAACTTATTTACGATGCAAGCCGATTCTTTATTGCGGGTCACTGTCACTGATTCGTATTTGTGAGTACTGTGAAATATAACTAGAATCAGTCGCGTTATAGCGTTTAATCGAAATAAGTTCTTTGGGTGCGCGTTGGTATAGTGGACGCTCGATAAATAACCGTCGGATATACGCAGGCGTGTCAGGAAGGTTCCTTGATATGTTTCGGTACTTTGTGGGCAATCCGCAAAGTTGGAGTCTGAAAATTTAGGATTCGAAAGTTTGTGGTTTGAGAATTAGAAGATTTAAGAGTACAGAGGTTTGAAGTATAAGGAACTTATAAATTTGAAAAGCTGAAAATTTTGGCGGTTTTAGATTTCAGGGGCCTTGGAGATTAGAGTACTCGCGAATTACAATCGCTAATAATTACACAGTTTGATATTTCCCTGATATCAACATTCGTCCTTCCATTAATTCCACAATAGTTTAAAAACTACAAACTTCTAGAATTCATAAATTAGTGCGCCCAAAACCTTCGATTTCCATATCCAAAGCTATACACCCTAAAAATTCCAAAAGAAAACGCGATGCGCTCTCCGTGGCAGAAATGCCCGCGCATTTCGAAGCCCGAGCGCGGGCGCCTTCGGGCGACCGTGGCGCCATCTCTCGAATCCCGAAGGAACCGATCGGCTGTGTACTCGGCAATTTACGTGTGCGAGGGTCGGAGAAAGCCGAGAGCGGGTTCCTCGGCGCTGCTGGCTCCGAAGCTGGTTGTGTGGACGTCGTTTCGGGTTGAGGTGGAGGGGGCGTCTAGACGCAACGTCACGAGTACGTAGCCTCCCCCCGTGAGCCACTGTCGGTCTGTGTTCCCTCTCCCCTTTCGCCTCGCGCCATAGTGCCGGCTGGTGTTTCCCCTCTTACTTCCCCGCATCACGATGCCGCGCCGATGACGGTCGCAGCCAGACACTCCCGTGCGAGGGGTGCGGGTTCGGCGGGGAGCAGAGGGTGCGGCGAGGGGGAGGGGGTAGGTGAGGGTGACTCCGGCTTTTTGGTTAGGAATTGTTGCCGGTCCACGCACGTGTCTGCGAGCTCTGTCTGTGTGCACGAATCGAGTATCTGCACGTGCAACGGTGTACATGGGGTAGAGAGCAGGATAAACTACCACGAGCGCGGGACGGCAAGATAGAGAGAGGCGATGAACGAGGAAAGTGGAAGGAAGAGGAAAGGGATATATCTTGTGGATTTGTATCAGCGCGTATCCGACGATCCAGCCAGATGGAGGGTGCGTCAAAGTGGCCGCGAATTGAGTTTTCCTCGGGGCACGTATAATTCTAACCCCTCCCCCCCTTCTCCTCCATCGCCTCCTGCACCTCTCCTCCGAGCCCGCCCTTCAACCCTTTATTCTCTTGTGCTCCCTGTCTCTCTTTTCTGTCTGCCTTTCTGTCTTTTACGCTTTCAACTAACCGCCGTGTCGAGACACGTGCCGGTCAGCTCTCGCCGGGGCTGTGCGTAATATCGGCGCGTCACGGTGCGTACGTGTCACCGAACATGCGTGAAATTTACTAAATATATATACAGTTGTGTACCCTTCGCTATTGTACCACGGTTTTAGCTAAGATATCGGGTACATATCGCGAGGATTCATTGGACGATATCGTGGATTTTCGATTGTTTCAACCCTTTAATCTACAAATTTTTTGGCAGTTGCATCAGTCAGCGCTAATTATTACTGCAGTGTTAAGATAAATGAAGAACCATTCTTACATCTCTGTATGTTCAGAGTTCTATCCCTAGATTCATATATCTCCGATATGTCTCGATTCTTAGATCACGTGGTTCCTGTACCTCTAAATCGCTAGCTCCGTTTATCCTTATGTCCATACATCCGTAGTTTCTATGTCGGTAATTGATTAACAACGTACCTACATCAGAAATCGAAGTCCGTAAAAAATAAAAAGCCACGAAGTCGCTTTCACATTGTATTTAGCACGAATGGACTTTTTTGGTAAGCGAGGCGTTATCTGCTCTCGGAAAAAAACACTTTCACGTGCAAACGGGTTTGCAAAGACGAATAAAGCGCCTGGTTCTCGGGCCGCGTAAAAAAAAAAAGGAAAAAGAAGAAACGATTCCCGCCGACGCTAGAAATTCCGTTAATTACGAGCTCTGTTTCGTTTCACTAACACGGAAAAACATCTTGCGCCGCGAAAGAGGAGAGAAATTTGAATTACAAGTGCGGTTGAAACGATATCTTTTGTTCCGTTACGCTGTCCCGTTGCCCTGCCGCCCCTCGGTTGCACTTCTTTGTACATATTTATTACGATTTCGACGAAAAATCAAGCAACACTCGAGAGTCGTTGTAACCGGCGCGTTTAAAACGGACAAAGGAGAACCGCGGGGGGAAAAAAATGAAATCGCAACCACTCGGGAGCACCTACTTGATTTTACACCTTTGATGTGGCACGAGATGCATCTTCGTTGCAGATTAACGGATGAATAAAACATTCTTATTAACTCTTTCGTTGTTGCCAGCGGAATCCCCGCGGATGATCGATGCAACGAGCGCGCGCCAAAACATGGCATACCGATTACGCGCGAACTTCAACGCGCTCGTTTTAATCGTCGTCGACTAATCGAGATCGCGATCGACCCGTCTCGATAACAGCGCGCGCACCTCCGTGTATCGCGCGATCAGCACTCCTTCGTAACGGCTGTTTTCTGGGTTATTTCGTTTCTAGACTAGTATATAATCCAGACGCGAACTCTAAATGCGGCGAACCTCCTATTTAGACTCTGCCGTTGACTCATAGCCGGCTATTTTCGTGCACGGCGTGTTTTTGTCAGAGCGTGCATACTCACGCGGACGACACGGCAGGAAAACGCGCGTGCACGTCTACTCACGAGGGAAACGCAAGCGTACGCTCGTCTTTCCACGTACGAGCCACGTTGCCCTCGCACACCGGTTACGTCACCGCGATCCCGCTGCCCGATCGAGCAGCTAACAAGGGAACATCCCCAACCCGGAAACTCAAAAAATTATTCAACTTTCCGAACACACAGGGTGTCCATTTAAATCAACCCCTTTGATCTTCAGAAACGGTACAAACAAACGTTTTAGACTAAAATTACATTTATGGTGTATCAAATTGTGGGGGTTGCTTCCTTTCATGTGGACACCAGAAGGTTAAGTTCATTCTTTTCAAATAGAATTATATACTTCTTGTACACCGTTGCACTTATGGTGAAAAGTCATTACCTTTGTAACTCCACAAATTGCTTTGTAGCTGAATTAAATCCTCCACTAATTGTATCATGAGCAAAACGAACGTGACTTGAATTCCATCATGTAACGTTTTGTTCGACCACGTAACGTTTAACCGCTTCAACTTTATTATTAATTTAGTTTATTAATATTCTTAAAAAATTCCTTCATAATTTGTTGGAATTGGCATAACAAACAGGTACAAGATACAATAAACAGGTAAAAAGTCGAACTCTTTTGGATGTTTAATAATGAGACCACATTCACAATCATCGACACATGCATCGGCATGTCATCTTTTAGTAAAATGAAGTTGGCCGAGTATAATAGCGATATCGGAATATTAATGTGGGCCATTGTGCGTTGCTCCCTGTTGCGTTTCGTGCGTGCTCATTTTTTTTCACGCTTTTCAATAACTCGTTCGCGTACGACCCGTACTACCCCCTTTTCCGCTTCCACTCTATTGGTCTTCTGCAACAACGAACGCAACAAAACGATTTCCTTGATAACGCCACTCGTGCGAACCGATGAAATGTACAGCTGCGGACCATAATAGAACTAGCAATACTACCGACCCCTCGCCAGTGCATCGCGCACACGGGAAAAATAAGTTTTTATCGATTACTAACCTACGACAACCATCTGGACCCTCTTTCCTGGCCCTCTACCGAACAATGTATTCCATTCCGAAATCTCACGTGTACACTTCGCTGCAACGCTGCTCTTCTCAAAACAACTTCAGATTCCTTAGGATTACATTTTCCATTCCTTCACTTTTTCCTAGAATTTCTCCAGTATTATTTTACAATTCTTAACAATACTTCACTGGTATTGCTTTACTTCCAATTCGTCCACCATTTTGTACCGAGTGAAGTTGCACGCGAGTGTACGTTGTACACATAAATTGATAGTATCGTGAACGATGAAATCGATGTAATCGATCTGTCGATACGCAATTTGGAAAAACGCGTTCGCGTATTTTTGAACTCGTCGGTTTCGGGTGTCGTTTACCGTCCGTTTTTTTAACGGATGCGGTGAAATCGTTGGATTTGGTAATTCTTGTTCACGAGCGTTGTTATGGTCACGGTTCAGCCGTGGGATTTTCTGCGAGAGCTTGTTCCGTTGTGTCCTGGAGATTATAGAGCGCAAACGGAATACGCAACCGCGACGAATGGTAATTACTCGTGTTTTTCCTACCGGCTGAAACGCTACCGATGTCCCTCCATTTGAATAAATATTGTCATCTGTATGATAAACAGACGACCGTACACAATCATATTTTTCATACGTTTCGGTAATCTTTGTCATCGGCGTTTTGTTACTTTATCGTTCGCGCTCGGCTCATTTGCACGCGAATAGGTATTAACTTATGCTTCGGTAGGAAATCCAGCTGAATTTATCGGTAAAAGATTATTGCTGAAATATAAACCGGTGAAAAAGTGTCCTCGATTGCCTTTTGGCAATAATTCTGATATAACTTGATATTAAAAGAAACAGTGCAAAGTTACAAGAATTTTCTACTGTTGTTCATGTAATTTAAAAGAATAAATGATCAAATATAAGGAATTATAAAGAAATTGTAAAGGTTAAAACGTAAAATCTGCAGAGTACGATGAGTAAATGAAATTTAAACCGGCACTGTCTGAATGGTCCGCCGTTGAAGGTTAAATGGAGGGTATCTTTCCAATATTGGTTTTCATTTAACCAATCGTGTTCGGTAATTATTTACTGTCTACACGGCGATACTAATAGCACGCAATATATTCCGTCGTTACGGTGTAAAATATCGATTTTCCCAACGGGATCGGAACAGCGGCGCGGCACTGTCGTTGCTTTATGATGGTCATCGGTGTTCGGTCTCCAGAGATCTATCGGAACGGTTTAACGGCAAGACGTTAATTAACGTGGATCCCCCATCACTGACCTTGCCACGTTTGTAGCTGCTACTCCCGGTGGTTAGCTTATTACGTCGTCTACTATACGTTTGGGACCTACCCCAATCAAAGCGGGACTAAACTCGTGCGCTCCCAAGCTAAACCTAATCGTCTTGAGTCACGCGACCATCAGGGGGCGTCTCGAGCTGGGGTGCTTTTTGCGTGCGATCTTCGATCCCCTCGGAATGTAGCACTCGTGATCGTTCGCATCGGACAGAAACAATTATTTACGCTAGTCATTTGGTCTGTATACGTCGTTATGCCCTATGCCAAATTTACGCTGTTCAACCCCTTGTCATGGACTAAACATTCGCTGCTATGATATTTTTGTACCTTCTTATTAAGCGATTGATTTAAATGGTAATGATCTTTGATCAAATTGGACTTGAAACGCATTCAAAATTGAAGATCACACTTGCACCTTGAGTCACACGATGAGGACTCATGGTGAGTCAAGGGGTGAAGATGTATTGCTAGTACTTCTGGCGAAGTACGAAATCCATCATGTTCACGAGTAACATACGTTTCTGAAGACAAAGTATAGAAAAGAATGTTAGGTTATTCGATAGTCTTGCACTGGAAAATGTTTAAAGTTTCACACCGATGCCTTAAAAAATTGTAGACCTTTCAAAGGTGCTCAAAGCTCAAGTTGTCAAGGTCATCAATTCTATATCAAATCCTTCAACCCCAAGGTCCTTCAGTCGTTCGACTGAAATAGAGTTCTCATATCAATCTTCCCATAATCACATCCAAACATCCAACTCGATCCGCAAGGACCAATCCACATCGACGTTTTTCAAAGTGGAGTATCAGAATAACAGACCCATCTCTGCCTCGAATCGGGGGCGTCTCGAAGTGGCAAAATTAACGACGTAAACACTTAACAAGGGAAGAATCTCACATTTTCAGTTGCAACATCGAGTGTATCGGATATCGCTTGATTCTTGCCCGTGGATCCGGGGCAGAAATTTCGGACGAGCGAGAGACAGAGCGAAAAATTTCCCTGCTCGATCCCGACAACAACGAACGTCTCGTCGATGGGTTTTCGACTGTTGCTCCTATACTCCGGCATGATTGTAGGGCGCGATGCGCCAAAGCCGAGCCGTTGTGCAATATAGCGTCCCGTTGCGTGGGTACTATAGTCACCGGCTAGACTGCACCCCCGCCAAACGGGGAGAGAAGGTCGGCGGAGATCCTGGGACGGGGGTAGGGAGCAACGGAGACGGGTAAAAGGGAGGATGGGTGGGGCAGTCGGATACGGTGGAGCAAAAGGGAAAGAACGAGGGAACGAGGAAGAGAGAAGCACGGGGAAAGAGCGGGAAAGAGCTAGAGGACGCAGCGGGGGCGAGGGCTGCCGACAGTTCGAGGTAGGGGGCGCTGGCTAGACACCGCTTAGACGGTCCAGGGGGTCGCAGGGGGTAATTTCTGCATTGGCGTCGAGAGCTGGGAAACGATCAACACCGACGACAAACCAGACTCTTCTGTCTAACGATCGCTGTAATCACGGACTCGCCGGAAGAAATCACTTTTGGAGAACGGTCATACGTTGCGAACCATTTTAATGTACTTCTGGCGACGGGGTGTTAATTTGAAGACTTGGGTGGTTGGTGACTCTGCAGTTTGGGTGTTGAATGATTGAGGACTTTGGGATTTGGGAATTTGGAAAATTTGAGGAGCTGAGAACTTGCAGGTTTAGGGATCTAGAGATTTGGGGAGACCATGTAGATATGAAGATTTGGATGTTCAGGTGTTTGGCAGCATAGTGATTTGGACATTTAGAAGTTTAAGGAGTTGGGACACCTGAGGTCTTTCACATTTTGAAGTTCGGGAATTTAGGAGCTTGAGAATTTGAGAATCTGGGAATTTGACGATCTGAGAACTTGAGGATTTGATATCCGAGAACGTGGAGAATTAAGGATTTGAGTTCTGAGTACATACTTCAACTGAAGTATCCAACTGAATTTGGAAATTTAAGAACATGACAGGAAATTGGAACATTCAAGGATTTAGAGACTTATCCACACGAGAATTTGGAGATTGGAACGTTCAGGGATTTAGAGACTTATCGACTCAAGAATTTGTATTACGACGTTCACGTAGGAATTAGGAAAATCGCACATTTCATTTCCATTTCCCATGAATCATGCAACAACGACGATCCTCATGTGCTCGTGCGTGAGGCCTCATAAGACGCATCGACGAACCGATCGATTAAGCTGATTGGAAAAACGATCGAAAGCGTACCGGAAGCGTTTATGAATTATGGAAGCGTGGTATAATCGGGAACGCACGGTGCGTGCGTTCCGGCTAATCCAGAAGCGGGTTTACCCGTTCGCAGACTGGCAGATGGGAATCGAATTCATAAGGCGCAGACGGCTAACCCACGCGCCGCCGTCGCGACATCCTTTTTTGTCTGACACACGTAATCAGAACACGTGCGCCGATGGCCGTCATCGATGCAGGTGCAGGCGAACGGTGTGCGTCGAACGGACGTGTACCGTGACCTTTCCGAAAGCCCACCCTGCTCGTCAGCGTACCAGCTGCACTCTTTCTGCTTTGCTTTCGGTTACTTTACAGGTCTGCATATCGATATTGCTGTCGATAAATGTCCAGATGAATCGTAACGATTAGTGATAACTTGATTTAAGCTGCCGTTAATTACTGTAGGAGTAAACGACATTAGAAACACCGATTTCGTTCAAAGTTTGTGAGATGGTAGAGTGTATCAAGGATAATGACTTTGCAAACCCGTAGCGCGCAATTCTTTAATATAAGGAAGATTGTTGCATTCAAGGTTCGTCAGGAGTATATTATTGATTAGTGAGTGTAATATACAGGAACACATTGCTGATGTATTGTTGGTAATCCATATGGATTTCCTTAGGTATCTGTATTTTCTAATTCCCAAACCCTCGCACCCCCAAGTCCCGAAATCTTCAAATCTCCAAATCCTCAAATCCCTAAATTTTGCAAAACCTGAAATCTTCAAATGTCCAAATCCTCGAACCTGCAAATCTCCACATCCTCAAATCCCTAAATTCCCAAATTCTAAAATTTGCAAATCCTGAAATCTCCAAATCCTCGAATCCTCAAATCCCCAAATTTCTAAATTCTCAGACCACAATATCTCAGATCTCCAAATCTGCAAAACCTCCAATCCTCCAAATCCTCGGAGCCGAAATTCTTATTTACCCACAAGAAATTTTGAAATTTCTCAAATTGTGCACCGTCGGTATAAAAAGCGTTAAAACGAGTTAGAAGAGATGATCGAGGAAATGGAGTATCGCGTGAACGATAAAGAGGTCTCGCTCGAGGTTGGTGGGAAACTCGAGCGACGCCGAAGAAAACACCCCAGACATGTATTACGCCAATGGCTCGGACGGGTAGGAAAGCGAGCGGACTGTTTTTTATCGAGTGACTGCAGAGAGTTGAGAGTTGAGTCGAAGAGGGTCTAGACGAGCGGGCGTCTACCATCCTCTTTGCCTCCTTATAGGCAACTTCTACACTGGCTGTTCCTCGGTGTATACGGCCATCGCCTTACGTGGCTTCTCGTTTTCCACGCTATACAAGGAGACGTCTTTTTCCTCGTTAAAGACGTCCCGATACCCGGTATCCACTATCTGACCTAACCACCGTGCTCATCGATGATCACGCGGAAACGGAGAACCGTGGCTGGCACGCGAAAAAGGAAACTGACTGGCATTCCGTCCTGTCATCGCGAAGGGGAAGCTTGTCTTGGCTAAACACCAAGACGGAAAGAACGAAACGCGGACGAAGAAAAAACAAATCAACACCAGACACGATGTTTCGCGTCACCACAGACAACAGTTGAACGGACAATCGATCGACCTCGTACGATACTTCTTTCCGTAAACATCAACGAGTTACCCTTTTTCTATGATGCAGAAAACCCTTTGATCTCGGTGCAGCGTGATCCCTGACACCGTTGCCTTAACCACTTGCTAGATACACCTGGGTCGCTTGTTACGAAATTCTTTAGAGTGTGGTACGATAATTTTTTAACGACCTCGATTCGGAGATTTGGGGTTTGTGGAGGTTGGAGAAGTTCGGTATTTGGGAATTTGAGTGTTTGCGAATTTGGGGAATTGATAGTATTGAGAGGTTGGAGATATCAGAAGTAGCGGACCTAACAGTTTGCAGGGTTACAAGGTTTGCAAATTTGAGAATTTGGATACTTGAGGAGTTGGAGACCTAAGAATTTGGGGATGAGGAGTTGGAGACCTAAGAATTTAGGGATCTCAGAATTCCGATACTTGCGAAGTTACTCCAACAATATGGAAATCTGTAAATCTTGAAATTTAATGATTCGTAGATTTACGAATTTATATATTTGCAAACTTGAAAATTTGCGAACTTTCATTTGACAATTTGCAACTTGACGAGCACACGATTGTCCCTTTGGTGCTAGATTATTACAAGTAAGAGAATTATGGTGTCCATACGAATGCGTTCTTCGGGAACAAGCGTAGGCGCTTTGCCCTCGCGGAAGCGTGAAGCGTTGGGTGACGAATGGAGGAGCGGGCAGACTGATAGACAGGATACGCAGGGGACAGGTGGCCGTTTGAGGATCGTAAGTGGGCAGGAAGGAGGACATCGGGGTCCTGGTTCGCTCAGGAAACGACAGACAACCGAACGTGGAAGGCAACGGACGATGAAACGGAAAAGAGATGCCCGGTACACTCGGGTGCAACGTTGCATTCCTTCAGGCACCTATATCTCCACATCTCAAGGTTCCTACACACCTAAGTCCCCAAATCTCTACATCTCCAAATCCTAATATTCCCAAATCTACGTCCCCAAATCCCTGTCATCTCCAATCTCTATACCCCCAAATCTCAAAATTTGCAAATACACAAGTCCCCAAATCTCCATATCCCTCAAAATCGGCAAAATTCATCTTCAAATCTCACATACCTATATCATTAAATTCCCAGTTTGAATGCCATCATCCCGAATTGTCAACCTATTCGCAAAATATTCAGATACAGAAATATCTGTAAAAAGCAGCGAACGTGTCTAGTTTACCCTCGGTTGCATTTCCCCTAGGGAAGGCAGATTTGCTCTTGACTGTACAATTCCGTGTGTCCGTCCGATGCGTGCAATGCAATTTCCCGCAGGGCCGACTGTCTGTCCGTCTGTCTGTGCGGTCGTGCATGCCACTTACGCTATTGTTACTCCCCTTTTTCGAAAGTGAACATTCCCGCGATCAGGATGGAATATAACGCGATCTTGTCCGATCGAAATCGCCCGGGGGACGTCAGCCGCCTCGGCTGCCCGTCACCTTCGATCGTTCATCGGAGATACACCTTTTGCCCGTCGCGCGAGCCCGCACGCCCCGGCGCAACGAAAAGCTGCGACCACGGACGCGTTGTATTCTGTGACGCCTGAATCTTTCATGCTGCCGTGGGTATAAATACGCGGCACCGGTGTGTCTCGGCGGATCGAATTCCGGGCAAAACGCCCTTCCACGAGCGGAAAGCCGCCCGAAAAACGAGAGCGGACAGGTAGCCGAGCTGGGTAGATAGCTCCTCTCAAACGGAATTCTTGATGAATTTTGATCGATATTTAACTATTTCCATCGCGACACCATCGAAAAATGATGCGACGTACCTGTGTATTTTTGATGAATACTATAGTAGGATTTATTTATTAGGGGTGAAATCTAGTAGGGTGTGCAAGTTTAAATGGTACAGGGTACTTGCACACTACGAATAATTTGTAAAGTGTGCTTGTGGGAGAAAGTTTTTGATGCAATAGTAATGTAGTAGTGTACACGATAGTTTATAGATGATAACGGATGATAATATAATAGTACAGAAGAGTGGAATATCGAAGTAGCCGAATAGTAAAGTAAGATGGTAAAATAGTGGAGTACGTAATGAGTAACAGACTAGTGAAATAGTGAACCAGTGAAATATAAAAGAGTGTAACGAAAATAGTATAGTAAACAAAATAATAGAACAACGGTAGAAGGGTGGGATCGCAGAATAAAACAGAAAAATAGTAAAACGCCAAAATAGTAAAACAAAAAAATGAATGTAACAAAAGAACCACAATTCTACAAACTCGTTTGGTCAAAAAGCAACGCACATAAAAATTCCCCTAAAAGGGGTTAATTAACCGTACACCAGTTTCCATTTAAATATTCAATCGCCGACAGGGATTTTATTATCGATGAATATTTAATGCGAGTCTATGCGGTTAAGATTTGAATCGTCGAAAGGAAACAAAAGGAAAGAAAGAAGAGAAAAGAGGATCGCATGAGAAGGGACGAAGGATCGGGAAGGCAGATTTCGATCTATTCGTCTGGCTGTCCATCCGTCGGCCGTTCTGAGGGGGATGCCCGACGTAACGTTTCAATGTCACGGTCGCAGGTTTAGACGGTCGGTCCCCTCCTCTTTCTCCCTCGCTATATACTATACACTATGCACTATACAGGGTAGACCGCTCGAACCACATCTGCTGCGTCGGGAGCTGCCGTTTAACACCATCCATAATCATCCGACATCGACGCGCGACCCAGACTATAAATCACAATGAATGCATCCGCATTTTTTTCATCACGCTTCTCGTATTCGGTCCAACGACTCTACTTTAAACAAATTTTTTTATTTAGGTAATCCCTTCTTTTTCTGAATAGTACCTTGCAGATTTTAGATTTTAAACTTTTCACGTTTTTATTAATTTCGTGGTTATTTTTGACACTAGAAATTTTTGTAGATTTAGGATTTTTGTAAATATACAAATACCTAACATTTCATATTTCATAAATATTGTAGAATTACAATCTTCTGAACAGTACAAATCTCTTAATTTCCACATTCCTAGATTCCTAGATCCCTACATATTTGGATACGTAGATATCTAGAGAGTCTGTAAATCTATAGATCTTTAGGTCCCTATAGTCCTAGATTTATGGGTATATAGAAACTCAAACATCGTAGATCCCTAGATATCTAGATCCTTAGATCTCTAGACCCATAGGTACCTAGATTCTTAGAACTCTAGATCCATAGGTACATAGACCCTTAGATCTCAAGATCTTCAGATTTCCAAATCTCTGTGCCTTTAATTTCCCAAACTCCTAAATTTCCAAATTTCCAAATTCGCAAATTAGTAAACTCCAAATTCCCCGATTTCCCAAATGACCAAATCCCTACCTTATAATATCTTCC
This sequence comes from Megachile willughbiella, assembly GCA_945859595.2. NCBI lineage: Eukaryota > Metazoa > Arthropoda > Insecta > Hymenoptera > Megachilidae > Megachile > Megachile willughbiella. The sequence goes on along the minus strand of OX243795.1, from coordinate 17,539,266 downwards.
AATTTTTCAAAACATTAAATTTCCAGAGTTACCAAATCCTCAAATCCCCAAGTCTCAAAATCCCGTTTTTCCAAACTCTCAACTTCCTACATCCCCAATTTCCCATTTTTCCAAATCATAAAATTTCCCAAATCCCCAAATGGCAGTCACCTCTCTCCACCGTCCGACGAATCTCCGAATTCTCGGATCTCCAAAATCTTTGAATCCCCGATCGACCATGATCGAATCGCGGCCAGAAGAAAACGTTTGTCCGTAATCGGGTTCGTTGAAGGTTTCGAGGAGTCTCCGTTACAGAGCCGGAGCCGCTGTCGTCTGGAGTGGCGAGGAGTTTCGAGTCGGTGGGCGATCCGAGGGGGCGGCGGGGGCGCAGCAACCCGCGAGGGGTTGGAAGGGCGGCTAGACGGGCGGTCGGTCGAACGCAGGGAAGGGTGAGACAGCCAGGCCGAAGGGTGGTTCTGGTGAGACGAGGGCAGGGTGGAAAGGAGAGATGAAAACGACGGTGGCGACGGCACGGCGGAGAAAGGGGTGGCCGACTGTGGCACACACAGCGGTAAAGGGGTGAACAACTGGGCCGGGGAGGGCACGGGCGGAGAGGAGCTGGCTGCCAGACGCGATAGTTGCACGATGCCGGAGATTCCGGGAGGTTTGAGGTTTCGAGCGTTACTTCAGACGCTTCATCTTCCTCTCGGCGATTTCTCCTCGTCCCGCCTACTCTTTTCTTCTCGCTTCGTACAATCTGACTCTCCTCTTACGTAAATATCAACGCGCGCGCGAAATAGTCACGCGTGCCACCGTCTACGTGCCCGACGAGAAGACCTATCGATTCCGATCGGTTAGCCCACCAGAAATTTAGAAACCCGGTGCTATTTTGCCCACATCTACTTCTTTGTAAACATTTATACATTTTATTTGTTTCGACACGCTGAATCTGATCGTCGTTTATATTTATATTTAAAGTATTTAAATTAATTAGTAGGGGTATTTAAGTTAATTTTCGAGGTCATGCAACTGATTTTTGATTAAGAACTGGTGTTGCAAGTTTAGACACCGTTGCAAATATGTTTCATTTTCTATTAGGACGTTGTAAGCTTCGGTAAATTTATTTAACTTCTAGAATGTTATATTTCTGTAAAGAAAAATATTCAATAATAACCATAAGACTTTCTTACTGATACGTAGAATGGTATATTGGTGCACAGAACAGTGTGCGTTTGTGACACAGTCACGTGTATGGCTGAAAGTGGCAGCTTTCGGCCATATATGACCAGGAGGTAACACAGTTAACTGTTCGACGTGGATACCCAATATAAAATTTTATTTCGGTTAACGTGTATACTCCCGTAAAAAAATTACTTTACTAGAAAAACTTTTTACACGAATTACGCATCCAAGAGAATTTTAAAACTGAGTTGCACAACTAACTGTTTAACAACCCTTAAAACTACTATTTTTATCCAGAACTTATCTGCATAGTATTTATGCAGTTAGCTATTTCACCTTTTTCTAGTTCTCAAAGTTCTTCTTAACTATTTGAACCATTTCCAGTTCTCACGAATGGACTTCTCTGCCAAACGGATTTTAGTCACAGTTCGAATTAAATTTGTGGGGGTTTGAAAGTTCGAAAATACGATTAATGGAGCCTTCAAAGTATCAGAACTAGAATTCATGTTTCGATCTAAGCGTCTTGCACGTAAATATGAAGGTGTGCATGAAATAGTGATAGGTGGGGATAGAGGTGTATGCATGTGACAAGGGGTATACGGGGACAAATTACCCCGGCGACTGGGACGCATCGTTGAATCGAGGGGTTTCTAAGGGGTGTCGGGCTTGTTCGCGCGTAAAAGTTTCACGAAATTCACCGGGCCAATTGCGATCGCGTCGCTCGTGCTCGTGAGGCCAATTTGTTTCGTTTCACCCTTGAGCCGGTTCTCTTTTTTTATCGATAGAGACGGCAATGAGTACTTTGCACGCTAAAATAGCAGATAGCGAAACGGTGAAATGGTACCTGGTATCAAGTTACCTTTAAAAGGTTCATAAAAAAACATTTTATATCAATTACAACATTAACGACTTGTCGTACTGTATTTGACGATCTATAAAATTCAGAGCTGAGAAATTGATAGATTTACAAGTTTATTTATTTGAAAATTAGACAAATTGATGATGTAAAAATGTAAGAATAAATTTATATTCGTGAATGCAAAGAGAAATTGTCAGAATCTGATCGAAAGTAAGAGTAGGTTTGATCGGAGCCGTACTCGGCCAGTTTTGACTGACACCCCTCTATGTACTCGTCACATTTTTGATTGTCATTTGAGGGAACTTTTGGCCGCCGCCAGGTCGGGGTCCAGACGGAGCGTGAGAGTCCAATTTGTCCGTCGGAATAATGCAACTCGGATCGGCGGCTACGCGGCTCGGCCAAGTCTTTCGCAGCTGTACTTACCGAGGCCACTATAGAAATACGGTCCCTCGAAAAATCCCCGCGTAATCACCTGGGCACGGGGCGGGGGGGCTTACGAGCCCTGGGGAGGGAATAGAAGGCTCCTGGGCTAGCTCTCTCGCCGAAAAGCGCTTTAATTCCCCGGCCGCTTAATTCTGTGCGTACGAATGCCACACGTGAATATGCATGACCCGCGCCCGTAACGGTGCCCGCGACAGGGACGGCGAAACTGGCGAAAAAGGAAGAGAGAAGAGAAAACCGACGAGTCAGAGCGCGGCTCGACCTGTCGCGACGCCGATTTATTTTGTTTTGCAACTTTTTCGCTCGAACCCCGCGAACCTATTAAAATGCCGTCCGGCACGACCGCGCCCGTCTGCTCGCTATCTGTTCGTTTTCTTTCTTCTCTCTCTCTCTCTTTCTCCCTCTCTCTTCTTCGTATTTTTTTTTTTTTTTATTCCACGTGGTCCGTCTCTGTTTCCCGGTCTCGCTCGTTCCTCGTTTCGTTTCCGTGGAAAACTTTTCCTCTCGTTTCCACGGACGCCCTCGAGCGACCATGTTAAAGGATACTTCCCTCCTTTAATCAAGGGGAACGAGTCAAGGGAAGATCCCGTGTCGCGAATGGCGGCTGTAAACGCGTCTTATCGCCTGGCGGATCGAACGTTTCTTTATCGATGGCTCGTTCCAAAGCTATCGGGAGAAAGTTCGAGACGATCATCGGGCTGTTGTCGCCCCTGAGTGCGCAGCGGATTCGGCTGATGGCTTCTTTCGGTTTGTGGTCTTTCGAACTGTTCCGTGGAATTGCGCCGTTTCCTGCTCTCCAACTTCCCCTACTTGTCCTTGATAATTAACTCCTTGGACACACGATTTATTTATTAACAACCTGAGTATTTAGAAATCTAGGAATTTGAGGAGTTCGTGAAAAATAAGAAATTGAAAAGTTTTCCAAGAATTTGGAAATATTGGAAGCTCGAAAGTTTGAGCATTAAGAAATTTGAAAGCACAACAATTTGTGAATTCGAAAACTCTCAAAGTGACGTTACAAAGCAAGCACATCGCGTGTGTACCTATTGAAGCGACGTATACAGTGATCAAAGCGTTGAGACGACATTTTGTAAGGAGGGAGTAGCGTCAATGGCAAATACAAAAATACACGCGTGTTTCACGGTGTACGCACGCACGAGGAAACTACCCTTACTACTGTCCACATAAAAAGAAAACGAGAAGATTCCCCGGGCAGAGGATGGTAAACAAAAAAGGGGCCGCGGCAAAAGACGCAACCGCCATGAATGAAATCCTGGTTACCACCTATTAATATCCATCACCTCCCGCAACGGGTGTCGCCGGCCTCATAACGTCACTCGACGCGCGGCGGGAACATCTTCGCGCGAGATTACTCGCCGTCGTCGCCGGTTTCTTTTAGCGGCAGCCGCGTTTTACGCAACCGCGAGAGACAATCTCGCCCGCGGCGATATTTCTCTCTCTTTCCTCTGTTTTTCTTTCTCTTCCTACTTTCCAGCGGCGGTAACGTTTGCACGAGGTGTGAAAGAAACGAGGGAAGGACGTGGAAGAAGACGAAGAAGAGGGCGCAGGGAGAAGGTGATGGCGTCACCGCGTGTTTTATTTACCGAGCGGAAAAGCCTAGACTTTGCACTACGGCTGCAACGGTGCACGACACCGTGCCGTGTCTTCGAAGCGTTTTGTGTACAAACGCGACGTGTCCACACGAGGATCATCACAGACGTATTCGTGTGCTTACGACAAACTTGCCTCTATGTGCATCCAGATGGCCGACTGTGCGATGGGAAAATAGTGGCAAGGTAAACCGGGCATCCAGGTCAGATGGCTCTCTACATGGCGCAGGGGATCGTGTTTTCCGCGCACTCCTTTCCTTTAACTATTTTGGAATTTGGAAAGTTGGGGATTTAAGTACTTGGGTTTTGGGATTTAGGTATTTGGGATGTGAGGATTTGGGATGTGGGGATTTGGGATGTGGGGTTTTGGGATGTGGGGATTTGGGATGTGGAGATTTCGGATATGGGGAATTGGGATATGGGGAATTGGGATATGGGGAATTGGGATATGGGGAATTGGGATATGGGGAATTGGGCTATGGGGAATTGGGATATGGGGAATTGGGATATGGGGAATTGGGATATGCGGAATTGGGATATGGGGAATTGGGATATGGGGATTTGGCATATGGAGATTTGGGATGTGGGGACTTGGGATATAGGGATTTAGAATGTGGGGATTTGAGATATGGAGATTTAGAATGTGGGGATTTGAGATATGGGGATTTGAAATATAGGGATTTGGGATATGGGGATTGGGGATATGGGGATATGGGGATATGGGGATATGGGGATATGGGGATTTGGGGATATGGGGATTTGGGATATGGAGACTTGGGATATGGGAACTTGGGATATGGGGACTTGGGATATGGAATATGGGGATTTGGTATTTGGGAATTGGTGCGTACGGATTCGGGATCTGGGGATTCAGGATATAGTGATTCGGGGTATAGGAATTCGGTCTATAATGATTCGGGACATAAAGATTTGGAACATAGGGATTCAGGACATAGAAATTCTGGACATAGGGATTCAGGGCATAGGGATTCGGGACGTAGGATTCCGGCATACACAGATTCGTTATGTAGAAATTCACGGTGTAGGAATTCGGAATATAGTGACCCAAAATTAAAAAATTTAAGAAATCAAGTATTTGAAGATGTAGAATTTCAAACTTGCGAACTTGGGAACTTAGAAATTTAACTACTTGCGGTTCCAGAATGTAGAAACTTGAAAACTGTTAGTCATATAATAACCTAAAAAGAAATTTATAAACTTCAAAGTTTGATAAGTAAAAAGTCAAGCACAGTAAAAAGTTTGATAATTTGCAAACAAACGAATTGGAGATACAGGTAAATAAAAAATGAATAATTGTTCGGGTCAGTAAACCTACCCTGTACATTGCACCTGTCTGTACAAAAGTATTCCTCGGTGGACGCGTCCGCCATTACGGCACCAGTTTAACGCTTATAAACAATGGAAATGAATCTCATAAAAATATTAACAGTTTCATCGTGTTCCTCGGGTTATGACCAGTTCTGTGTTGGCTCTAGCTTAAGTGTTCCAAATGTCCATACTTTGGCTCGACACGACACCGCTAATGTGTAATGACAGAATCTTATGGTAGTTTTTAAATGTCCGCGCAGCAGTAGACCAGTTTTTATAGAACATTCGCGGGTACGAATGGGGTTTACAGAAAGAAATGAACAATTCCAGGAATTAATGTGGCTATGCGGAATTCTATTCTTTTATTTCATTCTTCTGAACCATCAGTTTCGTACTGGACTATGCTGTACATCCGAGTATTATAAAATTTCCAAATTTTCAAAACTTCAAATTCCAAACTTGAAAACATGCATATTTATAAACTGGAAAACTTGAGAACTTAAAAATTAAAAAACTTGATAACTTGAAGATTGCAGCACTTGACCTGAAAACTCGAGAACTTGAAAATGTAAGAAGTTGAAAACTTGAGAACTTATCATCTCGGAAATTTGAAAATTTCAGAACTTGCGACCTTAAAAACTTAAAAATTTAAGACCATAGAAATGAGTCTAAATTAAAAGCTTGTCTTTCTACATCCTCATCCAGGGGTAAGGCCCCTAAGTCCTTAGAGCCGCTTAAAAACGAAACGTTCGCAATTGGTTGGTGACAGAAGGGTCAAGAAACTTTTGAGGGAAAAAAAGAAAGGAAAGAAAGCGACACTCGTTACGGTGGGTCGCGACAAAGCGTCATAAAGGCGCGTACGCGCTAATCATGATAATTTGCAAGGACGTCTAGCCGGTTGTACGCCGCCAAAGCTGCTCGTAATTCCACTGACAACTGACAACTGGCGTCTAACGTGGTTCATCCCGGTGCCACGACCCAATCTTACTTCTTTTTATTCTTTCCTCTTTTTCCCTGCACGAGAACGCGAGGTCACGAGACGTCGGTCGTGCTCTTTCTCTTTCTGCAAATTACGTAGAAACGGTGGCTTTCTTCCAGACATTTTTCTCGCGGCCGACAGTACAGAATGAATCACCGTTTCCTTGCTCCGCTTATGGAACAGGAATTTAACATCGCGCCTCATTTCTCTTATTTACAGATGCATTTGCGTAAATTTCCAGCCCACCTCTCGCCAACCCCTCTATCCGGCTTTTATTCGCGATCTGTCGGCTCTCCGGTAATTCTCGCGAATCGCTCATCTTGTCGCCCCGAGGTATTTCCCCGTTGACAACGCTCGTAAAAATCATGGAAAAACGAAGCTTTTGACGCGATCTGCGAAATGAAAATAGTAAATGGTTAGAAAATAATGCGACGAGTTCCGAACGTCGTGGATGCTGGTATAAATATATGAACGCGCACCGACAACTGACATAAATTACTGTTGCATGAGTCGAAAAGTTAGATGCTGCATTCAATTATTCAATGTCTTACTTTTAACGCTGGGCTTCAATATTGATAATCTTTCTTCTTAACTACGTCCTCGTTTTTACCGACTATTCACGGAAAATAATACGATTTGGAATTAATCTGGCACCATTTTGTATATTCGTAAGAGTGAAATGGGTATCATCATTGACTCTCAAGTTCTTGTTTTTTTTTCACATTTACAAAATCTTAAATTCCCAGACCCCCAAATCCTCAAGGTTTCAAGTCTTCCAGCCTTCAAATTCCTACATTAGCAAATCCTGAATTTTCCTGTACTCAGATGTCCAGATTGTCAAATTCCTAGGTCCTCAAGTTGGTAGACAACCATTCGATATCCAAATTTTTCCCACCTACGTGCCCAAATTGCTATATTTCCAAATCTCTGTCCCCCAATTTCTAGATCTACAAATTCCAAGGTCTTCACATCTCTGCACCCCAAATCCCAACGCCCCCACCTATGTCCTTAAATTTCAAGGTCTTCAAATTTCTAGCACCCCAAAACTTCTGATCTTCAAATATCTAGCACCCCAAAACCTCAGATCTCCAAATTCCAAAGATTCGGCGATTCGGTACATTTCCAAATCCATAGATTCCCAAATTCGTGAGTCCCCATATCATAAATACCTGAAATTTAAACTCACTCGCATATAAGAAAACTAGAAGCCTAGAAATGGAATAAAAATAAGCTGGTGCAAGAATAAAATGCTGGCAGATCGTTGAAACAAGAGATAAAGATATTCCGGAGCAAAATTGTTATGCAAAAAATCTACGGCTATTACGATCTCCTGTTATTTCCTAGTATTTTTGCGTAACATATGGTAGAAAATCGACTAGCTTCGCTTCGACGGCTGCGATTACGAATTCTGGCTAGGGTCTGGTCTGGATGGTGTAGCAATCAAATTATCGTAGCGGAGGGCTCGTTTCAGACAACGGTTTTAAATGGGGTTGGAGCAGGCCACGAAGGGAGCGATCAAACTACAGGAAACAAGCCCTTCTCCAATGAAACAGGAAGCACGAACACTATCGAATTTTGTATAAACTTGTTAAGACGCCAGTCAGCTAAATGCATCTTGTCTATTGCGATTGTGAAATGGGCCAGATATATCCGCACTTTTCTTTTAGTCAAAATGTCACGAGAAATTGATGTTGATCGTAGAGTAGGGAGATATTGATCAGAGAGATAGTTCTAAAATGGCTGGTTGTATAATTTTGTACTTGTACAGTTAGTTTACAAGTTCACAAATTCATTTTCATATTTTCTCATTCATAAATTCGCTCACTTTTGTATTTTCTCATTGACCAATACCATCTTTACATACTTTCACATTGCCACGTTCTCTAATTTTGAAATCCTCAACTTTCCACAGTTCAACGTTTTCACCTTCCAGCAGTTCCAAATTCCTACATACCAAAGGTGTTGAAACTTTCAAATTTCCAATTGTCAAACTTTCCAAAGATCTTCAAACACCCACATTCCCAAGATCTAAAATTCCTACCTCTCGACACTCCCACCTTCCAACATAACTACATTCCATCATTCTCATAATCTTACATCCCCACAATCTAACATCCCCACATTTCAACATTTACATCAATATTTCAAAAATGTATTATTTCTGCACCCTCTAATTCTTAAATTCCTGCATCCCCAAATTGCTCCACTCTCAAATTTCCTCATTGCCACGTTCCTACACTGAGAAACTGTCATATTGTCATATTCCTATAATTCCAAATTCGCAGCCAAATAGTGTTCCCACCTTCCCAAATTTCCGTTAGTCTCCCGAAATCCAGCTGCCCGAAATAAAAAAACCATGGCCGTCAATTTCCTGCTGTCCGCGGAGACACGAACCGTTTAAAAGACGTTCGAGGTCGGAAAGTTGGGCGGCGTTCTGTGAATCCAACGAGGCCACTTAGCGCCGTTGGTAATTAGATCGAAATGGCGACGCCAGACGACGCGGCGCGACTCGTTCGGAATTCGCTTAATTGAATGATTCACCGGTCTAACTGTTCTTTCAATTAACGCTCGCGTGCGCTACCCAGGACCTCATCTGCATGTGCATTCCGTGCACCTGCACGAACACGAGCGTTTCACGGTCGAACGGGGACGCGAGTGAAGGCATTCGGCGACGCAGATGATCCAGCATGGCCAGGGATGAAACACGTTCCTGTCGAATGCCAGTTCTCCTGGACGCACAGGTGTGTCGCGTCAACGTACACATCGACGTCAACAATGACTTTTGCCGCCGGAACCAGCTACGCTTTTTTAATGGACTCAGCGTATGAACATGCACGTGGCACCAGGTGAAGCAACGTCTCGAGTTCTCGGACCGAGTCTCACCGTAATTAACATCCTCGGCACGATCGACGATTGGCAAGTGCGTGAATGAACCTATTTACTGCGTTTGTTGCAGGGCTTTGCTAGAGACTAATTTGTTAATGGTGGAACCACTGGACAAGTCCAAATTGGTTGCTACGGGTCTCTTGTTTCAAAGCGTTCTGGGTTCCTAATTATTCTGGGGTTTACGAACTGGTGGTACGAGGGGATGACAAAATAGAAACTTCGGAATTCGTAGACTCTCATGTTCTCAAATTTCAATATTCCCGTATTCTAACATTTTGGTATCTTATTATTTCTACATTTTCATGTCTTAGACTTCTCACATTCTAACATTCTTGCGTGCCAATCTTCCCAAATTACATTTCTATGTCCCAACCTTTCTACATTTCAATATACTTGGTATCCTACATTCTCGTATTTCCAAATTTCCAGAAGTTAAAATTTCTGGGGTTGAAAATTGCTAAATTTTCAGATTTCCACATTTTCATTTTCTCAAACTTTCACATTCCTACATCCCCAAATTCCACAGTATCTATATCCTAAAATTTCTACATTCTCACACTTCCATTCCATCATTCCCGCGTTCCATCATCCTATTGTTTCCACATTCCCCCACATTACTCCCTCAATCCATCATTCCCTTCCAACGTTCCAACGTTCTCCAATTCCTGTCCCCTTCAATTCCTTCGACTTTCAAACCCGAATTTTCCAAATGTCCAATATTCGAAATTTCCGAATCTATTTACCTACTGCAATACAGAAAGTCGATAAACGAGCAACCGAATTAACAGAGGACATAGGGCGTTTCAGAGTCGCGGCTCGCGGGTGCACACTAAAACCGCACACCGCGGATCCTGACGCGCGTGTAACGACGTAATTGGTCGATGGTGCATCAAACATTCCAGTTCGCTGGGCGAAACAAGAAAAAAATGGGAGAAAAGAGCCTAACCTCGGACGAGGTTAGAGCAAATGGTCTCCGGGAGCCAGATAGACTAGACTGTCTGGTCTGTCTGGTGTCGACGGTGGGTAACTCGAAACCGCAGGGATACCGCGTCAGAGACGTCGGTGGATGATCGAGAGGGATGGTGGCGTTGCGACTACGTCTGTTGCCCTTGCTTCCGGAATCACCCTTCTTTCGCCCTTCTTTTTTTTTTATTTCCCTCCTGGACAGCTCGCGCGAATGAAAGGGCGCACGAGCGAATGAAAGGACGGGGAGGAGCGGAACACCGGATTGTACACTCGAATCCAATGTGGGCTTCCTATGGGTAACTAGTCTAAAGGGATCTGTCTGAAAACCCTTGCATTTCAAATTTGGAACTTTTCAAGGTTTTCGAGTTGCACAATTTTTTAATTTTTTAGTTTTCAAGTTATCAGGTCTTCAAATTTTACGATTTGTTAGTTTTCAACTTCTCAGGACTCCAAGTTTTCAAATTTTCAATTGTTTAATTTACAAAGCCTTGTATTCCTATAGGCCTATATTTTCCAATTCACAAATTCATAAATTCCTACATTCCCACATTTATAAATGCCACATACACAAGTTTCTAGAATGTAAAATTTTGAAGCCTCCAATGTGCAGAATTTCCATATTCCTGCATTCCAACATTCTCACATTCCCACATTCCAACCTTCCAACATTCCCAAATTTACAAATTTCTGCATTGTCCAATTCCCAAGAGCCGAAATGTCTATATTTCCACATTTCCGCACTCCCATATTCTAACATCGCACATTCCAACATTCCTACATTCGTACATTCCTATATTTTAACATTCCAACATTCCCACAATTACAAATTTCTGCATTGTCCAATTCCCAAGAGCCGAAATGTTTATATTTCAACATCTCCCATATTCCAACATTCTCACATTCCTACATTCTCACATTCCAACATTCCCACAATCCAACATTCCAACATTCCACATTCCAAATTTCCACATTGTCCATTTACCAAAAGCTTAAATTTCTAAATTTTCACATTCCAACATTCCATCATTCCCACGTTCGCAAATTTCTATATCGTCCAATCTCCAATGCCAAAATTTTCAAATTTCGATAATAAAAAGTTGTAAACTTCCACATTCCAACATTCCGATATTTCCAACAGCTGAAATTACTGACATCCCAAATTCCCCTATTATGTTCCCAGATGTCGGAATAAATAAGTGAAAAAATTCACCGTTCAGAAATGCAGCCACGTCGATACACGCCGTTCCCCGTATCGGAATTTTTTCAAGGAGGCTTACCATGCCCGCTACTGTACAGGGTAGGACTCCTCACGACGCAATTATTTCGTAAGGGGTGATCTCATTATAAAAGCGGATCTCGCGTGCGAAAGTACCGGTCGATGAGACGACAGCAGGACCGGAAACGGCTGAATTTTCTTTCCGATCGATTTAGCCTAAGGGCGGCTTTGCGACGCGCAGCTGTACGCCGCTCGACGCCGCTCCGGTGAGAAATCTTGATTTTTTATTGTTCGACGCCGAGTGGATACATCCGTGCATCGGGCTTTTTACCAGCCGTTAGCCCACCGTGGTGTTTGTGTGTTTGTTTGACAGCCACTCGGGGAAATAAATCTGTCGATTGAGGCGGTGAGATGGGGTTGTAATTTACGGCGCCCTCCCTGCCTTTTTTCCCTCCCACGTCGCAATATACGCACCGATCAAACGAGTGCCATTCACGTTAGCCCGAAAGAAGCCATCCATTTAGCTGATTTTGGCTGTGATTAAGAGTTTCTTTCTCTCCCTGCGTGTTTGCTATCTGGCAGGGTTGTCATTACAATTTGCGATCATTGCTGTATTCCGAACACGAATTTTTTTTATCTCTCTATCTGCTATTAAATTGATAAACAGGGTAAATCGATGGCACTCCGCGACAGACTGTTTTAGCCACAACGTCCAGTTCCAGAAAAGCTGTTTGTAGTTTGTAAAAATACGAACCCCACTTCGAGAAAGACCTACGTTATAAATATCTTAGTACTGAATAAAGTTAGACTGCAGTTGAATTAAAAGTGTACGTTTCTTTAAACCTCCACCAAGTTTAAACTGTAATACATATTGTATTATTTACCTGAATTAATTAAAATAATTAGGTAGAAGAAGAATTTACATCAAATATTAGTGGCTATAATTTGGTGGAATGAATATGGCCAGTGTTCAGACTTCGATAAACTATCATAGATATTTTAAGACATAAATATTAGCCACCTGAAATTCGTAACTTTATATCTTTCATAATTTGTTCATATTACAGACGTAGTCTTTAACTTTGACTACCAGGAAGTTAACTGTGAAAATAGTATCGAATATTGCTCACTAAGAAATTGGACAAAGAGGTGAAAGATACTCGTGAAAGATATCGAGCCAAGATATTTCTGTCCATAAAACGAGTTAAATTCCAATCGACGAAAGTAATCGAACGAAGACAGCAGGGAGGAAATAAAATTGTAATCAGAATGTGGCAGGTCACCCTTGGAGATTGCTTAAAATCAAAGGGTCGTCGAAAGGGATGGCTGAGTCCGTGATAGGGGTGGCGAAAAGTTAATTCATCCCCTTCGCGCAAGAAAATCGAGCAGACGGACGATCAAATTTTCTATAACGTCTCGCAATTTTCACGGTTCAGTTCTTCGTCCATAGCACGCTTCACCCGATTACGTTTTGCTGGCGAGTCTATGAGAGCCAGCATTCGAAAGCCTTTTGGTATCAACGAATATTTTAGTATCAGCAAAATTGGTAAAAAATTATGATGCAGTTTTTTGTTCGTCTCAGGTTTTGGTGTAGATTGAAGGGTCGAGATAGAATAACCTGAGGATACTTTTTATAGAACCTTTAAAGAACTAAGAAAGCGGTCATGTGAAATTTAAAAGTTCCAAAGTCTCAAAATCAAAGATTTCAAAACTTCAAATTCTTAAGTTTCCAGAATTTTAATTTTCAAAATTCCAGTCTTAAATCTCAAGGTTCTGAAGTACAATTCTGCAATCTCGAAGTTCAGTCAATTCTAAAATCCCCAAAATTTTAAGTTCCTTAAGTTACGAAAACAAAGTGCTAACATCAAAGACTCAAATTTTTGTGGTTCCCAATTCTGAAATCCCGATGTTCAGAAATTTCGAAGTCCACCAGACTCAGTATTCCAAAGTCTTGAATTTGTAAAGTACAAAAATTCCAAAGTTCTAAAATCTCAAAGTTCTAAAATCCAAAAGTTCCGAATTTCCAAAATTGTCAATGTCCCAAGGTGTCAAAATTCCAAAGTACCCAGATCTTGAGATCTCAAAGTTCTGGACTCCCAAAGTTCCAAAATTGTCAAAGTCCCGAGGTATGAAAATTCCAAAGTACCCAGGTCCTGAGATCTCACAGTTCTAAAATCCCAAGTTCCAAAATTCAAAAATTCCAAAATTGTCAAAGCCCCAAAGTATCAAAATTCCAAAGTACCCATATCCTAAGATCTCAAAGTTCTAAAATTCCAAATTTGTCAAAATCCTGAGGTTCCAAAATCACAAAGTTCCCAAGTCCCAAAATTCTGAAATCCAGAATTTCCCAAAAGCTTTCCAGAAGCTCCCAAACTCCCAAAATCACACAGTTCAAAATTTCTAACATTCTGAAAATTATCAAGTCCCAAAATCCCAAAATTTCCAAAATTCCACCTAAACTCCATTCCAACTCAACCCCCAAACCTCAAAAGCAACAATCATCGTGTTCCAAAAATGACAATCCCTAAAATAAGAAACACTCTCCAAAAAGAACGAACAATAAAAACCACTCGCATCCGTGAAACAGCCATTTGTCAAACTCGTCGGTATCGATAGATCGAAATGGACACCGGCAATATTTCTCCCGTGCGCTTTTCTTCGCCGCAGATAAGTATCGCAGCGATGGCCGCCCCTCTGTTAGACGCGTTTTCAGCCGGTCTCGTTGCTGTACGTCGGAACAACCGAATTCGATTCATCGAACAATTGCTGACAGCGAGAGAAAAATAACAGCCGCGGACAATGTATCGTACGATTTATAAACGATGACGAATGTTGCTTGTTACCGATATCTATTGCTCGTTACCGTTTCTTCGGCACGTGCAATTGTCTGACAGGGGTAGAGACGATCGTTTGTCAAGTAACCGGGTCACCGCAATTTTCTCCGCGTGTGAAATATGCGAACACGTGGTGAGTTTGTGTGTTTGTTCTCGGTTTTCCTCCTGTGGATGTATCTTCATCGTTACCGTGGGAAATGAGCCGCTACGTCGGAAAAAAGTCATTCCAGACGAGTTTTCTGCTGATTCTTAATATGGGAAACTTTATTGGAGGTGACAAGGTATAATTGTTACCAACAGCAGACACATTGGGGATCATTGTTTATGTTGTTTTAGTGAACATGATTATTAAAATGATTATGGTGTTCTATATTTCAAATTCCGAAATAAATTCCAAGATTTGCAAATATTTATAGGTTCATACTGATCTGACAATGAATTTCCATATGAGTCCTAAAATTCACAGTTTCCAAATCCGTAGATTCACAAATTTCTGAGTTATCAAATTGCACATTTTTCTGTATTGGATGATTCCAAATTGCAATATTTACAATTCTAGAATTCCCCAATTCCTAAATTCCAAGATCCCCAAATTCTAACCTTGTCAAATCCCATATTCCTTAAATCCCCAATCCCAAGTTCCCCAATTCCCAAATCCTTCAAGTCTCAAATTTCCCAAATTCCTCATATCCCTAAGTCATCACTTTTGAATTTCTAAATTTTGGAATTCCACAGTTCCCAAATTCCTAAAGTTCCAAATTCCTCAAATTCCAGGTCCTAAACTCCAAATTCCTCAAATCCCAAATCCCAAGTTCCCAAAATCTCAAATTCCCCAATTAATAAATTCCTCAAATTCTGAATCCCAAATTCCAAGATCCCAAAATCCCAGATTCCACAAATCCTAAATCTCAAATTCTAAATTCCTCAATCCCAAATTCTCCAATTCCTAAATTCCCCAATTCCTAAATTCCCCAATTCCTAAATTCCCCAATTCCTAAATTCTCCAATTCCTAAATTCTCAAATTCCTAAATTGCCAAATTCCTAAATTTCCCAAATTCCTAAATTCTCCAATTCCTAAATTCCCCAAATCCCACATTCCCCAATTCCTAATTTATCCAAATCCCAAATTCCCCAAATTCCTAAATTTCCCAAATCCCACATTCCCCAATTCCTAAATTACCCAAATCCCAAATTCCCCAAATCCCAAATTTCCCAAAACCCAAATTCCCCAAATTCTGACGTCCCCAGGTTCCAAACTCACCTAAAGTCCTGAATCATAAAAAAACCGAAAAAACCGAAGAGCGCTTATTCCCCCGGTTGCCATATTTCGCCTACGAAAGCCAGATTTGCCGTAGACTGTACATAATTTAAAGGTTGACCCGGCGTAATAAATACCGTGTAATAAATCGGTTGCTTTCATCGGGAGCGAAGAAACCGCAAGTTTACCGAAATTAATCCTGGAAGGATGAGCCCTCCGGCCGTTTTGGCCCCGGCAACGAGACATTAAATAATCCCGATGAAATTCCGTGTTCATACGGAGCCGCTAATTATCATTCGCGCCGCGCAAAAACGATTTCTCTCGTTACACACTCGAAACAATTAATTACGCGAACGGCCACGGAACCATCGTAGTCCGCGAGTGCGCGCGAATGGAAATTCGTACGCTCGTACGTTTTCTCTGTTCCCGTTCCTTTTTTTATTTTCGATGTCTCTCTCTCTCTCTCTCGGTTCCTCTCTTCCTACCGCGTATTTGTCAGCCAACGAACACCGGGAAACGAATGCGGAACAATATTTCTCCGCAACGGCGCGTCGGCTGCCGATAAATACGGACTTCGCGCGTACAGCGAGGAGCACCCTACCGGTTTTGCGGTATCTCGAACGGCTTAATGGCACTGTTAACTGCCGTATTATTTAACGGGGATTTATGCATTGCAGTCGGCCGATTAAAACGCTACGGCGGGAGCGTAGGGCGGGGTTGCCCGGGCGATATAGGAAGACGTGGACACCGCAGGGGATGGAGTGTATCCTTAATTCTTCGCGAAAGCTCGCGTCGATCGAACCCGTTCTTTTTTCGATGCCAGCTTCGCTTCGAATTTATAAACATACGATAAACACTTCCTGGACATCTTCACGATTTTTATTACCTTCGTTTATTCGTAAAGTTACGCGTGAAGTAAAGAAACTATTTTATGCTTCGCTTCGAATTTGCAAATACTAGGTGGATGTACTATTTCTTGCCATTTTAATTACTTAATAAATACATTTATTTGTAACAAAATGGGAACTGCAAGTTTCAATAAATCATGTGCAATCGTTTCAAAATCCAACTTGCTATTATTTAAAATGGATATTTAATAATTGATGTATTCAACAGTTCTACTATCTAAATGGATCTTCACATTATTTTCTATTATTATATGCATGTATAGGTAATGAAGCTGATCGACCGCAATAACCTATAAAAGCATTGATAAGGTCATTGGTACACGTACCTTTCACACGAAGCTAAAGCTTGCAATTTTTAAACACACAGTTTCAACAATCTTGATATGTGTAGATACGTACAAAGAATACGAATGAAGCACATTCAAAATTCATGAAAGTTGAGTTACCGATAGCGGTATCAAAAGTGTTTGATCGTTTCAAAATTCCATCTTCCATACCTCTGGCAGCTCATCAAACAACCCGCATGTCAGAATCGTCGAATTCACACAGGAATACATAAGAAGAACGTTGCGTCGCGTCGCGACGGTTGTTCCCTGTTGAAAGGGAACAATTCCGAGGTCTCGAGGTAAAATCGCTTCGTCGCGCGCAAGGAGTCTCGCATTGGATGCAAGAGGATCGTCCCGTGTGCATTGGCGTAACTACAATTTTTGTTTCTGCAGGATCTTCCTTAAATCACCGCTCATTATATCGCCATTCGCTTCTACAAAGCAAGAAACTTGTTTGATCGTAATGCGTTAGATTATCACGGATAACCTTATGTTAGAATAGCACGAATTATATGAGTACACGTTAGATTGTCACATGACGAATTACGCGTTATATCGCCGTATGTCTCAAATTATATCTCCACACATTAGATTCGCGTTGTGTCACAAGCCACTCGATCTCATCTCACACCCACTGCATCTAGCATTGTATCATGCATTAGATTCCCTCGCGTTATATCGCCAGGTTATACTGCAACGTATTAAGTCCCTTCGCATTGTATCGCTATGTATCCGACACTCTTATGTCACCACCCTATAATCGAAGAAAATTCAATTGCAGAAGAGAGTGCACCTCGATAGCTAGTTACGCCAATGGTGTTGCGTCATCCACATGACGATCGGTGGCAATGGGATCTGGGATTCGGCAGCGAAGCTATTGAGGATTTGCATCTCTTAGTTCGCGCGACGACGAGCGTGAGAGGAAGCTCGCGTTCGTGAGCCAGTGCTCAGGAGAACGATGGGAAATCCGGTCGGGAGTCGTATAGGTATGTTCGCGGATGGCCGAGTGCGACTAGGAGCGTGACAGTATAGGTGGAACGATAGCAGCAACCAGATGGAGAGAGAAAATTCACGAGAGATAGAGGCAGAGAAAGAGATAGAGTGAGAGAGAGAGAGACAGTAGCGAGAGAAACGGAGCATGGTCGATGTGTCTAGCCTAGCCCGGTTGGCTGGCTGGTTGGCTGGCTGGCTGGTTCGGGTGGCTGGATGAACCAGGGACCGTCTAGGTTGCGTCTGCCCCGGCACAAACTCGGTATTATCTATACGTCTAGACACCCCTGCGCCACCGAGAGAAGACCATAGTGGTCTGGCGCTCTGCTTGTAATTTACAGCGTGCCCTGCCCGTGTCTCTACATCTACGATCCCGCAAATTTCTCTCCCCGACCGTGTCCCTTTCCTGTGTCTCTCCCTCTTTTTCCTCCGTCTTTCCTTTCACCTGCCCTCTCGCCGCCACCGTATCCCCGTTGACCTTTCTTCTCCGGTCCGCGCGTGCATGGAAACAGTCGACGTCCTCGACGATCCCGATAATCGTCGCGATCTCGTGCGATCCGATCGATCGACGGCTACGCGGAACGGACACGCTCCCGCGCGAAAACGCTTAGCCTGCACGCGAATCGCCGCGGGAATTCCACGACACCGGTGGCTCGGTGTTTGATGAGGCTCGCGTGCGCGACGTGCCACTTCAGATATCACCGGGTGCACGAGCCGGCGATCGAGGGGATCACTCGCGGCCACGTGAAAAGGGAAGCAGCCGTCAATTGGTATACACGGTGTACACACCGGCTACGCGTGAAGAGAGTGTGAATATTGGTATCGCGATAACGAACGGGGAAGCCTCGCGTGTCCGAAAGTACCAGACTTCCCTAAACGTGGCCGGATACCCGTGTATATCGATCAACTCGCGTTGATTTACGTCAGCTGTTCGTACGGACGCCGTGGCTTTCCCTTCTCGAAATAACGGCGTACGGGCAGAAAAATCCCATCAGTGGGTATAATACTCGAGAATTACCAGGCATTCTACGCCTAATTCGCACGAACGCCGCAGACTATTTCTCTTATATCGCCATTCTTCCGAGAGGACTATACTATACTTAAAACTCTGAGAATCTTACGAACTCGGATGATTATAGTAACTCTAGGATCATCGTCGTAAGAAATTTACAGATTCTAAGGACTGTGAGAACTCTAGTCTTCAGAAGAACTTTAGGCTCCATAGAAAGTTCAAAAACTCTGAGGACTATGGGAACTCTAAAAATCCTAGGCACTGTAAGACACGTTAAACTTTGAAAATTTTAGGAACTTCAAGAACTCCGGTAACTCTAGAAACTCAAAGAATTCTGAAAACTGGAAGAATGCATAAAACTTTGAGAAATCTATGAATCTCACGAACCGTGTAGATCTTAAAAATTGTACGAGCCCTTCGAACTTCAGGAACTCTAGAAACCCTTGAAACTTTAAGATCTCTAAGAATCTGAAGCTTCGAAGATCTCAAAGATCGTAAGAGCCCTAAGAACTGTAGTAACCCCAAGATCTGTGTATACGCTAGTAACTTTCGCGTCGGTACTTTTGCTGAAAAAGCTAAAATGCACTCGAGTGTGCCGGAAAGCCCCAGTCGATTGAATCTCGTCGTTCAGCGGCGAACGTGGCTCTCTCCGCCACCATTATCCTCCGGGATGGCTACTAAAGCGAACGATTTCGCGTCCCGACGCTGATGCGTAAATAATAAATCCCGTGGAATCGTCTTACGAGCAGCCGGTTGTCCAGGTAGCGAAAGAATAAAGTTTCCGACCGGACTCTCCAGGACGTCGAAGTCCCGTCAGGTGCGTGGAGCGGCGTCGAAACTTTCCAGTTGCAAGAACGCGATTTTCCCGAGAGAATCAGTCTCCGCTAATGCAACAGCGGTTACGGGGGGCGGGGGAGAGACAGCGTGAAAGGAGAAACGACGCGAACAGGGGAAGAGGAGAAGAGACGAGGAGAATTGTGCGGGCGACACTGGGCGACGCGACGGAGTTTGAGGGTTGAACGAGCTGACGCTTTAAGCGATGTAAGTTACAGAAACTACGCTTCCGACCAGTCTCGGGCGCAGATTAGTCGTAATCTCGGCGCATTGCACTCTGCAGCCGTTTCCATCCCCCTTGCCCGCCGCAGCCCCGAGACCTCACAACTACAAAGCTTTCCGAACCGTTACCTTCTCGCCGAACCAAGACGAACGTGTTCCGTTAGACGCACCTAAATTCACCTACACGCTGCACCCTCGCCTGTGAGACACCAGACCTGTACCGTATTTGCCGCTGTATCGCCGCTTTGATTATTTCCTGCAGGCTTAAGCCGCTACGTCTACGCCCTCGTGGCTACGAGTTACAACTCGCGGCGAAGATTAAACGCTTCTTGGTTTATGGCCTCGTAGCACCGCTCCTTGGCCTCGGTTTACCTCGGCTCAACGAGATTTCCCGAGGTAATTCGCTGCCCACCTTTTATGCAGCTGCTACGGAAAATCGATACTCCGGAGATCGTACTTTGCACTCCGATCACTTTTACAACGACCAACCGGTTTTTCCTTCTTTCCTCGAAAATACTGGCTACCTGGCGCTACTGGTAGCTCGCCACGAGTCCTGCCGGATTACCGAGAGAACGCTGCGGTTGATTAAATCGGAAGCGTCTTCCGACCTTCGTACATATTTTCGGAAAGGCTATATTCAACCTTCGCAGCTAGAAAACACCTCTCTCGATTTCTAGAGCTCATCTTGTGGCGCGCGCAGAGCAATTCATCGATTTGAAACAGGGCGGAACGCACTACGCAACAATGCAAAGCATAAAATTAACGTAGTTCTATACACGGTAACAACTATTAACGCTAAACTTTACGGTAATAATAATTTTATTATTGTGAACTGTATTACAATTCTTAAAAAAAAGATGTTATATATTTACATGATGATGTCGAGACTAATAACACTCTCGTTTCAAGTAGTTTTCTAACACAAATTTTGAATAAAATTAATCCTTTAAGAGTATCGAATTCTCTCTAAATTTCTAAGAGCATCAACTGCACACACCATGCTCAGCGGTGTCCTTCGACTCTCCACCATACACTTTGTCAGGTCAGTACTGTTCTATGGCAACACAAGGATATCGAACAAACGTTTTCGCGTTCTTCGAGTGTCGTCCTCACAGTTTTAGCTTTACTCTATTATCAAGAAGTTCGTTCCATTATTCACGAGTGATTGATCGATAATGAACGACGCGCAGGATAAAGCAGAGAGCAGGAAAATCGAGAAGACCGGCGCGAAACGCGGAGAAACTACGAAGAATCCGGTGACTTTTGACAGTATTTGGTATTATCGCAAAAGGGCAATGAACTCTGTCGTATTTTCTACGAAACGAACGAGCTCTTCGTTGATTTCAGCAAGGAAGTCATGCTGCGTGAGAAAATATTTCGACGCGACTGGCCTAGGAAGTACAAACATCTGACCGGGGAATTTTTCAAAAAGGTACAAGGAATATTCTGGTGGGGACCCACGGTGCAGTATCTGCACGCACCACACGAATTTTAATGTGTCCCGGTGTCACTGACTGTAGGTGCTAGCCGAAGAATGCAGAAAGGAGGGACTTCCGGTGGACACTTTCGAACGCAAACCGCCGGAAGATGCGATTAAGCGTTCACCGATACCTCTGGAACCGTCGCCGGTTATTCCCAGAACGACATCCGGCATGGTGGGCCTTCGATCATCTCAGACAAAATACAATCTCGAGTTCACCGGTCGTTGGTACGTTTCACCAAAATGGACGATCGAACCGCCCGTGGAACCTGGAGAATTTCGCGTTACGCAACAACGATTCATTTTTCTCGGTTAAGTGCCGGAAACCGCTTCCTAAGTGACCGATCCTGCAAGTTTCAAAGTTCGGACGTTTTAAGTTACGAATGTTTCAAACGAAATATTTGAAATTCACAACGCGACAGACTTGGAACGCTTCAAGTTCTAATGCTTCAAAGTTGGAACGCTTGAAATGCAAACTCGGTGCACTTCGAACTTGAAAAATTTTTAACTTGAAACGCTTCAATTCCCAAGCACTCCAGACTCAAAACGCTTCGAGTTAGAGACCTTGTAAACCCACCCCTCATCCCCGAATGAAATAATTCATGGAATAAAATAAACTATGGGATATATATTGTTTGTACATAGGGTATCGTACATTGTAACAAATGTATTTAAAAATAAGTCATCATTGTTCTTGTATAATTATAAACAATACCGTGAAAATACATGATTCAAAATCAGCGTGGAGCGTGTATGTATAAAACATACCGATGAACAACTTTGTACAGAATACTCAATCCCCCGAAACGTGGGATTTCATTCGTTCTCTGAATATTTACATTCCAAACCACTTCTGTTTGAGGGTGGGTGGTAACTTTTCCGTCAAGGATATCGGGTTCACTTCGACAGCCACTAATTCTTCGTCGTTTAACCAGTCTAAATATACTAGATGCTGCAAATAGATATAATTTTATCTTCGCGTTCGGATAATGAGATAAATAAGTCGAAATTACCTTGTATTTTTTGAGGACTTGAAAGGCTTGCTGGGAGTGCGAGCCTATGATGGATGTACCATCCTCCGTTATATCGCCGTTTTCGCGTTTCGGTATTTTTGCATTATTCTCAGAGAGCTCGTTCAGTTTATCGATCACGTATACCGTCGAGTCATCGTGCATTATTATGATGTTCTCGTTGCGAGCATCGAAAATTATATTCGTGATGGGGAACGGTCGCGCCAACCACTGCTTCGGAAGTCGACTTTGCAAACTGTTCGAGAACTTGGTGAACTGCCTTTGTAAAATGTTATACTCGACGATCTGAAATTGAACATCCGACGATTACGCATCAAAGATAATTGCCGATAAAATGATCGCGTTTTATCGTTTTTAATTTTGCACGTGACATCATAATACCAACAGAGTTATAGCAACGATTTACTGCAACTTCCATAGAGCTAGGAAACACAGGGTCATAGACAGATTATACGGTTTTTATAGCTGTTGTAATTACTGCTATCTCATTGTTTTACGACAGTATATTGTCTGGTATGAAGTTTCGATATCCAAGAAACATCTTGGAATGGTTTAAGAAAAATCTTTGGTATCTTATAACGTTGCACCATAATTCTATTTCCCTTACCTTGTGATCTGAATACACGATAACTAAATTCAAAGTGTTTTTCTGTATAGCCATAGCTGTTGGCGGACAACTGTACTTGGGTAATAACCATGCCATCGGTGCATCGATGGATGCAGTCTCACTAAAATTATATACAGCGATGCTACCTTGCCGATCGGCACACACAAAGTATTTACTGTCTGGAGAAATACAAACTAGTCCAACATCTACAATTGATTCTTTATTCGTATGGAAAGAACCCAGATGCCTTAAACGTTTCTTCTCCACTTTGTACATTGTCACTACGTTCTTCTTCCCGTTATTATTGATAGTTAGGAATAGTTTTCCGTTCGGACTGAATAACATTTTCTGTATTCTGTTTACAGAAACGTCGGTATCGTTCTTCGATAACTGCGCGTCTCCTTCGACTACGTCAAAGTTGAAAACCCGGACATGATTGTCGGTCGAGTAGACGATAGTTTTAGAGTCCTTGTTGATGGCGCAGGAAATTATGGCTTCATCCCTTTTGGTTTTTAATTGTAATAATTTTAGAGGTTCTTCTTCTAACTGATGAAACATGCCGGGATGTACAGACTCAGGAGGTACCTTCGTGGATGTACCGAGTCTCCACAATTCGAGGAAATTTGTATATCGCAATAAAATACATCTAGACTTTCTACAAACAGTAGCGCACGGAGGCTGAAGTAACGGTGGGTACTTAACAAGTACTTTCGGTGGATAACTCGATTGCGCGAGATATCCATCCACACCGGCCGAGTATAGCTTTCCATCTGCCTCTACTAAAGCCCTCACATCATGAGCATGCAACCTCCTTTCAATTCCTTTCACCCATTGTGCTCTACCAGTAGACTTCATACTTATCTTAGAGAAACTTCTTACTACAGGATCAACACCGGCACAGTATACAGTATTCCCATCATGAGACAAAGTAACAGCTAGTATGTCAGCTGTATGACTTTCATGGGATTCGATCAATGTGCCCATATGAGGATCCCAGAATGATAAACATCCACGGGAATCTCCAGAAATGATAACATTATCATCTGTAACTTCTAAACACCAAATAATTGTTTCCTTTTTAGCTTCTTTCCTACCAGTTGTCATCTTATGGATGGCATGACCAGATATAGCATTCCAAACTCTAATCGTGTCAACAGATCCTGAGTAAATCATTTCTCCCGTGTTATCCCACTTAATACAAAGAATCCTGCCTTTCTGTTTGTCAAAAATTCTCTCATAGATCAATGTATCCGGGTTAACGGTAAAAGTGTTGATGTACCCATCCTCAGTGCCAACAGCTAAGCACGTCTGTTGATGATTAACATCCATACACCAGGCTGCACCTCCAGTGACCGCAACTTCATTTTTAACAGATAACGTTGATAAATTGTATTCTGTTATCATTCCATGCAGACCAGTTGAAAACAACCTTGGTCCAATCCAAAGAATGCTCTCTATTGAATTTTCTGCATGACCACCTATCGTACATTCCACGAAAGGTGCATTCCCGACATTCCAAACTTCTATTGAATTATCATTTCTGTAACAGATTATTCGAAAATATGGTTACAGCAGATATCAAAACTAGAATACAATGGTAAACTGTGATACTAACCTTGCAAGCGCTAACTTTTTCGTTTTAGATTCATAAGATAAACAAGTAACAGAACGAGGTTCGAGGTTATAAAATCTGACGTTATGTATTTTACAACTTGACATGGTTTATTTGAATTTTTACAGTCATTTACAACGATATTGTAAACTTTATTTACGCACTATACTACACACTAGAGAACATAACCACAAAACTGTCACGCACGTGGACGCTAAAACGAGTCTTTTCATGTTTTCATATTGGTACCAGTTATAAACAGTGTTGCCAGATAGGAATAAAACTTGTGCTGCACCAAGTGGCAAATTTTAGTAACCTCTGAGTGTTCGTGCAATCGGTATTTCAGTAGATGAGGGAAACAGGTTTCGGCGAAACTTCGGAAATGCTGTAGTTGGTCATTTTCTGTATTACCGATAACATACAGTATAGTGTGTGAATTGTTCTGAACACATAATCTGTATTTTGGGACCCACGGAATATATTGTACACAGCATAGAATTAGTATTAATAAATATATAATAAATATGTAGCATATTAATCAATAAAATCAATATTAAATGAATTATAACGAAAACGGAACATGTGGCGCCATCTCTCCGGCGAACAGGGTGAACTACACGGTTTTGAAACTGTAGTTTCATTAGTTCCACAGCTTGTCACTAGATGGCACAATGTGCACCGCCATCTAGAGGTGGATGATGAGAACTAATTATACTACAGTTTCAAAACCGTGTAGTTCACCCTGTTCGCCGTAGAGATGGCGCCACTTGTTCAATTTTCATAAAAATGCAATTAATATTGATTTTATCGATTAATATCCTAAATATTTATTAATAAATTAATATTGATTCTATGCTGTTTACAATATATTCCATGGGTTCGAAGATGTGGATTCCGAAGTTTTCCCGGATATAATTATTACGTCAGTTCCACAATTTACAACTGGATGACACTAATGGTACTTTGCTAATGGCACTGGAAATTGCGCACGAGAAAATATAAATTTTAAAACAAAGTGCTTTCAAAGTGCTTTCAGATTTATAAATTAACTAGTTTGTAAGAAGCTATTGTCTTTCGTGTCGGTAAAAATAAGAATATCTTGGGTTTCGCAGATCAAATAAATTCGCTTTTGTTGTTCTCTAAATGATATTTATTTACAACACATTTCAGAACAGAAATAGCAAAACACACCGTGAAGTGCGAACGCAAAGTTCAATCACCTGAACGCTTCCGCAAATGTTTAAAACAGTAATTATATTTTGGTCCGTGACAGCCATCGACAATCTTTTATTATTGTTACATAACTATTTTGAATGTCGCAGATGGCAGAAAAACGAGGAAATGCGAGAACTTATGAAATCGGAGATTTTTAAATTTAACACGAGGAAATTCTTTTTCCTGTTTTCTTATTCTCTTTTAACCTTGCGGATATGTGCAATATCGTATTGTACGAGACGACTTAAACCGAAATCTGTTTGCAATCTCTGTTGTCGTTTTGCATATCACAGAAAGTTGCCCGGAGAACCACATTACTCTAGAAAGCTGTCAAGACTGGTGATAGTAAACCCTCCATGGTATACTTCTCTAAAAATCAATACGTTCAAAGTTGAATAAATAATTCCTTTGGACGTCTTCCTCTTTCAAATCCGCCTTGACAGGGAAATCCTTTCGAACACATGCTTCCATTACACTTTTCAGGATATGCAAATTCGATCCCAAAGGAGGTTCCCGAAACGCGCGATCGTTTCAGCAGCAAAATACTTCTTTTACTGCATCAGACATGCTTCGTAGTTCTTTCAAATCTTATGCTAATTTCGTTCAACTCTTCTGCGATTTGTATGTTTTGTATCGGATGGCCGACTTCGGAGAACGTCCGACGATATTTGCTGAGATTGTGGCAAAATATTGTTATCTGAAGTTTCAGGTTAATAATTGCTGGCGCAACTAGGTGATGACTTTTCAATTTTTCAGATTTCAGACTTTTTTCTTATATTAACAAATTTCTAGATTCACTAATTTCTGCACTCTTGAATTCCCAAATTCTCAAATCCATAAATTCTTAAAATTCCTAAATTTCCAAATATCGAAGTACCTTTTTTTAAACTTCTGAAGTGTTCAAATTCCGAAATCCTCAGGTCCCTAAATTCCCAAATTCATATATCCTTAATTTCATAAATGTTCAAACTCACAAATTCCCAAATTCACAGGTCCCTAAATTTACAAATCCCCAAATTCATATAGCCCCAATTTCACAAAATATCCAATTTTACAAATGTTCAAATTCACAAATCCCCAAATTTACAAGTCCTCAAATTCACAAGGCCCCAATTCATATATCCCCAATTTCACAAATGTTCAAACCTACAAATCCCCAATTTTCCAAATATCCAAAATCACAAATCCCCAAATTCACAAATATCCAAATTCCCAAATCCCCAATTTACCAAACATCCAAAATCACAAATCCGCAAATTTACAAATATCCAAATTCCCAAATCCCCAAATCCCCAAATCCCCAACCCTGAATCCCTAAGTTGAGAATTTCCAAATTTCCAAATCCCCAAATCCCCAAGTTCCCAAATTCGCAAATCCCCAAGTTCACAAGTCCCTAAATTCATAAATCCCCAAACTCATAAATCCCCAAACTCACAAATCTCCAAATTCACAAATATCCAAATTCACAAGTCCCCAAATTGAATTGCCAATTCCCCAAATTTCGAAATGTCCAATTCCCCAAATTCCCCAAATTCCCCAGAACTAGCAAGCTATCCCTTCCTGAACGGAGAACCTAGTTACGTCAACAATGGCTACACGAGTCTTTCGCCAACATCTTCAAAATAAAACGATTGCAGCAAACAATGGCACAGAATGAAATTCCTGTATTGTTCCACGACAGATTTCAATTAAGACATTCCGAAGCACGTTATTGGAAATTTATCGCGTTCTACTCCACAAGAACTTTCAGTCCAACGATTGTAAAGCAAAACGAAAAGTTACATTTTAGTATTTGATTATAGAAAATTACGTTTGTACGATTAAATTGGTGCAGAAGTAATTGCTTTTGTAAACAACTTCTATTTCGTCCATTAAATCATACTCTAACCTGTGTTATGCGATATGTTATTATACTGAACTCTCGTTATATTGCCGGATACTTACCCTTCTACCTGAAAATTTTTTTATAAAAATTTATACAAACATGTATAACGATTTTTATACATAAAAAGCAAGGTAGTGTAAAAGAAAATAAAACAGCATTAATATTTCTATTATCGTAATAAGTTTTATTATAGAAACATATTATATTAAAATCAATCGATAAAATTTATAGTTTGCAATTACTATTGCACCAACTTAATATACCTAATCATTACCCTTTCCTTTTCCGATTTTTTATTTTACTTCCAAGTTTCTGCAATAATTAAGGATATGTTTCTGATAAATGTGGGTCACCAGCGACCCCATAATAACGGACAAACAATCCTGTAACAAATATTTCAATGAAAAACATACGGATTCCTAAATCGAATACGTTTCGTTCAAGACAAACATCGAAATCTAGCTTCGAATTCGCGTGTTTAAAAACTATACATCTTTACAGCACGTTTGAACTTTATTAACGAATTATTAATTCGAAGTTTCGTGAAAAATCAAAGGATCGACAAACATTGTTTTCGCAGCGTCTCGAACGTTAGAGAACTAAAAGATCCTCGCAGCTCTTGGTTTTCCTTTTGAACCCCAGTAAGTGTTTCAGAATCCTCCTACGGTGTTTGCTTCGCTTCCGTCTGGTCGCTTGATCTCGATCTCGTTGTGGATTCAGCCTAATTTGTGCGAGAATACCCACCAGTAGTTCGTCCACGTGGTGGGCCAATCCCGAAGAAGTTTCGATGAATTTACAACCGCAGTTGTTCGCCAGACGTCGACCAACTGTTCGGGCACAAGTCACAAAATTCGTTCAAATCTGTTAGCTTCTGGTCTATCAAATGGAAACCATTTTCAAACTAGTTCGAAATGGATGTTACATTACTTATGCAGCTAACTTTCAAATGGGTTTTAAGACTAGTTTGAAACATTTTGAGGAGAAGAAATTGAGAGCTTTTTAGTTTGTATGTTTTTAAGTTAGGAAAGTTGGGAAATTTTAAGTTTCCACGCTTATAAGTTTCTAGGTACTCAAATTTCCAAATTTCCTAATTTGGAAAATATCAAATCCTTAATCTCCTAAGCACTCTAGCCCCCAAATTTGAAGACGTCCAAATTACCAAATTCCCAACATTTCTAAATCCCCGAGATTTCAAACTCTGCAATTCCTAAACCCCCAATTTCTAATGTCCTACTTTGAAAAATTTGAAATCTCTAATCTCCCAAGTCCTCTAGTCCCCAAATTTCAAGACTTCCAAATTACCAAATTCACAAATTTCTAAATCCCCGAAATTTCAAATTGCCAAATTTGGAAAATTTCAAATCTCTAATCTCCCAAGTTCCCTAGTCCCCAAATTTCTACACTTCCAAATTACCAAATTCCCAAACTTTCAAAAGACCAGATTCCTAAATCCCCAAAATTACAAATGCTTAAATTTCCAAATTCCCCAATTCCCTATTTTCGAAAATAAAATTTCCGAATTCCCCAGTCCCCAAATTCTCAAATTTTCACACTAATCAAATCTTCCTAACTCTTGAAAATTTCAAATCCCCAAATCTTCAAATCTTCGATGTCAAAAATATCCAAAGTACTAAATAAAAAAATGTAAAAATTTGCAAATATTCCTGTTCGAATAATTTCCCTAGAGAAGCCTTCTATAAACCCCGCTATAAATCGTAGAAGACACACGGAGTGTTAATAAGTAAATAACAAGCAAACGTGCATAACTCGTTAGAAAGTTTGCTCGTTATTTCTGTTACTCACCAACAGACGGAACCTCACGTGTTCGTTCAAGATCAACTTTGTTCCCGACGAGAATCACTCCGTGACTGGCCATGTAATCACTCTTCCACAGATACAACAGGGTCTCCTCGGCCATCTTTAAACTTCTTCTGTCTACTACTGAATATACTACTACGTACACGTCTGGGTTGTATGTCGAGCAAAACGTTTCCACCTTGTTTAAACAAACAGAATGTTCATGTAGATTATAAATTTCATCGAGACTGCTGGATTATTATATTGTTGATAGTTGATGCATTAAAAGTTATTTGGATTAATATTTTTAGTTGCGAGGATTTTTTATTTTGAAGATATGCAAGTTCGACAATTTTTTAATTTAATATTAATTTCTTTATCAGCTCCATGTCAAGGATTTTTCATTTTGAAGATATGCAAGTTTGAAAATTTTTTAATTTGAAAGTTTAAATATTCGTAAATTTACAAATTTAAATATTTGTAAATTCGCAAGTTTTAATACTTTCAAATTTGCAAGTTTAAATATTTGTAAATTTACAGATTTAAATATTTGTAAACATAAATATTAAAAAATGTACAAATCTGAATATCTGTAAATTAATAAATTTAAATGTGTGAATTTAAATATCCACAAATTAATAAATATGAATTTACAAATTTGAATATCTACGAATAAATATGTACAAATGTAAATATCTTGATAAATATGAATTTGTTCGGAAAGCTGTAAAATCTCCTAATCTAAAAATTTCCAAACATCCTTGATTACAAAATCTAAAGTAACGTCGTTTACAATTTCTACCTAAAGTAAAAAGAAACATTTCAGAGGAGGAAACATTCGAAAATTTGTTACAATTACTTCTCGAGTTTTATCGTCGTGTTTACGTTTCTGTATTATCTGTTCTGTTAGCGTTAAGCCCGAGGAAAAGAGCAATTTAACGAAGTTACATCGAAACTCGCGATACTATGTATGTTGGGAAGCTGGTCACGCAATACAGCGATCTTCGATAAAGAAGAAACAGCTCATATAAGAGGAAAAGCAATGTGTCGATACTACGTGCTCGGAACAGATCGAACACGATTCTAGCAACTACGTTTCATTAATCCAAAGGTGAAGGTCACGATGATAAAGTTTAATTTTTTTATTTGACGTTGATTGCACTAGTTTGTTCGCTCGTGCGTGAACACCGTTCTTAAAGAAGATGTCCGCGTTAAGTTGCCACAAAATGGCCTACATCTTCGCGCTTCGACTCCATTTCAAATTCACCGATATATTAACATTTTTAAAGTTCAAAGGCTGTTGTTCTACTTTTTCTACTTAAACCTTACTGTTGTTTTGCGAGGCTGCTTGGCTTTTTAGTTAAAAAGTTCGAGCCAAATGTTTTAACATATTTTTCCATCATTAATTGCTGCTGTCTGTTCCATAATGCTATAGAGTTAGCTGAAAAATATTTATCATATTTTTGAAATTTTTTTTGGTCGTTGTTGTATTGAACTGAGTGGTGAGCCACCTTTAAATAAATTATTTAATAAATTACCAAATAATTATAAAGACTTATACCGAATGTTTTTATAAACAAGATAAAAACCGTCTCGTGCAACTTTTTGCGTCGCTCGAACTGAATTAGTAATGTAATCTCACGAAATTCACGCAGGATAGAAGTAACGACGTCGAGTAGAAATAAGTTCTGTGAATAACCTGGTTAATGTATTCTTTACGAGGGACAGAGTTTACGAGACATCTACCTGATGCGCGAAACAGGAAGAAAAGAAAGTTTCAAAATGGATACCGTATAATTAACCTGAATTCTTTGTACTTTACCGCGAACGTTATTAAGCGACGCTGTAAACTGAAATAAATATACCGAAATTAATGTAACGGCATTAGTTACGGAATGACCTCGCAATTTATCGCCGCGATATTGGCTCGAGTTTCTTCTTTGTTGCAGAATTTTATAACGTTACACTTACCGACATCTCTGCTGCAGGATGATCAATGATCTCCAGTTCCGTTTCTTGGCCGTTCAACATCACGTAAACGCTTTTTTGCCCGTATTCTTCGTCTGCAACGTATTTCAATCGCAAATTAATTTCACTTTGTTCAGGCAATTTTTAATCTCGCTTTGTTCAAGCAACTTTCGATCGTTCTTTGTTCCAGCTATTTTAATGTACTTTGAGCATTTGTAAATGTTTACTTTAAAAATTGTTCATTTTAACAGATTAATCTTATTTTATTCGAGCAATTTTTAATTTTACTTTATTTTGGAAATTTTCAGTCTTACTTTATTTAAGCAATTTTCAATTTTTTCTTGTTTAAGAACTTTTCAACTTTTCAAATATGTGAAGTCTAATCTATCAGTCGATGACATAAAAGTGTTACAAATGGCACTTATGGTATATTAATTTGAACGTGGAAGTTTAATACCTAACCTAATCTAATCTAACCTAATGTCAATCAATAATATCAAAGTATTACAGATTGCCACTTATGGTTTATTAATTTGAACGTCAAAATGGCTACACAAACGTTCAGCATCATCAATACAAAATGGCTGCTGCAAGAAACAGCAATGCAATAAATATAACAGCATCGCACTAAACAATTCATTCTTTCATTTCTTTTCACGAAACAAAAATGTATAAGTTACATATAACAATTCACACGAAATATATGTCTGTATAAGTTCAATATTATGTACCTAGGTACTATAAGTTTGAACATAACCTACAAAATGTGGTCTCATAACATGTAACCTAGAACAACATTAAATACAGAGACTAAAACTACAGAAAGTCCTGTAAATCACAAAACGACAAAAGTGTAATACATGTTTTTTACATTGCAACGTATGTCAATAAAAAGTAATGTGTTATTTTATCGATTCAACAATTCGGTACGTGTGAAATGAAAACAAAGACGAATCAATATTAATATGGTGCAAACGCGTAGAAAAATGACGGCACACGGCTGTTTCACGAGAAGATACTTTCTTCTAGTTTTTCATTGTGAACACTGTAACGGAGATCGATGTCATTTTTGCACCGTAGGAGGATGTACCCTAAATGAAAATGGCTCTTCTGACAATGATATTAATATCAATTCCTTCGTAACAATCTACTGGTAACGTGGATGGAAAAATTCTCGAGAAAAATGCGAATGGATCTTACGAACTACGTGCTCTTTCTTTTCTATCATGCTCAATCAAAAGAAGCTTCGTCTCATCCGCTTATTAAACGTGGAAGATTTTCGACTTCGTTGAAGAGATATGACAATGCCGGTACGTTGGGATGATTGAATGCATGGAGGGTGAACAAATGTTATTTCGTGATGGTCACGTTTAATTTTATTGTAAGTTGAGGATTTGGAGATTTGAGCATTTGGAACTGTGGAAAATTTGAAAATGGAGAAATTTTGGAATTGAGGATTTATAAATTTAGAAACTTAAATATCTATAAATCAAGAAATGTAGAAATGTAAACATTTAGAAATCTAAAAATTTAGAAATGTAGAAATGTAGAAATGTAAAAATCTAGAAATCTAAAAATGTAGAAATGTAGAAATTTAAAAATGTAGAAATGCAGAAATGTAGAAATGTAGAAATCTAGAAATCTAGAAATCTAAAAATTTAGAAATGTAGAAATGTAGAAATGTAAAAATCTAGAAATCTAAAAATGTAGAAATGTAGAAATCTAAAAATCTAAAAATTTCTCAATGTAGAAATGTAGAAGTCTAGACAACTAGAAATTTCTAAATCCAGAAATTTGAAGATAAGAAAATTTAAGAATTTGTTAAATTTGTGAATTTGGGAAATTTAAACAATTAACATATCAAATACTGCAACCAAAAGTAAACAGTTCGATGGAAACATTTAACGAGTTCATAAATTATTCAATAATTATCTACATTCGTAAATTATGATTTCAATTCATTGTTCCTCGTTTCGCTGTACTTCCCAACAGCATAATAAATTTAAACAACAAAAGCCATTGCAATAATTTTCTTTCCTTCTTAATAATCCTCGAAGGTAGAAATATTAAGAAGCGCCTACGATTATGCTAATGAAATCAAGAAGTACCCGTTCATTGTCATCTTCGTACAAACACCCTGGGAGTCGTATTTTCTTGTCTTCGTACAAATGAACAACGTCTAATGCAAAAGAGGGAAATGCTGTTGGAGAAACGGCAGACAATCAACATTATTCAACTATTCATTCGCTTCTGATGTAAACGAAGTCACTTTCTTTCCGTATAGGAAACGCAGCGACCGACTACAATTTGCATTTATGGGCTTTTGTACCGTGGATATGCTTGTTGACCATAAAATCGTGTCGCTTTTTCGATTTATCACTTGTCATTTTTTCTGTGTATGAAGATTCAAAAGATTTCACAATTCTAAAACACGGATATTAAAAAATTAAAAAATCCTAGAATTTTAAGATCTCCACATTCCCTAATTCCACATTCCCCAATTTCACATTCCCCAATTTCCACATTCCCCAATTCCTACTTTCCCCATTTCCCACATTCCCCAATTCCCACATTCCCCAATTCCTACATTCCCCAATTCCCACATCTCCCAATTCCCATATTCCCCAATTACAACATTCCCCAATTCCCACATTCCCCAATTCCAACATTCCCCAATTCCACATTCCCCAATTCCACATTACCCAATTTCCACATTCCCCAATTCCACATTACCCAATTCCCACATTCCCCAATTCCAACATTCTCCAATTCCAGCATTCCCCAATTCCTACATTCCCCAATTCCCAATTTCCCCAATTCCCAAATTCCCCAATTCTCACATTCCCCAATTCCCACATTTCCAAATTCCTACATTCCCCAATTCCCAATTTCCCAATTCTCCAATTCCCAAATCCTCATATATCAAAATCTCAGTCCAAAAATTCCAAAATTCCAAAATTCCAAAATCCGAACGTTCCGAAATCTGAAACTGCCAACTTTAATGAATCGCAATTACGTCCCTCCACGAACAATTTATCCAGATTTTCGCGTTTCCCTCGTTTAGTTTCGTAAACGTGCACAATCACGTTAAGTGGTCGCGGTTATAAATACATATTTGTTCAAGCGGTGTTTTTGTACATTATTTTCTTCAAGCTGCACAGGGCTACGGGCTATATTTTTAGTCGCAATTTGTGCTAGTTGTGCGACTCGATCGTTGGAAATACCATTGTTGAAGAGCTCGTTTATTTTACATTTCTATAAGGCTATACCATTGAAGACGTATGCCAGATGCGTGGGAAACAAAGCACGAAAAAGGGACAAAAACGGACGCAGACTAACGTAATGTGCATTGCATTGCAAGCTATATGCATGCAACTTTTGTGTGTACATCGCTGCGTTGAAAAATTTCATTATAATTAATTTCTATTTAAGTTCGTTTGGCTTTGTTGTTTCCCTGAAATAAAACTCTCTTCTAACATTATGCGGCAACATTTCTCATTACGGTTTGCAGGAATTAATTCTTTTTAATTGTTTATACTCTCAATATGTGTTATTACATTACATATGTAACATGTGTACTTACATACTTATGTAACATATGCTATAACATATATATTTAATATATATTAAATTATACACATGTAACATATTTTGTAACATACATATGTAACAAACATATGTCATAATATACATGTGCAACATATGTTGTAACATACATACGTAACATGTAACACACATGTGTAATGTGTGTTATAATATACACATGTAACATATGTTGTTAGATACACATGTAGTATATCTGTAGCATACATATTTGGCATATACTGTTACACACATATGTAACATATGATAGTCATAATTTGTATATATATTTATAAGTTGAATGATTACAATTGTGTTAAAATGATTACAATTATGAAATAGAAGTTGCTCTTGAAAATTTACTTGATATACGGATGATCGGTAGATCAATCGTAAGAAGAATAGGTTACGTAAATTCCGAACTCGAAAGCTCACAGTTTCAATTGTGAACGCGATATTGAATCTAACAGTGGAAGGTCAAGCAGCATTTCAGTCAGGTTACTTGAAGACAAGAGTAAACTTGGGTAGGTATTAAACGCAGGCCTCGGAACGTTTCGCGAAATCTCGAAATGGTTGAAATCGATTTGGCTCGGAACGTATGCACGTCAGGGAACCATTTCGCTTGAAATTACGCCAACTTTAATAACTAACGGACTTGGTAACGTTTCGAGGATTTACGATAAACAATTTCGAACTCCATACTTGGCAACTGTTCGAGAAACGTATGAAATTAATTACGGTTACTCTACGAATCGTGTTTAATTGCCAACGAACTATTAGCTTGGGTCGTATTAAACTGCTCATTCTGAAACGTGTAAATTCTCACGCGATATCGTGACATAAAAGCGGCGTGAAATGCCACTTATGCTACAGGAAATTAAAGCTTATAGTTTCAAGAAAACGACCACGTAAATGGTTCGTCGATATTTTTAAAATAAAATGACCGACAATCTGTTATAGCGACTAATGGTTCCAAAGTTTATTGTTTTCCTGACGAAAGATCTGCTGAGATTTCATGACATAAAAGCAGCACAAAATGGCACGTTTAGTACATGAAATTAAAGCTTATAGTTTCAAGAAAACGACTACGTAAATGGTTCGTCGATATTTTAAAAATAAAATGACCGACCATCAGTTATAGCGACTAATGGTTGCAAATTTGTTTATTGTTTTTCTGACGAAAGATCTGCTAAGATTTCATGACATAAAAACAGCACAAAATGGCACTTGTAGTACATGAAATTAAAGCTTATAGTTTCAAGAACACGACCACGTAAATGGTTCATCGATATTTTAAATATAAAATGGCCGACGATCAGCGAGTAATGTTTCCGTAGCGAATTTTTTAAAATTATACCAAAGTATGTTCACAAAATTGATCATTACAATAAATCTGAACAGAAAGACTACCATAGCAAGAACCTTAAACACAGAGAATAAAACAACAAGGTACAAGCAAACGCAATAAATCTTACGAAAGTGAACACGTCAAGCACAAAAAACGATGTCAGCAAATATGGTGTCACATAAAATGGATCAGCGAAATAACTTCGCTACGATATCGGTAGTTGGTGAAATATAGCGACAAATATTTATGAAATTTACCCAGAGACGTGTCGTAGGCACAGATATAATCGCTGGTGGTGAATTGCGCGGTGAGGGCGGTTTTTCCGACCCCCGATGCACCCAGCATGCCGACTTTATAAGTGCCCACTCGTTCGTTGCACGTGTCCTCCTCGGCTTCCATGCCAGAAAGCTGCGACGCCGAGCTGGAACAAACAGAAAGAAGGAAAAAAAAAAGAAAATCGAGGAAATGTGGCTGACTGGCTGACTCGCGGGATGGTATCGATCCAGCACGTGCAGAAAAAAAGAATATGTTTGTTGCGCGAGTTGCTTGCTTTGCGTTTCTTTAATGGACGTTATGTATACCCCCTTAATCAAAGCCCACATTTTATGGGTCATGAGTTTACCGGATATTTCAATACCTATTTCAATATTTATTCCACTGCAGAAATAGGGAATCTGTGAATAGAGAAATCTGTGAATTTGGGAATTCGGAGATGCGAGGATTTGGGGTTTTACGGACTTAGGATTTCGGTATTTTGTAATATGAGTATTTGGAGATTTGGGAATTTAGGAATGTAGGGACTTGGTGATCTAGGGATCTGGGGATGTGGAAGCTTGAGAATGTAGGTATCTAGGGACCTAGGGACTTAGGAGCGTAGTGATTTGGGGAATTTGGGAATTTGGAATTTTGAGAATTTAGGGATGTAGGGACGTGGTGATTTAGGGATTTGGGGATGTGGAAGCTTCAGAATCTGGGTATCTAGGGACCTAGGGACCTAGGGACTTAGGAGCGTAGTGATCTGGAGAATTTGGGAATTTGGGAATTGGGGTATTTGGGAATTTGAGAATCTGGGAATTTGGGAATTTGGGAATTTGAGAATGTAGGGATGTAGGGACGTGGTGATCTAGGGATCTGGGGATGTGGAATCTTGAGAATCTGGGTATCTAGAGATCTAGGGACTTAGGAGAGTAGTGATCTCGGGAATTTGGGAATTTATGAATTTGGGAATTTAGTGATGTAGAGACGTGGTGATCTAGGGATCTAGGGATATTTAAGCTTGAGAATCTAGTTATCTAGGAACCTAGGGACCCAGAAGCGTAGTAATCTAGGGAATTTAGGAATTTGTGTATCTAAAAATATAAGAAATTGTGGATTTGGAAATTTGAGAATTTAGGAATGTAAGAATTTCTGAACGAGGCGATAGAAGGATCTAGGGATTTAGGGACCTAGGAATCTAGTGCTCCAGGGATCTAGGGATTAAGGTTTCTGTAAATCTGGTAAATTCACCAATTTGTAGAATCTGAAAAAGCAATTCAAAAATTTGCTTGGCATATATCCGCAATGCAATATAGGTAGCCTTTTAGTGACTGCAAATTATCCGATTTCCACATATTATCATTCCCCTTATTTTCCTGAATTTTTCCTCGCGAAAGAGCACTAGCCGAGATTACGCGGCGTTTCACCGCAATCCGGCCTTCCGGTAGTCGAGCGACAAGGTTACGCCGAACGCAGCGGGAAATCTGGTAGAAAATTATACGAGACGAACGGGGGAGGGAAACGCAAGAAAGGCTCCTTTAATCTCTTTAAGTGGAATCGTAAGGGAGAAGGATCTTTTGGTTTCCGTCAACCGTTACCCGAGCCGCGAACACGCCGGAGTCGGATGTAATTGCTCGACGGTAATTACACGGCTGTTAATTGCTTCGCGAGAGCAAAGACAAGTGCCGGGTTTCGACGTTCGAGGTCATAGCACCTGGTAATTCTAACATTTCCATCCCCCTGTGTCCCCGCTCGTGTAAATTCAATTATGCTATTTTTACGTCCCGACGCTCGCGAAATTGAAAGCTTCCGCCATTCCGTTACCAATTACCGCCATTGATTTCATTTCGCGTTTCAAAGCCGCGGGCTTCTCAACGAATTTTCATTTGTATCCAGGTATTTTCCTTCGGGAGATATGATTTACAGTCTCCAAACATTTTTCGATTACCTGTGGAGAAATGTTAAATGGCTTTTTTCATTGATTCAAGGTTTCAACCTTTTACTGTGCTGTACTTTCAGAGTATTTAGTGGTATGGTGTTCTTAAAACCTAACCTAACTGACCACTGTACTGTACTGTACTTTTAAAGAGTTAGTGGTGTGATGTTCATAAAACCTAACCTAACATAATTCCTTTACAATGCTGTACTTTCAAAGAGTATCAATAATTTTTGGTACAATGTTTATAAAATTTGAACCTGTTAAAAAAGTAGGTTAAGACTCCTATTAACCAATGTATTCAAGCTGAGAATTAAAAGTGCACCTGTTTTTATCTAAGTCTTTACTTCTGAAATCGTACTATAATCTTCATATTATGAGTACTCCATATTATACCCTATGAACTAGTTCTTTAAGCAAATTTAGATATGCATCAAATTTAAGAGCAAGATTAAATTTTAGATTACACATCGTAAAATGCACCTCTACAGAATATTTTTCCTATATCGCACATCTTAAATACTATAATTTCAAATGCAATTATCTACACAAGGTAAAGGTGAGTAAAAATAAATGAAGGTTTAACATTCTTAAAAGTTTGCTATTGTGCAGATAACGTTATTTTACGTTGCACTGAGTCTCTAGAGATTTTGTGAAAAAGTTCGTGGGGTAACAACTTTGAACGTTGGTTTCTACTCACCTGAGCAGCCTAGCTTCCCGAGTGCTGCTGCAACTGGTGCCAGATGATGTCACACTGTTGATGCTTTTACTGCGACGGCTCTTCAACGAATCACCGAGGTTGTAGACCCCGTTCGCTGTTATGGAAAACGATCTTAGCCTGTAATATTCGACGCCATCTTCGGTTTCGCCCTCATCAGCCCCGTTGGCGCCACCGCGTTTCGTTTCAGCAAGCATGGGCTGCAACCATAACGATACGCTTCTATTTAACCCTTGTACAAGGTCACTTTGACCCGTCTCAATGCAAACCATCTCGAAACAGAACGTACAACACTCGATTATATGTTCAAGAAATTTGAATGTTTGTTTGAGGTATGTGCCAGGTTCGAGGACATTAGATTGAAGATGGTTGAACAATTCTTAATACTTCTAATTCTGAAAATACTGTTTAAAGTAACGAGTGTAATTGTATATGTCCCAATTGTCGAATTCCCAAATTCTCAAATTTCCACATTCACCAATTTCCAAATACCCCAATTCCCACCTTCCCCAATTCTCACCTTCCCCAATTTCCATCTTCCCCAATTTTCACCTTCCCCAATTCCCACATTCCCCAATTCCCACATTCCCCAATTCCCACATTCCCACATTCCCCAATTCCTACATTCTCCAATTCCCACATTCCCCAATTCCCACATTCCCCAATTCCACTTTCCCCAATTCCCACATTCCCCAATTCCCACTTTCCCCAATTCCTACATTCCCCAATTCCCACATTCCCCAATTCCCACATTCCCCAATTCCCACATTTCCCAATTCCACTTTCCCCAATTCCCACATTCCCCAATTCCCACTTTCCCCAATTCCTACATTCCCCAATTCCCACATTCCCCAATTCCAACCTTCCCTAACTCCCACCTTCCCCAATTCCCACATTCCCCAATTCCCACCTTCCCCAATTCCCACCTTCCCCAATTCCCACATTCCCCAATTCCCACTTTCCCCAATTCCTACATTCCCCAATTCCCACATTCCCCAATTCCCACATTCCCCAATTCCACATTACCCAACTCCCAATTTCCTAAATTTCCAAATTCCCAAATACTGTAACAGTACTTTAAGAATTTATAACGTTTCCGGAACTTTTTAATTCCTGAATTTTCAAATCCTTGCAATGAAATTTGAACATCAAAAGAAGTAGTTAAATTCCAGAACGCAGAATATTAAATCGTGCAGCGAAGAGATTCGTCGTAAATACGCGTAGGAATATTTCATGAAAATAAAGAAGAACCTTTCCGCGTTCAATTTCAACTGTCACGTTTGATTCACTTACGTATCTCATAACAGAAAGAGTTTATCTTGAAGCAAGAACATCCAAAGGATGAAAGTGAACGGTAAAAGTT
The DNA here is from genome assembly GCA_945859595.2 of Megachile willughbiella. Taxonomy (NCBI): domain Eukaryota; kingdom Metazoa; phylum Arthropoda; class Insecta; order Hymenoptera; family Megachilidae; genus Megachile; species Megachile willughbiella. The sequence continues at coordinate 17,498,637 of OX243795.1, read as the reverse complement.
GCGTTTATAAAATGGAAACGTTATATTATGTATGAAATAACTCTCTCCCTTTGTTGTAAAATAAATTTCGTGCTTCTTTTGCAAAGTAGGTTATTGATTTTTTGTTATTTTTCATTCTCGAAATACCCTTCGCATCGTGACCTTTCTTTATCGAAGAAGCACCGCGTTTGTCTGCGAAGGGTTTCGCGTTCTGCGTAGGGATTCCTAGTTCCCTTCACATTTATAAAAGAATTTTCAGTTCCGTTATCATTATTGTAATTCGAACTTTTATTGGTTCTCGTGTTGTGTTTATATCTGTCGTATGCTTTGTGGAAGGTTATGATCAGTGGATTTAATTTTTTAGAGGTTTGAAAAGTGAAGAAACTGGAGTTTGGAAGATTTGAGAGGAAGTTGAGGATTTGAGAATTTAAGGATTTGATAGTCTGATAGTTTGAGAGTATGACAAGTTGAGAGTTAAGGAGATTCAAGCATTGGGAACTTGAAAGATTCGGAATTTGAGAATTTGAGATTTTGAGAGTTTGAGAATTTAAGAATTTGAGAACTCGAGAACTTGAGGAATTGAGAATTTGAGATTTTAAGAGTTTGAAAATTAAAGAATTTGAGAACTTGAAGAATTGAAAATTCAAGACTTAAAAAATTCGAAAATTCGAAAACTAGAATATTAAAAGATTCGTCAAGTTCTTAGACATCATTAAATCAATTACTCTCATCTAAAATTATTGAGAAATTTTCACGTTCGAAGGAAGAGGCTAATTTCGGCTGTAGAACGAATGTTTCGTAGAAAAGAGGTTCCAGTATGTTCAGTTTCGTGAAATTATTTCCTCATCTCGTGCAGGTTAATTTCGCAGCACGTGCGCTTTATTTGTAGCGCACGATGAGAGAGAATCGCGTCGCGTTTCCGAACAAAAGCACCGGGAATAGAAGCGTATTGCATAAATCCCTGCTGAATTTTCACGCTCGAACTCGACACGAATATCAGCGTATAGCTTTCGATTTTACCATCGATTAAACCTTTGTTATCCGACGTTCTAACATATGAATATTCGAACTACGTAACAAATGAACCAAATTTGGAAAAAATCGAATAATTCAGGTAACAAATTTTTAAGTTGCTCATTTATGTATTTGACGATTGGTTTTCTTATAATTTTATATTTTATTATTTCAAATTGTTAATTGTCAAATTCTCAAGGTTCCAAGTTCTCGAATTTACATATTCACAAATTCACAAATTTTTTAAATTAAAAATTCACGAAGTCCCAAAGTTCCAAATTTCTAAATTCCTAAATTCCTAAATTGCCAAATCCCAAGATCGCATATTCCTCAGTTCCCACATTATCCAATTCTCATTCCCCAATTCTCACATTCCCCAATTCCCACATTCCCCAATTCCATATTCCCCAATTCCCACATTCCCCAATTCCCACATTCCCCAATTCCCACATTCCCCAATTCCCACATTCCCCAATTCCCACATTCCCCAATTCCCACATTCCCCAATTCCCACATTCCCCAATTCCCACATTCCCCAATTCCCACATTCCCCAATTCCCACATTTCGCAATTTCCACATTCCCCAATTCCACATTCTCCAATTCCCACATTCCCCAATTCCACATTCCCCAATTCCCACATCCCCCAATTCCCAAATTCCCCAATTCCCAAATCCTCCAATTCCTACATTCCCCAATTCCCACACTCCCAATTTCCTATGTTCCCCAACTCCTACATTCCCCAATTCCCACATTCCCCAATTCCCACATTTTCCAATTCCCACATTCCCCAATTCCCACATTCCCCAATTCCCACATTCCCCAATTCCACATTCCCCAATTCCCATCTTCCCCAATTCCCATTTTCCCCAATTCCCATCTTCCCCAATTCCCATCTTCCCAAATTCCCCAAATCTCATCTTCCTCAATTCCCAAATTCCCAATTATACAAATTCCAAAAATTCAACCCCCTATATTTCCAAACCTCCAAATTTCCAGTAATTAAAATTTACAAGTTCCTAACTCCTCGCTTGAAAGCCGCCCACGTTAAAAATGAATAATCACCATGTATTAAATTGTAACAATTCGTTTCGCGGATATTTGTACGCACACGTGAACAACCCTTAAATCAGTCAGCGCCGTCCGCGATGAAGTTCGCGGCAATATATCGCGGCCTGTTAACCGCGATAAACGTCAAAACGGCACTGTTATCGTTCGTGATAACTTATTAACAAGGAATTCTGGGAGTATCGAAAGATTTCGGCCAGTGATCCGCCGTTTCGAGGAAGGTGAAAGGACGGCGATGTTGCACACGATCGAGAGGGTCGTCGCGTCAATCGTCGAGTCCAGTCGCATCGACGTTTCATTCTGGTGAACGACCCTTAACCTTTACGTACTTACGTCCAACCCCTTCTCGCGAACATTCAACGAGCCTTCATTTCAACAGAACGTTTCACTTTTCATCGATCATGTATTCCTTGTATCGAATCATTTGCGCAATTCCGGGAAATCTACCAGGTCGATCCGCGAGTTTGTGGAAAGTTTCAGTTATGAGTTGGGGTGACATATTTCTTAAGTAATATTCAGCTTGAAATAGTGAGAATTGTCACCCCTTCTTGAGACTAAAAATCCAAGACTGCAAATTAGATTTATTAATTTAGATTTGTAGATTGTGTTTCAGATTTATTATATTTATTTTAAATTATATTTTAGATTTATTATTTAAATTGTACATTTGGGTTTATAGATTGAGTTCAATTTGTAGATTTATGGACTGGATTTTTAAAGTTGGATTTATGGTTTGCTTTTTTGAATTTCGTTTTATAGATTGGATTTTGAAATTGAGGTTTGTATTGAGATTCTTAGAGTATTTCTTGGGGGTGTTATTTAAAGTATCATTGAATCAAATTGGTGCAGACATGTTTCAATAAAAATTTAACTGTGACAAAATTGAATCCTTGACTCAAAAAATTTCATTCTTCCTCAAATGAAACTTTAACCCGTACCAATTTAAAAATGTAACATTTACTACTTTCACAAAAACCTTCAAATAGAAATTTAACCTTTACAAATTCGAAAACTCTCCGTTCGACCAGAAATTTAACTTTGGCGATTCAGGAAATTTAACCCTTGGAACAATAACTAAACCCTGACCCATTCGAAAATATATCAGTTCGAATAAAAGTTTAACCCTTCGAAAAAGTTTACATTATTCTAATAATAATCGCGAACGTCCAAGCGCTATTATGCAACGCATTAATAAATGATCTGAAAATATCACATTTCTTATGCGAATAGCATATTGTTAAAAAAAATGCAACAAGTGTTTAAGCTCTTGCAAAAAATAATGACACGAAAGAGAACAAACACAACTTGAAGTTCATTATTCTGAGAATGAAGTTTCTAGTGACATCCTATTGTGCAGTTCACAAAAGAAAAAAAAGGAAACAATCTAGGGCAACCCTGTATCTTTCCTGTCTTGTCTCACTAAGGTAATGAGACGTGGAAGATGGAGTATGCTGAATATGATGAAAATGCATTGTTTATAACAACGAACATGTTACGTATAGTAAAACAAGCTTTATTTGAACGTGCAGTACTTTAAATACGAAAGACATTTTTATTAAATTAATTTTTGACTCCGAGTTTGTAAAAAAGATGGACTATTTTATAATTATAGCATTTCATCTTTACGTCTAGTGTGTTACATTTGCGCTAAATAAATTTTGTATCATAATTTTTTAAATGTTAATATACTAATTTACAATTGTATTTCATCCCTGTGTGTTACATTTTTATTAACTAAATTTTGCATTGTAATTTTTTATATATTTATAACTACCCTATTCCATTTTTTTGTTCAGGGTGCTATAATGATAGTAAAAGTTACTACTGAAAGTTTGCTTAAAAGCGGCAATATAACGAGAGTCTGTACAAACATCCCCCAATGTTTCACATACCTGTACCAAAATTGTATTTCCCTCAAATTCGACTCTCTAAACCCGAAATAATATTATAAAATATTTTCTAAATTTACGTGTAGAAGCTAATTATGTTTATCAGAATTATCGGTTTCCTTACAAGTTACCCATGTAAAGATCTTTTTCTTTTTACAGCTAAATCGATTATCGTTGGTGCCATATTCGTCGTTAACCTTCTCTAAATAACACGTCATGAGTGTGCCGAGCTTTTCAGATCTGGGAAAAAGTGCAAGGGACGTGTTCAAAAGCGGTTACCACTATGGCAAAAGTCTCATCAAGTTTACTGCCAAAGCGAGCTCCGCTGACAGCTTGCAAGTGGACAGCAATTTGCAATTGAATTGCGACGAATCGACGGTGAATGTTTTCACCAAATTCAATAAAATATCGTTCAATGAAGTATCGTTTTCGAAAGATAGCGCGTTTTTCAAGAAAGATAGCGCGTTTTACAGCGCCATTTTGTGATTGCAGCTGAGCGGTACAGCGAACGTGGAGTACAAGACGAGCGATTACGGAAACCTTTTGCAAAAATGGACGACGGACGGCACCGTGACGTTAGGCTACCATCTAAATGGAGTCCCATTGTCGCATATGGGTTTATTATCGGAGATTAACTATAATCCAGCAACCACTGCCGGAACGGTGAAATTCGGCGTGAAGTGCACTCCACAGAACGTTAACGCGCTGTGTACCATCGGTTAGTTCATTTTGTTATTCATTCCCTGCTCGTTAACACTAGGTTTACGGACGTTTGATGGTCACTTATATTTAAATTTGAACTAAAGTAGAAAAATAAATAAATTGCGGATGATCTGTGAACTGCATAAGACATTGATTCTTTAGCTTGACGAATGTTGACATACATTTTTACAAAAATTTCTTAATAAATTTTATCACTTAAAATAAGAGATCTATGATCCGTCATTTTGAGGGGTTCCGTAAATCTAGTGTTAATATTCCTTGTTTTGACCCACTGTATTCTTAGAGGAAATGAGGACGTGGTCACTACTATTATTACTGAACGAAATGTTTATGACGTTATTACTTGTTTTGCAACGCTCTTTGTCGTACTCCAGAAATATTAAACTTATAATTAATTTTAAATTTCATATTTTAAATTTACCAAACAATTTTCAAGTTGAAATTGTTTTAACTGTTCATTTCGCTATAAATTGGTTTTTGAATTTCAAGCTTAGAAGTTTTAAACGAAAATTCATTTCAAGTCAGGATTCAAAATGAACGATTTCTTAATTGTAACTATCAAGTTTGACAAAAATTGATTAAAATTCATAATTGAAAATTTTGAACTACTTTTATGTAGTAAATGAGTACCAAAGTTTATTCTATGAACTCGTAAACAATAAGCAGGAATTTTGTACATTTGTTTTGTTGCAGTTATTGATTAAACTATTGTCTTTATGAAAAACATGATAACTAGAGAAAAGCTGTGGCCACTGCGACATTCACCAAGTTAAATATTTATAGTAACAATTTTACACAATTGTAACCCTCACCTTTGCACACGTAATTTACAGCACAGCAGGTTACGTTCACTATTATATAATTAATGAATGAAATGAACTAGTATTAATCGTAAAATCGCACAATAATTTAGTATGGCGGTTTACATATACACTGTCAAAGTTTAGTACCACTAATAAAGGATAATATTGTGCACGAGCTGCGAACGTCGGATTTAAACTGTCGTTAGATCCGAAGTTATGGATCGTTCCGTATTTACTAATAAACAGAGAGGTATATTTGGGTGTAACGGATTATACGACTTTGATATGTTTTGTTATATTGCTACGCCGGGCATGGCCTCACATTTTATAGCCGAGTGTTATATTCAAGCTCTTTAATTTCTAAATTTTTAAGTCTTCAAATTCTCTAGATTCTTAACTCTGAAATTTCCTAACTCTCAAATTCCCTAATTCAAAAATTACCAGATTCTCTGCATCCCCAACTCTCAGGATTCCAGATTCCTAAATTTACTAATTTTCAAATTTCCAAATTCCTAAATTTACTAATTCCAAAATTTCCAAATTCTCAGATTTCCTAAGTTCCACATTACCAAATTCTCCGCATCCCTAATTCCAAATTCCTCAAATTCTCCACAACCCTAATTCCAAAATCCCCAAATTCTCTACATCCCTAATTTCAAAATCCCCAAATTCTCTACATCCCTAATTTCAAAATCCCCAAATTCTCTACATCCCTAATTCCAAAATCCCCAAATTCTCCACACTCCTAATTTCTAAGTCCCCAAATTCTCCACACCCCTAATTTCTAAATCCCCAAATTCTCCACGTCCCCAATTCCAAAATTCCCAAATTCTAAATCCCCAAATTCTCCACATCCCTAATACCAAAATCCCCAAATTCTCTACATCCCTAATTTCAAAATCCCCAAATTCTCTACATCCCTAATTTCAAAATCCCCAAATTCTCTACATCCCTAATTTCAAAATCCCCAAATTCTCTACATCCCTAATTCCAAAATCCCCAAATTCTCCACACTCCTAATTTCTAAGTCCCCAAATTCTCTACATCCCTAATTTCAAAATCTCCAAATTCTCTACATCCCTAATTTCTAAGTCCCCAAATTCTCTACATCCCTAATTTCAAAATCCCCAAATTCTCTACATCCCTAATTTCAAAATCCCCAAATTCTCTACATCCCTAATTCCAAAATTCCAAAATTCTCTACATCCCTAATTCCAAAATCCCCAAATTCTCTACATCCCTAATTCCAAAATCCCCAAATTCTCTACATCCCAAATTCTAAATCCCCAAATTCTCCACACCCCTAATTCCAAAATCCCCAAATTCTCTACATTCCTAATTTCTAAATCCCCAAATTCTCCACGTCCCCAACTCCAAAATCCCCGAATCCTCCACATCCCCAATACCACAATTCCCAAATATAAACTTTCAAAAATCTCTAAACTCGTAAATCTTCAAATTCCGAAGTTTCCGAGTTCGATTTCTAAATTGAATCAATTAATCTTATTTATAGTGAGCGACTTGAATTCGAACATCAATATTTTGGGATCGCTGGTGACTGCCTTTAAGGGTCTGATGATCGGATATCAAGCTGGTTATTCCACGGAAACGAACCGAATGACGAAGAATGATCTGGGACTGGCTTTCAATTACCGTGATGTCGGATTTCATTTTCAATGCATTTCCATACCGCACGAATGCGGACTCTCTGTTCTATACAAAGGTTAGAAATTCTTTACGACTTTCTATATTTTAAAGTTCAAACGTTACATAAGTTCAAACTTGTCTTTATTTTTAATAAGTTGTTATTTCTCTTTTTTAACTTATTTGCTATTGCGATCTTCAAATGGAGACTTCATTATATATATTTTTCTGTTAGTTACAATAGCATTATATTTATAAAAATGTATCTGTATAAAGAACGATTAAGTTAGGTTAGTTGATGATTCAGTATTTCATCTATCTTTTATCTTTAATTTAAAAATAACTGTACATTTAAGCCTGGTAATTTTTGTCCTGAAGAATTCTAAAAAAGTTTCTACGTTTTTACAGAAATAAAGAATAAACAACTATCGAGCAAAAAACGATTTCAAATAACGTCAAGAATAAACAAAATAATATTTCTGATCAATTTGCAACAATTTTTGCAATGTAACATAAAAATGGTTTCCAATTTCCAATTTATCTCATATTACATTTAGCACCATAAATACAAAGCTAACAGTTAAATAAAATTTGACATATGTGTCCACAAATTCTGCCATCAGAAACAATTTTTCCCCTGCAAAAATATTAATCTCAATTTACAGGCGCACCGTTTAAACTGAAGGTTGGGTGGATATAACGTTCCGAAAGTTTGAAGGTAACACCCGAATCGATTTCCACGCTTCAATTTTCAAAATGGTCGTTTCTTTCGAAATTCGCCGATTTCCCAATAATTTTCCAGTAACGCATTCTCTGTAGAAATATTTCGGAAGGTATTCCTTTAATTTCATTGATTTCTGTTTGACCAATGAACCCAGCTGGTTAATTGTACTCGAACTTTGTTACATCGAATGGCTTAAATGTTTGGAATGTCGGACAGGTGGAAGGGTGAAACTCTCACAAAGGAAACTGCCGTCAAAGGGAATTGAAAAGGGGTTATTTCAATTAACGATGCATCGTGAACTACCTTCTTTTGTAGGAGAAAAAGATGCTTAGCCAATAACGAACAACTTTTACTGCTTCTAATATTGCTACCTACCTCGAGGCCTCCTGTTTCTACTACGACCCCTGCTGAACAGTTTTTTTAACCTTTTAAGCGATGTAAACTTTATGTATGTTTTAAAGTTTCGAAATATTTCAAGTTGATAAAAAGGATGTGATTCAGAGTTTTAAAAGTTAAAGTTCAACGTCTTCATGTTTCAATGTTAAAGAATGTCAAGGTTTTAATATTTTCAAGTCTTCATGTCTCAAAAATGAACAAATTTTTATTCTAAACTTGCAAAGTTGTAAAATTACAAAATTCAAAAGTACCAACAGGTCAAATATTCACAAATTCCAAAATACCACATGTTCAGAAATTTAACAGTTTCTATGTTCCAAAATTTCGAAGATAACATTCAAATTCCCTAATTCCTAAATTCCACAATTCCTAATTCCCCAATTCCTAAATACCCCAACTCCTAATTCCCCAATTCCTAATTCCCCCATTCCTAAATTCTCCAAATCCTAAATTCCCCAATTCCTAAATTCCCCAATTTCTAAATTTCCCAATTCCTAGCTTCCCAAATTCCTAAATTCCCCAATTCCTTAATTCCCCAATTCCTAATTCCCCAATTCCTAAATTCCCCAACTCCTAATTCCCCCATTCCTAAATTCCCCAATTTCTAAATTTCCCAATTCCTAGCTTCCCAAATTCCTAAATTCCCCAATTCCTTAATTCCCCAATTCCTGAATTCCCCAACTCCTAATTCACCAATTCCTAAATTCCCCAACTCCTAAATTCCCCAATTTCTAAATTTCCCAATTCCTAGCTTCCCAAATTCCTAAATTTCCCAATTCCTAAATTCCCCAATTCCTAAATTCCCCAATTCCTAATTCACCAATTCCTAAATTCCCCAACTCCTAATTCCCCCATTCCTAAATTCCCTAATTTCTAAATTTCCCAATTCCTAGCTTCCCAAATTCCTAAATTCCCCAATTCCTAAATTCCTCAATTCCTTAATTCCCCAATTCCTTAATTCTCCAATTCTTAATTCCCCAATTCCTAATTCCCCCATTCCTAAATTCCCCAATTTCTAAATTTCCCAATTCCTAGCTTCCCAAATTCCTAAATTTCCCAATCCCTAAATTCCCCAATTCCTTAATTCCCCAATTCCTAATTCACCAATTCCTAAATTCCCCAACTCCTAATTCCCCCATTCCTAAATTCCCCAATTCCTTAATTCCCCAATTCCTAATTCCCCAATTCCTGAATTCCCCAACTCCTAATTCCCCAATTCCTAAATTCCCCCATTCTTAAATTCCCCTATTCCTAAATTCCCCAATTCCTAAATTCCCCAATTCCTAAATTCCCCAATTCCTTAATTCCCCAATTCCTTAATTCCCCAATTCCTTAATTCCCCAATTCCTAATTCCCCAATTCCTAAATTCCCCAATTCCTAAATTACCCAATTCCAAAATTCCTAAATCTCAAAGATCCCAAAATGAATGCACAACCAATCACATCATCAAAATCCACGCATTTGACTCGAGTATCCGCGATACATAAACGAATTAGTATTCCATCGCAAATGCGTGAGACTATTGTTAAATTTGCAATGAAACCCACGTTCATAGTTCTGGTTTGAAACTTGGTCCACGTGTGCTCTGATCAAAACAGCATCGATCTTGAATCGGGTCAACTTTTCTCGAATACGTCAACGAGAATACCATGAGAACGTGATTTCAATTCGAGTAGGCGGAACAACGCCGTGCATAATTTATTCGCGTCTGTTTCATTCGCATTACTGTCTCTCCGAATCGATATTACTAATCATGATTGAAAACTTCCATCGAAATTAGCGATACTACGCTCGACATTCGCTTATCTCTGCATATGGTGTTCCAACGATCCTCTAATCGGAAATCAAACGATTTCACCTCAAATTTTCAACTTTGCGTATTTAACAATTTCTAAATTCATCTAATTATTGCAAATTTTACATATTTTTGTCGTTACTATAGTACTGTACAAATTTTAAATATTTTCACCTATTACAATATTTTTAAGATTATTAACATTTACATATAGCACAGTATTTTTAAAATTATTAACCTTTTCATCTACAAAAATATCTTACAATTTTTTAACATTTTCATGCATTACAATATCTTAACAATTTTTAACATTTTCACACACTATGATATCTTATAAATTTTTAACATTCTTAACATTCTTAAGATTTTTAACATTTTTAACACAGTTGTGTTAACACCGTTTATGTAAGTGTAATTTACCTAAGTGTTATATTAACATCAAAATTAAAATTGCATTAAGCGTCACATTAAATAATTCAACAAAATTTCCTCAGCATCCCGCACGACTCAAAATGAAGGTAATAACAGCGAACTAACATGTTTTATTTAATTTTTCAAGTAAATCCGAGTTGGGACGTAGGGATCAACGGTATTGTAGCCCACAGCGGTGGAGTTAAAAAATGGACACTGGGAACAGGAGCAAAGTGCCAGATGGACGACACCTCAACGTTTCGATGTAAATTCAACACCGATCTTCAACTGGGTTTGAGTATGCAGCATAAGCTCGATCCAAATGTCCTGTTAACCTTATCATTCAACGTCGACTGTGCCAATGTGACAAGAGGTGGCCACAAAGTTGGTTTAGCTCTTGAAATCAACGGTTAAACCTACAAGACGGTCTTATTTTCTTTTTGTAAAAATGTCCTTTGATACATGTACTTTTGGAGTGCGTATTGTGATCGTTCATATTAAATGTACAATATTGATAGTCAAATATTCGAGAATGATTGAATACATTTTTCTTTTAACAAATTCTATGGAGGCTTCTCTTTTTTCAAGATGTTAAATGCAGTCTCGATATATTGCCGGTTCAGACAGTTTCCCTTCACAAGGACTTTTATGCACAAGTCTTTTTCTTGCAATATATTGAGAGATTTGAAAACTTCACATTTTAGAAACTTGACATGTGTTATTATTTTAAAAATCAAATTGGAAATTTAGAAAATTAATTATTCAAAATTTGTAAGTTGCAAATTCAGAAATTGGGAAATTGAGAAATTAGGAAATTGGAAAATTAGGAAATTGGGAAATTAGGAAATGGGGAAATTAGAAAATTGGGAAATTGGGAAATTAGGAAATTGGGAAATTAGAAAATTGGGAAATTGGGAAATTAGGAAATTGGGAAATTAGGAATTTGGGAAATTGGGAAATTAGGACATTGGAAAATTAGGAAATTAGGAGAATAGGAATTTAGGAATTTAGGAAATTGGGAAATTGGGAAATTGGGAAATTAGGAAATTGGGAAATTAGGAAATTCGGAAATTAAGAAATTGGGAAATTAGGAAATTGGGAAATTTAAGAATTAGGAAATTAGAGAATTAGGAACTTATGAAATTAAGAAATTAGAAAATTACAAAATTTTAATTAGGAAATTAGAGAATTTCAAGCTTACAAATTCACAAATTTCCAATTCTCCAAATTCCGAATCTGAAAATTAAACAAAATGTGCAGGAACACCGTAGCCTTGTCCGCGGCGATATAACTAGTGCCCAACATTCAGAAAACCATTAAAAATGCATTTAACCCAATATAAAAGCGTTCAAATATTAATGCAGAACCTTTATACTGCGACAAATGATAAAATAAAAAATTCCTTTATCCGTTTGAAACGTGTCAACGTGACAGCTAATCACAGCACGAATGTTTTTATGATTAAATTGCACTTATGGCAGAAAATCGTTAGATTTCATCGCGTAGATACATTATCGATGTATTCCGATAGTAAAGTTTCCATTAAAGCATATTCCTTGACTCGATAGAAACTCTAAAAAGAAGAGGAAAATGGAAGCACGTTGAATACAGTAAACTCGTTGCATTACTGAATACCACGTACATAACTTTTCTTTCATCCTTTTGAAGTTCCGTATCAAATCTCGGGAACTATTACATTTTTTTGCATCTTTCAGCCCGTGCATTAAACTAATTGTACTATCCGAATATTTGATGAAGTTTACGGTACTTTTTCAAGTTTAGGAAGCTCAAGGCTACAAGTAGCAGGCAATTCAAGGATACTTTATTATTATTTTTCAGTTAATTTCTAATTTAATATCCGATTGTTTATTATTTGTGATCTCAAAGTGTAATAATATAAATGAGGCTTCTGTTCAAAGAATAGTGTTCGAGAAGGTCTTCGATTTTTATTCAAATGTTTAGAGTCTGAAAAATACCAGACTGTATATACTTTAACAACATTTACATACTAATAATTTTGAAGTAACGTATCAAATTTTTATCCTGAATCGCAATCTTTTTTGTCTGGCATGTACAGAGATTTATACGTGTAGTTTGAAGCAAATGGAAGAGGATAATTAACTGTAGTGTCCGTTTTAGCGGAACCTTGGCGGCGGCCATTACAGCGCGGGACATGTTTCAAAATGGTATCACGTAGTTCGGTAATTTAGCAACAGTGCCAGAAATGAGTGGAACAGGACCGTTATTGATCTTGTTGCTAAACGCGTAGCTCTATTGTAAACGAAGAAGTAGCTTGCGCGAACTTTTCAACGACACAGATGAAAATTTACGGACTTAAAGGAGAACGACTTTAATCAAACCTAACGTGTTCCTTCGCCACAGTGGAAATACCTATCACTCGCACGACACGAGACACATAAGCTACATGCTGCATCGCGTCAAACATAGGTATATTTCCATTAACGCTTTCTGACTCTTGCTAGATTTCGAGACTTGGGTTGGGGAATTGGAAGATCTGAGAATTTAGGAATTTGAGTTGGAAATTTGAAAATTTCAGAATTGAGGAAGTTAGTTTGGAAATTTTTTAGGTCTGAGAGTTGGGGATTTGGATATTTGAAGGTTTGAGAGTTGGGGGATTTGGTTTGGATATCATAAGATCTGAGATTTGAGGATTTGGTTTGGAAATCTGGAGATTTGAGAATTAGGGGATTTGGATATTTGAAGATTTGAGAGTTGGGGGATTTGGGTTGGATATCATAAGATCTGAGAGTTCGAGGATTTGGTTTGGAAATCTGGAGATTTGAGAATTGGGGGATTTGGATATTTGAAGATTTGATAGTTGGGGGATTTGGGTTGGATATCATAAGATCTGATAGTTGGAGGATTTGGTATGTGAGTTATAAGATCAGAGAGTTCGAGGATTTGGTTTGGAAATCTGAAGATTTGAGAATTGGGGGATTTGGAAATTTGAAGATTTGAGAGTTGGGGGATTTGGGTTGGGATATCATAAGATCTGAGAGTTGGAGGATTTGGTTTGGAAATCTGGAGATTTGAGAATTAGGGGATTTGGATATTTGAAGATTTGAGAGTTGGGGGATTTGTGTTGGGATATCATGAGATTTGAGAGCTGGAAGATTTGGTATGGGAATAATAAGATCTGAGAGTTGCAGGATTTGGTTTGAAAATCTGAAGATTTGAGAATTGGGGGATTTGGGTTGGGAATCCCAAGATCTGAGAGTTGGGGGATTTGGTTTGGAAATCCTACGATCTGAGTATGCGAGAATTTGTCTTGGGAATCCTAAGATCTGACAATTACGAAATTAGGTTTGCAAATCCTAATATCTGAAACTTGCGAAAGGCTTAGATATCCTAAGATCTGAGAATTGCGTTTGATTTGAAACTCCTAAGATCTGAGAATTCAGAGACTTGCTTAGAAATCCCAAGAGAATACAGGACTTCACAACGAAGGATCAAGATCATCCGTAAATATGAAATGAAAGGTGGTTTCAATCTCCACCGCAGTAAGAGACAGCCACCAGACAAAGATTCCACAGGGAATCGGTTTTGGCTCGGAATGTAACACAAAGCGTACAGGGGGAAATTAACATGGCAGCAGAATCGATGCACGTAAATAATAACTCACCTTGTGTCGTGGCACCGCCGGCATGCTGCTGGTCCTTCCACGGTATTGCCTTGGTCCTGGACGAGATCCTGAGGTCGAGCCAGCTGGTCCAGCTGGACTGGTGGGACTCGGGCCAGCTGGACTTGCTCCTGGACTCAAGTGCGACGAGGACGACACTGCTCCTGGACTAATGGCCGGTGTCCTGGTGGGACTCCTCGGTGAAGGTGACAAATGACCCCATGGACCGGCCTCTGCTTGTAGAAACCTATTGTTCCCGAATGAAATCTCTTGTTAACATCACGTATGTGCGATACGGATCTTCTGAAGCTTGATCTCGACATTATTCTAGCGTCTTCTGAACGATATTTTAAATTGCTTTGTCACATGTTAGATCTCGGAATATCACTTCTTTTATAGCTGCTGAGGATTTTATATTTTATATGATAGTACTGCTTTACTGTTTGATTCTACTATTCCGTTCTATAATTTAAGTACTGTTGTGTTTGAAAATTTGGTAGTATTGCTTTGCTTTAAAATTTAAAAGTTTTACTACATTTTGTGATGTGAATGTATTGCTAAGTTTTAGAGTTTGAAAGTACTGCTGCATTTTATAATTTAAAATTACTGTTGTGTTTAAAAATTTGATAGTATGGCTTTCTTTTAATATTTGGAAGTTTTGCTACATTTTATGATGTGAAATTATTGCTGTGTCTCATAGTTTGAAAGTACTGTTGCATTTTGTAATTTGAAAGTAGTGTTCTGTTTTATAATTTGGAAGTACTCTTGCATCTTATATTCCGAAAATACTGTTATGTCTTACAATTTGAAAGTACTGTTGCATTTTATAATTTGAATGTACTGTTGCATTTTATAATTTGAATGTACTATAGCATTTTATAATTTGGATGTACTATAGCATTTTATAATTTGAATGTACTATATCATTTTATAATTTGAATGCACTGTTGTGTTTTAAATTTGAAAGTACTGTAGTGTTTCACAACTTGGAAGTACTGTTGCATTTTACAATTTGAAAGTACTGTTGCATTTTACAACTTGAATGTGCTATAGCATTTTATAATTTGAATGTACTATAGCATTTTATAATTTGAATGTACTATATCATTTTATAATTTGAATGCACTGTTGTGTTTTAAATTTGAAAGTACTGTAGTGTTTCACAACTTGGAAGTACTGTTGCATTTTACAATTTGAAAGTACTGTTGCATTTTACAATTTGAATGTGCTATAGCATTTTATAATTTGAATGTACTATAGCATTTTATAATTTGAATGTACTATATCATTTTATAATTTGAATGCACTGTTGTGTTTTAAATTTGAAAGTACTGTAGTGTTTCACAACATGGAAGTACTGTTGCATTTTACAATTTGAAAGTACTGTTGCATTTTACAACTTGAATGTGCTATAGCATTTTATAATTTGAATGTACTATAGCATTTAATAATTTGAATGTACTATATCATTTTATAATTTGAATGCACTGTTGTGTTTTAAATTTGAAAGTACTGTAGTGTTTCACAACTTGGAAGTACTGTTGCATTTTACAATTTGAAAGTACTGTTGCATTTTACAATAAGAAAGCACAGTAGTGCTTTAAAATTTAAAAACACTGTAACATCTTAGAACTAGAAGGTGCCGCAACATTTTAGAATTTAAAATTACAGCTGCATTTTACAATTGCATTAATAATGTAGAAGTCCTAAACTAAAGCGTATCTGGAACTACAAATCTGTGCAGCTACATTACGGTACATTATTTCAGAGTTTAATAATGAAGCAGTACCTATTTGAATTCATTAATTCGAGTAAGTAGGAAGTACATTAAAATGGATGACCATGATAAATTCAAGTAAACGAAAAATTTAAGGGACGTGGCAATTTAGCTAATCGATACAGCTGACGAATACTGTACGAACTAAAGCGTTGAAAATAAATAAATATTGAACTTTTTACCAAATCGTCTCGGAAGAATATCGCGAAAATTAGCTCGATAAAACAAAATGGTGTCGATATTTTATGAAGTTGCCAGATAATTTAAATCCCTTTCAAACTGGAAAGTAATTAAAAAAGCAATTACGCGAACGATGGCAGTAATATTGCCGTGTAAAAAGTTCAAACTAAAAAAATAGCATCGAGTGGGGGAATAATTGGATTCAAGAACTTAACTGTACGATACTGTGATGCAAAAAGGGTCCCACTAGTTTCCTTAAGAAAAGAAAAACAGACTTTGTATTCAAAGCGTGTCCCGGGAGGGTAAATCATTTTAATATTTTTTTTTCTCGTCGGACTCTACCCGGAAGTTAGGTTCGATTCTGAAATTCAGTATTTAATGATAAAATATTGATCTTTCGATGCCCACGCAATTTCGAATCACTCCTTTAAAAGGGGCACTTTAATTAAAAACTCCTGTTCATCGACAATTCCAGCTGCGTTTGTGTTTGTTTCGTTCAAATAACTGTCCGTTCCGAAATAAATAACACCCGTTGGTCTATAAATCATTCGAGTGTTATTTTTATACCGGTGTATAAAATATTTTTAATAAACTCATTTTGTAATGATTTTAATTTGCTCGTACGCCTTATAACACGATTTATTCAAAATATCTTTTCATTCTATTAAATTTTGTTCTCAAACGAATTTAAACATCGATTAAGATTAATATTATTTTGAAAGAACAATAATTTGAACTAACAATAAATATTTCGTTTTTAAATGAATTTAAACATGGATTAAGATTGATATTCTTTTAAAAGAACAATCATTTGAACAAACAATCTTAATCAATGTTTAAATTCATTTAAAAACAAAATATTTATTGTTTGTTCAAATGATTGTCTTTTAAAAGAATATTAATCTTAATCAATGTTTAAATTTGTTTAAAAGACAATCATTTGAACAAACAATAAATATTTTGTTTTTAAATGAATTCAAACATTGATTAAGATTGATATTCTTTCAAAAGAACAATTATTTAAATCAACAATAAATATTATAATATATAAACAATAAGCAATGAACATTATACTATATTCACAATAAACAATCAACATTAAATAAACAATAATAAAATATGGTGTCTTTAAACAGACAAACTATTTTAAAATTAGTTAAACAAACATTAGTTGTATTTCTCAGTAACTGGAGTTAGAATATTAAATAATAAAGTGATTAGATGAAAATGAAAGGGGGAAGGGTAGAGATAAAATCGTGGTGTGAAAATGAAAAGTTAGGATGAATTGTTTACTTTCATATTAAATGGAATAATCCAAGAGTAAAATAGTAAAATAGTAAAATAGCAAAATAGTAAAATAGAAAAATAGTAAAATAAATTAGTAAAATAACAAAACAACAGAACAATAAAACAATAAAACAGTGAAATAGTATCTCACTCAAATACCAAAAACTTGAAAATACTAAAATGTTAACATGATAAAGCTGTAAAATCTTAAATAAAACTCAGAATAAATAAAATAACACTAAATGAAGCCCTAAAACGGTGAAATATACTCCAATAATAATAATAAGAGTGGTAAGTTACCGCGACCAATCCGAACAGTTACCGCAACTAGTCCAAACAGTTACCGCGACCAACCCGCACAGTTACGGCGAGAGGTGCATTTTTTCGAACTCCCAACGTAATCACCAAATCTTAAAAACTCATCGAATATTCGTGTACTCGAGTGTCTATCCAAGTATTCAAACTCGAATACCCATCGATCCCAGCAATAATAAGAACCGTAACATGAATTTCTGTAAAAAACGAGTTACCTGTGCAAATCTGGAGTGGGTCTGGCGACAGCTATACTGGAACTGCGTCGTCTGGAAGGAGTCGGTGATTTCGGACCGTCGGAAGTCGCGTGACCTTGCGACGATCCTGTTAATGAGCTGCGATGCAAACGAACTTCGACCTCGCTGCTTCTTCTCTGAAAAGCCCTCTTGCTCCATCGCCGGCTCTTCGAATCGGAGTTCGAGCCCTCCTGTTGTTGCCTAAAATGGACAACGATGAGTTAGCACGAAACGTATTGGTCCTTTATTTTCGTCGGTAACCGGAAATTTTGAACAGGCTCTCTCTCGCGAGAGGATACAAGTATCTATTTATTATTTGATCAAAAGAGCTTACTTTTTAAAATTTATCGTCGAGATAGCACGTTCCGCGAGTCAGATACTCGGAGAGATAAAATCAAGAAACGATGTTGTTCGTAAGAGATTGGATGGGAATGTTGATTTTGGTAATATTAGTCGGACTCGGTTTGTAGAAGAGAACTTCGCTCGTTATGTGCTCTAGTTTGTGTTACTTCTTCTGTTGATATTTCCGGGGCGGTACGAATATATTGGTATATTACAGTAATCAATCGCGCGAAATTACACGGGGAATCTTGCGTGAAATGGGCAAATTCGATAAAATTATGAATTTCTTGGTCGAATGTAAATTTTTTAGTATTCTGTATTGGAAAATAGGCACTTCGGGAATTCGTAAGTTCGGAAATTTGGAAATGGGAGATCTGGGTATTTCAATTTGGAATTTCTAGATTTAGATTTGGAAGGTACCTGAATTCCCAAATTCTCAAATTTCCAAATCGACAAATCAAATGCTGTAATTCGTAAATCTCTACGTTCCTAAATCCCTAAATCCCCAGATTTCTAAATTCCCAAATTTCTAAATTTCCAAATTCCTAAACTCTCAAATCCCTAAATTTCCAAATCCCCAAATCTTCAAATTCTCTAATTTCTTAATCCCTACGTCCCTAAATCCCTAAATCCCCAGATTTCTAAATTCCCAAATCCCAAAATTTCCAAATTTCTAAATTTCCAAATTCCTAAATTCCCAAATCCCTAAATTTCCAAATCCCGAAATTTCCAAATTCTCTAATTTCTAAAACCCTACGTCCCTAAATCCCTAAATCCCCCGATTTCTAAATTCCCAAATCCCTAAATGTCCAAAACCCCAAATTTCCAAATTCTCTAATTCCTAAATTTCCACGTCCCTAAATTCCAAAAACCCCAGATTAGTAAATTTTCAAATCCCAACATTCCCAAATCCTAAAATTCACAAATTTCTAAATTTCCAAATTCCTAAACTCCCAAATCTCCAAATTTCCAAATTCTCTAATTCCTAAATCCCTAAATCCCCAGATTTCTATATCCTCTTTAAGAAAATGTTCCTAAATTTGTATGTACAATTGGAAATTTCCAAGTTTGATTAGTATTATTTCCCTACCATTTCCCACCAGCGGCAATATATCAAGAGTCCACTGTGCCAATACGAGTACGTGAAATTAAACGTCGAAGGTAGAAAAGTCATAAATCACGAATAACGACGATTTTATCGTGGAAGAAAATGTCAGCGCAAGGACAGACGCTTCATAAATATTCTGTAACAATAAATTCAACAGCGCTGGCCAATTACATAAATTCTTCCCAATTTATTGGAACAAATCAAAGGACAGAAGCGACCATTTCCGTTAGCAATTACGGTGCAATTATTTCTGGCAGAGCCATAATTATAATTCTCGAAGATCCCGATAGAAAGTCGATACCGTCTAGAATCCAGAGAGAAAATAGAATCCTGTTAATCGTTTCACGACTGTTCTTGCCATCTCTTAATCCACGGTTGTAAATCGCTTGTTCTATCGGACACGCGTAGACAATTATGTACAATTAAAGACGTAGAATTTACAGGCAGTTTCCTTCCTTTATTGAATCTTGTTCTGTCGCCAATGCTAATTTTATTTATTGCTTCTACTCTAACGACTATTACATACTTCTACTAAAGTTGGACATTTAAACTGTTTTGTTGATATGGAAGGCAAACTTTAAATACTTTTAAATAACCAACTACTTTAAAATACTTAAATACCTTAAATATTTCATATATTTAAAAAGTTCAACAATCATGAAACTCTAAAATTGTACAATTTTTAATTTAAAAAGATCGAAGTTCCAGAGTTTGAAAGCCACAAAATTGTAAAATTCCAAAGTCTCCAAAATTGAATAACCAAATACTTTAGAATATTTAAATACTTTATACAAGACTTATAGACAGAAAATAACAGAAAACATCCCAATATTTAAATTTCCTGTATACCTAACCTAACACCATACTTGGAAAAGCATACCATCAATACTTTCAACCATCATTTTTCACCAGACACCTGCTACACAGCAAGATATATAAAAAGATATTTAAAAATCATATATAAAAGTGACGAAAATATTAAATATTAAAATATCTGCTATAAACCCCACACATCAGTTGATCCAAACGGTTGAAGCGTATCACGGTTGCCACATTATCGGCAACGTTTGGTACGAATGGAACGAGGGCGCGAAACGGGGAGCGATAAATGGAGTGGACAAAGAACATTAGAATTTTATCGCGAAATCACATTTCGCCGGTATCCGAATTCGTACAAGTGTGGGACACGTGCAATACTCTTCGGACGACCTTTCATGCGGAACGAAGCCACCTCGAGTGGAAGACTCTCAGATTCGGGTTTACAGTGTAAAGCGATTTCATGGTAGCTGAATGCGCGACAGATAAATCTTTAAGATACCAGCCGGAATAGAATGGAGTTATCGACCAACCCCTAATTTAATTGAGTAACTCGGCCAAGGATCCCGATTGATACTTCAATTCTCTGTTAATTAACTGACGCCTGTTATTCTTTCTTCATTCGATGACTTTCGCTACGTGTTCGCGAACAGGGACCCTTCGAGTTACCTGTATAATCCCGAGAAACTTGCCGCCATTAATTCCTTAATCTATCGTTTTTTCAACTGCGTCGACTATTAACCCTTTACACTCGAGGGTATTTTTATTAAACAGCAACTTTGAAACTTGCTAGTTAAAAAGTTAAATGAATTCTTTCGAGATTATTATTTTTCTACTAATAATTTCCACTGTTTCTTTCACTATGTTTATACATTATATGTGTAATATTGTGGAATTAGTTAAAAAATACTTATTTTCAAAGGGTTAAGTCGCTTTTCGTTAACCCTTGATTTGTCAGGTGCAGACAGAACTAGCTACGATATTAATAAATAAAGAAAGTAGAAATTTTACGTCAATTTGGTGTTATGCAATTAACCATGCAAATTGGACTTGAATTGCGTATTAAAAATTCGAGAAAAATTTATCACAGCTGAAGTACGAATGCGTCACGAGTCAAACTCGTCGAAATAGTGCAAGGTCGAGTGAAACAAATTGTTACGAGTAATTGGAGTTCAACGATTATCGATTATTTTAATTATTGTACGAATTAAACTTTAAACGACTGTTTGTCGTATTTGAATTGCAGTTTGCGTACCACGTGTGCGACCGATTTTGTAGGTTAGGTTTCAGGATCGAACTTTCTTGGGAGCAGTTTCTTTTTATCGGTTGTAAGCGCAGAATTGAATATTAAATTTAATCGAAATTTATTTTCGATCTGTTCTTACGAGTCGAAGCATGCGCCATGTTGTTTACACGCGACACTGAGCATGAAAGCGTTAAGAAATAAAGTTGCAGTACTTCAGATAAACATGGTGTTAAATATACGTATATTGATATACAAAGTGTTGTGTATGGAATAGGAATTAATTACAAATTGTTTTTATTTTGTTAACTCTGTAAAAAGCAGTCGATTACGAAATACAGGGTGTACTATTAAAATGTGGACTATGTACACTTAGAAGTAAAGTACAAAAATAAATAAATAAAGAATAAAATATGAACTAGTACATACATTAATTCATACCAAAAGTATCAGTATCTCAAAAAAGTATATTAACAAATTTTAAAAATTAATATCAGAAACCTCGGTAAAAGAATACTCACAAATAAAAAATGTGCGTTTCAAAAGCGGTAATTTTACACGCAGCGGTTCAATAAAATAAAGCAACGTTAAACAATATTACAATATTGTGTATGCAAATCCGTTTTTATTGATCGAATTTTATGACTTAGCTTTATTGAATCTCATTCTCCTTACTTTCAGATATGTCAATTTAATTGCCCCGAATAAATTCGATAAACACATAAATCATAATTATACCTGACATTACTTTATTTCAGCTTTATTTACATAATTCAATATATACATTCTGTAAATGAAATGTTCATACGGACGAGGATCTGTAATTATTCACCGTGGGAATTAAATCGGGTATCAGCACGAAAGCATGAAATTATTCACAAGTTTCATCCGAACAGAAATTACAAATTATATCCTCACATTTGCGCTCCGCCATTTATACATATATTCCTCGTCGTTCAGCTGTAATAACATATACTGTTCGCGAATATATTTCGTTTAATAAAATTACGAAACGGTTTATATTATGCAATGTATTCTTGTTCATATAATGTATGCTCTTTCGAGTAACATTTTCTATTTTGGTGTATATACTTGGACTCTATGAATATGGGGATGAATATGGGAACTGCATGATTTTTTAACACTGCAAAACTTTAGTTCTCAAGTTCCTAGATTCCTATATTCCCACATCTTTTAATTCCCAAATATTCCCAAGTTCCTACATTCTCAAATCCCTAAATTCCCAGATTTCTAAATTCTCAAGTCCCTACATTTCCAAATTTCTATATCCCCAAATTCAAAAATATCTAGGTACAAAATTCCCAAATTCCGAAATTCCCCAGATCACTACGCTGCTAAATTCCTAGGTCCCTAGATACCTAGATTCTCAAGCTTCCATATCCCAAAATCCCTAGATCACCAAGTCCCTATATCCCTAAATTCTCAAATTTCTAGGTACTCAATTTCCCAAATCCCTAAATTTCCAAAGTCCTAAACTCCCAAATTCCTAAATTTCCAAATTCTCTAATTCCTCAATCCCTACGTTCCTAAATCCCTAAATCCCCAGATTTCTAAATTCTCAAATCCCTACATTCCCAAATTCCTATATCCCTAAATTCTCACATTTTCCAAATCCCCAAATCCCCAAATCTCCAAATCTCCAAATTCTCTAATTCCTAAATCCCTACGTTCCTAAATCCCTAAATCCCCAGATTTCTAAATTCCCCAATCCCTTAATTTCCAAATCCCCAAAATTCTCTAATTCCCATACCTCTGCAACCCCAATTCCCCAAATTTCCAAAACCCAAAATTCTGAAACCCTCCCAAAATTCCCAAGTGAAATTCCCAAATAAATTTCCCCAAATTCCCGAAAGTCCGACTGAAGTACGCAGTGGACCCTGTACAGTAATAATAAAGATGTCGTCACTTTTCTGCCAGAATAGAGCCTGCCTATAAGCGGAGTGTGAATGTGCCTGATTCTAAAATAAGCAAAATTTTCATTGCCTTCGAATAGTTACGTAATTGCCAAGGATTTAATTAGGACAAAAATGTTGAGCTTTCAGCGGAGGTTACAAATCGGCGAACTTCGAACAGCGTTCTCCAATAATAGAAGTAAAAGGTATAATTATAACAGTTGAATCTCGAGCTTAAAAGCATTTTCTTTCCTTCTATCTGGTTCATTAAATATTGATTTTCGCATCATTGCACAATTCATAATAGATTCGATATTTCTCTATTATTAAATCGGAGTCTTGCATGATAATATTT
Source organism: Megachile willughbiella (assembly GCA_945859595.2). Classification (NCBI taxonomy): domain Eukaryota; kingdom Metazoa; phylum Arthropoda; class Insecta; order Hymenoptera; family Megachilidae; genus Megachile; species Megachile willughbiella. Next base: position 17,474,982 of record OX243795.1, on the reverse strand, counting down.
ATACACGTTTAACGATTTTAAAGTATATCTCTTTTAAATTAACGTCCATCGTCGTTTCACCGAAATAACATTTGCAAACGTTCTGTTAGATGCAATATGCGAAAATTGTTGTAATAAATAATGGAACTTTTATCAACCCTCCGCAGGCAAAGCACGTGATTTATGTACAAACTTCATATTTCTGCTGTTTTATCTTTATGCAAAATTTCAAAACATTCCGTAATATTTTTCTAAAAAATATCATGTTTTTTCTGTTGAACACTGCGTTTCGAAATATTTACCAGATAAGCTTTTACGAATTACACGCTTATAACTAAAAGCAAAATATCGATTATTTCTATATCTATAGATTCTGGATTATTGCAAGTTTACAGACTTAAATCGTTGACCTATTACTCGAATTAGGGGATAATCGCGTCATCGATAACTCGGCTAAATTCGTGTAACCATAAATATTGCGGAATAATAATTGCACGTGTTATTTTGCCCCGTCAAAAAGATGGTGACCGTTTATATGAAGTAACACGATTTGCAGCAACGATTTGTTGTACGTCGATGTACGCCTGTACATCATTATTGTTCCTCATTAACATTTAATGACGAAGAGAAGGCGAATAATTGAATGGAGGGCAGAAATTATTGCGCGGATGACGTTTTACCTGGTTTCACTCGATGTTCCTCAAAGATGCTTCAGTAATTTAGAGCTCTGTTTAACATCTCTTTAGTTCGAGTCTAAGCAATATATCTTACCGCACTGTGTGCAACTTCTCTGTTCGTGGTCTATTTGCGTTATATCTGTCTGGTACACCGTGTCCCATGAAACCTCATCAACCGATGGCACGTTACGTGGAACGTTCTCAACGTTATTCGCAATTTATTGTATATTACCCTCCTTAGTTAGGCAAAATGTCCTGATTAAAACATCCAATTACCTGCTTTATTAATACAGTCACCCACACATTCCGCAAAGTAACTTTCTAATTTATTCAAACTAAAGAAAATAATCTTTTGAAATTTAATCAAGAAATAAATAATTACAGTCTCGTTCTTTTTTGGTGCTCTGTTAGGGCAGTTTAGTAGAATTAATTCTGTGGTCTGTGAAAGAGGTTATATAACCTCAAAATTAATTTCTTAGAAATGTAGAAAGCTAACATTTAATCCATTATTTTAATTAGTCATTTTTGTTGGAGATTATAAAGAGATTATGTAGTCTTCGTCAAATTTTAGAGTTGATATGTTGCAACCACCATTTTGTTACACTTTTATGTCACGAAACTCAGGTACAAGCAAGAAAGAGTCGCTATAATTGATTTCCAATTATTTTACATAAAGAATACAAACGTTTACGTAGTAATTTTTGTCGAACTTCAAACTTTAAATTGGTGTATTATAAGTATTCTTTTGCAGTACTTTTATGTCATGAAAAAGTGTTAGACTCTTGTAGACGTCAAGGCATTTCACTCTAGCTACTTGCTATAATTTTCGTTGCTTCGTATGAATAATAATGAGACGATTATACAGTCGTGTTTGTCGAGCTTTAAACTTTAAATCGATGTCCCATAAGCGTTATTTTGTAATACTTTTATGTCATGAAACTGTGTAAAGCTTGTACAGATTCTGAAGAGCTTAATATGAATTTCATACTAGTTCATAACTCGTTATAATTGAAAATTACCCATTATGCATCCAAAATATTGACCAACAGTTTATGTAGCTATTTTCGTTAAACTTCAAGCTTTACGTTGATGTATCATAAGTGCTACTTTGCAACATTTTTATGTCACGAATTTTACCACCTTAGTTACCATAAATCGTTACAAAATTATTCTGCAATTACAATACTAAATAAAATAATTATTTATATTTACACAAATATGTTTTTATTAATAAATTGTGTAAAACCTAATAAAATAGTGCACCTATTAAATGTTTCGATTTCATTTGTATTTATTTTGTATCAAAATATGCAACTGCAAGTGCAGTGTACAATTCGAAGGTGTATAAATAAGACGTGTTATTTTAAACGATAATTTAAAGACAAGTTGAATGGACTAAATCCGTAACAAGTAAGCGGTATATTTACCTGGGTATCAGTTTATCCTCAAGCATGCTGGGCAGATCGTTCGAATCTTCGTTGAGTGCGGCGAAAAATTCTTGAAAGTTATCGGGAAAGCTGCTAGGCGGACAGCTGTTCATGGAAACCCGATCAAGAAGCTCGTTGGAATTTTTCTCGATGGCTTCATGATGCCCTGACACGATTGACGTTTCCATATAGTACATACATATAAACCCCGAGTCTCGAAGGCGATTACTTTAACCCTCGAACGACGGAGCTGGGTCAATCATGACCCGAACCTATAAAATATGTATAACGATGCTTCCACTAGAATTATCTTCTCAGATTTTTTAATGAGAAAATTTCATCTACCACGAGAATAAAATAGAAACGAAATTCGGTCGAAAATTAACCCTTAACAATCGAACGGTTTGGTTATGGGTACATTTTGGTTGCATTACAGAAACGGAAATATTTCATTACACAGAATTATTGATTATTACTACTGACATTACTGCGTTTCAATTAGTAATAATATTAATACATTAATTACTAATATCTGCAGGGGTTGAAAATTCGAATTTTCGATATTCGCGGTGGAAATCGGATTTGAAATTTATTAATATTGTTAGCATTCTGATTATTCATTTCAGCGGTATTAATATACCAATTATTATTACCGATGTGACTAATAATTAAGGATGTAATATTCGTGCATCGGTAGAATTCGCATTTTTAACTCATTAATATTGAATTATTAATAATTTGAATATTGTATTCATGCTCGAACGTTCACCCTAATTTTGAAAGTTTTATTATTTTTAAATTGTTCAAAAATATACTCATTCATAAAAAGAGAAATTCTCGATCATCAAGGGTCAATTTATCACCGATTCAGTGACTCGTCGTTCGAGGTTTAATCTTTACCGGACATCCGTTTTCCTTCATCCACAAGTTTTCAAGATTCTATCTCGAAAAGCAACAACAAAATCCAAAGAGACTTCGAGATGGCCTGAACGAAAAATTTCAATTCAACGTCAAATTTAAATGTTCGTTTTAATGTACATAAATTTCACAGCAAAGTTTGTTTATAAAGCACTGAGTAGCACGTTTCAAGTTTCACGTGGACGGCAAAATAATTCGAGCGAAGATTTCCGGCATGGTTTCCTGCGGCTCGCGTGGGAAGAAATTCCGCGCGTTACCTCGCGGAGGAAATAAAGGAAAACTGTTTCGAGAGATCGTCGTACGGTTCTGTCTCGACAAGACCTTGATGAAAACTGAAGCTCGCATGGTTGTTGCACGTCGTTCTAGCTTCAAGTGTGCTTGGCTTGCGCAAGCGTGCCAACTCACCCCCGAGGTTCCCCCGATGCGAACAATATACGCGACAACCTGGTGAAAGTGACCATCTCTTTTCATTTTATCCTTCTATCTCCACCCCTGGTCGTCACGTGCTTGCAGAGAAAGCAACCCTTTCCTATCCTCGTAAAAACTCGCGAGATATTTAAGCAGAAACACGCGTTGTCATTCACTTTCCGGCCACGCGTTTTAAAAGGGATGCTTTCGAATGGGGATCGTTCTGGTCAAAAAATGAGATTTCATACATGCAAGTTTTCTGCGTTATGCTGTTTTAGAAATATATTTTCAGCTGGCAAATAATTTCTAAATTTTGACTACTAGTTAGAAGTAATGATATGTGAGAACATATGTGGTCAAAGTATACAGTCAAAAATTATTTATTAATATAATTCATGTGATAAATAATTTAAAAATTATTACTATTAGTTAGAAGTAATGATATATGAGAGCATATGTGGTCAAAGTATACAGTCAAAAATTATTTATTAATATAATTCACGTGATAAATAATTTTTAAATTATTACTATTAGTTAGAAGTAATGATATGTGAAAGCATATGTGGTCAAAGTATACAGTCAAAAATTATTTATTAATATAATTCACGTGATAAATAATTTTTAAATTATTACTATTAGTTAAAAGTAATGATGTGTGAGAGCATATGTGGTCGAGTTATACATTCGAAAATCAGTCACGTGGTAAATAATTTTTAAACGATAACTACTTGTTAAAAGATATGAAAGCACATGTCTTTGACGTGGTGAAATTATACATTCGAAAATTAGTCATTAATATAAATAAGTTTCTAGTTTGCAGTTTCACTATGTTACAAATTCGACATATGTTTATATGAAAACTTGAAAGATGATAACATAACGGCAGTACAGTATTTCATTCTTGACGATTTGCTGCTTGACAAACATGCTACAGTTCGTTTTGTAAACATGAAGAAGAATAGGCGCGTTGAAGATGTTCCTTATGCGCGGTCTTCTTCAAGGATTACCAGAAAATGATGCAAACGAGCATTGGGATTGAATAATTCCCGTTTCAATAAAGGGAAATCTAGGACACTTTTTCTCTTTCTTCGCTTTGAGAACAGAATTCATTCGGTCCGGATTGGTCGGGTCTTTTGAGGGTAGTTTTTTTGTCGCAGAAACTTTTGGAAGTGAGAAAGTTTTATCTCTTTAAGAGGTGACGAAAAATTAATTTGTAATTGCTTAGCAAGTTTGGAATTCTTGTTTGTAGTTGTTAATGCGACGAGAAGATTGTTAGGGGGAGAATCTGAGCCGCCGAAAAGTCATAGTTTTTGCGGAGGCGAGTTAAAAGGGAGCCGGTTCGTTACCGAAGAAAATGAAACGATCTAAAAGGCCTTAAGCATCGCTCTTTACGATCGAATACCTAACCCTTGTTAGCAGAAAAACACGTACGAAGGTCAACAGCGTTCCTAAAATAAATATTTTTGCTTGAGGACTAATCAAATTTCTCCTATTTGTAGACGTACGATCCAAAATTTATATCCGTCAATATACAAAATTGTAACATTCTTAAACTCGATTAAAAGTCCGCAATTAAGTATTCTGAAAACGAAAATGGAAATTCGATAGAAAGTTTGTTATAACAAACTTTAAAAGTGAAAAAAATCGAAGACGTTTTGTTTTCGTTTCAGAAATATCCTTGGTCCATATTAAAGTGTCATAAATTTCGTTCACCTTTGAAAAGTACGAAAAATTGGATGACTAACAAGTGTCCCAGCGGTCAAGAAAAACGCATGTTATGCAGAAAGAAAGTGTCAGTTTCGAGAAAGCAGCACTGAAAATAAATCTGTGGCGCAGTTTTCATTTGCGTTTCTTTTATGAAATGCAAGTTTTGAAACGCGGAAAACCTGACACAATTTCGTGACGTGAAGAAATTACGAAGAAGCATTCGTGACATTTTAATTTGGAGATGATGTGCTGTCACGTGTTCGATTGTCGCGAGTTTTATCGTTACTTGTCGTATTTCCACGCGTTGTATTTCTACGCGTAGTACTCCCACGTTTTGTATTTTTACGTATTTTATTTCCACGTGTGGATATTCCACGCGCTGTAATTCCACGCGTCGTATTTCCACGCGCTGTATTTCTACGCGTAATATTTCCACGCGTGGTAATTCCATATGTTGTACTTCTACGCGTAGTATTCCCACGTTTTGTATTTCTACGCATTTTATTTCCACGCGTTGTACTTCCACGTGTGGATATTCCACGCGTTGTACTACCACGTGTATATATTCCACGCGTCGTATTTCCACGCGCTGTATTTACACGCGTGGTAATTCCATGCGTTGTATTTCTACGCGTAGTATTCCCACGTTTTGTATTTCTACGCATTTTATTTCCACGCGTTGTACTTCCACGTGTGGATATTCCACGCGCTGCAATTCCACGTGTGGATATTCCACGCGTTGTAATTCCACGTGTAGTACTCTCACGCGTTGTATTTCTACGCGTAGTACTCCCAAGTTTTGTATTTCTACGCGTCGTATTTCCAGATATTGTAACTCCACGCCCAGCACTCCCACGCGTTGTATTTCTACACGTAGTACTTCCACGTTTTGCATTTCTGCGCGTTCTGTTCCCACGCGTTGTATTCCTATACATAGTATTTCCACGTGTAATACTATCACGCACTGTATTTCCACGCATATTATTCTTACATCTCATATTTCTACGCGTTGTGTCGCCTCACGTTGCGTTTCTATGTGCTTATTTGCACATATACATTACATTTGTACCACACGTTATATCCTCACACGTGTATTATCCTATGTTGCATTGTAACGAGTTGTATGGCCACGTACTATGTACCTACGCATTGTTATCACCATTACGTGTTGTATTCTCACATGTTGTACCATCACGCATTATGTCACTCTGTGCTATTTTACTGTACAGTTGTCACGCATTGTATACTGACGAACAGTATCGCAATGTCTTACATTATACATGCGTATTCTATCTATAACCCAAAATCTATCAATATCGTCTATGAAGGTAAATATTAAAAACGGAGTGTAATTTATACGATACCGTCGATGTTATGTTTAGAACGAGCAGCAGGGAAACAAGAATGGCTAATGATACGAGTGTTTACTAAACAAACATCCTCGAAACGATGGTTACAGCAAACTATGTTCTATTCAGTCTAATGTTCCCCTCGGTCAAACAAGAATTTTATTTATCCTCTTATACATATGTATTCTCAACTGTGTTTACGTGTACTTGTGCACGCACTTGTAGACGTATACATCGACTCTCAGTTGTTACATTGTTATATAATAATTTTCAGGTATGTTCAACTATATTTAATCCCTGTATGACTCAGAAATTACATTCACATTTGCTCTTTTCATTTTATAAATATTGCCTGATAGTACATTAAATATTTATGAAATATTGGTCTGCAAACTTGAGAGTTTAATTTTAGATAGTGCATCACTGTGCATTGGTGTACCGTTCACAGTTGACCTAATCGTTCACATATTACATAATACAACTTGTCCATTGCTTAAAGATCAGTTTATGAACTTGTAATGATATTTTATTTGTAGGATGCTCCAATGTTTCACTGAGTTTAACAAGTTTTAAAAGAATACTTAAAGAAGTAATACCATTGTTCTAAATTAACGCAGATATGGTTTTAAACTTGACATCACGTGGTAATTCTGAATGATAATCGTGTTAATTTCACGGTTCAGAAATGATTGTCCTTTCTGTCACATCCTGATCAGAAACAAGCAATATCCGGTGATGCTGTTGCTCTCACCACGAAGAATTTTATTCAACTTCCAAGCACGTTTCTAGCACTTTGTACGCGCGACAATCGATCGTTCCGCTCATCCTTCTCGATTCTCGGGGTCAATCTCATCGCTGGATCAACCTTTTCCTATCCTTTTACCTAAAACCTTTGTTTTTCTTCTGTCTCGATGTACAAGGCGTTTCAGAACCTCATGACAAAAAAGTATCAACGCAATTTCCAAATTAATGTTCGACTTTTTTCATTTTTTCTTTACAAACTTTAACAGTTAACTTCTCGTTTTATTATCAAGAATTATTACAAATTATTCTATGTTAAATACATGCCCGTCATTATATACTTCTATGTAGATTTAAACGTTTCCACATTTTTAGATCTTTACATTCCGACAAAAATCTGGGATCGTGATATCTGCAATTTGTTGGGAAGAAAACGTTTTAAAAATCCAGTTTCCATGAAAATGGTTTTCAACGATGAAATCCGTTACTTTTGATACGTTGACGTGAAAGCACAAAAAGTTCCTCCGAGTTCGTCGTAAGATTCTACAGAATTCTGTTCAAGATTATATTTCTTGACAAGGCGCAGACCTAAAACGATATCGCCGGAAGGTGAAGAAAGAACGTACGAAACGGGGCTGGCGAGGGTGAATTTGAATGTCTCGAGTATAAATGTAACTTTGGTACTTCTTTTTCATGGATGTAGCAAATGGTGAAATACCAAAAATAGAAACACAATACATCAAGATATCAAGAAACATCATCACGATAAATTGATTGAACATTCAAAACAAATGTGTCTTCATATTTGCTTTACGGTTCTATTTATTTTACGATATACGTTTTATGTAATAGTAAAAACTTTTAGTCGATTTTTCATCACAAAATGGACGAAACAAGTTTTCGTGAAATAGAAGAGTTTCTCGTCGCTTTTTTAAAAATTAACGATTAAATCGCACTTATCGTGGAACACCTTGTAGAGGAAAGACCTCGAGCTTGTCAACAAACTTTATCGTGCTAACGAACCGAATGGATCTTGTTCCCTTCCTATCACCCTTCGAATTCAGTTCACGACATGAACCCCCGGCCAGTGAACACTTACTAAATTTACAGAACGAGGGTCTTTCAATCGAGGTAAAACGAACCGGTCGTTTATTACTCGATCGCAATTTTCATCGATGAAACTTGCTGAATAAGCCTTTGTTCAAACCACTAACCAAAGTTGCATTAAACATATTGTTAACGGTACCATTAACCTATTCAATCTGACATCGATACTTCGGACACACGCTTCCATTTATTAAATATGATAAATCACCTTATCTTCAGATTAAATTTTACTATGCTAAAAGTATATCTACCCCTAAGTTCTCCATAACCTTTCTCAGACTTACGTTTCCCTATACTTCTTAGATTCTATTCAAATTAACATCAAATTCTAATTAACATGAAATCGGTTCGACTTCGTTAACAAGATTCGATGGAGCTCGTGTTCCTATTGATTCGACGGTGAACATTTTCTAGGAATAAGATTATCCCGATCCGGTTGCCATCCGGAAGTGTGGGGGTATCGTGCATCGACTACTGTCTCGAAATTTTCCTGCTATTTTATTTATCGTAACGAGAGTGATGGAAGGCGGCCGGAGCCCCAGGGATCGATAACTGTTATCGCGGTTGTTACCATGGATACATCAAAGCTCGTTCGTTAACGCTTGAAAATGATTAAGACGTGGCTACAGCTTATTACCGGGAGTTAATCAAATTCGACAATCGGCCGGGACGATGTATCGGGTAGTCACCGGCGAGGCTTCAGGATGCGGGTCTCCGCCAGTTATCGGCACCTTTTCTGTTCAATTGACCTTTCGGCCGATCTGGACGAATATGTACGTCCTACCGAGAGTCATCAGCGTGGATTATCGACGCACATGTGCGGTTGATCAAATTTCCTCGCCCTACTGCCCCCGGTCATCGAATTAGAACCACTCAACATTTTCAATATATTTCATGCTTTTATGGCGAAATTGAAAGGGTCGAGCGAAATTAAATAACAAAGTTTATTATAGTGTTCCATCTCGAAACGCTCTATCATAAAAAAGATATGCGCAGACCTCCGCGTCTCGATATAATAAAAGAAAAATTCCTTGTCAAGGTTGAATAATTTTTTACGTCTTCAACTTATTAATACTTTAGTTATTATGCACACTTCGAGTTCATCAGAGTTCTTCGTGTTCATTATTTAATGAAATGATCGTGTTCGTAAGTTATTTCGATAACTTTAATTAGTAGAAATCAATGTATTAACGTTATGATTGAGATAACTGATATGACGCACCACGTGCGTCAGCAGCAAAGAGTAAATCTTTGTCATCCAGTTTCAAAATGAACTATTTGTTTTTATCGACATTATTTAATTAGCGAAAGGAGTTGTCCTGGAAGGTGTTGGTTCTCCAACTATATCCTTATCAGGCTAGGTGTCGCTGACACGCGTTTCTCTTTCGACGTCTTAAGTGATGTCTAAAGATAGGACCATTGTCTTGGAAGCGCGCCTCTTTCTCTCGTCGAACTCTCAAAGGGCCACTGATCTATGAATAGGTCTTTGCCGCTTCTTTCTTATTCCTCTTATATCGTCGTCAAGTCCTTTTATCGGGCTTCACTCGACGCTGCTGACACGAAGATGGTGTTAGTCGTCGGTGAGCCTGATTTCTGGAGACGATGGAGAAATTTCTCGTTGCCTCCTCACCGACAACGGAAACCTAAAAGAACTTGATGAATTAGTAGAAAAAGACGGCAATCTTGTTTAACTTCACTTGTTAATCCATCAACTATTGCATCTTAATCAAAACGGAATTATCTACTTTCTCCTGTATAATTCTTCACTTCAATATTAACTATTGAGTACAACTTTATCTTCAAACATGTGAACAGACTGTAATAGTTCAAACACAGAAATATACATGTACTCTTTAAAATAACACATTGATTAAAATACAAAGGTAAAATTTAGTATCTAATGGTAACAAGAAGAATCAAACACTAAACAATATAATAAATATGTAACTATTCCTCAAAGTCTCCTGATAATATTAATCTATATAGAACTAAAAGGAACTACAGGAGGTGAAGAGGAGTCCCAAAGAAAAAAAGATTGTTTCCTATAAAAGATATTGTAATTATTCCTTTAATTAATTTAAAAGAGATAAAACAAGGTTCGAATACAAATAAAGCTACCAATGTATGAGTTTTTCATTTTTATTTCAGAGGTAGAAAAATCAGATGCAGAGTGTTTCTTGCAATTTAAGTTGTTTTTTGCTTTTTGCTTTCACTTGAGCCGCAATACGATCCAAATCCCTGCGGCCTTGACTGGTCAATTTGCGTCCACCAAGCGGGGCCTTCTCGATTAGTTTCAATTGTTCTAAACTCTGGAGAGCTTTGCGAGCAACACCACCAGCTGAACGGCAGAAGTGACTGGGATGGGTACCGTTACGTTTGCGTCCTCCAAAAATCTTTGTCACTGATCCTACACCAATTGGGCTACGGATGTAAATGTGACGGACCAAAGCAGCACACCTAATGTAATACCAATCTGGGTCGTATGGAGCAAGTTCCTTGAAACGTGCAGACTTTACAATATCCACCCATTCTGGAACTCGCATTTTACCGGTCCTAAAATTTACAATTGAATTAATATAATAATTTTTAAAACACTTGCAAAATTGAATATTTTTGAACTGTATGGATGATAGTTTTATGTATCTGATCTACAAAATGGAAAATGTATTAAGTTATTCTTGTGAAACTTTAGAGAACAAATCAAAGATGCAAGAGCTTTAAATCTTTGGAACCATTAAAGATAAACGTATAAGTTTGAAATCACAAATAAAGAATGGATCATTCAGAACATATGATACATGTTATTTTGAGGTTAGACTCCACATATATGGAACGGATTACTTACTTTTTCAAGAACGCGGCAAAGGCTTTCACAAATTTATGTTGGTCAACATCTTTCAACGTTACGGAAGGCATCTGCAATAAATTTTGCATATAAATAATTGATATTAAAAAATGTGTCACTAACCTATAACCCCACACGTGTACTGCCATAACAATAAATACAATAATACTCTAATTAAATGTAACAAAAAATATAACAAGATACATCTAAACGACGCAGAAATTATATTTGTTAGATTATAAGGTAAATTTTATTACCTTGTCTTACAATTAGATGCTAAATTCGATGCACAAAAAGTACATACACTCGGTTCTAAAATTAACCGGAAAGAAAGAGTTGAAGATGGCGCAGCACGCAGTGCATGGCCGTAACAGGAAATGGTGAAGAAAATTCAAACTACAGAACAGCGATTCGATAATTAAATCAACTTTACTCGTTATATTTATTTCAATAATTTAATTATAGCTACAAGTGTATATATGTGATTCTAAAACTATTTGTGATAAGTATTTTATTTTCAAATTAAAACACTACTATTGACAAAGCTAATCATTTTCTAACTTTTAAACAAACTGGATTTTTCTGATCTCGCTGAGAGAATTGTTCATTCCATGCAATAAACGTATTCTTATTCAGTGTCGCGTTGTATTTCTTCAAATTTACGTCCATGGGGATCGAAATAAATAACTTCGAAGCAGGTGGTACATTTTGATTTTGTTGCTCCTGTTTTTTCTTACGGATAACAAAGAAATTGGTCACCATATAGTAGACAAATTCTACGAAACTAATTACAGAGCCTCCTAAACAAAGTCCGAAGATTCCACCGAAAGAAGCTAAAATAAAGAAAAAATGGAAGTTTAGAAACTAAGTTTATATTTAAACTTCAATTTTTTTCTACTCTCTAACACTCAATGGAACTTCACTTTAATTTTTCGCTAGGTAGTTATCAATTCATTAATAATTTGAACGAAGAAAAAAGTCTTCAGAAAACTTCTCTCACCAAGAAGACTATCCCATCCCAGTATAGTTTGCTTCCGATACTCAAGATACGTGCCATCTCGAAAATACACGTACAAGAATGACGTGTTTTTCACATCTAAACCACGTCTGTAAAAAAAATACATAAAGAAAATTTGGCTGTGATGTTCAGTATTGCATCACTCACGTTATTTCAGAATCGTAACTCAATTCGTCTATTTGCACCGATTCGGAAATCACTTCGTACGACTTGTCGTTGCACTGCGGAAGACAATTGCAGTCGCTCACATGCGATAGCTGTGTCTGTGCCAAGTTCCCTGTTCGAATATCAAAAAATTCCGAAAAGATTGGTAATTCTAGTCGCATAATACTAACGAATTATTTACTTACTTCTGCGAGATAAAATACAATCTACGTCCGTCAAATAACAGGTACGCTCGTTTGGATCTATCAACATACTGGGCAAATGTTTGCAACATTTCCTGAATGATTCATGTACGGTAATTCTAATTTTCGATTGAAATATGTTCTTTCGAATTTATATACTTTGTAAAAATTATTTACTTTGTGAAAGTTAGCAAAGTTTATTTGAACGAATTTAAAAATATTTGGTAAACGTAGAACGATTTACTCACGTTCGTTGGGATAGAAAAAAGGCAAACATCCACAAGAACCGTACATTTTCTGCTGCATGCACTCCGAGATGCATGTTTGATAACTGTAGTCTCCCTCCCCAGGGACCTGGAAATTAATATTAAAATTAACAGGATATATGTATTAATAAATTATTGATCTACACGTACCTCGTCATCGAATAAGCACATTCTCTTACGCAAAGGTATATTTTGAATGTCGTCGGAACTTTTGATTCTCGTTCCAGAAAGTGTCATCGACATCGAATGGCCCGGTTGCAGAGTAGCGGACTGTGCACCAATATCAGGGTAATCTAATGGATCGTGTATCAATATGGTGGCGCCCACAAATTGCCTCACGGAACTTTTGTAATTTTTAGCGTCGACGTTCAACGCCACAGCTAAACCGATGTCACGTCCGGTCCCGGGCACGTGCTGATAATAAAATTATTGTCACTATTCATACGCTCTCCGTTAATTTCTAATTACCTTGTATAAACGTTTATCAAATCAATTATCGGTAACTTTATTAGAAAACGCTTTTATAAAAAAAATGTTTAATTTTAATCTTATAGAAAGGCAGAAATATTTTTACTTCGTTGATTAATATAAAATTGCAAGGTTAGGTGTTATAAAAATTACGAGAAATCTTACTAAAATTTTTCCGACTCCTGGCAGAGGGTCGGAAGAATTATATTCATGGAGATCTTCGACAGTCGTTATGTTTGCCAACCACGCATTATCGTTACTAAAGAAATATGAAAAATTTCATGTTATTTAAGAGAATGAATATTCAAAATATTTGAAATGAAACTCCAATGCAGCACAAATATTAAAAAATATAAATAGTTTTTTACTGATAATTATCAGAAAGTCCAAAATGGTAGTTGAAGCCACAGCAGAATCCCTCGTTCGATTTCACCGTTCTGAAGATTTTGTTGCAATCATAGAGTTGACCAAGCCAAGAACACCTCATTATCAACAGACTGCAAGGCTGCATCAACTGTTTCAAAAAGATTGTCGCATTATATCTCGTGAAATTGAATAAAGAGGAATTTATTCACCTCGTACATTAACTTTTCCACGCTGTAACCTAAAATGTCGAGGGCCCAAGATGCAGTTGCGTTATCGATAGTAATTCTGTCGGGACGAATTAATTTCATTAGCGAGGAGAACAACTTGTTGGTCATGTTGATATCAAATCCGTTCATCAACCTATTGCGAAAAAATTCCTTTATTGAAATTCTACGAAATGTCCTGAGTTTTTTAAATCGAAGTCAATTCAATTACATTTTTTAAATAGAACCTCTTAAAAAGTTATTTAATGTTCATCATAGTATAAATTATTCCACTTTGTTGTAATATTTTCTTTTGTTATAAAAAAGTGGGAGTTCAGTTTAATTGCTAGACTAATATATTAATAAATTATACTAGCAGTAAGAAGACTGCAAGAACCTACTCACAATTTCTGTGCAATTTTATCAGCGTGTGGTTTATAAACTTTATTATTGTTGCACACGGTGATGCCTGGGAAATGCAACTCCTTTACAGGATTCGATGTATCGATAATTGTTACAGTGGGGTTGTTCGAAAAATATTGCCAAAAACGCAACATCAGAGTGACGCAGAAGACAATGGACGATATACAGATCTATTAAAAATAAACCATTGCTGCAACGTACAGGGAAGAATAAAGTACAGTGAACTTTCGTTATATTGCCAAGAATGAAGCTGTAAGAGAATTTTTCGTCTAGTAATATACTGTTTTCTCCTTTAATATTGCAATGGTTTTCATTGGTCGCATTGATGCCTCATAAAGACGGCAATATAACGAGACTACTGCAAGTAAAGATTTCATTTACCGTCAACCACAGTGTTTTATCGAAGGTTGTCTTGCTTGTGACGATATAACGAAACCCATGTAAACCCGTATTTTCGCAATAGACGCGAAAAAATTTTTTCAACGATTGTGCGAAGCCTGATCGTGACCCTAAATCAGAAATTAATTCGTTGAATATCAGATTCTTTGGAAATTAGACGTATGTTCATTTGTAAAGCAACAAGAATGTTCTGATAGATAAAATGCTCGACTTTGCAACGTTGAAGGTTTGATATTATTTCGTGACATAAAAGTACCACAAAATGGCACCCACGGTGTATTATATTGAAGCTTAAAATGTATTAAAAGTGTCCCCGTAAACTTCGTGACAATATTTGTAATGCAACAGGCAAAATCTTCAATTACAGCGAGTAATAAAGTAAATGGAACTCATATCTTGTTCCTTTATTAAATATCAATCATAATATTGTCATAAAAATGTTGACATAAAAGTGTCGCAAAATGGCACTTATGTTACGTCAAATTAAAGATTATAATCTACTAAATATGACTACATTAACGATTAATCGATATTTTTATTGCTAAACAGCTGGTGAGCAATTATAGCGGATAAAAGGCAATTCGGAATATTGTTCTTTTGCAGAACAAGAGCTTCGCACGATTTTATACCATAAAAGTAAAGTGGCACTTACAGCATGTCAAATTATAGTTCAAAATTGAATCAAATATTTACTGACGTCACTGTCATACTGTGCTGGTATCTCTAATACAGAATGACTAATTATCAATTATTCCAAATGTGTATAATTGCGTATTTTAATCAAGATGTTTCATAAAGAAGTAATATCTTAATCATCACAAAGACCATTAATTTTCTCTGGTAAAAACGAATCTTCTCCAACTTACCTCGTCTGAATTTCTTATTCTGCGGATTGTAAGCGGGTTGAAATTTATTTTTCATGTTGATGTTTCAAGAGCTAGCAAACGACTGAACGCATCAACTCACGATAGCATCTAACCCATTTGTCCATCGATATCTTTAATTCAATTCCTTTTTTCCACTTGGTTCTATGAATTCCCAGAAACATCATTAAATTTACGGTAACGCATCATTTTTTACAATTCATGCACATACTATGAGATTGGTGCAATTGATATGAGTTTTACTATGGTCTATAAAAATATCCCATTTTTCGTGTAAGGAAGTGAGGGTAATTTGTGCGACGTATCTACACATTAAAGTTACAAAATTATTAATTTCGGTAGATATAATAATAATTTAGCTGCAAATTATAATAAATACACGGGTTGTAAAAAGTGCTATTGTTCGTACTGCAATTGAATTTTTGGCTTATTTTACAAAATTTCATTTTGTTGTTCAATATTTGAACGATGGTATTCCAGAATGTGATATCAGATTTTAGACTCTAATCAGAACGGCCACTTTATAACCCGCTGATGGTATTGCCAACATTTCTCTTATCAACGTCTGTAATTTTCACGTGTTTATCAAGGACAAATAATGCAATTTATGGTGCAATTTCGGAAAACGTTCACCGATTCTGACCGAATTTTGTTGCCAAAAACAATTTCCTTTTGAAAAAAGAAGCTTGTATGCAAAATTTAGTCAGAGTCGAAACATGACGGTATTCCGAAGTTTCGCTGAAAATTAATAATGGTAAAGTCCATAACATTCCGAAGTTTATTATTCTTGCATTCTGATGTAATTCGAATTATATCATAGTTAATTAAGCTAATTAAATGAAGAATATTAGTTGAATTATAAGTTGCGCCATCTAGCGGTAGAAGATGAGAACTAACGAAGCTGCAGTTTCAAAAACACATAGTTCACCCTGTTCGTTGGAGAGATGGCGCCACTTGTCCGGTTTTCCTGAAAATTCAATTAATGCTGATTTTATGGGTTTAATTAACTATAAAATGCACCTAATTATACCGGAGTGTAAGACTAATTAACGTCGGAATGTATATTGTAGTAAATTGAGCTAATAAAATCAATTTTAACGGAATTTTCGAAAATGGAACACGTGGCGCCATCTCTCCCGCGAACAGGGTGAACTACACATTATTGAAACTGTAGCTTCGTTAGTTTCTATACATTTCCGCTAGATGGCGCCATGTGTACTGTTTTAATAGAAATTATATTTCCTATATTAATTAATTAAATTATTTATTGTTTTGAAATAGTTATTAACTTTATTTGGATTGATTTGGGATAAATTATAATATAAGTTCTTGACGTGTTATTGAATGCAATGTTATTTGCAGAATGAGTGAATAAATTTTATGATTCTGTTATTTAAATAATTGCAATCGAATTAATTGACGTTTACATTTGAGACCAATCATTTGTTACAAAGATAAACAGAATTCTTCTTAATCGATGGTGAAACATCGTCATCTTCCTATCAGACAACTTGAAACTTGATCACCACATTTTCGGTTCAATTCATTAATATAGTTGATATTATTAGCTTAATTGACTATAATATGTATGAAATTACATCGGAGTGCAAGACCATGGAATTGTTTTAACTTTACTAAACTATTATCAATTTTTTACCATTATTGGGTTAATCCTAATTATCCTAAGAGTTTCTGTCTCATGTACTGCCATCTAGCGGCAGAAGATGAGAACTAATTAAACTACAGTTTCAAAAGAGTGTAGTTCACCCCGTTCGCCAGAGAGATGGCGCCACTTGTTCCGTTTTTATGAAAATTCAATTAATACCGATTTTATTGATTAATATTCTATATATTTCTTATATATTCATTAATATTGATTTTATGCTGTTTTCCGAAGAGTAGCTGAATTTTGATTAGCGATTCGAAGGACGCGATGAGTTGAAGATCATAATTTGACCTTGAGTATTGTGGCTCTCCTTCACCTACTTATTCAAAGTAATTTTTTATTCCTTGAACGTGGTTTACAAACGAAAGAAGGTACCAAAGTCAATGACCCTTGACAAGCCAATAAGTCAAAAGTCAATATTTCGTAAGGCATTCATGTGAAATTTAGTTGCGTTAATTCTTCCACCATTAAACGTACTTTGCGGTCCATGAAACGCAATCTTCCTAATTTTCGAAAATAATACTTGCATATATGCACTCCAATGGTATTTTTTGACCGTATTGCGTCTGTAGAACAATTAGCAACCATCAACGAAACATAAACGTGCTTTATTTTGCAAAAGAACACAATTTTTCATTTCGATACCTCTAGAAGACGCTGATAGAAAACACATGTATTTTAAAATTACAATAATTGAATAAAAAGAAATTGCTCAGGACTAAATTTGTTTCTAATATTATATTTACGTTTGTACATCGTCATAATACACTCTATAACTAGGATGCCATTTATGTATATGAATCCGTGGTTGTTTACTATCCCATCTTGGTTGTTGCGTCGAAAGATGTAACATAACTGGTCCACGATTTTGTTCTCGTTGTGGTTTAACGTTGATCTCCAGTTTTGGTGTCCGCGATGGTTGATCTGAAAATTCATGGTGATCGAATTAAGAGCCGTCTATAAATTAAAAATTTTAAACAATCTTCAAATTGTTCAGTTATTTTTGTAAAAACATTTCCATTGCAAAAAAGAAGAAAAAAAAAAGTTATGAGTCGTGTCATATCGACCAGGCTGTCGATACGGTCCCACTCCCGGGCGCGATCCCACTACTGCTCGCCACGGAGACTTTTGGCTGCTGGGTTTCCCCTCTGGCCCGGTTCGCCTCTCCTTAGCCAACCTGGCCATCCCGGATTCCTCCAGGATGTCCATATTGATGGCGAGCTTAGCGCGGACACCTAGTCAACGTGAGCCCCGCAATCAACAGTTACTCCCGACCTCAGACCCTCCTTCATAACCAGCCTCCGAGTAGCCGGATTACAGGAGCCGCCACACTCCCAGCTGACAAACCAACGAACAAACGGAGTATTTGAAGTCATGCGATGTACGTAGAGAAAGAGACGAAATATTATAGAAAGTGATAGAAAAGAAAAAATGATAGAAAGATTCAGAAGTGACAATGAGGAGTACGAGGAAATAATAGGAGTTAGATTGCAGAAGTTAGTCGGATTGCAGGGTCATGTTATAAGCTGATAGAGGAAATACAAAGTACTTGAAGACATGCAATATAGAGAAAGAGATGAAACAATTGTAGAGAGGCTCAGGCGTGAATAGTCTGCAAATTTTCAAATTCCTAAGTCATGTTCTCACATTCACATATTCGCAAATTATTGTATAGTTGTATAGTAGAGTAAAAGTGGAGTAAAGTAGGAAAGTAGTGGAGGAAATAGTGACACAGGACAGAAAGGTAGTAGTATAGTATAGTTGCAGAGGAAAACTCATGGATCAGTACTGTAGTGAAGTACTATAATAGCAGTAGAGTGGTACTGTGGAATACTAGAGTAGCAGTATAGTGATATAGTGGAGTAAAGTAGCAGTATAGTGATACTGTGGAATACTGGAATAGTAGTGCAGTGAAATACTAAAGTAGGAGTATAATGATATAGTAAAGTAAACAATAGTACAGTGATATAGTAAAATAGTAATATAGTGACATAGCAAAACAGTAATGCAACAAGGTGAAATAATAAAATAGTAACACAAGACACACAACTTCACCATTTCACCAAATCCAAATAATCAATAATCGAATACAACCTAGTAGAACTAGGGAGAACTAGTAGTCTCCCTAGTAGAACCTTTCCATTTTCAACAACTAAAAATACCTATTAATTAACTAACATACATACCTATTATTATTATATACCATATCATCAATTTTCATTAAAAAGAAGATAAAATTATCCAAAAACATCACTTTACCATTATTATTATGATTCGGTTGTATGTTGGTCCAAACCGGCGGTCTCTGATCTGGTCCCGGAAACCGGATACTCGTGTTTCCAGGGAATTTACCGCTACCGGCATTCGACGAGGCGAAAGAATGCGTGGAACCGATCGAAGACGAAGCAGACGTGGATGCATGTCCATTTCCGACACTTCCTGACGAAGAAGCAGCAGCATTGCCAAAACCAAATGCGTGACTGTTCACATTCCCTTGATTACCGCGTACAGGATGATGTTGACTGACAGCTTGACTCACGGCACCAGAGATGCCTGTCGATCCTGCGGCTAATGACACCGACTGACTTTGAGAGACGGCCCTGAAATAATTATGTGTAATTTTACCCTTTCCCGAGTAATCGAGGAATTCGCGTTTACTTTGTAATTGGGATGTATTGGTACTTTAAGGTTTTTGGTGTGGATGTAAAAATGTTGGAAGACGGGGTAGGATGGGTTTTGAAGTTTGTATTATTACACGAGTGGATGTGATAATGTTAGTGGTCTGTATTGTTAAATTTCCAATTCTTAAATTCTCAAACCTTTACATTTTCATACTCTCAAATCCTCAAAGCAAATTCTCAAATTCTTCAATCTCTAAATTGTCAATGACTTAAATTCCCAAATCCTCAAATCTCCATATCCTCAAATTTCTGCCTTCTCAAATTCACAAGTCCCGATATTTAAAAATTCTCAAACCTCCATATCCTCAAATCTTCGCGTCTCCAAATTCCCAACTTCTCAAATCCCTATATTCCCAAATTCAGAAATCTCTAAATTGCCAACATCTCAAATTCCCAAATCCCCAAATCTCAATACCCCCCCAATTTCTACCTTCTCAAATTCCCAAATCCTCAAATCTCAAGATTCTCAAATCCTAAAATCTCCAAATTCCCAAATCCCCAAATTTCTGCCTTCTCAAATTCCCAAATCCTCAAGTTTCAAAATTCTCAAATCCCCATATCCCCAAATCTTCAAAACTCCAAATTCCCAACTTCTCAAATCCCTATATTCCCAAATTCAGAAATCTCTAAATTGCCAACGTCTCAAATTCCCAAATCTCCAAATCTCCACACCCCCAATTTCTATCCTCTCAAATTCCCAAATCCTAAATCCCTAAATCTCCAAATTCCCAAATCCCCAAATTTCTGCCTTCTCAAATTCCCAAATCCTCAAGTTTCAAAATTCTCAAATCCCCATATCCCCAAATCTTCAAATCTCCAAATTCCCTACTTCTCAAATCCCCATATTCCCAAATTCTGAAATCTGCAAGTTTCCAACTTTTCAAATTCCCAAATCCTCAAGTCCCTATCTCCCCAAATTCTCAAATCCCTCAATTTTAAAATTCCCAAATCCCCAAATTTTCAATCTTAGCACCCAAAAACCTCCTCAATCCCCGCCACAGAATTAAGGCGGGAAATTCAAATCCCAACTACAGCACAAAATAAAAAACGGATATATGTCCACACCTCGCGTCCTACTCAATCAATGACATATCCAGTAAAAAGAACGCTATATGAGCAAGAAAAATGTACATACCCGTTGGGTTCGGACAATGGACGATTAAAACTGTTGCTCTCAGAGTAGCTGACGCCTTCCGGCCCCACTTGGAAGCCCAAAGAGTGCGCATTGCTTCCCGCGTTAACGTTGATATTTGTTGTGATTGGAATAGACAACAATCGTGCATCCCTCATATCTGATGTCTTGATGAGTTGCTCCGGTATAAGCTTGGGTGGTGTGTTCCATCTTCGTTCCACTTCCTTTGTGAGGAAACTATCATCTGCGGATTGCAATACGCTTGCTGACATACTTAGAATGAGATATTACTTCTGGCTACACTTTTTCTATGAACTCCCGTATTAATTCTTTCGTTATAAAAAAGATGTAACACGTAAAAGATGTACTTTCATAAAAAGAAATACACAGTAAGGATGTCTTTAACTTCTTATTGAAATTAAATTAGAGAGCTATGTTATATTACATGGTTTGGAATGAAATTCAAATAAACCCTTTCTCTATGGAGTAAACATAGGAAACTCTCTATTTTTCTTTGCTTAAGTTTTTATTTCCACTGCACTTGATTAATATATGTTGAATGCAAAACCACGTAGTTTCAGCTTGCAATTTTATATCGTTGCTTTATTTTAATTAAATACATGTACGTACATTTGTTATTCATCACACTGAAGATTAGTCAAGTACACTTATTATTCTAAATGAATTCTGTTTGTTTTATGTACGTGTTAAGTCTGACATATATCTTAGATTAATGTTTATATGTTATAGTTTTTACCTGCCCACACAGCAAGCAGCACGAAACACGATGACAAAACGTAGAAGATGCTCCTGTCCATGTCTGAATGCGTTCTGACTTCGACACGACTGTTCTCCGCCCTTTTTTAATAAGTATGAACGACCTTAAAGTCCTTATTGACATTCATCGTGTGTCCACCCACGTAATACTCTTCGACGAATGGAGTTACAATCAGGCGATGACACGAGCGTTCGAACAGAAATGGGATTTTCGATGAACAATCTGTTGCTCCACAAATGTATAAACAATCATACGTTATATATTTCTTCCAATTGACTGAAATTAATAAATAATTGTTGAATTATGTACTATCGTATAGCTTTAATATTAAGTTTTAGATGTTTGTGAGTATAGTACGTTTGCAATGTATTTTTATCTAAATTAACAAATTAAATTCAGTACAATGTAGACATATAAGAGCAATTCTAAATGTACATTAAACGTAGGTACGCAATTGTAAATATAAACTAAATATACACAAACAAGTATAATATAAATGTACACAAACAATTGAAAATATGAAATAAATCAACATACAGTATGGTAAATATAAAGTAAAGATACATGAACAATTATAAGTATAAATTAAGTTAGATATAAATTAATTTCTATGATATTTTTTCTATGTTTTGAGTGGTATAGTACTCTGTTTTATCGTCCTTGATAGTGCTGCCATCTTGATTGGCGTTCTCGTTCTCCATCTTTCTAGATCCCTTCCGTGACCTCTCATCATTCGATAACTTCTGAATTCCTTAATTATGAAATATTTCTTCTTTAATTACAAAATTTTTATTTTCAAGTTTACAAATGTGACATGTACATTGAGGTCTATAAAATCTTCAGTGATCACTTGATCAGTCCATCATTTAATAAAGCATAATAAATCTTCCAAAAATACCACTCTTTTCCAAAATTATATTCCTCAAAAAATAAAAGTTATAACAAAAAAATATCTTCATTTATAACAAACGTAAGGAAAGCAAACAAATAATTAACCAGCAACGAAAACTTCATAAGCAGTAATAAAAATAAATTACAGAAGTATTCCATCCTGTCACACTCATACTTGAAAAAAACTATCCACACATTTAAAACGGATTCTAACCTGCTCCAAAATATAAAGAATTCCGAAAACCGCTATATGATACAACATTTGTCATAAAACCGTTTGCGTCACGATCTATCGAGCGTTCAAGCACACAGCTACAATTAATTACAAGAATATACTATAAATCATAAGATAATTGTTATTAAATCTGTTCATCGATGCAGATGCATTTCTCGGTTTTTCATTGATTACTCTCGTGATTCACAATGTTTCTTCTTTAAACACACCTCTTAGAATTATTCATCTGCTCTTCATCAAACTCCTACTCGGAATATTATCTCAACTACGTCACGGATTATAATTAACAGACTATTGTTTTTCCACTTGTTTAACAAGACGGTGCAACAAATTTTCCGCCTAATAATCTCGTTGTGCTGTAATTTTTACGCTAAGCTCATAGCGTTACAGATCGTTGCATCAGTCTTGATCTCAAATAATTCCGTTCAGAGAAGCATTGATTATCCCAAAATCCTCCAGGAATGTAGTTCACATTTTTTGGAGAATTCGAGGATTGTGGAATTTGGGAATTTGGGAGTTTGGGAAGTTGGGAATTTTGGATCTTGGGATTCTGGGAATTTAGGGACATGAGGATTTGGGGTCATGGGGATCTGGGGACATGAGGATTTGGGGTCATAGGGATCTGGGGACATGAGGATTTGAGGACATGTGGACTTTGGGACATGTGGATTTGGGGGCATGTGGATTTGAGGGCATGTGGATTTGAGGACATGTGGATTTTGGGACAAGTGGATTTTAGGACATGTGGATTTGGGAACATGTAGTTTTGGGGACATGTGGATTTGGAAACATGTGGATTTGGGGACATGTGGATTTTGGGACATGTGGATTTGGGGACATGTGGATTTAGGGACATGTGGGTTTGGGCACATGTGGATTTTGGGACATGTAGATTTAGAGACATGGGGATTTGGGGACATGTGGATTTGAGGACATAGGGATTTGGGAACATAAAGATTTGGGGACATGTGGACTTGAGAACTTGACAATTCAAGAATTTAGTTATTTTAAAATATGTAGTCATAAAAAGTTAGAATTCTGAGAATCGGATACTTGAAATTCTGTCAGTATAAGAATGTGGGGATTTCAATATATGAAATTATGGAAATATAAGACTTTCAGAATTAAATACTTGAGAATTGAGAGACTTAAGTGCTTCTCTGAATCAAACAATTAATTCCTCATAAACCTCGTAAAAAATAATATTTTTGGAATATTATTCCATATGAATAATATGAATACTGCAATTTGAGTCGTGTATCTTCAAGAATGAAAGAACTATCTCGTAACAGTTAATAAGGCACCCTATACATGAATCACTATCAAAAGAGGATCAATACAGTTTACATAACAAAGTTTTCCAGGAATCGCAATGAGAACTCGCTCGATTTTCTGTCAACAACAATTTCACCATTTTGCATAAAAATTGGATAGGGTGTTGTAACTTAACCATACGCGAAAAACAAACGATTCTGCATAAATCCTTTATCGTTGGTAAGATAAATTTCTTGATACTGTAAGATCGACTGACGCTGTCGGGGAATACCCAATCGCGAAAGTTGATTACCTTCTGCGCATTAAACCATGCTGAATGCTTTGGACATCAAGCTTGTTCCCTTTTGCACGGACGTTTACCGTGTATGAAGGTGAAGAGTACTATAGTTACGTCTGCCTCCAACGAGTTCAATGTCAAGCGTAACGTACCTGGAAAGCTACGTTCAAGAATCAAAGAGTAATCTTAGTTCATTCTTTTTTTTGTTCTCAAGCTTCCAAATTACTGTATTCCCAAATTCTCACATTCCCCAATTCCTACATTCCCCAATTCCTACATTCCCCAATTCCCATATTCCCAATTCCCACCTTCCCCAATTCCCACCTTCCCCAATTCCCACATTCCCTAATTCCCACCATTCCCAATTCCCACTTTCCCCAATTCCCACCTTCTCCAATTCCCACCTTCCCCAATTCCCACCTTCCCCAATTCCCACCTTCCCCAATTCCCACCTTCCCCAATTCCCACATTCCCTAATTCCCACCTTCCCCAATTCCCACCTTCCCCAATTCCCACCTTCTCCAATTCCCACCTTCCCCAATTCCCACATTCTCCAACTGCCACATTCCCCAATTACTACATTCCCCAATTCCCACAACCCCCAATTCTCACATTCCCCGATTCCCACATTCCCCAATTCCCACATTCCCCAATTCCCACATCCCCCAATTCTCACATTCCCCAATTCTCACATTTCCCAATTCCCACATTTCCCAATTCACAAATTCCACAATTCACACATTCCCCAATTCCCACATTCCCCAATTCCCACATTCCCCAATTCCCACATTCCCCAATTCCCACATTCCCCAATTCCCACATTCCCCAATTCCCACATTCCCCAATTCCCACATTCCCCAATTCCCACATTCCCCAATTCCCACATTCCCCAATCCCACATTTCCCAATTCCCACATTCCCAAGTTCTCCAATTCTGCAAGTTTCAAATTTTCAAGTTCCCAAAATCCCAAATTCCAAGTTTCAAAATTCCTAAATTCCCAAGTTCTCAAATCCCAATGTCTCGTATTACGCCACAAAGTCCTAAATTTGCACATCTTCATATTTTCAAATTCCTAAACTTCAAAACCCCTAAATCTTCCAATTCCCAAAGTGCCAAACTTCCCAACTTACAAAATTCAACATTTTTAAACTTTCCCTTAAAAAAGTCAACGTAACCCTCTCAAACTATACATATACAGAATGATTCAAAAAAGAAATATTCCATACAGGAATTTCACCTATTCCACATTAAAATGCACTTATTCTATGTTCACTTTCTTTGTCTTCTTTGAAGGTCATCTGATGTGCAATTTCATTTCCCTAACTAGAACTTACAATTTTTTCTTTTCTTCACACACTCTTGTTCTATGTTCCCAAATCCTCAAATAAAATTTGAAAAATTTGCTATAAAAATATCTTGTATGTAAAAGTTCATCTGCACATGTGTAAATAAAATAATTTTTAAACTCTTTCCACTCGTACACAAAATCATCATGTAAAACACTTGTTACAACAAAAGGAAACACGTGTTATCGGAATCGATCGTACACGTCATCTTTCATTGTAATCAATCGTGAGCATCATAAAGACCCGATGGAAATTTGTGTTATGTTTCATCGTGTTTACTAAAAGCGTGTACAATCGTTTCCGTGAAAATTGCACGAAAGACAGAAATTTGCGGGTTGCCACCCGATAATTAATAAACCGCAAGATTATCGGTTATACGAACCTATTCGTCGATGGATTTATTCAGAAACTGTGAAATGTTTGTTTAACCGTCCTTAGGCACCATTTTGAAGCGTCTACGAAACGATAGCAGATGAGCGGCTTCAATTATCTATAATCGATTGTTGCACCACGTGCAACAGGATGTAAGAACAATTACGATTCGATTTATTGATTATTACTTGTGAGTAATGCCAGACGTACTTTTTCATTATTGACACTAACAATGAATCGAAATCGAATTTGTGTTTTACACCGTTTCAATAACTGAGTCATTGATTCTTATTATTATCGCATTATTCACTCATTCGTTATATCGCATAATTAGTTGTTTTTCATTTAAGTCATAAAATTGGTACGCTTGAATTTTGGGACTTTAGGAACTTTAGGTACTTTAGGAACTTTGAGGACTTTAGTGATTTTAGGGACTTTTGGGAGTTTAGGGACATGAGAGACTATAGTGATTCTAGGAACATTAGGGTCTTTAGGGACTTTAGGGACATTAGAGACTGTAGTGATTTTATGGTCTTTAGGGGCTTTAGGGATTTTAGGGACTTTAGGGACTTTAGGGACTTTAGGGACTTTAGGAACATTAGAGACTGTAGTGATTTTAGGGACTTTAGGCACATTAGGGACATTAGAGACTTTAGTGATTTTGGGGACTTTAGGGGCTTTAGGGATTTTGGAGACTTTAGAGACATTAGAGACTTTAGAATTTTGTAGTTTTGCAATGTTGGGATTTTTAACACTATTTGACTTTGAAATTTTGGGATTTTGAACCTTTGGGATATTGAACACTATTTGACTTTGGAATTTTGGGATTTTGGAATTCTCGGAATTTGAGAATTTTGGGACTTTGGAATTTTGGGACAAATTTCAGTTTCCAAATTGATATATCTCCAACTTCTCAAGCTTTTATGTTCCCAAGTCTCTAGATTCTAAAATTCTTAGATTTACAAATTTTGAAATGCCCAATTCTCAAACCATAATCAATGAATTATTGTCCTTACCTGTCTGTATCCCTAGGTCCCAACATTTCATGATCCATATATCCTCAGATTTCTATATACCTATATCTCCACTTCCTGAAATTCCTTCATATCTCTAGAACCTCTATATCCCCATATCTCTTCAGTCTGTATATTCCCATGTCTCTAGGATATATGGACCTATAACTACATATTCCAAATATTTTATTACAAACATCATAATACTTTAAAATACTTTTAATGTATGCTGCAAAATTTTCAATCATTAAATTTCAATTATTATGCGACAGAATAATTCGAGACAAGAAAACGTAACGTTGAAAATTATCAGTCGAAAACTCAAATACGTAATAGCTAAGTTCTATCGTTGTTTCTGACAAAAGGTATGTACCATCCGTGAAGTAACGAGATTTCTGAACGAGAATTAATAGGTCAATTGAAACAAGAAAACATCGTTTCAAAATTAATTTCCACAAAAGCAACGGAGCGTGAAGTTTTTCACACGTCGCAGACGTGCAAGTGTCAAAACCGCGGCAACAAACGGAAGTGGACGGGCACGAATGCTATATAAGAGGACGAGCCAACCAATTGACTCAGTCATTCTCTCAGAAACTACGACACCGACAGGATCGATTTCAATTCGCGCGTTCCACAGTGACAAACAAGCATACGTTTTTTTTGCATCTTCGTTTCGTCTCTTTCTCCAACGGTGAACCTTAACCGGTCGTCGACAAAATGGACGTCAAACTTTTGACGTTGCTGTTGTTCGTCTGCGTCGCAAGTTCGACCGCGGAGTTTCGTTCGCCTTTTTTCAGGACGCGACGAAGTGAGTAAATAGAAAGAGATAGTTTCTTTTTCCTTTACCGATACGCAGAATGCTTCTTCATGAACATTGACTCCTTTTGTCCCCGTCGGTTTTGTTGTTACACGTGTATGCATGTCTAACTAAAGTTTAACAATCAAGTAATTACCAAGTAATCGATTTAACCTTACGTTATCTTTGTCGCGAAATGTACATTATTCGATACTTTTATGATGTTAAACAAACCTTTGATCGGTTTTGTGACCATAAGTTAAACGTACTTGAATAATTTTTTTACTGTGGTAAATTAATTAGAAGAAATTACTTTCGGTGAATTAATTATATTTATTTTTAATACACAGTAGAGGATATCAATGATCATTTACAAATTTATACTTGAACAATTAAAAGATAATATAGAAATGTTATTTTAAGTAGAATCATTGTTGTGAATAAATATAAAGAATTTGAGGAGTGAACATTAACTACTTTTGGTTTTATATTGTGTAATATGAGGTTTATTAACAATCACCTAATAATTTAAATGTAGATGAATGATTAAAGGAAATTGTAAAGAAAAATAATATTTTATATAGAATTATTATTATAACATATTCTAGACATGAAATTTAATTGTTGAAAATTATCTACTGATATTTTTAACCTATTGAAATGTAACAAGGATCATCAATGACCCTTATAAAGTTAGGTATAATCAATAATTAATATTCTTACTATTCTTCAAAATTCAGAAATTTGTAATCTAAAAATTAACAATTTTTCTTTACATTTTAAATATAACGAGGTTACTACTGATCTTCCATAACATTAAATATACTTATATAATTAAGGAGAAATAATAAACAAATATTATCTTGAAATATTATTTACCCAGTATAAACAAATATCTTGAAATATCTACCTAAAATAATATTTATAATATAATATAAGGTAGCAAACTGAAATTTTGAAATTTGCAATTTGAGAATAAATTACAATTATCTTTAATGCGCAATTAAAACACAGCATTTAACGAGTTAACCTTTCAAACGAAAAGAGTAAAGAGTTCCTTTTTTACTCGCACTTCAGTGATTCAGTCTGTAAACCTGTTGACGAAAACTAGTAATTATGCAAAAATCTACAACACGCGTATAAACATGTAATTCTATTACAAAGTGCATGTCAGTTAGGCTTTCCCATTTACGCGATAACATAATTGCTTCTGAGGAATATCCTATCAATGTTTTGAGATATGAATGGTGACTAGCTACGAAAAAATGTGCATATGTGACAGAAGGTTGGATAGCATGATTTATGACGCACGTCACGTTATTTTTGAAAAAAACTGTTTTCTATTCGTGTTACTCGTTCGGTAACAAACTATGTAACAGAATCTATTCATAATTCTGAAGGAGATATTGAATATTTCGTACGTGATGTTCTTCAAGTATTTACTTATCTATTTACGTACATTATTTATCATAAACGTTATTTCTCAAGTATTTACTTGTTATGTATATTACTTACTATTGATGCAATATTTATTTATTTACGTATATTGCTTGAAAATATATATCAGTACATAGCAATTGACATACACAAAATATCATTATATTTTCACGTCACAAGGTTAACTAATAAATTTTTGTTCAAAATAGTACGCTCTTAATAAAAAAAACCAAGTAATAAAATATTGTTATATCGACTGAAAACTACTATTGCATTAAACAAAGGCTAAAAAATTACCATTTACAGTATTTGCAATAAATTTTCATTGAGTGAAATTTTGTTCTTGAAGATTAAAAGGAGTTGAAAATTTAAGAACACAATGATGTCATGGTTTTATAACGCAGAATAACGGAAGATTAACGAAATATTTTATCACCGATGTTGCGTATAATAAGCATGATTCATTTGAATCGTTCTTCGACCTTTTCAAGGACGATAATCAGCGACTGCCATTTACAAGGAAACCATTTTACGTTGAGTACCCCAAGGATACAAAGAATTATATACAACAATAAGTTATGTAATCGCTAATCGGGTGTTTAAATTCCGGGAATGATTATGAAACAATGTGCACCCACGAAACCCTTGTAGACCAGTCACTAGGTCTATTTAGACCGTTTTCTAGATAAACGAGGAAAAATGACCACTGCACAAATAAATTTGTATTTACATTAATTGATAAATGTAACAATAGAAGTTATAAATTAAATAAATTTCATTTATAAATTAAATAGTTGGAGGACAATTTAGAAATGTCAGATGTTTTATATATCTTGCAAACTTTATAAACGTAATATTGTTCAACCTCAATTACGTACATAACCTATAATTTTCTTATATCATCTCTATGTTCAAACAAAGTAGTCTATAAAATTTAAGACATCGGTCGCAAATAGAAACTATTTATACTTTTCGCGTTATTCGACTATTTTATTATTCATGTAGTTGAGTAATAAAGTATAAGGAAAAGATACGAATGGGTTTGACCCACTGACGAGTTAAGAAATCCGCAAACCTCGGAGTTAATGAATTTTGGAAAAGGTAAACGTTTCTGTCGATAACAAAAAGTTTCAGAAACCTTAAGAAACTGCCATTGAAACAGGTCTGAGTTATTTATCGAACGTCTATACATATGTATGTTCTTCCGTAGAATTAAAAAAGAAACGAGAATTGATATTCTAAACCGGATTATCCAAACAAAAAAGAGATAACACGATATTTTAATTTGTCAAAAAATGTGAATAAGTATTTGTAGATTTTTTGTTTGTTTATTGTGGTCGATGACGTTTGTGCGAATTGAGAATTGGTAGAAAATTTGAGGCAATTAGAAAGATATGAAGTTGTATCATCGTGAATGATTCAGACACTTCCCGAGCTCAAGGTGATCATTTTATAATTACACGCAAAGATCAGTGAGTTTGGAAAATACCAGCTTTTCGCGGGAAATTTGAATTTGAAGTTTGCACTGTACTTTCGGTTTAATACACGTGTCATTTTAATGTAGACAGTGAATATTTTATACGAGTAATTATGACTTAATAATTTTAAAATATTATCTTGAATTTGTAATCAAAGTAAAAATAGCGATGAAAACTTTGAATTAGTTTTCCAAGTTAGAATGATATAGGTATGTATTTCAGGAAATTAAGTAGCAAACAATTCATAGCTCATGACTGATAATATTGCAACTATAATAATATTGCAAATTATGCAATTAGACAACGTGAAATTTATTATTGATAACAAATGTTCATTTTTATTTTAAAATTATACTCGAAAATATGAAACTTGGCAACAAATAGTCGATGATATTATCAGTTTAAAAAATGCAATTATCATTTAATGTCAATTGCAATTATAACAAATTTAAATTAGATGGTAACATAAAATATATTTATAACTTTCATTTAAAAATTAAGAAGATACACGAAATATTTTGAACAGAAAATTTAATAATTAATATTACAGTATATGTATCTGACAAATAAATCCGTGTCCATTCATAGAAAAAATTAAATTTAATCAAAGATTGATTAAAAAAATATGAATTCTCTCTTCAAGGTTAACAAGATATAGGAACATAAATTTGAAAAGTCGTATAATAGCATCGAAGAGTATAATAATCGATTGCCGTATAATTTCTGCATGTTGAGATATCGTACAGAAGCGGAAGATTTTTCCAGCCGCGATAACATGATCGATAATCGATATTCCTAAGTGTACATAACGTCAACTACTATTCATGCAACGCATTCTTCTTTGCATGTAAATGTTCATTAATACGTTGCTGTGCAAAGATAATTTGTCGACGTTTGTGAACCATGACCTCGTTTCGTTTTTACCTTGACCTCTACCGAGATACTTTCTACTTCCTTTGCTTCTGTTTTATTTCCTGCTGCGTCGTGGCGACTATATTTCACGATAATAAATCAGAAATTGTTTCAAATGAAATTCACCGCAACAAATGATTTGACAATTCGTTTGAAATTAAATACACAGTAAATTTGTTTGAAAATTCATTTACAAAAAATGAAAAGTTAAATACCATTGAATGATTCGTTATGAAATCGCACATGTTTACATTTATTTTAAGCAGACTTACGCGGAATTTCCTCGTTTACGAAACGGATGTTAATACGAAAATTTCGTTTCAATTTGACCTTGGCAAATTCCTTATTCGTCTTCTGTTTATATAGCATCACTTTCCAAAGTATAGTATAGTACGTTATGTCTGCGAGAATTGTTGTGAAACTTTAATGGATTCTGTTTATACACTATTAGTATAAAGTCAAAGTTTTTAAACACCAAGATATAAAATAATTATGTTTACGAACATTCTTCAAATGCAGTACTTCATTTAGTATATTTGATAGTAACTTTTAAAAACTATATGTAGGATGGTTCATCTTAATAACTTTAATCCTAACAAATAATTTTATTGAAAGAAGACGTATTTCTTAAAAAGAAGTGCTAAGAAGAAAAGTTGTTCACTTTGAAAGACGCTCAGACGCTATGACATCATCTTGACCTCGAGTGACACTGCAAGGTTATATTTTTCAAATGTAAAATAACAACGTACTTGAATGATTTGTAACTGAGAAAATTTTGCATAAGAAAGTATGTTTCATGTATAGAAAGCAATAATTCTGCGAGTAGCAAAAAAATGTGGAAAACAACTTCAGGTTAAAAGAATAAACAATAAATAGATGTTCAAGAATGTTAACAATGAGTAAACGTATGACCTTTACAAGATTACTCGAGGTTGAGTTGATGTCACTATCCTTTAGCTTCTGAAAGTGACGAAGTTAACGCTTCTTAGCACCTTTTCCAAGAAACAGATTCTCTGGAAATTCTCCTGTTAGAACTGAAATGAACATTTTAAACTTTTGCTAAGAAAATATTACTGTACTTTATATAAATATAATAAAATAATTAGGTTATTAGGATTAAATTGTACAATTGCACTTCCTAGCAGTAACGTATTAGTTCTAAGCCTCCATCTTTCATCCGAGAACGATTTCTTTCTCATAAAGTAATTAAATTTTGAAGAGTTTTATGAGAACTAAATAAAAATAATTTGTATTTAACTCTTAAATATAAAAACTACAAAAGTGCACAATTCCCTTCAAAACTTAATTACGGTTAAAAAGGATTGTTCAAATCGGCTGAAAAATTAATTGTCCACAAGTAAGTACTCTTTCGTACCAGCGTCCATGGGCATATTTGCCCATAACTACATAACCTTGTCTGCATGTTCTGTCTCCGAACTTTCGAACCACGAAACGAACCAGCATCCGAAGAAACAAGGAAATCATCAATGTTAACGTGTATGTCCAATATTTAATACGCAAGTGTCTCGTACAATGCATGCAACTCGAAGTAACCTCCTAAAACCAAAGACCTAAAAACGCATGCCAACAGTAACAGGAATGTGTACGAACCCAGTGACGTGTTTTACCGAGAACTGCTAACCGAACGAAAAATGGTATTTTGTTTCTTTTCGCCTGCAAAGATGATGGATCGTTAGAAAGTGTCACGCTCCATGGCAGAATATCTCCGACCTTGTGGCGGCTGAAGCGGGAGACCGACAGTTTGGAGGATACGGAAACGGAGGAAACAGATTCCACTGAGTCCACCACGGACCCCACGACGGTCTCTCCGCGCAACAAGAAGAAGAAACCAGATCCCACGACTCCAAAGCCTACCAGTTCAACGACCCCGCCCACGATCAAACCTCCTAAGCCTAGGAGGCGAATAAAGACGACAACTACTACCGAACCGACACCCGAATCGGAGTCCACAACGGCCCGACCTTCGACCAAACCTCCTAAGCCTAAGAGACGAGTAAAGACAACAACAACTACCGAACCTACACCCGAGTCGGAGTCCACAACGGTCGAGCCTACGACCAAACCTCCTAAGCCTAAGAGACGAGTAAAGACAACAACAACTACCGAACCTACACCCGAGTCGGAGTCCACAACGGTCGAGCCTACGACCAAACCTCCTAAGCCTAAGAGACGAACAAAGACAACTACAACTACTCCCAAACCCACAACGCCTGAACCAGATTCCCCAGAAGATAGTGACTCTACGCCCGAACCAGATTCTGAAGAAGACAGTGATACGACACCTAAGCCAGATTCTGAAGAGGATACTGACACAACGCCTGAGCCAGATTCTGAAGAAGATAGTAGCACAACACCTAAGCCAGACTCTGAGGAAGATAGTGATACGACACCCAAGCCGGACTCTGAAGAGGATGATGATACAACACCTGAGCCAGAGTCTGAAGAAGATAGTAGCACAACACCTAAGCCAGACTCTGAGGAAGATAGTGATACGACACCCAAGCCGGATTCTGAAGAAGATGATGACACAACACCTGAGCCAGAGTCTGAAGAAGACAGTGACACAACACCTAAGCCAGAGTCTGAAGAAGATGATGACACAACACCTAAGCCAGAGTCTGAAGAAGATGATGATACAACACCTAAGCCAGAGTCTGAAGAAGATGATGATACGCCTAAACCAGATTCTGAAGAAGATGATGACACAACACCTAAGCCAGAGTCTGAAGAAGATGATGATACAACACCTAAGCCAGAGTCTGAAGAAGATGATGATACGCCTAAACCAGATTCTGAAGAAGATGATGACACAACACCTAAGCCAGAGTCTGAAGAAGATGATGATACAACGCCTAAACCAGAGTCTGAAGAAGATGATGATACAACGCCTAAACCAGATTCTGAAGAAGATGATGATTCAACACCCAAACCAGATTCTGAAGAAGACGATAACACAACGCCTGAACCAGAGTCTGAAGAAGATGATGACGCAACGCCTGAGCCAGATTCTCCAGAGGACAGTGACACGACGCCTAAACCTAGCAAGCCTAAACCTAAGCCTGCATCTAATAAGCCCAAGTCACCCAAACCAACACCCAAACCTAAGACTCCTTCTAACAAACCTTCGCCGAAACGATCGTCTCCATCCGATAAACCTCCCAAACGAGAGCAACCGAAACCACCTAAAAAGCCTGCATCGCCCAAACGAAAGCCCAGTTCTGATCCAAGCGACAAACCGTCGTCTCCCAAATCGAAGCCATCGACCTCTAGCCCGCCTAACAAACCTGCATCGCCAAAACGAGCTCCCACGTCTTCCAATCCACCTCGCAAACCTTCGCCCAAACAGACATCTACACCTAAACCCAGCGAATCCAAACCCACGACGCCGAAGAAGCCGAGCGACTCGTCATTGCCTTCGTTCGATGCTCGTTTCGGACCATTCGACGACGAATTTGGACCATCTGTAGACATGCCTGAAGAGGCCACTCAGAAACCTATGTCAGGACCGAATCCTACGACAGGACCGAATCCTACGACAGGATCGAATCCTATGTCAGGACCGAATCCTATGTCAGGATCGAATCCTATGACAGGACCGAATCCTATGTCAGGACCGAATCCTATGTCAGGACCGAATCCTATGTCAGGATCGAATCCTATGACAGGACCGAATCCTATGTCAGATCCGAATCTAATAATATCTACAAATCCTATAAATCTTCCACCCTTCACGTTCCCTTCGTTCGACAATCCCGCTGCATTCATGCCATTTAATCCGTACACTTTCTTCAATCCTTACGGTTATCCTAACCCTAATTCCATACCAAATCCGGGTAACTATGAGGCGCCTGGATCAAACGATGGAGGAGCTGGAGCTGCTGGAGCGTTCGCTTCGGCTTCTGCCTCTGCCTCTTCGTCCGCTGGAGCTTCCGATGCTAGTTATAACAATCCGATGTCTTTTAGTTATGGCGGAGGATTCGGTGAAAGCTTATCCAACATAGCCAACACGGCCAACGAACCAAATATGGTTAACCCGGAGATACCCCAGTTTGGAGGAGGTAATGTTTTGTGAAAGGACACGCTTGAGTTCGGAACTGTTTGTCTGCAGGATTGTCAAGTGGATGTACTGTGATGATTTAAATGTTGAGATTATTGATAGGGTTGCTATTGTTATAATAATAACAATAAATAGCGATGGATTTCAGATTAGGGCAGGTCTGAGTCACAACCCAGAAGATCGTGAGAACATGAGAAGGAGATCATGAGATCTTCATCTTTTGAGGCACTCTATCATTATTAGGTTTAGGTTTACACCGATAACATCGATTTATGACAATGAAGCTTCTCTTTTTGTGGGTTGAGACCCACTTTCGATTATGATAATTCTTCTTATGGTCATGATGCATGCTAATGATTACTTTTCAAAATCCTAAAGTTTCAAGATTCTCAAAATAAAAAATTTCAGATGTCTGAAATTCCAAAGTCTTAAAATCTCCAAGTCCCTAAGTCCCTATATACCCTAATCCCAATGTACTGGAGTCCCTAAGTCTCTGTGTATCTAAATCTCATAGATCTAAATATAAAAAATTTCAAATCGGGGGGTTAAAAATTTAAAAATCACAAAGTCTCAAAATCCAATATACCTACATTTCTAACATCTCTATATTTTTTTACAGACACACAATTTGATCACAGCTCCTTTGCATTCCCTGGTTACAACTTCCAAGATTTCCAAAAGCAAATGGAGGACAATTTCAAACGTCTTCAAGAGCAGCAACAAGCGTACGTTTAAACTTGCTTCAATTTCTTCCATTTATTAGGACGACATAATCGTTGTTACATAGTACATATATCAGAATAATAATTCTATAATAATTATCTTACATATGTTACTAATACGTGTACATGAATGCTCCATGCAGGATCTTTGACGCCACAAATCGCATTGGCGACGCTGGCTCTATTCCTGGTGCACATACTGCTTTTTCTAGCATCAACTTAGGACCTGAAGGTGGATATCAAGCTGGCGCAATTAATCCGGTAAGTCCCGAAATTTTATACACATGTGATAATCCATGATGATATGATATGTGATGGCACACGTTCGGATCTAAGAACCTACCACCTAGAAATCCAATGTATGCTGATCTAATGCATAGTAATATGTATAACATGTAGTAATCTATCGCTTAGTAATTTAGTAAGTAATAATGCAACGCGTAGTAATGTAGCTTGTAATAATTTAACGAGTAGTAATCTGACGCGTGGTAATCTAGCGTGTAGTAATCTAACGCATGGATATCTAACACGTAGGGATCCAATGTGTGGTTATCTATCGTGTAGTAGTTGAACGATTAAAAGTCCAACGCGTGGAAATTTAACATACAGTAATCTAACGCGTAGTTATCTCGCGTGCAGTAATCTAGCACGTAGTAAAGCGTACAGTAATCGAACGCGTTGTAATCTAACGCGTGAGAATCTAACGCATGGTAGTCTAACGCGTGAATATCTAACACTTGATAGTCTAACGCGTGGTGATCTATCATACAGTAATCTAACGCGTAGTTATCTAACGTGCAGTAATCTAACGCACAATACTCTAACGTGCATTAACTTAACGCGGGGTAATCTAACACACGGAAATTTAACAAGTGGTAATTCAACACGTGAGCATACAACGCGTAGCGATCCAATGCATGGCGATATAACGCGTGGCCATATAATAAAAGTATCGAAAATATTAACGTTGCTAAAATTTTTTTTAACATTTACAGGTTGCACCAGGAGTACAATCAAGATTCGGTGAAGAGCTGCCACCGCCATCTGGAGGAACTTATGGAGTATTCTCAAGTTCGAGTTCCCACAGCATGACCGGACCGGACGGTAAAACCGTCTCCCGCAAAGTTGCAACCACAGGGGTGAATGACAACGGAAAAATTACTTTCCGCACCGTCGAAGAATAAAATATGCCTCCATCGATGGGATTAACACTGACAATCGAATTAACGGAACATGTGCCTTTTTTATTCCTTTTTATAAACAAAGGTCCTCTGTAACTCAGGGTTATAAATAAGATTACTGAGCTTGCCAAATATACTTACATGCTAGATAAATACTCATTTTGTTTAGGTGAAAATCAAAAGGTGAAATAGATATGGTTATCCGTCATTTCGGTGATTGACCAAGTTATCGTAGACCGAGTTTAATGTTAAAGACCAAGGCACATAATTTTTGAGATAAAATAAGTGAATTATTTTAAAGAGCTTAAATTATTAGTGGTAGTTAGTGTACTTATTTAATATGGTAAATATCATTTCTGCACATTAAATTTGATGATATGTCCGACATATTCTGAAATTTCAAAAGGCACGCTATATATTTTTGTTCTCTTATAGCAGTTATCTTTTTATAGAAAGAAGATTCACATAATATTATTGTAATAGAAATTGTATTTAATTAAATTCGACAATGCTTGCAATGTGAAAGCAAAGTTACTTTTTATTAGTTCGAGTAAGTTTTATTAGTTAAGTACCTTCGTTAACCCTTTGTAGGTAAACTGGCTTTTCCAATCTTCATTATTTCACTTTTAGAATATTTATAAAATTGCCGTTTACTTATTAATATTCCTAATAAATTTTACAATCGTTGGTCAGATGTTTAAAATATTTTCTAGTACAATTAATTTAAGGGTCAATAATTCACATTCTACATTGCCTGGGAGTAAAACAATTATAATGTTTTGACGATGAGAAAGAAAACAATTACCGAATAATGGTACGAGATTAATCCGGTTAGTATGCCTCGGCACATTTTCACTGTAAATCGTCGTAACGTAAGTGGGTAAAATTGTAACGTCGCTTTTATTGAAAGGAACCCTCGTGCACGAAAGAGGAAGACACTCAGGGTCAATGAATGACACATGTTGCTCTTTCGACGCGAGAATTACTGCTTTAAAATGCACCCCGCCTCGGCGTATCATCGCATCCAGCACGTGGGGATTAAAGTGGCTTTAAATCCCCCTATTTACATCTATACAGTATTTGCCTAAGCCTCTGTGCAAATGAAGAGACGACGAAGATCATTGAAATTCATTAAAACTCCCTTCTGACATCAATACTCACGACCCTCGCAAATTCCCTGATCGTTCCTCTACTTTCATTCGGAGAAATTGTTAAAAGGTGCAATTGAACGCTCTTTTGAGGGTAACACAATTTCATGAAGTATATTGATTTAAGGAATTTAGAAATTTGGGGATTAGAGGAGGAAGTTGGACTTAGAAATTTAGTAATAATAAATCAATTTTAGCAAACCTGAACTATGTAAATAATAATTGTCATCAGTCAGCTTTAACCCTCTATCAATATTAAAATTCCTTTCATCAATCAATTTCATTAATCCAAGTTGTATTAATAATAAAAGTTACAATAAATACGTTATCTTCACCACTAGCACATCCACTTACAGTTCCGAGCAATTTACACTAATTAAACAATTAATCTTAGTACTCTGTATGACTAACAATAAAAATTACAATAAATATACTAACTTGAATACTACCATAAACTTCATGTTACACTATCTACACATCTGTACACATAACAGTAACAATCAATGATAAAATTATAAAAAGATTCGAGAATAGTGTAACAAAGACACGTAGTAAATAATTTACAACTCCTCGAGATTCTTAGTCGGCAGAAAATTAGACGTAGAGGTCATCCGTCATTTTAAACAAGACGTCAGGGACGACGCCATTAATTTTGTCACCCGATGTTCCCGGCACGGGGTGCACAAATTACAAGACTCGTTTACGAGGCGATATCTCACGATTTGATAAACGGTTTCCGAGAAAACAAAAACTCTTTTGGCGCCGTGTTCTCCCTCCTCGGGTTCTGTTGCTTCAACCAGCCTGGAGGAATCGCCGAAAATAGCTCGCTCGTAGAGTCTCGTTGCAGCCACCGTCGCGAAAGAAGAGATGTTCACAAGGAACGGGTAACAGCAACATCGTTTATCAGTCAATTTATTGTTATCATAACGTCCGTGATTTGTACATTATATCGTTCTTCACTGACCCCTCTCGTTTATTTATATACACAATTCGAGTCCTTGTTCGTATTTATAATTAACGTGGATGCGTATATGTATGTACAAAAGTAGAAAAATTGGCACACTCGAAACACACACGTGGCAAGCGAAGAACATATCACATCAGTCGACAAATTTCGAACAATACGTTCGATCGGTGGAACCTTCCTGAGTACAAAATTGGCAGTTCACGCAGGTTTTGGCAGTTTTTCTTATGGACAGTTCATTGATTACATCTTCTATAGGGGACATTCAACTTTACAGTCAAAATGGAAGCTAATATATTACATGTGTCGGTTCTAAAGACGCTTAACGATTAAAATTACGCGTGG
Source organism: Megachile willughbiella (assembly GCA_945859595.2). Lineage (NCBI taxonomy): Eukaryota > Metazoa > Arthropoda > Insecta > Hymenoptera > Megachilidae > Megachile > Megachile willughbiella. The sequence goes on along the minus strand of OX243795.1, from coordinate 17,434,722 downwards.
TCTTGTACAATCGGATGCAAGGTTTATAGAATTTGCGAGATTTTAAATTGGTCATCTAGTTCTACAATTTTTTGGTTTTGGGGTATTTGAAGCTTTAAATATTCAAATTTACATACAAATCCCTAACTTCCTAATTTCTTAAATCATTAAGTTCTTAAATCTTTGTGATTATAAAATCCCTAAAAAATTGTCAAATCTCCAAATTCCTAAATTCCCAAATTGACAAATGTCAAATTCCCAAGTGCCTAAAACCTTAAATTCCCAAATTCTAAAATTCCCAAGTGCCCAAATCCTTAAACTCTCAAATTCTCATATCCTTAAATGTCAAATTTTCAAATGCCTAAATCCTTCAATTCCCAAATTCCCAAGACCCCAAATCCCTAAATCCCTAAATCTTCATATCTCCAAATCCCCATATGTCCCTAAATCCCCAAATCCCCAAATTTAAAAATGTCAAATCTCCAAATCCCCAAATAAAAAACATTGCAAACAGCATCAACCGGCAAAATAAATAGTGGCGATATATCAAGTATTGCACCCAATTGTACTGAACAGTGACCACTTACACGCATCGCTATAACTACAATGTAGAAGACTTGTATATCTATTTTTCTACAAAATAAGGAACTACATACTTTCTAGTCAGGTCAAATATTTACTCGACTTTAAAAATGACTTTCTTTAAGTACTACTATTATGTACACGTACTCCCGGCACTTTTCGCTGCCATGTTTTTTTTTATACATCGTTAAGGATTGTTCGTTTAAACGTATCTGGTCAATTGAGTATGAAAATCTTGAAGACAAACGATCAGCTGACTAAACGTCGGTCTCTCGTCCGCGGACATCGCCCAACAATAAGCCATCACTGCGAACAACTCGTCGGGACAATTTATTGGCTGGGCCAATCTATATCCATCTCGGAGATAGGAAGCCATTTCGAATGCATCAACTTCCACGTATGGTTGCTGTGCCAGCGTTGTTAGCTCCCATAACAGAACACCGAATGCCCACTGAAAAATCAAATCAATTTTCATTAATTCATTGCTTCGGTATATATTTCACTTTTTATTCTGATGTATAGGGTGAGACATTTTTTTTTTCATTAAGTCTTCAAACTTCACTTATTAGATTTCAAATTTTTTAGTTACTTTTAATATTACACTTATTTTTAAACTTCTAGATGATCAAATACTCTGTTTTCAAATGATGAAATTTATAAATAAATATTTGAACAAATTTATTAAATCAAACTTAATACCTTGTTGACTGATATCAAACATTAACGGCAGTAATTATTGACAACATTAATAATAATGTTAATAATAATTATTGACAAAAGTTCTCAAATAAAAATTTTTAAGTAATCTCTAACACTAGAGGAAATATGAAATTACTAGAGGAGAGATGAAAAGTATCGATCAAAATATTAAGTACAATTTCTAGATGGAAATTTACTCACCACATCGGAAGCAGTGCTGAACGTTTTATTGAGTAAACTTTCAATGGCGAGCCACTTAATGGGACGATTTTCATTGTCACCAAGACAATGATAATCTTGGGGGAACAGGTCTCTGGCCAGAGCATTGTCCGTGATTTGAACCCTCAGATCATCGTCGACGCTAATAAAATCCAAAGAGCGCTCGTTAAACGTCTTGAATGCGTACTCGAGCGCTGATACGAATAAAGCAATCGCGGAGTTGCTTTAAATCTGTCGAGTGTTTCGCGAGTTAACACGCAAAAACTAGCTTAAAAGCGCATTAAACTGTATTGGAGCAATCTCGGTGAGAAAAAGCAGTGTTGCTCGTAATTACTCACGAAACAGCATCTTTATTGCTAATTAAAGCCGCGCGGTCAATTAATTTCGTAATGAAATGTTACGACTTTGGGTTTCGAGTGTACAGCGGATCTTCTCTAGGGAAAATGGCGGGGTACGGGAAAAATATTTGTCGGTGATTTTTGGTAATTTCTGTTTTTAGAAATTTGGAGGGTGGGAAGATGGAAACTAGGAATTTGGAACTTTGGGATTTGGGGATTTCGGGGTTTAGGAATTTGGGGATTTTGGAATTTGGGGATTTTGGAATTTGGGGATTTAGGGATTTGGGGATTTAGGAATTTTGAAATTTAGGGATTTTGGGATTTAGGGATGTGGGGGTTTAGGAATTTGGAAATTTGGAGATTTGGTGATTTTGGAATTTGGGGATTTAGGAATTTTGAAATTTGGAGATTTGGGGATTTTGGGATTTAGGGATGTGGGGATTTAGGAATCTGGGAATTTGGAGATTTGGGGATTTTGGAATTTGGAAACTTAAGGATTTGGGAATTTGGAGATTTTGGGAATTTGGAGATTTGAGAATTTGAGGATTTGTGAATTTGCAGATTTGGAAATTTGGAGTCCTAGGGATTTGGGAATTTAGAGATTTAGGGATTTGGGAATTTGGAAATTTAGTAATTTAGAAGTTTAGGGATTTGAGAATGTGGGGATTTGGGAATATGAAGATTTGGGATTTTGGAAAATTGAAATTTGGGTTTTGGAAAATTCGGAATTTAACAAATTTATAACACAAAAAATTTGGATAAATAACCTTGAAAATTTAGACCTTGGCAAAGTTAGTATTTCTGAAATTTTGTATCTGGTATATGGCAAATTCCCTCCTGTCTCAAATAGACTTAAGGGTAGTAAATAAAAAATAAAAATATGGCAAATGTGTGATCATGCAACTTGTTGATATTATTATACTTACACGCAATTTCTAGCAGCTAAATCTCTGTGTACCAGTCTTTTCCTATGAAGATATTGGACTCCTTTAGCAGCTTGAAGTGCCATTTCTACGACTTCTTGCGTGGTTAGTGCTCGTGGTGGACCTTCGCTGCTTAACTTGCACCTCAGCAAGAACCTTTTCATATTCTTATAACCAGTGTGAGGGTACAAGAGGAAAGGTGCGCTTCTGTCCTCGATAGAAACACCCAAAACGGGTAGCAAGGCTGGATGACTCAAACCGTATAACGCTAAACCTTCTCGTAACAGGAGAGCAACCTTCGAATGCAAATTGGGCAACTTCACAATTTTTTATTTTCCATACTTTTCTCTAAAACTCTAAAAATCCAAATATCTAAAAAGCTACATTTCTAAAACTACACTACTTCCAAAAACTTAAAATCCCAAAAGTCTGAAAGACCTAAAAATTTAATAATCGAAAAATCAAAAAGTGTAAAAAGCTAAAAATCTAAAAACCAAAAAATTAAAAACTGCAAAATCTTGAAAATAAAACTCCCCACACTTTAATAATTATAAACAATATATTTCCACCCCAAACAATTAGAATCCGCACAAAATAAAATACGAGCAACGAAAGTGTTCGTACAACAGTGTATGAATGACATACGAGGGAAAAGATCATTACTCACTTGCGATTGTGATGCATGCTCGGCAGCAGTTTTCACTAGGACATCCCTCGGGGAAGACGCACCCTCTTCATGATAACTGCCTCTATACACGCGACCAAATGTGCCCTCCATTTCGATGCTGAGAAGGCGTACCCTGCATCTGTAACAAGTACAAAACATAATTATAATTCAGTCTTCGTGACTCGTGTATCCGCGAAACCACTATGTAATTATTCTATACGGACATCCAATATCTTGTTGCACGAAATTACTGGCTGATTAACTGTTAGGTACAGTTTTCGGAATTGAAAGGTTGTTAACACGTTGCAAATTTGAGCGAAGATAAGTATAATGTTAGGGCGAAGGAAATGGTGTTCGATTCTTTGTAGCAGGACTTGGGTTAATGTTTAGTATTAGCGTTGACAGTAGCATTTGGTATTCGTGTTAATTTGGGGTTGGTATGAGGACGATGTTAGGATTAGTATTTGAACAACATAAAATGGTGTTCGATTCTTTGTAGTTGTGGGAATTAGTATTAGTATTAGACTAATTAGTGTATAATACTAATAGTGTTAGTATCAGTATCACTAATTTAGTTAGTATCACTAACCTAATACTAATAGTGTTAGTATCAGTATTAGCGTTGATACTAGCATTAGTAGTTATTAGTGACTAGTATTTATGTTAATACGAAGATTAGTGTTAGTATTAGTAGTCATAATAGAATTAATATTTATGTTAATAGTAAGATTAGTGCTATTACTAATATTAGTGATAATATTAGCATTAACAGCATTTCAGTGTCAGTGTTAGTACTGATACTTGATTTTGTCAACACACTCATGTTGTTAGTATTAATGCCAACAAAAGATGTACTGATAACACTTCCACTACAATTACTGATATTAGCGTTGATACTAAATTACCATTAGCATTAGTATTAGCCTTGATACCGAATTAGCGTTGATACTAAATTACCATTAGCATTAGTACTAGTCTTGAAACCGAATTAGCGTTGATACTAAATTACCATTAGTATTAGTATAAGCCTTGATACCGAATTAGCGTTGATACTAAATTACCATTAGCATTAGTACTAGTCTTGAAACCGAATTAGCGTTGATACTAAATTACCATTAGCATTAGTATTCGCCTTGATACCGAATTAGCGTTAGTATTAGTATCAAGTACCTTTGAACCGTGATCTCCTGAATTCTCTCATGTAACTCTCGACTAGGTCGATCATCCAATCTCCTGTACGTCGAAGTAGATGTCGCAGAAGTAGGTGGAGGTGTTTCAGGTGACAAAAATGTCTGTGCAGGTCCAACTCCTGTCCCTCTTTCCACACTGCACGCTGAACTAAGACCTCTGGACTCTCTATAAAAACATATTGTGCACATTACATAGCACATTCATTCCATATATACTACCTTCAAAAGTTTCTCAAAAATGATACGCGAGGAGAAACTCGTTAAAGTTTTAGTGTTAGTTAAAGAAATCAAAATTTCAAACTATTCATATATTTACATCTTGACATAAAATGTATTTGTTTATAACATCTTACAGTTGTTTATCTATTCAAGTTTAATTGAAAAGAGCAGGAAATAAAAAGAAGAAGTAAAAAGATACTCACTGAAGTGGATCACGATGTCTCCTAGTCTTTTTGTCCCGGACATAGTAAGCAATCACGAGTACAAAGATGGCGGCGATGAAAGCACACGCGCAACCGATCGCGGCGTAAAACACTTGTCCACCGGAAGTTGATCCAGAAGCGGCAACGAGAATCTCTTCAGCTCCGATGTTACTTTTGTCCTTCAAGCAGATTTTCTTCCGTTTGAAGTCCAAGCTGGTGGTGTTCCGTCTCGATGGAGTGGAGACGTTTATTCGAAGGCTTAGGTCGACCTCGGCGTCGTAAGGGCCGCAGTGCAAAGCCAAAGCCCAAGTTTGAAGACCGCCGAATGGTATTTCACCGGCTTGAGATATGTTCAGGGAACTGGTCAAAGCCGACGGATTACTGATATCCACTGTCATTGTGTATGGTAACTGGAAGCATGCATATAATCAAACGTCTGAGTGGATGTACTTGAAGGATTTTATTGAATGATGATTGAAGTGTCTTGTAAAAGGTTCATATGTTTAGCAAATTTTTATGTGAACGACATCAATGGACGATGACTGAAGTGTCTTGTAAAAGGCTCATATTTTCAGCAAATTTTTATGTGAACGACATCAATGCATGATGACTGAAGTGTCGTGTAAAAGGCTCATATTTTTAGCAAATTTTTATATGAACGACATCAATGCATGATGACTGAAGTGTCTTGTAAAAGGCTCATATTTTCAGCAAATTTTTATATGAACGACATCAATGCATGATGACTGAAGTGTCTTGTAAAAGGTTCATATGTTTAGCAAATTTTTATGTGAACGACATCAATGCATGATGACTGAAGTGTCGTGTAAAAGGCTCATATTTTTAGCAAATTTTCATATGAACATCAATGCATGATGACTGAAGTGTCGTGTAAAAGGCTCATATTTTTAGCAAATTTTTATATGAACGACATCAATGCATGATGACTGAAGTGTCTTGTAAAAGGCTCATATTTTTAGCAATTTTTTGTATGAACTAAATCAATGGATGATGATTGAAGTGACTAATAAAGGTTCATATATTTGGCAATTTTTTATATGAACTACATTAGTGGATGATGATTGAAGAGACTTGTAAGAGGTTCATATATTTGGTACTTTTTTAGTTGGACTAAATCAGTGAATGATGATTGAAGTGACTTACAAATGTTCATATATTTGACAGTTTTTTATTTGGACTAAATTAATGGATGATAATTGAAGTGGCTTATAATTGGTACACACATTTGATACGTTCCAATTTGAACTAAATCAGTGGACGATGATTGAAGTGACTTATAATTGGTACATATACTTGGTACTCTTCAATTTGGACTAAATTAGTGGATGATGATTGAAGTGACTTTATTAAGTGGTTCATACACGTGACAATTGTAACGTTGAACTGAATTAATGAACAATGATTGAAGCAGCTTGTAATCAATAAATTTGACAAATATTAGTTTGAAATAAATGAATGAATAATTAAAGTAACTTGTAGTTACTAGGTAAACTTGACAATTTTTCATTAATAATTAGCAAATAATATTTAAAGTGACAATATTATTGCTTATAAAAAACAGCGTATATTTGAATCCCCATATAGTTAAATACATAAAAAAGGCTATAAAAAACGAAGAGAACAAGAGATGACAAGAGTGATATAAGCGATGACAAATTATTTCCTTATCAGAGCACCGACAGTGCCAGCGCAACAGTGAAGAGAATAAAAGAAAAAGCACAAAGTCGAAGGATGCAAAACTATTAAAAAGCAGAAAAGAGAAGAAGAGATTGCAAGAGTGATATAAACGGCGGAAATTATTTTCTTATCAGAGCACCGAACTGTACCATCGTAACAACGAAAAGAGAATAAAAACGGGTACAAAGTTGAAACTATTAAAAAAAAAAAGAGAACACGAGATTGTAAAAGTGATACAAACGACGAGGAATTATTTTCTTATCGGATCACCGAACCGACTATACGCAGCGAGGATAAAAGAAAGAGAGAGAAAAAAAGAGTGGCACAAAGTTGAAAGACGCAAAGGATGAACTGCTACCGCTTGTTCGTAATCACGCGAACGTTGAACCTTCTTATAATCTGAAACGTTCCATTCTCGGAAGACAATTTGCGCCCAGCGGAGGGCAAAGTAAATCTAGAGAACCGCAGGCAAGAGAAACCAGAGAAAGAGAATGAGGAGCAAATAGAAAGAAGGAACGGCAAAAGTGGCAAAGCGAAAAAGAAAAGAAGTGACTAGACACAGAGAGGACGCTTTGCCACTGCACTTTGCCGATTCCCCTCTACGTAAATTATGGTACGATTGACGACGTCGATAACGTCGGTAATTGTCGGTAAGTATCATTTCCCGGGAAACAATCATGTAATTATCATTTTCTATACGGGATAGATTCCAGTTTAAATGAGACCACCAATTAATTGCCATCGGATCGTTCATGTGTTGAAATTACCGATTTGCAGCGAACTGTGCATTTTATCACGTGAGAACAGTTTGTTTATCACGTCACAGAATTTCTTATCTTAGCGGAGGTTACGAATTTTTGGTGATACGATCATTTTTCGTTGGGATATCGATGCTTAAGTTAGTACTGGCTTTGATAGTAGCATTAGTGTTAATATTAGCGTTAGTATTAAGGTTAGTGGCAGTATCAAGGTTAGTATTAGCTTTGATAGTAGCATTAGTGTTAATATTAGTGTTAGTATTAAGGTTAGTGTCAGTATTAAGGTTAGGTTAGTATTGCCGTTGTTAGTAGCATTTGTGCTGATATTAGGTTTAGTATTAGCGTTGTTAGTATCATTTGTGCTGATAGTAGAGTTAGTATTAGGATTAGTGTTAGTATTAAGGTTAGTGCTAGTATCAAGGTTAAAATTACCTTCGTTAGTAGCATTAGTGTTAGTTGTACTATTAGTATTAGTGCTGATACTAACACTACCATCACTATTAGTACTAGTGTTAGTCATTAGTATTAGTATTAGTACTATTAGTACTATTACTATTATTAATACTATCAGTACTATTAGTATTAGTACTAATGTTAGTCATTATTACTAATGTTAGGGTCAGTGATAGTGTTAGCATTAGTATCAGCACTAATTTTAGTATCAGTGTGATTAGTGCAACATTAATACTAGTGTTAGTATTACCATTAGTATAAATGTAGTATCTGAATTAGTGTTAGTATTAGTATTAACACTATTATTATCATTCATAGCCTTAGTGTTATCCTTAGTCTTAATGTTAACGTTAGTATTAGTATCAGCATTCGTGATATAAAATCGCTTATTAGTGTTAGTATTAGCCTTGCTGTCAATGGCTAATGTTAGTGATAGTATCAGTATTACTTATAGTATTAATGTTAGTACCAGCGTTACTATTAGTGATAGTATCAATGTTAGTCCAAGCGTTAGTATTAGTGTTGTCACTAACGTTACTATCAGTGTTAGTATTAATGTCACTGTTACCGTTAATATTAGTGTTAGTACTTTAATCTTATCAAAGGTATTATTGTTCTTATTATTACTAACACTGATATTAGCACTACCCAGTACCACTACCATCAACTTATCTGCACCGCAACGTATTCCTAACAATAAATTATAATTCTCCCAAATCAATCACAACAATCTAAATAAACAATTAAATGAACCGCTCGAAAATAAAAACGATAGAAAAAATACGAAGTTGCAAAAAGAAATATTCAATATCCTCGTTCGTCCCGTCGATAATTTACAGCCGGCAACTTATCTGCGGTGCCATTTAAAAATTCTAAATAAAGGATTCTTTTTCACACGATACGTTCGTAAAAATGTCACGGTATCTCGTCGTCCGACGAGTTTCTCGCGAAATGTCAGGCAGTTACGTGGCGTTCAGAAAATGGAAGAGAAAGAGCATCATAAGAAAAAACGACATCAGAAAAAAAGATTGTGGACAGTTTAAATCGAATGGTTAGCCGGTTTTTTACCGAGGTATTCACTGTCGGCACGTAGTTCGCCGCTCGTGGTCGTAACTGATCTCCACGTGGAATTAGCGGTGTTAGGTTAGGTTAGTCTGGTAGCGACAAACCAACAGGTTGACGAGCTACCTCTTCTCGCGACTTGTTGAAAACCGATCATCAGAAACTTGCCGATCAACTACGAGTTTTTTCGCTTTGTTCAATCATTTTTGTATGACGACCTTCTTTTATATCTTTTTCAAGGATTTCTTTTTGTACGGCTTGAACATGGTTAGCGTTAGGAATGATTGATTAGAGAGAGTGGTCTTCGAAGAGAGAAGGGAAGGTACCTTGGAATGAATTAGCGATTCAGGTTTTATCTTACGACACTCTTTTATTTTTTAGAAATATTTTATAAATTATTGAAGGTGTTAAAATTATCAGAATATTTGATAATTATTAAATATACCAGTTTCAGGGTTAAAATCTCATTATTTTAATAATTCCCAATTCAAAGTTAGACAAACATTAAAATAATTATTAAAATGATTTAGTAAATATTCTAACAATTACTAAACATTATTAAAAATGATCGAAAGTGTAAAAATTATTGAAACTTTCAATTTAACTTTGAACTTTCATCTTGTAAAATGTGTTTCATTATTGTAACAATTCAATCGCTAAATTAGAAGTTGAAGAAACGTGAAATAGTATTTGTAAAGGTATTCGATGAATTTGTCGGAAGGACTGAAAAATCGTGAGTTTGATTGGCAGGTGGTCGATTCGCCTAAGTAGCATTCGGAACACTCGGTTTTGTCACGGAGGTGACGGATGTCCCGACGTTGGTCATCAGTCTCCGACTTTCGCCTCCTTCTTCAGCCTCGTCCTTCCAACGAGACAACTCGAAGAAGTGGCTGGACCACTTTGTCCTACTCTTGGATCTGTTGTATCCTCTTTTTTTTCTGCACATCGTCGACGAGTCAATCCAACACCGTGTCGCATTCTACCCACTTTTCGTCGGCACTTTGTCAAAGTACATACTTTCAACCTCAACGAGAACGCACCGGCAAAAAAATTTACCCACGAGAACACTGATTCATTCAATTCGTATCGTGCCTCTATTCGACTGGTTCTTGTACGATAGATTGGATGTTTGGGAAATTGCTACGTAATTGAGTGCCATGTTTATTTTGGATCAGGTGCAGACATGTAGTGTTCACGTTCTTTCTTTCCATTTTGGGCCACCGAGTATGTAAAGGGAGTTTAGAAGTCTTAAAATATTTAATTTTCAAATTTATAATTTCTACAAGTTCTTAATTTTTAAATTTGCAACTTTGAAATTTCGGAACTCCTAAATTATCAAATTTCCAAATACCCAAATTCCCAAATTCCTAAATTTAAAAATTTCTAAATCCCCAAATACCTAAACACCCAACTCCTAAATTCCCCAATTTCAAAATTCCCCAATTCCTAAACCTCCAATTCCTAAATCCCCCAATTTCTAAATTCCCCAATTCCAAAATTCCTAAATTCCCTAATACCCCAATTCCCCAATTCCCCAATTCCCCAATTCCCCAAATTCCTAAATTCCCCAATTCCTAAATTCTCCAATTCCAAAATTCCTAAATTCCCTAATACCCCAATTCCCCAATTCCCCAATTCCCCAATTCCCCAATTCCCCAATTCCCCAATTCCCCAAATTCCTAAATTCCCCAATTCCTCAACCCCCAATTCCTAAATTCTCCAATTCCTAAATTCCCCAATTCCTAAACCCCAATTCCTAAATCCCCCAATTTCCAAATTCCCCAATTCCAAAATTCCTCAATTCCCCAAATTCCCTAATTCCCTAAATTCCCCAAATTCCCCAATTCCCAAATTCCCCAACTCCCAAATTCCCCAATTCCTAAATTCCCAAATTCCTCAACCCCCAATTCCTAAATTCTCCAATTCCTAAATTCCCCAATTCCTAAACCCCAATTCCTAAATCCCCCAATTTCCAAATTCCCCAATTCCAAAATTCCTCAATTCCCCAAATTCCTCAAATTCCCTAATTCCCTAAATTCCCCAAATTCCCCAATTCCCAAATTCCCCAACTCCCAAATTCCCCAATTCCTAAATTCCCAAATTTCAAAATGCCATAATTCCTACGTTCCTAATCAAAAAGGAAGTGCAGGTTGTATCGGACAGAAGTTATCCGGATTATCGAGGCATGACGGTACTTCCTGTTTCGTAGAATCGCGTCACAAAGCACCGTCATCCACGATTACCCGACATTTTAGAGAAATGAATTTACCAAGACGAGCCTCGAATGGATCGTTTCTATTCAATGGTTCTCGAAGAAATCTTTAATAATTGCGACTCTTCTTACGGATTTAGATTAATCTTTCATGCTGAGCAAGACGTTTGTTATAAGACGGAAGACAGAAATATGAAAGCAATATAACGTTAAATGTTTATGAGTTCCTTCTTTTTATTTAAGGTTTTATATAAAGGATCAGTCTATAAGAGACAGTAAAATAATTGATTATAGCGGTATATATTGAGAGACTATATTTAATCGAAAGTGAATCATGTTGCATTTGTGGATCTGTGGGAGTAGTTGAATTTTTTTATTTCAGGTTTCGATATTGCAAGGTATCTTAATTTTGACATTTCTACACTTCTTAATTCACTAACTTCCGAATCTTCATGTTCTTAAATTTTACATTTTAAATTATTATTTTTTTTAATTTCTTGATCTGCAAATTCTTACATGCCCAAATTACTGAACCAGAAAATACCTAAGTTTCTATATCTGCAGATCCTTAAATCTACAAATCTCCAAATCTCTACATTTCGAAATTCTTGAATCTCCAAATCTCCAAATCCCCAAATGCCCAAATCTCTAAACCTCCAAATCTTAAAAACCTTCATATCTAGAAATCCCCAAATCCCTAAACGTCCAGGTCTCCAAATGCATGAATGATCAAATCTCCAAATCTCCAAATCCTCAAATCCTTAAATTTCCAAATCTCCAAATCTCCAAATGCCTAAATCTCCAAACCTTCAAATCTCAAACTCCTCAAATCTCCAAATCTCTAAGTCCTCAAATCTCCAACTCCCGAAATCCCCAAACCCCCAAAGCTCAAAATCTTTAAATCTCCAAAAATCTCTACAAACCAACGACTGAACCTCCTTTTCCTCCAGATATTTTTCCCTAGTCCATCCAGACTTGCCGTTGACTGTACTTTAGAGAAAAGAAATAACGATGAAAGATCGCAAACGATCGGTGTCCGTTCAACCCAGAAGTGTCCCCGTGAAGGATTCATCCGGCAATAAGGTTCCGTAACACGGATTCCTTCGTTAACGAGCGAATTCACGGTACCTCCTACCTGCTTGTCGACTTTGATCTAGCCTGACGGCGAATCAAAGAAACGTAAATGAGGAATAAAGTACGCGGAAGACGCCAACGACGCTTTTAAAAAACACTCCTGGCGCGCCACGCTTCTTTCGCGTTCTCCGTCCTCGCGTTTTCTTAACTTTCACGAACGCGAAATCGTTCTTACTCTTTTCTGTACGTGATCCCTTTTTCCCAGGGTTTACGAGGTGAATCGTTACGAGCAATTACTCCAAAAGCCTTTGTAAAACTTACCGGTCTGCCGGCAAGGTTCTCCCAAGTGAAATGTAGCTTGTGAACCTGTGCTGGCACTGGGACCACGAATTTAATCGCGTACTCGTTTATCACACCCTCTCGCACGTAGAACAACTCGGCCTGCAGACCTGCAACAGATAAATATTTTCATAATTATTCTTTTATACTGTTAATTACAGCAAAATGATGTGGGCGTAGTGTACATATCTGATACTAGCACATGAAGCAATTATTAAACGGGTAGTAGTTTTACAAACTAAGGTCTCAATTTTTTAGTTCAAAAGTTGATGAACTCTCTAGCTTTCTAATTTATTTTGTTACAGTTTTTATTATTTATAAAAATTTATTAAATAACATTACTATTTTTGGTTACAAATATGGTACTGTACATATGAAAAATAATGTATTCATCTTTTGTCATTAATCATATATGTAGTAGGTGTATACAGACAATGAGTATGTGGTCAATAAATACTGCAACAAGTATTTTTTTAACTAAGTGTATGGTGCTGTACATGTGATGTATGAAATGAGATCATAGTAAAATAACTTGTCAACTCTTCATTCTTAGCAACTATAATGTTGCTATCTATCAAAAATATGTTCTAGTGCAAAAGATCAATACTACATCATCATCACACAAAAAATGATTTAAAATTCTAAATAAATTTATTATAAAATATAAAATTGTATAAATAATAAGTAATCCATGAAGAGAATCAGCATCCACGTGTTGCTCCCGAAGAGAATAAGAGTCTGTTGAAACAAGCATCGTAATCCTAGGATCAGTAGCGGAGTTCACATTCGGGAGTCCGAAGGTTAGGAAGAGAGTAAAAAGAACCGTGTATAAAAATCGAAGGGCGAAGATCGGGGCAAAAGAGAAAAGGACGCGAGCACACGTTGCGGTACACCCTTCGTAGGGTCTATGTTCGTTGTATCAGATACGAGTCGGATTTTTAAGTCACCCGAAGACAATGTGCCGTAGCCCCCACAATCGTGTCTTTACTTTTGGTCCTCTTCTTTCGCAGTCGTCCCTTGCCTCCCGTTTACCATCGGTCCTCGGCCTTTACCGGTTTTCTGCATCAGATATCGTATACCCACGACCTCAGCAACGGCCGCCATTCCTCCGACCAGTGCCTCGTTGCACGCTGCTCCTTCGGCTTCTCTCCTGGAGACCAACCTCTGTCCGGAGTCGTAAAAAACACGCCGAGCACCCTGTTGGATCCTCTCGGAAAATAATTATCTTACGATCCTCGAAACCACGCTGAGTTATCGCCGGTAAAAATCAAATCCTCCGACCGGGACACTTTTATACGCGCGTTCCGAATATTGATGATACGGACTTCGCCCGGAGTCATTGAGTCATCGAGGGATCTAGGAAAGGTTCGTCGTTGGTAAACTCTATACAATATACAGAGATTTATATGAATTATATGGCAGTATTCCCTAATTGAAATGTATGTACTTTAAGATGCTATGTTTGAGAGTTTCCAGTGACACATACGAATTCTATTAGTAATTAAATATTGAAATTATTGAAACAGTCGATGAAGAGTAGGGACCTAACATAACCATGTGAACAGTCGATTCTGGTAGTAATCGCAGTAATCGAATTAGTCGATTGTCTAACGATATCAGTATAGATGTTTTCGGTAAGCAAAACTTGCGAGGGTTGCATTAAGATCTTCTTACGCATTTACGCGTAGGTTAGCAAAGAGAGGTGGCGGATACCAGAGATCCTTTGATGTCTGGTATGCCTGCAACGGGCCAAAGTACATACTAAGCAAGAGCAGCAAAGAGAAAAGAACAAGATGAAGGAGATGCGGTAAGGGAAAGAAAGAAAGAAAGAAAGAAGTAGAGCCCTTTCAACGAAAGCGTCGACCCTCAACAACGAGTGCCAGACACAATTGTCACGAGGGGTTCCGCGGCACTTCGGAACCTTTCCTCTTGGTACATGCGCGATCTTCAACTACAACGTGCTTGCTAGAACACTCTAACTGTTATACCCTACCACCAGCCAACTGCTGATACCCGGGAAAATGCTCGGGATCAAAGATAAGGAAGCAAAGAAATTCTCAGACGGCCAGTCGACTTGGTAAACCTGCCCGCAAGTCAGATATCGATCAACAACATTCTGGAAGGTGAAACAAAGGTGTAAAAGAACGCTCTAACAGATCTTTCGTGTTGCCTTTGTTGTATGCACCTTCTTTGATATGCTTACCCTTGTTTTCGACTGCAACTGGCTACCTCGCAAAATACGTCTCGTTTTAGAGACAGCTTTATTAACTTTCAATGTTGGGTAGTTTGCAAAATGAAGAGCTTGTTTTTGTAGTCGTAGGTTCATAAGATTCAAATATGAATAGTAGATAGATGAGAAAAATACTCGCAAGGTATAGTTGAGATTTTTATACGGGATGGAAAATAATTAATAATTGAGGAAAATGTAGAATTGATTGAAGTAAGAGACTTGGGGTGTATCATTTCTGAATTTCCCTACTCTTAATTTTCTGAATTCTGAAATTCGCAAGCTACAACATGATCAACTATTCAAAGTCGCAAATCCCTAAATTACCAAATACCTAAATTCCTAAATCCTTAAATTACCAAATCCCTAAATTACCAAATCCCTAAACTCCCAAATCCTTAAAACCCTAAATTTCCTAATACAACTCCCAATTTCCGGATATCCCTATATTCGCAGATTACAAAAGTGAAAATATAGAAATTCCCAAATTCCCAACTTCCTAATCTCTGAATTCCCGAATGCAAATATCCCCAAATCCTAACTTCCCAAATTTCAAATTTCCCAAATATCCCCCTCCCAATTTCTCAAAAGTCCAAATATTCAAACTCCCAAATTTCTACCTCGTAAATATCAAAAAGTAGATTCCTAAACGTTGGCCAAACCCACCCTAATCCAACGACCCCTGTTCACAATACACCCCAACCCCAAAAAGAGAAGCGATTTAAAAATGGTCGATCCCGATAAAAATCTAGAGGAGAAAACGAAATAAATAGGGAAATTGTCCTTTTTGTTAACGGTCAGAATTGTAAAGGTCCGTAAGGCTAAGGTGTTCGTCCGTAATGGCGGACAAAGGAGGGAAAAAAAGTGTCGGGCATAAAGGCTGCAGATAAAGAAGGAAAGCGAACAAACATCTTCGTTTCGCGAGGCGCGAAACAGCCGGCAAAATTTCGCAGGGAACCGTGTCCCCCGCTGTCAAAATACAGTATGGAGGCGAGTTGACAAGCGAAACCCCAAGAGTCGCGATATAAAAGAGAGCAGAAAGAAAGAAGAAATAGAAGAGAGGAAAAAAAAGGAGCCGGTGAATTGCGGGCTAACTGCGGGGGCCCTAGTTTCTCTCGGTCCCTCGTGGGGCCCCAAGGCTTTGGGTCAGAAACCCAACACCTTTTGAACGCGAAACCCCATGGAACGTTTACAACGAGATCCTCCACTGGCGAAGCTCTTAAAAAGAGATAACAACGACGTGGTGCAAGTAGGAGGAAAGAGAATAGAGGGAAATGTAGAAGGGGTGCAGTGCAGGTCAAAGAAACAGGAAATATTAGATTTACGTTTCGTGACGCCTGCTTACAATGCACTGCCTTCAATTCTTAATCTTTCTTCATTACACCCACCATTTTCTTTCGTATCTCCGCGTACTCTGAAAATTCTCTTTCAGCTTCAAGAATTAAATTTTTATATTTTTACGAATGCTTAACATCTTTATTAAAAAATTTACGTTTTTAAAAAATAATTTATATTACGAAGGTAATTTTAAGAAGAATCAATTATTTTTAATTCAAAGACAATTTGAATAGAGAGTAATTATTTCTAATACCAAGTAATAATTTTTAGTACAAAAATAATTTTGATAGAAAGGCAACATGATCACAAAGAAATTTTACTACAAAGACAATTTTAATACGAAGTACTTTCAATGTAAAACTAATTTGAAGGAAATAATTTTTAATAGAAAGTTCATTTTGATACATAATAGGTGGCCATGTACCCTAGGTAAACTGAAACACGTCAAGTTGATCCAAAAATGATCCGCGAGCCGAGGTTAACGACCAGATCAAGCAGCTGGTACTCGCCAATACCTCGACATGAAATCTCAGGAGATCTAATAACGTATCCACGTGTATGCCTGTGCATCTACAAACGAGCTCGCATTTATACTTGCATGTGTATCGTACGTACACAAAACACGTGCTGCCTTTGGATAGGATATTTTTCACTTTCGCCAGTGCGGCCAAACGACGTGGGCGTGCGTATATACCCGGTGCACGTACACCCACGTGCAAAACGTTTACTTCCTTCGATTAAGGGGAACAATGCAGGAAGAAACCTTCCAGCACTTGTTCAACGCGCTCTTTTTCCTCTCAACTTCTTAACCCTTTCAATTCAACAATACGTGTATTTTTAAAAAGATTGCCTACATTCTTTTTTTTAATTTGTACTTGGAATTTTACTATTAACTTAGTGTGGATTTAGGTTCATAGATCTGGATCATGGTTAGGTTAGGTATTTTACTACTTATATCTTCTGGGTGTTCATGATCAGATCTAGATTTGTAATTACATGTAGGTCATAGCTTCCTAATTCGTATTTCACATTTTGTCAGTAATATAGATCTAGATTTGTAATTACATGTAGGTCATAGCTTCCTAATTCGTACTTCACATTTTGCCAGTAATATAGATCTAGATCTGTAATTACATGTCCAAGATTCAACTTGTATTTCCACTAATTCCTAGATCTACAATTACAATTAGATGTAGGTAGATTTAAAGACACGTTAAAAAAGACTCTCGAAACGATAGCAATCGCAATGTACATAGATCCGCAAAATAAGCAATTTGATAGAATAGATTCACCCTCTATATGACACAGAAGGCTGTCTGGTTAGCATATATCGAACGAATACGTGGGTTGTTCGTCTGCCAACGGGGGTCTCCTCTTCTGAATAACCCATAAGTCCTGGCCAAGTCCTGAATGTCGTTTGTATTCCCTTTCCTCCATTCTCGGTTTGTCCTCTTCCGTTATTGCAAGACCGATTCTGTCTCTGTTTCTCTTCGCGGGCCATAGGTCACATCCAGGAAGGCGTAACTTCACGCGACACCGGTTATAATTCACTCTAAAGGGTCGTGAACGAGGAGGGAGGAGAAGAAAAAGTCGAAAAAGACCAAGTGTATATGTGCCTTTGGCTTGTGTCGTCGTTTTAAGGATAGCGTTTCGTGCCTTTCCGAAACTTGCTCGTTGCTTTATAGCCGGGGCTAGCACAGGAAGGATTAAGGAGAAACTTTTCTGTCAAGGGTATACTATTACCGCTAAATCCTAGACATCCTTTACCCTTCGTCGTGAAAGATTGGTTCGGTTGCATTTAACATTGCTGAAACTTTATCTTTACATCTACGATATTTCTACTGTAGGTTATTTCAATAATTATTAACACCACCATTCGTACTTATGCACGGGACATATATTTTTTATATTCTTTATATGCTTAAAAGTATAATGTATAATTTTTATATTCGTATGTAAATTTATATTTTTTATGTACATCATAACTTGTAGTTTAAAAAAAATATTCCCTCCATCAAGATAAACTAAAAACTTAACAGCGCTAAAAATAATATTCAAATAAAATAGTATCGAAAGCGTTTAAATATGAACACAGTGCATTTTGAATTTGTGACAAAGAATGAATGTCCGACATGAAACCCGATTAGGTACAAAGACGTTATTTTCAATCCAGAAAAGAAAATAATTCCGCAAGAATTAAATCTGTGGTTCATTGTCCCCAGACGAGGAGCAAGAACAGTAGATGGACTCTCCGCATTGTAGGCAACCCCAGTCCTGTTTATTTATCGAGGGTAGAATGGCAGCGAAACGGGAAGCAAAGCAAACCTGCATTGGGTCGGGACGTGATTCTGGCATCAGGAGCTAAAATAATATTGTTGCTGGCGTGCACCCTGGAAATACGATTGCGAGCTTTAGCCAGCTCGTTATATCGGCGTGGTGACGATAGTACAGTCTTTCACAAAAGAAATCTATCGCTAAATCATATGTCTTGGCGCCATGTTGTCGCTCCGCCCACTTGCCACGTCACAGTCTCTATTTTTTACAATTTCTAGCTTTTACGTGCGTTTTGAGTACAATTATGGACCTAGAAAGTGCAGATGCACTTTCAGAGACATGTTATACTTCATTTTTGTATAAAAATTGTAATGTGTTACAAATTATCGATCATTTTGATATTATACCCTAATACTTCTTCATATAGGATCTTTCAAAGAATCTACATGCAACTAAAAATTACAAAAGTATTACATAGTCTCACTTGAGATTTGCATCTTGGCGCCAATTAAGTGCATCATAGGACTTATGAAATAATTTTTAATTTTCTCGTATATAATTTTTTAAAATGACTTTATAATTTAATTCTTACTACAATGTAGAATAGTAAGTACTGTGAGAAGTTGTAAGGAGTTTATGAAATGTGTCGTGAGAAATTTATGAAATAAAACAAAATGGATCTTGATGTACTTTGTTCTCCAGCAATTTTTGTTATATTTCTACCCCATTTACAAGTGCAGGCTTGTAGAAATACCATATAGTTTCAAGCTGTGCACGAATGTTGTATATAACGTCACGTTCCCTTTTTATAGATATGACGTTTGTGTTAGGGAGCGTAAAAGCGTATTGGCCGAGAAGTGACAGATGGGTGAACTGATTGAGACGTTGTCGCCACTGCAGGGAAGACATATGGCACCGTACTAGCAATCAGGACTTGAACGCGAAGAGGATTACGGACCGACTGAATTTATCGTGACATTCGATCGTGCATCCTTTTCCTGTGATTCGTGTCATTCTATCAACGGTGCTCGTTAAGAAGGATTCGCCAGGAAGTCGACGACATCGAGGAACCGAGACTCCTGATCCTCTCAAATCTCTCGCGGCCGATTTTTCTCGTTTTTAAGCTTAATCCTTCTTGCCGTCCGCTTCGCAACGTCACCGATTCTTTTATTCTCGAATAATCTCAAGGAATAACTTAAATTCCTGTAAAGGTAAATCCGATTTACAGTACTTCGCCTTTGTGATATTATCAAACGAATTCCTTTGCATTCGGTTATTAAATTTTTTCATTTTCAACTTTTCATGTTTTCCAATTCTCCAATTCATTTTTCAATATGTTGGAAATTTGGAATTTCTGATATTCTCAATCTCTAATTATACAAATTTTCAAATATTCATCTCCATCTTCAATATTGCAATACTTCACGTTACATCACCAAATACCTAGATTCGCGAATTCCTAGGCCCAAAAATTTGTAAACCCTCAATCCCTAATTTTCCATATACCTAGATCCCCAAATGCCAGGATTCTCAAATTCCAAATCCCAAGATTCCCAATTACCTATATCCTCCAATTTCCAGATCCCCAAATCTCTAGATTCCCGAATCTCTACATCCCTAGATCTCTAGATTCCCGAATCGCTACACCCAAAATCCCTAGATTCCCGAATCTCTAATTCCCCAGATCCCTAGATTTCCGAATCGCTACACCCCCAAATCCCTAGATTCCCGAATTTCTAATTCCCCAGATCCCTAGATTTCCGAATCGCTACACCCCCAAATCCCTAGATTCCCGAATCTCTAATTCCCCAGATCCCTAGATTTCCGAATCTCTACACCCCCAAATCCCTAGATTCCCGAATCTCTACACCCCCAAATCCCTAGATTCCCGAATCTCTACACCCCCAAATCCCTAGATTTCCGAATCTCTAATTCCCCAGATCCTTAGATTTCCGAATCTCTGCACCCCCAATCCCTAGATTCCCGAATCTCTAGATCCCCAGATCCCTAGATTCCCGAATCTCTAATTCCCCAGATCCCTAGATTCCCGAATCTCTACATTCCCAAATCCCTAGATTCCCAAATTGATAGCTCCCCAAATCCCCAAATCCTCAAATTTCTGGATGTCCATATCCCTAAAACCATACCCTACGCGCTCAAATTCCTATATCCCTAACCTATATTCTCAAATTTCCAGGTCCTAAAATTTATAAACCCTCCAATCCCTAGATTCTCAATCCCAATACTGTCAAATCTCTAGATTCCCATATTACTAAATCCTCAACTGCATACGTCATCAAATTCCCAACCCACCTCCACATCCTCAGAACTCCCCAAACCTCAACCAAGACCTCTTCACTCTTCTTCAACACACCTAGGGAAGTCAGGTTCGTCCTTGACACGATATAAACTCGAACGTTAAATCCACACACGAATATCTAACTATGTGATACGTCATCTTTCCTACAGCGGACGGTGTGCCCACGGAATTATCGAAGAATCGACGCCAGAAACCCGAAGGCTTCGGTAGATGCCATCTCAGCCGGGGTCTTCAGCAGCCCCGCAGCAGGGGATGCTCTGCCTTTTTATGTTCAATGTCCTTTTATCCGTCTATCTCCTCGACGGAGAGATCGCCCTTGTACTCTCATCCCTTGGCAGCCTCTGGTGATAAATCGTACGTGACAAACCCTTCGAACTGCCATGCCATTGGGACTTCTCAAGGAAGATTGATCTTTCCGGGGACAACAAGGGGAGAGCTAGGTTGTCGGGGAACACGTGTACTCCTAGGTCAGTTCTTTTCCTCGAAGATGTATTCATGCGTCAGTCATGGGTCAAATGGGGAAAGAACGCTCTGTAATGACAGAACTTATCGATCGAACTTGTTGTTTTAGGCTAGCTCAGCCATTTCGATAAAACCTTCATGGATGAGGCTAGAGTTGAAACTCTACAGCTAGTTTTATATGTTGAGGCTATAAGCTAACTCTTGACCATTTTCGTCAAGATGATTTGGGAAGATAACATTTATTGATTTAAAGAAGCTATTTGATTATATCACAATAACTGCAGTAGCAAAGATGGTAGAGCAGATCAAATAATTTTCTTTTTGTTTTAATCTCTTGAAAGATAGTTGCAAATGTGGATGTAGACCACCGGTGGTATCACTAGTGTGTAGACTACAGTCTGTCGATGAAGTTCAGCGTTGAGATCTCCCAAAGAATCAATTGAACAAAGGTTCCACGAATGTTCCCCATTTATTTCTTTGATTTGTTAACGATCGCATTCATCAATTCCCCGACGTTATCTTCGCAAAGGGAATTCCGCTTTGTGAGTCTGTTTTGACTTCCACGTAACAAGTTGTGAGTGACAGGATCTTAACGAGCATCTGCTTCTTAAAGATGAGTCTGCCGTTCCCTGCAGGATCCTCAGTGAAAAACATCACGCGCACTTGAAGCACTTAAGTCCTCTGGTGCCTTTCTTGATTTAATATAAGATCGTGATTCAGACTCCCGTGCGGAATACAAGTTTTCCCTTTTCTTTTCGTTTTTTTTTCCTCGTCTTTCCCCGAAGAACTTCACTTCGCAAGATATTAACTATGCGATGGAAGAAAACATTTTTCTGACGTATAGACTTCGATGCATCGGCCCTTATTCAAGGTGACTCGGCAAGAAGTTTAACTCTTTCCGAGGGCCACAAACAGTTCCTGACAAATGGCTCCTTAAGTGGTGCCCGTTCTCAACCTTTTACGCTGCTACCTAGAACGAACTACCGTGAAGAAAAGAACTCGAAAATACTGCCGTTCTAGAAACTACGGACAATCGAAACGTTTCGTGACTGTGTTTCGTAAACTCCTCGTGGAATTTCTGATTCGGGTGCATCTGCTACAATAGTTCCTTACAAAAGGGGATAATTTTCGTTTATTTTATGGGGGATATTATGTGGTAACGGAATTTACTATCCTTTCACTGAAAAGTATAATTTTGTGGCGGGACGTGGGAATGAATTTCTATACTTCTATTAGAATTAATTTTGAAACTCTAAATCATCTAATCTTCTCTCGCGTCACGTTATTTTTCTATTACTTATTTACGGGGTAAAAGATTATTTTTTTTTTACAAACTTGGTTATGGAATAGCAAGTTTTGTTACTTTTACAAGTTCATTTATAAAATAACAAGTTCAGTTACTTTTACAAGTTTATTTATAGAATAGCAAGTTTTGTTACTTTCACAAGTTTATTTACAGAATAACAAGTTCAGTTACTTTACACAAGCTTATTTGCAAAATAACAAGTTCAGTTACTTTACACAAGTTTTTTTGCAGAATACTAAGTTCAGTTACTTTACACAAGCTTATTTACAGAATAACAAGTTCAGTTACTTTACACAAGTTTTTTTTGCAGAATAGCAAGTTCAGTTATTTTACACAAGCTTATTTACAAAATAACAAGTTCAGTTACTTTACACAAGTTTTTTTTGCAGAATAGCAAGTTGAGTTACTTTACACAAATTTATTTACAGAATAGCAAGTTCGGTTACTTTACACAAATTTATTTACAGAATAGCAAGTTTTGTTACTTCCACAAGTTCATTTACAAAATAACAAGTTCAGTTACTTTGCACAAATTTTTTGCAGAAAAGCAAGTTCAGTTACTTTATGCAAGTTTATTAACAGAACAGTAAGTTCAGTTACTTCCACAAGTTTATTCAGAAAATAACAAGTGAAGTTACCGTAGTAGGTTTGTTAAAAGACTATCAAGTTGATTTACTTCGTGAATAAATAACGAGTACTCAGTGGTGTAAGAAGTCACATTGTGCAACATCACTGTCACATTTTTCCCGAGAGTACTCAGTGTAGCAATGTAAACTAGCCTTAACACGTGTCACTATCGCATAAACTAGCCAAGCGTTTCATCGATGATTTTCTACTTTCGCCGAGCGCGAAATGGAAGAAAAGGAAGGCGAAGCGAGGCGAGTCCGTTCGCTCTTGGAAGAAAATCCACGGGGGTCCAGTATCCTTCTGGACGACTCTTCATGTAAATGTCCGACCAACACATCCCGCGGAGTGTCCCTGACACGTAGCTCGAACGAAACGAGCTGACGCACACAAGCGAAAACTAAAGGCGCGGATCTTAACGAGGAGCCGAAGATTGATGTAGACAACGGTGCAGCATCCGTTCGTCGGGTCCATCTTGAAACCATACTCGATCGTTTCTTCTTACCAGCCTTTTCCTCGTAACGCATATTTCTTTGTCACTCTCGCATCGACGGATACGATCTAACAATATCTTACTTCGCTTTTCTCGTATTTTACATTTCTGGATACACACAGGGTGTACGAAAACGTTAGGACCTGTGGTGTTCGGTTTGGGATCTTCAATTTGGTTTGGGACCTTGGGTTTGGGAATAACTTTCTTGGGACTTATGTGCATTTGAGCTGGCACTTCGATAACCGAAAGATCGACTTTATTTGGAAAGACTTTGTCAAACAGTGATTTTATAATATTTATGCGAGGGATGTTGAAGACGGGAAAATAGGGGTATTTGCAAGTTTCAAGAAGTGAACTTTGGGTGCTAAGAATATGGTAAGGAATGGTAAATTTGGTAT
The DNA here is from genome assembly GCA_945859595.2 of Megachile willughbiella. Lineage (NCBI taxonomy): Eukaryota > Metazoa > Arthropoda > Insecta > Hymenoptera > Megachilidae > Megachile > Megachile willughbiella. The sequence goes on along the minus strand of OX243795.1, from coordinate 17,410,665 downwards.
GAATCACGGTGAAAGTTGGTGACTAATTAGAGATGGAGGAATGGAGGAACTTAATCTAGATTAAGTGTTTGGGTGTATGACACTAGATAAAAAGGGTTCATATATCATCTATGTAGTATAAGTTTGTCCCAACCTTTTTGGATAGCTTGTATGTGAGCATTGGTACTCTATATGTACCACATATGAAGATTATACGTACATCTACAATGTAGATATACAGAGTGATGCACATTAGGATCACCTGGATAAGCTGCTATTAGTATTAGCAGATCTTTGCAACACCTTTATTTCCCCAGATCTTGTCACTAGATCTCTCAGATACCTATATTTCCAAATCCCTACAATTCCAACTTGCGGTTTCCCCAGATCGCTATCTGTACATCCCTGTATTTCAAAATTTCTCCCCAAATTCCTGTATCTCTAAATCACTAGATAATATTTTTAGCAATAAGTGATGCTTCTAGTAATAAATGAAAAATCATTACAGTCTATTTACTTATTCTACTCACACAAAGAAAAGTATTTTCTAACTAAATAGTGTTGTACATGTAATGTATAAACATCTTTAAACTTTCCAACCAGAAAATTTTCGAGTTGCGACCTGCCGATAGGAAAAATAATATCAAGCGTAAAAAATTGATAGTAAAAAATGAGAAATGTTTGGGTGCCACCGATGTCTACACCACTGTGCGTGCATAAACGTTTTCACGGAGCCCAGGCGGGACCTTTGTGGCCGCCCCACTCTTCGAGTAACATCAAGATGGGCCTGTCAGGCCCTAACTAGCTAAGGTCGGGCCCGAACCGGACTCACACGAGCAAAACACCGCCTCCGGCACAAGATTGTCGAGTGCACACCACTTTCGTGTTTTGACACGGACTTCTGATGGATGATGCTCGTGCGGATCATTGCGGTTTGACGTTTTCTTGATTGAACGGAGTATTAATTCTACAAGCTTTCTGCTCGTATGGAAATTCCTCCAACGGATCGCGTCAACAAATTTTGGGCTTGTTATTCGTAATGAATAATATCCACAATTTTTTACCGTACATGTACAGGAAGATAATTAAAGATATCAGACTGTATTCTATGGTATGGTTTTTGTGTAATATTTGTATTAATTTTGTTAGTGTAATATTCATTTTTAAACATATGTGTTGATTATGAAATTTTTTGTACTGATAGATAATGTTTAAAGTAAGTAATATATAATATAGCTTAAGTACATAGCATTGTAAGGTAGAGCTGTAGCTCCACAATTGGTAATTGGGTATATTTGTTAATGCAGAGTTTCTAAATTGCTAAATGTTAAAATTGTCAGCTGTCAACAAAAGCTATTTATCTAGAACAATTAATGCAATCATCGATAACATTACAAAAGAAGAATAATGCGGTAATAAGATAATCACGTAGGATGCAAATTTATTGGTACAACGTCCAACTGTGCACTGAAATATGGCAAAGCAAAATCACAGCTAACCGGCTATGCAGCTGTTGCACAACCGCAATTAATTATGAGGGTAATACATTAATTACGAAGAAGCCAAGATACGTTGTATCTGCGTTGTTGCAGTATTTATCGTTGCCAGAAGTCTTATTAACCGGCGGTTAACAAACGGAAAATATACCAGGATAACCTTTTCATGTCAAAAGCATGATAAATTACGTATTAACGACGTCGCGAACAAAAATTTTATCAATTAAGACAACGTGTCAGAACGTTCTTTTTCTTGAAGGCAACGTCAACAAGTTAAATGTTGATATCTGGAACGATCGAGGAACGTATGTAATTTACTCGTCCGCTCCGAGCAAGAAATCAGAGAAATAGGAATGTAACGTGGCACCGGTGGAATTCAAAGTTATCTTATCCAAAGTAGATGCTACATGATACCGAAGTGGTAGCAGACTCGTACGACTGTAATGCTTTAAGATAAACTCGAAAATTTTAGAAGCGTGTTGGATCTTCAAAACGAGTTTTGACGCGGGGAAAACATTTAACGCTGAAGCGAACAAAATGAAAGGTAGGATAAATATAGGATTTTGTACAGGGTGCTTCAGTATTGATACACGGTTACTGTGCGTGGATAAGTTGACACGTGATTTGATAGGATTTGGGCATCCGTCGGAATTATCAGATACACAATATTATCAGCGTACACAGTATACCTTTAGGGAAAATTTGAGGTGTACGTTTAGGGAAAGAAATTTAAGAAATTTTTTGTAAGTCAAAAATGAGCATTCATAAATAAAAAAATATATGAATGTGTATATTTGAAAATTTGGAACCATGTAAATTGACAAACTTGCATTGTACATTACTAAAGAATCGAATAAAAACCACTCCCATGTTCATTAATCCTGTAACTAATCAATTTAATCTTCCCGAATTTATTATACAATCAACACTATTTATAGAAGTACAAAAACATCCAAAATTCTGTACGCATACCCAACAATTAATCACCGATCGATACCTCGCTAATGATTACAGACACGAAACAAGGTAACAAATTAAAGTTCTTTTGGGATGAACTTTTTGTCCGGGCGCGATTCTGCCGGAACACGGCCGGGAAGAGGACGAAAAAGCCAGTAAATACCGAAACTGGAAACGTCGATGTTCCAGGAAGCACGAGTATCGTAGGAAAAAACGGAGGTCTATATGAAGAGCGACCCAAGAGGGCCACCGAAATCGGTATCAAGGGCTCTATCTAAGGAAGGTTCATTCGGCGTACAGCGCAACATGGCCATCGGACTAAAATGAGAAGGCAACGGTGAAAGAGAGAAGAAAAAAAAACGAGGAGAACCAACAGGACGAGGCAACCCGTAGGAAAACAAGACGAAGAGAAGCGACTGTCGATTACTCGGTGTCTAAACAAACTAGGGTCCAGTCCTGTGACTCGGCACCCCATGCTGCATCCGCTTAACAAGGACCTCGTTATAATATTTTATTGAGTCTCGAATTCATATATATTCCGATGCCATCTTGTTCTACGAATCTTCTTCCATACTTTTTTTGCCACGTTATCGAGAAACGGCGACGAAACGCTCGTAAGCCGAGAACCGATCGGAGAACCGATGTTACACGCATCTTTGATGAGCGAACTTTTATTTCTCTCGGCTGTTGAATTTTAATAAATTCGCGAGAGGTTCCTGGAGATTTTTATGCGTTTATCGGGGAAGGAAACTCGGACTGCGAATTTTATAGGTGTTTGTGTAGTTTGTGGAACTCGTATTATGCAGACTTCGACTTTCGGGTCGTAGAAATTTGGGAAATTACGTTCCGGGACTTAACATAGTGATTTTTGGATTTGAGGGATTTGAAGATAGATAGTTAAAACTCTGGAGACCTAGGGTCAGTGGGATTTTAAATAACTCTGAACAGAATTCAAATTTAAATTATTTCAAAAACCAAGATTCTGAAGATGTCCATGACATTTGTAGGTCTGCAATGTCATATACATACAACTGCAGTATACTATCTCTTCATATTATAACATCAATTCTTGCGACCAATGTTTCATATTGTAACATGAGCTTCTCCATCGAAGTGCACGTTATAATTAACAATGGAAGTATAAGTTGATTTTGAATAAAGTGTGCCTATATATTCCAGTGTGATAAAACTATCGAACCTTAAAATGTAGACTTGTACCACTTTCCTATAACGAGTACTCTACACTCGGCTGCACAATTAACAAGAGGTCTACCACGGTTCACGGTTACGATGAAATTGGCTAAACGAAAAGCCGATAGATTGGGCGCGTCTGATCGCGAGATCGGTTCAACGACCTATTAAAATCAGCGGTGAACCGATGTCGTTGATGGCGGTAAAACCGAAGAAATTCGTTTTGCGACGATACTCGATCGGTTGTTCCATTCTCACGCTCTCGATCTCCTTTTTCTCGTATTTTTTCCCCCCTTTTCACCGTCGCCGGTGCGTATTCCCGTTCCCGATTTCATTTGTAGTTCCCATTAGCCGGAAAACGACGTCGGCCGAGGTTGCCGCGCGCAAGTCGCTGTACCGGAAACAGGTAAAAGCCACTCGACGCCACGAACTTTCCAATATTTCCTCGATAACTTCCACGGCGGCGGATAATTCGCTCTCGGCTCGTTGATCCGCGAAAAGCGTTCAGTTGTGCCCTGCATCGCCGCGTTTCTGCTATAAGAGGAGAGGAGACGCGACGACGACACCTGAACGCCGTTGAGTTTCAACCGGCGATTCGCCCTTGCGGGAAATGCGCTCGTGCGTGGGATTGCGCGTTTTCAGCCGCGCACTTTACACCTCGTTCCACGGTCGACGACACCTATTTCGTATGCATCTCTGTACAACCTTTCTCCGGTTTTAACGTGAACGTTGCTCGCTAAGCAGCGTCAACCGCCTCGCGCGAAATCGAATTGTGTTAGTTCGACGCGTCAGCTTCGGTCCCTTTTGTTGCGGAGAGCCCTCGAATCGCAGCCACGAAATACTATCGATCTTGATTATCGCCGCCATTTTTCGACTACACCGCGAAACTTCGTTTGCTAATAATCTTTGGGATAACAGATACGAGGTATATTAAGAATGGAACCTATGGACGTATGACTCCTTGCATAATTTTGTACAGCGACCTATGAGCGTTGTGTGACTAGATATTCTAATTATACGTGAATTTCCGCGTGAATCTCTGAATTTTCTCAATTTTATGATTGTTTAATTTGAGAACAGTTTATATCCAAACACACTTGAATATGCCAAAATGTTACTTTTGTCAAAATTTTACGTTTACATCAAAGTGTTAATAACAAGTTTTAGCAATGATATTAACATAAGTTATTTTATGTGGATCAAGTATCGTTCAGTGCATTTTCCGATAAGTATTTCGGGCCACATGAATTTGACTAAAACGTACAAGTGGTGTAGATAATACATTTTAGCAATGATACATTATTTTAGGATGAAGTATTAAAATTTTTATTCTTAAAAGGCTATTTGATAAAATTTGTATTTAATTGCATTATAGAGTAGCATAAGAGTAAGAATAAAATTTTGGAAGAGAAGGAATAGTGATATAGTGATAGAGTGAAATAGTGGAATGGTAAAATTGATAAAGTGATATAATACAATAATAGCAGATTTGTGGTAATGTAGTAAAATTAGCAGAATAGTAACACAGTAGAACAGGGAGTAATAGTAAAAAGGTAAAGTAATAGAAACATGGTAATATAGTAAAGTATCACCAAAATAGTAATATAGGTAAAATACTGGAATAGGAGAAGAATAATGTACTGACTGGAACAGTGATACAGTGAAATAGTACAATAATGGAATAGTAGCATAGTGGAGCTGAATAATAAAATAGTGAAATAGTAAAATAATGAAATAAATCAGTGAAAGAGTAAAATAGTACAACAATGAAATAGTGATAATACAGTGTAATAAACTAGTAAAAAAATAAAACAGTAAAAGAATGAATAGTTACGTATAAGAATTACTGACATAAAAGTGTAGTATCATACTGAAATCTAAAAAAGTATATAGTATAATAGAACTAGTGTAATAGGAGTAAAGGTAAAATAGTACAACAGTGAAGCAGTAGTATAGTAAAATAATAGTATCATAGAATAGTCAAATTATAATTTTATTACTAATTTCCAGATCCAAAGTGTCTCACAATAATAGCATAAATGGGGAGGTGAGACTAAGTTGGCACTGTAAAACAGTTACGGTGAACTTTATTCACGCGTACATTTACAAATATTTATTTACAAACAACCGTATCTTACAATGATAACATAAATATTAACATTATCGTTTACATAAAATAAACACGAATTTATGCTAACATCCGATAAAGCCTTAGCGACGGTTATCACATACATGCGATCAGTTAACAAGACTCCCGTATCCACATGTCGATACAAGGAAAAACTGAATTCAGTGAATTTCTTTTGTATAACACTTTCACTTGTACATACCGTAACAATGAAAAACCTGCACATCGCAGGTGCAGCATACCGAATATTGTACTAAACTCCAACTTGTACAAAATTGAGTTTAAAAATTTCTCAAATTCAACATCAAATAAAATTTCATAACAGAAGGTAAATAATGCATAATAGCTAATTTGGCTCGAATTCATCACCTGTGCAACAAATTGCACAGTGTAATTGCATTACCGTACAAATGCAATATAACGTGAGTAATCTTAAAACGGAAGCTCCGAAAAATATAGTGTACTTACCCATTAATTTCCGCACTTCTGCTTGGCTAAGGAATAGGTTGAAGTAACTTGCACCTGGCTGGACGAAGACGAACAGCAACACTGCCAATTTAAGTAGCATCGTGTCCACCACGTGTTTAACCGGTCGTATATACTAGGTTACTCCGAAACACGCGCAACGTTACGGTACGAACAACGTTAAAGTCTTCTAACTCGATTCATGGTCCGCGGTTACCGTATATCGTTGTTTTACGAGTGTGGACGCACGTGACATCGCGTCGTTCTATCACGATATTTACGAGCTGATTAAAACGTGCTACGATCACGATAATAATGTACGGTTTGTTCGAGTCGAATTGAGTTTTGACAGTTCACCGTACGTCTCTTCGGATTCTGTTTAACGGTACACCAAGAGATACGGTCGAGTAATCGCGACGAAAAGTGTCGGAAAAGTCTGTGAATTCGCGTGACAGTTCGTTTCACGAAAACGTTAAACAAAAGACGGAAGATCGAACGAAAATGCACACACGAGAGCGCGCGAGGTACTTGCCTCGTGAAAGTCACAACCAGTTATGTGCTCTGACCGCCATGGGTTGACTGGGGTCGACGCAGGCTTGGCGAGCCGAAACTGGCCGAGCGTGCCCGAGCTCGGCCGAAGTCCACCTACGAGAATCACTCGGTTCAGGCGTCGTCGTGCTGATCGGATGGCCTCGGTCTTCCGATGGAGCGGCAAACTAAGGGGAGAATTAAAATTGGAGTACGAGAGCTGATCCATGAACCGGATAAAAATAACAAAAAATCTATTCGAATTATCTACCGATGGAATGGAAATGCATCGATGCAATATTCCAGCGAATCACGATCATTGATGTAACTACTGGCCGAGGATTATAAGCGCGTAAACAAAATTGTTCATCGGTGCAACTGTTCGTAATTTTGAGACATAAACTTTTATGTCAGCAGCTTTATTCTCATGAAAGAATATTAGAGGCTGATAAAATTGAATCTGGTACTTTGTTTTTGTACGAGAATATTAAAGACTGATAAAATTGGAGTACGAGAGTTGATCCATGAATACGGTAAAAATAAAAAATCTATTATCGAATTATGTACCGGGGGAATAAAAAGGTATCGACGTAATATTAAATCGAATCACCATTAATATAGCTACTTGAGACGAGAGAAGTCCATAAACGAAATGGTTAATTAACGCCTTGTCTATTTAGGCGTTCGTAATTTTGATACGTCATCTTTTATGGCAGAATCTTGTACTTTATTTTGCAGAAAAGTTAGAGATAATAACGAGAATAATTTTGCATTATAATTTATTTTATAATGGAGAAAAAGTGTGTCCTGTGTAGAGATGCACAGTAGCGGGAATGATGATACTCACTAGGGAAAATGATAATGAAAAGTATGGAATTCAAAAATATGGCAATTTGAACATTTGAGAACTTGAGAATTTGGGGATTTTAGATAATTTAGGAAATTTTGAGGACTTGGAGAATTTAAATATTTGGAAATTTGGGAGTATGGGGAATTGGAAATATAGGGTATTGGGAATCTAGGGAACTGGGACTGTAGGGAATTGAGAGTTTAGGGAATTGGAAATGTAGGGAATTGGGAATGTAGGGAATTGGGAATGTAGGGAATTGGGAATGTAGGGAATTGGGAATGTAGGGAATTGGGAATGTAGGGAATTGGGAATCTAGGGAATTGGAAGTGTAGGGAATTGGGAATGTAGGGAATTAGGAATGTAGGGAATTGGGAATGTAGGGAATTGGGAGTGTAGGGAATTGGGAACGTAGGGAATTGGCAATCTAGGGAATTAGGAGTGTGAGGCATTTGGGAATCCAGGGAATTGGGAATCTAGGGAATTAGGAGTGTAGGGAATTGGGAATGTAGAGAATTGGAAATCTAGGGAATTGGGAGCGTAGGGAATTGGGAATCTAGGGAATTAGTAGTGTAGGGAATTGGGAATGTAGAGAATTGGAAATCTAGGGAATTGGGAGCGTAGGGAATTGGGAATCTAGGGAATTGGGAGTGTAGGGAATTGGGAATGTAGAGAATTGGAAATCTAGGGAATTGGGAGCGTAGGGAATTGGGAATCTAGGGAATTGGGAGTGTAGGGAATTGGGAATGTAGAGATTGGGGAATGTAGGGAATTGAAAATCTAGGGAATTGGGAATGTAGAGATTGGGGAATGTAGGGAATTGGAAATCTAGGGAATTTGGAGTGTAGGGAACTGAGAAGCTAAAATTTATAAGTACGATAATTTTGAATTCTGAAAATCTAGTGACTGAAAGATGTAAATATTTGCAATTTGAGAATGTTGACGTTGAAATTCAGAAATAAAGGTGCACAAATATTTGTATGCCAAAAGTGAAATCAGAAGAAGAGATAAACGGAGGAGATAAAAAGTATCGAAGGTAAAGTTGTTTAGCAAGTTTGAGACTGATTGAAGGCGCTTCTGGGATGAAATGCACATAACAGAACTGAAAATGATGAGAAAAAGGGATGGTGATTACTTTCGTGTACAACGAACATCGCGAGGGGCATTCTCGAACGTGTTCTGTATAAGAGCAATCACTTACTATTGGCAGCTGCCTATAAAACACGCAAATTCGTTGGTCGTTCTTTTTCTTCTCGGTATTCTCATCGTAAACCCATTAACTTAATTTCGACGATTATGTGGTTAAGTTGACCATTATTTTATATTTTATCGATGCTGCTGAAAGGTCGATACCTGTCCAACTCCGATATCGAAACACGATTTATAGCCGTTTATCGATACGCATCTCATAACTGTATTCAACAAGTAAATAAATTATTGGTGAATAACTTTTCAATCAGACTTAAATTACAGTTGATGAATATCGTAATTGGCTGAAGAAGAAAGTTCAACTTTATCACAATTATGACGTAGAATTTAATTAACCTAGATACGTCTGATCTTCGTGTTTCCAAAGTTTTTTTTTTTTAATAACAAGACCAGTTTTATTTATCGAAGGTGTAAGTAGAACGTGATAATTAATTTTTTATGCATCAGAAACGATGACGGACATATTTTGACTAACAATACAGTGACTCTCGTTATATCGCCAGTTTCGTAGGAACTTTTACGAATAACTATGAAGTGACTTCATATATATTTGTGAAGCGACTATTGTTATATCGCACAATATTTTTCAATAAGACTGTCGCAATATCAGAAGAGAAAAAGTTTTTGGTCCACTCGGTATGTTTGTCAAATATTTTTTCTCCCTGTAGCCTCGTCGATGGCAATATAACGAGACATTTAAACAAGTTTTGATTATAAAATTTATTTAAATACAAACTGATTAGAGCACGTATTTGAAAATCTTTTGCAATATACAAAGTCGTAGCACGAAGGCTCCATCTAATCTCGAGCAAATACCGGGTGCTTCGCTTAAATCAAGACAATCTCCTTTGTCGGCCATAATCTGGAAAAACAGTCGTATATCACGATGATGCCAGCCAGATTCTCGTTTTATCTAAATTTATCCTACCAGTGGTTACCGAACAATTTAAACAAGCACTATCTTCAAAATTTTCTTTTCAAAAAGATTACACTACGTCCGGTGACTCGACAGCTGAAATCATCTAATTATCAAATAATTCCATAGTTAAAAATAATGAAGTTAAAGAATGCAAATCTTCCTGCGAAAAGATTATGTCTGTAAAGTTGACAATTGAAGTCATTGAATTATCAAATAATTGCATAGTTAGTAACAAAGATAAAGAACGAATCCTTTCTGCAAGGCAGAAAAATGCAATATAAATCAACACCGTACTCCACGGCAATCGCATTCAGCAAACGGTTTAATTACCATTTAGCTAGACTTTGTTCGCGTATTTCATTGGCCGTTGCCGAGGTATGATATATGCACGATGGCCTGCGTGATAATACGTCATTAGGGGGATGATATAATGGCGAAGGTTGGAAACAGAGCTTTCTGTCGCTTTGGTGGGACATTGAGAAAACTAACATTGATGAAACGTTCGGATCAACGCGACAGACGCGTAGGAAAGGAGGAAACATCGTTTCTCTGGTTATCCTGAAAAAAAGCTGCTGGCGGTATCACACGAAGGTTTCCGCTTTGAAAGGCTTCCTTTGCCTGATCGTGACGCGGTCTCCAATTAACGCTTTCCGCACAGTCAAAAGGCCCCGACGGTGTGCTGAAAAGTGGATTAAAGCGTGCTCCGTTTGCTACCGCCTTTTACAACGTTTACAGACGCGCGACGTACGTACACGCGTCGTTGGCGTGTGTGCATAAACGCGCATGCGCGTGTGTGCCGGCTCCTTGTGCTCACGCCCGGCGTCGACTCTCTTTTGCCGTTTGTATTCTTATTCCTTGTGCCCTTTTCCTAGCCGCATTCAATCGAAAATGCAAAAGCCTTCCGCAGCAACTTTAGATCGTACAGTTCAAGGGAACACGTTTAATTTTAATTAATACACCGCGAACGTTTGTACATATTAATCACACTTTATGTGCCTATTGTTTCGGGTCACGTTCTCCTCGTCGCGTATACGGCTCAATGGCTTCGCTGAAAAATGCATAAGCATAAAAAAGAGTAGGAATTCACGCAATATTTTTTATACTCTACGGTAGATGAGGTGAACGATCCCGTGTCGCATTGTTCGACTTCTAACAATATAGTCTTCGAAATTACTTATTTCTTTAGTAGGATTAGAAACTAGATACTCTTTTCTGTCGTTTGTATGAAAAATTTTGTAGGATATTGATTATATGTTGGGACATTTGGATTTTTGACTAAATCAGTTTTCAAGTTGTGAGACCTAAAGATATCGGAATCTAGGGATATATGTATGTAGGAATAGATGGAGATCTAGGGATATAGAGATATGGGGATATGAGGACGTGGGAATTTGGGATACAAAGATATTTAGGAGTATAGGGTCTTCAGCATCTAGGGATATGGGACTTTAAGAATTTAGGGACCTAGGATTCTAGAAATATAGGGATTTAGTGATCTAGCGATCGGGGGAACTAAGGATCTAGAGATGTTGGGAACTAGGGACATAAGGAACCAGGGACGCAACGGACTAAGAACGTAAGGAACTAGGGACGTAGGATACTCGAAACGTTGGTAACTAGGGCCGTAGGGAACTAGGGACCTAGGGAATTAAGAACGTAGGGAATTAGGAACGTAGGGAACTAGGGGCATGGGGAACTAGGGACGTGAGAAACTAGGGGCGTAGGGAAGTGGGAAAGTAGAGAACTAGGGACGTAGGAAACTAGGGACGTAAGAAACTAGGGGAGTAGGGAACTAGGGACGTAGGGAATTGGGGGCATAGGGAATTAGGGACGTAGGGAATTGAGAATGTAGGGAACTAGGCATGTAGGGAACTAGGGGCCTAGGGTACTAGGGACGTAGGGAACTAGGGGCGTAGGGAACTAGGGACGTAGGGAATTGGGGGCATAGGGAATTAGGGACGTAGGGAATTGAGAATGTAGGGAACTAGGCATGTAGGGAACTAAGGGCCTAGGGTACTAGGGACGTAGGGAACTAGGGGCGTAGGGAACTAGGGACGTAGGGAATTGAGGGCATAGGGAATTAGGGACGTAGGGAACTAGGAATGTAGGGAACTAGGCATGTAGGGAACTAGGGGCGTAGGGTACTAGGGACGTAGGGAATTGGGGGCATAGGGAACTTGGGATGTAGGGAACTAGGCATGTAGGGAACTAGGCGCGTAGGGTACTAGGCACGTAGGGAATTGGGGGCATAGGGAACTAGGGACGTAGGAAACTAGAGACGTAGGGAACTACGAATGTATGTTAAAGTAGTGATCCCCAAATATTATCCAGACTCTCCTTTATCTCCCAAAATATGCCTATAAACAAAACTCATGATGTAACAGTGAACCTTATTAATTATGCGAAAGTGCACGTAATAAGTTTCTTTGGCAAAATTCGATGAGTTCGAGTCCAGCTGACCTCGCCACGGTGCAAAGGAGTGAAAGTAGAAATTGCGGTAGGCTAGGGGGGTATGGAAGGGTGGGTCTGAAAATAAAAAAACATAGATAAAAGAAGCTGGCTGCACGTTGGGCTAACAAGACTCAGGACTCGGGGGCTATTATCATAATTGTGGGCTGCAGGCAGCGGCTGTGCCCACAAACCAGAATGCCTCTTGTCTCATCTACCTTGTTCTTCTCTTTCTTCTTTCTTACACCCTTCTTCTTCATCTCCTTCGCCGTATACTTTTTACTCGAATCCGAGTACTCCGGCAGTTTGCGCGGACCTTCGCTGCTCTTTTGCACGTGCTAGAGACAAATGGACCGGCCCTTAAAACATTTAACTTTCACGCTGTTTATTGATAAGGAAGCTCCTGCTGCATTTTTATGCGCGGATCGCGATTTTAGTGTCGCTTAATCAGCTTAGGGCAGAAACTTATCTTCGATGTCCTTAACGACTTCGTTCTTATTTTCGACATGATTTATGTTTTAGGGTTCTTAAATAAATGAGGTGTTACGAATGTTCTGTACTTTATGCCCTATACGATTGGAGGGGATATTTCTTTAAATTGTAACGAAACATTTTTGTCGACAAACCCTAATATTCATAAATTAATAGAAAGGTTACAAATATTTTGTACTTGAAGCACGATTTATGAATTCAATGTGAAATTTTTTAAATATTGTAAGGCGCCATTTTCTTTGACATAACCTATATACCTAAATTTGTAATAAATGAAACGTTAGGTTACGAGTGTTACAATAGTAAATATGAATTATTAGTTTGTAGTAAAAATATATTTCTAAAAATTGTGAGAAGATTTGTATTATTATATAACTTGTACATCTATTCAGTGTTATAACCTACACACTTTTACTTAAACGTTACATGAACATCATTTCTTGAGAAATATCGAGAATCATAAGTGCGTAGTACTACTGTCTGTCCGGAAACAATACCGGAATGCCTACCGACTGTCATTCCATTTCCTTTTGTTCTTCACTTCCCCTAATTATATGGCAAGCTTTAAGATCCTTCCAAGTCTTGTATCTATATTTTGGTTTTCATTTTAAAAAGTGGCGAAGTAGTACAAGTTCGACGTCCGCCATCACTACAATCTTTTTAATCGAACCTTTCAAATATTTTGCTGGATGTTCTCAGAATATTTATTTTACTTTTAATTATGACAATTAATTTTCCTTTACAATCTACATAATTTCTAAATTTGTAAACTTTTACATTTTCAAATTTTTAAATTTTCAAGCTCCCTTTTTAGATTTCTAGATTTCTAAATTTTTAAATTCCAAAATTCCTAAACTTTTCACCCTCCAAATCCCAAATTCGTCAATACCAAAATTTACAACTTCCAAGGATTTCCAAATTTTCAAATTAGTAAATTTCTAAGTTACAAAATTTGTAAATTTCTAAGTCCCCAAAGTTTCAAATTTGCAATCCCAAAATTCTCAAATTTCCAAATTTTCTAATTCTCAAATTTGTCAAATGTCTCAAATATCTCAAATTTCTCCAATTTCTCCAAGTTCCCAAATCTTGAATTCTTCAAAACACCAAAACTGCGAGCCCAAAAGTCGAAGAAGTTCTAAACCCGATCAAAAGTTCAGCAGCTCTCTCCGCCATTTTCCCTAACTAGCCGAACGATGCTCGTCAATGTACAAACACGATTCCCCATTAACTTTTTCACTGGCTATCATACTTCTCCTTGCATCCTTTAAGTGGCGTAGCTAAATTGTTTCTTTTTCTCTGTCTGCCGTTTTTTTTTTACATTTCTTCTCGTGTGTTCTTTCAACGAGAGATGCCAGGGGCGTGTATGTTTGTTTAGCCTCGGTGTACCCTGTTATTAGGGGCCGGTGCTGCTCGAAAACCGAGGGGCCCACGAGGATATCTGGGCCCGTCGAGACGATCGCGCGTCCTCCATCTTCCTTCGTCCGCAGAATCCTCTTCTTCTTCTTCCCACCGTCTCTCCTCTTATTCCGTGCGTAAAAGCAGTCCCGTATAAAAAGGATAAATTTGAAAGTGGAAGGGTGACTCCTTAGCTCCATCGACCAGACCTTTGTTTACCTACCTAGATTCTGATTTAGATTTCGCCGCATTTTAATTTATCGCCGACGATCGTGCCGATTACCTATTCCCGAACCGGAGAAACGATTCTCGTTACCGTTTATAAACGACTAACGTGCTAATGGAAAGATACACGCCTTCCGAAATCACCAGAAACTTCGCACCTAACTACTTCCCGACATTGCGCAACGGATATTACGGTTTACGTTGCTGGAGCTATTTTTGGTCGAAAAATATTCTCCGAAAACATTGTCCACAGTTATGTCTACAGTTACATTAATATTCGGTAGCTGTACTTATTTGTTATCGTATGCAGAAATGGATGATTATTTTACGAAAACATGAATCATTTTTATTAAAACAATTTCTCAACTATAACATTTTGAATACGTTCGAAAAACAATGGTTACGTCTCCTTAACATTTCATAAAAAATTAAGAAGTCATAATATATAAAACACAATTTTAATGTTTTGTCGCAAACCCTTTAGAATGAAAAAGACATTTTATTTAAAATAATTAATTCAAATAGAACGTGATGTATTTCCAATGAATGATGCATATTTCTGTAACATATTAAAATATTGAAATTAACTTTTATGTAAAATAAGAAACGTGGAAATATTTCTGTAACCATAATAGATATTTATGCATCCCTTTTTGATAGTTCGCGTTTCCATGGGGCGACTCGTGGGATCCGACTCTTCTCCTCGGTGCACAATGGATCGCTGATGACATATCCCGCAGATTCAGTGGCGTCTGTTTGCACAGACGACACGTGACGAAGTGTTAGAAACCGAACTAACACGCGACCTCACCCTAACGCGGTATTATTTGTTTATCTCGACGGTATTGTGAGCCGTGTTTTCAATAATTTACGTTCGATTTGGTTCGTGTACATCCGTTTCCTGCGTTTTCGACCGGGAGACGATTATTCGAGCGTGTCTGCTGGGAAATTTTCATCGGAGACTGTGTTTGCTCTTTCGTATTAATATTTATTAACGTATGGTCGCGTGGTG
The DNA here is from genome assembly GCA_945859595.2 of Megachile willughbiella. Classification (NCBI taxonomy): domain Eukaryota; kingdom Metazoa; phylum Arthropoda; class Insecta; order Hymenoptera; family Megachilidae; genus Megachile; species Megachile willughbiella. Next base: position 17,395,374 of record OX243795.1, on the reverse strand, counting down.
GATGCTATATGCGTGATTAATTTCAATTTGACACGCGGACTGTCATATTGATATGGGTTATGTGTAATAAAACACGTATCATTGTGAACGTAAAACACGTTTGAATGTGGTTGTAAGATACATGCCATCTATACACCTTCTTTATTTCACAGTAACTTTAAAGTTACTGTTCTCTCTTTTTAATAAAATATTTTAAATTGTTAAAATGATTGGTAGATGATGTTAGAAGATAAAAATTTTGTAATTATTCAGTGTATGAATTTTTTTAGTGAACAAATATGTATCAATAAATTCCAATTATTACATTTCATGTAAAAGTATTCAAACTATATAACAATATTGACAGTGGATAATACAGCATACATTAATATTAATAATATACATATATTACACCTTGTACCTGAAATATAGTATAGGACAGTTAAGAATCAATAGTTTATTGTAAATTAATTAAATTAAAAAGTAAAAGGTATTCTGAAAGCCTTCTGTTCTTTAAAATTCATATTTGGGTGTGTTGTTTGGAAACTGGACAACTATCGCCACCTCGTGGTCGAATACACAATTATCGAAATGGAAAATTGCAGTGTTTTTTTATAAATAAAGCTCTTGTACATTCTTTCCATGCTTGTAAATTATTCCACGATCACTATATAGTTAAAAATATAGTTTTACAACAAGCTGAAAATTTTCTATTTGAAAACTGAGTGCATTTTGTGGACATCAGAGGCCATCTAGTGGTGCAATGTGTGAACTGGTCCCAAAATAGCGTAAAAGTCACTAATTTAAAAAAAATAAAATTTTCTATGTGGTTAGTAGCATATTTCACCATTAGATGGCGCAATTTTTACAATTTCCAGAAATTTCGCCCATAAATCTAAATTTCAAAAATACGTAACAATGAGGCTTTCAAAATATTTTCAATTTGTTGAATTACTCTGCAATAAACTATTCTTTATAATCCCTCTATAAATGAAATTGCTAGACTTCTGTTAAAAATGTAAATTTTAATATAAACTTAAACGTTCAAGTTTATTATAATCATTTTTATAATCATCCGTTGAAAACATCTTTGACGAAGTAAAAGAAATAATATCTGAGACAATATATTTTATTAATACAATATTAAGCTTATATTTTACATATGCTTCAATAAATAACTATTTATTATCACACATTATACTACTTCCTTGTTATAACAATTTGTATACTAAATAAATAAATAAATACGGCTCAATAAATACAATACACCTTAATAAAATGTAGCAACAATTACACCACATAATTTCACGAACACAATTTAACATTCTCCCGACCTTTATAAATAAAAAGTTATTTCACGAAAGCTGCATATTAACTATAGCTTAACGAACGAAATATAATTAAGAAAATTGCCCATAATTTAAACTCTACTTAGTCGACTTTATCGATGGACGGTAAAGCAAACTGTCACATTAATGTACAACACAAACTGGAAAAACACGATTGAATATTCGTTATGTAAATTGAGCACATTCATTACAATTTACAATCTTTTAAGACATCGTTACTGGTTTTACAACAATAATCTGTTTCTTTAAACAGGAGGTATCATCTTGATAGCTCGTACGATACTGTTCTTTAATTCCCTTTCGGGCAATTCTTTTGATCGGTACGAATAAAGTATGCCCTACTTATATTATTCTTGTCTAATACTTGATAAGCTTTTTCTAGGACGGGAACCGGTGGCTTTGGTTCTCTCGTTAGAATCCACGCATTTCGTACACTGAAACATTCAAGATTTAAATTTAAGAACAGTGGTGGAGAGTCCAAGTTGACCGCCATTTTCTGGAGAACGCGGGAGATTCAAACGCGTAAAATTTATAAGAGATGCGTAACTTTGTATTTAATTTTGTTAGCGAAAACCTAAATAATAAATATGTATTGACATTTATTTTGTTATTACTGTAAATAGCACGAAGTCCTTTGACAGTACTATATCTCAGAAGTTATTATTAATAATATTATCAACTTGCAATTATAGATAATATAAATCGTGAAATGATACTTTTTAGAAATAAAACTACTGTGTACTTTCAATAATTTTAAAGTAGTAAAGTGCTGTATATTTACCTGAATACACCAAAGTTTGTACAACTCCATACTACAGAATAAGTTTCATAGTCGGTGTCCAGCACCCAATAAGGTGCATCCAATGGAAGTGGTATGGACGGAAATGTAACCACTAATTTAGGATCATCGCTTTTGCCAATCGGTTTTCCAGTTCCTTCTATACTCGAAGAAACACCGGTTCTAAACAAACAGAGATGTTATTCTACCGTGATTAACTAACTTCCTGTACATATTTATCCGCATGTTGTTACATAACGAGAGTAATTATTACTTCACTGTGTACGTTAAAAATACACATTGTTAATCGAAAATAGAAATCATACACAAATCTTGAATTGCTAAAGTGAAAATGCAAATAAAATCCAACAATCGATAGTTAACATTTCTAGAATATAATCTTTAAATGCAATATCGTCAGAAGTTAAAAATAAATTAGAATAAATTATACTCACAACGCAGAAATTTGTTTGTTCAAGATACTTATGGTGCCATTTTCGTTCAGAGTATAAGTAGCTGTCACGCATTTCCCGCCAAATTCAAACACGGCGAAATACCTTTCGACCTCGTACCATTTTCCCGCATACTAGAACATAACGAAGAGTTTCATTTATTCAAATGACATAGATAGAAATTCCGTCCGCGTCTCGAAGAGAGTTTGAACTTCCGTTGAACTTGAATACTTTACATATCTCTTATTACAACGTATGTATGTATATCATATGTTATATCGGGGACAACTTTCTAAATACAGGTTGCATTCTTAAGTAAGCCAATAACTCAGGTAAATGCCGGGAATCTATTCCAATTTCTAATGCTCATTGTTGATCTAATAAACACAAAGGTGGTGTACGTACTTTGTTTACGTCGAAGTTTGCCTGCGTTTCCACGTTGGGACACACGCCTAAAAATGGCACCTGCGCCATTGTCACGCTTACCATCATTAACATCAACGATAGCTGCAACATCTTGACTGTGAACAAAATTATTTAAATTATTTACATTGTCAAATTATGCTAATTCTTTTATAGTTCAGTTGTTATAGCTTTTGGTAATTTTTTAGTGTATTTTAATTCTATTGCTGCTACTTTCTATTCTATCTATGCTACTTTCTTTCTATTCTTTCTATCTACTTCTGTTTTATTCTACTTTCAAAGATATTGGTAACTGTGTAAATAATTGTAAAAGTATAAATAGTAATTTTATAATTTATAGATGCACTGTGACATTTCATTAAACAATATTATAGCAGTACATAACTATAATGCAATTCGATTACCCCTTCATTTATAGATTCTTTTGCTATGTTTAGAGTTACAGTGGTATAAACATACTTAGTACTTAATCTCGAAAGAATACAAATGAAAGTATACAAACTTACAGCACATGTTTGAATACATAACAGTTGCAAATGTTTTTCTGAGAAAAACCACGATCGTTGAATGAACCAACCCACGTCCCAGAGAACAGTTAGCTTCGACGTCCAAGCTTTTAATAATCTGGTTAAATTGTTGGGATAAATTTATACCGTTATTGGCGTGGTTTATCGCAATATGTTAAATATTCATAAGAATATTTTGCAATTATTTCGACTTGAACATTCACTTTAGTAGTTTCAGGAACATTTTGCGGGACAGTACATTAGATCATTATAACGCGAGGACAAATGACGTTGCTCTCCATTTTATGTTATTAAACCGGTTGAGGTTAACTTAGGACAATTAACTAAATTTTTTATCATCATTTCTTATACTAGATTTCTTATTTTATATTAGAAAATTTATGGGAATAGTTGTATCATTTCTTATTTCATGTTACAAAAATTATTAAAGTACTTTTTCACTTCATATTTTAATTATGGAAGTTATCAAAGTAATTCGAATAAAAAGTTAATTCTGATTATATTAGAATGTTATTATAATTGTATACAACACCAATTTGTCTTCCATCGACAATTTTAATTTCAAAGTACAAGTAAAAATAAAATGACGTTTTGAATGAAGTATGTCATAAATAATATATACATTTGTCAAACAAACTTATGTAGATGTTTTAAAAGTTAAAGAAATATTTTTTCTAATTAGATATTCTCTAATATCTTTGAAAAAATATTGCATCTTAGAACATAAAATATATTGTATTGCAATATTTTAACAAACCTGAACCCCCTCGCAAAACAAGTTATCTTTGTTTACAAAAGTGCTATCAATTTTGCAACATCACCGTTATATGACTAACTAATGTTAAAATAATTATAGCCGTACAAGGAATATGATAAGTGTGAAACATAAATAATAGAGGAGAAATTAACAGTAACGAGAAATAAAACGTTGTTTCAAATATGTGGGCATGGTCGAACTACGTAACACATTCGACGTTGTTTGTTCCAGTTTGAACATTGTAGAAGATGATACACAGATATGTATTTATTAAAACTTCCTGTTAAAAACCCACTGATTACTGTAATTGAGATGACTGCGTATAAAACAACATACTTTAGTAATAATTAAAAGTCGGTTCACTTTTTAATATTAATTTTGTGATTCTTAACTTCACCTATATTATTATCATAATATTAATTTCGTTCAAATTTTTGTTTAAACACATACAAAAAATAATGAATACAAGTAAAAGACTAATAATGTTAATTATTAGTTTTTTAAAAATACTTGAATTTGTACTTACATACGTATGAAATTAAAGATGAAATTTAATTTGCATAAATAAATAAAATTAAAGATTGTATCTGCATATTCATATTAATAACAGTGATATTTAACTGTGTCAGTACCAAAACATTAGCAAATCGTTACATTTTCACTCATACAATATTAAAAATTTAATTATAGGTAATTTATGGCATTAATTGGCAGTGACCTTCATAATACTCCATGCATTCAAACAACATTGACAACTTCCAGATATTTCCAAGATAACAAATTTTAATTGTACCACTAAAAATTTGCAAAATATTAGAAAAGAATGTAAGGGGTGTAGAAATTCGGGAACCTAGAAATTTGAAGATATAGGTATTTGGGGGTTTAGAAATTTGGATATTTAGGGATTTAGAGATTTGGAAATTTGGGAGATTAGAAATTTGGGGGACTAGGAATTTTGGGGATTAGGAATTTGGGAGACTAGGAATTTGAGAGATTAGAAATTTGGGGGATTAGACATTTGGGGGACTAGGAATTTGGGAAATTAGGAATTTGAGAGATTAGAAATTTGGGGGACTAGGAATTTGGGAAATTAGGAATTTGAGAGATTAGAATTTTGGGGGACTAGGAATTTGGGAATTTAGGAATTTGGGAATCTAGGAATTTGGGAATCTAGAAATTTGGGAATCTAGGAATTTGGGGACTAGGAATTTGGGAATCTAGGAATTTGCTAAACTAGGAATTTGAGAGATTAGAAATTTGGGGGACTAGGAATTTGGGAGATTAGAAATTTGGGGGACTAGGAATTTGGGAATCTAGGAATTTTGGAGACTGGGAACATGGGAATCTAGGGATTTGGAGATCTGAAAATTTGTGAATTTTGAAATATAAGCTTGTCGAAATTTGAAAGCTACAAAATTTGAAAATATAGAAATTTAGTCTTGAGAAGTTAGAAAATTTAGAAACTCGAGAATTTGGAAATTAGCAAAATCTAGAAATTTCAAAGCTACAAAATCTCCATATATAGAAATAATCTAACAATTTATAGATTTGCAGTACAAGTTTAAAAACAACAAAAATAACAAAAATCAAGAGCTACCGTTCCACAAGTACATCCAAAATAAATCAATATTTCCCCATAAACTAAAGCAAACTTCAACCTATAAAAATAATAAATATTACAAAAGCAAAGAATAAAATAACATCGACAGATCGATAGTAACCCCTGTCACGATCATGACGTATGCGATGCAGCGTTCGATAGCACGACCTTTAGTCGCTTTGAATGAAAATCACGAAGGTCACGGTCTGAACTTGATTCCGAATGGAAACACGTACCCGATTGTGATTGCCAGTCGTGGAACGTTGAAAGTTGACAGGTCAGATTATTCGATCAGTGTTGACAGTTACACTTCTCACAGGATCAACTGTTCGTTGTTGACTGGTCTTCCTGTTCTTTGCACGTCCCGTTCACGCAGACAGACTCGCGAACGCTGACTGGATGCATTCGAAAGATTTCTGTCAGTTAGTGGGTCAATAACGGTACGTCCAAGGTTCAAGAAACCCGGGTCTGCGATTCGGTTTTACCGATCGACTTCTCCACGATCTTCGCTCGTCTATTTTTGATCAGATGAATTTCGTGCGACCGGTTTTCGTACTTTTGACCGGAACATCTTTGACCTTGTTATACTTGCTGGCTCCATACCTTCATTTTAATTGCAGATTTGCTTTATGACTTGTTTAATCATGCAAGTGTGTGACATATTCACTGTAAGTGGCATATTATTTACTCCTCTATTTTGATATGGTAATTTTGTTTACTGACTTAATTCGTGTGATTTGGGTGTTTGTGATCGACTTTTCAGAATGTTCTATGCAAATATTGAGGAAGATACAGTTTTTGAGGTGTTTGCAATTTTTGTGTCAATTTTGAATTTGTACTTTTTTATACAATTTTTATGAAATTTGTACTTTTTTATGAAATAGAATAAATGTCTTTATACATGGAATACATAAAATGTACGTCTTTATATACTTTTCTGTGTACGTGAATCTTTGCAGTGTTCTCTGTATAAAAAAAAAATTAGGAATTGTTAAAAATCAACAGTTTACAAAATACTTGAAATTTATTAAGATGTCATCAATGTTTGAAAAAATAATTTCTTAATTTTGAATTTAAGGAACCTTGTTAGGGTTTGGTTTATTTGTCTTTTTATGTAAAATATTTCCAAGCAATGTATGCAAAAAAATATGCTATCACTAGATAATACAAAGTGCACGGAACTATAATTTCTCACAAAAATAACAAACAATTGTATGACACATTTATTTTAATATTTCATTTTATTTATAAGTGCAAGGACGTGCATAAAAATGCAACTGCACATTTTTTCTAAAAGAAGAACTCAAATTTTGGTTTATGAATCGATTTTTTTTAAATATTCTTTACTAAATACATTTTTTAATGTAACATTAAAAAACTTAATAGTTTATGTTAATTTTAAAAGGCTTAACGTAAGTCTTAAATAAGTTTGAAAAACTTAATGTTTATGACATCAACATTTTAAATTTCTATCATATTTCAATTTTGGATTTCAGATAACTCATGAAACTTGTATTTCTTCTAGATTAAAATTATACGCCTTTTTACATATCTAGATCAAGTCTTCAGAATATTCTGCATAAAAAAGTATGATGTATCATCAAAAAATTAATAGTTTGTAAAATATCTCCAATTGTTTATGCAACATATCCCAATTCTGAATTTGAAATATCTCAAAGACTATTAACTCTTTCAACATTATATTTCAGCACTACTTTACACATAATATTCCAAAAAATTGACCCAAGTATAAAAATATATGGTAACATCAAGGTATAATTCGTTTCAATCGCCTTATATTGCATAATTTTCATTTTGCACGATGAAAGTGTAAAACCCTGTCGTAGTTCAAAATGAAATTATACATTTTCACACATAAATTAAAAAACACATAAAATTAACTTATAATTATTAATAATTATCAATTCACTTAAACATCTCCTACTTAAGGGAACAATAAGAACACAAAAATATTCGCATCAACATTTTATGTAACAATTTATTGCATTTTTTTTTTACATTTGTACATAAGCTAAAACAAGCACCCCCAAGCCTCCACAAACCATGAAAATGATAATTCTCGAAGGTATGAAGAATAATGAGAACGAAATACTCAGGCGAGACTGGTTTCAACAACCGCTACGAGCCCAAGGTACAAAAAATTTCTTAAATAAATGAGATGAATTGAAAATTTCTAGTTTCAAGCAGTCTTCGCCCCCTCTTTCACATTTTCATCCACCTTCTCCTTTATAGCCTCTTTTACTTTCTCCTCTTTCTTTTCTAAATTTTCCTTTGCGGCGTCGGCTACCTCCACGATTAGTTCAGGAACGCTGCTCACTAATTTTTTCTGAACTGTTTCGGCAACTGGAGGCTTGCTCGATTGCTTTTCGTCGCTTTGTGTATCAATAATTATTTGTGGGGCGTCGGGTACAATGGCGGATCGAACATTTTCGTTTTTCTCCGGCAATTCTTGGGGTTCGTTTTCAGCAGTGGGCGCTGTGGTTGCCACAGGTTTCACTGGTGTCTCCAGGAAGACGCAGTCTTCTTGGTCCGTTTTCACGAAGAACGTTTTCGAAATCTTGTACTTGTCCAGCACTGCGTAAGCCTGTTAACAAAATAAGTATAAGATATGTCAGGTAAGAATAGTTTGAAAATTATTTGTAAATATGTGCAAAGTACGATTGTAAACATATACACATTTTGTAAATATAAATTTTTAAGTAAGTCAGTTTTCAATTGTAACAATAAGTAAATATATAGTAATCAATAGAGACTCTTTTTGTTTTGTATAATGTTCTTTGTTGACTATTATGATTCTTTGTAACTGTAAACACAAATGTATACTTTGTTGTTAACTGTACGTTCCTTGTTAATTCTAACTGATTACCATACAGATAATTTTAATGGACTGTCAAATATATAATTTTAAATCGTCACATAGACAAGTTTAATAAGTGGTCAAATAAATTTTGCAGCAAATTATCATATAGATAAGTTTAATAAATGAGGAAATGTACCATTTCAATAAATTATCATATAGATTAGCTTGACAAATGGCCAAACAGATCATTTCAACAAATTATCATATAGACAAGTTTAACAAATTATCAAATAGATAATTTTGACAATTACCATATTACATATTCTAACTTAACACAACATAATTATTTTTTTTAAACAAAGTTACTAATTATAGAAGTGCATATGTATTGAATATCTAATCTTAAAATCATATGTGTCCACATATATGGCCACTGATTATCGAATTTCAAATATGTCCATATATGTGTTGAAGAATTTAGAAAATGAATATAGGTTAGAACATACCTTTTGCAAGACAGTTCCTGGTGCCAATCTTTCTCTGGTCATGACCCAGGCATTTTGTGTGTGGAATGGACCAATACCGGAACAGCTCCACAAAACAGCGTAAGTGTCATAGTCCGTTTCGAGAACAGAGTATTTAGTTTCCGGTGTCAGTGGTATCGTGTATTTGACGGTCAGCTTTCCCTCCTCGGCTTTCGAAGCAGCTTTCTTTATTTCGCCCTCTAATACTCTCTTGATTCCGGTGCTGGATATTAATTATATTATAATTAAGATAATTATAGTGGATGTATACTCTTATACAGTCAAGATGAGTGCAATGGACTCATATTTTATGTGAAGTTTTTTATTAACTTTTTATGAAATCTCTTTCAGAGATTGTAATTTTGATAACACTACATAAATATATCTATGTAAACTAAATTTTTTGTATTATCGTATAATATAAACAAAGGAACTAGGACAAGTGTGTGAACATTTTTCTCAAATTTTAAGAATACTTACAATCTGTTTGTGACTTGATTGCTGACCTTGAATTTACCGTCGGGACCTACTGTATAGTTTGTCATAACACAACGTGACACCACTTCTGTCAGTTGGAAATACCTTTCAGCTTCGTACCAGACACCCAAGAACTGTAACAGGATCAATTATGGTTTTAATGATTCAGAATAGTTATCTCAAAGTTAATAATTTCTAAAATACATCTTAAGTGAAGTAGTTAAAAATGATTTTACGAACAGTCACCTATTAAGTATGAAAGAGAACATCACATAATTTGTTTATCTTTAAATTAATAATTCAGAAATTATTATTTTGCAAGGCTCATGTTAAAACTTTCAAAAATAATTATAATTGTAATTACAATTACATCAACAACCACAATTACAATCACCACAAAAATTACAACTACCACAATTACATGAACAACAATTACAACAACCACAAAGAACTACATCGATATCTATAATTAAAATTATTCTGAAGACGTACAACAACCACGAACAATTATATCAACAACCATCATTACAAATACCACAAACAATTACATAAACTACAATTACCACAAACAATTACAGTTACCACAATTACCACAGCGAAATAACCACGAAACCATGAAATGACCACGAAGACATCAGTAACCCACGAATCACCACGAGCACAAAACCCATCATCAAACCCCAATAATCACAAACACTAATAAAACCCCCAATAATGACAGCCATCAAAGTATGAAGAAGCCTCCGAAATTCAGATAATACGAAATATATTTACCTTGTTCATGTCGAAGTTAGCCATGGGCACATAATCCGGGCAGAAACCCAGACTGGGTATCTGGGCAGTGGCGAGGCCCAAAGCTGAAAGAATGAAAACAATCTTCCCGATCATGTCTACCGTTGATCTGACGTGAGCATGGTTCGAAGCTGATGCTTTATATACATTACACAGGGAGTGCAGGAGCGTTGACCGGCCACAACCCCCCTCTGTTTTACCAACACGTGAATATCCTTACGGTACTCTTCAGAATCTGGTCACCAGACGATGGTCAATGTGGCTACCGACCTGCGCCGGCAAAGAAATTCAGACGAGAAGGGTCTGATCGACGACCCGTCTAGAAACGGGCAACGTGTAACCAGCATTATGCAATTTCTTAACAACGGTACTTTCAACCGAACCAAGACAAATCCTCGTTTGCTCGGACCGATTGGTGTCAATCAATTTGACGGGACGCCAAGCCCTCGGACTGGGCGACGCGATTGTAACGGATACGTGATTCGACGAATCCCATACTCGTTTATATAGGGTGTTTCTTTTATTTTAGAAATTTGGAAGGTTGAGAAATTTTTTTAGGTTCGGGGTGTATTTGGGGAGTTTAGGATTTCGGACACTTGGAAGTTTGAGAGTTTAAGAATTTGGGGAATTTGAGGGTTTAAGGATTTGGGAGCTCGAGATTTGAGTAGGTTCGGAATCTTGGGTGTGTGGATGTAATGAAATTTGGGGATTTAAGGATTTAGGGATTATGAGATTTTGAGAACTTGAGGATTTCGGTGAATTGGATATTTGGGAGTTTGGGAGATTTGAGTGGGTTCGGAATCTTGGGTGTTTGGAACTAGTGAGATTTGGGGTTTAAAGAATTTGGGAAGTTGCAGGTTTAGGATTTTAAAGATTTGGGGAATTTGGAAGTTTGAGGTTTTAAGGATTTGAGAGTTTGAGATTTTAGTAGGTTCGGAATATTGGGTGTGTGGATGTAGTGAGATTTGGGGATTTAGGGATTTTGGGATTTTGGGAACTTGAGGATTTCGGTGAATTGGATATTTGGGAGTTTGGGAGATTTGAGTAGGTTCGGAATCTTGGGTGTTTGGAACTAGTGAGATTTGGGGTTTAAAGAATTTGGGAAGTTGCAGGTTTAGGATTTTAAAGATTTGGGGAATTTGGAAGTTTGAGGGTTTAAGGATTTGAGAGTTTGAGATTTTAGTAGGTTCGGAATCTTCGGTGTGTGGATGTAGTGAGATTTGGGGATTTAGGGATTTTGGGATTTTGGGAACTTGAGGATTTCGGTGAATTGGATATTTGGGAGTTTGGGAGATTTGAGTGGGTTCGAAATCTTGCGTGTTTGGAACTAGTGAGATTTGGGGTTTAAAGAATTTGGGAAGTTGCAGGTTTAGGATTTTAAAGATTTGGGGAATTTGGAAGTTTGAGGTTTTAAGGATTTGGGAGTTCGAGATTTTAGTAGGTTCAGAATCTTAGGTGTTTGGAACTAGTGAGATTTGGGGATCTTGAGATTTTGGAAACTTAAGGATTTGGATGAATTGGATATTTGGGAGTGTGAGAGATTTGTATAGGTTCGGAATCTTGGATGTTTGAATGTAACGAGATTTGTGGTTTTAAGGATTTGGAAACTTGCAAGTTTGGCAATTTTAGAATTTGGGTGAATCATTCGGGAGTTTCAAGTATTTGAGTACGTTTAGAATGAAATTGAATTTGAGAGAGAAAGTTTGGTAACTAGGGTTTTTGGCATTGAAATTAATTCTCTAAGTTTCGGAGAACTTTGAAAGTGAATATGACAGTTGATCTAAAACTTTGTCAAGTCCAGAAGTTTAAAGACTTGAACATTTATAAGTATACACAAATTTGGAGTATAACTTGAAATTTGGAGATGAAAAATCTTAAGCATCCAATATAACCATAGAGATCGATACAAGAGCTCTCCCTGCATCAGCGCAGCCATGATGGAATGCACGATTGTGAAACGTGCACCTTGGTGTTCCTCTTCCTGCAATGATTCATGAAGCCGGTTTCGACGACCTCGACCTTAAACCTTGCATTTATGTACAACAAATGAAGCGAGTATATGTGAAATGATACCCGAGTTTTCGTCCGTGGAACAAAGTTAGAGCCGTTTTAATGTAAATCATGCAATTATGCAATCGACACTGTCAACCCATAGACGCTTAGCATATACCACCATCGAGAAACCATGGGTCTGCCGGTAACGGGTTTCTCGACGAGCTTTCTTTTTGTATGAAATCCCTGGTCATTGAACCGTTAGTTTCGAGTAGATATTCTTCTAACCATACTCTAATAAGTCCATAAACCGTGAACCGTTATAGTGTCACCTTAACATCGACATTTTTAATGGAAGTTTCCATCTTTCTCATTTCTTCTTTTTTTTGTTTTCATCTCGTCTATGTTTCTATCTTTTTTTTACAGATAATGAACACTTATTGATTTTTCTGAATTTTTAGGAATTATGGTTAAATCTTTTACGAAATTTTTATTTGGGATGAAATTTTATTTTTGTTTAAGAGAATTTTTGTTTTTGTTTAAGGTGTTGAAGATTTTTTTTCATTTATGGACTTATACTTGATAGAAATTGTACTCGGAACTTTGGAGATTTTACATTTTGAATTTTAGGATCTTTTTGCAGTTATGGAATTTCGGAAGTTCTAGGATTTTCGGACTTTTTGGAATTTTTTCGAATTTTAATTTTAAGATTTGGAACTTTGGTACAGTGGACTTTTTTAACTTTGAAACATTGGTACTTTAGTATTTTGTGATCTTGGACCTTCGAAGAGTTATACATTTTTTAACTATCTTCGAAATTTTTGAATTCCTCTGAAAACTTTTCATCTTCGTATGAAACGTATAAAAATAACACAGAAAAAACGTATAAAAATGCATTACAGGAATGAAACATATAAATCATATTAGAAGAATAAGTCCCAGAAACTTGCTATTTTCAAAAACTCTCGTTCCACAAAATTTGTTAAAACCTTACCGTCATCTCCCGAAAACAATTCCGCTCCCCAAAGCAATTCTCCAAGGAAAGGATAAGGATATTGACAAAGTAATTTCCGATCACCATGTTCCATAGATTTCTCAACTGAATTAATTTATTTCTTGTAAACCTATGAACACTAAGAAAGCACGCGGAAAACGCATTCCGCTCGGAAGATGCTTAAACTCTACGCAACTCGTGCCAGACGCCCAGCGGGACAAAATTCTCCAAAATGAGCACGTACACCTAATTTGAAAATTTGCATTCGACCACGGAAAGAAAAACAATGAACGTTTACTCTATAAAAACTTTCCAAAAAATATATTCTATTCTTCGCGATCGAAACGTTTCGAAAAATATTCCTGATTCAGGGTTGATTCCTCGCAGGACATCTGGCGGCGAGCTTGTGTAATTTTACACGATAAACGTAACTAATTAACGTTAAAATTAATCTATATACATAAATCCTAGTGCGCTTACGTCTCGAGAAGGGGGGACGAGGGGGTCGGAGACAGTTGTAGGAGAAAAAGGATCGGGATAGAAACGACGAAAAGTTAGTTGGTAAAAATTTCTTTAGGCGGCTCGCAGAAAAAAAAAGAAGAATCCATGATGCTTGCTCCTCTCGCGATCGAAAGGGTTATCTCTCTTTTTTTCGTTTGTTTCTTTTTTTTTATTGAAAGAGCCACGAGTCGCGCTCGTGCCATGCGCCGAGGCGTTGCACGCTAAACAATAATTACTTTATCCTTATTATCATTTAGTATCACATTGCGTTCACTGTTTTGTGCTGGCCGTTTATGCCTGGCTTAATGAGAGCGCATACCACCCCTCTAACCTCTGCTTTAGCCCTTTTTCTCTTTTGGTTGAATCGATTTTATTATTAATTTTTTTATTTGGAATGCACTTGTTATTAACGCGTTGACTGCCGTGTTGAGATTTGTAAACATAATTGTGAATTTTTGGTTGTTTTAATATCTGTGGACCTTTCAGTATTTCCAGTTTGAAGTTTCAAGAAAATTTCAAATTTAGATACTTTGAGAATTTAAGGATTTCAGATTTTAAGTCTCTTAATTAGTAGTTCAGAAATTTTCAAATTTTTGATGTAGCAATTTCAGGTTCAAGTGCTTTGAAATTTTTGAAATTGCAAATTTAAATGTTCAGAAATTTGAAATCGATAAACTATTCAATTTTGTAGAAATTTTGTACAAATTGTTCAATGTCTACAATTTTTAAATCTCCAAATGTTCAAATTTGCAGATCAATTTCTAACTTCCTAATTAAAAAATTTCAAATTTAATGATTTAGAAGTTGAAAATGTACAAACAGTTCAACTTCTAAAAGCTTCGAAACTTCGGATAAAAAGTCCAGAAATTTAAATATTTGAAATTTTACATATGTGAAGTTCTAAAATATCGCACATGTAAAATTTCAAGTTATAAACTCTATAAAAATCATTGCAAACTAATTAAAAATTCTTTGGCGATCACACATTGCATAGAAAAATGACGCTTATCACAATTTCCTCCCGTGGCCATATATCGAGACATCACATAAAAGCGACACGATTGCAAATACACAGCCTCATTCGCATGGCCCTCCCACAATATCTCCATGTCCATAGACTCCAATCTATTACAAAGCCATGACAATCAACGTGTTAAAAAATAAACCAACTGACAAATTTGACAAATTCCAATCAAAATTTGTACCACTAATCAAAGATGTTATTTCGTGTCTAAAACTTGTCGCAGGAACCAAAGAGAGGTCGAGGCCCTTCTTCAAGGCACCTTAAGTAATAATACCTATCTAACCAAGAAGAGAAGAAAAAAAAAGAAAAAATAAATGACGTCCTGCGTCAATGAAACAGAAATCAGAGAAACAAAAGCTGCTACTTACAACGATCTAGATCCTACCTAATCTTGGATTAATTCCAGTGATATTTGAAACCTTCTACGTGAATTAATTAACGTTTCCTTTCAATTCCTAAAGCGAGCTCGTATCGTCATCTTAATTACGTGTACGTGTACCTTAAGCCTATGAACACATGAAATCACTGCCCAATCGACCAATTTGGACCCATTTGACAAGGCACTCGTGTGGCTGAGATACCGAGAACGTTGTTTCGATGGTACAAAACGGAAAAAAAATACACCATGACGTAGGAGGGTAGAGAAAACGGGGAAGGGAGAAGACAGGACTCTGGCGATATGTGAAGTGGAAGACGAGGATTGTACATACATGGAAGAACATTAGCAACGTTTTATTCTATTTGGTCGGCAAAATTGTAGCTTGAGCCGTTTTGCGAGAGAAAAATTATATTATTGTCGCTTCTTCCACAATTGTGTCCCGCCGATAATGTTCCTCTTCGATAGGGTAAGGATCGCGTAATCCTTGTCACGATACAGCGAGGTCGTAAACTCTTCGAGGTACACGAGCGCCGTCTAGGGAAAGTTTACGAAACCTCGGCCAGGATCGTATCGCGAAAAGTTCTGTACAACGTCGATATGTGTCGAAATGGAACCCTGAAGTAGAACGCATACGGTCCTGGGAGTTTCAAGAGTTAATTTACGACAACGCTATATCGTCGCGAGGACCATACTTTATTTCACGTAGGATCAGACCAATTTTTGTGCAACTTGAGCTCACAAGACCACACGGGTGTGTCGACTTAATTTGTAAACTTAAACACTTTTGAATTTTGTAAAGACTCAAATTTGTAAAATTCTGAATTTGGGAATTTGTAAATTTTAATATTCTTGAGTGTTTGATCTGTGCTGGAATCAACTGGGGAAAATAAAAATTCGTCATTGCAGGTCCGATCCTAACCGAAACGGGGTACAGCAGACTCTCGTTATATTGCCTTCATGGCTTGCGTCATCATAGGAATCTACATATCACGCTTCTATCGAATATTGCAAGAATTTTCCGAAACAATCCAATCGGCGGTAATATAGCGAGAGTCCACCAATTATAACGCCAACGTCTTTTCTCAAGACCTTCCGTAACCTAATTTCGAGAGTGAATTTGTTCGAGGCGATTGACGGGCAGGACACCTAAACATCTACCTAAGACAGAAATCGGTGGAAAATCGGTTGGTCCCTTTTGCAAAAAAAAAAGAAGTGTAAAATAAATAAATTCTTATCCGTCCGCTTGTTTCTACTACTAAAAACGTTAACGTTATTTACACGTGAGATTGCTTGCGCGCGCTGAGGTAAACGAGAGACGTCTTCGCTGGCTGTCACCTGACGCGAACGAAAAAAGCGTTCGAAAGCTTCTTCGTCTTCCTTCCTTCAAGTAAGTAAAGACGCAACGAGAGTTCGTTCCGATAAAAATTCGACGATAATTGACTCTCACCCATTCTCGTTTCGACTTTCTTAACGCTTTGTAATGGAGACCGGCACAACATACCCGACCACACGTCGATCGTCGGGGATACGTTATTTGGTCATAGTTACTGGTCATCGCTTATAATATTAGACTGTTGCTTGGTCTTCATACATTTTTCGAACTAGATAGTCACAACAGTGACGATTTATATAAAATAAGGCTCGCCCGGTGCTGTTCATGCCGTATCTCCCCGAAGAAACCGATGTTCATCCTGAACGCTTCGTACTTTGCCTAGAAATTAGCGTGCTTCATGTAAATTCGTTTAAAAAAACCACCTAACACGCGTTCGTGCACGTTCGAACATTGTCACCAGACGTTTTCGAGCTGTTACAAAAATACTTTTGAGGTTCTGAAAACGACTGGGGACGTTTCTTCGTCAGGGGGCATGCAGTGACCTTGTCATCTCGAGATCAGCGTCCAGATTCGTACGAGGAGACACTGAGGGTCCAAATTCAAACGTCGATAATTGCAATTACGATTTGGAAGGTAGTCGTACTTCTCGAATCTGGACACGATCGAAGCAACACGAAACAATCGACGTTTCGAGATGATACCGAGGTCACGCTTCAGCACCGGTCGGCCTTAACCTTGTCGCTAGTCGTGCAGGTTCTTGCTGAGCAGCAGATTGTTGTGCGGACCCGACAGGTGCCTGATCAGCTCTTGTAAACTATCGAAACTTAACGAACAGAAGCAACAAGTAAACGTATTGTCCGGGGCGGCTATCACTCCTCTGTGTACCGAGCAAAGATGCTTCAGCAGGTGGGCCTTTTGCTTGAACATGGCGACACAGAGTCTACACGCGAACGGTTTTTCACCGGTGTGCACTCTCAGATGCGTCTTCAAGTTCCATGACATTCCGAACTGTTTGCCACAATAGCTGCACCGATATTCGCGGACGGGAGTGGACTTGGGTGGGTCGTCTGTGGGTGGCGGCGGAGGTGCCCTCGCTGGGGGCAACGCCCAAGAACCCCACGGTGGTTCCAAACCCGCTGCCGATGCTGGATCCGCGCTTGGAGGCCTGTGTGACGCTCCTGGAGGCGTCACTGACCTGTCCTGCTGCAAAATAAAAGACTTGTTACAAATGTGGACTCTTGTAAGGATTTCTTATTAGCTATGTTTTGAGGTTGGTGTGAGTAAAAGGTTCTACCGTTCCAACTTAATCCAAAATCGGAAGTTATAATGTTTGACAATAGTATAGAAGGATGTTTATGTCATACCAGGTACGGAGGCGCGGAGACGCTGAGAGGATGTGGCGCCTGCAATCGCCTCGGCGTCTCGAAACCAGGATTAAACGGTACGAAAGCTGGATTCTGTGCCGGCGCATTGTGGAATCCTGGCCTTCGTTTTCGATGGGGCGTCACAACGTACGCTTCCGCAGGTGGGATAGGTATTTCTTCAGGTTTCCGTTTTCCTGGTTCTAAGCCTAACGCTAGTCGAGCCGCTAACTGTCTTCTCCTCTCTTCCGCCTCTTCCAGAGATTCTCGCCTCTCCAGCAATTGCTTTTCTGGCCTAAATTCAAATACGATCTCATGTTAGTCCACATTCAGGCTTCTAAAATGAACTCAACTAGTTACGCTCACTTTTCAACTTCGTATCTTCTGATTTTCTTATCTGAATTGGGTCAGATAGTCTTTTGATTGCATTATCTGATCTGAATTAGGTCAGATGTTAAGCTATTGATAGTCTTGTCTAATCTAATTCAAGTTGAATCGTGTTTTGGTTGCCTCGTTTGACGTAATTTAGTCAGGTAATCATCTTGTGGTTGTCTCATCTGATCTAATTCAGGTGAGACAATCCTTTGGTTGACCTATCTGATCTGATTCAGGACAATCATGGTGAAAAGAACGAACGAAATGGTTAATGTTAACCAAATGTCAACATAGCATCCAAAACACTGACACGAAACTTGAAGCCTTAACCAAATGTCAGCAGTCATCCAAAAAAGTGACATGAATCTTGAAGAGTCACAAGGATGTTCAAATGTCAGCAAGAAAACCAGAACAGTGACACGAAGCTTGAAGAGCCATAAATAGTCACAAAGTAGAACCTGTATTAGCCTCAACTAAACCAAATACAGAATCTACCGCAGCTTCAAAGATGTGGTCCTCACCTAGGCACGATATCGTGCGAACTTTCGCTGGTAGTCGAAGTTCCAGAGTTCAAGCTAAGGTTGACAGGATCAGAGCTATCCCTCCGTCGAGGCGGTTCTATACTGCTTTCTCTGTTCTCCGTGAGGAGAGCTTCGCCCTCGACGCCTTCGACGTCCACTTCCGGTTCCTCCTCGCAGCCCTCGGTCTTTATGAGCACCGAACAGCAGTCTGCGGGGTTATTGGATTGCCTGCAAATTTCAACGCGATATAACCTCTGCATCCTGTATCGGTTCAGAAAATTGGAGCTGCATCGTAAATGTCGAAAGAGGGAAGAATGACATTATGAGAATCGATATCTTGCGTCAATACCAAACGGATATCTTAATAGTTTTCTATCTTGGAAATTACAATATCTATTTCGTTGATCGTATTGACATTTCACGAACACTTAACGCTCGGCTCTTTACCAACCTGCCGTCATACTGCGACTCGTAGCTGGAACTTTCCTGGCCCTCCGAAGGCTGAGGGGTGGGCACTCTTTCAGGATCGGAGTTGCTGGAGGTCTGAGGTTGGTTGGGCTCGAACAGCTCCGACTTGATTTGAAGAAGCTCGAACAGCTCCCTCAATGGCGTCAGTTCCGTCGACTGTAAATCAAAATGGCACTAACCGTTTCAACCCATTCACTATGGCGGACTATAACGTCAGTATGATGCCTTTATTGCACAGGTGGAACTGCGAGTCTGAACTTCGAGGATGTAACGTCTACCTCGTTAAGATACGGATATGATAAATACCTATCAGGGCTGTATCTTATGTGATGCCGAACAGTTATTGCCTAATGTGAAATTTGGGTAAATTAGATGGTTCTCGATGATTACTTACGGGTATAAGAGCTTCCCCATTGTAAAGGAATTCCAGCAGATGGGTCAGCTGGGTTTTTCGGACCCCCGACAAATGGACCACATGGTCCAGCGCAGGATTTCGAAGAAGACTAGCCAAAAGGGGACTAGCTGCGGCCAAAACTACACGGTGAGCTTTCACGACGGATCCATCGTCGCAAGCTAACGTCACGTCCACGTGACGGTCCCCGGTGTACCAGGCTCCGACCTCTGCGGCCAAGGTCGCTGGATGCTTCCCATAATGGAGTGTCAGGAGACCGTCAGTATACATCGTCTGCAAATAACAATACCAATAACTAAACAACATGACACGAAATTAACATCAGTTTATTGTTGCGCTCACTAACCACCCTCAAATTCATACAATATTATGAAACATAGGAGACTATCAGCACACATCACATATACTTGAAGACGCTGACACAACTTTGAGAGCAAATAGTTATTTAAAGTTGAAAATTTATCATTGTATATTGTAAATATATCTTATTGGAGGAGTTTGTTGTTAATTTTCATTTGTTTGCCCTATTTTTATTGACCTTGACATTGACCTTGAAATATAAAACCTATGCGCAGTCCACAACGATGAGTGGTATACATGCGCAGTTATGCTTATAGGATGTAAATATCATAGACGTACAAATATAACGTTACTGCGCAAATTTATTATTCACAATAACCGACTGCGCATCACTTGAGTTTTCAAGGTCACTCCCATATGAAACACTTGCAAAACAAGACCATACTAGTATTTCTTTGTAGACTAGTCTTGAATAGAAGAGAAAATCATGAGATAGTACTAAATGATTAAATAATTAATGTTCTATGTAATAATAGATCCAAGTGTACGTAATCTTGCAAAAGAAATAAAAATTAAAGCTTAACCTACTATTCTTAACCTACCTTGTCTCATAGAAAACATCAAATCTCTTAGAAAATATTACTTTTCACACGAAATGTAACGTGAAGGTGTCTTTTTGGAGCAAACGTTTCGCAACGCGACGACAGAATAGAAAAGTTAAATACCGTTTTCCTGGAAATTCTTTCATAACGATGAAATGAGCGAAATATACGTGAAACGTCCTTCACCCAATAAATGTGGTCTTGCAGTCTCGCGTCATGCAAAGACGGCTTCGTTACACTAATTTCATCTTTCCGTGTTCTGCTTTTCTTCGAAACGACGGAAGGCGGTGACGTATCCTAAGATTATGCTTCTCACGTTTCTCTGACATTCGCTCAGCTTTCTGCTAAGGACTCGAATCGCGACTAACGACAGCAAGAACGTATAATCATGTCACTAAGCTATTTATACGTCCAATTATGTTCCACGGATTTGCATGTTTCATTAAAAATCAGATCGTTTTATAATGTGTGACATTGTGCGATTCGTTGAAAGGAAAATGCTTCGATTAATTGAGAACTTTAAATGTAGTTATTAGAAAAGATTATTGTTAACACTGATTAGCACTGATAATAGCTATGACAAGTCGATTAGATTTGGGAATTAGTCTATATTTATTATAATGCGGGAATTGACAGATATATTGTTGGGATATTATTTAATCCTTGCTTAATTAATTAGAATTTGAATTATACTAATAATAGTGAAAAATAACTAGGGGTATGTGGAGTAAAAAGTAGTATTCTTCAGAATTTACAGCATTTCAGTAACACTGTTCGTTATCCGTTTAATTAGAATTTCAATTAGCCTTTATGACTGCGATAACACTACGTTAATCTGGAACTTGAAATTGTTCACATGGGAATCAAAAGTAATCAGAGTAAATCTCAACTTCGAATTAGTATGTTCTTGACATGTACCTCGCTAATTACCCGCTTAATTAGAGCTTGAGATAGACTCTACAATACTAGAATACTATATAAATACTATACACAACCACTCCATTTCATGAATTCCTTTTGCTTCATATTATGCTATTCTATTCGCATAATCAGTTTCCGAATAGCCCTGCTCATACCCCGATAATCTCATTCTGTTAATATTAAACAACACTTGTATTTTAGGAAGATTTAATTAACCAAAGAAACCTACATCCACTAAATTTCTAAAATCAAAAAATATTTCAAATTTTCCTCTCCATTTTCAACTCGCCTCACGGTCCGCCATTTTATCTTCGCCAAGAGAAAATACAAACTGTTCCCACGTAGCTATTGATAAATATAACAATTGCATCTCTGCAGTAATTAAGCAGTTCAGACCTTGCTGATTAACGATCTCTAAATTATTATATAATTTTCCGAGAAATTTTTTTGCTGAAGTAGCAGCGACAGTAACGCTGAAGACTGGCCAGTTCGTGATGAAATATTGCCGTGACTCACGCAATTATAGTACAATTTAATTCACGATTAGAAAATAGCACAACGTTGTCGTCGACAATTAAAATATACCTCGTATATTTAAAGCGTCGCGATAATTGCGTACATATATTACAAAGTATTTATAACAGTTATAAATAATCTTAAAATAGAAATCTACAAGATCTTAGGAATATTCCATTGTTTATTTCGATGAAAATTTCATCTGCAATTAATGAACAAGTGTTTCATGTGTTTGTATTTTTCAATTCGTATTTAAGTGCATATTTAAATATTGTAAGTTATTTACTAATTTTCAGGTTGTATTTAAACATTTAATTATAGTTCATTGAATGTAAACATTTACATGCGTAATTTTTATTTTTTATATATGATAACAATACATAACCTCCATTTTTATTTTGTATATGTGCTAACGCTACATAACCTCTATTTTTATATACATGATTTGAAAGAATAAATTGTCACATCGTTTTAAACTTTCTTAATCATTTTAAGGTCGTATTTAAGCATTTAATTATAGTTCATTGAATGTAAACATTTACATGCGTAATTTTTATATTTTATATATGGTAACAATACATAACCTCCATTTTTATTTTGTATATGTGCTAACACTACATAACCTCTATTTTTATGTACATGATTTGAAAGAATAAATTGTCGCATGATATTAAACTTTCTTTTATGATTTTCGTTCACTACACATTGTACTGAACAGGTACATTTATTTTTTGATCGTTTACAATAGATAAGTGACGTAACGAGACAACAATGACAAAGTTTCGTGACGATCGTTTGAATAAATTTGACATTTCATCGCAGCCGATTCTCCCGAGCGTTCCTCAAGGGAATCCACCGGAGAGAAAGTTTGATTTCACGTTATACCCCGAACGAGGAGCGTGTAATTAATATTATGAAACCAATGCCGTAAACATCGACGCGTTCCGCAATGTCAAACGTGTCTCAGGTACAATGGGTTTCACGTTTGTTTCTTCTCCTTTGTATCAGCTGATTCTCTTCTGTCAAGTGAAGCGAATCGATGTCAAATACACACCTTGAATCAATCTTATACCCTGCTATAAAAAGTATTGATGATCACGGTGTATCTGTTTCATTCGTCGGAGAAAAAAGATGGCAAGTCGTTAACTTGTGATGGAACCGGTACAATAGGAAAGCTCGTCAAGCGAATATATTAGATTTGTCCTTCGAAGAACGATTCGATCAAATTCGAAAGGGAAGACCTTGAGTAAAAGTCACGAAGATCTACTATGTATTGAGATTTACTGTGTCGGGAGGCACGTGGGACACGGATGGCCAACGATGAACTTTACGTCCAGGACGTTTCGATGATTTAGGTGTAAAAAGAAATATGCGATGATTTAATTATGTATTGTAGAGGTACAGGTGTGTATTCTGGTTTTGTAGTAGTATCACAAATATCTATATTCATGTGTCGTGAATGTATGTTGCAATCGTGGGAAACAGGTATGAGCGAGTGGTGATTCGAGAATGACGTTCGGATACTTTAAGTTCCTACATGTTCACATTGCTATATTCATAAATTTCTATATTTCCAAATTTGTATATCCCTAGATTTTTATATTCTCAAATCCTTGTATTTCTGAGTGGGGACAGGGTTCATATAGGGATATGTCCAAATCCCTAGATTCCTAAATGTCTATATTTCCAAGTCCCTATACACCCAAATACCTGTATTCCCAAATCCCTATATCCCAAATCTCTATATCCCCAAATCCTTAGATACCCAAATCCCCATATTTCCAAATCTCTACATCTCCAAATTCTTGTTTCCAAATCCCTATATCCCCAAATTCCTATATTCCCAAATTCTTATATCCCCAAAACCCTATATCTCCAAATCCCTATACCCCCAAATCCCTATACCCCAAATCCCTAGATTCCCAAATACCTACATCTCCAAGTGTCTGTTTCCAAATCTCTATATCCCCAAATCCCTAGATTCCCAAATACTTGTATTTCCAAGTCCCTACATCCCCATATTCTTAAATCCCAAATTCTGCAATTCGCAATTTTCCAAATTACCAAAATACCAAATTCATAACTCCCAAATCTCCAAATCCTAAGTTCCATAAAGTTCCACATTTCTCAAATCCCCAAACCTCCAACTATATAATTCCCCAAATTTCCAATTTACAAATCCTCAAACGTCTACCCTAGTACCCTCTAACTCCCCCTCAAATTCTCCCTTAATCTCCTTTTCAAACCCTCCCTTCCTCCAAATACCACTCCTATCCACCCCTATGCCTAAACACCACATCTAAACCCTCCCTATATTTTCCCTATACTCTCCCCATCTTATTCCTCCCTAGCCGTTCCCCTACATGTCCATCGACTCGTCAGCTCCTTGCTCATCGGCTCTGCAAAATTCTTCCACGCCATAAGCAACCTTGGCAGCCCGTGGCAAAGTGACGAACAACGCCGGAGCATTGCACTCCCGGCTGCGAGCCGATCAAGAAGAATCGAAGAGAGTCGAAGAAAGGAAAAAAGAACAGGTCCTTGGGGTAAGAATTATGGCATGACGTCGAACGTGCGCGTTACTCGGCCGCATACGTAATGATCCGTCGGCCGTTTACCAAGAAAATCACTGAATAAGGAAATGGCCGGTGGTGCGTCTGCGTTGTTGTTGCTGCTGTTAGCAGCCACGGCTCAAGTTCAGGGTCAATCGCTGACCGACCGGCTGCATTACGTCCACGCTTACGTTCGTGTTTCTTCTTCTATTTGGACCTTGAAGACTTGCCGGGCGGGGTCTCGTGCCGTTCGTGTTCGGTGGGGGACAAGGCCCCGTGCCGCTACATGCAGAAAACTCTGGCCCACTTGTGCGCCACCCGGGTGGGGGGCAACCCGACTTCGCCGGTTTTACCGGTCAACCTGGACCTCTCGTTCGTTTTGTACGGTGCTGCACTCTCTCCGGAACGGTGGCCGATCCGACAGAATCGACGCAGCTCGACGCGTCGGTAAACCTCTGCCTTGTCGCTCGTTGATAAAACTCCGAAATCGCGTAGAGAGAGCAGCACGGATTTGTGTTGGCAGGCGAAATACATGTTGAAGTTGCTTCGCAATTACTCTTTCGGAATTTATATTTTATGTTTCTTTTTGGACAGTTTAGTTGTATCGAAGAAATTGATATTGATTTGTTTCGCAATAGGTATTTTAGTTATTCGTAAGGTATACAACTGCGCCGTTCAGGCACCTCCATTTTCAAATTCTCAAATGTTCGGAAATTCAAAAATTTCACATTTCAAAGTTGTTGAAGTTTGGAATTGCAAATTTTCAAACTTCCAAACTTTCAAATTTACAAATTTCTAAATCCCTATATTCTAAAATTCCTATATTCCCCATCACCCATATACAAAATACCTTGTATTCTCAATTCTCAAAATAAGCATTTCCCTACAAAATCTGAACTCCTCATATCATCGAATTTATAAATTCTGCAATTCTGAAGCTTGGTAACTCCTAAATTTGTAAATTCTGAAATCCTGGAATTCTAAATTTCCCACATTCCTACATTTCCAAATTTCTAAATGACCAAGTTTAAAAATTCCCAAATTCCCACATTTCCAAGTTCTCAAGTTTTCAAGTTCACAAGTTCATAAGTTCACAAATTCCTAATATTCTAGATTACCAAATTCCCCAATTCCGAAATTACCAAATTCCCTAGTTCCTAAATCCCCAAATTCCTAAGTTATCAAATTCCCTGGATCTCCAGTCCCCAAACTCCGAAATAACCAAATTCCCTAGTTCTTAAATTCCCAAACCCCTAAGTTACCAAATTCCCTAAATCCCCAGTTCCCTAATTCCCTAGTTCTTAAATTCCAAAATTCCTAAGTTACCAAATTCCCTAGATCCCCAGCTCCCAAATTCCGAAATTTCCTAGTTCTTAAATTCCCAAATTCCTAAGCTATCAAATTCCCCAGATCCCCAGTTCCCAAATTCCCAAATTCCGAAATTACCAAATTCCTCAGTTCCCTAATCCCCATTTTCTATGTCACCAAATTCCCTAGCTCTCAAATTCACAAATTCCTAAGTTACCAAATTCCCTAGTTCCCCAGTTTCCCAATTCCCAAGTCTCCAACTTTCCAATTTACCAAATTGAGCAACTCTCCAAATAACCACATGCCTAACTTCCCAAATCCCCAAATTCAAAATATGAAATTTCCCCCATTCCCAAAATTCAACCTCAAAATAGTAAATGATCACATACAAACTACGAACAAAATTGCGCGTTGCTCCGTGTCAAAAAGTTATGCGCCTATAATGCAAAAAGAGATAAACCACATCACATTCGACGTAGAACGAATATCATAGACCTCCATTTTAATCGCGCGCAATGCACCCGCGCCGATGCACAGAAACGTAAGAACTCGAAACATGCTACATTGTAACTTCATTCGTCTCCGTCCGTTTATGCCGTAACGGAGCACCGCTTATATCGCGCGAGCAAAATTCGCTAGTAATAACTCCGCATCGTTTTCGTGCTTCTCCGCATAAAGATTAGCCAGGCATAGGTTGTCCCGTGTGCAAGATCGAATCGGAGCGTGCTAGCGTTTGATAAAGAGAACGGTAAGGAGGTAACGATGCAATAAGAACTAGTGCAACTCGCCTCGCGGGTCCGAGATAAGATAAGAACAAGAGGAGAAAGTTGGTGGAATTCGTAAATTTCGTTACGCGAACTCTCCATGGACGTCGGTCGCTTTATCGCCGCGCGGCATACTAATACGCTCGCGTGTTGCTCGCGTGTGTGTACACTTTCGTCGCGTCGGTTCACAACGTACACTCTTGACGCAACGATGCGCAGTGCCATACACACGCGGGCGCACACGCGTCGACATGCATACACACACGCGAGCATTATAATCTATCCGGATGACGGACGTTACGATCTACCATTGAATCGAACAATGGCGAAACTGGGTTACGCAAATGTCGAGGCTGGAAATTAAAGCGTGACACGGGGGATAGAGAGAGAGGGGCGGAGGGGGCCTCCCAGCGACATCCAACGGTGAAAAAGATTGAACTCTTGTAGGTAAAAAGAAAGAGGAAACGTTCCGTGATGTTAAGATCGCTGTTTCCCTCGGTTGCACGATTTTAACGAATTCTGCTTAAGAGACGACTGATTTCGAGAAATCTCGAAAGCGCCGATGAAATGAAAACGAAATGCGCGGCAAAGTAGTGATGGGTTCGAACCTGTTGTACGTGGATTCGGTGGTAGGTTTGGATACGGAAGTATACGGAAGATTTTTTACTAATTTATAATGGGGATAAAGGGAAATTGATCAAGATTTGGTTGTGTTGTGTTTCTGTATGATAACGTGAGCATGTGCTAGCCAACTTAAGCTGAACTCACTTAATTTAATCTTATAAGGCAAACTGAACTAATCCAATGAAATTGAACTTAGTTTAATCTGATCTGACAGTCTAATCTAACTCAAGCTAAACTAATCTTACCTAACCTAACATAGGTTAGTGTAAACTGAGTTGATGTAACGTAACCTAACGTAAGCTGATCTTTGATATAACCTAAACAAATCAAATATAATCTAACCTATTCAAACGAAGTTGAACTTTACTTACCCCAACTTAACAAATCCAAATCAAACCTAACCTTACTAAACTAACTTAACCGAACCAAACTTCATGTAAGTTAACATAACCGTATCAAATCAAATTAAACTTAACCTAACTTTTACATGATTATATTGTGAAATTCCTAAATTTCCAAATCATCAAATTCCAGAAATCTTTAAATCCCCATATCTCGAAACCTTGAGGTCTTCAAAGTCACTAAATCCCCAAATCCCCGAATCTCCGAGTCTTCAAATCTCGAAATCTCCAAATCTCCAAATCCTTAAACGCATACACCTGCAAATCTTCCAACCCTAAAATCCTCAAATTCTCGCTTCCCCAATTCCCTAAATCCTCAGATCTCCATATCCCAAAGTTCCCAGAACCCAAATCCTAAAGTTCAAAAGTCCCCAACCCCAAATTTTGCGATCTCCAAATCCCCAAATCCTCAAATACTTGAATCCCCAAATCCTCGAATGTCGAAACCCCAAAAATAGGAGCCATTAGCGACGAGCAGGTTCAGCGCGTCTCCAGTTAAACGGGCTAGTGAATTTTAACGCGTCAGGCGTGAAATTTCTTGTCCCTGATCAACGGTACGGATCCGCGAAAATAATGGAGCTGTTTTGGTGTTTGTCGTAAAGGGAACAGATCGTGACGGTACGCATTAAGGCGAGGCGGCTCAAACCGCGCAAACCAGCCTGCACGGATTGAGCAACGCGTAGAGAGAACTCGTTACGAGGCCTGTAACGGGGTTCAGACGTTTCCGCTCCATTTTTTGTGGGCCCAATT
Source organism: Megachile willughbiella (assembly GCA_945859595.2). Taxonomy (NCBI): domain Eukaryota; kingdom Metazoa; phylum Arthropoda; class Insecta; order Hymenoptera; family Megachilidae; genus Megachile; species Megachile willughbiella. The sequence goes on along the minus strand of OX243795.1, from coordinate 17,366,800 downwards.
ACGTTTCGCCAGCCTCGATAGGCCGTATTTCGCGGTCTCATCGGACATCTTTCATGCGCATGCACCGCGCACACGCGAGCCTCGAAAAGCGTTCGTTTGGAACACCATAGATCGTTGCGGGGAGGATACAACACGCCATATTACTGTAAAATATGTAACATTCAGAAGAAATTCCTTTCAGCCGGAGTCGATGATCTCCTCACAATTACAGATATAACGATATAGTTAGCGATAAATATCGAAATGTTAACGATAGTTGACTCTCCTTATATCGCCGTTATTAACGTTATCACATTATATTCTCGCAGTATTGATATAGGACTGCAGCACATTAATTCATCAAAATTGATGTTATTTAATAAGAATAGTTATTCAAAGTATTGTTGAGTAGTGTAGTAGACTCTGAATATATCGCCATTTTCATATCGTTACGATTTACCGCTGTATTGTTGCACGTTACATTTCCAGGATTACTAATTTCTGAATTGTAAGCAACGTGTACAATAGACTCTGTGTATATTGCCATTTATGCACCGCTACGATATATTACCTTGTGTTACGTTTTCATGTGATATACTGTAATACATTATAAAATAGCTACGAAGTTATAGTATCATGATTGTTACTATTTAGACTGCAAGTAGTGCAGTAGGCTCTTACTATATTGCCATTTTCATGTATCCTCGTATTATCACTGCATTGTTACACATTTATATGTACCATATTGTTACACCTTATATTAACCTGTATATTGTATTACATTGTCCCGCGTTATTAAAAAGCAAGTAAAATGGAGAGAGCACGAATAATGGAAGTGGTACAGTTCAGTTTGTTCAAGCACTGCTTACCGCTTCTTACGTATTTGCATATATCGCTATTTATAAGTAGTGTGCTGTAGACATAAGTTATTCATTATATTCGATAAAAAAGGAATGTTAATCGTAGCTGTAGCTCCTTCCGCTATTTATGGTGCTAAAAATACTTCGTTTAATTTTTAACGCATTATTTACTGCCCGCGAATGAAATGGATAAGTACTATCACTTTAGAAATTAATAGTTTGCTAAAAGTTAAAAGGCGTAACGATGCTTTTATTCTATTCTTCATTGTAACACATTTGGCTTTCACTATTTCAACCGATAATACGTTATAGATGAATCAATGATAGTCAACGGGTTAATAATCGATGTTCGCTTCGATAAAATTCACGTTTCATTCTTAACACAAAGTGGAAACGTCTTTCATTGAAGTTCTGTCTTTTCTTTACGTTTCCATACATTCAAGTTCTTTCCCAATACATTTTTACTTCGTGTACATATAATTGTACATATTCTTCAAGTTTATAACATATTGTATTGTGGCAGTAATTAAATATAACATTGAATGTAATATGAACATAATTTGAACTTTAATAACTAACCTCAAAAGTGCATAATACATTTTTTGATTTCAGCGCTTGATCTCAAAAGTAGATTTCTTAATTTCAGTGATTAACCTTAAAAGTGAATATATTTCATAATTTTAATGATCGACCTCAAAAGTAGGTACTACATTTCTTAATTTCGGTGTTTAGTCTGCAAACTAGGTAATACATTTCATAATTTCAGTGTTTAACCTCGAAAGTACGTAATCAATTTAATGGTTAACCTCAAAAGCTAATAATATAAGCAAATACGTAGACAACATTCTTAACAAAATAATGTCATAGAAACTTTCATTTCATCACCGATAAAGTACCAGTTCAATTTGAAAGAGTTTGAACAAAAATAAAATGGCCGATCGTTTGACAAGACGCGTTGTAGAAATCGAGCGCCATTCTTTCAGCTCGTAACTAGCGCTTCGTGGCTCGTTAATTCCCCATCGTGTTTCACGTTTTAGAATTGAAAATACGTAATTTGAACCGAGGGCAGGGTTATGACACCCCGTGAAACCAGTGACTCACACCTTTCCCTGATTTCGAATTACTATTTTCCAGCCAGTCTCTCACGCTCTCCCTCTTGCGCATCGCTCCGTCGACTGTAACGTACTCTCTCTGATATTCTTTCTCTGTCTCTATCGTTCATCTCTCTTCGTCTCACCCAGTCGCCCGCTTTTTATATAGCCAAGCTTACGAAAATCCTCGGAACGCGTTCGGATATTACGAAACGCAATAACGCGAGAAATGAACGAGAACCTTAGGGATGCACTCTTGTTTGCACACGAAAATTAATAACATTTCAGAAAATTCTGTATCTTCAACATTTTCGGAAAATGTACTTTTGTAGTAGATGAGACATTTTTAAGAATATTCCTTTGTGGTACCTTCACGATTTTAGAAAATGTGTTATTGTAATACGTTCACAATTTCAGAAAATGTGTTTCTGTACCAGCTTCATTTTGGGAAACGTGCTTTTGGACTACCTTCACAATTTTGGAAAATATACTTCTGTAGAATGGTTACAATTTTGAGAAATGTACTTTTGTAGTAGCTTCAGAACGTTGCAAGATATGCCCTTGGAAAATATTTAAAACTTTTCAAAAATTAGAAAATGTTTTCAACAGACAGACAACTGTAACAAGAGAAGACCCAATGTTATGGTCCCTTATGAACCCAATTATGGAGCCCAAAGCTTAATAAAAATTAAAAATAATTCCAATAGGCAGACTGTAACGAGAAAGCTATGGATCCAATGTTATGGATCCCATGACCATAAAGATGAAAGTTTAAGGCTTAATAAAAATGTAGGCAAAAACGTGTGATCTTAGTAAGCGAGGAAACCGTGAATTTCCGTGGGCCATCCGTTGAGCGTCAAAAGAAAGGTGTATATAATTAATTGGACAGCGGCGAACGTTGTGTGATGGATGGCGGGGCAATATAGAGCGAGCACGCGTCAAAAGGCAACAATAAAAGAGAACGCAGAGGATATACGTTTGGACGTAGGGGAACTCTGTCGTTCCCTCGGCCGATCGGCGGTCGTCGAGTCACCGGATACATTTCGCTCAAGGCCAGAAAGTAAAAAGCCTTTTCAGCTGCACTTACGTACCAACCTAGCCGACTCTAACTGGTACGTGGTCGCGCACACTCTTCCCAGGTATACACACGCGTGTCGTGTACACTCGTCCGCGTGTGTATGGCCTTGTGTGTGTACGCGCGAAGGCGTCTCTCCCTCTCCTTCGTCTCTCCTTCCCCTCTCTCTCTCTCTCTCTTTCACTCTCCCGCCCCCCTGTCTCTTCGTCTCTCTCTCTTGCTGTCTCTCGTTCCGCGAAGCGAGTCCGCGAAGCGGCTAGTTACATGATCCATTCATTATATAAGAACAATCGCCTCCTCTAATAGACGCTCCATCATTGTAGATCTGAAGGGCATGCTTGTTACGCGCGCACGCGTGCACTTCTTCGCTCTATGGGGCAATAGAGTGCAGCGCCGCGGGCTTTCTGTTACGAGTTTCAGCGAAATTTTCGGGAATTTCTGGACAATTTGCGATGTATCTGGGTAGAAACGCGGTGTAGCAGGTCTGGGGTCTCTAGGGAACTCTTGTAATTGGGGGAGTTGGTCTTTGGTTGATTCGAGAACTCGGATGTTTGCACAAGGGCAAATTTGGGAATTTGGGGATTTTAGAATTTCGAAATTTGGATGTTTGGAAATTTAGACCTATGGACAAAATTTAGATCTAAATTTAGACCTAAAATATAGAAAGTTAGACCTATGGAAATATAGGGATTTGGAGATGTAGGGATACAGAGGTCTAGGAATATGAAGAGCTATAGAGACAGAGAAATATGAGAATCTAGGGATATAGGGATATGGAAATACGAAGATCTGAGGCTATCTGAATAGGTTGACATAGAGATTTAGGCTCACATATTGGCATATGTGGATGTTGAGATCTAGGGATATTAAGATCTCTGAATGTTAGGATCTAGGAATATTGGGAGCTATTAGGGTTAAGATCTAGGGACATTAAGATCTGCGAATGTTGCTATCTAGGAATATTGGAAGCTGTTAGGATCTAGGGATGTTAATATCTATGAATGTTGGAGTCTAGGGATATTGGAAGCTATTAGGGTTAAAATCTAAGGATACTAAGATTTGCAAATGTTAGAATCTAGGGATATTAAGAACTGTTAGGATCTAGGGATATTAAGATCTCTAAATGTTATGAACTTCCAAATTCTCAAATCTTCAAACACCCCTGACCTCAAATTTGAAAGTGTGAGCTTACTGTCAAATGTCAGATGCAATTAGAAAATTGTAAAAAATATATTTCCACACCCAGTAGATAAACCGGCTATATGAAAGGCAAGTTTTGTATAATTACGTTTTTTATTCGTTAAACGTTTGCATTTTGTTTTGTAGTTTTTGCAGAGGCCAAGGGTAACAGTGGGATGCAGAAACGTTCGACTTTCGACCTTGTTTTCTCATCTCGAGCTAGCAGCTGATCGATCTTTTCAGGATAAATATGATGTCAGACGTAATATTGTACGTCGGATACTTTTGAGTAGTTGCATAACGAGAAGGATGCGTGGAGCTCCGTAGCCGCAGGATCACGTGGAAACGCGGAAATACGACGAAACACCGACTTCATAAACCATAGCCGCACCTAGCTTTTATGGGCCCCGTGCCAACCGACATCGCGTTCGATGCTATTGTATGCTGTACTGATTCGGTTAATTAATTTTATATAGTTACGTATGGTACTATAGTTATTGGCAATATAGAAAGATATTTTTCCATGTAATTTGAAGCTTTCATAATTCGAAAATTTATAATTTTGTAATTTTGGAGATACCTACATTTCAGAATTTATGAATTTGAAAATTTGGAAGTACTTTTTCCATGTTTGTCAATTTCTAAAATAAACATTTTCTACGTTTGAAAATTATTAACGTCAGGAATTTCTGCATTTGTAAATTTGTACATTCTACATTTGTAAATTCATAGATCCTGCATTTGTAAATTTGTGAATTCTACATTTGCAAATTTCATTTGTACATTTGTAAATCCCACATTGTAAATTTGTAAATTCTACATTCGCAAATGTTTACATTCATAAATTTGTAAATACTACACCTACAAATTTCAACATTTATTCATTTGTAAATTCTACGTTCACAAATCTCAAAAATTGCAAACTTCTACATTTGCAACCCGAACTTTCTAAGTCCCTAAATTTAACTTAGTATCATGAAATCCTAAGTTACGAATTTGAAAATTTATACTCTCAAGAGCGCAGAAATTAAAAAATTTACCAATCTGAAATCGCGGGGGTCCTAAATGTCTCGTATACCAAGGGCGGCACTGCAAATGGAATCGAGAGAAAAAGGATGACGCAGAAAAAAGCAAAAAAAAAACATTTCTGCATAGACTTTGGCAACGTTGCTGTCTCGTGATCGTCGATGTTCGTCCTTTCTCCCCTTACATCGACGCTAGATTCACTCGTGCGTGTGTGCGTGGTGGCTTCTCGTGTGTATCAGCCTTTATGCCGCGACACGCGCGTCTCCACGCTGCGTTCTCTTATGTAATAAACGATCCGTACGCCTCTCTTGAACGCATCGCGTTGCCTCTTCTTCTAACCCATAATCTAAAGGGCATTCGTGCCCTCCGCTACCACTAATGCCAGCCATAGTTGCTCTTACGAAGCCTTACAGAACTTTCAACAAACGATAAACGCTGATAATATCATTTGTACTTTCCGTTTCGTGAAAACGGACTCGACATTGATCACTTCATTTAATTATGTGTGGATTAGTGTTGTATTTTACACAGATTATCATCCAAATTTTTGGAAAATATAGATACTTGCTTTGTAAGGATTTGGGGAACTAGGGATAGAGGGATGTAGGGGTGTAGGAATGTAGGGATGTAGGGATGTAGGGATGTAGAGGTGTAGGGACGTAGGGTTATAGGTATATAGGGAGTTGGAGTGTGGACATTTGGGGTATAGGGAATTGGGATCTAGGGATTTAGGATGTGAGGGATTGGGATCTAGGGATTTGGGATGTGAGGGATTGGGATGTGAGGAATTGGGATGTGAGGAATTGGGATGTGAGGAATTGGGATGTGAGGAATTGGGATGTGAGGAATTGGGATGTGAGGGATTGGGATGTGAGGAATTGGGATGTGAGGAATTGGGATTGGGATGTGAAGAATTGGGATGTGAGGGATTGGGATGTGAGGAATTGGGATGTGAGGAATTGGGATGTGAGGGATTGGGATGTGAGGAATTGGGATGTGAGGAATTGGGATGCGAGGGATTCGGATGTGAGGAATTGGAATGTGAGGGATTGGGATGTGAGGGATTGGGATGTGAGGGATTGGGATGTGAGGGATTGGGATGTGAGGAATTGGGATATGAGGAATTGGGATGTGAGGAATTGGGATGTGAGGGATTGGGTTGTGAGGAATTGGGATGTGAGGAATTGGAATGTGAGGGATTGGGATGTAGGAATTTGGAATATAGGGATTTGGGAAGTAGGAATTTGGGATGTAGGGATTTGGAATTTAGGAATTCGGGACGTAGGGATTTGGAACGTAGGAATTCGGAATGTAGGAATTTGAGATGTAGAAATTCAGAATGTAGGAATTTGGTATGTAGAAATTTGGGATGTAGGGATTTAGGACATAGAAATTTGGGATGTAGAAAATTGGGATATAGGCTGAGGAGATATAAGGATTTCTAGATATTGGGTTTTGGCAGTATGAGGAATTGGGGATATAGAGATTTGGATATATGGGATTAAGGGATGTGAGTATTTGAAAATATAGGGATTCAAGGATATAAACTATTAGGGATGCAAGGAATGAATAGAGATTTGGAGCTATAGTCAACTGAGAATGTAGAGATTTGAATACACCGGAATTTGAGGATATAAAAATTTAGGAATATAGAAAGTTCATCATACTCTGATTTCTGGAGAGTGTATACGTAATTGTAGTAACTCAGTAAGTCTATCCAAAGAATCTTGCAATGTAACATCTAGAGACATTGAGTTAACATATCCAGGGATATGTACATACAAACACCTGAAAATACAAATATATCGATGTAACACGCACATAATACCCGAATTACACCACTCGCCATAAATAAATCGTTAATACCAATAAGCAAAAAGTTTTTACTCTGAGCAAAAGTCGCGATACTCTGGACCCAGAGAAAGTGTCCCACCTGTCCATAGATGTTCCAGATGGTTACATTCGCTGCATGAAAAACGATATACGTAACTTCTCGACGATTGTTATTTAACCAAGAACAAGAGAGATTCTGGTAGTTTCGTCGCGCGAGAATATTCAGCGAAAGAGTTAGAGGAAAATAAGTATCAACGCCGAGATTTAGATCCGTTCAATGTCAAAGCCTGGCATCATCGACTGCACCTTTTACTACGCATCGGCAGATGCACCGTATACATACATACTTACGTTCTGGCTCGTCGATGCCTTTGCAAGTTAGTCATCGGTCGTCGGAGATCCGATCGCATATATAGCCACGATTGAGAACTATTAAACGGATGACCTTTCACTACCTAGAAGATCTACATACAGGCTACATACAGGAGCATATACGCGAGATACTCGCGTGCATTCGTATTACGCAATCACGAGCGTTCTTCTCTCTTTCTTCACCTTGTTTCTTCGTTATACGTAATGTCTTCCCGTCTTCTTACTCCGACGCGTTTTGGTATTACACGGATAAAAATTTTACAAAAAAACTTACAATACCGATCATTTTTACCAGGTTGGCAACTTGTGATCTTCACGAATTAAGCTTCACTTTTGGTATTTTAGAATTATTTTTAGGTACATGAATCACTTATGAAAGTGATATTAAATGAATCATGAAAGTTATGTATGAAATTGAACGTTTATTTTTGATGGAATTTTTATTTCTTATGCATGGTTTTGAACTAGCCGCCATCTTGTGGTGAGGAACGAGCTGCAGGCTCGAACTTGAACTACATTTTTATCTCGCTACAAAAAACGATAGGTCATGGGTACAGTTAGTAATTAAAGTCCTGTTAGTTATTTTCAGTAACTGCATATCATTCGACTTAATCTTTTGCTACATTCATGCGAAATTTTATGCACTTCGCTTTGTATTTTGTATTTAAAATTGATTTCGTATTTTTGTTTTGTCATTTATTTTTTTTATATTTTTTTTCTTTTATATTTTTATGTCTTGTATATATTCTTGTATATTTCATATTTTTATTTTCTGTACGTTTTATATTTTTATATTTTTTTTTTTGCATTTTTTGTGCATCTTATAATCTATAATGTCTTTTCTATAATTAATTTTTTGTACTTCAGATTTTTACATTTCCTTATATTTCTCCGAAATTTGCATTCTCTCAAATTTTAACGATTCTTTTATACATTCTTTTTCACGTTCGTTTGCAAAACATTAAAAAACCCGCGAATTTATTAGGCAACATCGATAAAGCACAAAAACGGAATAATAACAAAAAGTTAAATATTAAAATCGGATATCACATGACACCACTCAAAATGTCCGATGCGAGCGATCAAGGGTTCTGATCTTGAAATATGCATAAGTGATAAACGATAATTTCTATCCGACACAAAATATATTGTAATGCAGAATGCATTGAGATGCATGGATACGCGCATATTTTTTCTATCAATGAACACACCTTCTTGCAACCACTACTTTGTAATCGTTTCGCCTTGCAGGCATATTTTAATAACGTCAAGATCGCCGCTTTTGGCCTGGCCTTGTTACCGCGTACAAATGAGTCAAGCGGAAGCGAAGAATGTCGTGTGATGAAGAACGTTCCGCGAGAGATGGATCATCTTACCCTGCGTGCAGGTCTCGGGCACTTTGGGCTCTTTGCCCGCGGGCACTTTCAGTTTTACCGATGCGCGAAGGTCGCGAACGGGGAAACACCAATTTGAATCATCTTCGACGGATTAAAAGTCGGTGATATAACATGAAAATGTATTAAGTCATTCGATAAAACGCGTAATCCTTTATCAGAAATAACGATTTAAAAAAGTGACGTTCGATTACTACTGGTCTAACTAGTATTAAAATTAGATAAGTGGTGATTGGTTAATGGGTTACGTGACTGACTTGAAGTGATAGGGTCAGACGTTCAAATCCACACTTCATAAATATCGTGTTTCTTTCTTTTTATTATAACATAATTTTATTTACAATTTATTAATTATTAGAAGTTCTCAATGGACACAGATTTCGTCCACTTTTACAATACATACTGCACATAAATTGTGCAGAATATTTTCGATATTATCTGATCTTGATTCCGCTATTTTTAGAAGACACGATGTAAAATGTTAACATTTAAATTCGACAATCCTCTGCGCTATTACAAAAGGAACCTTGAACTCTCTCACATTCTCTCGGTGCCACGATGGATTAAAATAAAGTTTGTTGCTGCTTACAAGTCGGGTATCCATTAAAGGTTGCTTGGACTGTTTAAAAATTTAAGGAATTCAGGGAATTTAGGGAAATTGGGGAATTTGAAGAATTTGGGCAATTTGGAGAATTTGGGGAATTCGAAGAACTTACGGAATTTAGGGGATTTAGAGGATTTAGGAAATTTAGAGAATTTATGGGATTTGAAGACATTAGGGAATTTTGGGAATTTAGGGAAATTGGGGAATTTGGGCAATTTGGGGAATTTGGGGAATTCGAAGAACTTACGGAATTTAGGGGATTTAGAGGATTTAGGAAATTTAGAGAATTTATGGGATTTGAAGACATTAGGGAATTTTGGGAATTTAGGGAAATTGGGGAATTTGGGCAATTTGGGGAATTTGGGGAATTCGGAGAACTTATAGAATTTAAGGAATTTAGGGAATTTAGGAAATTTAAGGAATTTAGGGAATTTAGAGAATTTAAGGAATTTGGGAAATTTTCAGTTTGCATATTTGGAAATTTTATAATGCAGGTATTTAGAAAGGAAGAATGCACATATTCCGAGAATTCAAAGATGTAAAAATGTAGAGATTTGCAAATTTTAAAATGTGGGTATTTGGAAACTTGAAGGTTAAAAAACTCATCAATTTATTAATGTAAGAATTTGAGAACATTAAGATCCTAAAATTTAATGTTTTATAGAATACAAAAATCGTGTTAACACTTAAAAATTTGGAAATAAGCCTAATTTTCTATCGAATCGACACCCTATTTTCACTTAGCAAGTATCGATATCGTCCAACAACTCTACAATATTGTAATATTAATGTAAAAGTCGTTGACACAAAACTGTTATAAAATTAACATCTATTCAAAGATTGCGTAGTCATATATTTGGTCCCTTAGCAGCACGTGTCATGCAGCGATCGCCATAAGAAGGGCATCGAGTTGCCCGGTTCTGCGTACGTCCTATGCAATCGTTTTCTTAAAATAGCCCGAACTGTTCCCCGACGCGTGCGTCATTATTAAAATTGTTCGACTGGTTTTCTCGTCTCTGTACCGTATAAACTAAAAAAAAAAATGTAATGATTGCAGTTTTAACTTGAAAATAGAATTCATTATGAAGGAGAAGCGTTACGTAACCCGTATTCACTTCACCACGCCTTCGAGGCTCGATACGTTTTTCCGTCCGATGTCAATGGAAGAAACAAGTGGTACGAGTTTTCATGAAAGTATAGCGTTCTATTAAAGCCTATCTACGGATGTGTACGTATGTCCGCGCGTGTACGGATCGAAGTTGTTTCGAACTCGACGAGACTTTCATCGGCATAGCTAGCCAGCCGATACAGTTGCAACACACCGTAGCCTTGAATAATTATTCCCCGTGGCTTGTTACGATTGTCAATCGGAAATGGCGAGCCTCGTTGTTGTCATCGTGTGTAACGAAAAGGAAGAAAAATAAAAAAAAAAAAAGAGAGAGAAAAAACGAGAAGGTAAATAAACGGTTCGAAGAAACGAGAGCGAACGAAATTCAAAGCAAGTAGGTGATCCAAAACCGATCGACTATTCGTTTGTTTGTTCACGCTTGGTCAGTCGTGACGAGAACTGTAGCCGGGACTTAACGACGACTTCCGACACACGTTACGTACACTTTTCAAAATATTATGCAACTCGACGTTGCGGCCGATCGTGTGTTATGTACCCGTGAATCTCGTCCCAGGCGCCATTGTGCCACTGGCTGTCTCTAGTGACATCGGAAAATTTGATCTTCGTATCGATTCAAGTTTAATGTCAGACTTGTTGTGACATTAACGAGCTGAATACCAGGCTATGGTGATCTGACACCGCCGTAGTTAGGCCAAGTGGATCCTAAGATGCAGGATGATATTTATCTTTCATGTTTTAGGTGTATTGTGTCGGAAATTTAGGATTCGAGACGTTTTGCATTTATGGAGTTTGCAGTTTTGCGATTTTTACGTTCTTATGTTTTTATGTGAACTCACATTCTTCAATTTCTGCATTTTCAACTTCCTGAATCACCAAATTCCCAGATTTGATGATTTCTTGCATTTTTAAAGCAAACAAGTTTGCATATTCCTATATTTTTCAATACACAATTTAATTAATATCTATTACTAAATCCCCAATCTGCGAGATTCACAAGTACCTTGATCTCCACGTTTTTATGTTATGAGACCTTCAAAATCTCAAACTTCCATATTTGCAAATCCCTAAATGTGTAAATCCCAACATTCTGAAATCTTTGAATGCCCAAATCATCGAATTCCCAACTCTCCAAACTATCAGACCCCAAATTCCCAAATCCATAAATCTTCAAACCTACAGATCTTCGGACTTTCAAATCCCCAAATCTACAATTTCCCAAATTTTCAAGTCGCAAAATTCCAAACTCTCCAAGTCTTCAGATCCCCAAATCTCCAAATCCACATATCCCTAAATCTCCAAATCTCCAAATTTCCAAATCCACAAATTTTGAAGTCGTGAGATCATTGGACCATCAAATCCCCATATTCTCGAATTTTCAAGTCGCAAAATTCCAAACTCTCCAAATCTCTACATTCACAAATCCTCAAGTGATGAGATCCTTGGACCTTCAAATCCCCATATCCCCAAATCTTCAAATCCCAAAACTTCTAAATCTCCAAATCTTTAAATCCACAAAGGTACAAATCTACAAATCCCCAAATCCCAAAATCTCCAAATCTCCAAATTCACAAATCTCCAAATCCACAAATCCCCACATCCCCAAATCCCCAAATCTCTAAATCAATAAATCCCCAAATCTCCAAATCCATAAATTCTCAATTTCCCAAATCCCTAAATCCCCAGATCCCCAAGTCCCTAGATCTCTAGAGCCCCAGACCTTGAAGTCCCCAGATTCCCAAATCCCCAAATCCTTATATTTTCAAATTCTGTCCTTGAGAGTAAATAAATCGTAAATTCATAGTTCGGTTGATTTGGGACACCCTATATATATCTATGGCTGACTATAGAAATTCATTCTGTTTTTCATCCTTTCACTATCCACATCGAACTTCGACACTGCTCACCGCGATTACGCGTCGGTGACTACTTATACAATGAACAGTCGAAACCAGGGCCATTGCGAATCGTGGAAAGTCGGCTTTCGGCCGAAAGAAATCGGCCGATATGTACACCTTTCCCTCGAAATTCTAGCATAGTGGAGAACTATCCGTTGGAACAACGCGAATCCAACGTCCACCGGTGCGGTATGCGGTGTGCTACACGATACCTTCTTAATGCGCGTTCACACCGCGGAGGACTGGACACTTACGTAATCGGAGTGATCTCATGATGTGGGTGGGGACTTGTCGCTAATGTGTGCACGCTCGCGTGCAACTTAGGCTTCTTTTACCGACGGAAGGCTCCAAATTTGAACCCTCGATTTTAATAAAATCCCGAATTTGGGGATTTGTCAATTTCAGGAGATAGACATTTGGGAATTTAGAGATAGAGGGTTGGAAATTTTTGACTTGAGAATTTAGGTAGTTGAAGTTTTTGGGATTTAGGTGTTGAGAGGGTTAGGCATTTAGGGATGTAGAGAATTATGCATTTAGATGTTTCGGTATTTTGGTATTAAGGGGTTTAGGGATTTACGGTTTTAGAAACTTAGGAATCTAGGAACTTTGGTATATAAGGATTTGGGAGTTTTGAGAATTTGGGGACCTTCATTCAGCAATTTAGGGATCTAAGGATCTGAAGATCGAGGAATTTAGGAATTTAGAGATCTAGGGATTTGGGGATCAATGGATCCAATAATTTGTCAGAATTTCAGAATTTTTAAACTTGTAAATTTCAATTTTATAAATTCGTTAATTTGAAAGTAGAAGAATTTGAAAACTGGAAAATTGAAAAATATAGAAGTTTGCTAGAGATGCTTCAACGACCATTTAGAATTGCATGTCTTAATAAAAATTTCATATTTTTGTAACCGAATTGGTTTATCAAGTAATTGAATTGGTATTTTTCAACGAAACTAAGCAGAACGAAATTCAATATGTGGGTCGACTGAACGTAACAAGCTCCGAGGATGATTAGCGTGTTACAAGAGAGAAAGAGAGAGGTCGATTGCGAGATTGTTTGAGAGCAACAATGGCGAAGGAGAAATTACGCTGTCGGTTAGGTGTGCATGAGCATTGGGAATCACCTAACTGTTCTATAATTTGTGATTAACACTAGAACTATCTAGATTGAATTCATACCAGATATTATCATGTTCAGCAATTTCTATGGATACATGAAAAAGATAATTACGTAATTAGTTGTACGTTAATTCTGTTCTAATTTAAATGTGTAATTAGGAAGGGCTGAGTGGAAGATTGTTAATGATAACATTATTACATTTAATTACGGTTATTATTTCTTGTAATTTTAATAATATTGTATGAATTTATAGTTTCAATTTATTGCTATTGTTTATCTATATTACATGTTTAATTGTATTTTACTGTTGCTCAATTAAGGATATTGTTATTATTTATTTTATTAAGAGTATGTAAAGGTCTTCATATTTTTTAAGATAATTTTCTTGATAAATAGTTTATAATTAACACAATATTTTTAATAAAACATTTAATCACTTGTAGGACAAAAATTGAATATTATAACATAATACATTTATATTAATAATAATTACATTATATTTTATATTTTGTATAATATTTTTATATATAACAAGTATGAACTAAATGAATAATAAAATGTCAATAAAATATATAATTAAATAAATAAATAAATGAACGTCAATAAAGTGAACAATCCAACAAATAAATAAATAAATGTAAACAAAACGAACGATTATATAAAAATAATAAATTCCGAAATAGAAATGCGAAATCGAAAGTCCGTGAGAAAAGTAATTGACCCGTCAGTCGAAGAATAATAAGGATTACAGATGTTTACACCTGGTGGTAAAATAAAATCATGTATAACAACGAGGACAGTCATGATCTTTAATGAGGTCTATACCTTCGAACACAAGTCAGCCAAACGGCGATAGAAGTTACCGATTGCGACAACTTATCATTGCAAAACGAAAATGTAGTTATGCTAAACGGCAGAAAGGTTCTCTGAGACGCTGACCTATTATTGTTATCGTCATAGTAATTTGCAACATACGTTCGATGCGATAGACCATTTCCGACGACTTTCTTTTCGCGAAACAATCAATTTCGCTTTGTAATACTACATTGCGTTAATACAATTGTTATTGTAATCTTTTTTTTCATACATTAATATTTATTTTCCTAAATATATGTTGATTTTTGGTGACTTTTTTTAATTTTATTTTTTGGACGTGGATTTTATTTTTAGGGTATGGTTGGACTTTTGGTATATTGCAATTTTGTATTATTGTTAGTAGTATTAGGAATTGGATGTCAGGGTTCCATGATAGTTGGATTTTTGATATATTGCAATTTTATCGTAATCTTGTTATTAGTATTAGGTATTGGATATCAAGGTTTCATGATAGTTGAACTTTTGATATATTGCAATTTTATTGTATTATTGTTAGTAGTATTAGATATTGGATATTAGAGTATGATATATAAGTACAATAGAGTACTATAATTGTTAGAGTTATATATTTGAGTATTATTGTATTAGAACATTACTATATTATAAAATCATCATATTGTAATATTAGTGTATTTAAAATTGTGTTACTATAATAGCACTACATATACTATACTACATGTATTATGCATTACTGTACATATAATATATTGTCATGTATACAGCACATAATTTATACATAGTTCATGCTATAACACTGTATAATTTATAATATCAATTACAAAGAATATAAATATTGTATGATACAGCAATATATAATATACTACATAATACAGCAATACTATAACACTGTACATACCATATACCTATTATTATGAACTATATAATATAACACTAATAGTATTAACAATATGACATTATCTAGTAAATAATAACTATAATAATGCAAACACTACACGTGATATGTAGTACATGATATAATAGCACATTATACAGCACAAACATTACGTGTCTATTGTTGACTGATCATAACTCCTTTTTCGAAGGCGCGTTTCTATATTTGTCCAGTGGAACAACAGGTTCTAACAGTAAATTGGACAATGGCTACCCGTGTCCTCGTACTGCCGTTAACGTTTTCGGAAACTCTTTCTCTGCAGAAAATTGGGACACTTTCACTGTCGTATGAAAGACTCGCCACCTCGGCCGGCCATATTTCATCAAGCTCACAAAGGAAACCAACGGCCACGAACGACAATGACGACGTTTCTCACCGTGTCACTAACTTAACATTATTTTTTTTGCTTTGCATACTTCTGTTACAGCACACGTTACATACAATTTCGCGTGCATTGAACGTTGTATTAAAAAGAAAGATCGCCTCGTTTGATCGCGTATTCCAAAGAAGCGAGCGCGCTCTCTGGTGACCTTACTTACACTTTTATAGCGTTTTCTCGTAATACCATGGTTGTTATAACTATGTAAAGGTTTATTATACCCGTAGGAGTCTATTAAGTTTTATTATTTTAAAAGCAGCGATAAAAAGAATATAGGGACAAATAATTGGTATAATTAGAAACTTGATGTATTTTCCATTTTACATTTCTCATGTTCTAGTGTGAATTGTAGCTAAGAATAATTAAGAACACATGGCAATGATTCAGGATTGAAATTATTTAATATCCTTACGGTTTAAACAGGCGCAGAATCCATTTCTCATATTTTATTAAAAATTATTTGAGATAAAATGATGCATTGAATTGTAAGGTAATTAATAATTAAAATAGAGAAGTTTTTCTCACATTTTTTACAATTATAATTAGCAAGCTTGAGATAAATATGAATACGTTTTGTAGAAAAATAAATTTTCTTAATGCAAATTAAATATATTAACACATTTATGATACGAATTGAATAAATATGTACAGGAAATAAAATTACAAAGTGATTAAGAGTAACGAGGAAGAGACATGATTGATTACTTTTGTAGAAGCTTAAACACCATATATTTACTACGTTCAATTACTCATATTTTATTAGAAATTTTCTGCTTATTAATGTGCGAGATAATGAGGTTGAGATAAGTATATTATGATGCAGATTAAATGAATTTCATTTCTGTTTTTCGTGTTTCGTCGGAAATTTAATTGGTGATGTGTGAGATAAAATGTTTTACCGAAATAATTATCTTGAAATGCATACATGGTTTAAGTGGTTATTATAGAAACATAGCAGGTGAAATGATAAAATAATCGAACAGTAAAATAAACGAACGGAGCTATAAATTAGTGAAGCAGTAAAATAACTAAGTAGCAAACCGGTTGAACAATGTAGCAGTAAAACAGCAAAACAGTAGAACAACAAAACAAAATAAGAAAATAGTGGCGCGATGAAACAGTGAAACACTAAAATAATAAAACACTCGCATGACAATAACAAACACATATTATCATCCACAAACTTTCCACGTAAATCTAATTTATCATAACAAACTCTACATGTAACTCTAAAAGAAGACTAAACAAATTACTGAATAAGCTTACTAAATTTTTTCTGAAAAGTTTATATTAATCCTCGACTCAACGAAGTACTATTAAAAAGTTAGCTATGAAATATTTTCGAGAATCACCGCATGAACGATAGCAGACATTAAATTAATCCCGGACGATTCAAGGCCAGCCGAACCACAACGAAACAATTCTTTCGTTGCACACGGCATACATTTTCTCTCGATTTTTCTCCTTTTCTTTTCCTACGGTATGTACGTACGTACGTACTTACATGCGGAGAGTAAGTAGGTAGGAAAAGAGCGAAACAAAGCGAGAGCAAGCGAGCGAGAAGCAAGGCAAGTCCTGAAGGGGCCTCGAGTATACACGATAGATGAAAGTGAAAGGGAAGGTAGAAAGGGTTGGCGGACGTATATACTCGCAAGTCGGTGTTGCTCGCCATATACTCGAGCCACGGGGGCCCACAGCTCAAGATTTACAATCGCCACGAGCCAGAACGGGCCAGAAAGCAAGGAAAATACCACCAGCCGATCGCGAGTACCTGTTAGAACGAGCAAATCCCCACGCCAACTATGATAATGTACAGTCAACAGCAAGTCTGCCTTTCCTACGAAAAATATACCAACTAACAAGCCCCCCACGTGGTGATTTATAGGGGATTTTTCGGCGATTACTACGGATGAGTTCGGAATTTTGGGACGTAGGAATTTGGGGATTTAATGGTGTGGGAATGTAGGAATATGGCAGGTTGGGAATTTGAGGATGTAGGAATTTTGGAATCTAGTGAGTTGGAGATGTTGGGATTTGGGGATCTAGGGAGTTGAGGGTATAAGGGTATGGAAATATAGGGATATGGGAATGTAGGGATTTAAGAGTTTAGAAGTGTGAAAAGTTGGAAAGGGAATCTAGGAAATTTCAGATCTTAAGATTTGGGGATTTAGGGATTTGGGGTGCTAAGAATGCGGCAATCTAGGGATTTTTAGAGCTGAGAATACGGCAATCTAGGGATATGGGAACATAGGAATTTGAAAATCTAGAAATTTTGAGGTTTTGGTATTTGAAAATTTTGAGATTTGGCAATTTAGGGATTTGAAGATCTAGAAATGTGGGGCACAGGTATTTGGAGTTTTTGAGATTTGGGAATCTAGGGATTTGGGGTGCTAGGAATACGGTAATGTAGGGATTTGTAGAGATAAGGATACGGCAATCTAGGGATATGGGAATATAGGGATTTGGAAGTCTAGAGATTTGGCAATTTAGGGATTTGAAGACTTAGAAATTTGAGCTCATGGATATTTGGAGCTTTTGTGATTTAGGTATCTAGGGATTTGGAGGTCTAAGAATAGAGAAATCTAGGGATTTGGGAGTCTAGAAATTTGTGAACTTCGAAATTTAGAAATCTTGAGATTTGGGAATTTCTGTGATTTGAAGATGTAGAAATTCAGAAGCTTAGGAATTTGGAAATCTAGAAATTTGAAGATCTAGGGATGTGGTCTAGGGATTTGAAGATCTAAGAATTTGTGGATCTAGGGATTTAAGAGTCTATAAATTTTGACAATTCGAAATTTGGAAATCTTGAAATTTGTTAATCCAGATATTTTAAGATCTAGAAATTTTAGAATAAAAATATGTAATGATCTAGGGATTTGAAGGAGCCATATAAAAATTGTAATTTTAGCATGCAATTACACATTAATTTCTTAATTTAAAAATTGTCAAATATTCATCATTCACAGATTTCAATAAAACATACATCACAAAGTTGCAAATTTAATATCTTAGAAATTGAAAAACAATCGCAAACACAATCAATTCAGAGATCTTCTTGATTTCTTCTAGCACAAAATCTCGAAGTATGTACGGTTTACACAATAAATGACCAAATTAGACAAATTCCCACAATAAACCGAGCGCTATCGGTCGTTAAACGGATTCAGTTACACGTATTTCGCAAAACTTATCGAAACCCAGAGAATGTGAACGGTATGTATTCTATCGGAAGATACCCTGACAAATATTTCATAATCGAACGAATGTACGTGACTAAATTGTAGGTTCCCTCTTAAAACCCGAGTATTCAAGGTTGCGACACATACGATCAAACACGTTCTTTCCGTTTGGTAATATCGATTCGATCGAACAGCCACGCTTTTTTTTTATCAAACGAATTTCCAAGTGAACGCGACGTGCTTTCTTCTTGTCGTTGCGGAGAAGATCGAACAAACCGTGTTTCACGTAATCGACAGAAATTTCACCGACCAGTGTGTAACCGTATCTGCCAATTCGGCGAAGCACACGGCTCGAGTGAAAGTGCGCGAGTAGCGATGGCTTCGAGTGTCTCGCGAGCAAATTTGAACTAATTTACATTCGAATCTTTTATGAATGGGTGTGTCTTCAATTCGATGTATTGTCCTCTGTATTTTAAGAATACATCATCGTACTCTTCAGAGTTTTACGTGTTATTGATTGAGGTATTAATAAAATTTGATTTTTAACCACATGTATTAAGGTAAAATTTGATTTCTGTTTCGGGGAAAATTTGTGAAGTTTCAAATCGTAATTTTTAATTGTCGAATTTCTTAATGTATAATGATAAAATTATTAGAGTAGTTTTTTATTGTTTACTGATAAAATTATTACATTGAGTTAGGTTAGGTGTTAGGTTAGGTATTATTATTTTACATAAAATTTGACATTCTGAATACTGTAAATCAATAGTGTTGAAATATTAACTGTATCTCCGAATATAATTTCTACGTACACGTGTGACGTTTCATTGAATGAAAAAGTAGTAGTTGTAGATCTACTTTTCCTCCATCGAATACCAGGAGTAATAGATCATATGACCGAAACAGATGTTCGATCACTTTAATAAAACCTTGCATTCCACAAAACGATAATTAAATGACACATCGCTATAACATTTATGTCTTCATAGAATGTGTGAATGTCATTGTAATTTACAATTATAAATATTTACTTCTATGGTATTATCATACACGTGTACTCTATTGTTCTTATTAATCTGAACTTAGAGACGATTGTAGCGGATGAAATAGATATTTGAAAATTTCGATTACAAATTTTTACGTTTACAGGATTTCTGATGTTACAGTATTTGAATTATTAAGTTTCCAATTTTTAAATCCCTACGTTTCCCAAATTCCGAAATTTCCAATTTTCCAAATCTTCAAATTTTTTAATTTCCAAGTTTCTATATTTACAAATTCCTATATTTACAAATCCCTATATTCCCAAATCCCTACATTCCCAAATCTCTAAATTCCCCAAATCCCTAGATTCCTAGATCCCTACATTCCTAAATCCCTATATTTCCAAATCCCAAATTTCCCAAATTCCTATATCCCCAAATCCCTACATTCCTAAATCCCTATATTCCTAAATCCCAAATTTCCCAAATTCCTATATCCCCAAATCCCTACATTCCTAAATCCCTATATTCCCAAATCCCAAATTTCCCAAATTCCTATATCCCCAAATCCCTACATTCCTAAATCTCTATATTCCCAAATCCCTAGATTCCCCAAATCCCAAAATTCTCCAAATCCCTAAATTCTCCAAATCCCTAGATTCCCCAAATCCCTAGATTCTTAGATCCCTAAATTCCCAAATCCCAAATTTCCCAAATTCCTATATCCCCAAATCTCTATATTTCCAAATCCTTATATTCCCAAATCCCTAGATTCCTAAATTCCTAAATTCCCAAATCCCCAAATTCTCAAATTTCTAAATCTCAGAACACCCACCATCAAAACAGTGTCACCCTGAAATGACCTAGTGTTATTCTCCCCACGGCGATATAACGCGAGTCTACTCTACCTGACGCTTCACCTCCCATATTCTCCAATGTTCCCAACTGTTACAAAACCTATTTACACTTATCAGTACCATAACCCAGACAAAACTATCGAAACTTGAAAATCCTTTCTACTTGAAAGTAGATTTATTTTAAAGAACAATTTATCCCTAAACAACTCTCCCCAAAAATTCCATAAAAACTCATCACGTGTGCATCTCCGGTTAACCAAAGATCATTCAGCTGAAAGGTGTTCATAAAACTCTACTGTTCAACTGTTACCCTACGAGTCCGTTCGACCGCTATCAAGATGCAAAGGCAGAAAAGACGGTAGCCGAGGTTTTTCTTCTTCTCTCTCGCGGCGCGAATCGCACGCGCGGATTCCCACGGTGCGAGATAACGCCGGCGTAGATAAAGGGAGCCGGGAGCGTGCAGGGAGAGGCGCGAAGAGGAAACGAAGTAAACAGACGAGGAATAAAAAAAAATGGAGAGGAAAGAGAAAGAGTGCTCGTAGAGAGGAGGTGGACAGAGGGTGGGAAGGTGTACAGAGAGAGAGAGAGAGAGAGAGAAAGAGAGAGAAGAAACTACGAGGACGATGTGGGAAAAGAGGAAGCTAATCAAAAACGGAAGTACGCTCTAGCGAGGCCCGAGGCCTTGAGAAGCATAGTCAGCCGCGTAGCTTTTAGCTCTCTTAATTGCAACTTCATTTAACGTGCCCTAACACATCGAAAGCGTTCGGCCAATCCGAGGCGTCTGCGTCGCGAAATCGCTTCTTAATAACCCGTCTTATCGTCGACGAAGGAATACTCAGAGAAGGGAGTCGAGTATAATGGAAGGTGAAAATGCTGGGGACATAGAATCGTTGGAAACGATTTTCATTCTTTTAATTCTATCAACTAGACACTTTTTGGATGACATGAGGCTCGTGTCTCTTGGGCGAAAGTTACCCAATCACACTCTGTTTCATTTTTGCACTACCTTTGTTCTTATTTCAATTACAACTGGTATTTAGATATGTAGTTTAAGGTATTTAGGGATATTTAGATGTGTAGTTATAGAGCTATAGATATTTAAACGTGTGTGGAGATGTAGGAATATGGGGTAAGATATAGGGTTGTGGAGATTTGGGACTACAGGAGTCTTGGGACACATATGAGCTAATGTAGGAAGATTGAGGTATAGGATAATACATATCTAAAGATATAGAAATGTGAGATTACGGAAATCTAGGCAAATAGGGATGTAGGAATATGGGAGATTTCAATCCTTAAAGGATGTAATGGTATAGTGATATAGGAATTCAAGAATATAGGGATTTTGGAGTATAGGTATGCAGGAATTTAAAAATCTAGAAATCTAGAAATCTGGAAATACAGAAAAGAGATGTAGAAATCTAGGAATCTAGGTTTTAGGAATATAGAGACCTAGGTATCTACAAATCTGGGGATATAGCATTCTATCAAATGCCACATCCCAAATGCCGAGTACAAACCACGTAGATACCAAGTGTCACGATTGCCAATATCAAGTACCAAGTATTAATGATGAATTACCAAATACCAAGCTCCAAATACTAATATTACGTACCAAGTCCTAAAATCCATTGATCACAATTCATTGCGATACACATACGAGTATTAACACGTGATTTTGATACAGGTACACAATACACCTATAAAATAAATCTCAAGAAATTTTCAGTCATATTTGAATAATTGTATATTGAATTACACTGAATTATATTCATAACGAAATGAGAATCACTAAGTCCATTAAACCCACACTGTTTGAATTAGAGTTAAAGGTTAATACACACGTGTATACATTATAGCTCATTAATTTGTCCAACGTTTTTCATCCTTGTTCTCCGATTTCATTTTTTCACTCGACATCGAATAATCGTTGCACTTATTATAACTCTTTCTGCGTCTTTTCGTTAAAACTCTCTCGACAATTATGCAAAATCGTTATGACATGTTGAGAATCACGTCGTGATCGAGGCAATTTGCAATCGTAATGATTTTATTAGAAAAAAATTGTGGGAGTTTATACGATCACTTTTTTCAGAATTAATAATAGTAGATACGGGAAAGCGTACGAAGGTAATCTGTTTATGCGTTGGTGTTTTTTCCGGATGTTGTTATTGCCGTAACGTTGGCAAAGAAAAAAAAATAAGGTGTGGATGAAAAATGCAATCGAGTTAAACATACACTCGGTGTACACTGTTGGTGATTATAGTTATCTCGCGGTGACTATATTAGTCACAATTGGCGCGCGATAATCGAATTCCTGCTATCTGTCGCAAACATTTCTATTAGAAAGATACAGTGGGCTCCAAAAAGTATTCAGTCACTCTTTAACTTTACTGTACACGAACTTTTATTAACACGAACGTTTACTGTCTCGTTTAAGAATCCAAATTTTAACGCGATTTTTTTATCGTTGTTGTACTACTGACTAAGTAGATAAATTAGATTTTACATTAAATCTATCAAATTCACGTTTGCGTTAAAATTAGAAAAGTTAAAATGAAATTGAAAAATAACGATGAAATATAAATTAATATATACATTCATGAAAAATGAAGAAACAATGAGATGTAAATTAACGTACACTTTCATGAAAAATAAATAAGCAAGCTATAAAATATAAACACATTCGTGAAAAATAAATAAGCAAACTATAAAATATAAATCCATTCATGAAAAATAAAGAAGCAAACTAAAATATATACACGTTCATAAAAAATAAAGAAGCAAATTATAAAATATAAACACGTTCATGAGAAATAAAGAAGCACACTATAAAATGTAAATTAATATACGTTCATTTTGTACCTCGACATAAATGAAGGAATTTGTACATTTCTTAATTTGGAGGTTCGAGTGCCTGTAAAATTGTAAATTTACAAATTTGAAAATTTATGTACTTGGACAATTTAGTGATTTTTAAATTTGTACATTTGGAGATTTGTAAAATTGCAACTTTGCAAATTTGGAAGTTTGAAGATTTTGGAATCTGAAAGTTTAGAACTTGGAGATTTATGAATCTAAGAAATTTGAGAAATTTGATAAATTAGAGAAACTTGAAAAACCTGAAAAGCTTGATAAATTTGAAAAATTTGAAAAACTTGAAATTTTGGAAATTTGAAAATTTGAGAAAATAAAAATTTTGAAATCTAAGGATAAACCTGTACCAATATAATAAAGTAATGTACCATTCACCATTCAACAAAAACTTCATACTACCTAAATATTGCAATAAAAAGAAAGTCAATTACATGAAGCCCATACCTAACCATACCTAATTGAAAACCACACTTGAATTAATCCGAAGAGAAATGAATTTCCAATCCAACTCGTATTTTTCTACCGTAATTTTCCAACGAATCATATAAAAATGAATAAACAGAAAGAAATATAAAAAAAGCAAACAGCAAAGGAATTGGAAAGAATTTCTTAAGTCCGTTCGATGAACAGGGTATCAGGAAGTGCACGATCTACCTGTTAGTCGCGATTACGAGAAGAAACGCAAACCGTGCTTACGTAAGATCAATTGGACATGATTCACGATCGATTTAGCCGGCAGTGTATCGATCATCGTGAATTGATAGGCACCGGTAGACTATTTTCGAACAGATATCGCAACCCATCAAACGTACGCCACTCATTACCAGTTTTCTCGTTAACTAATCGCACACGCGAGCCGCGATTGCCTTTTATAATGAATCAGTGATCCGTTCAATCAATGGCCACGTAACAGCGCCGATAAAACCGATCGAAATTCGTAAGCTAAACGTTATTACATATTTGCATTGCCGGTGAAAACAGAAACGCGAGCGTTCTCGTACCACGTGCACGACAGATATTTACGTTAAGGCTTCCCTAAACATGAATATTAACCACGATAAACCGTTCGTTTACCTGTTTGTTTCAATAATTTATTTGCAAATATGCCTGTTGCGCGATACAACTCGCGGTTATCTCGACACCAATGAAAATATTTTCGTTTCGACGACCGTTGATCAAATTATCTTCACGAAACACTTGATTATAACGATGTATAATCGGAGATTATCTAACGCCGTATCTACCTGCATCATATTTAGTTTTTAGCAATTTATAACCCATGTGCTTTTCACTTTCATCTTACAGAAATTAATTTTAACAATTTTTATTTGTACATATGTGTAATTATTATTTTTCAAATATTTTTCTGTCTTCAATTGTAACTTAAACTTAGGTAATACTTGTTTTTATTAACTTATCAAAATATATTTTTTTCATCATTGATATTTTGAGTAACATACACTTTCACTGTATAAAGATTAATATTCGAATTTGTTTAATTTGTATGTACAGATAATTATTGTTTTTCAAGTATTTTCTGTCTTCCAGCTTTGTAATTTAAGCTTAGGTAATATTTGTTTTTATTAACTTATAAAAATATATCTTTTTTATCAATGATATTTTGAATGCTTTGCACTATCAATACATATAAATTAATATTTAAACTTGTTTAATTTGTACGTGCATATTATTATTGTTTTTCAAATATATGTTTTGTTTTCCAGTTTTGCAATTTAAGCTTAGGTAATATTTTTATTAGTTCACAAAAGTACACCTTTTTTCCTTAACGGTATCTTAGGTCACATGATTGTTCCACTTTCGCTTAATAAAAAATGGTATTTCAAGTTTTTTAATTTATACGTACGGAATTTTAAGTGAATTCTGCAATACAAAATTGTATAACCCTTTTATTTTATTATTTTCACTTTAGAAATATGTAGAATATTATTTTCCGCTCACGATATTTTAAGTCGCGTGGTTACCTCACTTTCACGCTATAAATAAACTATATTCAAGTTTTGAAATTTATATGTCAGTAATTGCCACTTTTAAAATGTTTTATTTGACATATTCAAGTTTCGAGACTTAAAATTAACCATTTTTAATTTAATAGTGTTTTTAATTTTATTGCACCTGGAATTTTATAGTATCCTGAATTTTTAATTTTATTGTATTTTTAACTTCGCAGTGTTAATTTGTAATTCATAATTACTGTTCAATTTTAACTTAATAAAGTGCTTCTGACTTTATAGTACACTTCTGTTATATAACTACATGCATCGTGGCAGTATATCGAGAGTCTATGAAAATTTCTAAATATACTTTATATTATAAATTTTGAAAGAATCTCAGAATTGCAATCTTACGAAACATTCTACAGAAATCTCTCGTCCAGTAGTTTTAAGACTACAAAAAAATTTACAATTTTGTTTTTATACACTGGACATTAAAATAACCCGTTAAAAGGAAAGTATCGATTGTTTTTCTTCTCGTTCACCAGAACCGAATTTTATCAAGGACCGGTTCCTTCTTACCAGTGATAGAGTTTTTTTTTATATCAAATCAGAGAAAAGAATGTGCACACGGTTGCGATATAAAAAAAAAAACATTAAATTAACCTGGAATTTCAACTGGTTCACCTTAAAAACCTGATCATAATTTCTGTTTATATCATACTATTTATGTATTACGACTATGAGACAGAGAGTAGCATAAATATTTAGCTACTGGCGTAATTGGATTTTTTTCTAAGTTGGAGACAAGTCTTCTAAGTTTATTAAAAGAATCAATTTTCATTCACAATTTTACGTAATAAGAAGATTGTCCTTTTTTTTTTATTTAATTGCATTGCATAATCGCGTTTTGTCTCACATAGTTCCTTTATGATACAAGATCTCATTAATTAACGAATATATTTTATTTATATCAATTTATACTTTTTGAGACGAGATGTGAGTTTTCGGTAATATTTATAGTTATAGAAGTTTGAATCAATTGGTTCAGTCCTGGATAGGTTAAGTTTACTGCAATTTTAAACATTAAATTACTCTACTAAATTAAATAAAATAAAAATATCAGTTTAGGTTAATTTTAGTACAATTTCAAATTCAGGATCATTTTAATGAAGTTTTAAATACAATTTGTTAAATGAAAGTTACTGGGATATGTCTCATACATAGTTACAATATTAAGTTCTTTTTCAAATACAATTTAAAATTCCAAGTTAATCTTAGTTATATAGAATGTTTCACTGTTAGGTTACGTGTATTTACCGATACAATTTGAAATACTAATTAAAGTTTGCATAAATGCATAAAACGAGCACGAGTTGCTGCGCAAGCTTTTGGCGCCAATTTCGTAATTTGCGTCAGCTCTCTGCCCGCGAATAATCGCGGGTGCGATCACTATAAACATATACTTATTCATCTTACAATCTATATTAATTTACTTTTGTCTGTAATAAAGAGTACCGTCCACAAAATAATATACTTTGAGCGTCTGGTAATTAATGGGTTAAACACCCTATATATCCGGCAGATAATAGCCGTACGAGTACAAGATGGCGACCGTCGAAAGACGGCTTTTGACGATCCGACCTTGACTCGAGATCGCTTTTTCTTTGCGATCCGTCATCGCGAGTCATTGATGACCACATAGGACTCGCGACCGCCTCCTCCTTCTTTTTTTTTTTCTTCTGAAAAACAGTTGCGCAACCAACGTCCGTACGACCATGGAACACCTGAACTTGAATTATACGTTCAGAAAAAGCTTTTGCATCGTTACGTGAGTCTTCAGTCGATCGTTTTCTGAACGCTAGAAACACATCGGCGAAACTTCCTCGTTTATAAAATTTACATCCACGATTATCACTGTCGTCGTTTCACTCGTTTCGTATATCACCATGGACCCAGTTCTGTCATTTCAAAGTTGGTGTCAACAAACTTATAACTTTTCGTTGGTACTAATTTCTGCAATTTTTTACCGCGGTTACATATTCGTTCAATTTTGTTAGGTTAGGTCTTAACAAATTTTCATCGAGATTAATTTTTGCAATTTTTCGTCGCAGCTACATTTCATTTTGTCAAGTTAGGTCTTCCAATACTAAGTGGACTTCGGTAATAGTTCAAGTGCAGCGAACGCTGGCAGCCATCGCGGTTACAACTATTGATTTTTACACGAATAACATGAGTTTGTCATGATGAGTTTTTTTGAGGTTATATCGATCATGTGCCGTCATGTTTGTAAACACGTTGCTCCAAAAAGTACTGTGGCGGGAAATTTAAATCGAGCGATAAAGATTGTGAAACTACTTTATTTGGTACTATCAGAAAGTTTATGTTGTCACGTTTTATAATTGTCAATGCAGTTGGAATCTGTCTATCTATTTATCTACTTGTAACCTTGAAGTCTATCTACTTGTACTTGAACCTTGAAATTTGCCTATCTACTTGTACTTGAACCTTGAAATCTATATGTACTAGCTTGAAGTCTATCTACTTGTATCTATAATTATGATTCCACTTCAATTTACACTCTTACATTCAATCATAGGGAATGTTCGCTGCTCTGGCAGTTCTCCCGTTATCGTGTATTCGAAGTGGTGGCGAATGATGCAGAGCAGATCAAAAAGCCGGCGGAGCTTTCCAAACTTATCAACATTCCCTTTAGTTTTGGTATTTTGGACTCTAATCAAACTGGAATTGTCCAAATACCCTGTACAGGATTTCAGATGTTAAACATCTTCCAACATTCTCGGTATATTATTTTCAACGTTGATGAATGTGATTTAAATCTCTGAAGATGTCAAGTAAGGTTAAGGATGCTGTTTTTTCCTGACTAGTACTTCCTTCTAACAGTAATTCACTTTATACAAAGAAACCAATTGAGATATGTGACACGTTTCTTGATGGGACTGTGCAACATATTTCGCAGCTACAGCTTTTACTTCAAGGTTATCGAAGTCCCGAGCTGTTGAACGTATATAATGGGTAGCGCGAAGAAAGTTACTTTTTAGGACCAACTCCTTGTTTTTTAGATAATTAAAGATTCATGTACATTATTTTAAATTATGCATCAAAACGTTTGCGTACTTGTGGTAAACTTGTAATAATCACAGTTTAATTTCATTTTCACCGAGACTAAGATATGTTCAACAATTTTAAGTGGTCGGTAATGCACAACTTTCTTATATTTTATGGCGACTTCAGATTGCCAATATTTCACGGTCTTTTACCTTTTGGAATTGGCGGTATTTTATCGACGATATTGCATTCGCAATACTGTACAATGTTGTGTCGATAACACTGTCAATATTGTACCGATAATATTACATCGGTGATACCATATTGAAAATATTGCATCCTTACTATTATCCTGATAATGTATCGATATTATTGGAGCAATAATACTGTATCAATGTTGC
The DNA here is from genome assembly GCA_945859595.2 of Megachile willughbiella. NCBI lineage: Eukaryota > Metazoa > Arthropoda > Insecta > Hymenoptera > Megachilidae > Megachile > Megachile willughbiella. The sequence continues at coordinate 17,337,775 of OX243795.1, read as the reverse complement.
ATTATGCCAGAAATTATGGAGTACCTTGAAATATTGATAATCCGAGGTAAAAACGAAATCGTCGATGGTGTTCCTTACCTTTCGATTTTGATCGTCCTCGTTTTATCCAATAATCGGTATCCAAAAATGAAAGCTAATTGGACGACGGTGTTTTCCTCAAAACTCTCTCGAGGAATCACGAAGCATCTCCACGAGCCGACGACCCGAAATCCCGTGATAGCGGCGGCGAGTACGACGGTGTAAACACGTGGCATACATTGATATACGGGGCATGTGATCGCGAACGGCACGAGAAATAGATCGTAGCACGTCGTAGAGGAACGCAGACGAAACGGTGGAACATTAACAAAACGGTGTAGCTGCCAAAAGAAATCGAGGCAACATCGGAGTTGGCACTGAATTCACCTCACACTGGAGAACCACGTCTACACACAGTCACAATAACCGAGCCGATCTCTGCCAGTATCTTCGAATTTGTTGGTTAGGTAGAGAATCCCGGGTATCACGATGAAGCAGCAGTGTTCGAAATCGCACGTGCTACACGAAAAACACGTGGTCCAACCGCGAAGAGGACGCTCTAACGGATCGACGAGTAGCTGATTTACCGCGGTGACATCGGCAGGGTTAAAGCGGATCACCTGGACGACGACGACGACGACGATGACAACGATAACGACGAAAAACGACGTGGAGTACTTTTTTCCAACGGGGTCTGCTCCGTTGGCTGGCCAGGGTCAACCGGCTGGCTCCGAGCGCGGCACTTTTACCCGTTGGGTACTCTCAAGGACTCGGAGGTGGCTCCTATTCCTTTCTCTTATCCTTTCGCGCGCGCGCCTTTTTTATCCCGCTAACCTTTTTAAACGCACTTTTAATTCCGCTCGGCCGCGTGTCTCCGTGCTGCAGCGTTCGCGATATTAGCCGGGGTATCTCTCTTGGCGTTTAAGTGACCGGGGACGCGTGTGGGTCGCGGCGAACCGCCGGTTCGACGTCGCATCGATGAAAATCCGCTTCACGACGATGCTCCGTCGGGATTAGAAAAGTACGCGGTGGCCGTAAGCGAGAAACAAGTAGGATTCAGCCACATCCGGATCGTCTTTCAAACTTGTCCTCCGTCACCGGCTTGTCCTCGACAGCGAACTACCGCTCCCGTTCTTTTTCCTCTTTCTCCTACGGTTGTCCGGCCGCGACGTCCACGTCCACGTCAACGCGTAAAAGCGTATCACCGAACTGCGTATCGTTAAGCAGAGAATTTCCTGCGGCGGATCAACCGCTGTTTTTCTCCTCCTTCCACTTGCTGCTTGCTTCTCTTCTTCCTCTCTGCCTCTCCCTTTCTCTGTCTCCTTTCTCTTCTGGTTTTGTAATCCGTTTTACGAAACTTCACAGCCGTAGAGGCCGAACGCGGCGTTAGCCGGAGCGAGCGGGATATCTAAAGGGACGAGGCGGGAGGCTTCGAATTCTGCCACGAAATCGGCCTGGAATTCGCCACCGCGTTGACAGAGGATCCTGCCGGCGGTGTTTTCTTCGTTCCGGAAGCGGGTTACCGGTGGGATACCGACGACGATGACCTTGAGCGGTCGCGTTTCGTAGCGCACGACACGGAGCACACGGTAACGAACGTTTCCATAGCTCTTCTCGTCGGATACGTGGCGATCTTGGACGGATCGTGTTCACCGACCGTGCGCGACCTCTTTCACCCGGTTCTTCATCAAACGGGAGTCGTCCAATCGAAATTAGACACAGATTTCACGAAGCAACGGACTAGAAATTGTTGGTTACACAATTGCACGCTTCTTTTCTCGCGCTCTCTCTCTCTCTCTGGTTTTCCGTTTCGTTTCGTTTCCTTTCCTTTCGTTTCGTTTCGTTTGGTTTCGTTGGTACCACGCTTCCCCGACAATTACCGTGTTCCTTCCGTGGTCATTGGCGGCCGCGATCGGCTCGAAAAAGAAACGGCTCGACGTCGGTAGGACCAAATCCGAAAGCCGTCGAGGGAAAGACAGAGAAAGAGAGGGAGAGAGAGGGAGAGACAGAGAGAGAGAGAAACGGAGATATTCGGCTATGCCCAGCCTACGAGACAGGATCGGATTTTAGCGCGCTCCGCACGCGCTCCCGCGAGCACAACTCGGTGGTTTCAACTTTTACTTTCAGCTCTTACACAACGCGGCTCGCTCTTGCTTGCTACGTAAGTGGCAACCGAACACCAGCGAGTCTCGCTATTCGATTCGAAGCTTCTTCTTCGTCCTCTTCCTCCTCTTCGTTTTTCCTCTTCTTCCCTTCTTCGCGCCCTTTTCTTCCCCTTACACCGAACTGTCTCCTTCCAGTTATCAACGTCCCCCGTTTCGATCTCGCCTCTTTCTCGCTGATCGAATTCAGATCGCGAAAATCGTCGCGAACATTCGCCTTTTGACCAACGGCTCCTTCGAATACGTAGCCAAACTTGCCCGAAGAGCACGTGCGTCGATGAAAGCACGTGCGGATGAGCACGTGTCCGGTGTTTTCGTTCGGCAAGAACGCGCACTCGGATCGCTCCGATAACGACGAAGACGAGGCTGTTGCAACCGCTCGGAGAAATCACGACGGTACGAGAAGAGTATCGTCGGTGTTCATCGCGTGCCTCCTACGGGGACGACACGGTCCCATGGGAACCCGGAAGGAAATGTGGGAGCCACGTGTCCTTTCCAGACGGACACTCGCGACGACTCGCACGACTAGAACCACCGCGATAACGAAACTTTGTCGAAAATTTGTCCTATCACTGTACACCACGGGTCGCACACACGCGCACACGTGTCCGCAAAGACGACGCACTCCGATCCGACACCACGATGTTTTTCGCGCGCGGTGTGATCTCTCTCTCTCTCGCGTTTAGCCGGAGGACTTCTCTTCAGGGAGAGAGGGTCTCTTCCGGTCTCCGCGGTGTGTCTCACTGCTCCTCGCTCCGTCGTAACTTTTGCGCAAACCCGAGACCCTCTCTTACTCTTTACCTCTCTCTTTCTTTTCCTCCCTCTCTCTCTCTTCCTTTCTCTCCTCGTCTCTCGTCCGTTCTTTCGCTCCGTCGCTCTCACGATCTTTCGCGCGCTCTCTCTCCCTCTCTTTCTCTGTCTGGTCCTAGGTAAACGCGGAGAGAGGTAGACCGGGCAGTCGGCGAGAGACGGTGGTGGTGGTGACGACGACGGCGACGACGACGACGACGGCAACGACGACGACGACGACAAGGATGATGGTGGTGGTTGATGCGATTCGTTGGTGGTGGTAGACGAATACCGTTCGAAAGGCGTGCGTGTGTACGCGTGTACGTACGTAGCATCCAGCGATCGGGAGGTTCAGGATGGTGACACGGTGACGATAAATGGTAAAACGGTGGTGGTGACCCGTTGCGAGACGGTGGTGGTAGAAGAGGCCAGGTGGGCCCCGTGGCTTATGGTTCGAGCCCAGGCCAGAAAGGGTTGAGGGTCCGAAAAGCACGGTTCTCTCTCTCTCGAGAACTCCCGGCGGAATACTCACGCTAGAGAGGAGGCCTCGCGAGCCTCGTGAGTTGGTTTGTAAAGGGACCGTAGTATTGGTTCCTCGTCGAGTGCCACCTCTTCTCTTCTCTCTTACTCTCTCGCTGGCTCTCCCTCGGCCTATCTCTTTCCTACGCTTACTCTTTCCTCCCACCATCTACCTCCTCCACCTACCACCACCTTCCTCCACTCTCCCTTTCCCCACTGGTGCTCTCACTATTACATTACAAATAGCTCTCTTGCCTAGGCCTCGTTTGTGAGCCGTTGCTCCTTCCGTGTACGTTTAGGAGCGTTGCCGTTGTGTACGCCGGCCACGTGTGTAAAGCACCGTCGGTGTGCGGCTATGATGCACATGTTGGAACACTGTCGTACGATAAGAGTACAGCATCGTCCATCTTTTTTTCGCTCGCTGTCCTCCGCTATCTCTTTCTCCCTCCCCCTCTATCTGCCTCTCCCTTCTATCTTCTTTTCTCCCGTTTCTACATCTACGTCTGTCCCGTTTGTATTATGCACACGTACGGACACGGTGTGTACGTACCAACACGCGAAAAACTCGTAACCGCTCTATACTCTGTATTCTCGTCCTCGTCGCATGAACGCCGATGAATAGAGAACCTCTTTGTCACGGTAATGGTGTAATACAAGGCTCCGTTCGAGCTCGTGCACGTAATACGTAAGAATAGAGCGAGAGCTCTAGCTAAACCTCTGGCGAGATTCTCTTCTTTCTTTCTTTCTTTCTTTTCTTTCCTTCTTTCTTTACGACGACGATGAAACAACCCCCCCTAACCCCGTCGCAGCATGCACGCTTCCGTTGTTTCTGTTAGTCCTCCCATCAGCCTTTACCTACCGTGTGTCCACCGCGTGTCTCTACAATTTCTATCTTTCTTCTTTCTTCGACACCGCTTGAAAACTTTATAGTTTGCTGGTATACCACTCTTTGTCTTTCTCCGAGCACGGACTCGAGCGCTTGCGCGTCTCTCTTTCAGGTTCTCGCGAAACTAGATGATAGAACGGTGGGTCTTCGCCGTCTCTCTTCTCTTCTTCCCTTCTCCTCTTGGTTTATTGCTTCCTCCGCGTCGCAGCTTACTACAGTTTTATGGACGGATATACTTATGGGATTGGTCATTTTTCGCCAGCTACGCGATTGCACTGCGCTGTTTTTCAAAGGTCGACGAAGTTCAACACTTCTCACGATTCAACTTTTAAACGAATTAAGAAAATTCAGTCATTCACTCAAAATCCTAAGATTACAGAGAAACTCGTTTTGAAATAGTTCTAAAAATTAAAATATTCCATAATGCTGTATGTATAAAAGTTAGAGTTCCAAAATTCTGGACGTAAAAAAATTTCAAAATTCTATAACCTTATAGTTGCAATTACTAAAATTTTGTCGTTGAAAAACTCCAAACTCCAGTGTCAACATTTAAAAATTTCATCATTGTAAAACCCCAAACTCCCAATATCTAAAAATTCAAAAGTTCTTGTGTATTTCCAAATTTCCAAAATTGCTCCTCCCAAAATAATTTTTCGCCATCCACCACGCGTTAAAATCGTATTAGTCAAACACAAAATATCTCTATAGAATTTCCAAATTGTCTATATCCAAATATCGAAGGTTTCCCATCGGACAGCCAACAGGAACCCTCACTTTGGGAATCTCTGTTGTAGACAAGCAGATTGCTCCCGCTCCTTTCGCCGACCTTCCAACCCGTCTATTCTTCTCGCCACCCATCGCACCCACGTGCTTTCTTCCTGCTGAAAACGCGTTGGTCGGCGACCGGGCAACGTTCACCCAATCGGTCGCTGCCCATCTATCCCATGAAAACTCCTCTTTTTTTCATACGGAGGATTATGTCGTTGCTCTAGTTATGCATCGGAAACGCTTTCAACCGTGATCGATAGTGAAATGCTTGAATGACTCGCTGGTAAACACCTACGGCTTCAAGCTTCCTCCGCGTTTACTTTGATTACGAGTTTAGCTCCGCTGCCATAAGCATCTTTAACTACTCTTATCGCTGCTAGATTTACTCTAAACGGCCTTATTCCAACCCTCGTCGCTACGATAACAATAACAGTTGAATCTAGGTAATTTGGATCTTGCATGAAGATGGCGGCCAACAGGTGGAGCTTCGTAAAAATCTATCCTTTACTGTTACTACAATACTTACTAATATAACTTGTAATGTTATTTAATAGTTATTGATGTGCAATATGTGTAATAATGTGATTGTATAAAATTGGAACGTTTTTGAATATTTTTTTGTGATAGTTACGCTGCTTCATTTGTTAGGTTATGTTTATAATGACGGCAGGTTATTGGACGCCATTGTACCACTTTGTTGCTTTTTTGTATTAGATGCATTATTGACATAAATGTAACAATGATATTATGATACAAATGTACAAATACATAAGTAATTAAATATACTATTAATACAACTGTAGCTAAAAAGAAAGTGAATGTACTTTACACACCTCAACTACAGCAGTAAAAAAACTTCCTAACACAGACTCGCAATAAAATACTGCTTGAAACTCCTCATAAAAGTTTTCATAAATCGGACAAGTGTTAGCTTGCGTCCGCAAATTGTTCCTTTAACGAAAAACAGCAACGTGTTAACAAGATTCGCGAATGTTTTATGCGTAAAGATATTTGTAAACATTGTCGGAAAGAATTTCATGGCCGAGCAGTGGATTTAAAAATTCGAGTCACGGAGAAACGAGGATCGGTCCTTCGTCCCTTTTTTCCGTGGCTCGCAGAAATAGGCGTAACAGCAAGCTATTGCCATTCGTAGATTCGGTCAACGATGTGCACGCGTCCGGAGATTAGGGCAGCCGCTTGCTATACTTAGAACGGTGGACGAATTTCGCTCGAGGGACGCTCCGAAAGGAGGTCGAGTAACAGCTGATGCGATATATGCACAGCGTCGCGATTTTGCCTGATAAAGCATTTGCTTGCTCTTTCTTGACGCGTATACTCGTTTCACGTACTAATCGAATTCGTCCAATCTCGAATATTAACGTAACGCGTTAGTGTTTTTCGTTTGCACGAATTAGAGGATTCGTGGATGAAAATGTAAACACAGGAAGTATTATGTAATTTTTTAATGGTAGGCTCTAAGTGTTTTTAAAATAGTAGAGATTGTTATGCAAATTTTTATCAGGGATATAGTACAGATTGGTCTATAAATTTTTATTAGGAAAATTGAAATTGTTCTATAAATTTTTATAAGGAAAACAGTAGAGAATTTTGTACAAATTTTTGTTGAGAACAAAGTAGAGATTAGTCTATAAATTTTTTATTAGGAAAATAGTAGAGATTGTTCTACAAATTTTTGTAACAAAATGGTAGATATTACTATACAAATTTTTAAATATTCAAATTTTGTAATTTTGAAATCATGAAACCGTAAAGTCTTGAAATTTGGAACTTTAAAAATTTGTAGATAAAATTTATGAATTAAGAAGAATACAAAATTGGTATAATAAAAGAATATAATTCTGAACTGAGTACCTCTACAAATTTTTGAAACCGCATTCATTGGTTTGCATGAATGTTACAGAGTCCTCTTCTTATATCGCCATTTTCGCTGCAAAAGTCAACAATGTTAATTAGACATTACAAAAATCGTAACCTTCGATTGGAACTCAGCAACATTAAGCAGTCCATTGTTCCAATACACAGTTAAAAATGTCATCTCCTCAACTAATAATTTAATAGCTAATCGATGAGAAATCGGTGACCTTTGACAAATATAAGCAGTCGAAGCGGTACGTAGCACCGCCATAATGAATCGTTCCGTTACCCTACTGATAGATCAATTACTCCCATATTCAAAAATTATTCCCATATGTTAAAATGTCAAAATAAATATCTTTTCAAAATTCTGACATTTCCAACATTCTTATCTCTGACATTTTCAAATTTGTCACAGTCAAATATTTTTAAATTGCTAAATTATTTGAGTTCCAAACTTCCAAATCCCCGAATCCTTAATGTTCACAATTCTCAAATTCTTAAGTTTATAAATCCTCAAATCCATAACATTCCAAATTTGTTTCAAATTTCCAATTCCTTAGCGTTTCAAGATTCGAAGTCCCTGAAGTTCCGAATACCCAAATCCTTAACATTTCAAATCTCCAAATCTTTAAGCTTGTAAGTCCATAAATCCTTGAAGTTTCAATGTTGCAAATATCCAAATCCTTAACATTTCGACTTCCTAAATCCTTAACTTTCCAAATCGCTAAACTTCCAACTCCAAATCCTTAATATTCCAAATACCTAAATCCTTAATGTCAATCTTCGAATCTTTCACCTTCCACATCCCTGAAGTTCTAACTCGCCAAATCTTTAAATGCCTAAAATTCCAAACTTCCAACTCCCCAAATCCCTAAATCCTTAACATCCCAAATTGTCGGACCATTAACCTTCCAACTCCCAAAATCCCCAAAGTTCCAAACTCCCAAATCTCCAAACCTATAATATCCCAAATCCTTAACATCCCAAATCCTCGAACCCTTAACCTTCCAAACCCCAAAATCCCTAAAGTTCCAAACTCCCAAATCTCCAAACCCATAATATCCCAAATCCTCGAACCTTTAACCTTCCAACTCTCAAAATCCCTAAAGTTCCAAACTCCCAAATCTCCAAACCCATAATATCCTCGAACCCTTAACCTACCAAACCCCAAAATTCCAAATCTCCAAATCCATAATGTTCCAAATCCCTAAATCCTTAACATCCCAAATCCTCGAACCTTTAACCTACCAAACCCCAAAATCCCTAAAGTTCCAAACTCCCAAATCTCCAAATCATTAATCCCCCATATCCCTGAATCCTTGATCCCTCAAAGTTCCACCTACCAAAGTCCCTAAAGATCCAAACTTCCAAATCCAAATTTCCACACATCCCTACAATTCCAAGTCCCGAAAATCTCTAATGCCCCTTACCCGAAAATCATCGAATACCTAAAATTCCTTGCTATTTATTTGTTTATGGTGTAGTCTAAATTAAAAGCACGTCGAGAAGGCCAAACGTCTTGCGTAATCGTTACAGGGAGTATGCGGCTGTTTATCATTACGCGCGAAAGATAGGAGGAGGGGGCGGGGGAGGGAGAGTGGCAGTAGTAGGAGGAGGAGGAGAGGGAGGGGAAGAGAAAGAGAGGAAAACTGCAAGGTCCTCTTCAACCTCGTCACGCATGCAATTAAACGCTTCGCCATTTTTTTTTCCTTTTTCTTTTTGCGTTTCCTCCGTGTTTATACTTTCAAGATTCTAGGCGTTTCGTTTGCTCGCCTCGCGCTCGCGCTTATCCGTTTCCTTCGAGTTTTTGCCTTATTTGCAAAAAGGACTTCGTATCCTGTCTTCTCTTTTTTTACCGTTCCTTTTTTCGTGCACGACCGTCCGCGTCATCTAGCTTCTTTAACGAACGATATCTCGAACATTTCTCCTGCTATCTGCGCGGTCTTATCGTCTTGAGTGTCGTTCTTTTTTTTTTCTGCTACTATGACTCACGCGTTAGCACATAATTGGGGCAACCTACTTTGCCCGCTAAACTAGTAAAAGTAAATTACTGTGTTAACGCGCTGTTTGGATTGGACGACTTTCGGTTGCCTGATCGAGTCGATTGGGTTTAAATGGCTTAATTAAGGCGGCTGTGATCAGGTAATTTAATTCGTCAGTTTAGATAGCATGATAAATGGACGAATTTTGCGCGGGACGACGCTTTAAACACTGATTCAAACTTCGTGCGTGCATGGAACTATGAAATAAGACATACGTGAAGTTACAGCGCGCAATGCTTTGAAATAACAGAAAAAATTTAGGTTACGAGCGGTAAGGTGCTTTGCGTAAAGGTTATGAATTTGTCCCATTTTCTAGCTTTATAACTTGCAAATATTTTGATATGCAAATTTCTGTTGACACAAATTTTCCACAACTTTGGTATTAAGATTCTTGAAGCTGACCAATTAAAACTATCAAAGTTGAAAATCGGTAAACTTGAAAATGAATGAAAGAAAAAATTAAACAAAGAAAGGAACATGATCGTATTAAGGTTCCCATAAGTGACCTCATCCGAGTAATCGTGCGTAGCATCAGAGCGTAGGTCCAGAGAAATTATGGACCAGCAGCACCCCTGTGCCTCGTGGTCTTTCGTGAGACAGTCTCACCCTCCTCTTAACTCTTGCACTCTGCGTTCTCTCTCTCGTGCCCTCTCTCTCGCTCCCGCGGTGACTTTCCTTTCTAACTCTCCTTACTTCAACCTCGTCCCAATGAGGTGGTCGCCGACGGTCGTACTTGCACCTTTCTCACAACGCGACACGAGTCTAGCCATCCCTTTTTTCCACGTCCCTTTCACTCGAATTGCACGGAAGAAGGAGGAGACGAAACCGGGAGAGAGAGAGAGGGAGAGGGAGATACGAGAAAGAAAAAAAAACGGGTGGAGGGAGAAGCCGGGTATACACGAAGGTGTAATGGAACGGGAGAGAAAGGGCGACAGGGTGAGAGAGAGGGAGAAGGAGAGGGTAGAGAAAGAGAATGCAGAATGAGAAATAGAAAGACGGGGATCCAGTTTGACCGTATAGGTTAGATCCTCGTTGGTCTCGTGTATTTCGAGGTGACTCGTTTTATTGCGAATCCGGTTTGCTCCCCTTGACGAAGGGATAGCAGAGGGGAGACTGAGGGCTGCGGATGTCGAAGGAAACAGTGGAGGAGGGGGTGGAGGAGGAGGAGGAGGAGGAGTCGTAGGAAAAGGAAAGGGAGGGATCTTTCTTTGGTCGTTCCACCGACACGAGCCCTCCCTTTCTCTTCGTGTTCTGCTCTAGTCGTTCCTGCACTACCTTCCTACGGCTACGTTTTCACGTGAAAGTCACTCGTGACATTTAATGCCGTCACTCTAATGTCATCACTTTCCGCGATGCGAGAAACAGAAGTCATATCGTTACATTTCGTTTACTTCATTCAGTAACGTCGCATCAAACGTTTCGTTTAATGTTGGAACCTGCGATGTGGAAGAAAAATAAATTAACAGTGGAAGTCGCATTGCTTTCATGTGTCATTTAGTGTCGCGACACTAGGGTTTGACTTGAATTTAACAATATTCAATGTTATGTTACTAAATTTCATGGTATCGTCATTGTACGATATAGAAGATTAAGTTTTATGTACCTTTAGTGACATTAAATATTTGATGATTTGGAGTCGTGACACTGAGTGTCATATGTCAGTAGAAGTCACGTTATTACATTGTTAGTCAATGCGATGTCATGACACGGTATCCTTTATGTTTTAATGTCGTGACATCGAGTCCTTTATGCTTTGGTGTCATGACATCGAATGTCTTCTGTCATCTAAAATTAGAAGTCACATTGTTCTAACATGGGATATAGTGTTACGACATTAAAGTACGACTTCGCTCAATCAAATTGCGACATGCAATGCTATATCATTAAGCGTCATGACATTGTCATCATACGGATTAGAATATTGTAGCACTTTCAGTGTTGCGACACAGTTAAATCAGTATTTGAATTAGAAGTCCCATTATTTCGATATGACATTTAGTGTCACATTAGAAAACACTTTCACTTGACAGCAAATCTCAACATTCAGTGATAAGCAACCGAATGTCGTGACATTTATGTTGTCAAGCAAACTGAAAGTCTGTCAAGTAAACTACGACAATAAGTATCCCGCTGAAAATGTCACAACATCCATTGTTATAACAGGCAAATGTCATGACTTCTAATGTCGCATACGTATGACATTAACGTACCAAATGTCACAGTCAAAAATGGCTCGTAGAATAGTATAGTAAATTTAATTTAATTGCCTCAAGACTGCGACATCAATCAGTCATTCCTTTAATTTACGATTTGACCTTACTTGGACAAAGTTGCGTCTACTTCGGAGGTATTAATACTATACTTAGTCTGGACGATATAGTATGGTCGTAAATCAGAACCTATGCAAACTTGATATTTTTTCCTGTTCGATCGATATTTAAAGTACTCGTACCAGTACCACTCGAAAAAACAAATATGATATATATGATATATATTCAGTCTGGGAGATATAGTGTGGTCGTAAATAAGAACCATATGACCCAATCTTGAAATTCATTTAAGGTTACTTATATCACCTGTATTATTGAAATGAAACAAATGCGATAATTCTACATCCAGCCTAGAAGATATAGTATAGTCGTAAATAAGGTCCACAAGATTCAAACTTGATATTCATTTTGATACTTATACTACACATATCAACTATATTTCCTTGAAGAAACAATCAGGAGTACATAACCTTTACGTAACCTAACCTAGAGCGTGCCTACATCAAAGTCCCCATTTTGCTCTAAAATTTACGACCGCGCTATATCTACCAAATGAAATATACCCAAAATCCATTATCCTATCAGTAATAACTTCTAACATGTTTAACGTACCGAATCGGTTTGAAATGTATTAAAAAATGTAAGAGTGTCGCGCTAGACAAAAATCATGACTTTGTTCCGTGAAAACGTACCCTAAGTCGCCGCTCCCGAAGAGACAGCGAACGTGTTGGTACTGCTTGTTCTTGCTGCTACCGTTAGTTGCTACCGACCGGTCGTTCGACCACTGGTGCACACCACCATCGGAGTGGTGTGCAGGTTATAGAGAGATGACGAGGCTGGAGGTGGTTGCCAGTTTCAAGGTTGACTCTTCGACTGTAACAACTTACACACCGTGTACGCGTTAACTAGATCTGCTTCAAAGATGTCTCGACTACGATATTCTACCAGGTTCCAGTATTTCCTCCCAGGAGACACTCGACAACCTTCCTTTACATTAGGACACGTGTGCGAAGCTGCATATGTTTAACTTTTTACATTCTTTTTTATTTTTTTAGGCTTAATTTATACATTCGGAATGTTACTGACTTTTCAAGTTTCTTATTCTTCTAGATTTATTTTCTGAATGTTTCTAAAATTTCGGGTTTAAGTATTTTCAAATTTTTACATTCTTAGCGTTTCTAAATTATCAAATTTGAGTATTTTCATATTCTTGGACTCTCTACGTTTCTGTATTTTTAAGTTTGAGTATTTTCAAATTTTCAGATTTCCAAATTTTATAAATTTTCAATTTTCCAAATTTCCCAAATCTTTCAATTAAAATATTTTCAATTTTTCAAATTTCTCAAAATTCATTCATTTAATTAATATACACAATATCACAAAAATATAAGTCTGCAAAAATCGCTAAAGATGGATGAGGAAAATACCTGTTCGTCCTTAATCGCTGTATTTTCCCTAAGGAAGTCAGTTTTGCACCTGATCGAACACCGGACGTCATCGATAAATTCTATCGCTTTCAATTATGTAATCACTCGCCTACCTAAAGACGTCTCGAACATCGACTGCGTTTACTATGATTACTAGTTACTTTATTTTTTTTTTATTCGATGCAAATAATTAATTCTTTCCTTAAGATTGATTTTAATTTGAAAGCGAGAAAAACAATGTTTTTTAGCGATTGCACCGATTAATAATGAATATGGAACACTTTGGAACACCGCTGGAAATTATAGTGATATTGTGAACGATTAGGTTGAGGAAGTTCATGTATTTATAGCATACTGGATTATGTAAAGGTTGTGTGTTATGTGAGATTTAGACGAAAACGTAATAAATTGTTTTTAATGATTTGAAATATTTTGTGTTTTGTTTCGTAGATTTTATGTTTCGACTATTCTCTGTATGCAAATTCAATTTTCCAAATTTCTACATTTTTTAGGTTTCAAGTTTTGATCTCTCTGAATTTCAAAATTCTTAATTTTCCAACTCTCCAAATTTCTAAATTTTCAAGGTTCCAATTCCTCAAATTTCCAATTCTTCAAATTTCAGAATTCTTAAATTTCCAACTCTCCAAATTTCAAAATGCTCAAATTTCCAATTCCTCCAATTTCAAAATTCTCAAATTTCCAATTCCTTAAATTTCCAACTCTAAATTTCAGAATTCTCAAATTTCCAACTCTCTAAATTTCAGAATTCTCAAATTTCCAACTCTTCAAATTCCAAAATTCTCAAATTTCCAACTCTCCAAATTTTAAAATTTCAAAATTTCCAACTTCAAATTTCAGAATTCTCAAATTTCCAACTCTTCAAATTTCAAAATTCTCAAATTTCCAACTCCCCTAATTTCAAAATTCTCAAATTTCCAATTCCTTAAATTTCCAACTCTAAATTTCAGAATTCTCAAATTTCCAACTCTCTAAATTTCAGAATTCTCAAATTTCCAACTCTTCAAATTTCAAAATTCTCAAATTTCCAACTCTCCAAATTTCAAAATTTCAAAATTTCCAACACTTCAAATTTCAGAATTCTCAAATTTCCAACTCTCTAAATTTCAAATTTTTCAAGTTCCCAATTCACCAATTTTCCAAACTTCTAAATTTCCAACCCTCCAAATTCCAAAATTTCCAATTTTCCAAAAGTTGAACATCTGTCATCGAAACAGGAAATCGAAGAGTTCGATAATTTCCCGTTCCAAAAATATTCTCCATACTAAAATAATTTGTCATCGAAAGACGAAATCGAAGAGTTCGATAATTTCCTGTACCTCAAATATCAACCACACCAAAATAATTTGATGACATATACGATGTGTACGGCTATTCCGAAGCATTCCAATAATAGCGACAACGCTATTTGTGTACCCGGTTTGTTTTTATCATGCTAAGTGCTTTTCTTTCTCAAGTGGCATGCTCATTGTTTCGTTCTTCGTTCGTGGCAAAAATTAACCAAATAGCTAAGCGTTACACCATCGTGTCATCTCAATTATTTATTCATAGATTCATTGTAAATCGTAAAACGGTTCCTTGTATACCGTCGTTTCATTTCTTTACCGTTGTTACATTGTCTTTCGACCTATTCATACCGATTTTTATTTTTTCGCGTATTTAGATTTTCTTCCGTTCTCACGTGCGACGACACATTTCTACTTTTATTCTTAGTTGGATCAAACTTTTTCGAAGTGCAGTTATTGGTATGTATTATAAGTTTAAAATTTCCCTAAGTGAACAATATTTGCAAAATTCCCTGACATCCCACAATTATTAATAAAATAATAAAATTCTAATAACATAATAAAATTCCTGAAATTCTTAGAACTCCCACAATTCCCCAAAAATTTGGAAATTCCTAGAATTCCAAAAAACCTAAAATTCCCAAGTGTCCAAAGTTCATAAAGTCCCAATATTTGCAAAATTCCCTGCCATCCCACAATTATTAATAAAATAGGAAATTTCTAATAACATATTAACAAAATTCCTGAAATTCTTAGAATTCCCAGAATTCTCCGAAAATTCTGAAATTCCTAGAATTCGAAAAGAACCTAAAATTCCCAAGTGTCCACAGTTCATAAAGTCCCAATATTTGCAAAATTCCCTGCCATCCCACAATTAATAATAAAATAATAGAATTTTAATGACATATTAATAAAATTCCTGAAATTCTTAAAACTCCCAGAATTACCCAAAAATTCTGAAATTCCTAGAATTCCAAAGAACCTAAAATTCCCAAGTGTCCAAAGTTCATAAAATCCCGATATTTCCAAAATTCCCTGCCATCCCGCAATTATTAATGAAATAATAAAATTCTAATAACACATTAATGAAATTCCTGAAATTCTTAGAACTCCCAGAATGCTCCAAAAATTCTGAAATCCCTAGAACTCCAAAAAACCTAAAATTCCCAAGTGTCCAAAGTTCATAAAATCCCGATATTCGCAAAATTCCCTGCCATCCCACAATTATTAATAAAATAATAAAATTCTAATAACATAATAAAATTCCTGAAATTCTTAGAACTCCCAGAATTCCCCAAAAATTTGGAAATTCCTAGAATTCCAAAAGCACCTAAAATTCCCAAATGCCCACAGTTCATAAAATCCCAATACTTCCAAATTTTCAAACCCTCAAAATTGAAGTACTCCTCCGTATCCTCAAAACTCAAAAATTCCTAAATCCCCAAATTCGTAATCTCGCAACTCCACTTCCCTTATTTTCAATCTATCAAATCTCAAAAATTCTTAAAATTCCCAATATTCCACAGGTCTCTTTCCCTCCAATAACCACCATTTTCTCGACGTGGACCATTAACGCCATTTCCCAATCGACACCGAGTTAACATAGACAAACAAATAAACCGTTGCCACAGATCACACGTGAAAGTTTCCAAAACTTGACTATCGATCGTAACGTTCGAAAGAATCGATTTATCGTCTCATGTCGCGATATCGCACCGAAAAGGCATCACGAATCTCTTTAAATTTTATCAAACGGCGCGTCCACATCGTGGTAAAAATAGTTACCTATCAATGTTAGTTACTCGGTGCACACGCTTGCACAACCTTGTTCTGGTTTTAGAACCGAGCCGTATCTTTCCACAGGAGGAACATAAGCATTTTTTCATTAGCCGACGCGATGCATATCGTGACATTGCCAGCCGATTAGAAGAATCTCTCTCTTTCGTTCCGTTCCGATATATCGTGCATTATCGTACCACGCCGAGTTCCTGGATCACGGATTCTATTAAACCGAGCGCAATTTTCATACCGTCGATACGCGAATGCATAATTAAATTACCCGACCACGAGGTATTATGCTAAACTCCGTAATCAATTACGGGAAACAGAGAGAGAGACTGCAGCAGGAAGCCGAAGCGCCATAAATGATGTAAGCCGCGTTCGAAGCAACATGGAAATATTTTTTCTTCGAATCACTCATCTTTTTTTTTTCAAAACGATCCAACGATCATTTTTCGACGAATTATCGTATCATCGATTCGATATAGATTATATAATTTACACGTTACTCTCGAAGTATGGCACAGGGAAGTGAGCAATCGAGATTTTTGAAAATGACTGATGACTGAATTTCTTTCTCAAGTTTGAGTTAGAACGGTTCAAAAAAATTTGGTACATGGTTAGAATTATTTGGTACAATCTTAAAAATGTTTTCTTTCGTACAAATTTGCGAATTTTCTTTTCGTACAAATTCAGAATTATGTGATGCAATTTTAAGAATGTTATGTGGTTTTTAGAAATTTTTTAATTAATGAAGTGGCAAAGAAAATTCTCAAATTAACGTACTTACGTTGTTGAATCTTTATACATACACATATATGCAGCTATGAATGTATCTTCATATGTATGTATATGCGTATGTATGTATGAACAATGCACATGTGCATATGCATGTGTATCTTCATATGTATGTATGGATATGTGTATGCATGTATGAACATATCTATGGATGCATCTTATACACATGTACATATGCATCTATGAATGTATGTATATGTGTACGTATATATGAACATATCTGTGTATGCATCGTATATGTACATATGCATCTATGAATATATCTTCGTATGTATGTGTGACGTATGTATTATCATATCTATGAATGTGTGGTCGTATGTGTGCACTATGTGTACGTATGTATGAACGCATCTATGTATCATTGCATGTTCATATGTTTGTAGATACATGTATACATAGTACATGTATATTCACATGTGTATCGTTGTACACACGTACATTTGTATATGACTACATACATGCACCCATATTTACACATGTCTCATTACATGAACATATGTACACATACATGTATTTTTACGTAAAAAATTTCTAGACATCCTCTAATAAAATCTACAAGTAAATTATATGTAATCTATGATTTATTACATAATTAACTCTCGAACATATCAACTGATCAAGACACAAAAATATGAAAATGGAAAATCTTGAAATTTCTATATAGGCAACGCCCAAAGAAAAGTTTCTATGAATATTTCTAGGAGAATATTGAATGAGGTTTTGAAAAATATTCCGACGAATTGTATTCCGCAGTAGAAACGGCGTAACAGCAGGCATGCATTTCTGTGAACAACTGTACGTGCAAAGTAGAAGGTTACCGTATGACATCAGCCCCTGCTATTACTACACTCTATTACTTCGTTCTTGTCGATGATAACGCGCTCGGATTTTCTTCCATTACCAACCGGCGCAAGATCCTCGAATGTTGTCCTCGAGAAACACGGAAAACACCGGCGACGAGGAGTGTTACTTAAAAGAATGTTTCAAATTGCATTATGCGACGTGTACGCTGTTGTTTCGAATGTTGAGTCGAGAGGAAGTATTCTTACGTAACAACCTGTTCATTGAAAGATTATTCTTTTTGTTCAGAGAATTTTCGAATCGTTTGATTTGGAATTTTTCAATCGTTCTATGATTTTTCTCTGTTAATTTTCACCGCGGCATGTCTTAAAAACAACTCGGCGAACGGAATCCGTGTCGAATCAACGTCGAGTTTCAGCCTCCAGATAACAGTCCCTTTTCCACGAACGTGTTCAAATAATGGCTGGAAGTCTGCGACTTTCCAAAGCGGAAAGTAAGTACGCGTGCACGTGCACGCATCGAGTCTTCCGTTTCGCTTGGAAACAAGAAAAACCGTCAACGCCACTGAATAGACCGAACCGTTAAACAATAGTCGAGTGATTATGAAAGAAAATGGGGAAAAGTCAACGGGAACGGCGATGTTGATGCAATCTCGGGCTTTAGATGCGATCTTACACGGATTTGAAACTCAAATTTCTTCGAACATCGGCTATTGTCTGGAATCGGTAGTCTGTACAATCTTTGTGTTAATTCGATGCTTGAATTTGATTCATATCGAATTGGAGGAATATGAAACTCACGAATAAATTGTCGGCTCAGACGTATGTGAAACGTGCATATGTGGCGAGCATCGTGGATAAATTTTACTTAGAACACAAATTTTTATGCGTAAAAAATTTACTTTCTGGTCTTGGTGGATAGGTTAGGTTAGGTTAGGTGTAGGAGACTTTTATTCGGCAAATTTTTTAATTTAGGTCCACATTTCTCAGATAGGGAGATAGAAATGTAGAAATTTAGGAATTTGGGAATTTGGGAATTTAGGGATTTAGGGATTTAGGAATTTGGGAATATAGGGATTTGGGAATTTAGGGATTCGGGAATCTAGGGATTTGGGAATTTAGGGGTTCGGGAATCTAGGGATATTGGAATCTAGGGATTTGGAAATTTAGGAATTTGGGGATCTAGGGATTTGGGGATCTAGGGATTTGGTGATGTAGGAATTTGGGAATGTAGGGATTTGGGGATCTAGGAATTTGGGAATGTAGGGATTTGGGGATCTAGGGATTTTGGAATGTAGGGATTTGGGAATTTAGGAATTGGGGAATGTAGGGATTTGGAAATCTAGGGATTCGGAAATTTAGGGAGTTGGGAGTCTAGAGATTTGGAAATCTAGGGATTTGGTGATGTAGGGATTTAGGAATCTAGGGATTTTGGAATGTAGGGGTTTGGGGACCTAGGGATTTTGGAATGTAGGGATTTGGGAATTTAGGAATTTGGGAATTTAGGGATTTGGAAATATAGGGATTTGGGATTGTAGGAATTTAGAAATTTAGTAATTTGCAAACTTAGAATTTCAGAAATTTAGAAATTTAGAAATTTAGAAACATACAAATTTACAAATCTACAATTTCACTAATTTAATTTAGAAATTTAGGAACGTAGAAATGTAGGAACTTTCTAATTAATATCCCTAAAAATTGTTTAACCCAAAAATTTGCATACTGGTACCTCTGCAAACTCACCAAAACATGTATCGAACATAAAAAAATTGAACTGCACAAAATAACCTAAAATTTCATCCAACGAATACCTCGAGGCATTATGAAATTTAGTCAGAAAGCATATCATCGACTAGAACAAAAATAACCGCTATCAGTATCCCATGTCGTCGGTAGCAAGCGTGGAATGTATCGGTTATGGTGTTTTCACATGTAACTGTAAGATTGTTGATTACGTTCAGATAAAAAGATGTTTGCTCAGCATTTAAAAAGTGTTGTAACACCATCAACACGTGGAGGGACGGTACCTCATGAACGGGCAAGGTTTTATGGAAGATTTTCGATCCGAACGACGCTGTACATTAATTAAACATTTCGTGGGTCAATCGGGACACGATAAACAGCGACAAACAGATCGAGTTACCTTGACTGATACACGTCGTTAAATCCACGCGAGATACAGCACATATTCTTTCTCTTTTTTTTTTTTTTTTATATTTCTCTCTTATTGTTTTTTTTTTTATCGTTCTGTCTTTTTATAGACAACTGTGATCTCTCACCTAGTTGCCGAGGCAGACACGGCATTGC
The DNA here is from genome assembly GCA_945859595.2 of Megachile willughbiella. Classification (NCBI taxonomy): domain Eukaryota; kingdom Metazoa; phylum Arthropoda; class Insecta; order Hymenoptera; family Megachilidae; genus Megachile; species Megachile willughbiella. The sequence goes on along the minus strand of OX243795.1, from coordinate 17,318,028 downwards.
AGCGGCATTACAGATCATTATGTAATGTCATAACGTTATGTGAACGTTTTTCATTCGATGCCTTGCACCATTACGGTCTCAAGGTCTTTACATTGTTGTTTGTACGAGTTAACACGTCGATGCGATCCAGGGACGTACGCGTCGGAGAAAATCCTAGCGGCGCCTCCTCACTGCCCGTGGGATCAAGTTCAATATGTACTCTACTAGCTGATTTTCATAATCAAAATTAACGTTCTAGGTCGTTCGTTATCAAAATTATTGCATTCATATCTGTAGGTGCTAACACACATTTTTTTTAGATTGAACTCTTGTTAAAATGTAACCCCTTAACCTCGAGGTAGCCATTTTTTATGTTAAAAATTAACGTTCTAGCTTAAGGACATTATCAAAATTATTGCATTAAACATCTGTGTTTGCTTCCACACATTTTTTCTAGATTGGACTTTTATTGAAATTTAACCCCTTAATCTCAAGGCAGCCATTTTTTATGTTGAAAATTAACATTCTAGTTTAAGGTCATTATCAAAATTATTGTATTCACATCTGTGTTTGCTTCCACACATTTTTTCCAGATTGGACTTTTATTGAAATTTAACCCCTTAATCTCAAGGCAGCCATTTTTTATGTTGAAAATTAACATTCTAGTTTAAGGTCATTATCAAAATTATTGTATTTACATCTGTGTTTGTTTCCACACATTTTTTCCAGACTGGACAGTTATTGAAGTTTAGCCCCTTAACCTCAAAGAAGCCATTTTGTTTATTCAAAATTGAAGTACTAGTTTAAGGATATTATCAAAATTATTGCATTTAACATCTGTGTTTGCTTCCACACATTTTTTCCAGATTGGACTTTTATTGAAGTTTAGCCCCTTAACCTCAAAGAAGCCATTTTGTATACTCAAAATTGACGTACTAGTTTAAGGATATTATCAAAATTATTGCATTTAACATCTGTGTTTGCTTCCACACATTTTTTCCAGATTGGACTTTTATTGAAGTTTAGCCCCTTAACCTCAAAGAAGCCATTTTGTATACTCAAAATTACCATTCTAGTTTAAGGTCACTATCAAAATTATTTTATTAGTATCTGTATTTGATGTCAAACATTTCTTGCAGTCTGTTTTACATTCCAGAAATTTATAGAAAGTTTCAAACTAAAACCGATCACATAAATGACCCTAGAAGTCCAATAAATATAAGGACAATAATAAAAATAAATACAAGGACAATAGTTGCCTCACTGAAGAGGTTATCTGTAAAAGTTCGCAAAAAACTTGAAAGACAAAAATGTCTAACCATGGCCCCAGTTTAACCTTGGACCAAGTATAACCTTGAGATCTTCAAACATTTTCCTTGCTTTTCCTTCCATTTCTTCAAACGAATTCGTAACTGGTGCTCGAACTCATCAATAAAGTGCCGGAAGATGAAAGAGACACAGTCGAGCAATAATTTCCTCGAGGTTAAAACTTTCCCTCCTGGGATCGTAAACGTTAATTACTCGAGCAGGTTATAAATAAGGGTTAATGACCAAGGGATCGTCCGTTTCCGAAACCGTTGTACCGTTGTAAACTTAACCCGTTCGTAAAGGGTTGCACTCTCGACAAGGATTTTCTCATTGTTATTCGCATTTCTGTGAATTATTATCTTCAAACGTTCGAGTACCTACGTCGGCTGATCTTATCGAGTTTCGAAACGTTTACTCTGAAAATACATAATTCTATTTTCGTTTCGCTGAAGATTGTTGCGATTTTAGGGGACATTGGAATTTTTATCGAGTGGGTGAGGATTTTTGTATTTGGGAAATTGGACATTTTGGGATTTGAAAATTTGGAATTTAGAAATTTAGGAATTCTAGAATTTAAAATTTGGCAAAATAGGGTTTCAAATGTTTAGAGATTTGGGGATTGAGGAACCCATAATTTAGGAACTTGGGGGTTTCGATATTTAGAAATCTGGGAATTAGAAAAATAGAGAAATTTGGAGATTTAGAAATTTTGGTACTTGGACATTTTGGGGAATTGGGAATTTATGGATTTTGGGATTTGAGAATTTAGAGATTTGTTAGGGAATTTACAATTTTGAAAACTGAGAAATCAGAAAATTGTGTTTGTGGAAAAATTAAAGTTGCGTACTGAGAAATTAGAAAATCGAGAAATCCAAAATCCCCTAACATCAGAAAAACCCTAAGAAACCCTTCGGTTGTCCACCGAATTAGAACATAAAAATCCGTAATTAACCCCGTATTCCCGAAACGAAAAAGGAGCAGCCTCCGAAGCGAGAAAGTATCGTCGAACGGAAAACAGATATACAGCTGCACGAAAAGAAAACAAAAACCGGCGAAAGAACAAAAGGTAGGCGGATGAGAGACGTCGGCGAAAAAATGAAACGGCGGAGGAAGGAAGTAGAGAGGGTAAAGTAGAAAAAGGAGGATCGAATAAAGGAGTGAAAAGGGGACACTTATGGAAAGGAAATGCGAAGAGAGGCAGAGGAAAAGAACGATAGAGGCAAAACCGTACGCGTACATTCTGATAAGGTCTTATCGTGTGAAAGCACCGTGGCCTACTTACACTTGGTGCGTGGTTATACGCGTCTCTAACGTTTACACACACACCGACACGTGTGATCGCACACGCGCGTGCTCTGTCGTGCAACTGCAATCACGCGTCAGCGTTTATGTCGTTTCGAGTACAATCTATCTCTACAGCGATCGGAATAAACGCTTTCTATTGACGAATTTACAATTCAAATATTTTACAATTTATTTTTTGATATTTATAGTCAATCGTGACGGTAAATTGCACGCTTCGCAAGCTAGGTATATGGCATGCTGCTGAGTGCAAGCGGGAAATACTTGGCGAGGAGAGCCACGTAGCGGAAAGTGATAGAAACATTTTAACGTATTAAGTATAGCGTTTGTTTTCAAGGTTAGACTAGGCTGATATATTTTCGTTTTACTGTTCTTGGTCGAGTTGGAAAAAATTTTATTGGAGTGTATTATGATAGATAATATTGTTACTTAGAAGTATAAGGATTATTTAAAAACAGAACGTGGTCAATTAAGAACATGGGAATGTTGAAGATATAAGAATATGATCGTTTAACTGAGGTAATTTTTATTATTAGAATGAATGCATTACGCTATTTAAAAATATTCAAATATTATTTAGAAATACAAGAACATGATTATTTAAGAATATAAGAACGTGATAATCGAAAAATATTTGAACTAACCCAGAACGAAATACATTTAACAAATTTAAATTTCCCGCCATACTTCATTGTGATATCAAGAGTCCTCGACACGATTGCATATGAATGTTGATTAAATAACACGATTAGTTTGCAATTTAAGAAAAACATGAAGTGGTATATGTTTTTATTACGCAAGTTTTAATTAAAATTATTCAAAGCAGGAATATAAGGTTAACTATTGACGATGGGTTTTTATAAATGATGCTTTAGAAATAGAATTTTTCTACGTTAACGTTATACAATACAGGTATTGAAAGATTATTTACGTAATAAGCAAAGTCTTTTGAATCGAGCTGATATTTCGCTTCCGCGATTTCACTTTCTTCGTCCCTTTTTCTCATTGGACCTTCAGTTTTTACCCTGAGCCAGCTGCACACACGATAAAAACCCTTCCCACGCGCGGAAGCGAAGCTTTGAAAAGACTACCGCCGCGCGTGAATGAAAGCATCCTGAAGCGAGGCTGCCATTTCCTCCTTCATCGCGTCCCTTCTCTCGATTCATCCTATGTAAAACACCATTCAGCTCTCTTTTATCTAATTTGCATCTCACATTTATTATACGAGCGACGTTGTTTAGTTACAGTGTTAACAGCAGATTTACGGAACTCCTTCGAACGACTTCTTATTTTAATTCTTACAATTCTACATACTTTTCTTCTCTTGTACAAATTGATATCTTTTTATCTAAATTATCAAACGCTCAAACTTCTAATTTATAATTGAAAAATTACAAATTTGCAAATTGTAAAATTTTATAATGTCCAAATTTTCGAATACTCAAATTCATAAATATCGAATTCTCAAAACACTAAATTCCTCAATTTTTTAACTTTTATTTTTGAATGTAACAATAGCCAAATTACTAAATTCCTAAATCCCTAGATTTCCTAATTTACGAGAATATCAATTTTCAAATTGTTAAAGGTTTCGAAACTCTAAAATTAAAAAATGTACAAATCCTCAATTCTCCAAGCTTGCAATTTCACAAATTTCCAATTTCAAAGTCCCTAGATATCCCTATCCACAAGTTCCTAACTCCCTAGATTCCCATATGCATGGATCCACAAATCCCTAGATTCCCACATCCATAAATTCCTATTACCCTAAATTACTGTATTTGTAAATTCCTAAATCCCTAGACTTATATGTCCATAAATTCCTATTACCATAAATTACTATATTTGTAAATTCCTAAATCCCTAGATCCATAAATCCCTAGATTTCCACATCCATAAATTCCTATTGCCCTCAATTACTATATTTGTAAATTCCTAAATGCCTAGATCCATAAAACCCTAGATTTCCACATCCATAAATTCCTATTACCCTAAATTACTATATTTGTAACCTCCTAAATCCCTAGATCCACAAATCCCTAGATTTATATGTCCATAAATTCCTATTACCATAAATTACTATATTTGTAACCTCCTAAATCTCTAGATCCACAAATCCCTAGATTTGCACATCTATAAATTTATATTACCCTAAATTACTATATTGTAACCTCCTAAATCCCTAGATTCTAAAATCCTGAGATTCCCATATCCGTAGATCTCCAAATCCCTAGATTCCCATATCCATAACTCCCCAAATCCCTAGATTTCCATATCTATACATCCCCAAATCCCAAAGTCCCCAAAATACCTACACTCCCAAATTCCCTGAAATCTCTCGATCCCCAAATCCCTAGATTCCTATATCCATAACTCTCCAAATCCCTAGATTCCCATATCCATAACTCCCCAAATCCCTAGATTTCCATATCCATAACTCCCCAAATCCCAAAGTCCCCAAAATACCTACACTCCTAAATACCTTGAAATCTCTCGATCCCAAAATCCCTAGATCTCTAAATTCCTACATCCTCAAATTTCAACGTAACCAAAAATCCATCTAAAAGTCCCGAAAAATTCATCGAAATCAACAAGTGGTTTTTTCGCAGCTCGACTGCCATATTTCCCCTAGGGAAAGCAGATTTGCCGGTGACTGTACATAGCGCAAACGTCAGGAATGGTCGAAACGATTATTTCCGATTCGGGTGTCGTAATGCGCACGTAAATCGTAGGTTATCGGCTCGGGAAGGCAAACAAAAATTTTTTCCCCCGTTGTTCACGCATCGGCTCGCCGATAATCGATGGACTCGGTCGATCAACGAAAGAATAGGCGATTCGATAGTTCCTAGTGGTTGGATCGTAGCCGTGTGCATACACCAGCGAGCTCGTACGTACTTACATACGACGAATTGCGAAATTGGGTCGGCCAGAAATTGAAGCTGATCCGCCTGTTCTTCGTGGATCGACGATGACGGCAATTGCGAACGCGACACATGAAATTTCATCGATAACGAGGATACTTTAACGAAATCATACGATTCTTGCTCTTTTATCAGCTTTGCGTTTATTATAATATAATGGGTTTCGTGGTTGTGCAGGATAGGCGCTGATTTTGCGTGAAGATATTAATTGAGTATGTCGAATATAGTTTTAATTCAAGTTTTTGAATTTTTTAATTTCTAAATGCTTACATTTATAAATTCGCAAAGTACAAGGTGTCACGGTGTAAATAGGGATTAATTCTATGTGAAGATATAAATTGAGAATGTCGAATAAAGTTATTATTAATTTTCCTAGTATTCAAGTTTTTGAACCTTCAAATTTCTAAATGCATAAATTTATGAATTCATAAAGTTTGGTATAATATACAGGGTGTCATGGTGTAAATAGGGGTTAATTCTATGTGAAGAAATAAATTGACGAGATCGAATAGAACTATTATTAATGTTCCACATATACAAGTTTTTCAGTTTACAAATCTCTAGATACCAAATCTGCAAATTCAGAAAATTTATTATAATATATAGGGTGTCATAATTGTATAGGGGTTGATTCTATGTGAAGAAATACATAAAAAATATTGAATGAAGCTACTGGAATTATTCAGTAACAAAATATGATAAATGATGAATTTAGTAGAAACTATAGTAAATAAACACACATGAAAGCCTAATAATACTATCATTACCAATATCAATAAGTGCATGTATTAATAATTTTATTTATATACTACTTTAATAATTATTAATAGATATGATCTTCTTTGCCATAAAATTTCCTTACAAACATTTTGACGAATTCTCCAATTCAGTTTTCTCAGAAGTCAAGTATTATGTTATTTTCATTTTATCACCGATATATCAGCGATGTAAGAATTTAATCAAATTCATTGGAATTCCTATACAATCACGATGTTTGGAGATGTTTTGAAGTTATGAATTATTGGAAAGTAGATGAACATATCACCAGAAAATTGTTACCTTATCTGAAGAGGATTGATGAAGAGATAGGAGCTACCGAGACTATATCGTTTACTGAACAAATTCGTTGGCACGTTCGTTGGTAGTTTGTTCTTCTAAAAAGAGGTCAAGACGTTTAAGTTAGACGATAAACGACGAAAATCATTTCTTGTGAACCATCGGTGAGTGTAATCCAGAGAATATACTCGGTAGGACAAGTACAAATGACTATATGACTAGTAAAAGATACGAAGAATGTGTAGTATTTGGAAATATATACTCTTTTGACTATCAAATAAGAATTGCTTCACTAGGTTGGCTCATCTAACTTGGATTATATTTAAGTTAGGATTAGTTTCTGGGTTAGGTAAATTTTTAAACATTCAAATATTAAAATTTCTAATCTAAGATCTCAAATTTGCAAATTCTTAAAAAATTTTTTATTTCTTTAATTTAATTCTTTCCAAATCTCCAAATGTGTACATTTTCTAATTTCTGAAATTTCCAATTCCCTAAATCTCTAAGTCTTATTCCCTAAATCTCTAAATTCTTAAATTTCCAAATTTCCAAATCCTCAAATTTTTGAATTTTCAAATCCCCAAGTTTCCAACTTTCCTAATTCTCAAAATTTTCAAATCCTTAAATTCCCAAATACTCAAATTTTTAAATTCCTAAATCCCCAAATACTTAATTCCCCATATCCCTAAGTCCCCACATTCTTAAACTTTCAAACTCTCAAATCCCTAAATCCCTAAATTCCCAAACTCCCAAATCTCCAAACCCTAAATTCACGAATTGTCAAATTTCTAAATCCCCAAATCTTAGAACTTTCAAATTCTCGAATCCCCAAGTTTTCAACTTTCCTAATTCTCAAAATTTTCAAATCCTTAAATTCCCAAATCCTCAAATTTCTAAATTCCTAAATCCCCAAATCCATAAATCCCCAAATACTTAATTTCCCATATCCCTAAATCCCCAAATTCTTAAACTTTCAAATTCCTAAGTTCCCAAATTCTCAAATCCCCAAATTGTCAAATTTCTCACAAAAATTATTGAAAATTTTGAAAATTGACAACCTTGAATTACTGTCGAGTCTCCTATTTACCAAATATGCATTATATACTTCACAACTTACGAGTTGATTTTTTAAACACCCTGTATAGACTTGTTATGAAACATTCGCCATCAAATGATGTTCGATCGATTGTGACGTAATGCACGCAAAATGTAAACATACTTTGTTCGAGCTGCATAAACTCACCTCGAAAGAAAATTTTCTGCAATACTCCTTCTCAACTAAAGCATCGAAACCAAATTCAAAATGAAATATCACCAGACTAAATAAAATCAGACACCACCGGACTAAAATTAAACATCACACAACTAAACATCACCGGATTAAATACAATTAAACTTCGTCAAAATAAATCAAATAATCAAATAAACAACTGTACCATAAAGTGAAACGAATAAGGTAAAAAATAAAATAGACGTTCTCAAGTAAAAAGTTAGTAAATCTCATTGAAGATAAAAATAAATGGTTGACGCGTTGCACAGGATCATAAAACGTGGAATTGGTTTTCTCTATCGTTCACGACTTTTCCGTCTGGATATACTGCAGGAACATAAAAACGGTTCCTTGATGGCAGGGCTAAAGCTCATTGGAAGAATCAGCGCGCGACAAAGTTGCAACCTTGGAGGAACAGATAGGAGAAACGAAGCGTAGATACCGAAGAACCATCTGAGACAGAAACGCCGTAAAATGTAGCCTCGGCCAACTTAGACATGGCCATAAATGACGTTCGTAATCGTTTATACACCCGCAAAGTGAGAATAGACGGAAAATACTAGAAGGAGAAGAAAGAACGAGAGAACACTTGCTTTTACTCGTGAAAATTCTGAAGAATATTTTATCTTACATGAAAATTCGATTCGAAACTTTATGAAATACTTTCTTTTTGAAATTCTTTATGGAATATCTTTTTGATTGTTATTTGAAGAATGATCTATCGATGAAATTGTATATTATTATATTTGTTACTGGAACTTTGCGGATTTGAACCCCTTGGCCTACAATCACATGACGCACTCGTGACACACACTATGGTTTGTGATAAATTAATCTCGTATTTTCACTGTAATTGAATTTTGATTGTGATTGTAATTTGTGTAATGAAGGATCGCTATAATGTATGTGACATTTTAACTTTCTTCACTTGTCTTCTTGTAGCAATAATTAGCTAGCTGTGGATGCAACTGTCCAAAAAATTGTAGGTTAAAGAGTAAACAACAAAAGATCAGTCTGGACAAAAATGTGTGGGAGCAAATACAGATGCAATAATTTTGTTAAATATCCTTAAGCTGGAACGTTCTTGAGTATAAAAATTAGCTTGGCTATATGTCCAGAAAATTGTTAAGAGGTTGACGAGTATGTTTGAAAAATAGTCATTTAAAAAGGATATAACAAACGATAAGATCGAGAAATAACAAACAAAATCAAGATCAAAATATCAAAAATCAACAAAATATAAAGAGAAGTAAAAATGGCGTCTCCATAAGCTCCAATCGGCCCAACTCGAAATGTTAACCAAATAAAGAGAATGTATCGAGAGTGAAGAGTAAAAGTCTGCGAGGAAGTATCTAAAGGAAGAAAATTGCGAACCCTTTTTTTCCCAGTAGATCCGAAGGACTGACCAAAAAGAAGTGCCACGGTCGCGGGCATTACGAGGCGTTTACGAGGGCGTTTACGAGCGACCGGTTGGAAATTATTCGGCCCGTTACCGGTCACAATGCCGAGATTATGAGAGTTTTTATACACCCTGGCCAACCCTCTTCGCTCTCGCCTCCTCTCCGGCCATCTGTCTATTTTTCTTTCTCTTAATTTTTTTCCTTTTTATTGTTACCACTGTCAAAGAGGTTTAAGGAAGTTGCCGGGGTTTTTGCGAAGTTACCTCAGAACGAGTTCTCCTCTCCTTTTTTTCCCTCGCCGTCGCCGAAGGAAACCACCGCGTTATCCAAGACGATTTTCACTCGTTCTTTTCTTCGTGCCGGTTTTTCAGATACCTTTTTGTGCGGCGCACAAGGAGCAGCGTTTCTCTTATCCTTGAGCCGTAGAGGGGATTAGAAATTGGCCTTCGACGCGTAGACGCGTTAAGGGCATCTTAACGCCGGAAAAAAAGGGAGAAACGCTTTACTGCTCGATTGTTCCTCGGGGAAAAACTGTGTCAGTGAAAATACAGTTTCCGAAGGTGAAACGAATAAAATTTTCGATATTTTTCGAGGAGTTGCATAACAAATGCAACTTTCGTTGGAAGTCGCAAATGACGCGGAGCAAGAATTACGCGACGATATTCCTTGGACCGATCTATTTTCTTACAAAGTTAGTCAGTTGACCAAGCAGTTGGCTTCATGCCACCTATTGCATCTTTAGCAACCTCTTCCTAACTTTCCGGACCTTGCTCCCATTTCTCTAGTCGAGGTGATGCCGTGTAAATAGATTCACATCTCGTGAAATAGCTACTCGAACCATCCGAAATGGACATACCTTACTGTCAATTTACGTCCTAATTCCCGCAAAAATTCAGTGCCATTCGCTTGCAGAAATAAGGGATTAGGTTAGGTTAGATTCCTGTAATTGTTCAAAATTATTTCTCTGATAAATACGAATTTAAGAAATTAATAAATGATACTTATGATCGTTGTGACACTATGAATTAATATTTATTAATAATTCGTTTACTATTATTTAATATATAATTAATTTTATATTTATCTATTAATTTTGCTATTTGACGTACAACATTTATTACTTTATGAATTAGTTTCTTTTGAGATATATCGCATTGCATTATGTTAATATCTATGTATTAAAATAATTTGATCTTTGGTTATAAATAATTCAAAAATGTTGCACCAAACTGTTTACAGAAATGTAAAATATGAACGTGAGTACGTTCAAAAACTGGAATAATTTAAAAACTTGCATTGCGTAAAATATATGAATATTAAAAGTATAATTATCGACAATGTTGCATTACGAAAGTAGACACGCTAAACTGTATAATTGAAACAAGTAACAGCCAGGAAATATTGCTGAAAAGATCGCGATGCAAAGCAGCAATAAAATTTTCCAGCATTAAATTCAGAACCGCTAATTCGCCGTTTCGCTTGTTTGCAATTCGATAAACTAGTTAAAATGTAGCCCGTATGCAACTGCTGGGTGCTTTGAATATATAAACGCTATAATAAAGTTTCGAAACGCAAATGAATTGCGCGAAACTTTCTAAAAATCTTGATCAACACGAAACGTATATTTTGTTTTCTTTCGCGTTTTCGAACGAACAAAAATATGGCCGCGCGATTTCGCTTGTTACAAAGGTGACTCGGTACAAAACGTTACATTGATATCGTTTCGAAATGCATAACTTACGATAGCGAATGGGGCGAAATGAGCTAAGTGGTGTAGATAAGTGTCGAACACGGCCACTTTTCACGAATTTAGTCGCGAGGAGAAACGAGCATAAACGTGTAGACAATGAAAGTAAAGGGCAATGAGAAACCAGAGCAACGACAGAAATGCCGAGGGCGAAAGAAAAGGACCATCGAGGAGGGGATGGTGAAGGTATCCTTCTTTCAACGAGCGAGACGCTTCCCGTCTTCGCGGCTCAAAAAATAATAGAAGAGACTGTCATTTTAAAATAACCTGCTAACACTTCTGCTTCCACTCCGACTTATTATTTTTCTTTCTGTAGACTTGGGTCAAATGTAGAGTTGTGGACGAGATTGGGGTTATGGGGTGGTTCCGCCATTTGCTTTTGGCTTAGGGATCGTATGTGAAAATTTGAAATTTGTTAATTATCTGATTTGGGGTTTGGGGATTTAAGGAATTAGGGACTTAGGTGTTTAGCGATTTTGGGGATTTGGGGATTTAGGGATTTTGGGATTTTGGGATTTGGAGATTTAGGGATTTTGGGATTTTGGGAATTAGGCATTTGGGGATATTGGGATTTGGGGTTTTGAGGATTTGAGGATTTAGGGATTTAGGGATTTAGGGATTTAAGGATTTTGGTACTTGGGGATTTAGGGATTTAGGGATTTGGAGATTTGGAGATTTGGGAATTTTGGGATTTGAGGGTTTGGGAATTTAGGGACTTTGGGATTTTGGGATTTGGGATTTAGGAGTTTAGGAATCTAGGAATTTAGAGAGTTTAAAAATTTAGAAAGTTACGAATTTGGGACTTTAAGGATTTAGGGAGTTAGAGAGTTAGGGATTTGGAAATTTAGGAATTCGGGGATATAGGGATATGAAATTACCGAAATCTGGGGATGTAGAGTTTTGAGAGAATAGAAATTTGGGGATGTAGGGATTTGGAGATGTAAGGATTTTGAGACGTAGGGATTTAGGGATGTAGGCATTTGGTAATGTAGGAGTTTCAATATATAGAGATTTGGGGATTTAGGGAATTGGAAATTTCAGAAATTGCAAAATTAAAAAATTTAGAAATTTGAAAATTTGGAATTTAGGAATTTAGTGACTTACAAAGGCACAAGTTTAGAAATTTGCAAATTTCTACATTTCTAAATTTCTAATGTAAGAATCAAAACAAAGATTATTAGTGAAATGAAAGGGCATTACACAAAATAATTCTCAAAAAATTATAACTAATTAAATAAATAAAATTTGTTACATCATTAAAAAGAACACACGTTCCTTTCTTTCCATAATGAAAAATAAAAAGTATCTAAATTAGAATATACATAAATAGTAATTGAGAGAACACTATAGTGTCCGAATATTAATACGAGTCACTGTATCCCTAACGTTGAATCCTCCGTAATTGGGACGCGCTCCCTATATCGCCGTATCTGGATGACCCACCGTGGCGATGTGAACGTTGGCGAATATTTGATGGGCAATTTCGGCGAGTTTTTCTTGGCAAGTATGGCGATGCTCTCGATAGAGGACGGCAACAGCCGGTGGCAGACACATAATAAGAATGACCGCTATTATTTTGACATGGCTCGGGTCGAGCAACACTGCGGCAGCCCGCGTTCCCTGCTTACGTAATTTTGCCCGACCGCCAGCGTGCCTCGGACGCCGACCAAATGAAAATGAAAGTAAAGTAACCAAACATTCCTTGGGCCGCAGAACAGCTACCATTAGCGAGACCCAGCCGGATGGCCGAGAAGGGGGAATCTTTGTTTGGTAAATGTGTGCTTCCGCGGATGATAACTTCCTCCTCGACTTATGGCACAAAAAAAAAGAGAAAACTTTCGGGACTCTCTAGCGCGAGAATGACGGAATCTCGGAGTATTCGGTCACTTTGGGGATTTCGATATTTGGAAACTGAGTATTTTAGAGGTTTAAAAGGTGGGGGAATTTATTAGGAATTAGGGGAATTTTGGGACTTGGAAATTTGAGGGTTTGAGGTTTTGGAATTTGGGAATTTTGGAATATAGGGATTTTGAAATTTAGGAATTTAGGGATTTGTGAATGTAGAGATATGGGAATCTAGGGATTTGGAAATGTAGGGATTTGGGAATCTAGGGATTTGGAAATGTAGGGATTTGGGAATCTAGGGATTTGGGAATCTAGGGATTTGGGAATGTAGAGATTTGGAAATCTAGGGATTTGGGAATCTAGGAATTTGGGAATCTAGGGATTTGGGAATCTAGGGATTTGGGAATCTAGGGATTTGGGAATCTAGGGATTTGGGAATGTAGAGATTTGGCAATCTAGGGATTTGGGAATGTAGGCACTTGGAACCTAGGGATTTGGGAATTTAGGGATTTGGGAGTCTAGAGATTTGGGAATGTTACGATTTGGGCATCTAGGGATTTTGGAATTTGGGAATTTAGAGATTTGTGAATATAGGGATTTGGAAATTTAGAAATTTAGAAACATACAAATTTCAAAACTTCTGCAGTTACAGTTCTTCCAATTTGCACAAGCTCAGATTAGCTCTACACATTACACAAACAATATAATCTCCTTTCCATAAGTAGCCATTTTCATTCCAAAAAGCTAATATAGCAGAACAAGTCTCAGGCTTCTATTCTTCTCATCTCATAGACATCTAATAACAATTAGTCAACCATCCACCATTAAAGCTTAACAATCTACCACTTACTCCTTTCAATTGCACCATAAAAATTAGCGATATAAATCTCAAACTGAACTGATTCGCTAGCAAAGGGTTGCATAGGTATACGTAGATGGCGCAACGAGATATCAAAACAAACAAAAATCGGCGCAAAATCTAAGTGCAAGGTTAGACCGCACACTTGTCGAAAGTGGTACAAAACAGCATGCTTTTTCTTAAAGAATCACGATCGTTCGAAGTCGACCTTAACTCTACTTAGTCTCGAAACGAGAGCATCGTTTCTAAATGCGTCATCCGCGACACCGCTGGGCGGTATCGCAAGTAGCGCCACAAACCGACGGGACTGAATTAACCTTGTTTTACCGAACGGGACGAAAATTGTGCCGATCTGACCGTGCGTCGATTTTCCGTCGAGAAAAAGAAAGAGAATACGCACATCGAGTGGCTGGGTTCGGGAGAAACGATCATTTTTCTGGTGGCGGTCGCGCGACCAGTTACCGCGCCGGTGTCACACGAATTTATGATCATTTTCTACCCCTCCCCTGCTACACCCCTGTTTCGTAAGAACTAACCTAACTGTGTCGCCGATACGTTAGAAATATGCAAGCTGATGCAATCATCTCTCTCCGAACCTGTCGTGTTTATGTTTATAATTGATGCTTGGATGCTTGGGGAACTGTGCGGGGCAGGCGATTATTATGCGATTCGATATTTCGAATGGGTTAAGTGTTGATGGTAATGTTTTGTGGTGTGAGACCAGGGGACTGAGATTTGGGGACTTGGGAATTTAGGATATGGGGAGTTCGGAATTGGGGAATCGTGGAATTGGAAATTTGAGAATTCGGGGAATGGGGAACTGGGGATTTGGGAATTGGAGATTTGGGAATTCGGGATTTGGGAATTGGGGAATGTGGGAATTGGGGAATGTGGGAATTGGGGAATGTGGGAATTGGGGAATTGGGGAATGTGGGAATTGGGGAATGTGGGAATTGGGGAATGTGGCAATTGGGGAATGTGGCAATTGGGGAATGTGGGAATTGGGGAATGTGGGAATTGGGGAATGTGGGAATTGGGGAATGTGGGAATCGGGGAATGTGGAAATCGGGGAATGTGGGAATTGGGGAAGGTGGGAATTGGGGAAGGTGGGAATTGGGGAAGGTGGGAATTGGGGCAAGTGGGAATTGGGGAAATTGGGAATTGGGGAAAGTGGGAATGGGGGAAGGTGGGAATTGGGGAATGTGGGAATTGAGGAATGTGGGAATTGGGGAAGGTGGGAATTGGGGAAAGTGGAGATTGGGGCAATTGGGAATTGGGGAAAGTGGGAATGGGGGAATGTGGGAATTGGGGAAGGTGGGAATTGGGGAAGGTGGGAATTGGAGAAGGTAGGAATTGGGGAATGTGAGAATTGGGGAAGGTGGGAATTGGGGAAAGTGGGAATGGGGAAATGTGGGAATTGGGGAAGGTGGGAATTGGGGAAGGTAGGAATTGGGGAAGGTGGGAATTGGAGAAATGTGGGTGTCGAGGAATGTAGGAACTCGAGAATTTGGGAAATTTAACTGTTTGGAAACTTGAGAATATGGGAAATTCGAATTGCAAACATTTGAAATATTTGGCAAAATTAAAAATTGAAAAGTTAGAAAATATGCATAGTTTAGAAATGTGAGGATTAGAATACTAAAAATTGTACAAATTGTAATAATGTAAGTAAGAAAGTTTCATATCCTCATACCCACCTATCACTGATCAGCACCATGAAACTGAACAGATGACCAGCAGATTAACTATACAGCTACAGAATCTTGAGAAAGAAGTACTACCTTGGAAATGTCAAGAAAAAGGTTAAATAGACCATCCGCAAATTAAAATCTGTGAATTTGTTGTAACGTTATAGGTTTCATGAACGATTTCTTTCCAAGTTATATGTACTTTCAAATCGTGAAATGTCATGTGCGACTGTGACCATGTACGATGCTGGTGATCGAATTTATCTCGCGATACATCGAATCCTTATCTGGTCTGTTTGTATCCAATCATCAGCGCCACAAAAATACAATAAAGGTTACCATCTATGCCACGTTACACTTGTCTCGTGAAAATATTTATACACTTTGCTCTGCATTCACGTTCTAATATCATTGAAGCACTTTCCAATTGTAGGAGATGTGATATACTTTTGAATATTTTTGTGGCTATACATTGTATACATTTATCACGTATTTTATATAGATTCATAGTTGTACTTTTTTAAATAACATAACTTAATTATAAATATTAAGTCAAATTATAAATTTTTTTTTGCGTTATGTAGCTGAATCAATTTTTAAGTTTAAAAGTTCATATATTAAAAAGTTCTCCATTTGTAAATTTTCGATTTTAATTTAAAAATTAACAAATTTGAAAGATTTTAGATATGAAAATTTCCAAATTTTTAAACTTGTTTCATAAATTAACAAATTCAAAAGCTATATGTTCGAGTAACTTGATTTTGTATAAAATGTATGTAGAAATTGTTTACTTTCTACAGTTTTAAAAACGTTTAATGTCTGCCACGATGGCGCACAAAATGTCTTCCTACTTTCTTATCTGTCACTTTTATTTCTCCCACTAGAGATATCAAACTTTTTCCTCTACACATGTAACAAATCTTGCATAAATATTTATATGTACACATTGCATCGTCGAATTTTCCTCAAACTTATTTTACAGAGTGATAAAAAGAACGCAAAAAAGCGAACTGCGAAATAGCGTTGCGCTAGGTTAAGATATAAAACGACGTCCAACTAAATCCGAAGAACCGCTGATTCAGTAGAATATGAAATAGATTCTTGGGAGAAATTGCACACGTAACCGTGTATGTACTATAAATACCGCAGTCATAATTCAGCATCAGCTAAGCTTCAATTTTAATGATTTAGAAACAATGAAAATATCCATCATGAGATGGGTAAAACAACACAATGTATTATATAGAATGAGAATGTTGGAAGTTATGCTAACTTATGTAATTGACTGTAACGTTGAAGTCTAACTTCGTTTTAAATTTATTATTTCAACTTCAGTCAATATGAGCTCATAATAACTCCATCGTATAACTCCATTTTGTTATAAAATTTAATTTCAACTACTACTTTTTAGTGAAATTCAATTTTAAAATATTTTTTAGTTTTATGAAATTTGTATGCGTCAACAATATAGAAAATTGAATTTTTCAAACCTGTTTTATCGTAAATAAAATCTTCAAAATATATATGTCACATTAAAAAAAAATGTACTTGTTTGACTTCTGATGACCACCCAGTTTGTATCAGAATATATATTTTTGTAAAGTTATATTATTTTGGATATAAAGTTATAACGTTATATCTAAAAAGGTATTTACATGTTCAATTTTTAGTGGCCACCCTGTATATATAGGCGAGTAGCCGAAAACGAACTAGAAGCAAGGAGTCAAGGAAGGTGGAAGGCCGTGAAGAAAGCCTCTGGTGACCCGAATTTTTCTTGGCGACGTCACTGGCCTTTGACCTATTTTCGGCTCACCATTGATACATATACACAAAGTATATTTCCACAGTGGATACTCGTAAACTGTGCTTCGATTCCGAATTCGGGACCTTGCATTTACCGATTGCATTCACCAATAAACTCGGAAGAATTATATAACCGACTTGTCAGATAATTTAACAGAGAATTTTCGAGAAAATTTTCTGTTGCGAATCAAAGTGGAAGACACCTTCTGCGAATATTAAAAAAATATTCAAAAGTTAATGAGAAATTTTTTTAAAGAAATATTAGTCAATTATTAAGAACTTTTTAATTTTTTGCTCTGTTTTTTTCTATGCAATTTGAATTTATATGTTGAGTTGTTCTTTTACACCGTGTATGTATCGTATCTTTTCTTTCCACTTCGCGTGGAGTATTTGTTTTCTTCGAAAAGCTCTTTGGCACGTGCTTTCGTCGGCGCGTTCAAATTTCCCGCGCTTCTCTAACCTACAAATTTCGCGTCAACCTTCTCATTTAAATATTAAACGTTGCATACAGTCCTTCTAGCGATAAGAGTTCTCTCTTACGGATAAAGTAATCTAGAATGAGGCACAATTAGAGCTCGTTCGATGCGCATACACTGGCAGTAAGGTAATCGAGGGGAAAATAATCTGTTGACATTTGGCCGAGCCGATTCATTCTGTAAACAGGAAGAAAAATCGGAGGATAGTTAAATGGCATTGGGCGATAAAATAAAGTAGCCTTATCCACGATTGCTTGACCTATTTTACAACAGACAATTGCATAAACGCAGTCGCATACGTAAGTATATTTATAGACGAGGAAGGTCGGGAAGAAAGCGCCTAGACCGTTTGACCGTTTGGCAGAGGCAGCTGCCGAGCAATCATCCGGACGGGTCACTAATAATATCGTCCATGTTGTGTAACGTTATTCCTTGCAAATAAGGACATAAACTATTTTACATTGCTCACGATCTTATAAAATTATATATATACAGGGTGACTCGAAAGTAGATGGACAGTTTCGGAAAATCGCCATTTTTGGTACCACTTAGACTTTAGCCTTCCCCAAGATCTAAGAAAAGCATTTGTTGTTAGACAAATATTGTCATCTTTGAATTTAGAAATAATATACTTAAAGTTATAAAAATTATTATATTTGATATTGTAATCAAACATAAATTAAGACAACGCAAATATAAATTAATGGAACATTATATTGTAACAACTTAATGTTTATATATACATATATTGTTAGCAATAAAGTGAAAATGTAACAATAAAATGCGAAATTAATGGAACAATTCAAACCTAAATAAGATGAACTAAAACAAAATTCGGCAAAATGAACTAAAAATCAGTTTATAGAATTATTGGTGATAAAGTTACCATACGACGAGAAAAGCAGCTAATTTCAGTAGGATTCCGTGAACGTAGTCAGAAATAAATTCCGCGAAGCTAGCGTTAGAAGAAATGTCGAAAGACCGTTCAAATTTTGGCTCGCTGGGCAAAGATTTGAGAGTGCGGCGCAATCGAGTCGAAAGTACCTAGACTACTGTTTGGCGCCGACCTATATTCCGCTCGGGACAATTGTTGCACAAACGATACGCGCTCGTAAGCTCGCACGCACCGTGTCTTTCTAACCCGTACACATGGCTACACTTCCACACGCACGCTTATTTATAGACTAGGAGGAAGGTCATGAAGAAAGCGCGGCTAGACGAGCGATCCGTTTCGACATCGTTTCCGGCGCTGACCCATTTCGTCCTCGATTCTTTTCGACATCGACGATGCTTCCAGCACTATGACCCACTTCCTGTGCGCAATAATCTCTCACGCACTTTTGTTTCTACGTCGACGCGACCGCAGCGCCGCCACCGAGAGCGCGTTTGAAATTCCCGCGTTTTTCCGGAGGCGCGTCTGCACGACTCCATTGGGCGCTCCATATTTTGAGCTTCTTTTAGAAAATAATCAACGTTTTAATGCTCATGGAGAATGTAATGTTTGTAGGTTTAGTTTGTATATAGTATTATACATTCTTAGTTACATACATATGTGTATTTATGGTTATACATTTGATATGTTAAATTATATTGCAGCAATATACAGTTGTCCTTTGAATAGATTTGTAATATAGGAAACAATTATTGTTACTTTTGTATTGCTGTTTTTGGATATTGAGTGTATTTGTTTACGAAATTGAAATATTTATGCAATGAATGTTAAGTACAATGAATAATTAGAAAATCATTTATTTAAAAATTTAAATGTTGACTTTCTTTGTGTGTTGTAAGCGTTCGTTTGAAACGTTGTGTAATGCGAGTCGATTAATTTTTACTGACGCTGAGAAACATTGAACTCTCTAACTTATTTACGACTCTGTATTTTGTTTATAGTGGACGGACTTCATTAAACTTTGCCCAATGCGTATGCGTATTATATTTTTGAAATTCAATAACGATGATAACAGTCAGAATATAACAACAATGTATTCTGATAATTCAGTGAAACTTGAACTATTCGCTTATTTCTGAGGTCTTTATATAACACTAACCTTTTACAAGAAAAATTGTGAGATATTACATTTGTCACGTTGATTGCGACAAGATATAAATGTGTAAACTTCATGAAATGTATAAAACATGAAGAATATTAAGTACATGATACATATTAAAAATATGATGAATATAAAATATATAAAAAATGTGAAAACGTGAAGAATGTAAAGTATATAGAAGACGTAAAAAATATAAAAAATGTAAAATATGTGAGAAATATATAACAAAGAAAAAATACATGAAATATAAAAAAATATAAAATGTAACAAAAATGTAGAAAAATGAAAACTATAAAGAGTAAAAAGAAATATACGAAAATACAAAAAATAGAAAAGTATACGAAATTTGAAAAGGAACGAAATTTACGACTTTAGACGACATTCTACAAGTTGTTAAACAATATCTATAGTAATAAATACACACAGTAATTTGACTAAACATTCGAGACAGTAATATACGAAAATTGAATAGTGAACATGTTACATAAACAAGAAGTAAAAAAAATGCAAGTAGTAACAAGGTTACAAATGAAAATCGAAAAAGTAGATAACGAGTGGTAATAGAAGTATAATTAATAACACTCGAAAGATAAAATGTAAAGCTGATAAAGAAACAATGACTGACCGTGAATGACAGAGCATACTCATGTATAATGATATTTCGACGATAATGTAATACTTTATTAATTTTACATCGCTATCGCATTTGACACGCGTACAAGCACAAGTTGAAAGTGACTTCGTAATTACTCTGAACGACAAACGTTTTTGGTTTATTAACATTCATTTTAATTTCAGTTAATTGCAATCGTCCAACAAATGGTCGCTTAATGCTAAATGCAGGTAATGTTACAATAAAAACGCTGTTTTATTTTGCTATTAAAATTTTATGTCTTCTTTGAGCGACTGGAGGATGATACGATGTGACCGAGTTGTTTTATCGTCATTAACGATTCAGGAGACAATTATGGATTCTTAATATTATCGAAGCTCGAAGTTTTTCATTTTTAAATTATACTTATTTGAAATTTGTTCATTTTCAAGCTTTTACGGTTTCAACATTTCAAGGCTTCAAGAGTTCAAGTTTTCCAATATTCGAGTTTTTGAGATTTTAAGATTTCGAGTTCTCAAGTTTTCGAATTTTTAAATTTTCTAATTTCTAGATATTTAAATTCTCAGACTTTTGAAGTATCAATTTCCTAAATTTTCAAAAATTCCCACATCTCTAAGTCCTCAGGTTCCCAAATTTACAAATTCCTATATCCTTAGATGTTCAAATTTTCATATTCTCAAATCCCCAAATTTCTAAATCTTCAAATTCCTAAATTTCCAAATCTCCAAGTCCCTAAATTCCCATGTCCCCAAATTCCAATGTCTCGAAATTCCCAAGTCCCCAAATTTCCAAATCCTCAAATTTCTAAATTTTCAAATTTCTAATTTTTCAAATTTCTAAATTTTCAAATTTTCAAATTTCCAAATCCCCAAGTTCGCAAATCCCTAAATCCCAAATTCCCAAATTCCTAAATCCCCAAATCCTAATATCTCCAAATCTCCAAATCCTCAAATCCCCAAATTCCTAAATCCCCAAATCCCCAAATCCCTAAATCCCCAAATCCCAATATCTCCAAATCTCGAAATCCCCCAAACCCCCAAATCCCCAAGTCCCAAAACCCCGAAATCCCCAAATTCCCAATTTTATCCCAGATTTAAATTCCCCTAGATGGCTACTTTCCCAAGAAATACTATCATGCTCTCCATCATAAAATACGAAATATCTCACATTTCTCTATCAGTCTACCTCAACTCCATAATCACCTGCCTTCAACGAATAAAAAGCACACTAAAATTCCAACATCAAGTTAAATAAAATATATAATTTACGTCCAATTAACGTCTCATAAGGTGGACAAGCTTCATTGAATCATTAACCAAAGAGCGCAGAGACTAATCTGCAAACAGTAACGAGCTCGGTACACAAATGCTATAAATAAAATCGCGATGAAATTTATCATCGGAGCAATTAACATACGGAAACAGAAACTGCTTTTCCGTAACGTTAAATCAACACGGTTAAGACACACAACACGTATCGGTAATATCGTGGCGAAGTAACTATGCTTGCTCGTATATGTACACAGGTAAAAGCGTGAGAGGGAAAAACGTCGTGTCGAATGGATTACTTGGTGTGATTAATAATTTCATTTGCCCGTTCCATGATAATCTAGCCAAGAAAACCTGGCGTGCAGTTAACGTCATGGAAATGGAATCGATGTAAATAACTTCTCACACATTGTGCGAGGTCGAATCTGATAGATCGTTTACACAGCATTAGGTGCACCAGAATTGATCAAACACGAATCATTGAGTGTCGTAGACAAATTTATTTACTTCTCTATTTTCAGCGACCATGGCCACGCGGTTCCTAACATCTCTGATTAAAATTACTCGCTAAATTATTGCGTTTCATCATTATTATTACAATTATTAACACTAATATTACCAAAGTTATTTTACACATTTCTTATTTTACGTTGTACAATTTGTTCAGGTTTTTTTGAAGTATATTCTCAAGGTAAAGTAACCCTCTGCACTCGAAAGACTCACATTCACCCCATTTAGCTAAAAATAATTTAAATACTTTTATGTGCGACATAAACACAGTGAAACAATATGTAACAGAAAAATAACAACTTCAAAAAATTTGTCGAAATTTTCCAATGAGAATGTTGTGCTAGCTGTCGTCAGTGAAGGGTTAACCATATTTTATTTTGCTTATTTATTTTCCAACTCCATTTTAATTTCAAAGTGTATCATTCTCAACAACGTTTAAAATGTCCTTAAGTTAAAATAGCTCAGATTTTACAGAACAATCTAAGATGTCAAATGTTAAAAATTAAGATCGAGAATTTTATTTGTCATGGAAATGGAGGGTGAAAGAAGAAGACACTAAAAGTAGGGGTAGTTTCGAAGGTAAGCACCTGAGGCTCGATTCGAGCCGGGTACCTGTTTGACCCAAACACAATTAACCCCCCAGGAAGGGGTGTAGCTCCTCTTTTTGTGAAGCAAAGGAACTGTCATCGGTGCCACGCGTCTGACCTGATTTACAACCGATTTGCATTTTATTTCCAACCTTTTCTGTTACGGACTCCACTCTGGTTCCCGCCCTCCTTCCAGGCCCTTTTACCTCTATTTTCACCGACGCGATCCGTTACGCAGCGTGAAATTGTTAAATAGAAGCGACAGGAAACGAGAAGACTTCTTCTTGCGAACGATTTCGCTGGAAAACAAGGTCAACGGTGTCAACGACGCAGCGGGAATGCATATTTTAACGGGTCAAGAAATTCATTGTTCCGCCATATTTGGAACGGGGCTTCAAACCTCCATTTTGAACATTTCAGGGAAAATGAAGCGAGAAAGTCACGATTTTTACTTGTAGGACTTGAGTTAAAAAAGTTTCTATGGTATTCAATTTTTAAGTTTCTTTTATTGGGAATTAACTTAGGATGTGTTTTAATTTTTTAAGAGATTGAGGGTTTGAAGACTTAACAAATTTCAGAATTCAACGTGAAAAACCAGGTTAAATAATTAAGAAATTTTGAGAACTCGGTGGTTCATTTTGTAAAGTCATCATAGCTATTTTCCAGCCAATATCTACCAGAAAATGTTAAAAAAGTCCAAAGATCGTATGAAAAGCTTGTGTTACGAAAAATGTAATGGACAACAGTCGAAAGCGCGGGAATTTTGAACGAGCCAAAATGGAAACGTAAAAAATTGAAAGAAAAAAATTGTCGAATTTCTTTCCAACCGCTTGTTTATTAATTTTTTTCGTTTTCCCCCACTGAACAGCAGGTAAAAGCACGAGGTTAAGCGTACGCTGCTTCATAAGATACCGCGTATCCTCGCCGCAATACGTAAAGGCGGGCACTTTCGAATTGCATAACCGTGGCCCGCGCCTTCATTCGGTTATGTCAGAAGAAAGCTGTCGAGAGCCTACCTGGGAAATGTAGGTAGGTAGACATATACCACATACGTACACACACGGCCCATTACTGTCTGCCTGCTTCTCTTTAAATGTTATAAATAAACGTGTTAACTTTTTACTTTGCCTCTCGCTAGCTGGCTTCGATTCGTGCAATCGAAGGGATCACCATTCATTCGGCTTTTACGAAACCTTAACAACGAACCAATCGTTTAAATCCTTTTTCTTCGACGATCGATAATCCGTTAGATTATGGAGACGAGACTTACTCGATTATGTAACCGAACGATGGAGAAATTGGTAATTTCTTGTGTACAGACTTTGGAAAGTATCCTTTAATCGGTTGAGGATCGGTGAAATGCAGTCGAGTTCTTTTGTAGGTGGTTCACGCTTCTTGTCATTGGATAGAAGAGTTTCTCTAATTTATTTTGATCGAAGAATTTTGAAAATTCGTAATTTAACAAATTTCTAACCTTAAACATTCTTGGATACTTTAAACTTGAAACTTGTTAAACTTCATCAACTTTTTAAGTTCTTAGATTCGCAGATATTTAAATCCTCAAAATGACTACATCCCTAATTCTTTATTTCCCCAGATTTTCAAGTTTCCAAATCTTCAGAACCACAAATTTACGTAATTCCAAGGTTCTCAAACTTTCGAATGTTCAAGTTCTAAAAACTTTTTAATTGTTAACCTTTTAAATCCTGAAATCTCCAGAGTCCAAACTTCTGGATCCTAAATCTCTAACACTCACAAATCCCAAAATCCTAAATTCCCAAATTCTCAAGTCCCTGAATTCCTAGATACTGAACTCTCACAAATTTCCAAATTCCTAGATTCCCAAATTCTCAAGTCCCTAAATTCCTACATCCCCAATTCTTCAAATCCCCAAATTCCTAAATTACCAACACCTCAAATCCGTAAATTTCTAGATCCCCAACACTACAAATCCCCAAACTCCTAGATTTCCAAATTCTCAAGTTCCTAAATCCCTAGATCCCCAACTCCTCATATCCCCAAATTACTAGATTCTCAAATCCTCAAGTCCCAAAATCCCTAGATCCCCAATTCTACAAATGCCCAAATTCTTAAATTACCGACACCTCCAACCCCTAAATCCCTAGATCCCCAATTCCTCATATTCCCAAATTTCTACATTCTCAAATCCTCAAGTCCCAAAATCCCTAGATCCCCAATTCTACAAATCCCCAAATTCCTAAATTACCGACACCTCCAACCCCTAAATCCCTAGATCCCCAATTCCTCATATTCCCAAATTACTAGATTCTCAAATCCTCCAGTCCTAAAATCCCTACATCTCCAATTCTACAAATCCCCAAATTCCTAAATTACCAACACCTCAAACCCTTAAATCCCTAGATCCCCAATTCCTCATATTCCCAAACTCCTACATTCTCAAATCCTCAAGTCCCAAAATCCCTAGATCCCCAATTCTTCAAATCCCCAAATTCCTAAATTACCAACACCCCAAATCCCTAAATCTCTAAATCCCCGAATACCCAAATCCCCAAATCCAAAACTTCCTAGATCTCCAAATTCCGACATCCCCAAATTTTCACATTCACTTTATCACTCTACTTTCTCCTTTCACTCGATTAAAAGTGAATTCCATAAAATAAAAAAAAATAGATAAAACTTCCCAACAATATTTCATCGACTTTATCTCAAATATTCGAATATTTTTAACATTGTTAAATACTTGAAATTATTTCAAACGTACATTCACCGAAAAGAAGAAATAATTGTCTCTACTTTGGAGAAGAACAATAATATCGTTTTTAAGTAGAATAAAATGTCGAACAATAATGGTTGCGCAACGTGTCTATTTTTAAAAGGAATTAATTGACGGTAAAAGATATTAGGGCGCAACACGTGCGTAAACACGCGGGCTGCGTTTTCTCGTTCGTGTACTGGCCCGGTTATGACATAACCGTGTAATGCATGCGTTTAAAGGAGACCATCGAGGAGACGCGAGACTCTTTTACGGGGGAAAGCAGTGTTCACTTTCACCGGTTCACAGACTTTTACATTGTAAGACACGCGTGCACGGAACGCGTCTTTACACCCGTTTGTTCGTATATTACAGCGGTGGCCAAACTTTATCGTGACAGATGCTATATTTTATTTTTCAGACACTCTGCCATATTTTTTACCGTATCGGTACTTTACGTGTACGTACCAATTTTTTAATGTATTATTTAATCATTACTTTTCCTGTATAATTTATTCAATGTACTTGTTTAATGATGTAGTATTGCGATTTATGATATACTTATGATGATGTACTTATGATGTATAACGATATAACGATTATGATACATGTTTGATGTATAACAATATACCTAACAATTATGATATACTTGTCATGTAAATTGTTATACATTATAGACATATCGTTATACATCATAACATACATACGTGTAACATTAGTAAGTAAACATATGTTCACATGTGTAACATTAGTAAGTAAACACATTTTCACATGTGTATGATGTATACTGTACATAATATACTTGTGATGTACAATGGTATAGTTAAGATACTGACGACGTTTGTAATTATATACTTGACATACTCACTGTGCACTAATATACCAAATATACTTGTGATGTATGATAATGTACCTAATACACATACGATGTACAATGGTATACCTAATATACCTCTGATGTATAATGACATAATATGCTTGTGATGTATAATATTTAACACACTTGTGACGTTACCTAACATACCTAACATACGTAACATACTTCCACCCATATGTGTCATATACAACTAATGAATTGTTCAATGTTATGGGGTTAGATTTAAGTCTCACTAGCGCTATAATTAAATCTTATGGCTACACAAGATTACAGTCGTTAAAACGAAGCACCTGCACGCCATTGCGTACACGTATGACACGCTTCGATGTAAGTACATGGTTTGCGATGCGAACAGGTGCGTCTAGGGACGTCCGAGTAAGCATCGGGACGCTATCGGTGTGGACGTCGTTCACGACCTTCGTGATATGCGAGCAGTAATCTTAATCAGAATCGAACGTCCCGGGGGGAAATTTATTTCTCCATGGAAGGTTAAGTGAGTTGCGTCATCGTGGAAAGATCAGTTTCTATTTCTATCGAGCACATTTTGTCGAATCATACGTAAATTCGGTTTCAATCTGTTTCGATCAAATTCGATTATGGGTAACACCTTGCATGAAGCAACTATTACAACCCTATAAAATACGCTTGATATCTGTTACAAAATGTACTTGACATGTGCTACGAAATATACCTGATATATGCTAAAAAATACACTTTATATATGTTTCATAATTACACTTGACATGTGCTATAATATACACTTGACATATGCTACAAAATATACTTCACATGTGCTACAAAATACACTTCACATATGTTACAAAATTACACTTGACATGTGCTATAGTATAACATATGCTACAAAATATACTTCACATGTGCTACAAAATACACTTGATATATGTTACAAAATTACACTTGACATGTGCTATAGTATAACATATGCTACAAAATATACTTCACATGTGCTACAAAATACACCTGCCATGTGGTACAAAATACACTTGACATGTGCAACAAAAAATATACTCGACATATGCTACAAAGGACACTCAACATTTACAAGTTACCCTCGATACGATTATGGACATTAAACTGTGTTGTATCTCAAATTTGGGATTGAGTTGTAAATAGGTTAAACATATGGCAGCTTATCGATCATGTTATACTTTCGTTTTAGTACCTCTTGCTTTATGATAATAGACTGTATATATGGTCTTTATATAGTCTATTGATAGACTGTATGATAATAGACTGAATATAGTCTTCTATAAAATGGCGATTAAGTATCGTTTAACTTTTAACTATCATGACTCAGGAACATGTATGATGTATTTTATACTGATTTTCAATGAAAGTTTTATGACTTTTTACACATATGTTATGATGATTATTGTGTTTAAGAATGATAAATAATTTCTTGAATAACCATTGTCTAATTTTCATGTATTATTTAATTTTTCATGTAAACAGGATAGGTTCAATTTTGACAGCATCAAACTTAAACTCACCATTGTATTTAAGGGTTGAATTGGTTATTAAATACAGTACATGTATGGACATCTTGTTTTTAAACAATTTTATCAGTCATGTCAAAGCTTAAATTACATATATATGCTTTGATAGTTATTCGAGGTTAGAAATTCGTGAATAATAATTTTTTAATAAATCATAACAATTATTTGAGGTTAGAAATTCATGAATAGTTAAGATTAGTTTATGAGAAATTTTTGAAAGATAAATTATTTAACTTTGAAAGTTTTGAAATAATGATCTTGGTTAGCTCTTGCAAAGATTCTGAAAGTAAAAGACGTGGAAACCTTGCAAGTTTAATAATCTCTAATAAGTTGATGCATGTGCAAATACGAGAATACTCGTGATCGATTAACAATGTGTTAAAACACTTTCAGCATTGCGTTTACCGATAAAGTAAGCGTCTAAAAAAGTACGTTGCTTTATAAAGCAGCTACCTTGACCTTACTTCGCAGAAAAATTCGCAGTGGTAATTGTTGGAAAATGTTACGAAAATTTACAATTACAATGATTAGAAAACATGAGGGATATGAAATATGGTACATTATTTGCAGTAATACCTCTTTTCTTGCAAAAATTGCAATAAGAATCATTACAAAAGGTTTACGAAATATTAGCAAATTTTTTAACGAAACTTGTTAGACTGTTAAAAACATTTACAATAAATTGAAAAATTGTTCAATTCTAATTAGAAAAATATTAGAAAACATCAGAACAATTTACAATAAAAATTATCAGAGAAACATTTGGAAACATAAAATTTCACAATAAAAATTACCTACGCAACTCCACAAACCATTACAAAACAATAGAAAAAATTAACAATAAAAATTAGTATAAAAAATTTAGAAATCATAAAACTTCACGATAAAAGCAATTAACGTAACGAACGCAACTCTACGATGAAAATAAAATGCATAAAAATTAACAGAAGAAAATTAGAAATCAGAAAAGTCAAACTAAAATAATTAAAATAACATACTAAATGTGCTAATGAAGTTAGAAATATTTCCGCTAAAAACGTTTAGAAAAGCGACGGAAAATACTGAAACGATTCGCGGTAAAAATGCGAGGAAAAAGTTCGGAATAAAAAGCAGCCGTATTACAATATCTTTTTTTTCGCGAAATTTCAACGCTCTGATAATGGCGGTAATATCGAAGGTAATTATTTTCGAGGTGTAACTCGGAGTTCGTGGATCATGGTGTATGCCGTGTAGCTCGATGTTGGTCCATTTTTGCTCCATGTTGGCGACACGCAGCATTGCTCCAAGCCTGAATATTAGGCAATCTAACGCGTCCAAGGCTAGCCGAGCCTTGAGCCGCCTTTCCAAGTGTTTCACTAACCCGACCGTTCGCTCGATCACGACCGTTCGATCGGTGTCTCCCTATGATTAGATCTTGGATCTGTCCGCCATGCTGTTTGTCCAGCTGTGTCACCTTTTATGTTCAAACCGATTTTTCGAAATATCCACTGGAATCGCTCTTTCCACCTAAGGATCGATCTTGCTTTTTCTTTACTCTCCAACGTTTTTATTTTTAAGTACCGATTTTTATTTTAAACGTGTTACATTTTCATAATAATTTGATAGAAGTGTCTTCTTCTTATTTTAAATTTGGTGGAATATTTTTGTTTCAATATTTCCATTATTTTTTTATTTTGAACGACGCGTAACATCATAAGCATCTTCTTATTTTAAATTTGGTGTAATATTTTTGTTTTAGTATTTCCATTATTTTTTTATTTTAAACGACGTGTAACATCATAAGCATCTTCTTATTTTAAATTTGGTGGAATATTTTTGTTTCAATATTTCCATTATTTTTATATTTTAAACGACGCGTAACATCATAAGCATCTTCTTATTTTAAATTTGGTGCAATATTTTTGTTTTAATATTTGCATTATTTTTTAAACATCGTGTGATTCTTTCGGTATAGGCACTGTATTTTTTATTTCAAACTGTCATGTAACATTTTTATTTTTAAATTATTCATTTTTTTAATATGTCATGTAACATGTTTAATATAACTATCTTTTTTTTTAAACGTTATGCAACTTATTTAAAATTAACCGTGATTTTTGTAGTTTCCCTTTTGGATTTTAAACGACATTTCTATTTTAAAATAACCATCATTTTTTATTTTGAACGGCATGTGACACTGCGTTCGTTTGAACTGTGAGATTCATCGCTAAAGATAATTTTTGTGTGAAAGTCAAAATCATTACGAACCATTTGCAGAAGCCAGTCGGTAAATTTTCGAGGCAATAAATGATTATTTGTCTTTAATTCGTGAGTCAGGTGTAACTTGTATAAATGCAAAGGTAAGTCTTTATCCGCCATGTTGACGTCGTCGAAAAATCCCAGTTCTTATAAACGAAACGTTTAACGAGATTTTTCAGAATTTTGGACTGTTTCTATACATTGTTGAATTATGTAACGATTGATGGATGTTAAAACTTGTACTTTTTATGAAACGACAGCTGAGCTTTTATGAAATGGACTATGAGTGATTGTCAACTTTCTATCGTTCCTATTGAAAGATCTTTTTTATGTAATTGGAGTATGATGCTATGTAATTGTAATCGAATATAATGTAGTCCTAATGTGTAACATACTTGCAATGTAATGTACTTGTCTTGCGACGTACTTGTAATATAAGTAGTTTCAATATAGTGTAATTATAATGTAATGCTTTATGATTGTATTGTAATGCTTCATAATTGTAATATAATACAATGAAGTTGTAACATACCTGTAATTATAATTTACTTCAATGTAATTGTGATGTAATGCAATATAATGACTTTTTAATACAGTGTAATGGAACTGTAATATAAGATAATGTAATATAATTGTAAATATAATTGAATACACCAATATCAGAGTATAATTGCAATGTAAATAATTGTAACTGTGATTAAATATAATAGTATAATGATACTATAATACAAACGTAAAATAATCGAAAGGCAACATAAAGTATCAAATTGAAAATATCAATCCAAAAATCATCTTCGTGTGCTTAATAATTAGAGTTCCCAATGTGTCTCACAAGTCCATTTTTACCACGGGCCCGTCAACGTGTTAAACAGTTAAATTTCATAAAAGAAACACGTTAATTGAACACGTTCGCGCGGTTTGAATAGTGTTCCAAAAGATCGAGCCATCTTTTTTCATCCGAATAATTGAATATTTGTTGGCGTGCAAATAACACGTAATGCACGTGACGTTAATTTCATCGTTATATTCATCAGAAGGCAAAAGTTTATTTTTCGGGATTGGTTAAGAGTGACTAACACCGCGTGACCAATTCTAAATTTGAAGACTGTCATTTATTTTCTCTTTATCTCTTCTTTTGGAAGGCCATTTGCATGAAACAAGTTCTATTCTAGTATCACCGGGTATCGTATGTTAATACACTTAACGCATCGGTAAAATTTTGTTCACTTCGAATATGGCGTCGGTTATGAAATTTAACTTTTGAAATTGGTAAAATTGACCGAATATCGCTTACAAATACGGTAAACTCCTTATTACATTCTTCTATCGATTATACCGTACAAATATCTAAATAACAAAACGATGAAAATTGTTAATAAATATGTATGACTCTGACAATGTACATTTTAATAATATTAAAAACGCATTAAAAACTTAATATGAAATTTCGACAAATGATTATAGTCAGTATGCTTAAGTTCGAGTAAAGCGCCAGACTCTCGTTATATCGCCGTTTTATACGGATTTTTCGTTTGAATTTGAAAGACAGATCGCAAAACCTTGCCGCAACGGGGTTCACGGTGCGAGCAAAAACGGAAATTAAGTAACCCGGGAAAGAAACCTTTCTACTTTGTTACCGTTCCTTGGAAGAAAAAATATAATAGAGTTTCTCGTTAGGCTATCTAAGAAACGTTTTATTGTCCGTATTTCCGTTATGGTTGTACCTTGACCGAGTGTTTCTGCAACGCTACTTTCGCGCGTTTGGAAATGCTGCAAGAAATTCTACTTCAATTTTGATCAATTTATCTTTCGTATCACAATCACATAACCTCACTTTTAAACACTCTACAATTCTTTCGTAAATTCTATTACACTTGTTATATGAAGATTTACAGGAATATGTTGATGAGGTATTTACATAAAAAATAATTATTTCTATATAAAATTCCGTAGGAATGTATTTAATGATGATGTACTTATACGTGCGAAGAAAAAATATTTTTACTCTTAAGATACTTGACATTATTAAAAAATATTAATAATCCAGTGATATAATAGAAAGAAATATGTATACCTACTTTCCGACTTAAAAATATCCCACATAAATTTACAATGTAGACTAAATGGATTCGAGAAATAAATAAAACATTTTGATTTGGTATTCACATAGAAACGTGCTCCATCAGGGCGCCATTACAGAACGGTTCAATTTCACAGTTTTAATGTCACTCACAAACAGTTAATCTCGTTACGATATTTAATTATAGCATAATTTCTTTCCTTTATGAGACTTTGAAAAGGTGTTTCAAAAGATGGACCGACTTTGAAAGGTGTTTGTTTTTCGGAAAAGGTTGATTTTAAAATTTGAAAAGGTTGTGCAAGATTTGTGACGATTGTTGGAAATTAGTCGACGCGTTACGAAATAATCAATTGTTTCATGGAAATTTCTCTCCGGTACAATGGTAGTTAATAATCTATTACGATTTATTAACTCGAAGAGAAAGTTTCGAGATATCGTAATACCAATGATCTATAGTGAATGGCGTAACTAGCATGGCGGGCAAGGGGACTGTTGGGGCTTTCACCCTGCCAAATATTCGCCGGACGTTTTTGGTAACGGTAGCCTCGACATCAAAATCACATAATTACTCATAAACTTCTTTCGCTGCAGTGGAAATGCTTCCATGTAGCAAATCTTTGAAATCCACCAAACAAAACGTTTCTAACTTACATTCTTATGTTGTACATACACCTACAATTCGGTGTTTCATATTTAATTTAAATTTGGTGTTCAAAGTTGAATAATTAATATTTAATTTTGATGGTACAATTACTGGATAAAAATTTGTTGAATTTGTAGAGTAAGATAGTTAAGTTAAATCTCTAATTAATATTTCTAGACACACATGTCATTCATTTTGTTAAGTTAAAATACTCATCTACAATAATGTATCAATTTTTTTATATGGATTTTCTGATGCATACAAACTAATACATCATTCGTTTTGTAAAACAAAAACAATCGACAGTAATACATCAAACTTTTCATACAAACATTAATCATGTTTTAATACGCGTATTATTAGTTTTGTGAAATGAAAGAAATCTCATCAGCAATAAATCAAACATTTTACACCAACCTTAATTTGTTCTTATTATAAATGTAAGTGAGTGTATTAATATATTATTGAATAATCGTCAGACAACGCCAATTTTCGGATAAATTATGCCTAGAGCAAAAAAAACGTGAGGAAAATGTTACATCAACGTTACGAAACAGGGAGTAGAAAACGAAAAAGTGGTATCACCGTTGAGTTACAGTGTCAAAGAAAGAATCGAGCACGTATATGGTCGAAAACGGGTTAGAAATAGAGATAAATTTCTATTTAACGGCAGAATTTCTTCTCGGTTAGCAAACGTGAGTTTCGCAACCACGTTAAACAGAAGTAGCCGATAATTTAGAAATCTTCGGCGTTAGATGTCCTTGAAGCGTACTCCTATGCGGAAAACGAGTTAAGTTCGAATAAATCAGATCAAGATAAAAGAGTTATTCACGTTAGTACAATTCAATTCCTAGAGAAATAAAATTTACTTATAGATAATATTAAACTTTAATTGTTCACTGGTGGTCATTTAAATAAAAGATGGTCAAATATTTTAATCCATGTCTGAATATTAGTGTATACTGCAAAATGATAAATGTGCAAATGTGTTTAAAATTGAACGTAGTTTACTATGTTGCGTCACAAATAAAATCTGAAATGTTTCAAAATTCTGCAATAAATTATGTACTTATTGTATGTATATTCATATCATGACCACCGAAGAAGCACTAAAATAAAATATGTCATTGGTATATCACAAACAAAATCTGAATACATTTCAAAATTCTGTAATAAATTATGTACATACTGTACACATATTCACATCGTGACATGAAGTTTGAAGAAATATAAGATATACAGACGGTTACGAGACGCCATCTTTGTTAGGTTATGCTCCATATTCTTGTACTCTGCGGTTTAACCTCATGGCGGTCCTAAGTGGAACCATATCTAGCTCTAAATACAGATTATCTAATTAAAAACTGATACTTTAATTCAGTTCCGTATCTTGTCTACTAAATTCTGACATCCAGAATTTTTATTTGAGATTGCCCTCAATATTTAGGTATTTGACTATCGCGTCAACGTTAAAGAACTGTGTATTACTGATCCTGAAACAACTTATATAAAGAAATGAATTATCTACCTACAAATATTTTAATTCATCAGTTTGCTATCTCACCTCGTTGATTCAAAACCAGAATCACTGGTGGTATTACACTTTTAAAATAAAGTGAAAAATAAACAAGTAGACACATCAAGTAACATACAACTATTCTTTACCTCGACAAAATGATACAGAAATTTTGAGCAAAGTACTAAAACAAAATTCTGTAACCTAAAGTGTGAAACGTGAAACCATTTGAATCAGAATTTCTGACTGATTAGTTCCAGTGCTAGAATTTAGTGCCCCCATTTTGAAAGCGTTCGACCAATTGAAATTGGTATCGTCAAAGGACTTTTGTTTCACGGACACCCGGTACAACGCTCGTCACACGCCGGTCTTTACGCTTTGCAACAATGCCCCAACTTTCTCCGTCACTTTCATTTTCGTTGGTTGGCTGCTCACCTCTTTCGCTTCTCTCCCGCTTCGATTAGGAAATAGTGCGTACCCCACCTTTTTGCTCGACTCTGGCCCCCCTTTTTCACCTCCGTTTCTCTCCCTCCATCGTTGTATTACAGCCAGTCACTCTTCGCGCTCTTTTTCTGGCCCTCTTCGTTTCTCTTTCAAACACCGTTTCCGGCCGGCTCTTGTAATTTTAGAAATCAACCAGCAGCCCGTATGATACCTTCTGGATAGGTCCGGGCAACTCGACGCTCTCGGGGCAACTTTGACCTCCAACAAAGCTAATCGTGAAACTTTCTGTCGCTTCTTTCCAGCGGCAATTTTGTAAAAGTAGTCAACTTTGTGGAATAAAATTAGTTTTGCCTCTTTTACCTTTTATTTGTCATTAGGGTCTTTAATACTAAATTTAAGTCCTTTAAGACTGAACTTAGGTCTCTTACTATATTCAAGTCCTCCATTACAAAATTTGAAAGGAACTCAAGAATTAGAGTTCACATTGCCTTTCGAAGAAGGTTTTACCACATTACCATATTAATTTTATAAATATTTAGCTTCTGAACAATTCTCAAGTACTGATTTTATAAATTTTATGATTTTAACGTGACTTCTTCTCCCCATTCACAAAATAGTACAATAATAACTGAAAAGAGTGAAAATTGGAAGGAAGAGTATGAATAAGTAGAACGCAGGTTTATAATAATTTTTTTTAACACGTATATTTTACTTTCCGTTGAAAAATAATGCCATAAATCGTCGTAGGAAATAATAGAATCTGCACAAATCAACTCACTCGGCGCACCACTATTATTCGCTAGAGATATTTACAGTGACTTGAAATTGTCTGTCGATAAGGTCTTTGGTTGCGTTTCATCAACGGGAGGAGGAATCGAAAAGGATAACGTTCCAACCTCTCCTTCATTGATTTTCTCTGCGAGAATCCTAGTAGGAAAGCAGGGAAAAAATTAGGATTAACATTGTCGTGGAAACACGAGGCGTCCATCGTTCCGAGTACGACACGATAGATTTCCCTAGGGAAAATGGCGACAAAGGGGATGTACCAATCGGTTTAGCATGTTCGTTGTGGACTGACAATGGCGAACAGTGAATGAAATTAATTTCTTGATTTATAGATCTTCAAGGTTGAAAAGTTCAAGCTTGAAATTTTGTAAGTTTACAAGTTTTAAAAGGATTCAAGCTTCTTTCAGTTTATAGGTTTTCAGGTTTTGACGTTTTTTCAGTTCAGAGATTTTCAAGTTTTTAATTTCTCAATTTTCATGTTTTTCAGTTTTTCAATTTTTCAATTTTTTGATCTTTCAATTTTTCAATTATTCAATTTTTCAATTTTAGAATTTTAGAATTTTTCAATTTTTTAATTTTTCATTGAGGTTTTGAAGTTGTTCAATTTTCATATATTGAAATTTTTCAAATTTTCAATTTTCATATATTAAAGTTGTAAAATTTTTCAATCTTTATGTATGTAAGTTGTAAAATATTTGATCTGGCATATTTAACTTGTGTATTCAAGTTTCGAAACCCTTCAATTTAATCGTGAACCTCTGTAGAAGAATAGAGAGAATCCCCTCAATATATTGCCATTTTCCCCGATAGAAATATACAGCGCGTACTGTATAATAGCGAAAAAGTGTGCAGCGCTAAGCCTACCCTGTTCCTCCATATTAAACATGAAAACAATACGAATAAATCCACGAATACCGGCTATACATCATAGTGACGACGATTTCGTAAAAATAAGTAAGAGTTTTTAGGGACGTCGCAAGTAAATAGCGGCGAGAAGATAGTTACTTTTAAATAGGTAATATTAATTAGTAGTAGTGAAATGCTCGTAGCGATAGTTATGAAAGTGAGACCATAGATTCAGCTTTTTATAACGCGTTGGGGGGATATTAGTCGAAAAATTGGGGATGAGAAAGGGGGTGAGAGAGTGCGAGAAAGGTTAATGTTCGTAAAGTCAGGAACATGCGACATTTACACATCGAGTACATTTTAAAAAACGTGTGTATCGTGCCATCTCGCGTCGTTTCGTGAGATTTCGAGGAATCCGAGGACCTTCTTTTATCCAAAGCCGCGTTCACACTTCACAACTTTTCGATTAACCGACCATATCGATTTTATGCAATTAAACGAGAGACAATTCGTTCCCTCACATTTTGTCTATGGCTCTCTACTTTTGTTAGTATGTTACACTTCTTTATCGCCGTTTATTTTAAATTAGTAGGTCATTTTCTTTTAATGTCAAAATCACTAGATTCGTATATAAAATAGTGAAATTTCTGTTAGACAATAAAAAGTTGTTCAATGTGAACGCCGTTTTGGGGAGTAAAATATTTGTACACCGTCTTGTTCAAGTTAAATCTAGGAAATTCTTGGGCATTTTCTGACTAGAAGTTGCTCAAACGATTTTGGATGCATTGTAAACTTCCTTCTAGTACATCATTAGTTTGAGAAAGATCTAGGGAAAATTTAGGGAGCTTAGAACCTAACCTGTACAGGTTATAATTCGCCATTTTGTATATCATACAGCTCCCTCTTTTTTCCCTATACTTTCTATTAACAAAAATTAATCTAAATTGCACACGATAGGAATAGAAAAGTACAAAATTAAAATTAGTTCAACTAATTGAGTACCTGACAGTTTTATGCTAAGGAAGCTTACATTGAACCCACACGCAGTAACCATAAGTTTGGTTATTAACATAACTGTTAATGGAACTAGCAAAAGTTGTAGGAAGAATACGCTGGATCGCAGAGGGTTAAGTCACGACTTGTCGTAACCAATTTCGTAGTTTGCATTGGTCGTGCAATATGACGCGAGATGCGGGTATTCGAAATGACTTGTACAGTGTAGTTAACTACTGGTACTTTCAAGAGCAAATTTGATTTCCCTTGAGAAAAATATGATAATCGATCAGAAAGTGTCACTCGTTTATTTTTAGGGACTTTTGGGATTTTACAATTTTGGGGTACGTTAAGAATTTGGTGTTGCAAATTTTTAATTTTGCAAATGTTCTACTGCTAAATTTTGTAGTTCTTAAATTTTTTAATTCTTGAGTTCTTACATTTCTTAGATTTCCTAATTAGGAAGTCTGCATATTTTTAAATTTTCCAAATTCCCATATTTTGGAATTTTAAAGTTTCAGATTTTTACTTTTTCCAATTCTCACATTTTTAAGTTTTTTAGCTTCCAAATTTCTACATTTCCAAATTCCTAATTTCCCAATTCCTAATTTCCAAATTTCTACATTTGCAAATTTCTAATTCCCAAATTTCTACATTTCCAAACTTCTAATTTCCCAATTTTTACATTCCCAAATTTCTAATTTCCAAATTTCTACATTCCCAAATTTCTACGTGTTCAAATTCCTAATTCCCAAATTTCTGCATTTAAAAATTCCCAATTTCCAAATTTCAAAATTCCTAATTTCCATATTCTCACGTTTCCAAATTTCTGCATTTCCAAATTCTTAATTTCCACATTCTCACATTTCCAAATTCCTAATTTCAACATTCTCACATTTCCAAATTTCCAAATTCTAAAATCCACATATGGTCCACAATTATCCCAAACTGTCGAATCCTCAAATTTCTCAAAATACCTAGGTAACCAGATTTGCTCTTAACTGTACAGTTCGACCGCCCATTTACGCAACAGTATATGCCTAACGAAGGTCAAGCACAATAAGATATACGCGTACCGAGCTTTGCTTCCGGTTTCGAATTATCCGGAAATTCGCCATTGCGATATAGTCTCGAACAGTCAGACACGAACAGATTTAAACCGCTGTATATACGAAAGTATACAAGTATCTTAAAAATACTTTTTTTTAACCCTTATTCGGATACTACGGTTTGTACATATATTAATTTATTTATTAATTATCTCTCTTAGAACTTTCAATCCCAGCTGTGTTTTAAAACACATAGAGAGGTTGCAATTTTTGAAGTCGCAAAATTGTTTGAACATAAAAATTAATTAGAGACTGTAAAAGTACCTAGTATTTTTGGTTGAGAATGTACAAAAGTATGTTTTATATATTTCAAGATGATTTTCATGCGTTCGATTTATAGATAAATCATGAGATGGTGAGGTGCATTTATTTCACCATTTCAGTGTGGGATTGAAAGTGCTAGGAAAAATGGCGACGTGTGAATCTCTATTGTCTCTAGTTTGTGACAGTAGAACCTTCTTCCTCTGCGTCACCATTTTCTCTTAGAGAATTCTATGAAATATTTTTAGAAACTAGTATGTTGTCAAAGTAAGTACAATTTTTGCTTCATAATACTTAAAAACTTGACCATTATCCCCAGAGAAAAACATTCTCAACAAAATAATATGTTATCAAATAATTAAGTACAATCTTGTTTTACAATGTCAAGAAACTTGATAAGATAATAGGTTACATAAATTTTCAAATACTTATATAAATACATATTTGAAATTTGAAGATTAAAGTTCAAAGAATCGCTTTTCCATGATCCGAAGAAGGGTTAATACAAAGTATTCACAAAAGAAATATATACATGAAAACTGCATACTCATGAGGGTATACTATCTTAATAACAACAAAAGTCGAAAAATCTACTAATAATTTTGTTAATTTGTGCGAACGAAAACACAAATACACAAAAGCTTTTCAGTGACTCTCAACTTTAAACAATATCAAATATTTCAGAAAA
Organism: Megachile willughbiella; assembly: GCA_945859595.2. Classification (NCBI taxonomy): domain Eukaryota; kingdom Metazoa; phylum Arthropoda; class Insecta; order Hymenoptera; family Megachilidae; genus Megachile; species Megachile willughbiella. Next base: position 17,278,610 of record OX243795.1, on the reverse strand, counting down.
TATCCATTGAGAACCACTGTCACTCGTCGTAGATTGTCGAAATAATTAGAAAAAAGGAAAAGAAACGCGGCAAAGTAAAAGAGTTGTAAAAATGAGCGCCTGTGCGATGACATCGAAGGTGCATGACAGAGTCGGTTGCAAAGCCACAGGCGTTCTGTCTGTCGCGATATAAAAAGTGTTTTTATGCGTTTCGAGTTATACTTTTAATTACTATGGACGGATGTATCCGCGTCGACCTTTTTCATATTTTTTTCCTTTTGTCCCATGACCGATCGGGTCGCTGTTCGTTTATTTGTCCAGAATCGAATCATTTCGATCCACGAAATTGCGCTATCGTTCGATCAACCGTGCTCTGTTTTGATTCTCTGTTGCTATTGAACTTCGAAACGGGCATAGAAAGATTTCATATAAATATTTGTCTACAATGCTTCAACGTTTGTCTTCTTGCAAAATGCGTATTTTTACGGAACTCAATATGAGTCGATAAGAATTATAAAATTGTACAACTATAACCTAAAACTATAATATATAAATATTTAAACTAAAAACATGTGTTACATGTGGTCATAAATGTTTTCATATTAAATTGTAAGTCATTGGTCAATCTAGTCGACGGCCATTTTTATTGCGATAGTTATTCGAACAAAATTTCATTGCAAAATAAATGAATTTTATCTACACTGCAATATAAATACTAAATAAAATTGAGCTCAGCACCGTTTCGAGTTCGAATAGATCTCTAGGGTCGATCACAGTCGCGAATGGGCAGTAATTTTCATTTCCATACAATTTGATTCCCGTTTTATTTGATTCTCAGAAACCGCAACCCTCGGAACGTGCTTGTTTCATCTCTTGCGAAATGAAGTCTCTTCAAAGTCTCTCTCTCGGTGTCTTTCGACGTTGCATCACGTTGAATCCTTCGGTTAAATCCTCGACAGGAAACATTCTTCGCGTGATTTTACGTGGTTCGTATATGGTTCCGGTGTGTAATCGGGATCGTAGAATAAGTGTTCGAGTTCGGTGAGTTTAGATGAAGCCACCCAGGGCGTCGTGGAAGTCTTGTAGGTAGGCGAGAAGTTGGGGCATGGTTGGTCGATCTCTGGATAAACCTAACCAACAGACGGCCATCACCGCGAAAAGCTCGTCTGGACATGGTCTTGGTTGGACCAGTCGATAACCGTCTCGGAGACACGCCATCATTTCGAATGGATCCACTTCGACGTATGGCTGCTGACCCATCGTTGCCAACTCCCATAAGAACACTCCGAATGACCACTAAACAGAAAGTACACAGGAAATCAGCACTTGTATTTGCCAGAACATTATTTCTTTTATCGACGAACATTTTTTTTTATTAATAAACATTTTTCTTTATTGATGAACATTTTTTTATATCTTGGATGAATATGCATGAAATAAAAGTGCATTAAAATTCGAAAGAATAAAAAATTCATAAAATATACTTGGGGAGTGGACTGATAATACATAAATAAAAATAAAAGTGCATAAAAATTCGAAAGAATAAAAAATTCATAAAATATATTTGGAAAGTAGACTGACAGTAGATAAATAAAAATAAAAGTGCATAAAAATACGTAAGAATGAAAAATTAATAAAATATACTTGGAAAATAGACTGACAGTAGATAAATAAAAATAAAAGTGCATAAAAATATGTAAGAATGAAAAATTCATAAAATATGCTTGGGGAGTAGGCTGACAGTAGATAAATAAAAATAAAAGTGCATAAAAATACGTAAGAATGAAAAATTCATAAAATATACTTGGAAAATGGACTGACAGTAGATAAATAAAAATAAAAGTGCATAAAAATACGTAAGAATGAAAAATTCATAAAATATACTTGGGGAGTAGACTGACAATACATAAATAAAAATAAAAGTGCATAAAAATACGTGAGAATGAAAAATTCATAAAATATCCTTGGAAAGTAGACTGACAGTAGATAAATAAGAATAAAAGTGCATAAAAATACGTGAGAATGAAAAATTCATAAAATATACTTGGAAAGTAGACTGACAGTAGATAAATAAAAATAAAAGTGCATAAAAATACGTGAGAATGAAAAATTCATAAAATATACTTGGGAAGTAGACTGACAGTAGATAAATAAAAATAAAAGTGCATAAAAATACGTAAGAATGAAAAATTCATAAAATATACTTGGAAAGTAGACTGACAGTAGATGGAAATAGAAAAATGAATAAAAGTCGATGAAAGTGGATAAAAAATAGATGAAAATAGATTAAATCTAGATAAGTCAAATCGAGATGCAATTTAGATTGCACCGAGGTGAAGTCCAAATAAAATTTCGATCAAGCTTAAGTTTAGATCAAGCCCAAATAAAATTTAGGTCAAATCCAAATGAAAATTTAGATCAAGCCCAGATGAAAGATAGAATCCAGCCCAAATAAGAGTTAGATGAAACCCGGGTGAAATGGAGGTATCCAGATAAAATCCAAATGAACTCCAAATATAATCTCAATAAAGTCCAAATGAACTGCAAATAAAATCCCAGTAAAATCCAAATAAAATCCAAATATAATAAAGTCTAAATAAACTCCAAATAAAATTCAAACAAAATCTAAACGAAGTGCAGATGAAATCGAAATTTCAGACAAAATCCAGATAGAATCTAGACAAAAATATAGCTTGAGAAGAAGGTAGACAAACAGGTCTTATTATTTCCCGGCAGATGGTTCAGAGTGTTCGGTTAGCAATTTTCGCAACGCATGAAAATAATATCAACGTTAAACGGAAATTATAAGCATACCACGTCCGTAGCAGTGCTGTACTGATTGTGCTGGAGCGTTTCCAAAGCCATCCACCGAATGGGTCTATTCTCGTTATCACCGAGGCAGTGGTAATCCTGAGGGAAAAGATCTCGCGCCAAAGCTGTATCAGCTAATTGAACGTGAAGGCTGCTTGGCTCGATCAGGCAGTTTCTTGCTGCGATGTCCCTAAAACCACACAGTCATCTATAATCTATACGCTTTCTCTATTAACTTTCCTCTTTTTATACTGCTGATTTTTACAATCGCCTATTGAACAAATATTGATCGAAACATGACGTAACATGCAGTTTTTCGTAAACTTTTTCTGACGGAGAAATAATGTCGGTTCGTTATCGATGTTTCTATTGATTCTGGTACAAAAATGTTACAAAGAGGAATATTGGAACAAATGTTAAATTAAGGACGTAAAAATGTAGAAATATGGCGGGGGACTTAAGTGGAGGATGGTGTGAAAAGCAACACCTGCACCTCTATAAAATCGATTCAACGGAGGTAGATAAATGAAAATCGATTCTGTTCAATGAAATATGTACAATTAAATGACTACACCGTCGTACAAGGTGTTCAAAGACATCGTTAAAAAATTGTTTTTTTTATTTATTTTTCATTGCATTGTATTGCAAGTATGGTACAGAAAATAATGTCTTACAAACTTCTACTTTAATTTCTTTTTATTTACAACCCTCGAGTCCGTTTTGAACTTCCACTCTAATTCTTGTATTTCAATTGTTACATTTTAATTTTTTTACTTTTATGATTTAACTCCTCAATTTTAATAAACATAAATGAACCTCACACTAAATTATCAATAAAATTATTTTATATTTGTGCATTCTCCCTTATATTCTACATATGTTGCAAATCCAATATGTAATATTGTATAATTTTACAAATTTTACATATTTTCCAAATAAATTTCTTTAACTAGATAAATATAAGAGTGTACGAAACTTCCGCAGACTTGTCAGAAATTTTTAATGGCGTGCATGTTCCCTAACGGAGGGGTTGAAGTATAATTGATGGGTGCGTTAAATAGTAAAGTGGATAATCACCTGTGTAGCAGCCCTCTACCGTGCAAGAATGCCCCTGCCCTGGCTACTTGTGCTCCAACGTGCACCAAATCCCTGGTGACAGGATGATGAGTCCCGTCGGTAAGGTACAGCTTTAAATTCAACACGCCCGGAGTACTGGTGTATGCCAATAACGGACAAGAACTATCCAGGCAAGCAGCCGCGAGAGAAGCTATGTTTGCATGCACTAATCCCGCCAACTGGGAACCCTCCACCACCAGTAAGGACGCCTGATAAGCCGATGCCACTTCTACAATTTCAAACTTTCGGTGTTAGTCGGACATTTTAGTTCTTTGCTACAACCAAAACCAAAACCAAACACAGACAACTCAAGTTCAAATTTAACTTAAGTCTTAATCCGATATCTGAACGTTACATTTAGGAAAATTAGAATTTGAAGAAGAGAATAATTCAACATTTTTGAACATATGTACATATGTGTACAAATAATAGACATGGACAATATGGACAATATGGACAATATGGACAATATGAGCAATATGGACAATATGGACAATATGGATAATATGGACAATGTGGACAATATGAGCAATAAGTATGGAGAATAAAATAACACAGAAATAATTTAATTCTGTGACAACAGGTATTGAACGTACCTGTGACTGTCTTTATGATGACTTCTTGCTCGCGACCTGCCAATTCCAGTGTGCCCTTGTAAACGCGCCCGAAGGTGCCTTCTTGCACGAGGTTGCGGCAATATAGCGCGGACCTCGATACAGCGAGTGCTCTAGCTTTTTCACAGGGATCGGTCGTCTGTAAATTAACAGACAAGATATGACCATGTTAATTCACATATGTAATACAACATGTGAATATTAATAATAATAGCAGATAGAATATGGTTATATTAATTCACATATACAATATGTTTATATTAATAGCAATAAATACAAGTATCTTCAAAGACTTTATCCAACTTCTTTTCATTCTGAATCATGATTTTGCACTATTACATCTAGGATGAAACCCCTAACTTCTCTCTATACTTCCACTAGCCCATATTTGTACCCAAATATATGTTTGGACCACTTGCTATACTTCATTGGTGACCACAATATAATTTTCGAGTAAATAAACTGTTAGTATGTTTTTGCAAACTTTTTGGACTATACATAGTGACTCTTTGTTAACCTAACCTCGTTTAGCTTCACAAATAGCACGTTAGTTTTTGATCAAACAAGTTAGTTTAAACAAGTTAGCTTTTAACCAAGAAAGTTAGTGTGAACAAGTTAGTTTTTAACCAAAGAAAGTTAAATATCTCTATGGAGGTGAATATTACAGAAACCGCTACAAACATAGATAAGAAGATTCTTTTCTCCTGTCAATCGACAGACTATCAAATTTTAAATTCAAACTACGTGTCTCGTCCTCAGAAATCCTTTTTCCATCATTTTTCATCATGTTCCCACGTATCATCGTTTCTATTGTAGCCACGTTTCTTTATGTTCGGCCATGGTTTTTCATCGGTTCATGGGGGTTGCACGTCGCGGGGAGAGCAGGGACAGAAGACGGCCGGTTATTCATTAATTTCAATTTTCCGGAGTTTTGCCTTCGGACCCTCCTATTCCATTTGCGTGTTCGCGACACGTGCACGCGCGTGCGTCAGAGAAGGCGAGGAAAAAAGAAGAAAGAGATGAAAAACAGCCGAAAAGCAGCTCGAGGAACGTTAACGCGACGCAAATTACCGGACGATGTACAGTCGAGAGCAAATTTGACTTCCCTGAGGGCGAAAAGCCACCTAATTACAATTCTTTTGGAGGGATTTTACACATCTGAAAATTTAGTGATTGGGTTGTAAGAATTTAGGGTTGTTAGTTTGGAGATATAGAGATTTGGGAATTTTTGGAATTTGGAAATATAGGGATTTGGGGGCTTAGAAATTTGGGGATATAGAAATACGTAAATTTAGAAATATGAGAACATAGGAATTTGGGGATGTAGAAATTTCGGGGTGTAGGTATTTGGAGAACTTGAGATTTGTGGGTGTAGGAATACGGAAATCTAGGGAGTTGGGGGTTTAAAAATTTGGGGATATAGAAATACGTAAATTTAGAGATTTGAGAACCTAGGAATTTGGGGATGTAGAAACTTCGGGGTGTAGGTATTTGGGGAACTTGAGATTTGGGGGTGTAGGAATGTGGAAATCTAGGGATTTGGGGGTTTACAAATTTGGGGATATAGAAATACGTAAATTTAGAGATATGAGAACCTAGGAATTTTGGGACGTAGAAATTTAGGGGTGTAGGTATTTGGGGAACTTGAGATTTGGGGGTGTAGGAATACGGAAATTTAGAGATTTGGGGGCTTAGAAATTTGGGGATATAGATGTTCGTAAATTTAGAGATATGAGGATCTAGGAATTTGGGGACGTAGAAACTTGGGGATGTAGGTATTTGAGGAACTTGGAATTTCGGGATCTGGGAATATAGGAATCTAGGGATTTGGGGGTTTAGAAATTTGGAGATATAGAAGTACTCAAATTTAGAAATATGGAAACCTAGGAATTTGGAGACGTGGAAATTTGGGGGTGTAGGTATTTGGGGATCTTGAAATTTGGGGTTGTAGGAATACGGAAATCTAGGGATTTAAGATCTAGAAAGTTGAGAACATCTCTGTAAATCTAAGAATATGCAGACATTCAAATTTTGATAATCAGTGATATGTAAACCCAGTTACTTGATAATCTAGTGACAAAGTGTCTAATTAAAGAAGATATAAATATCAGTCAATAGTTCACTTACATCAAAAAATATAATTATTCGCTTTAAAATCATTCATATACAAAAATTTGAATTTCATCCATTAAACTTATTCGTACAAGAATTAATACCTTATACAATGCACGTCTTTCATGTTACACATTTAACAAACTTTGACAAAATAATAGTTTACCCGCATAAATATGCAAATATTTATTATTGTAGAGAGTTAGTTTCCTCTCTCCCGTCACAATGATTACTCGCAAGCTGATTATCTTCCAGGTTCTTTTCTCAATGCCGGTTTTTCATTACCACGTTTCGTTCCGCTCGTCGATTCCGTTTCCCCGCTGTTTCTCCGCTTTCGACCTCTCTTTTTCTCCCCCGTTCTTTTTTTCCTTCGTCGCCCTCGCGCTCCAACCGCCACTTTCACCCGTTTCGTTAATGAAAATGCAATGAGACAATTTGAAATCGGCCGAGCACATTTGGCGAGCGGATAAAGCGGAATTTCAGCCGCGGAATAAGCTTATAAATATAAATAGAGCGGAGTAGCGACGCTTTGTTTAACCGGTAATCCCGGGACCGCGACGAACGAGATTGTCGGTAGTTGACGGAGTACAATAATTTCGTTATTATGAAAAGCAAAGCGGATGCTTTAACGCCGCTTCCGTCACGGTTAAAACGCGATAATCGACACTTCTAATTGGAATACTCGCGGAACGGTAACAAGATGAAATGCGCAGCCGGGACACCCGTTGAATCATGCAACGATTTATGCATCGTTGCTACGTTATTTTGTACAGGCTGTTTTATTCGCGTTCAACAGTTTCATTCAATATAACAGCATGTGACATCAAAGTTACGCGAGTGTAACAACGTGAGGATGATGGGTACAAATTTGTATGTCACAAAATTTACTTTCAATTAACAGATTTTCATGTTCTCATATGTTCTCATGTGGTCTCATAATACAGCGTAATTGTGAAATGGCTGTATAGAAATGGAAATAGTGAAATAGTAGTATGATAGTATAGTAACATAGTAGTATATTATTATAGCTGTATAGTAGCATAGTAGTATGACAGTATTGTGGTTTAGTAGAATAGTAGCATAGTAGCATAGTAGTCTGGTAGTATAGTAGTATAGTGACATAGTAACATAATAGTATAGTAGCATAATAGCATAATAGTATAGTAGTATAGCAGTATAGCAGTATAGCAGTATAGCAGTATAGCAGTATAGCAGTATAGCAGTATAGTAGTATAGTAGTATAGTAGTATAGTAGTACAGTAGTGTAGTAGTGTAGTAGTGTAGTAGTACAATAGTATAAGAGTACAGTAACATGGTGGTATAGTGGTATGATAGTACAGTGCTATAGTGATTTAGTAGTAGACCAACAGAGTAATAAAGTAGTATAATTGAAGAGTTGAATAGTGAAATAGTAGTTCAGTACTATAGTGTGTTAGAGTAGTAATATAGTTGAAGAATGAAATAATGAAATGTTGAAATACTGAAATATTGAAGTAGTGAAATAGTGAAGTAATAAAATAGTATGCTGATGAAGTAGTGAAATAGTAACGTGGTAGACTAATGAAGTACTGAAATAGTAAATTAGTAGAATAGTGATGTACTGAAATAGTGAACTACTAAAATAGTGAAATACTGCAATAGTGAAATACTGAAATAGTGAAATACTGAAATAGTGAAGTACTGAAATAGTGAAATACTGAAATAGTGAAATACTAAAATAGTAAAGTACTGAAATAGTGAAATACTGAAATAGTGAAGTACTGATATGGTGAAATACTGAAATACTAAAGTAGTGAAGTAGTGAAGTAGTGAAGTAGTGAAGTAGTGAAGTAGTGAAGTAGTGAAGTAGTGAAGTAGTGAAGTAGTGTAATATTGAAGTAGCAAAACAGCGAAATAATACGAAAGAGTAGTAGAAACGAAAGGAATCGAACGCCGGCGGATTAAATCGAAAAATTGTTATTAATTTATCGAATCCGTATTAAAAGTTCCGCGGAGTACGGCCGATCGTCAAGCTGCAAAATGAAGCTTTTAAAGTGCTTTCAGCGCAAAACAAACGGGCGACGTTTCACCAAGTCCTCTCGATAAATAAATCGAATTGCTGCTTGCCGCGTATCCGGCAGAAAGTTCGCTCGTGACGCACTTAAATCAATAGCACAATTGTGATCGTATAAAAGCGATTCGTCAGTCTACTTTCATTCTAATGAAAACGTTCATCGCCGCGCCGCTTCAATTCCCCTTTCCATTTGTTTGCCACGCCAGTTACGAATCTGTTTTTTCAGACTAATAGCTGCGCTTGTTAATTATACGTCCGACGCGACGTTGCTGCCAACTTCAGAAACTTTTATTTACAGATCCATCGACGGCTAGTTCTTCCATGTAGCGAAAATACCATGAAACGAGTGCCGTAATAACGATCGCTGTCTCTACTTGTTACACATTTCCATCTATATTTTGCCATTTTTCCGTTCTTCGCAATTTTTCATTCTCACATTTACTCGCAAATTAATTGGGGAAATTCGGTTTAATACAGCACGGGGCATCTAGGAATTTTGGGATATAGGGATACATGGGTAGAGGTTATAGGGATGTAGGGGAATAGAAATAGAATAGAAATTTAGGAACCTAGAGATATAGTCATGTAGGAACGTAGAATTGTAGAGATATAGCGACATAAGGGTGCTGGAACAGAGAGGCATTCTAGAAATCTAGGAATCTAGGAATCTAGGAATCTAGGAACCTAGGAATCTAGAAATGTAGAAATTTAGAAATGTAGAAATTTAGAAATGTAGAAATGTAGAAATGTAGAAATGTAGAAATGTAGAAATGTAGAAATGTAGAAATGTAGAAATGTAGAAATGTAGAAATGTAGAAATGTAGAAATGTAGAAATGTAGAAATGTAGAAATGTAGAAATGTAGAAATGTAGAAATGTAGAAATGTAGAAATGTATGAATCTACTGATCTAGGAATCTAGGAATCTAGCAGTGCAATAATCTAGAGAATTGGTGGAATAGTGGAATGATGACATAGTAATATAATTGAGTAGTAGTGTGCTACTATAGGCGAATAGTGAAATAGTAAAATAGTAAAATAGTAAAATAGTAAAATAGTAAAATAGTAAAATAGTAAAATAGTAAAATAGTAAAATAGTAAAATAGTAAAATAGTAAAATAGTAAAATAGTAAAATAGTAAAATAGTAAAATAGTAAAATAGTAAAATAGTAAAATAGTAAAATAGTAAAATAGTAAAGTAATAAAATAGTAAAACAGTAAAACAGTAAAACAGTAAAACAGTAAAATAGTAAAATAGTAAAATAGTAAAATAGTAAAGTAATAAAATAGTAAAACAGTAAAACAGTAAAACAGTAAAACAGTAAAACAGTAAAACAGTAAAATAGTAAAATAGTAAAATAAAATGCAGAAGTAATGAAATAGTAAAGCACTTGACTACTAAAATAGTGAAATAAAAGGGAAATAAAATAAAAGTGCAGTAACAGTCGCACCCTCTAAAAATTGCTGCAGGCATGCACTACTTACTTAAACAGTACAGGAAGGTCGTGCGAAGTTACAGAAAGGTCGTGTATCATTTACCGAACGTCCCTCGCGGATAAATTCGTGCAGAGTACACAGGCCGAAGGACGAAAAGAGAAGGCGATACCGTATTCCAAGTAGAAGCGTAAGTTTTCCCCAAGGTTCGCGGTTACATGTGTACACCTGTAACATACGTTCGGCTGACACGCGTTTGTGCAAACACGCTCCTCTCTTCGAGCTTCTTCGTGTTGGTTGACGAGGGTGGCACAGGCGTTTCAGACGAGGACACCGTGGCGAGGGTTCAAGCATACGCGTATACCCGGTAAATTGATTCAAGATCAAAGCCGAAACAATCACAGGACCCACTTGCAGTTTCTCTTCAGCTTCTCCTCCTCCTCCTCCTTCTCTATCGCGATGGGGAAGGCAACCGCGTGTATAACATTCTCCCTCCTCCGTCTCCTCCTCTTTCAACGATCTCTTTGGAGGATGTTACGCAGCTGGTATTGCCACCTTTCTTTTTCCCCGGGAAATTAATGTAAAACGCTCGTCTCGAGCTGCAAAGTGCTCCGGCTGCTTTTTCGAAACTCCATTGCATATTTATTCGACATTTGCTCGATCTCGCTCCCCTCCGTCTCCTCTTTTATCTTGTCCCGTTGAACGGGAACACGAGCACCGCGGAATGTCAGAGAGGTTATTATTCTGGTTATTTCGTGTTTCTCGGATATGTACTCTGGCGTTGAAACTTCCAGCTTCTCGAGCCCCGCTTGCCAACGGACAGCTATTGTGCTCTGTTATTCCAATACCACCAACTATTTCTTGTTTAACATTCTCTTTACACTTGTAACTTTTGATTTACACGGATTTTTCTTGCGGATTCTCAACATTTACTTCGTTGCTCTTCTCCGTTAGCACCTCAAATCCTATGTGATGGGGTATGATGTATGAGTGCAAAACTTGGTTAGGTTTAGTGCAAATTTATTATTCTACTATTTCACTGTACCGTTGTCACTATATTATTCCTCTCTGCAATCTCTGTATAATACCATTATACTACTACTGTACTATAGTATGGGGATTAAAAGATACATCAAATTTTAATAACAGTCGACTTTATCCTCTGTACAATTAAATCAAAATTGTTCTGACCAAAAGTCTTGATGTCCAAACGTAGTCAGTAGAGATTTTAACTTTACTTATTTTAACATTGTAGCAATAGACGTATCACAAATAAATCATATGCGGAGATTAAAATATCAGCTACACATGTACTCAAACACACAATAAAATAATAAAATTTCTCTCTTCAGAGATCCTATTTCACCGTGGATTGCTAACACCTTCGACGATCCAAATCCAACAATAAGTGTTTTCCCGATAACGAAAGAGAAAGCTGTTCCCGGTAAAAAGAGGAAAAATAGCGGGTTTTACAGCTGTACCAGTTTCTTACGTGCTCGGTCGATTAGACGTAGGTTGTCGGTTTGGCGGGTTTGGAATAGCTGGATAAAGAGTCGAAGGGTTGGAAAGGGTCGATGGAAGAGAAAGTTGTCGGTAGAAAGCGGCCTGTACCGTCGCAAATTCGATAAAGTTTCGAGCACGCCTCTCGTTTTGCACGCGAGACCGAACGAGACGAAAGCTCGCAGCCTCCGTTTCCGTTGCTGAAAGAAGGATACAAGAGAGAGAGAGGGAGAGAGACGGGAGAGACAGAGTTTGCGATGAACAGACAGGAAGAAGAGAAGGGGAGAGGAATGAACGGTTGAGAGAAAATCGGATTTCCTGACATGCAATGAGAGTTTCTCGTCTACCTTCCACTTTGTTTCGCGGACTGTTTCGCTAGCCTTAAGCTCATGACGCCATTCGAAGGAACACAATGACCTGACATTTTCTGCCGAACAACCAGCGAGTTAGTGAAACGCTCTTGAAAAACTCATGCTGATCCACTGTAACTGGCTTTTTAAACGCTCGGAAAATTCTGAAGTAACAATGGAAACGGAGGCAGAAATGAATGTAGATGACACGAGTAGTCTGGAAAGTTGACGTGTGGACCAATGGCAACTGCCTTGTTTCCGGCTGTCAACTTACCAGACAGCATCTACTGCGAGATTAGGTGAAGTTAAAGTTGAAATTTTTGTAGGTGGCACGAGTAGTGTACGTCTGGAAAGTTGGCATATGGACAAATGACGACTGCGTTGTTCTTGGCTATTATCTTACCAGACGTACATAGCATCTGCTGTGTGATTAGGTGAAGTTAACATTGAAATTAATGTCGGTGACACGAGTAGTGTACGTCTGGAAAGTTGGCATATGGACCAATAAGGATTGTGTTATTCTTGACTGTCAACTTAACAGACGTACATAGCATCTGTTGTGACATTAGGTGAAGTTAAAGTTAAAATTAATGTAGGTAGCACTAGTAGTGTGTACGTCTGCAAAGTTGACATATGGACCAATGAGGACTGCGTTGTTCTTGACTGTCAACTTATCAGACATAGCGTTTACTGCGAAATTAGGTGAAGTTAAAATTGAAATTAATGTAGATGGCACTAGTAGTGTGTACGTCTGGGACGTTGACGTATGGATCAATGAAGACTGCGTTGTTTCCAGCTGCCACCTTGCCAGACGTACATGACTTGTGACACCACCTACATAAATTTTTTATTTAGATGGACGTGTTAGATTGAATTACTTCACTTTCAGTTTCAAGCTTACAAGTGGTCACCAAACACAGGAAGAATGAACAAAGTTATCACGATGTATGATCTCCAACAAATATTTCGCATGAAAGTACATTAAAATTAGATATTTCACCCAAAATTCGGTAGAGGTTCGACGTGATATTGCGTCAGGTACAAAGTGGTAGCATAATTGGTTAAACTTTTACAAGCGTCGTCTCGCAGTGGCTGCGTCTCCTCGAGAGTTTCATGTGCCATAGTTGGAAAGCACCGTAAGCACTTAATGCAATATCTTAGGGAAGTTGCCGTAAAATCATTTTGCACCGTACCTGACTCAGATGCGTCATATGGCTGGAAGCGTAGTAACTCGCTCTGGAACCGCAGGGTCTCGCATAGAGTGGCTCCAGGTCGGCAATGGTCGCGTAACTTCCGGAATTTGCGCTTCCGGGTCGTGGGTCGACCCTAACCAGAACAGAACTTCTGGCCAGGCCACCGGTGTCTGCCGCCGAATAGCTGCAGCAGGGCAGTGTTTTCCTGCAAGGACAGACGACCCTGTACCTATGTATCTAATCATTATACACTGGGGTTAATTATTTCTGTAATGCACGACACGCTCTCTGCACCGACAAAACCCACCTGCACCACGAATAATTGACTGAGTTATGGAGAACTACCGTTATACCACCACCCTCGCTGTTACTGTAATAGATTCTCTATGGTCTTATCGTTTACTTGTTCTACTCACATTGCAAGGTTCTTTGATTCATGGAACTGGCTGTGATATACAGCTTCTGTCTATAATTCGATTTGTAAATGGTTATGGGAAATTCGAGATTATTTTTGTGTTGGGGTGAAGTGTATGGTTTCTATAAATTAGTATATACGAAGGTTGAAATATCAAACTGATAAAGTCTTAAATTTCGAAATTAACAAATTCTGATTTTATACAGAACCCAAAAATTTTCACATTTCGGAGTCTTCAAATCCTCCAATCTTTTCACCCCTTGCCCTATGATTTATTTGTCAGCTGCGTCAGTCAGAACTAAGTAATCACAGTTACAATATTAAAGCAGACAAAGGAAGTTGAAATGTTATGTAAATCTGTTATTATGCAATTGTTGACTATGCAAATTATAATTGGACTTGAACTCCAAATTGAAGCAAATTGTGCAAAAATTCGAGTAAAATTGATCACAGTTGAAGTACGAGTGCGTCACGAGACGGACTCGTCAAAATAGTGCAAGGGGTTAATACCTACACCCTCAAATCTCCAGATCTTCAAATTCTAAATCCACAATTTCCCACGTCCCCAAATTCCTAAGTCTTAAATTCTCCGAGTTGCCAAATCGAGAAATTTCATAAGGTTCCAATTCCCAAATCTCCAAATCCTCAAATCTTCAAATCCCCAAATTCTTAAATCCAAAATTCTCCAAGTTCCATAAATCCCCAAATCTCCAAAACCCTAAATTCCCAAATCTTCCAATTCCCAAATTCCTAAATTCTCAAATCCCCAAATTCCTGAATCTCTAAGTCCAAATCGTCAAATCCTCAAGTCCCAAATCTCCAAATCCCCAAATTCCCAACTCCTCAACTCCCCAGAACCCCAAATTCAGTGTCAACCACCAAATCACATACCCTCCAACCACAACCCCTTAAATGGTTCTTGGCACCCACATATCCCCACCAAATCCAACATAAATTCCCCAAAGAATTTCATTTCGTATACAAATTTCATGGCCAACAATTTATCGACCGTGTTTCAACCTACAACGCCAGTGCAATAATCTTAAATTTCATGATATCGAGTGTGCACACGAACGTTACCCTAAGAGGAATATTTTTTATTAGATGTAATTTTGATAGAAGGAAGGAGCGGATAGAAGCGGTTTCTCCTCGTTCCTGTAACGTCTTCCGCTATGGGGAAGTCCCGAGTATGGGCCAATTGTCTCCCGGGGGATATATTAGCTCTTTTGAGGCTCTCCAGTCTGATAACGCGCGGGAAAACGAGGCTCAGGATCCTCTTCTGCCCCTTATACGTCCCCTCCGGGGGCGAGACTGCAGATTTTACATCCGCTCGCTCGAGTAAACACAGCACCCACCCCTTTTGCACCCTCTTCTCTCTTACCGACTCGATCTTCACGCACAAAGGACGATTCTAGGATTCGACAAGAACCGTGCCCTTTGCGGTCGAATGCTCCTTTCGTATTCACTTTGATACGAAATTTATTTAGTGCAAAATTCTGTCATACAATATTTCCTATTTAATCGGTCGTTGTCGCGTATGAACCTCGAAATATACTTTAAAAGTGATTATTTAAACTCAACATGAAATGTGATCTTGTATTGGCTCCTAGCAATATTCTTTTCAAATTAAATTTTAATTAAATATATTCCTTATAAGTATGAGTATATCTTTTCATAGAATATTATCGTATGCTTCATTCTTATAATTTTCGATACAACCAATAACAGACTCACTTCAGATGTTACTTTTGACTGACCCTTATATGATATCAAAAAAGAAATTTTCCTATTTTTAAATATATCAAACTATCTCTGTAATATTGCTCCTAAAAAAGATCTAAAAATAAAAGTTTCTGTGGTACCGAACGACGCACCAGGTGCGTCGACAACATCTGCATCGGGTATTCGATGGTAATTCGCGCTGGACTGTATCAATCGTAACGGAATAAAATAAATCGAGCATGATAAATGGAAACCGGCATCGAGCCGTAAAGTACAGCGGGCCGAAGTCCTCGAGCACCGATACAGAAAAACCGAAGCGTGGAATATTCGAAAATGGCTGACGCCGGTCGCTGTTTCTCGTTCCGACTCTTTCCCGTTCTTTTTTTTCCCCCTGTCGAATCGCTCGTCGACGGATTTGCATGCGCGAAACGGCCAATAAATCCGGCGAAATATCGGAATTACCGTTCCTCGAGACGAATTCTTTCCGAGCATTTCCATCTATCCGAGTTCTCCTTGTCTCCCGTCTACGGCCGCTTTTGAGCCTCTTCTCTCGGGCGACTCCGGTATTGCGTTTCAAAGGGGAACGAACCCTCTTTGAAAATTTTTCCCGCAGGCTAAGCGGTAATTTCACACGCTACGAGGACCTTCGACACAGGATCGATCACACGGGATATCCGTTGCAGGATCTGCTCGCAAACTTTCCTGTATATTGGAATGCGTGTCGAAGAAAGGAACGGGGATGTTTGTCGACTTTCTACGTATCGACAAATACCGTCTGTATTTCGAGAATTGTCAAAATTTTCAACGTCGATGTCAATCTTTTGCATTTGAAATTACTTTGCAGAAATAGTACACTATATTCGAATAGTAGTTCGTTAAATTAAAATTTTTCTAATAGCAAAGGTGGTAAAGTTGATCTTCGATCATTTTATCACGAGTTCAAATCCCTCTGTGATTAAATAATTTTTTTCTTTCGCTTTGATGTATTTTTTCTTTCTTACTTGACCCTTTCTATGTTTGTATACATCTATGTTTCTATATTTTTTTTCTGTAAATATTGTGCATAAATAATGGAAGTTGTTTGCGTGAAAAATGATCCGTCGTAAACTTGTTCGCAAACAATTGTGAACCAAGTCCTATGGCCTGGTTTTGAAATATGATATCGTACGGTGTCCTCCAGTATCTCGTATGTTTTTATTACGTGGAAAAGTGCGTTTATGGGTCTTGGTTAAAAGCTCCTAACATGCGTCCTTGCTGACATAAATAAAAACAAGCTTCGCTGGAACTTTCAATACTGATTTAAAAAGTGGAACTATAAATTTCTCGATTTTAATGTGTTAAGATTTATCACGTGTATCGTGTGTTGCAATATTTGAACGTCTAGTGGAGAATATTATTTTACTTGCAGATGAAAAATGTTATTTATTTTTTATTGAAATGTAGTGAAATGCTGTATACAGTCAGAACAATGTTTGAGTCATACTACTTGTTTTTTTTAGTGAAAATTTTGAATGAGGTAAATTGTATTACTGTGTTTGATTAAAATTATGAAATATTAAATGACAAACATGGAAAATAATTTAAAAATTATTGTATAATTCTCAATGATATCTGTAATAAATATCGATCATTTATACATATAATAATTAACAATCGAAATAATTTTAATGTTTTCTCCTAAATATTATCGTCGCTGTTGAGCACCAGTAGGAATTTTACGTGTAAGAAACACAGACGAGTACTTACGTATTAAAATTAGCATCTCGGTAATAACTCATCATCAAAGAAGGATCTTGAACTATTTCCATCTTAAGAAAAATTCACGACGAGGAACATCAAAAGATTTAATAACGTTCGTCAAGAGACAATTGGTCTACTTTGAGAGAAATTGGAAAGACGGTGTACAAAGGGAATGAAAATGAAAGGTGAAGAGAAGCTCTTAGCGTTTGATCTCATTTCTATAATTCGACCATGTCGGAATTCGTTTCATTGGTATAGTATAATCGTGCAAAAACGCGTTTAATTCATTAATATCGGAACCAAAGACCGTCAAATTGAATATTTAATGAAAATTCAAATTTTGAATTTTGTTTATAAAAAATAAATGTTAAAATTTTACAATTTTTACTGCGAGATATTGCCTGCTAATTTTTTAATTTAGATTCTTCAATTTTGTATTGTAATTAACCCCATTAAACATTGTAACGATTCAAATTTCCCGCCCTTTTCCACGCCATTATAAAACGAACAAATATCAAACGCGAATGTTTCTAATTACATAAATAAGAACATTTCTAATAAAATAAGCGATGAATTACCATAGAAATCTTATAGAATCCTATAAAAAAGCATGTGACTTGATTTAACTTGTAATTTAGGATGTGATTTGGCATACAAAATAATTAACAGCGAAAACTACACCGAAAGAGGGGTAAAAAGTTGTGAACGACCGAAATGAGACGGGTTATCATTTTCAGAATTTAAATGACGCCATACTTTATATAAATCGCTCGTAAAATCGCGTAGCGGAAGTTTCAGAAGTGCTAATATATTCAAAGGAAATACGACAAGTCTGAGTAAAGAGGCGCGGAAGGGGTAAAAGAAATAAAATTTCTCTCTCCTGCTTGGAGCTTTACTTCGAATCTTCTTGGATAAGATCTTGTTACTAAGTATGCCTACTAATTTATGCGTCATGAAATGGGTTATAAAAGCTCGATGGAAAAGTTTAGACGACGCATGTCTCGCGGTCATCATGGTCTCCACTGTTTATAATTAATGGTTAAACGCTTCTGTAATAATTAAATATTCCTAGATTGCTATATTTCTAGATTTTTGTGTTCCTAGATTTCTACGTTTCTAGATTTTTATATCCCTAGATTACTACGTTTTTAAATCGCTGTATACATAGATTTCTGTATTTGTATATTTCCATGTTTCTAGATTTCTATATTTCTAAATTTTAATATTTCTAGATTGCTATATTTCTAGATTTTGGTATTCCTAGATTTCTACGTTTCTAGATTTTTATTTCCCTAGATTACTACGTTTCTAAATCGCTGTATCACTACATTTCTATACTTCTATACATCTATGTTCCTAAATTCCCATATTTCAAAATTTTAATATTTCTGGATAATTATATTTCTACATTTCTATATTCCCAAATTCTTACGTTTCTAGATTTTTATATTCTTCGATTACTATATTTGTAGACCTCTATATCCCTAGATTTATATAATTTTATACCTCTATATCCCTAGATCTATACATTTGTAGATGTCTATGTCCCTAGATGCCTATATTTATAGAATCCTGTACCACTATGTCCCTAAATCCCTATATTCATACATTCCTACATCCATTTACCCCTATATCCACGATATGAATTAATACATTTAACAAACAAATACATATATAAATAATAGATTGTACAATTATTCCGGAGATCGATTATGCACACATCCGGAGTTAGTTGTTAACAGAAGTCATTAACTGATCACACGGTAAAATGAACCGTACAAAGGAAATGTAAACACGCTCATTAATTTCCCGAAATTCTGGCAACAAACTCGTTCGCATGTTTGGTTGATATAAAACGATTCCGATCTGTATTCGATTGACCCACGTACTTTACATTATATCCTGAACAGATTCGTTTGAAATTGTACATGAAATGGTTAACCAGAAACAGGTAGCCATTTTGACACGGAAGTATTCAAAGGCTTCCGCAAAAGCAGTCAGATAATTACAAGTAATTAAATACATAACCAATGGGAAGTTACATTATCGATATTTATTGTTATTGCCCAGAAAATAATATAAGAATACTTTAAAATTAAAGATAATGTTAAAATACAAAAATTAATTTAAAAATAGTAAGAGTAGAAAAATATTGTGTCTCGCAAGAAGTCTTCTGAAAGGAATACAGATCTGATTTGTCAAAGTGAAAGATATTACTGGTTATATTTATTTGTTTCAAAACGAGGTTATGTGAAAATAAAAAGAATTGCTTAGTATGCATGTTTATTGTCAGCGACACAAGAAATCTCATGAAAGGATAACTCTCATGAGCTAATTATTCTAAGCACAGAATATTATTAATTACGTTCATTACTGTTCCAAAACTTGTTCGAAACTAGCTCGAAATTACTGTTGGAAAACTGGTTTAGTTATGCGAAAATAACAAGCTTGCTCAGAGTAAATACCTATTATATATGTCTCTCAAGAAGTTTCTTTCGGTGATTGGCACGTGCAGTCATGCACACTAATTAGTCCAAAAACGATAGTCGGCAGACGTCTCTCAAGTGAGTGAGATAGTGTTCAGATAGATACTTTGAGATAGTGTTCTGTTAGATAGTTCAGCAGTTATCGTTATTATTATTCTTCTTTGACGAAATGTAACGGAAGAGTTCACGGTGGATAGAGCTTCTGTTACTTTGGGTCACGCGCCAACTCATGGGTTATCCGTGTATATTAAACCCTAACTAATGTAGTCTACAGCAACAACAGTATATCTGAAGTTAGAGAAGAACGCTCTACGTAACTGCATCTCCTGTGAAGCGTGAATATTCCCAAATCGGTACATCCCCAAATTCCAACAACCCCAAATTGCTACATCCCCAAATCGGTACGTCCCCAAATTGCTATATCTTCAAATTCCTACATCCCCAAATTGGTACATCCCCAGATCGGTGCATCCCCAAATTGTTACATCCCCAAATCGGTACGTCTCCAAATCCCTATATCCCCAAATTCCTACATCCCCAAATCGGTACGTCCCCAAATCCCTATATCCCCAAATTCCTACATCCCCAAATTGCTACATCCCCAAATCGGTACGTCCCCAAATCGCTATATCTCTATATTCCTACATCCCCAAATTGGTACATCCCCAGATTGGTACATCCCCAAATCGGTACGTCCCCAAGTCGCTATATCCCCAAATTGCTACATCCCCAAATCGGTACGTCCCCAAATCCCTATATCCCCAAATTCCTACATCCCCAAATTGCTACATTCCCAAATTGCTACATCCCCAAATCGGTACGTCTCCAAATCGCTATTTCCCCAAATTCCTACATCCCCAAATTCGTACATTCCTAGATCGGTACATCCCCAAATTGCTATATTCTCAAATCGGTACGTCCCCAAATTGCTATATTCCCAAATTCCTACATCCCCAAATCGGTACGTCCCCGAATCGCTATATTCCCAAATTGCTACATCCCCAGATCGGTACATCCCCAAATTGCTACATCTCCAAATCGGTACGTCCCCAAATCGCTATATCTCTAAATTCCTACATCCCCAAATTGGTACATCCCCAGATTGGTACATCCCCAAATCGGTACGTCCCCAAGTCGCTATATCCCCAAATTGGTACATCCCCAGATCGGCACATCCCCGTGTCATTATATCCCCAAATCGCTATATCCCCATATTCCTACATCTCCAATGTCAGACACTGATAGCAGAGTATCGTAGAATATCTATACTTTCCGTGTCTCGCAAGAAGTCTCGTAAAAAACTGTGACATTCCATGCCTCGAAACGCGACATTCCGGTAGAAGCGTTCATCTACTAATTAGGTCCATACGATTGTATGCATCTACCATTTAGGTGCAAAGAAGCGTGCTCGTAGACTCCCGTAATCCCTGCATTGTCTCGGGAGACTTCTTTCGAGGCTCGCACAGAACATCGGATTTTTTCACGTATCGCCGGTCTCGTGCTCATTTCCCACGAGCAGACAGAGCGAAAAGTCGCGAACGTATTCCGGTGTCGTGAATTTCCCGTTGGATAGAGAAGGCGTTACCGGTGTTCGCCTAAGGGAGCGGGATAGCAGAGAAAGATTTCTGCACCCCCGCGGGAAATTCGTGGGATAAGCTGGATAGGAACTCGTCCGCATGAAATATCCTTTCAATAAGCCCCGGTGATCCGTCGGTCGCTCGCAACGGCAGCCGACATTTTATTGCGCGTTCCCGTTTCGAGAGGACTTTCGCGCCAGAGAGGATGTAAGAAGCGGATCCCGGCAAAGAGACAACCACTCCTCTCTTTTTACCCTTGTTCCCCCCTTTTTCTTTTCATTTTCTCTCCTCTTCGAGAGCGGACTTTAACGCGTGAAATACTTCCTGCTAGAGAGCTAAACGTTTCGAGTACAGCTGCAGTTTTAACTCCTGCAGGAAGTGTCAGATGGTTGATCACTGTTTTGCTGGTTTCGTTGATTTTGCTTTTATTTCGGGTTTGTTACAAGATAGTTGATCACTGTTTTATTGTTCTTTTGTTATTCTATGTATATTTTATGATTATTCAATTTTATATTCACTTTTTAAATTTAATTTAGTTCAGTTTATTTTCATTGAATTTATTTGTTGTTTGATTCGTTCAAGTTTATTTGAGTTGAAGTTTGTTCAAGTTTATTTGGATTTATTTGTGAAAAGTGTAATTAGTGAAAAGTTCAACTCGTTCAGAATTTTAACTTGTATCACTCCTATAATTACCAACACGATGTCTTTAATTATTTAATTTCTTGAAATTATTACAGTTATTGAATTTATTGAAATTATGGAAATTATTGAAATCATTGAAATCATTGAAATTATGGAAATTATTGAAATTATTAATATTGTGAAAAGTATTAAACTTATTGGATTTAATCATTGCATTGAACTACTTTTCATTATTGAATTAATCTACTTTTCATTATCTAATTAAATTACTTTTCACAATCAAATTGAACCACCTTTAATTATCGAATTAAAGAAATTCCATTTTGAACATTCTATGGATAAAAATATACTCGAGTATCTCTCTAAACTCTAGATCTCCATGCTTCTCTACGTCTTTTTCCTCAGCACCGGCATTTTCCCTAGGGAAAGCCATCACGCCGGATATGGAACAAGTTGTGTCTCTACAGAACCACGAGCCGTTTGTCGACGATTCCGGTTTATACGCGAATGAACGCGATTGTGCTCGAGGCACGATATGAAATTATCGTTTTAATAAGCGGAATGTTCGATCGATGCTTAATCGTGAAGCTTTCTCCCGCGGGAGATTAGCGAACGTATCTCGTTTTCATGAAATCTCGTCACTTTGGTTTCGCCGTCTCGTTGATTGGATTATTTATCGATATCTCGTTAACTTTGTTCGACATGAGCAAAGCTCTCGACTAATGTATTATACTAATACATACTACACGTAATCTATTATAAATATTTCTCTATGGAGTCATGTTTCCAATCGTTTATTCCCAAACATCGAATTAAAGTTTATATAAATTACAAAATGTGCAAGGATATTCGTGAAGAAGTTATATTAAGATTACATAGTTCGAATCCAGTCATTTCATTCGTTAAAGAAATTTTTATTTGAACGCAACTTGCAATCGAAGAGAAATTATAAACAAAGAAGTTTCTGAGGAAAAATTGATCTTTATCGAAATGTTATTTAATTATATTTACTGACAAGTATATTATTTATCGACAAAGTATATGAATGCTTCTTGTAAATATTTTTACAAATAAATTTACAATTATTTGAAAGAATATTTATCTTCATACAAATGAGAATAAATTTTAAGAATAAATTGTAACAATAAATCATTTTAAAAATAATATTTGTGTCAATATTTCTTGATACTTATTTTCATGTAAACGCCATTTCCATGACCAGACAGCAGTATCGAACAAAATGGCGCTAACAGCCATGTTTATTTTCGACCTTCAATAGCAGTTAATATTACTTTTCAAAGAATTCTGTGGTGAGAGCGTAATTTTGTAGAGCGAGTGAGTGTATCTGTGAAATTGAACTTACTGTGACTCTTGAATACGAGCCTTGCTGTTGCGAATGTACAAGGCGCTGGCTACACTGCCGACGACTAATATTAAGGCGCAAGCACATGTCGCGGCGACGTAAAGTGTTCCAGCACCATTCACAAGCGGTCCTGGTTCCAGACGTACTGAATCGTTTCTTGGTGGTGCTTCTACTCCTGAAATTGAAAAAAGAACGGAACAATTTACTGTCCATTTCTTAAATTAATGTGAGAATCATTTTTCTATTCACGGAAATTGAAAATTGTAATACTATTATCTTATGAATGTGAATTCGTACTTTTACAATTGTGACTTCCATTTTATGATTGAATTTTATATTATAAAACTTTGTTGCAATTTTATCGAAAATGTTTGTCATATTTTGTTCATATAAAGAATAATTGTACATGTTAGTTGATACAGTATTTACATATTTATTTTCTGACTTTATTCGCTGTTTAAATAGTGAAAATAATATTAAAAGTTTAAAAGCAATTTGAAGCCAGTAGTTTCAGAGCTAAATTAAGAATTTAGAGAATAAATGTATTGTAGGAGTTCCAGTGTAATTCAATGTATATCTTTCACCGGAAATGACTACACAGGAAAATGATGGTTGTACACATTGACTAGGAAGCAGTTCAATCGACAAAATGGGTTGTCGATAGCGTAATGCGGCTCGAACACGCTTTGTGGCCGTAATACAATTATTTTACGGGTGTAGAGAAGACCGTTCATTAAATTGCACAGGAGAATCCATGTTGATGACCACATTTCTACGTTATTATGCTGTCAAAGTCACGCGCGGGCGCTGAAATATCGCCGACGTATTTGGAATATGAGTTTACCTTATACGACTTATGAATCTTTGAACGTTTGACGGCCTGTGATGTTGACTTTCTGTGAGAATACATGATTTTGACGGTGTTGAATGATTATATAGAGTGCTAGCGATGGCATCGAGTCACGTGCAAGCTCTCCAATATCTGTTCAGAAATTTGGGAATTTGAGTACTTGGAAATTTAGAAATTTGGGGATTTGGGAATTTGGGAATGTGGAAATTGGGGAAGGTGGGAATTGGGGAATGTGGAAATTGGGGGGTGTAGAAATTGGGGAAGGTGGGAATTGGGGAATGTAGGAATTGGGGGATATGGGAATTGGAAAATGTAGAATTTAGGGAAGATGGGAATTGGGGTATGTAGAAATTGGGGAAAGTGGGAATTGGGGTATGTAGAAATTGGGGAAAGTGGGAACTGGGGAATGTGGGAATTGGGGAATGTGGGAATTGGGGAATGTGGAAATGGGGTGGTGTAGAAATTGGGGAAGGTGGGAATTGGGGAATGTGGGAATTGGGGAAGGTGGGAATTGGGGAAGGTGGGAATTGGGGAATTTGGGAATTGGGGAATGTGGGAATTGGGGGATGTGGGAATTGGGGAATGTGGGAATTGGGAAATGTAGGAATTGGGGAAGGTGGGAATTGGGAGATGTGGGAATCGGAAAATGTAGGAATTGGGGAAAGTGGAAAGTGGGGAAGGTGGAAATTTGGAATTGTGGGAATTGAAGAATGTAGGAATTGGGGAATGTGGAAATTGGGGAAGGTGGAAATTGGGGAATGTGGGAATTGGGGTAAGAGGGAATCGGGGGATATAGAAATTGGAGAAGGTGGAAATTGGGGAAGGTAGAAATTGTGGAATGTAGTTATTGAAATATGAAGGAATTGGGGAATATAGAACTGGAGAAATTGAAAATTAAAGAATTGAAATCTTGTGAAATTAACAATTTCGAAATTTGACTACAAAAATTTCAAATACATAAATTCAGTAATTCAATGCCTTAAGACCCTAGAAAACTAAAGAACATCTAACTATATCACCATCACAGAAAGTCACAAAATCATATTCCACAAGCAATACACGACTTGCATTAACTGTACCTTACACGTTAAAAAAGATCGAGTTTCCTTTATACACAACCTCAAAAAGTAGCACATGTGTGAATGCGTGATAAACAGTTATCATACACAGCTTGAATATACAGTAGAAATTAAAATATGTAAACGTAGCGTATGAATTTTGGGTCGTGACCCGCTATATCTTGCAGAATAATGTAAATTCGTGGTCCTTCCCCTAACGAGACACAATCTTTTTGTCCGTCTGCACCGTTTCGTTTTGTTTTGGATAAGGTGGTAAGAAAAATGGGATTCGCGGCGTGGCTAGGATAAATAACACCGAGCAAATGAATGAGCTTTACACGATCGCACACACGATAGTGGAGGAATTTCTCCGAGTTGAGATGTGCACGGGAAAAAGTGGAGGAAAAACTGTACGGCGATGCTGCTGTAAAAGAGAACCGGTAAAATAACGGTTGAAGAAAATATGCTTTATCCACAAGTTACTGCTGTAATCGTGTGCTTTCCCGTTTAATTATTATTTCTTTACTGCTGCATTTGAGAGTGTACAATTTTACAATTTACTTTTGTAAAACAATTTTAATATTTTGAATATTTAATATTTTTAGTTCTTTTTGTATTATAATTTATTTATTGCTAGAATCAATATTTGAAATTTTTTATATAGCAATCTTTTGTTATATGACAACTTTAACCTTGTCAATTTACATTTCTCTTTTATTATTTTTTATTTATTATTTCATTCAGTATGTAACAACTTTCATGGGACAATTTTGATATTTCCAAATTGCTACTTTATTTTATTGTTATTTTCTTGTTGGCGGACTCAATATTTAACAATTTTTATATTTGCAAATTAATTTGCTTTTGCATTATTATTTATTACTAGACTCAATACTTAACAATTTGAATACAGTTATTTCTTTTATATGTCAATTTTAACATTTCCAAATAACTATCCTTACTTTATTATTATATATTTACTAATACATTCGATATTAAGCAATTTTAATGTAACTTCTTCTACACACTAATTTTGATCTTGTCACTTTTATACGCTTATAAATTCATATTTTTAATATAATATAAAAATTCACACATTTAACACAACAATTCTATTATACAATATAAAATAGACTTCCACAATTTTTTTCTTGTTTTCAAATTTTTTAGAGATGCAAAACAGTAAAACGCCGAACGCAGTTTGTATACGGAATACGAAAAAGTGTGTTTACTAGCGAAGGGTTAAATTTAGTGGTGTGTTTACGGACTTTCGAAAGTTGCATGTAGAAAACTGAAAACTCGCGAAAAAGTTGTTAAACAAATAAATTGCGCAGACTGACAGCGAATGTAGGTGCTGTAAAATGTTGTGTCCAACTTCTTGGGAGAATTTTTTCTTGTTTATTCAGGAAGAAGTGACACCTTAAAACCTTCTCTTTACGCGCTACAATGCTCACCGAGATGGACGACGCGAACTTTTTAAGTAACTTTAGTTTTCATTCCTTTCGTCGTGAAATTCTACTTGCAAGCTGCTTTCGAGTAATGCGTTCAATTTCACTGGACTTTATTTATCACTGTAAATAATTGCATCTTCCTTTATTGCAGTGTAATGAAATAAAACGGAAACTTTATTTAGGTTATCTGCCCTTTGAAAATTAAATCTCTCACTTTACTAATAAATTAGTCAAATTAATAAAATCAATAGAATTAATAAAATTAATAAAATTAGTGAAATTCATAAAAACAATAAAATTGATAAGATCAATAAACTTGATAAAGACAGTGTGATTAATAAAAATCAATAGAATCAACTTTTATAAAGTAACTATGGAATAAAATTAATTTTGATTTTTACGCTAACAAACAAACTAAATTGATTATAAATTTAATTTTCTAATATGTCAAGTATATACTTCTGACAGACATTTTTAGTACATATTCTCAAGAATTTTGCTCCTAATGAATTGTTACAGTGGACTCGCATTATATCGCCAATTTAACCCGAACTTTTTTACGCAGCCTTTCAGTCTTATAAAACAAGCATATTAATTCGCGTATCGACGACTCTTACTAAAACTCTCCTTAAAAGTAGCTATAACTTCAACGGCGATATATCGAGAGTGTACATAAAATCTCTCCCATAATTGAAAGTAAAAAGTTACGGTTTTACGTGAAAGATTCTATAAGGAGTTGAAATTTTGCTTTGGTTACTTTATCGCACAAAAGCGTCAGCTCGTTTAAAGGTTAAGTTCCCTTTTAATCTGTCGCTCTTCTAAGAGAACCGCAACTGGATTCAACTATCGAAGAATTAGTCACGGAAACCGACGGTTTAGCACGTTCAAAGAAACCGCGCCACTTGGTATCTAATAAAAAAAAGTTGAGGGAAGGTTAACGGGTGGTAGGACAAAGGAATCAATTTGCTTGCGTTGCTACAAAATGGCGGAGGATCGATCGAACACTAGTTTCGTCGATGTACCTGCAAGAAACTGTAGTCTCTGGCATCAAGTCGGGAATATGCGATAAAGGAAGCTTTTCTGATTTACGGTAAATTAACCAAAATTTATACATATTTTTATTTTTTATTTTTACAATTAACCTTTTACATCGCTGCCGTACAATTATGTATATTTATATAATTATTTGTACAATTTAATAGTTATTTTATTTTTTGGTATTAATAAATAATGTGTGACAGTTGAATAGTTTTTGAAATTATTAACATTGCGGATTCTTTATTTAATTTCAAAATATTGCGTTTTATAACCAATATTGTGTACTAAACTGGGAAGTAATACAATTCAAAAATCTTGATTTAGATGGTTTTAAGCCCTGAGTTTTAAATTCAGAAGAGGATCTACATTTGAAAATTTCAGAACGGAAGTTCTCTTTAAAGGAGAAGCGTATCCCATTGCATTCAATCTTGTCAGACGATCCTATTCGATCCCATCAAACAAACCTTAACTAAGATTTAGTGAGATCTGGAATTAAGTTCCAGAGGAATTAATGGAATGACCCGTCCTGGGTCACAGTGGACTTTGCTCTCTATTGAAACAAATTCTGTTGACACGGTCAATACACACGAATTAGGTTAAGTGGTTGGTACTTGTAACTACTGTTACATCAATTTTTATTGTAACTGAAGTAAATATCATTACTTAATTTTTATTATAAGTATCTTAAATATTTTTACTTATTTTTTGTAAAATAATTATTATAACTGTTGTTGTTTAGTTTTTGTGGTAATAATTGTTGCTTAATTTTTATTCTAATTATTGTTCCTTAGTTTTTGTTGTAATTATTGTTGCTTAATTTTTATTATAATTATTGTTGCTTAGTTTTTGTTGTAATTATAGTTGTCTAATTTTTATTATAATTATTGTTGCTTAATTTTTATTATAATTATTGTTGCTCAGTTTCAGTTGTAATTATTATGTTTGTACACGTATAATATTGAAAATTCGAATAATATTTTAAAATTATAGTAACATATATCTTGCAATTTGATATTTTATTTCACACCTCGATTAATTCAATAAAACAATAATTGCGGTTAAGAAAAATCTGTTGAAATGCAATAAATTTTCAATAACGTTACGATAAATCAAATTTTTTGTACATTTGATTTAAATCTGTCGCGATGAATTTATGAAGGAAATGTTGATTTATCAACGAGAGAATATGATTCACCATTTATAAAAAGATTAATCTGCGTTTCTATCATCGGTTATTGCTTCGTGTATGTTGCTTTTCGATATGGAATCCCATATTGCTGTAACGCGATGAAATGTTAAATAAATGTTTGCGGAAGATTATATTACCATTGTTTCACTCGACAGAATTTGATATTATCCGAAATATTACTCATAAATATTTAAAATCAAATTACAATCAAACATAATTTGGAAGTGCAGAAATTCGAAAATGTGCATAATCACAAATACAGGAATAGTAACGTTATATGAAACATTCATAAATATTTAAAATGAAATTATAGTCAAACACAAAATTTGTAATGTTAATGATTCGCGAATGTGAAAATCATAAATACAAGAATACCATCGTTACATGAAATATTCATAAATATTTAAAATCAAATTATAGTCAGACACAAAATTTTGAATATTAATAATACAAAAATTTAAAAAGTACAAAAATTTGAAAATGTGAAAATCATAAATACAAGAATACCATCGTTACACGAAACATTCATACATATTTAAAATCAAATTATAGTCAAACACAAAATTTTGAATATTAATAATACAAAAATTTAAAGAGTACAAAAATTCGAAAATGTGAAAAATCATAATTACAAGAGTACCATCGTCACACGAAACATTCATAAATATTTAAAATCAAATTACAGTCAAACACAAAATTTTTAATATTAATAATACAAAAATTTAAAAAGTACAAAAATTCGAAAATGTGAAAAATCATAATTACAAGAGTACCATCGTCACATGAAACATTCATAAATATTTAAAATCAAATTACAGTCAAACACAAAATTTTTAATATTAATAATACGATTTAAAAAATTTGAAAATGTGAAAAATTACAAATACAGCAATTGCAAAGCTTGAAAATCTCAAAGAGCTACTGAAATATCTCAAACCAAGCGAATTTCACGATTGATAAAATTTGCAAAATTCAATATTCCCTACACTTAGGTCTTCCAGCCGAATTAAAAATCACCGTAGTAACAAAGTTTACAACATAAATGAAACACCTTGTAGAATCCTATCGAGGTTTCGAGCGTCCCAGAGGGCAGGAGATTCGATTATTTTTGAGTGGTCTCCAGACGATTTCGGATTTCTGCAAGATCTCTTAAGAAGCAGGTCTTCGGCAACGAGGTACACGAGGAGACAGCACCGGTTCACGAAGAAAAGCAAATCCTGGCAGAGTGGTAGTGAAAGAGGAAGAGGAAGGAAACTCCCTGTCGGTGATTCTCGTCTCATAGCCGCTTACTTATTTTCCTCCCTCTTTACCGCACAGCCAACCCTCTTTTTTTCTTGTTCGCCACTTCACTTTTCTACGCGGTCGATCCTCTTGATCTCGGCTCGGTGAGATCCTTCTTCTCTTCTCTTTCATTAAATACACCAACTCCTGACGAGATTCAATTTTATTCGGCGGATTGCTTTTCATTGTAGTGTCTCCTGTACCGGTAACCGGATTCGGATCAGCGTCTGTTAATTCTCCCTGTTTCTTGCTCATTCTCTTCTTCTTTCTCTTATTTTATTCCTCTTTCTACTGTTTACCCCTCATTCCAGTATATTGCAGCAGTATTACAATAGTCACATTTTATTTTATTTATGTGCAATGTTCTACGAAGAGATATATTTCTGTTAATTCTCCCTCTTGCTCATTCTCTTGTTCCCTATTTTATTTGCCTTACTATTGTTTACCCTGGGAGTATGCTGTAGTAGCACTGTTGGAACATTTTATTTATGAGGTCTGTGGGTAGGCACAGTATTCTACACTTTTATAATCATTTATTTATGAAGTACATTCGTTTATACAGGAAGAATATGCTTTACATTATTTTATAACTATTTATAACTATTTAAGACGTACATTAAAGTTTAAGTTAAAAAGATAAAGAGAAGATGTTTTACATTATTTTATTAAAATTATTGAGAGTAAATAAGACAGAAAATTTAAATTGAAAATATGGTGGAGAAAAGATATACGATGTAACACAATGGAAAATAAAAATGAAATACATATAGCTGCTTGATATGGATGAAGTGTGATAATGTTCTTTCCTCTTTAAATATTATAATAGTGTAGGTGCACACAACCTATTTTCCCTCGTCCTTCACGGTTAATTTTAACGCTTCATAATAAGGCAGCTATTTTCTTCGACACTGCTATTACTGTATATAATTAAACAGAGCTGGTAGAAATAATTAATGTATCATGAATTTTGCGAAAGCGGCGATGAGCAGATAAAACGTGCAACGTGTACAGTTAGAAATTTAGAAATACAGAAAGCTAATAATTCACAAATTCGAAAACTAGAATCCTTATATATCAAATTGACAAGTGCAGAAATTTCCAAATCTAAAAATTAACCCGAGAAACAGTTCCATTGTACAATTAAGTTACTTAAAAAAATATTTCTCATAGTTATCAGAATATAATTTCAAAAATGTAGTCTATGTTGCACATACTTCAACCCCTATCAACCATGTAACCAAACGAGATTACCATCCCCGTCGACAAAATCGAGCTTTAACCACCCGATTCTCACGAGGGCTTAAATATCACAGAGGGTAGAACTCGCATACACGAAATTCTCTTTCAGAAATTATGCATCGACGTTGTTGTCAATTTCGCGTTACACAAAGGGGCATAAATCGCACTTATATCACACACGAGCCGTACGAAAGAGTCTCGAAACGAATTCGACCGGTTTCTCTTCGCTTTAATCGCGAATACGTCGAAAATTGCGTCGCCTGTAACGAAGGCATTCAACGGTGAACGTACTAATTAAATTCGCGATTACGTAAACCAAGTAATTATCGACAGACCGGCACGGTGTTAAAATACTTGTATGCGAATACGTTGACACGGTTTACACGTTCCACGCGTGACGTATACACGCACGAGCGGATTTTTATCCGTTCGGCGTTGACGCGTTTTCGAGAATGCAGGAAACCGTGGCACGACTCTAATAGTATTCTATAAATTACCATTTTACAGCTTTAATTGCTTTCGGTACGGTCTAAACGCCGTGATAGTATCAGAAGTCATTTGTGATACATTGAATCGTGGAATATTTTATACTGGACATAATTTATTGAGTTTGGAAGGAAATTCTTGTTTTATATGGAAAATGGTGCTTACGTAGATAGCATAGGAGTGTTTAATACTAATTAGGAAATAAAATATGAGTGATAGATATGATATATAGTAATGTAGAAGTGATGTGGAGTATGATGTAAATAATATGAAATATGAAATATAAGATTTGAGATGTAAGCTGCTCTGAGGTATTTCGCTAGGTCTTGGACAATTAGTGACGTGGGGCATTTAGGGGTATGGGACATTCAAGGGTCTGGAGCATTTCACTGGACAACTAGTGGTGTGGGTCATTTAGGCGTATAGGACATTCAAGAGTATGGAACATTCAGGGATCTGGGGCACTTCACTGAGTCATGGACTAGTGGGGTGGGTCATTTAGGGATGTGAGGCATTCAAGGGTAGGAGCACTTCACTGGGTCTCGGACAATTAGTGGTGTGGGTTATTTAGGGATATGGGGCATTCAGGAATATGGAGAATGCAGGAATGTGGGACATTCAGAGGTGTGGGGCACATCGCTAGGTCTCGGAGTATTAGTGGTGTGGTGCATTCAGGGATGTGGGGCATTCAAGGGTAGGGACACTTCACTGGGTCTCAAACAATTAGTAGTGTGGGTAATTCAGGGATGTGAAGCATTCAGAAGTATGGAGATATTTAGGGATGTGGGACATTCAGAGATCTAGGGTGCATCGCTCGGGTTCGGAGTATTAGGAATGTAGGACATTGAGAGATATGGGACATTCAGGAATATGGAGACATTTAGAGGTGTAAGCAGTTTTAAGGTGTTGGGGCACTTCGCTGGGTCTCGGTTAATTAATAGTGTAGAGCATTTAAGAATGGGGGGCATTCAGAGGTCTAGACCACTTCACTATGTCTCAGAGTATAAGTGTTGTGGTGCATTTAGAAATATGGTGCATTCAGGGATATGGGACACATCGCTGGGTCTCGGAGTAGTAGTAGTGTGCTGCATTAGGATGTGGAGCATTTAGGGATGTGGGACATTGAGAGATATAGGGGTATTTAGAGGTGTGAGCAGATCTCAGAGTATAAGTGATGTGGTGCATTTAGAAATATGGTGCATTCAGGGATATGGGACACATCGCTGGGTCTCGGAGTAGTAGTAGTGTGGTGCATTAGGATGTGGGGCATTTAGGGATGTGGGACATTGAGAGATATAGGGGTCTTTAAAGGTGTGAGCAGCTTTAAGGGGTTGGAGCACTACACTGAGTGTTCCGGTTAATTCATAGTGTAGATCATTTATGAATGGGGGGGCATTCAGGGGGTCTGGACCACTTCACTATGTCTCAGAGTATTAGTGGTGTGGTGCATTTAGGGATGTGGTGCATTCAGGAATATGGGACATTCAGAGTATGGGGGCTTTTAGAGGTGTGAGCAGCATTAAGGGGTTGGGGCACTACACTCTCCGTTAATGAACAGTGTAGAGTATTTAGGGATGTGGGGCACATTCAAGGGTGTGGACGCATTCAGGGATGTGGGGCATTCAAGGGTCTGGGCACTTTGTTGGACTTGGGACAGTCATTAGTGTGGGTTATTCAGGGCTCAGGGCATTTTGCAGGGTCTGGGGCAATCGGGGGACTTGGGTGGAAGCTTCCATTGGGTTGTCACCATGGGGATATTACAGAGCGGGGAATGTAGTAGTGTTATCATCGGTGTTCAGTAGTAGAACGCTCCTTCTTACGTGAATATCACTGAAGGTTTTGAAAATGGGACTTTAGGGGTGCGGGTACAGGACCATCTTGCTACCCCTAACATAAAAAATGAGAGCCTCCGCTTATGCGTATAGGTTACAACCATATACGCCAAGCGGAATGGTGGCTGTTGTTTCTGTGTCGCGATCCTGTATTAATAGTCGCGGGAGCTCATTGCAATTGCGAGAAGAACAATTCGCGGATGGCCACCTAGCGACCGCGGTGCCAAGATTGCAACCTGTGGATACAGTGAAGACGATATGAGCGGAAAAATGATCCCCACCACTGGGGGGAAGACCCCTCGAGACACCGTGGAGCTCGCCGAGAAATGTAACATGATCCGCGGTCCAGTGTATCCGTGAGACAACACCAATGCGAATATTAAACTTTCTTATTTTTGATTTTTACGTTGTCAAACTTTTTCTGATAGATTCCTGATATTTTTCTGAGTAAAATGAGACCAAACACGACGTAATTCGAGATGTGTTTACTTGTAGTAATTTATTGGAGTACTGTCCTTTATGAACCACTTGAAATTCATAATCTAAAAATATAAATAAATCATACAGAAAAGAATATAGTAAGATAAATTAAGAGTTAGGGCAAAGATGTATAATAAACATTAAAAAATAAAAATATAAATAACAAAAGTAGTATAAAGTTAGTACATGACTGACAGACAGAAATATTTGACAGTCAAAATAGGAAATAATGAAATTATGGTTATCGATAGTAACTTACCCTTCAAACAAATCTTGTTTCTCTTGAAGACGAGAATAGTGTCGTTGTATTTAGTGGCGGGAGGGGCAGTGACGTTTAACCTCAAAGTCAAAGGAATTTCAGCGCTGACAAGTCCTGAACAGGGTAGCCTGATCCTGAAGACTTGCAAGGTGACTGGTACTTCCCCTCTGGCTGATACATTCACCCTGGGAGGAAGCAACGCCATCACTCCGGAAACACCACCAGGTACACCTACGATATCGTAATCCAACTCCATCGAGTATGGTAACTGTAAACAACCATGAAAAAAATATTTATCAATATTATATTCGCGAATACCAAAGATGGTCATCAAGATTTCAAGATGTTCATTTTATTATCATTTTTCTGTCACATTGTTATAGTGATTTCACTGTGATATCATTACAATAATTATTTCATAGTGATTATTTCACAACGATATTATTATAGTGATCATTGTACTATGATATAACGATCATTGTACGATATCATTATAAAGATCATTTCATATGATATTATGCTTTCACATCTTTTTTAATTCAGTTTAAAACAACTTGATATGGGGTGAAGGTTAATTTTGTATAACTATAAATTGAAATTTTATCACGTTACTAAAAGTTGAAATAGTAGTGTATAATTATAAGTTGAAACACTATTGCATCATTAAAAATTGAACTGTATAAGGAAAATTCTATTGTATAAAAACTGTGTAACTAAAATTATACAATTAAAACTTGAAACGCTACTGTGTAACTAAAACTTCAGACAGCACTGTATAACTAAAAACTGAAATATAGGTAAAACTGTATAGGTCAAACTTGAAACTACGATGCAACCAAAACTTCAAACCCCACTGTACATCTAAAACTTGAAACTTCCGCATAATTAACCCTCAAAACCCCTATACAACTAAGAACTCGAAGTTCTGCACCCAAAAACTGAAATTACTGTATAACTACTGCAAACTTCAAACCCCACTGTATACCTAAAACCTGAAACTCCTACATAACTAACCCTCAAACCCCCTATACAACCAAGAACTCGAAGTTCTGCACTCAAAAACTGAAATTACTATACAGCTACCGTAAAGTCCAAACCCCACTGTATACCTAGAACTCGAAACTCCTTAATACCTAAAACTTGAAACTCCTTATACCTAAAACTTGAAACTCCTACATAACTAACGCTCAAACCCCCTATACAACCAAGAACTCGAAGTTCTACTCCCAAAAACTGAAATTACTGTAAACTACATAAACTCCAAACCCCACTGTATACCTAAAACTTGAAACTCCTACATAACTAACCCCCAAAACCCCTATACAACTAAGAACTCGAAGTTCTGCACCCAAAAACTGAAATTACTATACAGCTACTGTAAACTCCAAACCCCACTGTATACCTAAAACTTGAAACTCCTTAATACCTAAAACCTGAAACTCATACCTAAAACTTGAAACTCCTACATAACTAACCCCCAAAACCCCTATACAACTACGAACTCGAAGTTCTACTCCCAAAAACTGAAATTTCTGTAAACTACATAAACT
Organism: Megachile willughbiella; assembly: GCA_945859595.2. NCBI lineage: Eukaryota > Metazoa > Arthropoda > Insecta > Hymenoptera > Megachilidae > Megachile > Megachile willughbiella. The sequence goes on along the minus strand of OX243795.1, from coordinate 17,242,792 downwards.
CCTAACCCCACTGTATACCTAAAACTTGAAACTCCTTATACCTAATACATGCAACTCCTACATAACTAACCCCCAAAACCCTTATACAACTACGAACTCGAAGTTCTACTCCCAAAAACTGAAATTTCTGTAAACTACATAAACTCCAAACCCCACTGTATACCTAAAATTTGAAACTCCTTATACCTAATACATGAAACACCTTCTACCTAAAATTTGAAACTCCTACACAACTAACCCTTATAACCCCTATACAACCAAGAACTCGAAGTTCTGCAAAACTGAAATTACGACACGACTACCGTATAAAGTCGTAACTGCTGTACATAACCAAAATAAAAACTTCAACATCGATGGTATGACCCCATATCATTTACTCATCAGCCCCCTAAGATAGAAACAGCTGTCGAGGCAGGTGTAGCCGAAGGTGGCGGAGTTTACATAGAGAAGTTCAGGCTGTTCTCCGGTCCGTGTAACTGTTTGGTAGAAGGGTACGAGTGGCGGCAACGAGTAGTGTGTTTAGGCACGCCACAAGTTTTACGAGGTGGCATAAATAATGTGGTTAGTGGTTCGTGATGCAATGTCAACCGAGGCGATTTCAAGCGAGGCTCGAAACCCTCTCGCGTAATCGTTGCTTTGCGGGGGTTCGAAATGGCGTGACACCTGACTATCGCACCCCCACGAGATCTTCACGATTTCTTGTTTTTGTTACTTTCTTTCGTTTTATTACTCGCTTACGCGAATTCATACTCCGCGGACGTCAGTCACTGCAAAACGAAACGATGATTTATTTCTTTGCTGTTTTCCGCGATTACGTCTCACTTCAGATAGATGGTCTTTTATATAGAATATGTTTTTTTCATTTTAGGATATACATACAAGGAATGATAGATTTCTAATAATTTATTGTAGATTTACAGCATTAAATATTGTGCTATTGTATCGAATTCCTTCCTCGCACGGTTTCAATTTTGCGAGGACTTCATCCCTTAGATAATAAGAGAAAAATTGTGTTCTGCTTGAAAAATTTATTTTAAATATAAATATTGTGAGTTTATAACAGAGTATGAAAGTGCACGAAATTATAGTAAGAGAAAATATATATTTTTTTTAAGTAAACTAAGCATTTCATTTATGAATTAATAACATTATAACATAATAACAAAATACGAGAATTTTGTAGGAAATTATTTTACATGTTTACACAGAATTAAACAAAATTGCAGACCAATATTTTTCTTCCTGTAACAAATCACCATCTTTTTGTTAACTTGTCAACAATTTCTGGTTATTTTGCGAGTATAGTTGCGGTTGTAGCAATATAGGATATCAAAAATGTATTCGATTATTATACATGTCTCCTAAATTGTTCGAATGCACAAAGCGGGGTAGGCCGATTTTCATTGGGGTATTTACGTGTGTGCCGTGGGCCGTGCATGATGAAAAGCGTGCAACCATGCAAAAAGTGCAATGATAAACGTGGCATGAAGCGTGGAGAAAAAGATTATCGATGATTGCTGTTTCGGTGATTAATCGGCGTGTCTGGTTTAAATATTTTCAGTCAGACGTGTATGTACAGCTGCCCGCGAAAGTATTCGGACGTTTGCATTCCAAATTATTAATAAATGAATTCACGTTTGTGAAATAACACTGCAATAATGTTTGTATACGATACTGTCGTTAAAACAAAATACTGTACATTGGAGTACATATGTTAAAGTGTAAGAAGGTTTTACAAGTTACAGAAAATTGATCATAAATATATAAATAAACATAAATAAATATAAATATATAATTAAGTTAATAACATTATTAAGTAGACAATATGAAGGTAACGAAAAAATAATGTAGATAATAAATAAATAAATAAATGCATATATGTGAACCTAACCTGATGCACATATCATCAAATGAGGTATTGCTAAATTAATTTATGTTAATCATTTTTTAGATAAATTATCGTAAGATAAATTACTCATATAATACTTTAATTAAAATATTATTTCTGAAACTTGAATTATATTTAACTTATTGACATACTATTGCCACATAACCTATATGTGATCTTTGTGTTTATCAGTTATTATTATATGTATTATATGTATAAACTAATACATATTAATATGTGTTATCTAATTACTTATTTAAATAGAGTTACTTGTATATTAATTGTTTGAAAATGTAGACAATAGAAATAATGAAGAAAATAACAGTGTAAAATATGTAAAACAAAAATATGTAAAAATAACAAACAAAGTATGTTAAAATATTATCTAATAATAGTCTGAACAACTTTGGTATTACAAATATTATTTTAACAATAACAGTACAGTGTACAAATATTTTTGTGAGCAACTGTACGTAAATACAATGCATATACATATTTGCTTTGCGGATGACCGCATACTGTAATTGAATAAAACATATTGGACAGAGAAATATGAATCCTAATTTTTTTACCGAAATGTATTAACATAGTAAAATATGTTGCCGACGTGATTGGAATACATTTGACAAAGTACCGTGAAATATTTCTTTCGAAGTTTCGAGGTACAAAGATCATATATCACTATTTCTGTTTATGACAAAATTGAATATTAATTATGAGAAAATGTAAACGAGTATTAATCACAAATTTAGTAATTAAATTAAAAATTGAATATTGAGAAAAGCAACTAATTTGGTAACTCGAAAATTTTTAGATTTTAAATAATATTGAAAAATCTTGAGAAACTTGAAAATTAAGATTGTAATTTGAAAGTTTGCAAAAGCAACTTCAAACTTCGCTAATTTAAGATGACGAAAGTTGCTTATTATATAAATAATAAAACTTGAGAGCTACCTTACTAACTTCACAACTTCCTAACCTAATTCGAAAACTTGAAAATTAAGAAAATTGATACGACAGAGTCAGTTCAGAATCTTTCACTAAATACCAAAAGCAGTCCAAAAACTCTCTACCTGAATCTAAAAATGCAAAAAGTTGATCTAACATCCAATTGTCCAACCCATTGAACCTCCTCAACAGCCTCAACCGGTACTTCTGTATCTGAATAGGAAAAACTTGTTGTCAAAAGACGTTTCCAACAAACGAGGCTGTTCAGCAAAGTCCCTGACACAGCAACGCTGAAAAGCGTACACACAAGTTAATTGCCGATAACCTCCATAAAGCCGAACGTGTTAAATTCGCAGCAATTGCATCTCGTTTTTCTCCTCTCGGCGGTTTTTTCATCTTTGACAAAGGCCTGCACGCGCGTAACCCCGATTCGGTTGTATGCAATCAATTGTCAGATTCACTGGGAGTAAAGGTACACAAGAAAGAAAGTGGAACACTATTCGTCACGTAGCAATCGATTTAAAAGGGGGTGGGGGACGCACGGGGAAGGGGGAGGGAATGCAACGGAAAGACCTTGCCGAGAATCGTTCTGCCGTTTCTTTATTTGCCGATGCAATAACGAAATGCCATTGTTCTTTGACCGTTTCGATGGAAAAGTTATGCGTTTACGCTTAAAGTCGATATTTTTCCCTCTTCCCGAACGGCTCATTGTGCGGCATAAATTAAACGAGATTGCGAAGAAACACGCTTCTTGCGTTCAGGGAATTTCTCCGATACCGATCTGACTTTGGAACAAAGTTCCAGCTTAGCCCTTCAAAGTACGATCCGTTTCAAAGCTGGAATTTCGAGATTCAATTGATTCTTTCGATTGCTTTAACCAATCTCGGTTGCGCGAGGATGAAACGGAATGTAATTGAACGGAATACAAGAGTGGTACTAGACATTCTTAAGGTGATCTAGCGGATGTGAACAATCGAGGGCAAGAATGAGGCGAAGAGAGTGCCTTATATCCATATTCCGAATACTTCTTTCAATTTAACGAGGAAGATGCGAGTCAGTGAAACTATGATGTATTTGTTCAAATATTTGTAATTAATTACTGCTGATTGACAATGGGACGAGTAATTTTTTTGAATGACACTAGGTATTTTTTATAACCGTTTTGTGCTAAATTGAATCACTTTTTAATCAGAATTAACTACTTTTATTTTTAATACCGTTTGTACATTTGTTTAATGCTATACTTTCATTCATTCAGTTGATACTATGTTACATTTTACATATTAAATTATTACAAATGTTATAGCATATACAGGTACACTATATGAAACAGTACTTCAAAAGCAACAAAAGTGTAATGATTTTAGTTTAATTATTAAAAGTTTAATTTTGACCATAGTTACATATGTACTATAAATGTCCATGCAGATTAGCATAATCATTTTTAATCTTATACAATTCATTGTATTACTGAGGAAATAATGTACATGACAATATGACAATATAATCTACTGTATAACAGTTAATTCATATTAGAAAATTTATTTCACATTTTCAGTGTGTTTCACTGAATGTTTCTAAATGTTTAAAGTTGTGCATTTAAAATAAGTTGTTTTTGAAAATATTAGCATAATTGTGAGGTTTACCGAATAACGTGGCTATGATAATTTCCTAAGAATGTAATTATAACCATTTCCTAATGCACCTTGGCCGCGATTATTACGATTACCGCAATTTTTTGTGCACCGTATCGAACCAGGTTCCACGACCGTGGATCACTAACCTCGATATAAAACGATCGTGCACGATCGTTGGTCACGCAACTGACCATGATTGAAATTCTTCAATGGGAGCTATCGAAATGATTCATAATATCGTTTACATTAGATTTCATAACAAAATCTTGTACTATAAGGTAACCCCATATTATTACATGGAACAATGCATTGTCACATGCATTTTGGTAGCCATTTTTGTAGCTGTTTGAAAATTATCATTCCTGCAGAGTTCGATATAAAATAACGATCACTATTACTAAAATATAAAATCACCTATTACTGGGATATTTTAAAGTTTTGGTTAATACATGGTTTTAATTTCTGATGGAATTAAATAATGGACATCACTAATGGGTACATTCACCTTACTTTGCCGGAGAAGAACAATACACAAATAAAAGAAAAATTCGTACATTTTATGTCTCAAAGTACTTGCATAAATATTGAACTTCTGCCAAACATCCCGCATTAAATAATTTCTCTCAAATATCCTACATTGAAAGATTTCTTTCAACCATCCCATTGACCAATTTTTTTGTAAATAAACTTGACTTCAAGTCTGATCTTTAAACCTACCCTCGAGTCTGAAATAAACTTCCATGAATCTGATCTTCAAAATAAACTTATCTTCCAATTTAGCCTGAGATGCCCAATTATCAGAAAAGTGCAGTCAAACTTTTAAAAAAGCAGAAATCAAGAGATGTACATGTTTTTCATGGTACGAACAAGGTTTACGGAGAGCAGGAAACAGGGTGTTAAAAGTAGAGGGAAGGAAAAGGAGGGACGTAGACGGTCGGCTAAGGTAGAAGGTCGGGATCAGGGTCTCATTTATCAAGCGTCCAGGATTCCAGACGTCTGTCCCGTGTCCCACAGGATGAATTTATCGGTTTTATAATTAAGCGTGGCTCGCAATACCCGGCGAGTAACTCTCGCTCATAATTTACATCTCTCTCGTTTCACCTTGTTAAACCGTCTCGCGAAACCAGTGATCCATATTACCCGGGCTGCGTTTCCTTGTTCCCGAATTCTTCTCTGTGCTTTTGCCGGTTTCCCCGGTTGCGTTCGGTGCCGGGATGTTGTGGAAAATTTTCAATAATTCACACCGGGGAACCGGAACCGACGAACAACTTTACGGGAGAAGACGAAGCGTAGTTTCCGCTCTTGCGCGAGAAGAATTTCAGTTGGTAGCACGAACCGGTAAGTTCGTTAATTATAATCGAGAGCGAAAGAAAGTTTCCGGAAGAGAAATACTGTGATTGTGAACCGAACTTCGTGCAAGGGTATCGATCATAATTATTGAACCGTTAACGTTTATGTGGTGAAAATGATCGTTGAGAGCAAATCTAGCTGAAGGAGAGAAAATATGGCGATGGGGGGAGAAATTTCTCGGTCATTGATGTTTAGGAACTTTTTTAGAGATTCTGAGAATATCGGAATTTGAGGAACTTGGGATTTAAGGATTTAGGGAATTAACGTTCTAAAATTTTGGAGAGTTAGGGATTTGGCGCTGTAGGATTTTGGAGACGTAGGAATTTAGGGATTTAGGAAGCGCTCTAGGAATTTGAGGACTTGAGGATTTGAGAATCTAGGAATTTGGGGATTTGCGAGTGTCGGGGATCTAGAAATTTAGGGATTTGAGGTGTTGGTAATTTAGGAATTTGAGGATTTGCAGAATTGGGGAATAGGGATTTAGGGACTTGAGGATTTGAAAATATGTGGAGTTGGCGATCTAGGGATTTAGGAACTTGGGAATTGAGAAATTTGGGAATTTAAGGATTTGGTGTTTTAGAATTTTGGAGGAGTAGAAATTTGACATTTTAAGATTTTGGAGAGGTAGAGATTTGGCACTGTAAGATTTTGGAGACGTAGGAATTTAGGGATTTAGGAAACTAACACTCTAGGATTGTGGGGAATGAGGAATTTGTCATTGTAGGAATTTAGGAATTCAAAGATTTGGTGTTTTAGGAATTTGGAGATTTAGGGATCTAATGTTCTAAGAATTTAGCAACTTAGGATTTGGCGATTTAGGAATTTGGGAAACTAGAAAAATAACATATGAATTTAGAGATATAGTGGACTTGGGATTTGGAAATCTAGGGATATAGGTATCTAGATATTTGGGAGTCTAGTTTGGGAACGTATGTATTTAGGGACCTCGGAATTTAGGGCTCTATAAACATTAGTATCTAGGGATTTCGTCATCTGCGAATATGGGAATCAAAAAATGTAGGAACAGTGAAATTTGAAAACATTGATACTTACAATTACTTAGGGTCCCCAGGATTTGAGAATCTATAAATTTCAAAATCTAGGATTTCTGAGATGAATAAATTTGAGAAATGTATAAATATAGAAATTTAAAAATTTGATAATTGATATAAAAAATTGTGAATAAAAATATACCGACAAAGTATCGAGAAATGTTATCGTGCGGATAATTAAACGTTTTCGAACGGAAAAAAGTAACAAGTGTTCTGTTATTTGCATTAAAGATAATGTATTTTCTGAGTTATGTAAAGTTACGTAACGTTTACGTAAAGTAAAGATATTCTCTTGTGGATGGTTGCGCAAGGAATTACGTGATGCAGTAATTGCATATTTTACGTGATAATTGCACGAATATTTCAATAGGTTAATCCGTGCAAACACGAACGATGAGATTTTATTCAGAGAAAATAATCTTTGATCTACGATACGAGCTGTATCATTAAACGATTTCAATCGGTGTATTGTTAAGTGTCTTTGTACAAGTCGAAAGAGTTTATTATTAGGCTCTGTTAGAACAGAGAATTTATTATTATGAGCATTGCAAAATAATGATAGAAATATATACACGTTTGAAATGTAAAATTTAATAATATTAAAAGTAACAATTTTTTTATAGTTTTACCAGACGTGTTAAATTTGTGAAAATATATCTATTTATTAAAAAAATATTTATACAGTTGTAGTACCTTTATACATTATTTACTGCATATTACTGTATATTGTACAAAATAAATAATTTCAAAAACTTGTTTAACTTTCCTAGAATTGTTATAAAAATGTAGCTCGTACTCCTTTAATGAAATGGCAGCCATCGCGTCCATATCAGAAAATGAAACTTGAAACGCCATTGGCGAACGCTCGGGGACAATTCATCGACCTTTGACCATCGAAGAAATTAATTTTCTCTTTGCGGTTCGGATTTCCATTGCCGCAACCAGCTTCGTCGTTCTAGTATCTTTTTTTTTTCTTGCGGAAACGAACGCGAGGCAAACGGTACCCACAATACCGTGCAACGGATCGGAAAGATATATACGAAGGTACGGAAACAATAAAAAAATTAAACGGAAAAATCGCAACGAGACATAAATAAAAGACAGTATTCCTCTCGATGCACAAATCCTCGGCGTTTTGCGAGAGCAGAGATAAAGTTAATCCGCATTGAGTTCCTATTTCTAGGTACGTTTTAAATCAATAAATTCTTGACAATAAATTTAGTCACTTAATTTACTGGTATATAGAATTGTTTAACGCAGAGAGGTGATTTTTGAAAAGATTTTTATTTTGTACATTTGATACGGGGTTGATGTGCACGGTGTCGATATGGGGGGTTGATTTCTCTGTAACTCGATGGAATTATCGACGATCCCCTACAACGGTCGTGAAACTTCATATTGAGTGTCAAGCAAACGCGGAAACAGCAGATCCAATTCGCGATAGCAATAAAGTGTCAAGCTTGCAGACTCTGTTTCGAATCTGAGCGTCCGTAAGCTTGAAACTTTCACCCTCTGGCATTGTCCTGCCAGGATTCTCAGTGTCCCTCGGAAACTTGTCAGGACGATTGTATACGTTGTCTGATAAGACGTTCACCCGTCTGGAAGACGATAATATGTATGGAAGGAAACTGTGTTGAAAAGATAAACGAATGACGGCAAAAATATATTCTTTCCTTTAACTAGTCACGCGAAGTGTTACGATCACGGGAACTTCAATTATTTTATCTGTACTTTAATTTCAACCTACTATTCTCTATTTATTTTTATTAAGACACTGTCGTAGAAAATAAATACGTATATACGCATACTTCAAGTATACCTATACTCGTATGCAACATTGTTTGACAAATAAAAAGTAATCGTTTTAACAAAATTCTTTCATAAAACAGCACGTGTATGTACTTTAAAATAAATTGTTTAGTTGATAAAACTTGTTTGGTTAAATAAAAAGAAAATGTTTCAATAGGAAACCAATTCGAAGAGGGCCTACATCATTTTTCTGTGCTGTCTCGTGCGCATCCTTATCTGCGCAAGCATGGCCGCTGTATGATCTGCGCATGCGCTCTAAACTGCAGACCCACATTTATATTATTTGTTGCTTCTAGCATGAAAATATATTGTAACTACAAATGTATTGGAACAAAATAAACGACAATTATGTTAAATTGTAAAATAATTTTAATAATATTATTCTATAGAACAAGACAAACGAAATAAACATCTACTACATCTAAATGAACAACTTGTCATATCGACACTTGATATAAACATTGTAACTGTAATAATTATACTTTTTTGTCAATAATCCTAAAAATTGTTTATATTTCGCCTTTGAGTGAACAAAACTTGTAGTTTACCGTGGCTATCGTGTTCGATTTTATTTCGCAGTAAACAGCAATTCGTATTAAAAGGTTGTGCCAATATCGTTGGCTTGTTGGCTTTCCCGTAAGAACCAGAGGTTGCACGAAACTCCTGCGGGATTTTCTGCAACCCTTTACGTGACTTTTTGCTCCAATCTCAAAGTCCATCCGGCAGATTGTGGTACCGCAGGGACGTAATGTTTTCGCATTAAGGAACAAGCTATCGAGGAAAGAAGTTTGTGTCGGCGTGACGACGGTGGTTTATGCGCTACAAGTGTCAATTAATCGGATTTTCTTGTAATAAAGTTAATCTCGAGCGATTTGAACCGAGCATCGGCACGCAACAACACGGAAAAGACCCTCAGGGCCTGTCGTGCGGACCATCGGGTCGTCGAGGTGAAAGGTTTATGGTGGATTACATGAGTCTATAGACGCCATGAAAATGTAAGACTCCGCCGTGGTAAATGTACTTACGATACGGCGAAATTCAAGCATACTATTTTAACGTGTATAGTTGACAGAAAATCTTGTGGATTCTAAAAAAAAAGTTTTATAGATTTTTTAGGAAAAGTTCTAAATTTCCTTAATTTTTAATAATTTTAATATTTCGTGCTTTCTTAGTACAATCATGTATAATTGTATATTAACGAGCTAGTAAACTTATGTATTATGTGTGAAAATTTATGTATTATCTAAAAGGTCAGTAAAATATTGAAAAATAGAGGATTTATACACCGCTTTAATGAAAACCTGTAGCCAACTTATTATAATGGAAGTAAATGGCCGCCCCGGAATTTAAATGAGCTGCCATCTGCATACTACTTTATCAACTTCTATCCTGGAAGATGGATGCCTAACTTTTAATCGCTCATTTTCCGAAACCTAAATCTACAATCATAAAGTAACAGACTTTCTAATTTCATTTTCATATGAATTTTGTGAATTTTCTCTTTCGGGTGTAAAAACAGTAATTACAGGTCGCAATAGTGAATCATTAATTACAGGTTCATAATCCGCCTGTAACACGAAATACCAGTTCATAATTGATCCCATAATCCCGTGGCAGTTATTAAAGATATTAACAGCTTTGGCATCGATTAATTTATTGCGTTTGTACATTAACTATCATTTTCGGACAGATTTAATGACTAATTTTAATGGCAACGTATTCAATACTCGATATTACTCCCACGTCGAATATTAAATATTTTATAGATGAAATTGCAATTAATGTTCTTCCGAGGAATTAATATTTTTGACGATAAGAATTAATAAAATGTAGGATTATATATGTTGTATTTATTAACATCTACATAAAATTAGTATCTATGTCTTTATTTTTATATTTAACATTTACATAAACATATTAATATACTAGCCACAAAAATACAGTTGGATGTTTTGAAGTTTTAAAAAAAACTTGATAATTGACACTTAATACTTGATATTTTCTATATAATATATGACGTATAACATATAACATGTTACATGTGGCACAGGACATGTGATATATGGTGTATGATATATGTCATACAATATTCAATGTGCAACATTTAGTATCTAATCTGAACAGTAAACATTAGAAGTAAAACTAGTCATTCGTATCCTGTAATGTGCACAGTACAAAATCTTCCACATATGTACTTCAGTACCACCACAGTACCATATGCTATTACGTTATTACACGGGCCAATAGGACCGTCAACTTAGCAGACGCGTGCAGTCCCAAAATATCTAGAACTCCGTCAAAAACAAGTGTAGCGTAACAGAGCCCCGTCAACGAGCAATTACGAGAACGAATTGAGTCGTCGCGTCACCGAAGGAAATCTGAGTAGTTGTTGCAACTTCCGTCGAGTGGCGTTCGTAGATTCTCGTCGGAATCGTCGAAAGAGAGACAAAGGCTAGTGGCACGGGTCTGTCAAATAACGCGAGGGAAAGAGAAAGGTAACAAGTACGAGAGACTCGACGGACAGAGAGTGAAACAGAGAGGGGTCCAAAAGGGTGGATACGACCCCATCGGTACGGAGTTTGAGGCTTGTTTGAACAGGCTCCGGCTTCCAAAGAGGATGGACGGGGGTATCGGGAGTTGCTATGACGATCACGCCCCATCGAATTACGCGAAAATTGCCCTACGTACCCTCGACCTCCTCTCTCCTAATCCACACCCCCCGGGCACCCTTCATCAGGACTTCAGTAATTTCCAACTCCCGCGTTACGAATGCGACGATAAACGCTCCTGTCGGACGCCATACCTGTACAGTCAATTTCTTACCTTCGTCTTCGTCGTACATGTTCGAGGGGTGAGGAACCCTCTTTGGGGACAACGGTCGATGTAGGTCAATGGGTTCGACAAGTGTTAAATTCAATAGGGTGGTAAAATACTGTGTGATATTTATGTAGCACATGTGACATGAATAGAACACATTAAATAAACAAAATTATTGTAGAACAGGGGAATAAAATTATAATAGATTATCGAAGAAATAAATCTATTGTAGAATATTATTAAACACATAAATTTTCTGCATAAACTACCCTTACACTATATCGACAAACTTTCAAATTCCTTCGGAAATTATTTCTAAATATAAAACCTTCATCTGCCCATAACACCCTGTGACCTGTGTATAACCTTGACATAACACCAATAGCATTCAATTGTCATCAGTGTATACCATCGATGTATTTAATCACATCTGCATCTAGTATCAGAATATCTCGCGTATAATTACGCAATTAATTGTCCCGATTTGAACATCGCATTACACGATGTACCTCGAGCAACGACAGAGGGTGCACTTCGGGCTGGCTAGAAAGATCGGGATCAGACGGTCGTTTATCAAACTAAGAATTAGGGACATCCGTCTGCTTTGGACTTACGCCAAATTGAGCACCCACCTACCGGCAGCGACTGGTCCCTTGATACTGACGTAATATTACGGAGATTCTCTCGGTGCTGATTAACGACGATTAGTTTTTTGACACCGTGATTGAAGCACGAAGGTCGATTGATTCATTAATAATGATCGACCGTAGGCAGATTAAACAGTTACGACAACCTGCTGAGATTTTCCTATCTTAGCCGTGATGCAACACTTTGAAAGGAACAAAGCAGCTTTGATTAATCGTGGAATCGTTAATTGGAGAGAACGATGTATCGATTGAATGTGATGATTAGAGTGATTGATCGTGCGACGAAGTATCGTGATGAGAATATAAATGCGGATTGTTGGTTTCTCTTTCTTTGCGGATTAACTCTATTTCTGTGATGGGTACTTTGTTTATTTTTGTTGAGTTGCTTTTTTGTAATGTGACATTGGTGAAGATTTGCAAGATGTTAGGTTAGGATTGTCGTAATTGTCTGAGATAATTCGATGATTTATATGTTCATTTTGTAAAGGGATAATATATGAATTATCTTTCAGCTCATTGTTTATAAATGCAAAACTATCAATTTGTGTTAACAATATTAATATGAAATGTTTATAGCCTTTGTTATTAATTGAAGCTTCAAATTGATACATTAGATCGGTGCCATTTTGTGATATTTTTATGTCATCATAAACTGTATATTAAACTATGTCAAACTTTATATGTTTCGAAATATATTCTTTCATTATTATAGTATTTTATACGAAAAGCAATAATAAAGCTTCCACAAAATTACGTTCACTAAATCCGTACATTCAAGTTGAATCAGCAGAGGAATTTTACGAAAATTTCATGTCATCAAATTCACTTAATAATAAATTCTATTGCGTATGAACAGACGGACCAGTCTGGTATGTCTATTAAAACTCAATCAACTATAAACAAGCAGACATCTAATAATAATTGAATTTTGCATTATCAAAGCTTTGAACACCGAAACGGTAACAATAGACCGTGGCTGAACACAGCAAGTCACGCATCCCGTCATCACGACGATTGCAGGCGTTAATGAGCAAACGGTGCAGGATGTCTCAATCGATATCCATACGTTCGCACGTCGTAAATGTAATTACGTACACCGCGAGCCAAGGATCTAATTACATCGGGTTTGGACACCTTCGACCCTGGGGCGAAGCATACGGCGTACCTCGAAACGTAGTACTTATTAACGTACTTTCAGTTTCATTTTTCATGTACTTACTCAACTAAATAGTATATGCATAATATATATTAATTTTGGAATTATTGGCTTTTGATATAAAGGGTCTGTTGTTGAAAAAAGGAAGTAAGAAAGGAAAGAAACAATTTTCCTGTTAAAATCCTCAAATACTTATATCGTTATATCTGTACATCTTCAAATAGATTCCCAAATTCTCAGGTTTCTATGTTTTTAAATCTTGAAATCCCTACATCCCCAAATCTTTAGACTTCCAAATAGGTAAATTTCCAAGTTCATAGGTTATCAAAATTCTAAAACATAAAATCTCTATGAAACCATATCCTCACATCCTCAAATTCGTACGTCCCCAAATACCTACATCTCTAAATCCCAACATCCCCAAATAGCTAAATTTATAAATTCCTAAGTCCTGAAATCTTTACATCACCAAATCTCTTGACCCCCAAATAGCTAAATTCCCAAATTCTTAATTTTTGAAATCTCTACATCCTCAAATCCCTACACTCCAAATCCCAACATCCCCAAATCTTTAGACCCCCAAATAGCTAAATTCCTAAATTCTTAATTTTTGAAATCTCTACATCCCCAAATCCCTGCACCCCAAATCCCTACATCCCCAAATAGCTAAATTCCCAAATTCCTAATTTTTGAAATCTCTACATCCCCAAATCCCTACACCCCAATTTCCAACATCCCCAAATTTCTAAACCCCCAAATGGCTAAATTCTCAAATTCCTAATTTTTGAAATCTCTACATTCCCAAATCCCTACACCCCAATGTCTAACATCCCCAAATCTCTCGACCCCCAAATAGCTAAATTCCCAAATTCTTAATTTTTGAAATCTCTACATCCCCAAATCCCTGCACCCCAAATCCCTACATCCCCAAATAGCTAAATTCCCAAATTCCTAATTTTTGAAATCTCTACATCCCCAAATCCCTACACCCCAATTTCCAACATCCCCAAATCTCTAAACCCCCAAATGGCTAAATTCTCAAATTCCTAATTTTTGAAATCTCTACATTCCCAAATCCCTACATCCCAATGTCTAACATCCCCAAATCTCTAGACCCCCAAATAGCTAAATTCCCAAAATCTTAATTTTTGAAATCTCTACATCCTTAAATCCCTACACCCCAAATCCCAACATCCCCAAATCTCTAGACCCCCAAATAGATAAATTCCCAAATTCCTAATTTTTGAAATCTCTACATCCCCAAATCCCAACATCCCCAAATACCTAAACCCCAGAATTGCTAAATCCTGAAATCCATCCCTAAATCACTAAATTGCCAAATTCCTAAATCCCCAAATGCCCTCAGAATTACTGTCCTACTGTACTACCTTTCGCACAAAAATAAAAAACGTAGTACTCATTTCAAACGCACCCAGAAAATTCATTCACCGAAACCTAACACCATCGAACAATTTCAATTAGCTCACATTCAGTTGATTGGTTAACCAAGACAGTCCAAATCCATAATCCATATGGTTCGATTCGTGATGGTATTCCGTCCCCCGTGAGTATCGCACATAAAAGTGGAAGGAACAGAAAGGGGGATAAAGGCAATGTCCATTCACGAATCGAGCGGCGGGAAAAATCCATTGTCGTTGCCTTCCATTCCGTTTCCTCCGCGAATTTCTTCCGTCCCGTGGGGGATCTAATGGCGGAGTTCCCTATAGAAAACTCTCGGATTCCATCATTAATTTTCCCGAAGGTGTAGACGAACGGGGAAGGGGAACAGGTGGCCGGATGAGCGGAGTTATAGCGAAGATAGGAGAACCGGTGATGCTGGCATTGAGCGATCATCTCATCTCACTGTAGAAAGTTAGATGAGGAAATTTGTCGTTGTGATAGGTTCACTCATAGTTGGCAAACTCTCGGAAAAGCTAGCTTGCGGAGGCTTTACTCCTTCGAGTCCTTTTATAATTTTCTAAAATTCTGATAGCAGGTTTCTTGATACACGATAAAACGTTCAGGATCTTTCGTGTCGGATATCGGGCAAAGTTTTCGAGGCTCGTTGCTTTTGACAGCGGTCAGGTTGATGAAGCGTCAGGGGGTTAAATTAATATTCTCCGGAGGATTGAAACACAATTTATGCATTAACTGTGGAATTTCCGGATATACAAATTGCAAAATTTAGTCATTTTTTAACGTGAAATTTCTGAACTTCTAATCCTTACGATTTCTAGGTTACTACTTTTCCATATTTTGGAGTTCAAGCTTTCCAACTTGCAAATTTTGAAACTTCCAAATTCCTTCGTCGCAAAATTTCTACGCTTCAAATCCCTGGATTTAGAAGGTTCCAATCTCCCAAATTCCTCCATCACAAAATTTCTAAATTCCAAATCCCTGGATTTTTAAATTACTTAGACCTTAAGACCCTGAATTCTCGTAACAGAAGATCGAAACTCCACATTTTCTCGTGACTGTACGTACAACTGAATGTCTCCGACTATTTTATAAATTAATATCCGAATGACTGGTATCGAAACAATTTCAAACAGATCAAAACGAGCAACGAAACCAAAAAAGAGGTAAATAAACTCGAAATGTAAGCAACGACTACAGGAACGTTCATCGTCTCGCCAAAAACGTAATGAATTAAACAAGAAGGCGTCCCCGGCGATTCTCGTTAATTAATGCATACAATTATCAATAACGAGTCGCGGAAGGAAATACACGTAACAATGAGCGCGGTCGAGAAAGAAACGAGCTATTTAATTAAAGTTCGGATTAAAATGCATACATTCGTAGAGTGTTCATAATTCCGTATTCAATAGGTCCGACAATTAAATGAAAGCAAATCGTCCGAATCCCATTTATCGGCGGGGAAAAAGGAGAAAATAAAATGGAAGAACGAACGAAGTAACCGAGATTTATTCTTTCGAGTGGATGGCCGTTCATTTACCCGGAGGACGATTAACGTTTCGCGGATATCCACTTGGTTTTCTATCGGCGTCTCCGGCGTTAATGAGCCTCGCCGAAGTGTATCTTCCGTCACCGACGAAATTTATTCACCTCGGCCCGTTCATCCGTTCACCTTGTCACGCGGTTCAATTACAAAAACTCTTCAGGTGAAGTCGACGTTTGTCGCGGCACTCTTCTTCTTCGGTACCCCCGTACCCGCGGTGAATTAACGAGCTTACCGAACAATCGGCTCGGAATTAAATCGCAGTGTTTCTCCTTCTGCGTGCACTTTACGCTACTTCGGTTTCAATGTGAGACTGGAAAGTCAGGGATGTACGTCGGTGAAATGGTGCCTGGGTACGAAAATATAGTGGTAAATATTTGTCGACACGTTCATTTTTAGTTTGACTGTTTCATCCGAGTTGGACAATTTGGGTAAAACGTTATCTTTTGATAAAGGGTTGAGAATTTGGAAATTTTGGAGAATTTTAGATTTGAAGACTGATATGGGAAATTAGGGTCATATATGGAGATCTAAAGATATTGAAATCTAGGAATTTGATGAGTTAGGGATTTGGCAGTTTAAAAGATTGGTGATCTAGAGATTTGGCAATGTAGGGATTTGGCATTCTACAAATTTGATCTAGAAATTTGTCAATCTAGGAATTTGGTGATTTAGAGGTGGCGATCTAGGGATATGGCAGTGTAGAATTTGGCAATCTAGGGATTTCTCAGTGTAGGAATATGGCGATCTAGGGAATTCTCAGCGTAGGAATGTGGCGATCTAGGGATTTTTCCGTGTAGGAATTTGGCGATCTAGGGATATGGCAGTGTAGAATTTGGCAATCTAGAAATTTCTCAGTGTAGGAATTTGGCGATCTAGGGAATTCTCAGTGTAGGAATGTGGCGATCTAGGGATTTTTCAGTGTAGGAATTTGGCGATCTAGGGATATGGCAGTGTAGAAATTTGGCAATCTAGAAATTTTATAGTCTAGAAATTTATAAATCTAGGAATTTGACAATTTAGAAATTTATCAATCTAGGAAATTGCCGATCTAGGGATTTCCCAATGTAGGAATGTGGCGATCTAGGGATTTCTCAGTGTGGGAATTGAGCGATCTAGGGATTTGGTAATTTAGAAATTTGACGATCTAGGGATTTGACACTCTAGGACTTTGACGATGCAAAGATTCAAGAAAACCTAGAAATTTAGCAACATAGATATTTGAGCATCTAGAGACAATAAATTGTGAAAATTTGAGAATTCAGGCATTTCGAAATAAAAATCTAGAAATTTTTATAATTCAAAAGTTCAGAGAGAATCTAAAAATGTAAAAAGGTAAAAATTTGAAAGTTTCAGCAGGTAAAAATTTAATAAGCCCTTTCGACAATTGGAAAGTGTGGTCAAATAGGGTGATCTTCAGTTTTTCTCGCACACGTGCGAGACAGGAGCGTAAACAAAGCGTGAAAGCGGGTTATTATTGGCGATCGTGAAAGCGGATACCGGGTAACAGCCGTCGTTTCCCATCTGCCGCAAAATCGAGAATCGAACTGTCTAGGAGAACCACCGATTGCCGGCTCTATTATACATTCACCCTCGAAAACCGTGGCGGCCTACCGTATACCTTAACATAATAAGATCGCATTATACAGTATACACAAAATTTCCAGTTTAAACGCGGTCCACGTTCGACTCGTAAGGTCTTGTCGGCCGAGCATTTAAGTTTCGAAACTTTGCGATGCCAACACGAAAAGTTTGCTGCAACGATATCGTGTGCGTTTGTAGAGTTTTCGCCAAATCGAAACACTTATTCGAACACTGGAAACATTATGAGTGTGTATTTATTAAACGACTTAAAGAAAATCATTTGAACAAATTATTCGATGATCATATTTGGTATTTATTGTTAAATATTTAATGTGTATGTACCTCATTATACATGTATAAATCATAACCTCATAACCTAACCTAACTTAACCTCATTGTATAAATGAGGTTATGAAGTTGCACTATTTGTTAGATTTTTAAAATACAGTTTGTTATACTTGATTCGTGACGCGTCAACTTGCGTTTATTAATAAATAACTTGTATTGACAAAAATACTATAAAAATACTAAACTAACTATATGTTGTGGTATATTCGTGTTCCACAAAGTTCGAACAGCATAAACGACGGCGTAGAAAAAGAAGATTGAAAGGCATCCGTTAAGAGTCGCAGGAGATTAAAATGAAATTGCTGGCTTGGTCCCCGTGAAATAAGTCGAGATCACGTTTTCGCATTCTGTCAGACCGGTAGAATCTTGGTTCTTTTTCTTGCGCCCGCGTAACTAATAGCTTCATCGCCAGGTACGTGGCGTTGACGTTTTAATAATTTCATTCGTCGCGTCAAGAGTCCCCATTTTCCAGTGTAACCCCCGCGAAGCTTCTTCCCCGAGGACCTGAATCCCGCTTCCTTTCCGTCGTTCACCGACGGCGAAATACACCAGCTAAAACGGGCGACAGCCCGGGGCACCCTTTTGCGAGGGAGTCGCTGTATGGAAATACTGATATTGCTGCTATTATTAGAACAAACTTGTGCAAAATTCATGGAGAACTGCATATTTGGGAATTTGGGGAAATTTTGGTAATTTTTGGAATTTGGAATATTTGAGAAATTTGGGGAATTTTGTGTATTTGGAAAATTTGGGGAATTTTAGGAATTTAGGAGATTTGAGAATTTAAGGAATTTAGAGAAGTTAGATAATGTTGAGAATTTGAGAAATTTGAGAAATTTGAGAAATTTGAGAAATTTGAGAATTTGTAGAATTTGTAAAATTTGTAGAATTTGTAGAATTTGTAGAATTTGTAGAATTTGTAGAATTTCTGGAATTTGTAGAAATTGTAAAATTTATAGAATTTATAGAATTTGTAGAATTTGTAGAATCTGTAAAATTAGTAGAATTTATAGAATTTGTAGAATTTGTAGAATTTGTAAAATTAGTAGAATTTGGGAAATTTGTAGAATTTGTAGAATTTGTAGAATTTGTAGAATTTCTGGAATTTGTAGAATTTGTAAAATTTATAGAATTTATAGAATTTGTAGAATTTGTAGAATTTGCAGAATTTGTAGAATTTGTAGAATTTGTAAAATTAGTAGAATTTGGGAAATTTGTAGAATTTGAGAAATTTGGGAGATTTGAATAATTTAGAAGATTTGGGGAATTAGTCAATGCTACCTCCTCGATCGATGAAATTCAAAAGTTTCTCAAGTGAGTCACTATAAATTATAATACAGCGAGTCCGTCCATCTGTCCATCCGTCGCGACGCATCGGATGGTCGGGTTTCGAGCGATTATGTCGTATAATCCGCGGTGGGTGCGTTTGTCACGGGCTAGCCGGTGCGTGTATACCGTTGGTGTCGGATGTCCCCGTGGGTGATATTCCCTGTTATCCGAAACGCAGGGCTGTTATCCCACAGGACTTACTACATGGAAGCAGCGAACAGAGAAGGAGAAGAACGGCCGAAGGAAAGGGTGCGGTCGGTCTTCGGATTAACAGCCGGGCGGACATTAATCACATCACGTCACCGGCCGTGATCTCGGTGAATTTGCAATTAATTCGAAATTGCCGTCATTTTAACACCTCTAAAGCTGCATTCCCAACTGCATCAACACTGTACGCGGTTGTGGGACATGGGGATAAAGTGAAACAACTAATTGTCGCGTTGGGATATTGTACCGCCATTATCAGGGGAGCGCGGGAAATTCAAATTCGTAAATCCACGATGTGTACTTATTTTGACATGTCAAATTTAATATTAACTCTGTGTACTCGAAGATATTTTACTGTCATACTATTGACAGGTAGTAACTTTCAAACTGTTTAGTTCAAAAGTTGGGTTCTTTTGAAAATGTTAATTGTTTATTATAAATTATCATTATTCTCTGTTTCACCATATACGTGACATGACACTATAATTTTGATTACAAAGCACATATTTTAAATTGTATTGAACTGAAGGATAAGTGTGTCATCTTTGACATACTGCCATTTCTTGGAGGAGCGCGCGGGAAATTCAAATTCGTAGTTCGCCCTACATGTTAACCTGTCTACGTAAATTCAATATTTAATTTGACTATTTAGATAGATCATTTAGATATACATACACTTGTATCATACATAATTTATGTTCCATCTTATGCAATTTGTTTAATTATTTCATAAACAACATCTATTAACAGCAATATACCCAAATATTACACACGTTATTAAATTTTTATTAAAAAATTGAAATTAAAAGGAAAATATGTAGAAGAATTTGAACACAAAGTGTACATAAAGTTATCGAACTTTTCCCAATTTAGTTGATGAATAAACGAAAAGAGTTCGCCGTTGAATACGCGCCTTAAAACGAGCCTCGGCAACGATCGTGTATGCGCGTTTCTGGGAATACGTATCGCGTGACATAATAAATTGTTTGCGGTCTCAATTTAATTAATTAACGGGTTCTCGCGTAAACCGACTAACCGTGTGGGGTAGGTAGTGATTAAAATGAAAAATGAACGGCCGTCTAGATAACGAGGATTTGAGTGGACTTTATACGGAGTTTGTTGTAACAGCGGGATACACGCCGGTAGTTTTAGGGTAATTCGATTCGACACGGGTGTTATTGCCGATCGGAAAACGGGGATGAGATGTCTATTCAACGCGGTTTCATACTGTTTTCCGGTTAGGGGGATAGGAAAGAGCATCAATTACACGGCGACAAGATAATTTTGTTATTGGTAGAATTTATTGTACTTACGAGCGCGCGACGGTGGCTCGGTTCGTTGATTTCATTTGTCGCGATATGATGTGGAACCCGTTCAATTAAAACCGTCCGTAATGTCGTTCTGCGCTTTACATTTGCCGGTTTACGTGCCGGTTTAATGAAGATAATAGTATTAACGGGGACCAACAGTTGGGGGGATGTTTATGAAAAACGAAATCGTATGGATGGATGACAGCCTTGTATTTACATATGTAAATATACTGCGATGTGGACTGTTTTATCTGTTTTTGGAGTTCATTTTTGCGTCGCAAGGAATAATCAACTCTTGAATCCGTAACGAATTTATTCATGAATTTTATTCGCATGAATTGTATAACGTACAAATGGTATTCTAAAATACGTGTATTTCTTTTTAAAGAATCCATACTTGTCATTAGCGTCACACGGTATTTACACACGTACGCTATACGCGCAATTTACGAGAATTCGAATGGAGGGTGGCTTCTGGTGGGTCATCAGCCACGTGAAAGTGCGATAAGACAAGGGCGACACATCGCGCCCTTCCGTACGATGGGGATGAAGGGGGACAAAGGGGGTTAGAGTCGATCTAGGCTACAGTAATATCCTTTTTCTGGCCGAAAGTACGCCCCATCGAGTTCCCATCGGCCCCAAGAGACCGACGGTATTACAAGTAATTGTCGCCCTGGGGTGGCCATGCTGAATTCCACCCCCTCCTATTCATCCCCTCGCTGCTAACCAACCCTCGAACGAGACGGAAGATACAATTCAAAACGATAAGAACGGGAGAGACTGACACAAACATCAAGTGAGGAGGTTCGACAATTTAACCCCTTCGTATTCAAGTATCCACCGATATTTATAGATTACTATCTAGTTTCCTGTGCGGGTTATTCCATAATTGCGGATTGTCTATAATAGAAAAATATACATTTATGTATATACCATGTATATTTTTTATACATACATATGTATATACTTGTTATTCATACACGTATGTATAAAACACATGTATGTATTTTTGTGCTAAATGATTGATTGTGTAAATTTGTTTTTGTAGTATTGTACTAATTTCTAGTATTGTAATAACAACAAAATTTTGTTGGTATTTTGATATGTTGGTTATATTTTCCTTGCACGTTATACAATTTATGTATCATGTTTTACATGTTGTAGAATTATTGTGTACGTGTAATTTGGTGTATTGTACAATTTTATATATTTATGCAGTTATTACATATAGCATACACACATATCATTTATAATTGCATATAATACATTGTACACATATATGTATAATTTATTCTGTACATACTACACATGCACACAATTTATTGTACACACATTATGCATCCATATTTTCATATTATACATTATACATTAATGTATAAATTAATGTATATACATTATATTTATATTATACACAGATGTCAATTATTATTTACGTATACATATGCAATAAACTATACACATATTTCATGTACACATTAAAACAGAACTAGAACCAAATTTCAATACAAGTTTATACTTTATAATTATTTACCCCATTAACCACAAAAAGTACAAATAAAAGAAATATGTCAGTAGAGCAACCCGAATTTCAAAACCGAACAAGCACAAACTATATATTTCGCCGACGAAAAGTTGCAAGGCAAGGAGTCGAGAATCAAAGAAAAAAGAGGAGGTTTAAATTTCCAACGATATCACCCTCGATTAAGCTCCAGATTCTTGAAACAGCCAATCGGGTCTTGCCATTTTATTTTCTTCGTTTTTCCACCCCCTCGTTCCTCCGTTTCTTTCTCTGTCTGTTTTCAATTCGCCAAGGCGAGCGAAAAGAAAGTTATTGGTCGCCGTAGACGTCGCTATAGACTGGAACGAAGTTTTTCACCGAAGTAGGGTGAGACAGGGTGGAATTGGGGATGATTTGTGAATCATCCACTTGTTAGGCGAAAGTTCTTCGCTACTTTCACCCCCCTTTCGCCACCCCTCGAGCTAGGACTTCGGACAACGAGAGGGTGCTACTCTCGCTGTCGGCCATTTCGCTCTAGAATTATGGAGAGAATTCGCTTCTTTCTCTTTCTATAGATTTCCAAGATTTTTCTCTCCCCGTGCAGTTCATCATGGTACCCTTTTTCGTTCCATATGTCAGTTCGAATGTTTTTATTGTCAACTTAATTGCAGATGGCAAAATTAATTTTGAAAGTTGTTCAAGAATTTCTTTATTTATTAATAATACAACATTTTTATCTCTTGCAATTGAGTATGGTTTTCTAATCGAAAAGTATAAATAGCAACTCATAAAATCAAGTTGTAAGTTAGTGTACACAGTGTGTACGTAAATAATAAAGTACTTATCCTAGCAAATCTACATTGCATATACAGTATACAGTTTTTTAAAATTCCAAAATATTGAACAGAAGTGTAAGAGAATATAAGACATTTTAACTATTTTAAGACATTATACAGGGTGTCTCACAACTAGTTTAGGTCCCTGGAATGAGGGGTAGCTGACGTGATTCTGAATAAGATTTTCCTTTGCAAAAATGAGGTTTGAAGCTTCGTTTTTGAATTATACAAGAAACACAGGTCACTGAAGTAGAATAATATTTGAGCACCGAACCGACTATATTTCAATACTTCAATGAAACTTCTCACTTTCCTCCTCTACATCACCTAGCAAATAATTCTTGAAACCACCCTTAATTATTCCAATACATTAAACTCGAATACAATTAATCTAAAGTCAAATGTTCGAGCATGAACAGTAAAAATCACCTCGTTAATCATGTTGCACCTACCGTTTCGTTTTATTAAGAGGAAACGTCTGCGTCAGACATTTTCCCGTTATTAATCGCGTTATCAGCGAGAAAACCGCTAATAACAAACGAGAAGTACGTTTACGTCAGATAAGCATCGAGGAATCGAAGCTTAAGCACCGAATTTCCTGCACTGCGCTTGCATCGAGTCTGATCGTTCGACGGATAAAACGAACAAAGTGTGGTGAATCACTGGGGTGCGATCGAACTTTCTGCTCCAGATCGGATCAAATTAAACGAGTCGCAATCTCCGAGATGCTCTGGGTCTGATCACAAGACGTGGATATACATAAATGACTTGGAATTCTCCGATGAGTCAGAACGACCAAATGGACCACGAATGATAGTCGGAAAATTGCCAGTTTTTTCATCTAAATGAGAAAAAGAAAGGTTTTCCTAAATTAGTCTGCGAAACGTGATCGGAATTCTAAATGATATTAAGAATGGTAATCATGCTGCATGTGATTAGATAGAATGATCAAAATGCTAAGTGTCATTCAAAATGGCGATAAAAATACTGAATGTGGTAAAAATGGTACAAACATGATGGTAAAAGTGACTAATATGAAACGGTAAAAATAGTAAAAATGATATAAATAGTACAATAAAACTGATAGAAACAGCAAATAGTAAAAATCATAAAAATAGAATAAACATCAATAACAAAAATCTCAAAAAATCTTCCCAGTCTTTCTACAAATACTTTATCACAGAAGAATGATATAAATATAAATTAAAAGAAGTTCACCAAAAATTTAATAAAAGCTTGAAAAGGTTTGAACATCGATCAAAACGTTTAACTTGATGGTTCCTATAGAAGTCCAGTTTTCCCCATTATCTTATTTCGCGGATCAAAGTAAAAACCTGTTACGAAGTTAGGATAAAACGAAACAGACCATTCTATAAACGTTACGATGAAATTACCTGTAACTGATATTGGTCAATTTTCCATGGACTGCAGCATCGAGATAAGTTTTGTACCGTGCTAGGAAATCTTGACTCGAATGTAACATTTCTCTCGTTGATCGAATGAGTTTCGCTTCATCGAGCGTGCAATTTTCTACGATCGCATTTTGGATTCCATCGTATTTCCCGTCCCATCGTGCCGAGCAATTCCCATGTAAATTATCTTTCGTGCCGGTTCACCCATCTTCCATGTTCTGGATTCCTATTTCAGCTATATTTTTGCAAAATCTTTACGGGATTATGTTATCCCCTTGCAACAAGAATTTCTGCGAAGCAACAGTTTTGCATCTTTTTACGCGTTTTAGCGTCGTTGGCACGTGAGAGCTCGAAAATGAGATATTTGGTGAAAAGATACAAAAACGAATGCAGGTGGTAAATATTTGAGAGTCAACAAATGTTGATGGGAGAAATTAGTATGGAATTCAAAATGGACTATTTTATATCCTATAAAATTTAGAATTGCTGATACAAAAATTTTTTATTTCGACATACAATAATTTGGGGACATGAAACTTTACAGACACCGAATTATCTTTCGTAGTTTCAAAAGAAATTTTCAAAAATTAAAATAAATTTGCAAAGTTGGAAATTCTTCTCCAAGATCGTGACTCTATAAATATAGAAATTAAAATTTGTCCAATTTCTCAAGAGTAATAATATATTATTGGACAATGTAGATAAGCGAGGATCGTTTCCATTAAACGATTCTTGGTAGATCAATTACCGAAAATAGGTCCATTGCGCTAATTCCCGTTTTTCTTTATCGCGATTCAAAGTTTCGGTAGAAAGGGACAGAATTGTCCCAAGGCAAAGAAGATAAGGCCGAAACGGGGCTTTCGTGACCGCGAGAATGATATGGTTAACGAACCTACGGAGAAATCCACGGGATAATGAAACGAAGCCATGGAAAACGCTCCCCCGGGATAAGACGTGGAAACTGTGCACTCGGGGTTATTCTATTATTTTATCTGCGCGTATTAGGATTCCACAAACTTCGAACTAGATATTCCATTTTAAGAAATTCTATTTTACTACGTGAAACATTTACGGGACGTTATGCTAATATTAAGATGATATACGGCAGGGATTCGTGAGCAATAAGAGATAAAATTGGACGGAAATTTCCAGATAATACTACTTTATTCATAGTGATATCTCTTGCAATTTACGTGGGACGCGTTTTGAATGTGAAACGATGGAGGATGATAACGTTTTTAGAATGATTTTATATAATAGATCGGAATTTTTGACACGACGCATCTTGAAATAAAACGAATTTTTATAATATTTATAAAAAATATTTTATGTAAGGCTGTTTTATTTTTAGGGTACAGTCTCACAATCTACAAACATATGTACATAATATGTAGTATAAATATAAGGTGGTAAATATTACATTATAAAATTACGATAAAAATAAAGTCATGACTGAATTTTTGTACGATCATATTTCACCCTGATTTTCATATTTTTCAGGACCCATTAACCCCTTGGCCTATGATTAATTTGTCACGTGCGTCAGTCAGAACTAACTAATACAGCCATAACATAAAAACAGACAAAGAAAGTTGAAATGTTATGTCAATTTGGTATTATGCAATCGTTGACTATGTAAATTATAATTAGACTTGTACTCCAAACTGAAGCGTATTGAAAATTCGAGTAAAATTGCTCGCAACTGAAGTTCGAGTGCGTCACGAGTCAGACTCGTAGAAATAGTCCAAAGGGTTAAAAAAGAAACCAAATCAAAAAATCATAGTAACATTATCACCTAATAATGTTGTTTCTTACAACTTTTTAATGCACTGTACAAAATGTTTTGCAAGCGCTTACTTGCGTTTACACAACATGAAATCTGTAACAAAATGCATCGGAGCATATCGCGTGCCCGCGGGCAGCGATAACAGCTGGAGGCAGTCGAAACTGGCAACGAATTCCAGCATCCCGTCAGAAATTAATAGGAAATTCATCGGAATCGAAGCGCGTAACGATAAGCAGGTAAGGGTCGATTTCCTTGACGCGAAAC
Source organism: Megachile willughbiella (assembly GCA_945859595.2). Lineage (NCBI taxonomy): Eukaryota > Metazoa > Arthropoda > Insecta > Hymenoptera > Megachilidae > Megachile > Megachile willughbiella. The sequence continues at coordinate 17,215,955 of OX243795.1, read as the reverse complement.
GTTCCAGACCAAAAAGGGAGAATAATGGAAGGGTCAGGAGTTTTCACGATTTCTCAGCCCGTTGCCCGTTGCAGAGGGTTTCAGAGCGTTCGGTTTCCTTGGCGACGGAAGGGAACGCAAAACCGAACCGCCACCCTGCCTTCCTCCTCTTGAACACTGGCTGTTTGTATTTCATATTGATAGAGTATTGATACAGCTCTCCTGTAACCCCTCCGGTTCGACAAACTCGTCCACCCGAGTCCCACACCATGGAACCACCGTGACGGTCCGACACTAACACCCGTGCCAGGAGTCCCGGGAACGTAAACGAGCATGCCGTGAGTTACCATTTCACCCTGGTCACGTGTTTACTTTGTTCCGCATTGTTGCACCTCACTAATGGCCGGTGCAAGCATTTTCCAAGACCCTACAGGGGATACGTGCTACGTTATGCGCTACCCTACCGACTCCTGAAAGCCAGTTATAAGCTGCGCCCGAAGTGGACCTCTGCGAAGTAATACTAGGCGAGAAAAAGAACTAGGGTGCTGCAGACTGAGGGGGGAACTGTGGACAATTCCTGGAGGAGACTGCACCAGGAGCCTGAACGGATTATAAAAAGGATATAGCACCAAATGTTCGGAATAGAAATGTGGACACTTAGGCTAACGTACTTTCAGCGGTAAGAATTATTGACTCGAGTGATCATAGCACATTGAATCAAAGAATTGAACCAAACAGTTGGCAAACGTTTCGAATGATCACCTCATATTGGGAGTGTTCAAGGATAGGTGTTCCTCCTACCAGGAACAGGGTTGTCTACAGTATCTGATACAGAACGAAGTGGTCTTCGTGTTTGATGTCAAGGGACACCAGCATAGAGCTCCAGATATTTCCAATAGTAATTGCAAGCTGATAATAGGCAATGGTAATAGCAATGATGGTAGACAATGCTAATGGCAATACGATAACAGATAATGGTAGTGTCAGTAGGGTAACAAAGAATGGCAAGACAATAATAGATGGCTATAGATAGCGTCTATGAGAATGATAATGGCACATGGCAATAGTTGTTGCTATCGATAGACTCTATTATAGATAGAATTATGTATTCATGCTCAGAGCAAGCATGTGAAAATTCATTTCAAGTAACATCAAGTATGAAAGTCGCTATAGGTCTTGTTTGTCTTTTAGGAGGATTAGGAATTTCGTTGGAACAAGATAAACATGTGAATGTGTGGAGTATACATTGATACGCAATGTAGTTCGATAAACACCCGATTTAGGGGCTGTGGTGCTGACTCTTTAAAGAGGTTACTTATGAAGCAATCATACATGGACGCTATAGATGTTAACATGAACCCTGGATTATTATATCTCTTTATTATTGACATTACGGTTGATCTTTAATAACAATCGTTGATGATACTAATTTTCTATTAATTTTGTACATGGGCCATTGAATGAGTAAGCAATTGCATTTGTTACTTTTTAGATACAATTATTATAATTCTGTATGGTTGGAAGTCGTTATAGATGTTAGATAACGAAGATATTTATTTGCAAAATAATGAAGATATTTGTTAATGTACTTACCGGGTGTCCAGCAAGGCTCTGCCAAGAGAATTCAAGATCCGCAATGTTTGGAGGAACAGGAACCACAAAGTTCATGGCGTACGTGTTGACCACCCCTTCTCTGACGTAGTACAACTCAGCTTTGAGTCCTGAAAGCAGAATACGTAGCGATGTATATCGATTTGTCCGATTAATTATGAAACAATAGTTGGTCGACGACGCGAACGACCTGACAGCACCTAACTTTCCCTTCTGTCATGTGTCATCCTTCCCTTACATCAATTCTAGTTTAGATACGTCTACAACAGTTGTATACGTACAATTCATTGTCACTCCTATCACTTACCATTTTTCTGAAATTATTATTTTTTACTCTTATTTCTATTATCTACTATTTTGTAATATTGCTATTAGTATTTTTTGCTGTTGGTGTTTCTCCTATTCACTACTTTTACCATTTCTTTACTATTTTTCTTTCGATTATACATTGTACTTATTACGTTAAAATTACAACATAAAATATGTTGATTTTAATTTTGAATGAATCAATTAATTCTTCAAGTTAATAATTTTGCACAGGTATATTTTATTTCATAGTATAATTAAAATCATTTATATTAGACTGTCTCTCTGATTTCTCGCCAGATTCTGTCGGGATCTTTTCAATTTCCTCACTGGATTCTTCCTAGACTTTCCCTAGGCTCTCTAGTGTAACAAAAAAGTGTTTCATAACACAACATCAAGTGTCTTAATTGAAAAGTAATATCATTCAATAAAATGATTACAACTTCACAGTAGTTACACAACTTTGAATCGCAACTTCATAATGGTTAGGTTTGTATCGCAACTTCAACGACAGTTCCAATTTTGAAACAAACTGTAGTTGCTTGTCACTTCAGTGTAACCTAACGAGAGCAATTATCTGCTCCCTATTGAAGAAAACAAGGGCGGATCATTTCAGTAATCCGAGAAACCGAAGAAAATCATAATAATTTAACCGGCGACACGGCGAAGCTAATTGTAACCCGATACAACGGCGCATAATTACGCGACAGAAGTAAATTCGTACCTTCCTCGCCTCAATTTTCGCTCCTCGAACAGAGTAATTATCCCGAACACGGAATACCGAGTTTCATTTTAATCTGTGTTTCATTCGCTCCTTAATCCGGGACTAGGAGGATCGTTGGGTGCCAAGGATTCCACGGGAATCGACCCACTAACAATCTGCTTCCCGTTGGAAACTTATCCGACGATTATTGTCGCTACGTTTGTCACACGATAAGATTCCTATCCCGCCGGCTATATACTGCGAAATAACCGTGGATATTTCACGGACGGATTTTGTAACACGAATCCACAGGAGATGTTCGCATCTCATCCTTTTCCCTTCTTCCTTCCGCCATTCCTGTCTTCCCGATCACGATCTACGAATTCCTTTGGTAGACCCGGCTCTACCGTTCAACGGTAAATCTCATAGACAAGCTGGGTACAAGAAGACCCGAATTGCCTCCGGCGATCGGTGCATCATCTGTCTGGCTTCACGTATGACTACGCGATTCAATATCCTGCTAGTGACAAGCTTCAGTCGATATACGGTATGATACTTAAAATTCTGATTTTTAAATACTGATTAGACAACTTAACTCTCCCAATTCTGACAACGGTGTTTAAAATGATTTGTTAGAGTTTTGTTTAATTTACAATTAGTTGATATAGCAGTAATTCATTGATTTTATGTCGATTAATCTATATAGTAATGGTTGATCAATTAATGAATTCAGTAATAATTAATCAATCTCATAAAGACAATTGATATAATAATTAATATAGTAATAGCAATAATTGAAAATTAATTTTTGCGATATGTAACAAAAAATGTTACAAAAGGTGCATGTTGTAAAATAAAAAACACACACTATTAAGAATTATGTTTATGATCTGACAATTTAAAATTTTAATAATTGACTGATAATTGGAATTGGACTATTAAATTCCAATTCGATACAGAGATTAAACATTATATCATTAATCTAAAAATTTAATCAACAATAACAGTAATTTGTGACATAATACAGAACCAATTAAATATCGAAATCAATAAAATTATGCACAATGTCGTAACACAGATTCCAGTCGAACTACCAAATAACTTAGTTCAATTTATAACACGGAGTTCAATATTAGCTCAACGTTTTCGGGTTATATATTCGGTGAAATATTTGAGCGAAGTTAAGACGGCGCCAGGAGTAAGAAGATTAGCTAACTTTTTACTCACTGCCGAAGCTTTTACGAAGGAAAGATCAACAGCAAGAACAGAAACTGATAATGACAGTTCGTGGAGTATTAATAGGAACACCAAGTTAGCTGGAATCAATCTATATTCCGTTCCATTACAATGCATTCGGTTAGCGAAACAAACGCGCCAGTTCGACTGTTCGAGCACTGCGCGAAAGCCGACGCAGTGATTGATTTGTACTACTGAATTTTTGTTCTACTGATTCCTGCGATTTGTTGGACGCTGTTTGAAATCACCATCCGTAAATATTTTGTTTAGGGAATTTTCAAATTTTTAATTCTGTATAGTTTCAAATTTTAACTAAATTAACTCAATTTCAACTAAATTTGCAAATTTTTAAAGGGTGTAGCTGAGGAAAGTCAAATGTGCTGTTTGAACCAAATGAAACTTGCAAGACTAAATCTGTATAATTAAATTTTGTCATTGGATAGCATATTCAAAAAGGACGTCTTATGCCTAATTTCAACCCTTGTGGGGGTAGTTACAAGCTAAAATTAATATTGCAGTTTTTACCCTATTTTTCCTGTTTAATGACGTCCAAAAATTCCGAAAAAATTCTGGAACATCGACAACCCAGTAGCGCACATTACAGAATTTTTTCAGATTTTTTCATCGAAAGTTGTGAAAAATAAAAAATCGAAAAGTATGCGAATTTTTACTGAAGAATGACTACTTTTATATTACTGTGGTAATAAAATAACATTAGTTGCACAGAAAATAATAAATTAAAGTTATTATTTATCCTGATAACAAAGGTTCAATAACATTCTAAACCCACTTTAAAATGATTAAAAAACAAACTACTTAACTACCAAGTGAAATCTCCGAAACACTCCAAAAAAGAAATAAGTAAAATAAAGTTGAGAGCGCTGTTAGTGACATTCCCCGTAGGAGCACAAGACGAATTCGGTTCGAACAACGGTTATCCATAATCTCTGTAACTGTAATGCAAGCGAGCGTTTCATAACAGCCAGATGCTTTGATTGTGTCCATTTGTTGGCCTCTCGCAACCCTCGTCGCCATCGTGGAACTTAATCCACCTGAGTTAGCTGCACGTGTTCCTCGAGGGATAACCCAAGATTTATCTTCCTGAAATATTTTCCCGTGGGGTGTTACCAACACACGATCGTGTTCCACGGAATTGGTAGAGTGCAGCCAACTTTACACTTATACTTTTTACACCCCCCTGCTTGCCGCCCCCGTTTTTGCATACGCACGCAGAGAGACCCAACCTCGTTTCTTGATTCTACGTGTGCGGCATTCCAGCAGGTACTTCCGGATAGCTACGGCTGATAAAGTGACGTGTAAATATGTCGACGATTTTGCATCGGGTATGTCTACAGGCGAGGTTAGTCTTGTAGCCGTAAAATTCGCCCTGGGGCTAAATGAAATTATAAAAGGTGGCCATTTCGCGTGCGTACGGTTTCAGGCTTGAACGGAGATAAAGCACTTTATATGGGGTGTCATTCCATTGGTAGTTTTAGGTTGTTGTTTTTAAGTTAATTTTAAAATTTGTAAATTCTATGGAGAAAGTTCTGCATTACCAAATATATAAGTCAACAAATTTTTATACTTCTAGAGAAATTTAAAGAGAGAACGAAAAAGTCCAAAAATATACAAATTTGTACATTTCTAAAAGTCTACACTTTCAAACTTTTAAACTCGCTGCATGGAAAAAAGACGAAAAAAATAATTTATTTAAATTTAATAATTAATATAATACTTGATACAATAATAATTATGTTATATACAATACTTAAACAAAATAATAAATAAAAATCCTATAATAAGTATCAGCAATATCCAAAAAAACTTGAACAAGTCCATAAAGGACTACACGAATGAAATCTACAGCATTCCTGCATCTATAGCATTCCTAAAGATCAGATAATGTTAGAAATATCAGGAACCGATCTATCAATTTAGTCGTAAGATCGAGGAGGAAAAAATCCGTAAAAAGGTTTGCCACGTGATCCCACGAGACTTGAAACCGCATATAGGGAGAGGGTAAGCAACGAAGAAGATGGGTTATGGGTTTCTCTCGGTAAATCGTCCAATGGCTGGCTCTTCTGACAGTGCTAAGTAGAAAATCATGTCTACCGTATGAACAGCCAGTAGTTACTGGCACTCACGTCGGACTGCTAATGTCGAGAAAGTGGATGGCGTCTTAAATGTATGCTGAAAGCAAGTAAGACGATCCCGATGTGTTTCTCAAAGTTACATCGAACTAACTCAAAGGCGCCGTTTAATTCGAATTAGCAATTCTGACTGATGCTGTTCTCTGCGACCGTGTAAACTATTACGTACTCTAGTACCTTGCTACGTTCGTGTGGTTTTAATTCATGGTTTTACGACCAGGGTAAATGCTACAATTGTTATTGCGAAGATCATGAAATTGATGCGCGATTCTTGTACTTATTTTTACTAGGTTATTACATTACTGTGGTAATCGTTTGTTTTAGTGTATTGTTATTTTGCTGTGGTACTAGTTTATTATTTTGGGATTTCGCTGTTTTACTGCTTAACAATTTCGAATTTAAATATTTCCGAATTTTCAAATACCAAAACTCCTACATTTTCATGTTTCCGAAATTCCAAAACTCCAAAGATCCAAATTTCCCAAATTCCCCAAATTCTCCAAATTCCCCAGATTCCCAAAATCCCTCAAATACCCAAAATTTCCCAAATTACACAGATTCCCCAAATCCCTCAAATTCCTTAAATTCTCCAAATTCTCAGATTCCCCAGATCCCTCAAATTCCTTAAATTCCCCAAATTTCCCAGATTCCCTAAATCCCTCAAATTCACCGAATTTCCTAAATTCCCTAAATTCCCCAAATCCCTCAAATTCCTTAAATTCCCCAAATTTCCTAAATTTCCTAAATTTACTAAATTTCCTAAATTCCCCAAATTCCCCAAATCCCTTGAATTCTGCAAATTCTCCAAATTCCCCAAAATTCTAAATTTCTAAATTTCAAAATATCCCAAATTTTTAAATCCCAAAACTCCCAAATTCTGAAATTATTAAAAATCCTCGATTAAATAACAAGAACGAAAATTTCGAAATTGGCAATAAATGAAGGTGATGGAGGCCAGGATTTTTAATATAACGTCTGACAGTTATTAGCGTTTATGTCGTTGGGGAACCGGAATGGTTCAGATGACATCTGTCTATAAATTGTCTGCGCAAAAGCGATAACGCTGCGGATTTGACACACATTGTGCTGGACACTGACAGGTATCGTTATGAACCTCTATCTACGAACAATATATTGATAACAATCATCGATATCGAATCAACGGCTGATCGGTTAGTTTCACGTAACAGAACAAAAATTATGTTCGGTTGACAGGAATCATTTTCGGAATTTACCGAAAGTAGCTTAGTCTTCCATGAATCGGATATTTTATCAGTGTCATAGTTGAATAATCACATTTGAAATTCTTGAACCCGTAAATTGTCTTCCTGGTAGGTTAAATATAAAAAAACATAAAAGAGAAAAATAAATATTTATTTCAAATTTCTTTCAACTTCAAAAATTTCATTTAAAGAAGAAATAAAAATTGAGTAAAAAAGCATTTCTTTTAATAAAAATAAAAACCAATAAGAGTATTTAAAAAGGTACATATCTACAAATTACCAGTGTCCATCGATTATTATAAACCTAACCATCCATTCGATACCCAGCACGCCATTTTAAATACACATACACAGAACGTAAAATTGCAAAGCAAGGAAAAAGTCTGGTAAACAGGCAATATTCGTTGTATATTCGAAAAAGCGGCTCCGGAAAGCGGTTCAATCAGGGTCAGGAGCCAAAGCAAACACATTAAGGACATAACATCCCTAACAGGAAACGTATCCTGGCCAATGGGAGAACGGATCGCGATACGCCTGGCTACCACGGAAATTCGAAGAGTCTTGAGAATCGAGGGTGAAAAACTCCATGGGGGTTTTGGCGCCGTTACACGTTCTGGAACTAATCTTGTGTCTGTAAACTCTGTTTCCTTTTGTTTATCCATTCGTAAATGGATCCGAGCGTTTTCTTTGGCCCGAGGGGAAAGTGAAACGCCCCGGAACCTTGTTACATTTCCAATTTGTTTGCATGAAAATCTGAGATATATTCGTTAATAAAAACAAACAGTGTCTCGAGTAATAGAGTGTTCATTCCTTTATGAGATATTATAATGGTTTCTGGTTATGTGCTAATGTGAACGAGATATGAGACTATTATATCTTAAGGAGTGTGATAACACCGTAATAGGGGGTGAATAAAGTGATCGTTTCGAATATCTTGTATGTTTTTAACGATATGGGAGTATGTGAAAGGGAACATGTACAAAAATTTCAGATTTGGAAATTCTGGAATTTAGTAAATTACAAAGTTAGAGTTTTCAGATCCAGAAAATTTAGGAGTTTAGAAATGTAGAAATATACTAGAAATTGCAGAGCATCGAAATATCGAAGTATCGAACTATTGATATATCAAATTATCGAACTATCGAACTATTAATTATTGTATCAAGACATCGAATTATCGAACTATCGAGATATTGATCTATAGAGATATCGACCCATAGAGATATCGAACTATCGAGATATCGATCCATAGAGATATCGATCTATCGAGATATCGATCCATAGAGATATCGAACTATAGAGATATCGAACTATAGAGATATCGATCTATAGAGATATCGAACTATAGAGATATCGAACTATAGAGATATCGAACTATAGAGATATCGAACTATAGAGATATCGAACTATCGAGATATCGATCCATAGAGATATCGATTCATAGAGATATCGAACTATCGAGATATCGATCTATCGAGATATCGATCCATAGAGATATCAATCTATAGAGATATCGAACTATCGAGATATCGATCCATAGAGATATCGAACTATCAAGGTATCGATCTATAGAGATATCGAACTACAAAATGTTTCGGTTTCCCAATACGTAAAATTGCAAATGTCGAAAATTCAATTGAAAGTTTTATTGACTACAAGAATATAATCCCCGTTTCCGCGATACTACAGTCGGAGATTAAATTTATCCGCTGTAGGATAATGCTTGAAGCAATCAGAGTATCGAAATCACCAGTTCCAGTTACTACAGATTCAACTATGGTTCGGTTCTTCTCGGTCGTAACCGTTTACGCGATCACGAACGCTGATCTCGAAACTTTTCCGGAATTCCACGATTCACTCGACGACGGGACACGACGGGATACGGTGGGAAAGTTTCGTTGATTCGATGAAATTTAGTTACGGCTGACAAAGTTTCGAGAAAACTATCGGAGTTCGCGTAACCATAGCCGTTACATTTTCATGAGTCAACGAAACTCCTCGTCGCGTGTAATCGATAGATGTTAATTTCATTCGGGCCGATTCTGGAAAATCTCGTTATCGCGGCAATCGTTGCCTACGGATAGAACACAACGAGTTTCACGTTTATCTTGTTATCGTTTGTCAACTTTGTTTCTGTCAACGAGCAACTTTGCGCGATTCATCCGCGTTACCTCGTGTGTATACCATATGAATTAACTTTAGGTGCATTCAGACACATCGGTGTGTCAGAAATACAGAGTACTACGGAAAACAGGACGTGTTTTGAAAAGTTAATCACTGTTATAGTTCAATTTGTTTCATGTCAATTCCAACCAATTTAAAGTAAACTTGATCAAGTCACATCAGATCTGTTATTTAAACAAGTAATATTTCAATAATTTAATCATTTTTATTGCTACATCTTTTATACTATATTTATATTTTCAAAGGAGTTGATTATATTTTATGATTGAAGGAATAAAGTGTTTGACAAAATGAATGAATAATTGGTTTTTTCGCGTTGGCTCGTATTCATATACGAATATTTACGTTTCTATCGTGACCGAATGGAACTTCAAGGTACTCGTTTGTTGCAATTTAGTGTCTAGAGCAGGACATCCTGTTGACTGCTCGAATTTGCAATAAAGAAGATAAATGAAACGAGGGGAATGTTGCCAGCCAGTATTTTACTCCTACGTTTCTCATCGTTTTCCTTTCTCATTCGTTACTCATTTATGTTCATTTTGATTTTCCGCCCGACACGAATGCTTCAAATACGTTCTCCAAATATGCTCTTCTTCTTTTGTCCAATATTTCAACAAATACTGATTTATTTCACTATTTACTTTATTTTGCTCACGAATGGATACTAATGAAATGCAATATATCGAGTTGCAATGTTAAATCTGCATTTGTTATTTACAATTTCTTTACGTATTTTGTCTGAGAAATATCTGAAGGAATCACAAGTATAATACAAAATTATTTATATGAACAAAGAGTACTTTGATAATTATTAATTGTTACATTTCAATAACTAACGTGGCTGAAGTTTATATTATTTTATACAATTCTTTGTACATAGAAGGATGAAAATTCAGCATCTTCAATATAAAACATTAAAAATGAATTAAAATTTTAATCTTTTACGTACAACAGTAGAATGTTCAAGTTTTTGTCTAAATAAACAATATAAATTTCCTTGAAATTATAACGCTATTTAAAATAAACGTAAAATTGTATTAAATCGCAAAAGTGTGAGAAAATCGTTTCAAGATTTTCAACTGATTTCCGAGTCTATTCCATTAAATATATTATCTTTCCGAGAGCGATCAAAGACAAACAGGTTTGAAGCTGTATTTCAGAGAAACTAATAATATTATCCCAGAAATATTAGTAATGGCTCCTCTTTACATTCTCCAGGAGCTACCGCAAAGGATTCTGTACATAATCTCGTACAGTAAAGTGCTTTCATAGGACCGAAATCAAATTAGAACCGCGATTACAAAGGAATTCATTACGCTTTAAGACTTACCCACCGAAAACAATTATGGAACTCGTTTAGGCACTGAAATATTCTAAACAACTCTAACACTATAACACGTAAAAAAACTTCCCCCCAAAAATACACTCAAAAATGTCTATTTACATTGTACACAATATTCTTCAATTTCTTGTATTATATTGTAAAAATATATTACTACTACAACATGTATATTATTACTGCAACTTTTATTTCTTTCTAAGAGAAATTTATTTAAAATTTATTTATACTTATTTCTTTTGAAAAAATTATAGTGTTGTTAACAATGATATATAAACACCACATAGGTAATCTAGGTAGCAGGTCTAAAAAATATCTGGTAAATTTTGTCTAACAATATTATCTAATAAATATCAAGTAAATGTTATCTAACAATATTATCTAATAAATTAGAAAATAACTACCAACGTATGTGAAACAAAATAAAAAGGTAAAATGAATAAAAACATACAGGTAAAAATTTCCATATTTTTCCCAAAAAATGCTTGAGAAGAGTACATAATATAAAAAGATATCGAAGAAGTGTTCGTACCACCTTTCTATGCAACAAAGTATCTACTCCCACAATGAACGAGTATCGAGTTTTAGTAAAATGTGCATAAGCTACGAGAAAGTTGGGAAAAAATTGTGAAGCAACGGAGTTGAGATAGGACGAGGAAATCTTTAGTCTGTTGGTATCTGGACAGCGAAGATTCCCGTGTACTCAATATTCCTCTCCGGTTTCACCCTTTCGCGAGATTTCTTTAATCCGCCATAATCTCGCCGCGATATTTTCATAATCCCTCTTAAACTTTTACGAGCTGCCGGTCTATTTTGACGTCGAGTGTGCTCTCAAAGTGGCCCATTTAGTCGCTTGTATCTACTCTCAGCCAGCTAGCAAAGAGAGAAGTCATTTCAGCAAGCTGGCCGTTACTTTTCGCAAATTATCTCGTCACTGAGAGAGGAACACTTCGTTTGAAAAATATCTACGGTCTGTCGTAGAAATGTAGTAATCTTGGACGACGGTAATAATCTTCACACCTTTCGGAATCTGGAGTTTTATAGACACTGATTCCTTCGACGTGTCAATTCTTTTGTTTATTCGATTGAGAAATATTGTATTTTTTTTTGTTAATAGAGTTTGTTGACGAAACAGTGTGTTTTTATTTAATAATAGTATTCAACAGTGTAATAGTGTATCTTTGTTTAATAATTTTGTTAAAGACTCAGTATGGGAAAATACGAAGTATTTTAGTAAAACAAATGAAAAAAGTCAATTTTGATGAAATATAAAAGGGGGTAAAGGATTTTTCATAAAAAGAGTAGATTTTGTTAAAATATAGAATAGAAAAAGTTCATAAAATAGAAAATGTAAAGGGTGAATTTTGATAAAACAAAAAACAGATTCAATATCAGTAAATAACACAAGAATTTCAGTAAGTAAATGAGAGGGTTTCGATAAAATAAAAAATAGGAATAGTTGAACTAAATAGAGAACGAAAGGGATGAAATTCCATAAAACAGAAAATGAAAGTGATGAATTTTAGCGAGATAGAAAATAAACCAAATTTTCGGCGAAGTAAAAAAGAGGTATATTTTAACAGAACAGAAAATCAAAAGAGTAAAATTTCAATGGAATATAAAACTGATGGAATAAATTTCGGTAAAACAAAAAGTGGATGGCATGAATTTTAATGAAACTGAAAATGGAAGGAGTGAATTTCGGTATAATAGAAAATGGCATGATTGAATTTTAAGAAAATAGAAACTGGAAAGCGTGAATTTCAGTAAAATGGAGAATGAAAGCAGTGGATTTTAATACCGTCAAAAAATGGCCAAAAGAATGTGCATGTTAATTCAACTTCTTTTCACATGCAGAACCTGACCCATCTTTTACATTAAATCTACGACCGTTTTTATGATACCTAAAGTAATTTTAAATATTCTTGGCGACAATTTAAAACGGACTTAATTTATAAAACTCTTTATGATTCATAAAATTCTTCGTGTAATAATTACAAATTAATAAAAGAAATGTTTGAATAAATATACTTACAGTGATCAAAGATTTTAAACTGACATAACCTAAAACTAACGCAGCTAACATAACCTTAGTTGCGATTACTGTCATGTTTTATTTATTTACTTAGAATATTTTGTTCAAATACACTGCAAAATTATTAAGAACACCTATTAATAATTTTATACATATTAGAATAAATTTACGTCGCTCTATTAACTTCAATTTGGTTTATCCTGAAATATATTACACCAAACGTTAAAATTCGATAAAATGTAACTATATATCATTGCAATTATGATGTTATAAACTGTGTCCACATATTATCCTAACTATAATATAAATCCTATCTAAATATTACCCTAACCACAATACAAACCCTACATATCACCCTAACTGCAATATTATCACAAAAATCAGAATGAAGTACCAAAAAATGTCAAAAGTCACAATAATTCACCCCAAAAGAAGATGACTATTAACCATAAAAAAGATCATACAAGTGTTTAAATATTTTCATAGCAGACTGTATTTCTAGCCATCAACAACTCACTGTTCCTTTTACACCCTGAAGATCTTCCTCTTTCGTTTCTCGTTCGAGTAGGTTGCACAGGCTGCAGTTACGTCGAGATCGTTTGTGGAAAAAGTGAAAAAAAACGAGCAGAAGAGAGAGAGAGGAAAAGAAAAAACGAAGTAAGTGCCGCGAGAAATCGGGTAAAGTGTGGGATGAGAGAGGAAGAGAGGAGAAAGAACAAACCATTCTGGTGAAGGGAGAACTATTGTTTCCCCGAGTGGGCCACAAAAGAGCGTCGTCGAGTTAGAGGGATGTTTGTCTTTAATTAAAATCAGTCGCAACCCGTTTCACGTGCTCTGACAATCATCCCCTTTGCACTGTCAGCCCTCTATCTCGCTTAGCCACTTTACCGGTTTGTCGGCCGGAATTCTTAATATTCAATTATTCCGCGCTGCTTTTAATTTGTCGCGCATCCGCTTGTCCGCGTTTTTAATTGCTTTCGATTACCGGTTTTGCTGGAAATTGATTTTAGGGGCGGCTGGTTTCGCTGTTGAAATTTGAGCGGATGGCATTTGTTCATTTGGGGGAGATTTTGGGACTCTAGAATTTTGGGGATTTTGGGACTTTGATATACATATAGGGACTCTGGGATTTTGGAACTTTGAGATTTTTAACATTGCGTTTTTGGGACTTTGGGACTTTGGGACATTGGGTCTTTGGGACTCTGGTGTTTTGGGACTTTGAAATTTTGGGACTTTGAGATGTTAAACATTGGGTTCTTGGAACTTTGGGATTTTGGGACATTGCATCTTTGGGGGTTTGGCGTTTTGGGACTTTGAGCTATTGAGACTTTGGGATTTTGGGATTTTGAGCTATTGGGACTTTGAAATTTTGGGACTTTGAGATTTTAAACATTGGGTCCTGGAACTTTGGGATTTTGGGACATTGAATCTTTGGGGTTTTGGCGTTTTGGGACTTTGAGCTATTGAGACTTTGGGATTTTGGAATTTTGAGCTATTGGGACTCTGAGATTTTGGGGCTTCGTGATCTCTACATTGGGTCTTGGGGACTGACATTTTGGGACTTTAAGCTATTGGGACACTGTCATTTTGGGACTCTGTGATTTTGGGGCTTTGTGATCTCTACATTGGGTCCTGGAGACTGACATTTTGGGACTTTGAGATATTGGCACTCTGAGATTTTAGAGCTTTGTGATCTCTACATTGGGATTTTGGGATTTTATGCTATTGGAACACTGCCATTTTGGGACTCTGAAATTTTGGGGCTTTGTGATCACTATATTGGGACTTTGGGACTTTGGAATTTTGGCATATTGGGTCTTGAGGACTGACATTTTGGTATCTCGAGTTATTGGGATTTTAGGATTTGGGGGCTTTGTGTTCTCTACATTGGGATTGCGGGTATTGGGATTTGGGGTCTCTGACATTTTGGGACTTTGGGATTTTATGACTTTGAGGTTTTGGGGTTTTAGGATCTCCATATTAACATTTTGAGACTCTAGCGTTTTAGGATTTTGAACTATTGGTACTTTGATATTTTGGGACTTCAAGCTGTTGGGACTTCGAGATTTTGGAGCTATGTCTATATTACTCATTAGAAGTTCAGTGATTTATAATCTCTGTATCATGTCTGACTATATATCGTTATTTCTACTAAAGTAGTGTATATCTTGAACATTTTCCAGTATGCCTAAATACATATGTGTAATAGTAATAACCACCTTAATTAGCCTTTTAAAAATTTTCAAGCTAACAAAAATTTATTAATAAAATCCCAAAGTTCCATAATCCCAAATTTCTTAACCCAAGTCCCAAAGTCTCTTTACAAGTCAACCACCATAAACCATTATTCCGTCCCTGAGAAACGGTATCACAATCGTATACCATACTATTTAACAGAATACAAGCAGAATCCATGGTCCATTTGAAAATACGTCAGTTCGTTAAACTTTCATCCGTACAAAGCGCTTTCGCTCCGCATAGAAACAGACACAATTCGCCTACGTGTTCTTAATTCAACAGCCATTCAGCCAGCATCATAGTCGTCGACGGTTACAAAATTTTCTCTTACATTAACGCGCAGCTACATAACAGCGATAGAAAGCAATCCTGTTACAAAGGAGTCGCTGTATCGTGGAACATTTCCCTCAAGTTTCTCAATTAGTCACGTTCATCGCTTGCAGCAAGCTTTAACACAAGCTTGCGTGTGCTCGAACCTCGTTTTCCACGCGGTGCCTGGGGTCTTTCTTGTCGCCTGGCTGTATGATAAAACCGTTGCTATTCATTGTTGTTCCCGACAATCGGTTACTGTTCGATACTGACGGTTGTAAACACGGGGAACAACAAGAAAAACCACCGGCTTTTGTTTAATTCCGGATAAAGGATGAACGTGAAAAGAGGATCGCTTTTTTATCGTTTCATGAACGGGGTGTTCGTGTTTCAAATACAAAGGATACAAACCGCTCGCAAGAATGATCCAATTACGTTCTTCGGGAAAGAAACATTCGATTACGATTATTTTCTTTTTGAAAGTTAAAAATGATTCGAGAAGATAAATTATAAATAAGAGCTGATAAAATGTGTATACAGAATAATATACAGGGTAATGGTGCGAAAAAGGAATTCTGTAAGTAAAAACTTGTTAAAAATATAAAATAATATTTTTGCTCATCAAACTTCATTTTTGAGAAAATTAAGATGAAGCATCTTTTAAGATAAATTGTAAGATCATTTGTTCATGAAAAGAAAGATGACAATTTGAACAATTATTTCATTAATTCAAAAGTTAATAGATAAATTAATAAATATATGTTACTGAATAATTATTAATCATTGTCCTGTATAATATGTTACTGTATTAATAATATCATGAATACAATTTAGTAATAATACATATAATACAGTTTAGTAATAATACAGTTCAGTGGTATTAACAATGACGTTTGTTTCTAAAATACCAATGAAATAAAAGCGTACTGTCCGATGACACATAACTTCGTTATTCGACGCACAATTGCATGTCCAGAACGTAAACATTTATATTTTCATTTGAACTCCATTATGTAACGAATATTTTCCAACTGGCAAATTAACTTTTAATTGAAACGAATCACGTGTCTCCGTTATTATTGGATTTTTAGTGAAGCACATATGTACGTGCACTGCGCACAGCTGCAGTGCCATGAAATAATTTTCTCTCTGGTGTAATGAAACTTCTCGTATTACTTGTTGTTAGAAAAAACTTGCCACTAGTATTTTTCATCGCTTTAAATTGTTGGAATGTGTTTACTTTATTTATAAACATTTAAATATTTTTGCAACTATTGTACATATAAACTTGGAAACAGTTCTTCGAACTACAACTTTCATGTTCCTAATTTATTCTGAATTGTTTTTAACCCTTTCCCGTACCATTTATTTATCAAACGCGTCAGTCAAGACTAACTATTCAGGGCTATAACATTAAAACGAACAAAGAAAATTAAAATGTTGCGAGTATTTTATATTCAGGGATCCTTGATAATGCAACTTATAGTTGGACCTAAATTTCAAGTTGAAGAGTATTCAAAATTTGAGTAAGGTTCGTCACATTTCAGCTGTAAGTGCGTCACGAGTGAGACTCGCCAGAGCACGGGGAGGGGTTAAAAATGCAACTGTTATATAAAATAGTTCAAAAGTAGTATTACAATCTTTGTTACAAACACGTACAGACAAGTACAAACACTCAAAGATTAAAAGAAAAGTAACATAACCTCAAATGTACCTAAAGACCAATTCACAGTGGTGCAAAATCATTCGTACGTTATATGACAAATTCGTGATGAACCTGAATGCTCACCGTTTCGAACATAAATAATTTATCGTCCGAAGGTTACAACGAAAAAGTTCATAAATTCCAGGATAAAAAAGGCGGAGCGATGCAAAATATGAGATATCGATCGGGAAAAATTGCGAATCCTTGTCATTCCGGTCGTAAACAGTGCCGTAAGCAAAAAAGAGAGAAAAAAAGGAAAACCCCGGGCGAGAAAAGAACGCGCGATAGAGCAAATAACGTTTCGGAGCGACGAATTTTTACGCGAAACATTTTTTTTTCCTTCTATTTCCCGGCGGGTATTTCAGTGTGCACGGTGCAAACTAGCGTAGCCCATACAAATGGAACGCCGAAGTGCTCTCGCTGGTAAAATATTAGACTTGCCGTGCACAAAGTGGTGGCGCTATAATGTTCGTATAAACACAGCTGATGGCGGACGATAGAGGCTGCAGAGAGGATAGAGGGAACGCGACCATGACAGAGAACCCCGATGTCGAAAAAGCGCTACTTTCCCGGCTGGAACGGAAATCAGAATGCGTAGAAAATCGTGGAATGACCAGCATGCAGCTGCACATATTGCTAAACCTGTCGAACTCTGTCATCGCATAAAGCAGTGCTTCCCAACCTCTTTTAACAAGCTTTTGTGATACAGCTTTGTCGAGATACATTCTTAAGATGGTTGCAATTATTTATTTTATTATTTATAATTATTGCGAATTTATAGCATAATAGAATTATGTAGATTTCTAACCACTTTAACTACTTGTTTCTGTGATATGAGCATACATTTTATAATTGTCGAGAAGCAATTTTAGGATGCAATTATCAATTTTACA
Organism: Megachile willughbiella; assembly: GCA_945859595.2. Lineage (NCBI taxonomy): Eukaryota > Metazoa > Arthropoda > Insecta > Hymenoptera > Megachilidae > Megachile > Megachile willughbiella. The sequence goes on along the minus strand of OX243795.1, from coordinate 17,198,044 downwards.
GCAAGTTTTTAGACCTCTATGAATGTTGCAAATTTATACCATAATGTAATTATGTGCTTTCCTAACCTGTTTTTGATCAGAGCTCGCTTTTATATGTAGGAGAGTGTGGACATCCATTTTGTGCTTCTAAGAAACTCTTAAGATGGCTGCAAGTTTTGGTTTCATAGCAATTTTCAGTAAAATTTGAAAGTTAGAGAATTTATGCAAATTTGAAATATCTGAATATGAAATTTCTAAATTAAAAAATTTGTATATTGAAAACTATATAAAGAGATCTCTAAAAAAATGTACAAACTACAAAATTTGATAATTAAAAAATGCATAAATGTAAAATATCCAGTAAAAAAATTTGTAACTCCAAAAATTCTGCAAAATTTGTAATGTAATAAAGTAATAAAGTAATAATTCGATAAACTTATAAACGACCGAACAAGTAAATAAAAAATGTATATCCTTGTTATTATAAAGCGGATATTTCGAAACAGTAAATAAACGGGCAGTAAATTCGTTAAAAGTATTAAAAAGTATAACAAGGTTTCGATTAACGTGTTGCAATAAATTCCTGTATTTCGATGCTTCGTTAATAATATTTTCAACCGAGTTCTGCAGCGATCGCGTTAAAAGGTACCGAAAAATTATTTTAATTCCTCTCGGTGTCGATAAATATTGCCGTCGGTTGTGTGAAAAAGCGATACTGAAATGACTGAAATTTGCATCGATACCTTCTGCGAACATGAAATGTAATTACGCGAAACTCGATGACTTTCCATAAATCGTTAATATCGAATGGACTTTCCTGCTTGAAATTGTACCCACTGCCGAAAAATGCGACGCATTCGGGAAAAGAAATAATTGCTCGCTTTCGAATGAATATTCAATATCTGATGATTACTTTTTTATATCAAATGTACAACTTCCGTGCGTTTGTTTTAATAACAAATTTGATTTTTAATTTTAAACTACACATACACCGGTAGGTTCAGTTGAAAATACCTTTCTAATATACATAGTTGAAAGTACCTTTAAATATAGTTAAAAGTACATGTCTAATATAGTTGATAGTACTTTTCTGCTATCTGTCCATCAAAATGAAGCCAGATCGCGAACATTTTCGTCGCGACGAAATCGCGCTTTTCAGCATTAAACAATAGATGCCTACTCATAAGTCTGAACGGGTTCTCCGACTGTTCTAAGCACGGTCCTGCTTCAGACACTCGTCAGTGGATTTATTTCCCCGACGACGCCTCGGAGCTTATGTACGAGACTTGTCGAATTGGATTTGCGTCGAAAGGATCCTCTCGCAGACGTCAAGAACTTCTCGTCCTTCTTCATCCGGCACGTCGTTATCCTGCCAACTGCAGCCGACGATGCACCTACACCGCGTACAATCCTCCTGACGATACTCCTCTGCTACCAGCGTCTGACTTTTGACGTTGGATTTATCGTCCAGGAACACATCTGTCTCGCTTATGGATACACACCAGCTAAACACGATCCTGAACAGCCCCTGTGCGAAATCTTCGAGTTTGCGAGTACTACTGTGTCCCTCGCGCTTCATCGGAGATGCTTAAACGTAGAGCGTTCTTCTCTAACTTCACATATTACTGTTGTGGCTGCGGGCATAAGTTAGGGATAACCTACGAGTTGACGCTAGACGGCTATCTTTTTATTATGACTAATTGGAGCTGTAGCTATTTAAGGATGTAGCGATTTGGGGATGTACCGATTTGGGGACGTACCGATTTGGGGATGTAACAATTTGGGGATGTACCGATCTAGGGATGTACCAATTTGGGAATGTAGCAATTTGGGGATATAGCGATTTGGGGACGTACCGATTTGGGGATGTATCGATTTGGGGATGTAGCAATTTGGGGATGTACCAATTTGGGAATGTAGCAATTTGGGGATATAGCGATTTGGGGATATAGCGATTTGGGGACGTACCGATTTGGGGATGTAGCAATTTGGGGATGTACCAATTTAGGGATGTAGCAATTTGGGGATATAGCGATTTGGGGACGTACCGATTTGGGGACGTACCGATTTGGGGATGTAGCAATTTGGGGATGTACCAATTTGGGAATGTAGCAATTTGGGGATATAGCGATTTGGGGACGTAGGAATTTGGGAATATAGCAATTTGGGAACGTACCGATTTGGGGATATAGCAATTTGGGGATGTACCGTTCTGGAAATGTACGAATTTGGGGATGTAGGAATTTGGGGACGTACCGATTTGGGGATGTACCGATCTGGGGATGTAGCAATTTAGGAATGTAGCAATTTGGGGATATAGCGATTTGTGGACGTACCGATTTGGGGATGTAGCAATTTGGAGATGTAGGAATTTGGGGATATAACGATTTGGGGATGTATCAATTTAGATATCTAAGAATTTGGGAATATAAGGATTTGGGAGGGGAGAGATTCGCAAATGTAGAGATTCGGGAATATGACTATTAAAGTATATAGAAATTTGGTGATATGGGAACTCAAGAATATGAAAACTCGAACGTAGCTCTAATCACCAGGGTCAGCGTCTTCACTTTCCAACTCCTGGGTTGATATCACTATAATCTTACAAATTCATACGAGTCATAACGATAGTCCATGTGTGTCCTCATATGTAGCACCATGTGTGGAAGTTAAACTGCGTAGTCCACGATGTTACGTAACCGTGGTACATTGTACAAAAAACAGAAACATCAAATGCCAAATATTATGCACTACGAGCAGCGATAATTTGCAATGTACATAACATGTTTAACATGCACGAGACAACGTATAAATATTTACATTAGTAACAATCGGCAGATAGGACATTTCTACAATAACAGAAACGCAGAACGATTTAAAAGATTCAGATCACGGTAGAGTTAATATCACGGAATATAATTGATTCACGCTCGAATATCATCAAGTTCGCTGGACGTTTTTAGGAGCACGGATACGTAGCGAGGTGCCATCGATTTCCATGTGACATATGGTACGTGCCAAACGCACAGTACACGCATGACGTTCAAAGTGGTTTAGCACAGTTACACGCACACATGTGCGGAAAGAAAATAGGGGGAGAAAAAGGGAAGATTTATACATATTTAACACGATGACTGTCACTGTGGAAATTGCCGTGTGTTCTGCGACACGGTTTAATATGAACTGTTAACTGTTGGGGTCATTCGTGACCCCGTCGCTGATTCAATGTAGACACACTTAATTAGAAAAAGGACGTTCAGAATTTCTTTGAAGTTTCATCACGTATGAAGTTAAGGAACGTTGAATAATTTAAAGATTTATTTATGGTGACAAGGAAGGATGAGTTATGACTTTTGACACAGTGATTTGGCTCAAACTTTATATAGTTATTGTATACCTAGAATATAGTAATTTTGCAGAATCGTAGATCGCAATTCTTCGAAATAGGAGAAATATTCATTTTTGAAATTTTTCGGGTAAGATTGTCTCTTCGAAGACAAACACGATTCAAATTTTGTAATTGTCAAGTTATTCAATCAACAGATTCTTAAATTTTTAACTTCTCAATTTTCCAACTTGCCGAATTCTTAAATTTTTAACTTCTCAGCCTACTAAATTTCCACGCTGTTAAGTTCGTAATTGTCGCATTATCGTCGTTCCGGCCGGCGCACGAAACCCATAAAAATGGCGGGAAGAAAGTTGTTGAACATCGATGAACGGAAGAACAATGAAACAACGGTGGGCGTGTGTACAAAAGCTTCCTTTTTCAGATAGTCCGTTTCGTCGTTGAAATTCACCAATGATTACCGCCGCTTCTTAATTAACGGCCGCTGATTAAGAAGCCCAACCTACCATCCGCGGAACCGGCGATAATTAGGCGAGCTCAGCCGGTCGGAATTTTTAATTGGGATATATACTCGTCCAGAACAATTTCTTCCCGCTCGAATCGAGAGGGATAAGAAGAAACGAGACGGGAAGTTAACTGAGAGGTCCAATCAAATTGTTGAAGCACCGGAATTATATCATATCTTCCTCTTAACGAATTAGTCAAAAGAACCTTTCTCTAAAATGAACATTCGAATATTTCTCCGTAAAGAATTTTACAGAAAATTTCACTGGGAGAATATATTAACAAAATTAACAATTGATTATATTTTTTTTATATTACTAACAATTATATATTTCTTTATATTAGTCACGATTATATATTATTTGATATTAGTAAGGATTTTATATTATTTTATAAGATGTTTACTTTTTACTACATCATTGCACAGTTTTTCTTTTTAATTACAAGAAAGTTGCAAGTTCGAAAATTTATTTGTACAGAATTCATCTGCTGATTCATTCGCAACACTCAAATCAGCTAAAGCAATTAAATTAAATATCCCAGGCTATTAAAACGATGTGCTATTACTCGCGTATTCTAATAGCGATGAGGTTAGGTTTGCGGGTTAAAGGGAGATCCTAATATCATTTTCCTTGCCATTAGAGGGTTTATGGGTTCTAGGATCTTAATGTATTCGACCGAGAACGGCGCTATGAACCTATAGGTACAGTCAACACCAAATCTGGCTTGCCTAGAGAAAATATAGTCAAGGTGGACGATGTTAGTCACAAATTGATTTTTGGGGACTTTTGAGAGCCTGGACATTTTTGGGTGGGTTGAGAATTTGGGGACTTCTAGAGTTGGAAATTTTAGAAGTTGAAGACTTTAGTATTTGAAGATTTTAGGATTAAGGGAATTTTGGATTTGGGGACTGGAATTTGGGGAATTTAAGATTTGGGGATTTTAGGATTTGGGGATGTAGTGATATGGACATGTAGAGATTTGGGAGTCGGGGAATTTGGGGATATAAAAATTTCAAAATTTAGGGATTTGGCAGGAAATTTTGGGATATAAGAATTTGGGGATATAGATATTTGGGGATATAAGAATTTGGAGATATAGAAATTTGGAGATACAGAAATTTGGTGATATAGAAATTTGAGGATATAGAAATTTGGAGATATAGAGATTTGGAGATATAGAAATTTGGGGATGTAGAAATTTGGTAATACAAGAATTTGGAGATATAGAAATTTGGGAATATAGAAAATCCCAGATCTAGTAATTTAAGAACATAGGTTTTGGGTACCTAGAGATTTAGAAGATAGAAAATTTGGGAACATAGAAACTTGAAACATAGAATTTTAGAAACTTGGAGATTTCGAGATTTGAGAATTTGGAAAATATTGAGAAACTTGAGAAATATCTACAATTTGAGAAACTTAGAATTTAGAAAATATGAAAAATTGGAAGATCTTAAATTCGATTGTAAAATTTGAAAACTAGACAATTTGAAACTATAAAAGAATAGTAACCTAAACTTGTTGAGGATATCTGAAAAATTATAGGTATTTGGAAAATTTAAAAACTAGAGAATTTTAGCGTATGTGTTATCAGAAGGAGGTGTGCGTTGCGTCCGAGTGTACATCCCGATCGAACTAGTTCCTACGAATCAGATAAAATGTATTTTTCCACGCAAACGTTACAGTGGGTGGACGCGAATTCCCAGCAATTGGTGAACTCTTTGTAAGTCCCTTTCGAACGATAGTATATAACAATTCATGTTTCAAAGGGACGCGGTGTAGCGCGTCGATTGGATTTCGCTGACACTATTCGTTCAAATTTTGTCGTGTCGGTTCAGCAGTACTTTTATCAATTCAACTGTCAACTGTATGCTTATAATTGATCTTATATTATCACACCAATCAAAATCTCAAGTTTATTCGTTTTTGTCGAGGCAATATTATTTTGTAGAAAATTTTCTGTACATTTCTGGAGAAAATTTTTTGAGTACAATCTAGGTCGAAGTTAGGTTATTGTTATTATTTATCTACAAGGTTATTGTTATGAGTAATCATTCTATATGTACATTTTAATAAGGCTGTTAATAGATTCGAAAACTGTAGGAATTTAAGATTTGACAATTATAAAATTGGACTATTACAAAATTACAATTTCATCTTTCAAAATTCACCTCTAAAAATTTGAACGTTCGAAATTTGCTAAATATCAAATTTGTATGAATTCGACAAAACCTATTGTCTGAGTTTTGAGTCCCATTCACAGTGGACAAAGAAAAATGTCACTAGTAGATCTTATAGAGACACTTGCGAGCACTCTACATCAGTACTTTGTCACATGGCTACTGATGGGTTCAAGTGCTTCGCAAATAGGTTCACCCATTGTCCAACCAAATACTCTATGAGCATTTCAGAAAAAGAGAATCAGCCCCTTTCAAGTACCTAACCACGACAAGATCAAACCCCCCATCGAACAATAAAAAATGTACTTACAAATAAAACTCTGGTCAAATAAACCTGAACATTCATAAAATTTTGATCAGAAACTCTCCTCCTATTCTCTCAAAAATGTAAGAAAAAAACTGAAAAATACGAAGATACAAAATCACAGTATTTCAAATAAAAAACCAAATTTTTTAAACTGATATTTTGGTCCCATAGAGTAGTTCAATATATTTTTATATCAACTTCTCTAAATCAATTAAAAATCGGTGTTCTCTAAAAATATTACAAATTGTATAAAAATCTGTAAATAAATCATTACTTTCTACCAACATTATTCCTATCGAACAAAATTTTGTTTATTTGAATTTACACAGACATGTTAAAATATTAAAATACATATGAATTTCGATATCATTCCACATAAACACAGGTGTACGATTACAACATATTGCAAACAAGGAAGTTGTTCTTGTAAATACATCACCGACTGACGAACGTATTATGAATTTACCATACAAACATAGGATCGCTAAGCTTAACCCGTTTCATCGACATATCGAGGAGAGAATAAATTTTCACGCGTCTTCCGCACGCCCGCGTATGTGTTTGCGTAAATCACGCACGTCCGTCGATGCAAGACACGTGTAAATATGTACGGAATCATAGATACGGAACGGAGGGTGTTCGTGTTTGTTCCTATATAAATTTCCCGTGCAAACCGACCACCGACGTTCGTCGATTGGATTGCAAATCACCTGCATACTTGCTGACCGACGTATTAATCGCGTTTTCACTGAACGACGCGACGCCCGCCGTGCGATCTAGTACGGAGGACCATTTTCGATTCAGATATTTATGCAAACTTTACAAATTTTCGAATCAGTGCATTTTTACATATTTTGAATTTTGGGAATTTCTGGAATTTTTGGGATTTTTGGAACTTGTAGAATTTTTGGAATTTTTGGAATTTGTAGAATATTTGAAACTTGTAGAATTTTTGGAATTTGTAGAATTTTTGGATCTTTGTGAATTTGTCAAATTTCTTGAACTTTGGGAATTTTTTGATTTTGTCGAATTTTCAAATTTCCAAGTTTTCAGATGTTCAATTATACAAATTTCTAAATTCTCAAATTCTCAACACTTTGCAAATTTCTAAATTCTCTAATTCCCAAATGTCGAAATCCTCAAGTTCCTATATCAGTGAATATCCAAATTGTAAACTACCAGATCCCTAGATTCCCATATCTCCACATCCCCAATTCTAACATCTCCAAATATCTATATACCTAAATTTTTGAGACTCAAATCCCTATATTATCAAATCCCTACATCCCCAAATCCCTACACCCCCGAATTCCTATATTTTCAAATCCGTACATCCCAAAATCAGTATATCCCCAAAGTCCTACATCTCCGAGTCTCTACATCCCCAAATCTCGACATCCCCAAATTCTTACGTCCTTACATCCCTATATCCCCAGATCTCTATGTCCCCAAATCTATATATCCCTATACTTCTATATTCCCAAATTTGTATAACCCCAAATCCCTATACCTCCAAATTCCTACATCCCCAAATCCTTACATTCTTAGATCTCCATATCCCCAGATCCCTATATCCCCAGATCCCTATATCCCCAGATCCCTACATCCCCAGATCCTTACATCTCCAGATCCCTACATCCCCAGATCCCTATATCCCTAAACCCCTTTATCCCCAAATCTACATATCCCTATACCCCTATATTTCCAAATCTGTAACCCCAAATCCCCATACTTCCAAATCCTATATCCCCAAATTTCAATATTCCCAAATATCTCTATCCCTAAATCCCAAAATCCGCATGTCCCCAAATTCCCATGTCCTTTTTCCCCATCCCCAAACATTGATGTCTAAAAATCCCTAAAATCAAGAGATAAAGACGCAGTCTGTTCTCCATTGATTGTCACATTGTCCCTAGGGAAATCGAGAGATTCTCTCTCGACTGTACATGTACTCCATCGATCACGAGGATTCCATAAAATCGGAGCTCCTTGGCAAGCGACTGTTCGGATATCCGCTCACTCTTCGGCTCTGACGTTTGCAAGTTTTTCATTCTGCATTTTTGACAGCCGACGATTTTCCAGTCTTAGGGAACCGGGACCGATGCTGTTATTTATTACTCGAGGATTGCTACCGTGCAATGGAATTGTCACGATAAATAACGATCCAGACTATGTCAAATTAATTCTTTCCATTCTGTGCCGTTCCTCGACAGACAATGAGAAAATGGTCAACCGGTCTAAAATATTGCCGTGCTTTCAACGAATTTTTATCTCTATTTATACGAGTAGGCATGCAACCCTTCGGTCTTTTCACTGTACTCGCATGAATCAAGCTACTGAACAATAATTAAAGTATAATTCTTCGAGTACAGTTTTGTATCTATACGACTAATTTTTAATATTAAAAGCAGATATTTTATCAATCGTCTATAATGTGATTTTTTATATTTTTGCAAAGTCTGAAAGTACAAAATGGTTTGTAAATTCGATGTTTTTGTTGTTCATTATTATTCTGTTTTTGTAATATGAAAAATCTCACATGATGTACCATTGTGTTGCAGTTAATCATATGACCTTGAGAAGTTCTTCGTCACAATATTTGTCAAGCTACTATTTCATGATGTTGTATAATCCTATTTAAAGAACCATTGTTGCGAAGGTCTACTTCAGCACAATATTTGCCAGGCTACATGTATACATCGATTAACTAAAAATCTCAAGGAATGTGTCCTTGAGACAAAATTCTTTACCACGATATTTATTCAACTACTATTTCGTGATGATATATAATTCCATCTAAGAAACCATCGATTCATTTAAACTTTCGAAACTCCAGAACTTGGGAAAAACTTCTTCACCACAATATTTGTTCAGCTACTACTTCATACTGGTATATACTCCCATTTAAGAAACTAACTAAAAATTCCGATAAATATAACCTTGAGAAGTCCTCGACCTTTAATTTGTCAAGCTGCTATAACGATACACAAGTCCATTTAACCCCTTGCACTATGACCTATTTGTCAGGTGCGTCAATCAGAACTAACTAAACACAGCTACAATATTGAAAGAGTCAAAGAATGTTGAAATGTTATGACAACATGGTATTAGACAATCGTTGACTATCCAAATTATAATTGGACTTGAACTCCAAATTGAAGCATATTCAAAATTCGAGTAAAATTGATCTCAACTGAAGTACCAGTGCGTCACGAGTCAACTCGTCAAAATAGTGCAAGGGGTTAAAAGAACCATCGATGAAGTAAAAATCTTGAAAAATGACCCTGACATTCTTGATCACAATATTTCCCTCCAAATGATTTACGCTTTGGATGTTTTTTCGTGAAGTGAAAAATAGCGAATATACCAGGTTGTAACCGAGTTATACACCCAGTAGATTACGCGGGAGTTGTTCGACAACGGGGACATCTTTCGCGGTGATTTATCATCCGAACGCGTCGGAAAGAATATTGACAAAAACACTTGGTGTCTGGCGGATGAGATCTGGATGGAAGATCGTCGTTTCTGCCCTATCAATTTCCACGGGCACACGAACTGCAAGGAACGTTAGCCAAATTGCTGCAGTTTGCCGACGGGTAGATCCGGCCAGACGATAACGTAAACCGCCATGGTTTATGGCCGAGTGATCTGCCGTGTCTAGTGTTTGTGCACACGCACGGTTGAATACGTATGAACGCCCGTTTATATTCGCGACTCACATATTCCGCCGATATTCGCATAAATACGGGGCATGCGTAGACGCGAACGCAAATATATTACGTGTTGATACAACTACCCTCGGACATGTGGACCTCGCGTGTGTGCACACGTACCGGTTGCATCGGTGTCTTAAATAATCTATGAGCAACGCACGGGAAGATCAAATGTTTGCCAACATTTCGATGTTTGCCTTGCCATATGTAATTGATAAATATGCAGATTCTGTCGCGAGGAAATTGATGGCGGCTGATATTCAAGGCGGATTTGTGACGTCTTCTAATGCGAGGATTATGTTCCAGGGACGAAATTAATACTCTACTGTATACGTGTGTTAATTACTTCGACACCTGATGCGAAGAATGCTGTACTCTTTGTTAGAGCATTTTGGAACTGAATCAAACTAAATTTGCAACTATTTTTGCATAAATGTAGTTCAATGATATAACCTTCTTTGATTTAGGTACCATTTAGGTTGAAAGTTGACACTATAACTCGACTGGAATGGAAGGTACACATTGTATAATAGAATGGAAGGTACAAACAATATTTTTCATTAGAAGGTTAAATATAGAGTTGTATATGTACTATTCTCACAAAATTGTATAAAACCATTTTACGTGTATTATTATACGTTCAAGTATATTTTATATTGCAACAACTAAAATAGCAAAATAATTAAATAATGAAAAGAAAATTTCTGACCTAACAAAGTGAAATAAAAATAAAATTTCACATAACAATAACAGAATAAATAATTAAAAAGTCCCAAATTTTTTGACTATACCCGATCTAATTCCATATCTCACTCCGCGTGTTATTTCCATTTCCCACCCCGCTATACCTCATCCAGCGTATTATTTCTGTGTCATGTACAGGTATTTCCGCTACGGCATTGGAACCAGCGTAGAACGAGGACGGCCGAACTGTATTCAAACTTTTAGCAAATTACGTTCCGACTAAAACTCATTCTCCGTTCAGAGAAACAACAGTCGCTCGAACACTTTCGAATTACCGCCGCCTGAATGTTTAATTTACTCGCAGAGATGGCGTACGCGTGCAACGCAATCGGTTCGCGTGTGTTTGTCTCGTCTGGACCGCGAAACGGGCCGGCAAACAGACGATACCGTGTTCGATGGTTGAAGTCAGCTCGTAAAACAACTCCCGTCGATAGTTCGCCGAGACCTGTGCCGCTGGAAACGACAGGGGGGAAATTATTTATTCCGGAAGAACGCGTGTCACAAACTCAAGCGACAGTTTTTATGTGCTTCGTAGACGATCGGAGGGACACAAAACGCTTCGAACGTTATTTCCATTTGGATTTTATATTTGGGAAGTGAAATATTTATGACATGATAGATCATTATAGGACTACGTTTGTTGATAGTGTAAAAATGGGGAGGGTTATGTTAGGCTGCAATAGGGTGAGATTATCGATGTGGTGATGGAGACTTCGAATTTTTTCATTCAGGAATTTAGAGCTGGAAATTTGGAAATACAAAAGTGCAGAAGTATCGAGATTTTGGATATAGAAATTTTATATAATTTATAATTATATAGAAATTTTGTAATTTAAAATTTTTTGGAATTTACGAAATGAGAAATTTCGAATTGTCGAATACAGAAATTTATAAATTTACAGATTTGAAAATTCCCTAATATATTCCACAATATATATGCCAATGTCCCTAGATCCTATTGGCATTCCAATATATATTGATACTAATATCCCTAGATCTCCACTTTCCATATATTCTTATATTCCAATGTTCCTTGATTCCAAAGTTGTTAGATTGCAATGTCCCTAGATTCTAATATCCCTAGATCACAATAATCCTAGGTTCTAATATCCCTAGATCCCAATAGTCCTAGGTTCTAATATCTCTAGATCCCAATAGTCCTAGGTTCTAATATCCCTAGATCCCAATAGCCCTGGGTTCTAATATACCTAGATCCCAATAGTCTTGTGTTCTAGTATCCCTAGATTCCAATAATCCTAACTTCTAATATCCCTAGATCCCAATAGTCTTGTGTTCTAATATCCCTAGATCCCAATAATCCTAGGTTCCAATATCCCTAGATCCCAATAATCCTAGGTTCTAATATTCCTAGACCCTAAAAGCCTTAAGTTCTAATATCCCTAGATCCCAATAGGCCTAGGTTCTAATATCCCTAGATCCCAGTAATCTTAGATTCTAATATCCGTAGATTTCCATAGCACTAGATTCCAATAGCCGTAGATTCTAATATCCCTAGATTCCAGTATCCTTAGATTTCCACACCCATAATCACAAACTTTAATTTCCAAATTTTCAAATCTCCAGATTCCCAATTTTCTCGAATCCCAAAATCCCAAAATCCTTCAAAACCCAAGCTACACTCGGAACTCTCCAAATTTTTAAAACCCTCGATTCGCAAATGTCTAAACCACATCCCTAAATTTCCATATACCCACATCTTCAAATTCTGAAAATCCCCACTTCTCTAGCACCGCAAATTCTTGATCCTAATTCTCGTTGGCAAATAGTAAAATCTTCCAAAGTCCCCAAAAGTCGACGAGATCGCCATATTTTCCTCAGGAAAGCCAGATATGGTTACAGCAACCTAGATCGTACCAAAGTTGTTCCCATAATTCGTGCACTTATTATATTTATTCCCACTTTTCAATTTAATATTTAATCGTCGCCGTTCTTCGTTAAATCGTCAGCGACGAAGGTCCTAACGGGTTAATTGTTTAGGTAAATTTTTAATTCGTAGGTCACCGTCGGACCCGCCTCGTCCTCTTTCGCTCTCCCGGGGGTTACCTTTCGCTCTCTGTCGCCGTTGCATTCTTCCCCGAACCCGAGCTCATCCCCTTTTTTTGTCGGCGCTTTCAAGCAACGCTCTGCCAGCGAAACGAAGTTTTCCAGGGGAACTAAAGTCATTTCGCTCGTGCAATCTAAGTTAAGTGACTTTCGAGAGCCCCGGACGACTAAACTCGCCTGCGGTGGCTCGCTTCTCGCACGATGCGATCAACCCTTTAACCTTCTCTCTCTCTCTCTTCTCGACACCGGTTCCCGCTCATTTCTGGGAGAGTGGGAAGTTTAGCGACGGAATAGAGGGGTCACGGATTCGAGATCTAACGAGAATTACGTCGTCCGTTAGGTTCCACGGGTGCTTAGCTAGCTGAGAAATCGACTCTAAAGCCACCATTCTTTCCGGCGACGTAACGGCTCCACGGTTACACGTCACTCTCCTCCTAAGATGTCTCGGGATCATTCTGGACCTGCGGGAGAACGAAGACTAACGGTTTTTAGTTGCATCGACTCTTGTCGAACATTTTTCAACGTGACAGCGCAAGCTTTCACGTTTTAACGCCGAACTTTTGTTGTACTCGATAAGGGGTGAATTCAATAGACTCGAGTGTCTCATTTGTTTCATTATGAATTTCTGCGGATGAAACTTCTTAATGACATACTGTACAGTCGACGACATATCTTCCTTTAGGAACATGGTAACAAATGGTCCATTTAATTATTTTTATAGATTTTTGCGTATACATTTGCTGTCTTTGGAATTGATGATGTGGAAGAACTGAAGTTTTTGATACGTTATTCAGAAATAAATACATGTGATATATTATGATGTGATACATAATGTGATGTTTAATGAAAGATATTTTCTTTCTACCCCCAAGTACATATAAGAATATTTGAAGTACATATAAGAATTAATTACGGAGTATAATAATAATAATTACTCCGTAATTAAATACTGTACATTAACAAATAATCATGAAATTTATTATAAGAATAGTATGACTATATTTCACATCGCGTGAAGCGAGATCGAACTTCAACTTTCAACCCCCTATTTGCGGCACACAAGAAGACATGATATTTTCCTCGGTCTAGTCAGACTACTAATCTAACTAATCTTTTACAGGCGGTAAATTTGAATTTTCCCTAGAGCTCTTCCCGATTTGCCATTTTGAACCGTTTTCTCACACTTCGTACAAAGTCAACTCTACCAACAGGGTCGTCCATTTTTAACGGTCAACAGCTCTGCACACGGAGTGTCGTTTACGCACCCGTATATGTACTTAGTCTCTATTCCATTCGATATCACTTTACGGTTCCATGATTCATACGCTTCCGTCTGTCCGTACATAACCGGTAGTATATGTGTGTGCGCGCGGCTCCGATCCGTCAGTTTTCTGCTGGCGGGAAAAAAAAGGAGAGAGTGGAAAAAAGCGGAATAGCTGTATTTACGAGCGAACGGTCGTTCGTGACTTTTCGAAAATCGAGCTAATCTCGGCGTAACGCCGGCTGGAATGGCTCCACCGCTCGTTTTCTGGTGTCAGTGGTCTTACGGATGGATATCTATGCGATTTCCTAGGGTTTTCGGTGGTAATGACCGTTACATGGACACGGAACCATGTATAAATTAAATCAATCAGATAGTCGCCATTTTATGAGATTCGTTCGGATTTTACATAACCTGAAAACTGATTATTGCGTGCTTTGCAGACTTTTAGATATATGTCTATGATAAAGAGGAATCTTTGCAATTTTTAGGTTTATCCTAGTTACTTTTTTTAGGTATTTAAGTCGATTTTCTGAATTAGATTATATTGTATTGTAGTTTCATGGAACATTTTTAGAGCATTCTTTAAGCACGTGGGATAGTCGCCATTTTATGAGATGTGGATTCGTTCGAATTTTACATAACCTAAAAACTGATTGTGTGCTTTGCAAACTTTTAGATACATGTCTATGATAAAGAAGAATCATTGCAATTTTTAGGGTGTGTCCCTTGTTATTTTTTTTAGGTATTTCAGTTAATTATCTGAATTATTTAGATTATATTGTAGAACATTCATAGAACATTCCTAGAGCACTTTTAGAGCATTCTTTGACCATCCTTCGAGAGATCTGAAAGATAGGAAATTTTATGAAAATTTGGGATTTTGGTAAAGATTTGGGAAATTGAGAATTTGGAAATTTAAGTCTCCAAATTTGGAAAATTGAGAATTCCAAAATATTAGAAAAAGATGAAAAAAATTGGGAATCACGTAATTGGGCAATTTAGGAATATGAAGATGGGGAAATTAAGAAATTTGAAAATTAGAAAACTGAGAAATTGAAAACTTAGTGTTCTACAACTTGAAAATGTGAGAAATTGAAAACTTAGTGTTCTACAACTTGAAAATGTGAAAAATTGAAAACTTGAAAATTTAAAAACTTGGAAACTTGAAAACTTGAGAAATTGAAATCTTGAAAAATTGAAAACTTGAGACCTTGAAAACTTGAGACCTTGAGAACTTGAGAACTTAAAAACTTAAAAACTTGAAAACAAAAAAATTAAAAAATTTTTAAAATCGAAACCTAAAATTCTAAAAGTTGAAAAACTTGAAAATTTGTAAACATAACAACACCCAAGAACTAGCAATAAAAAGTGTAACCCAAGTTCAATTCGCCGAAGTAAAATTCCCATCGCCACGTATCTCAAACAGAATACGTAAACAAAGTTATTAATTTACTAATTATACGCTGTGCAAATGACGTCGGTGCCAATTCCAATTTAATTACAATCTGTACAATATTAGTTGGGACGAATCCTTCGAATTTTTTCCCCTTTTTTTGGGACGCTATTTGATATTCCATTGAAAGCGACAAACGAGAGGAGATCAATATGATTAGCACAGGTGCGCCTTGTTAAATTCAACCTCGTTCATCATGGTCATTGTTAATTCGACAATTATACGGTGACGCGACTACGCGGTCGTGACTCGTTACTAACTGGTCATACACAATCACGCCAACGTTACTAATTAAAAGTCTACGATACGTCGACACCCATTTCATTTTATCGTCCAAGCCTACTCAGCAATTTGCTACGCCGGCCATTTCAATGGGTCACTCCAGTCGTTATATTTCGAAAAATCGATCGTCCTCCTGCATTTTTCAAATGTTACTTCCATGAACGTACTTTTAAGTTTTTATTGCGAAGTTCTATTATCGCCTTTTGCGAAAATCAACCCAAATTCATCTCAAACTTCGTCTCTTTTTTTTACAGTGTGCTGTGTATTTTGTAAAATAATTATTTACTATTTTTCTTTTCATATTTTTATACTTAGGGAAATTTTCAAGTTTTGCAATCTTTGAAATCATGTTTGTATATTCAGAAATTTTTTAATTAACAAATCCTCAGGTTCTGGAATTTACAATCTTCAAAATTTTCAAATTCTAAAATTTATCATTTGGGATATTTGAAAATTTTGTTCTTTCAAAATAAGAAATCAGTTCAATGAAAGAATTTCCACTGGTATGACATATTTCAATTCTTTCCTAGAACCTTATGCAGGGCCATATAGCGAGACTACCTAATTACTAACATAATATTACTGTCAATATTAATTTTGTTAATATTCTCATATACAATATTAATATTCTTACATTTTCAAGTTTAAAATAAAAAATTCTAACACTTATAGATAAGTATCAATATTTTTTTTTAAATATAAAGAAACAGAGAACTTCGATGCTTAAACCTTAAATGCATCCCATATTCTTAAATTATAATTTATGTAATAATTATGGTAGCCACGATAACGGTACTCTTACTAATTAAGTGATTCGTGTGTTCTTAAATTTGACGAGGAGAAGGAAAAGTTAATGGAAACTAATTTCTCGGACGAAGGAAGTTTCGTTCGAGATAGTTGATCAATGCGGGTGAATCACCTCTCGACGGTTCTGTACAAACCGAAACTTTCAACAGAGAGACATTTCCGATTGTTCAAAGGATTTTCACCTATTTTGTCCTATCATGGGTAAAACAGAAATTTTGAAACATTTATTAAACCTGTTATTTTGTAATAAACTCTGTTGGACGCCATTTTATTTTTCGTGCGTAGAACATCGACAGTAATGCAATTTTTTTTATATTTACAATAGAATGATATATACATTTATAATGTAAAGTCATAAGTCATAAGTTATAATGTAATGTAAAAACATTTGGATGTTTTTGTTATTTTTTATAGTAAATAATAAATGCAAAGTAAATAAGATAAATATTTTATGATGCAATTTACAGTAACAGGAGATGTATATTTTTTTAATCATGTTCTTTCAATATTATTTTCTGTCAAGGACTTTTGTGGACGATAACATTTATAAAATTGAATGTAGTAAAATTTTTATCTTGTCCACTTAATTAAATTTCTCTCAGTTCCTTTAATTACTGCCTTCAGTGGAAAACTTATATTTGCAATATCTAATGTATATAACTTTCAATAAAAAACTTCAAACTTCGTTACTAACTTTAAAGGTCATTTATGATATGACCAAAGTTTATAATGGCCGAAAGTTAAAGCCATTAACCTTTAAAGGACACTGAAATATGCTACGATATTTGTTCGTTTCCTTATGCATGTTATTAGAACTAGAACTAGAATGGACATTTGTTAAATATTTATTACAAAATGTAGTACTAATATTACTGTTCATTTTAGTTCATTAAAGTATCATTTTAATTATTATTTCAAACGGTCAGATCAATTGTAACCCAGACTCAAAAATCATTTAATATTTACAAAAACATTTAAACTACAATTAGCAGTTTCAGCAATATTAACAGTTTTAGGAACATCATGGCAAATAATATCGAAAAGAAATGACGATGAACGAGAGAAATTTAAATTTCCCGCCGTTCGAGGGTTAATCCCAAGTTCAATTGTCTCATACAATATAAGCAATTTATTTCGTTTTTTAATATGTGTATAGTTCGTATACTTTCCACTCCTTGGTACATTATAAATACATAAACATTCACCATTTAATTATAATAATAATTATTCATAAAAAGCTTCCATCATCATGAGTATATAATTTGAATCATATTCCCGCTATTAATCCTTTGAGTTATAGTGTACTTTAACAAAAAGGTCTCAATTATTTAGTAGCTACTAACGTACATAGATAAATAATTTCTGCGTAGACTTAGTATGTACACATACATACATGTGTCCATTGTATACACATACAGGTACATGACCATGTACATGTTTTACCTGAAAATATTACAACGAACCGCGCTCCAAATAATTAATTCTCGACGTAACATTAAGCCAGACTTTATACACGATTACAATTTAAAAATAACTTACCCATCAGCTTCATAACCTGGGACTGGCTGATGAAGATGTTCAAGTATCCGTCGCTGCATCCGACCAGCACCAGAAGTACCATCAGCCTGCATCTCAACAGATCGCACAATTCATCACCCCACCGCATTGTCTCGCATAACAACATCACGCACCGTTGTAATCATGCGCGTAAACCCGCCACTTTTCCCTAACCACGTGACAACGATAAAAACCACGAGACAGTCCTCTGAATTTTCCCCGTGTCAACCGACGATCCTCTCCTTTCCCCCGCGTTCAAAATCATCGTTCACCCACGTGACGTCTCACCGAATAATTCGAATCTACCTATCTCGCCTGAATTACGTTAAAATACAAACTCCAATACTTTGAAACCGTTTACATCGAGATTGGTTTAATGCATTGTTACGGGGTGTTCGGAGAGCTGTGAACGGAAGTCACATGGCGATCACGGGGAAGATTTCGATAACGGAGAAACGATCTCGACGACGTCGGTGTCGGAACACTACTGACGGTCTTCGGTGGATTTCGACGCGCCGATGTTGCGCGCATGCGCACAGTTAGGGGTGCGACGCTGAATATTCATACGAATCGGCCGACGAAACGCGACGTGCGTACGCACCACGAATCGCGGCAAGTGTAAATCACACCTTCGGATAACCTGCCAGTACGAACTCCACCGTGAGAATCGTCGAAATATCGGGAAACATCGCTATGGCGGTTGTGCTGCGAAAGGGTGACGAGGAAATGGAGGGAGGGAACAATACTTCATCCTGAACCCGATACCAGAGCGTAATATGCATATATCTCTTTTAATTTCCTTTGCTAATTACTCGGACTAAGGGTTCATCAATTTTTAAACTTGAAATATGACCGCACGTTCTCTGTATACGTGTTGCTTTCGGGAAAATATAGTTCGGTAGTTTGCAGGAAATTGGGATCTGCAGACTTAGCAACCGAGTTTGGGAACGTGGGAATAGATTTCGAAATTTTGGAATATAGAAATTTGGGTGTTTAGGAATTTGGGAACTTAAGGGTTCGAGAAAGTGCAGAGGTCGAGAAATTTGCGGAAGTTCAGATCTGAGAAAGTTGGGGGAAACTGAATTTTGAGAACTGTGAAATATAAAAATTTGAAAATTTAGGAATTTGTGAACTTAAGGGTGGAAATTGAAAGTTCAGGCAGTTGAGGATTTGGGGAACTGTAAATTTAAGATCTGAGAAATTTGGGAATACTGAAATTTGAGAATTTAGAAATATAAAAATTTAAAAATTTAGGAAAGTGTGAACTTAAGGGTTGAAAAATTGCAAATTCAGAAATTTGGAAATTGTAGGATTTATATACTTGATAAATACTTAAGAAATTTGGAAATTTATAAAATTTATAAAATTTAGAAACCTTGAGAAGTTTAATAACTAAAAAATTTAGAAAATTTATTCACACAAAAAAAATTAAAAAAGTCTTATCCAACCCTTCACAAAGGAACTTTCAAACATATAAAAGAAGAAAATACTTGTCATTATATAAAAAATTTTGACTTGGTAGATAACTACAAAAGAGTATTACTTTTTGTTTACTGCCAAATGAATTTCATTAACAGATACGTTCCTCTTTGTACAAATTAAAATTGGACGAAGATATAGAACCGAACGAAGATAAAACAGATTGACCATTAATTAATTGCTGATCGGTTCTGATCAACTTCGAATGTATTCCACGAGATTTCACGGAATTAATTAATTTCACCCCTATAATTAAACTTCCGTCTCACTGCACACGTGTTAAGCTCAACTCGGATAAATAAGGAGACACTTTAATTTAAAAGCGATTTAACATTCGCAACTCATCTCGTACATAAAACGGCATCCTACTACATTGTGTTACAACACGATTGTTATTAAATGACGATATAACGATCATTTATTGCATAACATTTTGGATGAATTACTTAATCGGTCGCGTTTCAATTATTGAGGCTTTAATTATCGGGGAATTTTATTTATCGATCATTTACGCTTTTAATTACTGAAAATTCGTCTGCAAATTTCTGATGCTATTAATTTACAGTTGTTAAGCAATTATTAAATTTTCCATTTTTATCATCTTTTATTCAATCTCTCTAATTACTGTTTTTATTATCTTCTTTTTATCACATACGTTGCTATATTTCCTTTTATGATACATATTTTAAATTCAAATATTAATCTTACAGAATACACTTTTGTTATATTGCCATTTTCAAATGAAGCTTTCCGCACTGTCGCACTAAGAAAAAATAATAAAATTTTAGCAATCGTATTCTAAACGAAAATTAAAATTCAACGTACTGTAAATTAAAATCAATTTCAACCATGCTGCGAATTAAAATAAAATTTCAATATATTGTAAATTTAAATTAAATTCTCGTACAGCGTAAATGAAAATGAAATTTCGATGTACTATCAATAAAAATTCAATATCCGTAACTCAACAGAGCTCGAACATCTTTCGCCGTTTTTTCCGAGACGAGTTGCAAACGGAGGTATTTAAAAAGTTTGATAAATAAAAGAACGCGAAGATTTATTGTTAGCGTAAGATTGCGCGAAAGGGAAAAAGAAAGTTATGGTGGCTGTTATATGGCCGTAGAAGAGAAGCCATGACGATATTTTTCACGGATATATTTCATTGGAGGATAAATTTCGTGGCTCGGTAGGATGAACAGAAAAGGGGAAAAAGCAAAGAGGATACCAGAGCGCGGTTCGCAGGATTTGACGGAATTAATTAACCCCGTGGTATAATTAAAGTCCCGTTTCGTCGGGTCGGGAACGCAGCTACACCATGAAAGTTAAACCGTCGAAGATCAAATCGTGAATCCTAGTTGCAAACTGTGCATGGTGCTCGTGCATTTGTGTAGCAAAGCGTGTGAACGAAAGGCGAAGAGAAAAGCGAAACAGCGACGAGGAGAGGATGGAAGGAATTTAATGACTAGAGAGAGAAAAGATCTTTAATTAAATTCTACCATTTTCCGGCAGCGCTGCGTTCTTCGATCGAATCCTCGATACAATTCCAGTACAAAAGAAAACGAAATTAAAAAAGTGAGAGTTGACACTTTCAATTTCGCCAAAATATTTCATCTTGTTTATTTCATCTGTTATAAACAAATTTCATATATTTATTTTGATGTTGGTTAGTTTGCTAAAACTATTTTGTACTCCAAGTTTGATATTTTATAATGTGTTGCGGTTGTCTTCTGAGAGTGACATGCAGTTGAGAAATAGAATAATAATAAATCTTGTACATAAATGATTTTCAATCTGAATTACGTTATGTAGTTATTCATACATTCTTTCTAATGAGATAATACAATAATAAAATTCATTATTTTATGACGAAGAAAGGCAATAACTTTTTTAAGGTAACAATAATATTGTCAAATATAATACCAATATCTGAGTGTCAATATGATTCCTGAAATCTTAAGGACAGATATTGATTGATATCTTCATGAAGGCTTCACTTAAAAATATTCTACACCTAACATCCCCTGTATAAATCCTTCCACAGCATAAATACTCTGAGTCCTCCAGAAGTGCTCCAAGAATCTGCATCCAATGTTCACTATATAAAAGTACTAAGTCCTTAGAACATTCAACGAACTCACCCTCAATGTTCTAACAACATCCTACTCTAACAAAATAAAAGTTCTAAAAATACAGTCACCGCAGACACCCCCACAATCACCTTTGATAAATTGTTCCATCACTCGTAAAAAAGAAGTCGGCTCGCAAAATCATACAAATGAAGCTACAGTAAAATCGTGGTGCGCATTCAGCAAAATTGCACGAATACGTATATAAAGCCGGGCGAGTGGATACAGGCAAATCCATTAAATATTTGAACGGACGAAAGAGTCGAGGGAAGGAAGATTCCCGGAGGAAGCTTCTGGAAGTGGCTCCCTTCGGCTCTTAGCCACTATACGTTATCCGGACTCTCTGTATTAATATTTACATTTACATTTCTTCGTCGTCAGTCCTCTTATTTCGCCATGATACCGCTGCAGCTTTTAGGACACCGACTTGAGCCGACTTCCTGCCTCTCTTTTGAACGTATTATCACGGCCAAATATTCTCTGTCCGGCGCGAATACGCGCGATATAAGGCCGACAGTAGTCGCAGTCAACGTTTCAGTTTTAATCTCGGATCCACGTTTCGGCCGACGTATTTCCTTTTAACATTTAATTCGCCACGTACCAAGGGCAAGAATAATATTACTTCCCCTGCAAACGTTTCGGTACTGTATAACCTCCACGCTGCAGTTGTATTTTCTTTTAGTTAAAAATTCGCATGGTTTGAGAAGTTTTACTTCTTCAGGGTGCTGAGGATGCTGGAAAATTCTTTTTACGAACATTGTACCATAGTTTTAATTTTGTAACCTCTGACAATGATCGACCTTGACATCAGATGCAGATGAATTTCCCAAAAATTTACTTCATAACATTTCCTATATATTTTAACTGTATTAGTTATGGAATAATATCGCTGACCACCGTTAAAAGATAACGCGTGTACGTGAATGCGTAGGTCCTCGAGAGACCCGTAATAACACGACTTCATCGAGGTATTAGCATCGAGTGCAATTAATTACCAGGGCTGATAGAGACGAG
Organism: Megachile willughbiella; assembly: GCA_945859595.2. Classification (NCBI taxonomy): domain Eukaryota; kingdom Metazoa; phylum Arthropoda; class Insecta; order Hymenoptera; family Megachilidae; genus Megachile; species Megachile willughbiella. Next base: position 17,175,223 of record OX243795.1, on the reverse strand, counting down.
TAAAATGCATGAAGGTGTAAATTTTTAATGTCGATCGTGAAAGACGAGGCTGGAAGCGAATGGAAGCTGGAAGACCTGGGAGACACGGGTTGCCTCAGGACTCTGCGGTGAATCGGTAACGATCGGGTAGGTAGGTGGGTAATGAAAAGCCCGAATACAATTAGCGGTGAATTTATTTAATTAACGATCAGGAGGAACGAACAGTCGATGAAACTGGCGCGACTAACAGGACAGGAGAAATGAACAAATATCTATATCGAATATAACAGTCGGGGTGAGACTAACGAGATCCTCGAGACGGTTCACTCCAATCAGCCAGATCATTAACTCTGATAATTAATAATGATCGGAAATCGATCGTGCCGACTCGTCTTCGATTGTGTCGATACTATCGCTCGCGATTTTACTTTTTAACAAACTTATGCACAAAGTTGGAATTGCTGGGAGCAGTGTTAAACGCTTCTTCCTATTCACTGTTTACGGCGTAATGTTCTACTCGTTTGAAGGTAATGAACACTTTATTATTTTGTACGAGCATGTCATTATTTTGGGATGTTTAGTACTTTACCATTTCACTGTATTGCTATTTCATATATTGTGTACTAGTTTGGTATTCTGTAGATTGTACAAGTGTTTGGTATTGACTTAACCTTTACTGTTATTACAAGTTCCTGAAGAAATCATAAGGTACAGGGTAACGTATACCTAATTCGATCATTTATTTTAGTACATCATTTATTTTCATACAATATGATGTAGTTTTCTTGAAGAGGTCATGAAATAAATATTTACATCATTTCCGTCATGTAACAAATAATGGCGGGGCAGATAGAAAAGTTAGGTTATGTCATAAATTTCTTGAACACTTCTAAACTGAATCATAAAATAATAAACAAATACTATCTAAAGTATCATTCACGAATAGTAATCCAAAACGAAAGATATCCCCAGAAGATAATACGAAAAGGTTATGTTAGATATAAAATAAAATGGTGGCAGAAGTACAAGTCTAAGTACATAAAAATATGCAACAGGCGACGAAATAAAATTGAACATTTTGATGTTGAATACGTAGAAGTGCACTCTAAGTAAGAGACAGCTAATTATGTAGAACACATTCGAACACCCTTTCGTTATTTTTAATTACGTCGAGCGCACTAGACGAGTCGAAGGGGTTCTTAAATAGAATTTTCCGTCTGCGAGAATATACGTGCATAAAATCGGACCACGTTTCTGAGGGAGGGAAAAACGATTGAAAGTACCTTGAATGATTTAAATGGATTGCTCGCGTGTTTCAGCGACCGCCATCGATTCCCGTCTTCCTGTTTGCTTCGTGCGCCTATACCGATCGCTAACTTGTTTGTTTATTTACTTAGCTGCAATTGCCGTTTGTAATTTGTCGAAGGCACGTCGATGGTAAATTTACGTTGGCAATATTTTCGCCCATAAATGATTTATGTCGAGAGAAATGTCTTCCGGAAGAATAAATATTTAATTTGCGAGTCGTGACTAAGATAATTTTTACAGGATTTTTATAAATGTAAAAGCGTAGTTCATGAATAGAGTACGTACTTATGAATAAAGTATGTACGAAATTTGTAAAATAATTATTCGAGCCGGAATTAATCTTTCTGTTCGCGGTGAACGACAATAAAATAGAAATCGCCAGGGATATTGACATTCACGATTCGAGTTTTGCTGTGAAAAATAGTTGGCCGCTCGCGGGACAATTCCGTGAGGTTGACTCATTACTAGAAGGGGGGAGAAACGAAGCAACCCTGCAGGGCTTGACGCGTTCATTCGATATTCTATCGAGTTATGTCTCGGCAAATATCGATCGAGCCGATACACGTCAGTGTACAGGTCTCCCCTATCGAACTGCGGCGTGGTAACATCATCGTATTCTCGTCGAAAACCTACGGGCTTGTACCGGCTTGCCTCAACGCTCGCCAAAAAACCCGTGAAACACTTTGAAACCTCATTCTCTCGCACCGTCGCGCTCAAACCAGCCCGCCACGAATTTTCTCCGGGATTTGCCTGCCCACCAATGACATCCGCCATAACGGGAAATCGACTCGAGAACTTCAAACGGCAAAGGTCAGCCCTCTCTCGTTGGGAAACGTCGTTAAAAGTATTTCTACCCTATGTATTTTAACACTTGCATATTCTGCGTAAGCAAATTCTTCGAAATAATTGTGGATTCGGTGATTTTTATATGAATTTCATATTTTATATGTGAAGTTTGTTGTTGGCAAGTTACCGACAGAGCGTGTTGGAGGATTTTCAATTTTGGGAATTTGGCAATTTTCTAGGATTAAAGATTTTGATAATTTTAGGATTGGTGGAGTTGGAGATATGTGGGTTTGGAAATCGAGAAATTTAAAAATTAGGGATTGGGGAATTAGGGGGATGGGGAATTAGGGAGTTGGGAAATTAGGAAGTTGGGAAGTAGAAAGTTGGGAAATTAGGGAGTTGGGAAAGTAAGAAGTTGGGAAATTAGGGAGTTGGGGAATTAGCGAGTTGGGAAATTAGAGAATTGGGAAATTAGGGAATTGGGAAATTAGGAAGTTGGGAAATTAGGGATTTGGGGAATTAGAGAATTGGGAAGTCAAGGAATTGGTAAATGAGGGAATGGGGAATTAGAGAATTGGGAAATTAGGGAGTTGGGAAATTAGAGAGTTGGGAAGTCAAGGAATTGAGAAATTAGGGAATTAGGTAATTAGGAAGTTCGGAAATTAGGGAATTGGGAAATTAGGGAATTGGGAAATTAGGGAATTGGGAAATTAGGGAGTTAGGAAATTAGGGATTTGGGGAATTAGAGAATTGGGAAGTCAAGGAATTGGTAAATGAGGGAATGGGGAATTAGAGAATTGGGAAATTAGGGAGTTGGGAAATTAGAGAGTTGGGAAGTCAAGGAATTGAGAAATTAGGGAATTAGGTAATTAGGAAGTTCGGAAATTAGGGAATTGGGAAATTAGGGAATTGGGAAATTAGGGGGTTGGAAAATTAGGGAGTTAGGAAATTAGGGAATTGGGAAATTAGGAAATTGGAGAGTTAGAGAGTTGGAAAGTCTGGGAATTGAGAAATTAGGAAGTTGGGAAATTAGAGAATTGAGAAATTGCGAAATTAGGAAATTTGTAAATCTGCAAAATAGTAATTAGGGAAATTAAAGCTTCACAAATTTGTAAATATATTAATTTCGAAACTTGAAAATATAAAAACAGTGGAACCTACACAATTGCAAATTTACAAACTTGAAATAAAGCTTCAAAAACCTTTGAAATTGGAAAATTTCACAATATTCGAATACGATTGACAAGAGATGAAGTTCGAAAGCACTTCAGATGTCCAAAAAATGTTCGAACATAATTTTCGTGAAAAGAAGAAGATCGCGTGATATATTAGAGACTTTCTTTTGAGAAGAAGGAACCGGAAACGTGGAGATTTTACTATTAAGAGCACGGAGAGTGTTCCTGCCACTACGACTGGCAAATCGAACGCATTAAAAGTCCATTATCGGTCGCTCCACAGACAGAACAGGAAAGTCGAGAACAGAGAGAAAAGGGGTGTGATGGAAAGGGGATGCAAAGGAGAATATAACGAGAGAATTAGCACCCTTCTACTTGTTGACCCTTAACTCGACAACTTCACGGCAATTCGCGAATAAGAGACAAGTGCAGATATACCTCTTTAAATGTATCATATTCCTCTAGAATATCTTCCATTTTGTTTCTAAATTTTTACATCAAATGTTATTCTTTTATATTATATTTCATTATTACTTGTTCTGTGTTTATTTATTATTTTTTATATATTACTGTTTGTCATATATTTATCGTTTATTATACATTACTATTTGACATATGTTTATTTATTATTTATTATACTTCAGTATTTACCGTATTTTATTATATCACAATGAATTAAACACTGATGAAATCATTCTGATGTTCCTCTGCTTTAAAGATATTTTTAGTGCCTTCAGGGTGATTTCTAATTCATGATTATTGCAAAAATATGTAAAGAAGATTAAAAAATTTGCAAAGTGAATTGGATTCGATTGTTCTGAATAGCCCTGTAATTAGAAGGGTTAACGTTTAATCGTTGCATCCTTATTGAATCAATTGGATTATATGTCCCTCAGGATGGAACAAAAGAAACTCGCTCACTAACCCCATTCAGGTGACGTATGGGTCGTAGGAAGCTGTTTGTTCGGTTATAAGAACTAAAGGAGGGCGCACGATTCGATTGGAATGCTGTCTGTTAAAGATAAGGGTAGCCACCCCCGACAGGAAGGATCCTACAATATGCTAGACACCACGCTGTCATATACCGGGTGCACCTTTACTATCACACTATTCGTATTAATAATATATTTGTATTAATAACGACAAATAGATGAGATATAGATATACCGATCACATATAAAATCTTGACACTAATGAAGCAATTTTATAAATATACAGGGTGTTTCAAAAAGTTGGTCAATCTTCAAGAATATTTTGTAGTGTCCAAAAGAAATAATTATTAAAGTAAAATATAGGAGGTGTACAGATTGTATGAATTGCATATTGTACAGGTTGTTTCAGTTATTTGGAACCAATAAAATTTGTCAATCTTCAACTTTTTATGAGAAAAAATATGTATTCATAAGCATTCATTATTATTACCTATTGCTCAGATATTCTATTTTCTATACTAATGTATAGATTACATATTGTCATATATTCGTTTCATATGTACATATATGTGTATAATTTATAAACAATAAATTTGCAGTATGTTTATACACAAATTATGAACTAGAAACTTTTAATGTATATACACATATACAAATTATAAATTATAAACATTAACGTGTTATATGTAACGTATGTATATGTGTGTCTATACATATATGCACACATGTACGTACATGTTAATGTTTATAAATTACAATTTATGTATATATGTTATCGTATGGTCATTAACAATTGATAATAGACACCAGCAATATCTTTTTATTATATTATTGAAAATTCCCAAACAGACGATATATAATATTAAAACGAACACCCTATATGGTTAAAAATAATAAAGATTATACATTATTACCTATTCCATTAAACGTGCCGTTTATACAACGCATTTCATTCACTTAACAGTCGTTTCTTGAAATATCTCTTGAAATGAAACCGTCAAATTTTATCAAGAGTCCCATAAATCACCCTGTAGAAACGCGTAAGGGTGCACGAAAGGGCAGATTGAAGGGTGGTCGCCTTATCACATAGCGCCACACTGACTAAACGGCGAAATACGATTCCGCACTTTGTTTCTCTGTGCGTTCACTGATAACTGTACCAAGATGGAAGGTATTGTCTAAGTCGAGATCATGTTCGCTTGGTAGTTGCTTTCAGATTCGAAGTACATATGTGGGTACATATCACCTGTATGCTATAGATAACCCAGTACGGAAGCTACGTATATGTGAAATTTGCGGATTCACACGAAGAAACGATAATACCAAACTTATTAGGAACTTTAATCATTATTTTTTGAAATTGAAATTTTTGGTACATTTGGGATTTTTGCAAGTTTGGAAAGTTTGAGATGTGGGAGCTTGTGGAGTTAGAAATTTGGGAATTTGGGGATGTGGAAATTTGGGGATGTGGAAATTTGAGGATATGCAAAATTGGGAATGTGGAAATTTGGGGATGAAGGGATTTGGGGATGTAGGAATTTGGGGATGTAGGAATTTGGGGATGTAGGGATTTGGGGATGTAGAGATTTGGGGATGTAGGGAATTGGGAATGTAGGGATTTGGGGATGTGGAAATTTGGGTATGTAGGGATTTAGGGATGTAAGGATTTTGGGATGTAGAGATTTGGGGATGTGGGAATTTGGGGATGTGAAGATTTGGAGAAGTAGGGATTTGGGGATGTAGAAATTTAGAAACGTAGGAATTTGGGGATGTGAGAATTTGGGAATGTGGAAATTTGGGGATGTAGGGATTTGGGGATGTGGAAATTTGAGGATATGGAAATTTGGGAATGTGGAAATTTGGGGATGTGGGAATATGGAGATGTGGGAATTTAGGGATGTGAAGATTTGGAAAAGTAGGGATTTGGGTATGTAGAAATTTAGGGACATAGGAATTTGGGGATGTGAGAATTTGGGAATGTGGAAATTTGGGGATATAGAGATTTGTGGATGTGGGAATTTAAGAATATAGGAATATCGGAACATTAAAATTTTAAGATTTAGGAGTTTGGAAATATGTGGGATTTGGGGTGCATAGAACATTAAAATCATGATAATTTTGGAATATAGAAATTTCAAAAAATTAAAAAATACCAATGTCCAAAGAATAAAAAATTTCTGTACCTTCAATATCTACCACTCTGCACGATTATTCCCCAATAAAATCTGTTTTACCCACAGTACACAAAAATGGTAGTCACCCCAACGCAGCTGAAATAATTTGATATACAATTTATAAACTGCCTCGATATTTTCCAACTCGATAAGCGACGATGAGCTTTAACCGTTGTACCGCATCATGAAGTTGTTTAGAGGGAAAACAAAGCGATTTCACGGTATTAAATTAATAGATCCGACAGACAGGAAACTTGTTTGTCACTTAAACCTCCCTACGTGACCCCCGTTAAAACCGTCAGCTTATTTCCTTCTGTCGGCGACCATATTGAACAAACAATCGCATTAAAATCTGTTTGAAGAAATTCGTTTTTTGTCGTTTTTGTATTTGGTGCTTTTTGCCTCTCTTGTTTCTTGCGTAATGGCTGAGTAACCAACGTTGAAAGAATTATTTGTAGCACTCTATGGTTGTATTACACACATGATGGTTTTATTGACTCTAAAAATCAAAATGGAACACATATAAGCAAGCAAGAAATATTTTTTAATTTCCATTATATTTTTATATATTTTTGACTAATTATAAATCTGTTCTATAATATTTGTTTAATAGGTGAATTTTATTTCCACCATAATCATGATTTTTTTTCATTGCTCACTATTATATTAAATAAATATTTTATTATCGATGTACGACATGTTAATATATGTGCAATTATTTTTTATTGCAAAACTTGTAACAGTTTATTGACTTTGAAGAATTTGTTACTAAAATATAAACCATAATTAACGTGATTAATAGAACTGATACAATTGATACATTTTACACATTTGATACATATGACACATATGATACATTTGATACATTTGCCACATGCAGCTCAGCTAACACAATTAATATAATTATTATAATCATAGGCTTGTAACATAATTTTAGATTTACAACTCCTACATAATGCATAATATATGTACAAATATACAATAGCAACATATGTAGCAACATATGTAGCAATATTACAGTGATATGAGACAGTAAGAATACTATGTAAAATTTGTATTCTTACAAATAAATGCAAACAAATTTCTAAATAGAATCACACCTAAATCCTCCTTACATAAAAATATTAAAATACCTAACTAATCCCTCTGAAATAGATATTTCCCCGAATCTCAATGCAATCACAACTTTCCTCCATACGTGTTCTTTATCCTCCATTTCGTATATCCTCTTCCTACATTTTTTACTTGTTGTCCTTCCTCTTTCCCTATCCTCGTCCTTTTTTTTTATTATCCCTAGAGGTAGGAAAGTTTCAATGGACTTTGCTCAATAGACTGTGCTTCCTAGTTGGCTCCAAGCTAATAAGCTATAAATTCGCTCCCTTTCTTCCGATGTTTTTTTAACCCGACGTTTTTCAACCCTGTCGCAACTTCCTCGACAATAAGTGGCCGCCCTTCCTGCGTCGACAAATATCCAAACAGATAAACATGCTTTATACTGATACCATTTTCTGACCGATGTGGAAACTTGTATCAAACTTACTCCCATATACTCTGTCTAATGAAACCGTACAAATTATTGTTATTGGTTAAACTTACTTACTTTAGATTGGATTAAGTTAGGTTTAGTTTACATTAGGCTAAGTTATGATAGGTTAGGTAAAACTGAGAAAGATGTGGTTAGGTTAGATTGAATTAGATTGAATTAGATTAGGTTAGTTTGGATTAGATTAATTTATTTTAGGTTAGGTCATGCTAAGAAAGATATGGTTGGGTTAGATTAACTTAGATTGACTTGATTAGATTAGGTTAGATTAGATTAGATTATTTTATGGTAGGTTAGGTTAAATTAAGATAGATGTGGATAGGTTAGGTTAAGTTAGATTGACTTAATTACATTAGGTTAGTTTAAATTAGGCCGAGTTATGGTAGGTTAGGTTAAGCTAAGAGAGATGTGGTTAGGTTAGGTTCGGTTAGATAGACTTGACTAAGTTAGGTTAATTTAAATTAGGCTAAGTTATGGTAGGTTAGGTTAAACTAAAATAGATGTGGTTAGGTTAGGTTAAATTAGATTGGATATGGCTAGGTTAGGTTAAGTTAGATTAATTTGATTAGATCATGTTTAAATTAGTTAAATTGTGGTAGGTTAGGTTAAACTAAGAGAGATGTGGTTAGGTTAGGTTAAGTTAGATTGAATCAGATTAGGTTAGTTTAGATTAGGTCGAGTTATGGAGGTTAGGTTAAGCTAAATCATTTCGAAGCACATCCTACCCTACATATACACCGATAACCCATTTCACTCTACTGTCCCAAATACAATCTAAGAATCGCGAACAATAGAACTCCGCAAGCAATAAATCAGGACGCAGTCGTATGTACACATTTTTCCATCAGAACATATCGCAGAGGAGAAAACAACGGAAGCAGTAAAAAAAAGAGAGGCAGAGTGAAAGGGTGATTCAACTCTTTTTATTACTCGCTGTCTCTTGATTTGCCCCTTATTTCCAGCAAGGCAAAGGAGAAACCGACGTTCAGGATGGTCGGATAGCATCCAGACAAATTTGAAGCGAGCCAAGAGCTCGTAAAAGCTCAGGCTTCTATCCGAACAACCCCTGCCACCTAAGCCCATCGAGGGTAAATGTGATCCGGCAGCAACGTATTTCAACGACACAGAGAAAAGCAGGGTTAAAAGGTGGGGGCAAGAGGACGTGTCGGTGGACGTGTTTTGGCCAATCCTATACCTTCTTTGGAAGTACGAGCTTCAACCTAGCGGACATCGTAAAGAGCTGCAAATTGCTGTCCATGAACGAAACGGACGGAATATATAAAATTTGGCCGACCGCCATTTTCACCTCCGTCCACTTTTGCAGCGGGGGACGAAATCTCTGCTGAATGGACGCGGTTTCGTCGATATTTTGCGCAATTAGAATTTCGTTACCAAGTATCGTTGACTACCCTCTGGCTGGAAATTTTCGATACCGTGATTTATAGTTCGCTGCAATATTTAGATGGCTTTTCTGCTGTTTTACAGGATTTTATGTATCGGTCAAATATTGTATTTCTTTCTTTCGGTTCCTTTGATTTATCGTGCAAAGTGATAGGTTACGTCTATTGACATACTGAAGCACTGAAATATTGATGCTGTGAAATATTGTCGTATTAGGGTGCTACTGTGTTAGAATATTAAAATTGTTTTATTATAATGTAATATTACATTATTGTTATAGTATTGCACTTTCTGAAGCTCATATTTTGTTAAGTAATTATAAATGAATTGTAGATTTCATTAATAAAAAAATATTTCTTATTTTTAATACAGTTACAATCTTTTGTTATATTTTCATACAATCTTGTAAATTAATAAAACCGTGTAATATTACTTTGGATAAACTTTTCAAACAAAAATCGCTAAAATTTCTGTCTGCTCTCGCAAGAATTAAAAGAAACATATTATCAAACAACCTTGTTTTTACCAAAAAGAATCTATGTAAAACTAAATAATTAATATGACATATGACGCCATCTTAAAAATGACGAGGTTATGTTTCCTTTTAAATTAAAAAAGAACATACAACAAGAGACCAGGTAAATAATTATTATAGAACCATTAAACAACCTTGTTTTTACAAAAAAGAGCTATGAAAAACTAATGTGACGCCATCTTAAAAATGCACAAGGTTATGTTACCATCCCAAACACTTCATAAAACAAATTCAAAAGCAAGGCATAAAAACATGTAATTACAAGAACACGAAATCATTAATCTAATCGAAGAATCGCAAAGTATGGGCCACGTAGGTGCCGTGTATTTCTCCGTGTCGTCGAAAAAGACAAAGGAGTGTTCTTACTTCGAATCGTGACTTCCCGACCCCAAAACGTTTTGTCATTGCGTCGGTTCCTGAAACATTTATCACCAACCTTTTTCTGCCACGTTTCCCTTCCTTCTTTCTCCGCGAATCTTCGTCCCGCGAAGGTTCAAGAGCGATAAAGCGAGAAACAGAGAGGGATACTCGAAATCTCTCTTTTTACGTCGTTCACAGACCGGACCATTTCTTTCCGTTTCCGGTGACAAGAAGTAAACGAGAAAACGCAAGTTGCACGCCGCATCGGCGAACGTATCTCTCGGTGAACATCCTTGAAATATGACGTTCAAGGGAATATAATTTCGTTGGTGTATTGTCAAATGCATGATTCCACGCGTTCCTTCTCGATGCGCCAGAAAGCGTCGCGATTCGAGCAAAACGAACAAACCGGATTAAACGTGAGTTATTGCGTTCATCGCGATTTTATTTCCGCTTCTATTTTTTTTTTTTTTTTTTTTTTTACTTTTGCTCGGGCTCGTCGCTTGATTAACACGTTGTCTGTTAGAGGGATTACTGACAGATTTATAAGACAAATACGACTCTATTTCTAATCAGAATAGTAAAATTTGAGTTGGAATTAATGGTAATATTTTATATCTTGCTGTTTGTTCGTATTGATACTTAGGTTGAAATTTATTTTTGTTGGATTCTGTGTTTTATGGGGTAAAATGTATTTATAATAAAGGAACAATGATGATAATTAATAACACCTACATTTTCATTTTACTTGAACACACTATTACAAGATTTTATTGTCTATAATAAACCAATAATTACAGACAATAATTTTCAAGAATATAAATTTTCAAATGTCTCTCAAATTTGCTTTTGAATATCATGTTACATTATTGTGTTGAAAGAAAAGAATATAGATAATAATTAACAAGATGATAATTATGGACAGTAATGAATAATAACAAATAATAATTAACAAGATAAATAAAGGAACAAGGCAACAATGAGTAATTTCCGAAGCTGTAAATTTGAAAATATCCGCCGAATAAAATTCACATTCTTTCACTGGTGTCAGAATTAATGCAGTCGAACATCGATAGCACTCGTTCAAATAAATATCGTCCGTGTTCAATATCCAAATGGGTATTCGGAAATAATTATCCGTTGCGTGTACGCGAGTCAGAAATTAATTACCGATGGAGATCCTATGGCGGGATCGTCACCCGTTATAAGTAGGAGATTTCGCGTTTAATAACCGCATGCCAGTGACCGTGTGCGTCGTAGCGGATCGGTTATTGATAAAATTAGGTGTAATTAACGTATCGATTAAATTATCAAACGATTAAATTTTCATTGATTTACAAGCAACGTCGAATGCGCGGCCGCCGCAACAATCGAGCATTAACCGAACGTAAATATCCCATGCCCGTTTACCGTGAACGGTTGAACAAAACCCATGGATAATCGACGTGCTACGGTATTATCAAAATCCACGATAATGACTCGCCAGCGGTAATTCGACGTCGTATCCGCGAGCGATAAAATTAGCATGAACGAGCCTCTCGTGCGCGCATATATACGTTAGCTGCAGTTCAAGAGTAACGGGCCATGAATGAGTACGGGGGAAATGGTGCATGAATGGAAAGGCTTGAAAACATACTAACAGCTTATGCCGTGTATATGCATCTCATAAGTTCCGGAAAATCGAGCAAGATTCATCGGCTGCTACTGTTACAAGAAAAACACCGCTCGCGAACAAACGTTTACGTAATAATGTCATGAAACGAAGTAGCGATATTAACGTTTACGACGTAGTTATATCACTTCTTCGTACGTCGCGCGCTATTTAGGAACTGTTTCGAATTTATGACGCTGTTTTACTTGTCGCGTGAAATATATTAGTAGACTACCGTTTTGCTGTCTCAGTGTTTTGATGTTTTATAGCTTTGTTAGTTTGTATATTTTTTTATTTCACTGTTTTACTATTTCATTGTTGTGTTATATTATGGATTTTACTATTGCAGAATTTTAATATTTTACAATTTTCACCAATATTTTATTGCAACATTCTACTATTCTACTATTCTACTATTCTACTATTCTACTATTCTACTATTCCACTATTCTACTATTCTACTATTCTACTATTCTACTATTCTACTATTCTACTATTCTACTATTCTACTATTCTACTATTCTACTACTCTACTATTCTACTATTCTACTATTCTACTATTCCACTATTCTACTATTCCACTATTGTACTATTCTACAATTCCACCATTCCACAATTCCACCATTCCACAATTCCACCATTCCACAATTCCACCATTCCACAATTCTACTATTCTACAATTCCACTACTCTACAATTCCACAAGTCTACAATTCCACAAGTCTACAGTTCCACCAGTCTACAATTCCACTACTCCACAATTCCATCACTCTACAATTCCACCATTCCACAATTCCACCATTCTACAATTCCATCGCTCTACAATTCCACCACTCTACAATTTCACCATTCTACAATTCCACCATTCTACAATTCTACTATTCTACAATTCCACTACTCTACAATTCCATCACTCTACAATTCCACCATTCTACAATTCCATCATTCTACAGTTCTACTATTCTACAATTTCCCCGTTCTACCATTCTACCATGTTATTACTTTACTGTTCCACTATTCTTCATCTCACAGTTTTGTTATTTTATTGTCATAATATTTTATCACCACAATTTTAACCATCTTGAAATCTAATCATTCTCCAATTCTGTTATCATCTACTGTACCTATTATGTACAGTAAAATAGTATAAATTTTTTAAAACCACAAAATCTCTCAATTTTGCAAATAAACAAACTGCCAAATTTCAATCCTCTCAAATTCCCACATTAAACGTAACGATCTCAGTAAGCGGTAAAAGAAAATTGTAAACGGCGAAAGAAGATCGTAAGCAGGAAAGAGAAAATCGCAAGCAGCGAAAGAAAATCTTAAACGACAAAGAGAAAGTGGGTAAGCGTCAAAAGAAGATCGTAATTTTCCCCGTTGGCGTTGGGGCGTGGAGCAGAAGCGTGAGTCGATCAAAGAAACGCGGAAGTCGCAATTACAGATAAATTCATATTTAAAAACGTGTTTAGGTAGGTGGACAGATTTGTCGGTTATTGCCAGGCGGGTCCTTTGAGGACGATTCACGTTGGATCCTTCAGCAATTAAAGCGACGGACCGGAGAAATTGCGCTCCTGGAAGTTGACGTGCAAAGGACGCGTGTCGTCACTCGGCCTGTCGGTGTTCATCCAGTCGTCCTGAAAGCCACCGCTGAAATTCCACGCGAAAGCCCTTTGAACCTGGTTACCCTCGTTGATTGCAGGTATCCAGCCTCGTAGGTGTGTTTAATCAACGCGCGAAACGGCTACGCAAACGGTAACGTTTCAATTAAACGTAAATATTCCCATCAATTTCTAACGGAAACAAAGAATCAATGAAATTTAACGAACCGACACCCTTTTTTTGCTTCTCGCGCCTCCGATGTGACGCGCGATTCTCTCAGATGGGGACACGTGTGCGTGCCAATTTGAAAAAGTTTACTTTCACAAATTTACGAATATTCGAATTTTCAAATTTTCAAAATTATTTTATATTTACACATTTTTTAATGTTCGAGTTTGCGAATTTTTTAGTTTTTCAATTTCCATATTTTTGATATTAAACAATTTCCCCAAGTTTCTATTATAGATTTTGTGGTGTAAGGATTACTGAATTCCCCTATACACAATTCGCTGGATTTGCAAATGTCTAAATATCCCTAGATTCTCAAATATCTAGGTTCCAATATCCCTAGATTTCCAGTTCCCTACATCACCAAATCTCTAGCTTCAAATATCCCTAGACCCCCGAATATCTAGGTTTCAATATCCCTAGATTTCCCAATTTCAAGGTTCCGATATCCCTAAATTTCCACTTCCTTACATCCCCAAATCTCTAGGTTTAAATAACCCTAGATCCCCGAATATCTAGGTTTCAATATCCCTAGATTTCCAAATCCGTTGTTTCCAATATTCCTAGATTTCCAAATCTCTAGATTCCGATATCCCTAGATTCCCAACTCCCTAAATTACCATATCTCAAGAGTCCGATATCCTTAGATTTCCAATTCCCTATATCCCGAAGTGTCTAAATTCCAGTATACTTAGATTCCAGATTCCCTAGATCCCCAAATTCCAATGTCCCGAAATTACTAGACTCGAAATTCCTAATTTCCAAAATTTCCAGCTCACCGATTCCCAAAGCGCCAAATATCTATTTTCCCCAACTCTCTAAATACCCAAATTCTCCGAAATTCTGAAATTTCCGAAAATCTGCAAAAGTCCCTAAATATGTCCTTGTATCATCGTATTTCATCCGCAAGTTGTCCACCGTAAACACGACGTAACGCGAAAGAAGGACACCGGTACCGAGCTAGTAAATTTCCGGTAATTTTCCCGCAGGATGAACTCAGTTGCTAATATCCTGTCGATGGTGCTCGAGGTGGTATAAGGTGAAACACGGGATCGCATCAAGGATCGGTAAATGCGACCGTGAATAGGTTTGCCAACGCCCTCGACGACCGACAAGCTAATATTCTGTTCGTGATGAGTTAGCTCAGACAGTTTTGAATATTAGATTAAACGCCGGTCGATGCCCTGTCATTAGCAGGATGCTCTAATCAAAGTCGATCCAAAGTTTCAAACCGTTCAGCGGGTGGTGCGTCTTATTAAAGCGGAGACAACCACCTTTAACCCCCTCCTGCCGCTGCGTTTCATCTTCACCTCTGTCCCCTATCAGCTACACTTTCTATCCACTATCCGATTATTCGCATCGTCGGCTGCCTATGCCACGTTTCACCCTGAATCAACGGATCATCGTCATTGTGCGCGGTAAGTAGTTCGTGGAACAGCCTTAACTGAATCATCCTGCATGTCGTTAACCCGTAGGAAACTCCCTCTTCCTTCGAATTACCCTACTCGTTTTCCACTGAATTACGACTTTCCTCGTCCACGGACACGTTTATAACACCCGAGTAAAAACATTCGAATGCACATTTCTTCGTTACTTTGCAGAATTATAATGCACTCTATGGTCACACAAAGTTTGAACGAAATCGGTTCAAACGTGTTCTTCATTTTTCGAGTATTCTTTAACCAAAGATTTATTCGTATGAATATTGTGCAGCGGTAGTTCGTACGATGCGAAATAAAATGTAAAATAATGGAAGAGGATTTAGAGTTACTGTATGAACATGAAAGATGAAAGACATGAACATGAACTGAAAGAGGAACCACATTTTGTTATGGTTCTTTGACTGGACTAGTCCTGGTCCTCCATAGATCCTTTCTTTAAGAGAGTGTCAAATGTGGGTCCATTTTGTTTCACGTTCTTCCTGACTGTGATGACATTTGTTTGAGCGTGTATGAAGATGTGTGAACAATTTTCATGTTCAAAAATTACTCCATTGTTCAAATTTATCTATTAACCCCTTGCACTATTTTGACGAGTCTGACTCGTGACGCACTGGTACTTCAGTTGGGATCAATTTTACTCGAATTTTGAATATGCTTCAATTTGGAGTTCAAGTCCAATTATAATTTGCATAGTCAACGATTGCATAATACCATGTTGTCATAACATTTCAACATTCTTTGTCTGTTTTAATATTGTAGCTGTGTTTAGTTAGTTCTGACTGACGCACCTAACAAATAGGTCATAGTGCAAGGGGTTAACTTCATGAATTTCGTGTTCTATGTATTTCTGAATAAACATCATGAATTTCAAACCTCTTACATTCTAAACATCCAAAATAATTTCACAAATTTCAAATTTAAAGAACCTAATTTTTCTAAGTTCCTCGATATTTAACTTTCGTATTCAAAAATTACCCCGTTGTCAAAATTTATCTATTAACTTCATGAATTTCGTGTTCTATGTATTTCTGAATAAACATCATGAATTTCGAACCTCATACATTCTAAACATCCAAAATAATTTCACAAATTTAAAACTTAAAACAGAGAACCTAATTTTTCTAAGTTCCTCGATATTTAACTTTCGTATTCAAAAATTACCCCGTTGTCAAAATTTGTCTATTAACTTCATGAATTTCGTGTTCTATGTATTTCTGAATAAACATCATGAATTTCGAACCTCATACATTCTAAACATCCAAAATAATTTCACAAATTTAAAACTTAAAACAGAGAACCTAATTTTTCTGAGTTCCTCGATATTTAACTTTCGTATTCAAAAATTACCCCGTTGTCAAAATTTGTCTATTAACTTTATGAATTTCGTGTTCTATGTATTTCTGAATAAACATCATGAATTTCGAACCTCATACATTCTAAACATCCAAAATAATTTCACAAATTTCAAATTTAAAGAACCTAATTTTTCTAAGTTCCTCGATATTTAACTTTCGTATTCAAAAATTACCCCGTTGTCAAAATTTGTCTATTAACTTCATGAATTTCGTGTTCTATGTATTTCTGAATAAACATCATGAATTTCGAACCTCATACATTCTAAACATCCAAAATAATTTCACAAATTTCAAATTTAAAGAACCTAATTTTTCTGAGTTTCTCGATATTTAACTTTCGTATTCAAAAATTACCCCGTTGTCAAAATTTGTCTATTAACTTCATGAATTACGTGTTCTATGTATTTCTGAATAAACATCATGAATTTCGAACCTCTTACATTCTAAACATCCAAAATAATTTCACAAATTTAAAACTTGAAGATTCTAATTTTTCCAAGTTCGATGATTAAAAAATTGCTAAACATACGCGACATCAAAATTTCGTCAGCAAAACAGGCATTAAAGGGCCAATATATCTAAACAGCATGCAGCACCGGTGAGGTTATAAAAGGCGCGATGCAATTTCTTGTTCAAGATTGAACTCTAAATCATAAAGCTTATTTTTTTCATCATAGGAGAATGTTGGTAATCTTGATCAAGCCGTAGTCCGTGTTGATGCAAAAACTTGAAGCTCACGTAAGTTTATTAAAACTATTCTCCAGGCACCGAGGCAGAAGAATACGAGGGTTTCGTGGCGGAAGATGGCCGCGTTTAATTTCAACGAGACAAAGTTTTGTCGGGACCGGAGACAAGCTCGCTTTGCATAAATGCCGCTATGGGAAGAATTTCAAGTAAATCGAATAGTTGGTAGGACGATGGGAGAGGGGTTCGTGGAGCATATGTTGTTTCAGGATCACGTTCGGCTCTAATTTGATGAAAAACGATAAAGGAGAGCGGGACCCGAAAGCGAAAATATCTCAGTGTTATTCCGAAAACGTAGTTCGATGCGTCAGGATCTTTGCAATTTTCTTCCAGGGTTCTCAGAGCTCGCGAGCTCATCTACTGTAAGTGCTTTCATGGTTTCGATGGTTCGCTCGTGAAGGTGTTCACCGCAGGATTCGTTCGGATGGTCGCGAACGAAAGGATCCTTCCGCAGTTAGATTTTACGTTTATCTTTATTGGAACTCGTGCTGGGGTGTACGGATTTCCGAACCGGCTAATCGAAAACGTAAATCAAGGCTCTGTTGGTATTCTGATTTAGATGGCGCGGAAACGACGTTTCGGCAATTACCTTCTATCATGCCCGAATGGGATTTCAGGTGTAATAAGAAATAGAGATTGTACGTTAAAATCGTACGATATATCGGAAAAGATATGACAAGAATTAAAAATTTGTATAACCTCTTGTTTATCCTCCTGTACTCGATTTAATTTTGAATTTAATTAAACATTAATTGAGGATATAATTTGATACGGGTGATGTAATTGATTGTTATAATTAAATGATATGGTGACGTAATTAATGTTATTGTGTTTAGTTAGTAATTAAACTTGAATTGTTTATTACATGACGTTTTAATTAATTTTTTATTTTATTTAATTCGATTTTTAATCTAAACTTGTTAAACTGCATTTTAATTAACACGCTGTGTAGTGTCATTTTTGTTTGTTTGCAGCTGATTAGTTAAAAAATTGAATTGTGACAATAATAAATAAATATATTCAAAAATATATGTATATATTTATATAAACCTTGAAATTCAATATTGGTATTAGAATTGTAATTCCTTTTATTACTTCACCATCTGTTAGATCAAAACGAACCTAAGAGCAGTACGAAACAAAATCGATTGAATTATACTAATAGGCTATGAATACACTTGCCTCCGAACAGATGCGATCTAGTTATAATACAATTACCTAATTGTGTGTGGCTGACCTCAGAAATCGAAACAATACAAAGTATATGAATAGAACCTTTCAACGTTTCGATAACCTATGCCAAATGCTTTAATAGTTCTATTACTCAAACGGAACACATGTCAACAATTGTACAAGGTGTCCCCTGTAAATGTACCAATAAATTATTTGTAAATTGTGTATTTCTAAATACACAATTATAATCTAATAAATATATTGTAATTATTTAGAAATAATTATAATAATTTTGAAAAGCAAAATTTATGCGAATTTACTCATTGAAGATATGGCAGTAAAAGGCAGTAAAAGTATATTATAATATAATAAATTATAAATATATTGTAATTATTTAGAAATAATTATAATAATTTTGGAAAGCAAAATTTATGCAAATTTACTCATTGAAGATATGGCAGTAAAAGGCAGTAAAAGTATATTACAATATAATAAATTATAAATATATTGTAATTATTTAGAAATAATTATAGTAATTTTGGAAAGCAAAATTTAGGCGAATGTACTCATTGAAGATATGGCAGTAAAAGGCAGTAAAAGTATATTATAATATAATAAACTATAAATATATTGTAATTATTTAGAAATAATTATAATAATTTTGGAAAGCAAAATTTATGCAAATTTACTCATTGAAGATATGGCAGTAAAAGGCAGTAAAAGTATATTATAATATAATAAACTATAAATATATTGTAATTATTTAGAAATAATTATAATAATTTTGAAAAGCAAAATTTATGCGAATGTACTCATTGAAGATATGGCAGTAAAAGGCAGTAAAAGTATATTATAATATAATAAATTATAAATATATTGTAATTATTTAGAAATAATTATAATAATTTTGGAAAGCAAAATTTATGCGAATGTACTCATTGAGGATATGGCAGTAAAAGGTCCCAACGAAAATTCAGATTGCCGATGATAATATCCCTACACCCCGCTATTCGGCATAAAAACCGACCAAATATGGAATATTTAAATTCCGTCGAAAATTGTTCCACACACATATACCAGCGTAGAGGACCGTTTCGTTACCGCTTACGATTATTGCATGGAGGGCAGAAAGCGTCTCATATGGCGCATACCAAGCTGCTGCATTCTCGTGACGATATTAATATTTCCTGTTGCGATATTATATTAATACTGCGCTCGTATGGAGTGCCAACACGTGTATCCCGTTCTCAAGAAACGACTCTAATTCTTCTGCTAACCGTCGAAGATTTAGTACTCGACTTGCAGTCGTAAAACAAACATCAACGAGTTATCGAGTTGGACAAAATGTTATTTTGCTTTTGTCAACCGATAACATTTATTCCATTCAGTCTGTTTATTCAATTTACTTAATTATTCAATTTGTTCAATTTGCTGGATTTATTTAATTTATTCAATTTGTTCAATGTACTGTATTTATTTAATTTATTCAGTTTGTTCAATTTACTGTATTTATTTAATTTATTCAGTTTGTTCAGTTTACTGAATTTATTTAATTTATTTAATTTATTTAATTTATAGAATTTATTCAATTTTTTTAGTATATGGAATTTATGCAGTTAATGAAATTTTTTAATTTATTTAATTTGCTGAGTTTGTTCAATTTGTTCAGTATATTTAATTTATTCAGTATACTGAACTTACTCAATCAACTCGATCTATTCAATTTGATAAATTTATTTAATTTGTTCAATATATTGAATGCATTCAATTTACTGAATTTATATAATTTTGCTTGTACCTTAAAAAGAATGTAATGTGTTGTATAATACGATGTTGATCATATGTGTATGATATGTAGTAGAATATGTTTTTAACATACGATGAAAGTTTTTAGTGAAAACAGCGTAACACAATTTCGAAGTAATTTGGTAGCCGGTGTAATAGGTTAGGTTAGGTAATACAGCAATTTCTGGTGGATCACTGGCAAACACGAAACTTTCCGTTCGCTACACGCTAATTTTATTAACTGGTCACAAACTCTCTTGTTGTAAAGGTATTTATGACACCTGCACTGTTATAACCATAGAGCTAAATTATAACTGTTCATGGGTCATTTTTGCCAGAGTTCACCGATCTGGGCGATTGGATAAAGCCAACTACGGACGTTGAACTCAATTTGGGTAAACGAAATTTTTCGATATTTTTGAGACAGGACTTTTTTAAATTTACAATTCAAATTTTAGAAGATTAGTAATAGTGTATATGTTGCAAGGCAAATTTCATTTTTGTAATTAAAGAATAACAAGTTTAAAGTTGAATTTAAGTTTACATAGAAATATAGAAATTTTAAATGAAATTTTGTGTAGGAAGTTTAATATAGAAATATGTAAAAGTTTATGTATAATAGCTAGTTTACATAGAAATATATACAAGTTTACATAAACAATTTATTTAGAAATGTATAAAAATTTGTTGCTTTGAAAACTAGAAATAATTATAATAACATTTTTACGTATATTTATAGATATTGGCTGTTGTATAAACTCCTTTCATTTTAAACAATATTTTTTAAAAATATTGCAACCAGTTTTGATTTCCACTTTTCAATTAACTTTCATATGAAATAATATGTGTACACATATATAAAATCTACACTCATTTTTAATGCATATATCTCTTCTATTTATTTATTTCTATCGAAGATTAATCACAGCAGTATTTATCGAGAGCATCATAACCTAAAAGTCTAGAGATTTGACAATATCAACAAGTCAGTCATTTTATTCTGTCGATAAAACGGTTGTGAACATTGACGTGGAATAGCATAAAATAAAACATCGATGTATCAAACTACTCGTATTTTACGATTTTGCGCGATATATCGAGCGTCAGTTGTCAAATGTCAAACTTGCAATAAACGTTATCGAAAGGACTGATGATCTGCTGCAACTAAAACATATAGTTTGATCACCTTAATCGACCAAATCAATTTGCCAGGCAATAAAAAATTATCTTACTTTCTCAAAAAAATTTATTTCATTCTTCGGGATCCTCGTCAATTGAATTTTCAATCGCAATTTATAAATTGGAAAATTTTTGGAATTCGTGCAAATCGCATTTCGTAGATAATTAAAATGAAATATAATTCAATATAATATTTTATATAACTTAATTAAGGATAATATTTAGTACAGTACAATCAAATATAATTTTTATTATTTACAACGTTTGAGTCCATTTAGGACCCATAGGAGAGTCAAATATAATATTTAATACAATATAATTAAATATAATATTTCACGGTAATTAATTTTTCAGAACAATGGGATGCAAGAAATTCTGTTCATCGCATAACAATCAATTGATAGAAAATGTTGAGCTGTGTTCACTGTCGTTGGAGATATTCTTGAGGGCCCATTACTTGCTGAAGAATTTCGTGGACTTCTTCAAGTTCGTGTTACTGTACTTAATTATACAGAAACTCGTGATAATTGGATTAAAAAACAAGCAGATTCCACGCGTGTACGTGCGACGACATAAGTTATGATCAGATTCCTTTGCACGGAGCACTGGATGTTATGGCTGCGGCAATGACGTCGATAATTTGTGGAAAAATGTCTAACGAGGAATCTCAACGACCTGGATTGTTTCACGATACTTCCGTTTGTGTTCAGTATCGAACTGTGCAAGATTTACCCGAAGATATTGTCGAAAAAGTAACATTTTCGAAATCATTCCAAAAAATTCATTAATAACTTGAACCCCATTTTCATTGTACGTAGGTAGATGCAATTTTAAAATGTCTTCAAAAATCTTGCGCCATTGAAAACATCATCTGTCAAGTAAAAGATGTTTTACGCATCTTAGAAAACTCGTCCACATGTTCGACGCCGGAGAGGTTCAGAAATTTGTCGCTTTGCATGAAACAAATAATGAAAAAACTCGTTTGCTGTGGTCAACCTGTGTCAGGTATCTTTTACGTCACGTAACGACAATAAATTTTGTTCAAAACTTAAAAATATAAAAATTCAAATTTTGCGTCACGTTCTCATACTTCTTCCAAGTAGAAGATTAAAAATTAATTATTTAAAGCTTATCAGTTATTCAGAAGGCTTACTATGTTGTTCTAGGACCTCTTTATGATAAACAGATGAAACTGACATTAAATCTTGTGAACAAGTTTATTCGAGAGTGGAGTGAAAGAAGATCTAGTACGAAACCCTTCCTTAAAGTTTGCAAATATTGCGACTCTGTTATCAGTGAAACCAGTCGACAATGGGTAATTCAGAATTAAAGTGGCTGTTCGATAACTGCCCGCCATATATGACAATCATAAAGCCATCTTCATACAAATTCTTGAGTATATTACGCTCTTTGCTGTTGCAACGTACACGTAATAATAATAGTACTATCATATGATAATATGTATGATAGTAACAACATGCGTGATTCTGCCACGCGGTATATCATCCACGCACCCTGTATCCACGCGTTATATCGCCAACACGCCGTATAAATACGAGTTGCCTCATCCAGGCGCCATATAGCAACGCATTAACCCACGCATTGTTTTGTCTATGCGACCTATAATCACGCGTTATATCGCACCCTGTATCCACGCGTTATATCGCCAACACACCGTATAACCACGAGTTGCATCATCCACGCACTATGTAGCTACGCGTTATATTATCGACGCATTGTTTTCTCTATACGACCTATAATCACGCGTTATATCATCCACGCACCTTACATCCACGCACCCTACATCCACGCGTTATATCGCCAACACGCCATATAACCACGAGTTGCATCATCCACGCGCCATATAGCTACGCATTATATTACCCACGCATTGTTTTATCTATGCGACCTATAATCACGCGTTATATCATCCACGCATCCTACATCCACGCGTTATATCGCCAACACGCCGTATAACCACGAGTTGCATCATCCAGGCGCCATATAGCAACGCATTAACCCACGCATTGTTTTGTCTATGCGACCTATAATCACGCATAATATCGTACCCTGTATCCACGCGTTATATTGCCAACACGCCGTATAACCACGTGTTGCATCATCCATGCGCCATATAGCTACGCATTATATTACCCACGCATTGTTTTATCTATGCGACCTATAATCACGCGTTATATCATCCACGCACCCTACATCCACGCGTTATATCGCCAACACGCCGTATAACCACGAGTTGCATCATCCACGCGCTATATAGCTACGCATTATATTATCCATGCATTGTTTTCTCTATGCGACCTATAATCACGCACCCTACATCCACGCGTTATATCGCCAACACGCCGTATAACCACGAGTTCATCATCCACGCGCCATATAGCAACACCATTATATTAACCACGCATTGTTTTGTCCATGCGACCAATAATCACACGTTATATCGCCCATATAACCACACCATAAATCGTCCACTCGCCATCCACACCCTCACATAACCCCTAAATCTCCGAATCCATCATTTTATTCAGGGCACCTTCTGCTGCAAGAAAGCGCGCCAATTCCACAACGTCTGGAAGGAGTGGTCTCTTCAACAATCGATATCAGTTAGTTTCCCCAAAAACATATCTATCAAAACACAAAATATCCGAGGTTTGTGTGATAGGACGCCACTAGGACGGAAACGAGACGCGAACCGAAAGGAAAGTGGTTAGAAAGCAAACAATTTAAGGAGGTCTCCGAAGACACCGCGGCGATGTACGTAGCTGAACATCGACGCTCGAGAACATCCTCTCCAATCGAAGGATTTCAAACTGGACGGACGATGGAATATCAGGCCAAAGACGAGGATAAAATCGCTAGGGGAATCGATGGTACTTCACGGAGACAGCGTACCTTCGATCCGACGATAAAACATCGAAGCACTGGCAAAGCGGAAACTGAAGTGTCCTCGAAGAAAACGGAGCCAGAAAGATACAGAGCCGAGGGCGTGGATTTAACAAAGGCGACGCTGCAGGTACGGATTATCTTCTTATTACAGTATTTTACGGTGAATTGTACGGTGTGTAAGAGTGCTTTCGAACGATCATTTTTCTTGTGGTCTTTTTTAATTATAGTTGTTAATGGGAACGATTAGGGTTAGGTTAGGTTTTTGTTAGACACGTTATGACTTCAAGGGGGTGGTCACTTGACTTTTTGCACGATTTCAAAGTTTTGATGGTAAATTTAGGGGTTGTTTAGGGTGTTCTTATTTGTAATTCGCTATCTATTTTAATTCCCAAAGATGAAATTGTTTATTTAATTTACTTCGCATAAAATTGTCCAATTTTCATTCAATGGTAGTATAAGTATTTCTTACATGTTTGAATAGCAACGCTATTAATTAAAGTAGAACTCAAACAATTTTAGACTAAAATTCTACTGTCTTCCGTAGAAAAAGCTGGGTAAAGCAAAGAGGAGACGCAATATCGACGGACGCGACGAGTATCCTATCACATCAGATGGACGACGAAAACGTGACAGAAGTAAGCTCGGCAAAATCCGTGCGCTATCGCAAGGTTTACAGGACACGACCGACGAACGAGCAGCTGCCGGAAAAATGAGGAAAATTAGAAAAGACAGGTACGATCCTTGCGAGGATCCATCGGTAAAAACCGTCCTTGGGTGTAATGGATCTCGGCGAGAACAAGATCTCGCCGGGAAAAATGAGAAATCCGATCGAAGTTGGTCGACAAAATGGCCGACGATAATGACGAACCGGGTAGGTCAGATAAGAGATCCGAGAAGGTAAAACAGAGGAAACTTTATAGGAATGCGATGGAAGAGATTGAAGGAGAGAAACGTGGCGGGAAAGTAGACAGAGACCGCGAAGGAGACACGAAAGATCGAGGACGAAGAAAGAAAAAACGGAAAGAAGTCGCGTTACTCGATGACAGGATGGACACGAGCAAAAGCACGGAGGACAATATTGGCAGTGCTAAGGGTAGAAGGAAACGGAGAGGTCCTGCGAGCAAGGAGGACGATCAGAGCGAGTCTGATTTAACGACCAAACGTAAACTTGGTGAGATTTTAGAGCTGTTGACGAAATTAGAGGGTGGATGCTTGGCGCGAAATTTGAAAGTCAAGGGCTGTGATTACATCTTTGGTTATTTTACATTCTTAGATTCCTAAATTCCTATATTCCTAAATCCCTAGATTTCTAAATATCTAAATTTCTAAATCCCTAGATTCCCAAGTAACTAGATTCCCAAATTCCTAGATTCCCAAATCTCTAGATTCCCAAATCCCTATATTTCCAAATCCCTAGATCCCAAATTCCTATATTCCCAAATCCCTAGATTTCAAAATTCCTATATTCCCAAATCCCTAGATTCCCAAATTCCTATATTCCCAAATCCCTACATTCTCAAATCCATATATCCCAAATTCCTATATCCCCAAATCCCTAGATCCCAAAATACCTAAATTGCCAAATCCCTATATACCCAAATTCCTAGATTCCCAAATCCCTAGATTCCCGAATCTCTACATTCCCAAATCCCTAGATTCTCAAATCTCTACATTCCCAAATCCCTAGATTCCCAAGTCCCTACATTCCCAAATCCCTAGATTCCCAAATCTCTACATTCCCAAATCCCTAGATTCCCAAATCCCTAGATTCCCAAGTCCCTACATTCCCATATCCCTAGATTCCCAAATCTCTACATTCCCAAATCCCTAGATTCCCAAATGCCTAGGTTCCTAAATCCCTAAATCCCTAAATCTCTAAATTTTTAGATTTCTAAATTTCTGAATTTCTAAATTTCTAAATTCCTAAATTTGCAAATTCCGAAACCCTTAATTTTTTAAATCACTACATCCCCAATTATAAAATTTCCCATTTTCTTAATATTCATTCGAGTGTCAAATTTTTAAAACGCGGTACAAAAATTTAACTTGTCAGTAATATAAAAGCTAGTCTCGTCCTAAAAGACAAAATGTCTCACGCACGATGTATAAAGTAATAAGCGTAATGGTGAAATTAAATTTCCCGTTGCATGTTATGTTAACGTAGGCAGCGCGAGTACGGAAGATAAATCAACACTCGGTTCAGAGAAGCAAAGTAAGAAACTGACGAGTATATTGAGCAAGAAGGGTCGAAAAAGGGATAGTTCGTATGAAATGGACGACGATTACAGTAAAAAAAGCGGATCTCGTATTCTCAAAAGGAAGCCAGCAGCTGCGAAATATGACGATTTTGATATAGGTAAGACCAGTTACTCCAAAATTATTCAAATTTTAATCATTCTTTTCTAGTAGAGCAATAAAATGTCTAGTAAACTTAATTATACTTTATATTTGCATTTAATGAATATATCAAATATTTCTTTATACTTGTATTTTTTATAAAATTCATTTAAAAAGTTTAATACAAGAATTATGTAATTGTCTTCAAATTTTACTTGATACACTTCTTGCATCTAGTCACTGTTTTCAATGAATGAATTTGAACATTTTTAAATGAATTAAAAGTTGCAGAATATGAAATTTAATTTAAAGGTTGTCGAAGATTAAAAGTTTGAGGTTAAAAAAATGCACCCCTTGGTTTTCATCTAATATATTTAGTCAAAATATTAAACAAAAATATTTTGCTAGAATATATTTACAAAAGTACTGTATAAAATTAGGTTATGTCGAGTGGCGCAGAGTATAGTTAGTTTATAACATGTCACATTTAACAATGAGAGATTCGAAACAAAATAGTATGGAATGTAATGAAGCAAAATGAGATCGAAATCCAACTGGGATGTTTTCTAATTCGACATAATTATCGAGATTCGTGGTTGAACGAAAATCGACTGGAATTCGGTAGCAACTCATCGTTAATCGCGAGCACTTGCGCTCTGCACGCGTTCGTACATCGTTATCGTATCGCATCCAAATAATGCGGTTTACGTGTGTACACTGCGTGCAGTTCAACATCCTGCTGAAATTCCTATGTTACAGGCCATCGACACCCGATCGAGTACCAATTATCAAACCAGCACTTTGTGAAGCTTGGCTGGACCGTGTTACCGGTTGCCAGAACCATGAAGAAAGTTGTTCACTATCGAACAATGCCTGCGAAACCCCATCTCGATTGGTACGCAAATTTCGTGGTTTTTTATTCAGCCATTTTTTTTGCTTTAAATTCGAAATATATAAAGAGAGACAAATGGTCCTATAAAATAGAACAATTAAAATTAGGGAGGTATTCAATTATTTCTTACAAGTGATTTATTATTTTACATTTTTTAATTCACTCTTAAAAAATAAACCAATAAATTCATTTAAATAGGAACGTATTTAATACTTTCTTACGAAGGATTTATTATTTGATATTTTTTAATTTAACCATCTTTCACTTCATGTTAATAATGTATAAAGCGAGGCAAATAATTATTTTCATAATATAAAATAATAGGTAAATTTAGTTAAAAATAGGAATGTATTTTCTTACGAGTGATTTATTTGCAAAATATTTAAATTATTTTGTCTTTGGAGAATGATGTGGAGTACCATAGTCGTTTAATTTATATTAACTTTGATGTATACCATTACACATTTGAAAAAAGGCCACCTCATTTCAGACAAAACGATAAATAAAAAATGAAATTGCATCTAAGTATCTTAAAATGTTGCATAAAAGAGCAGTAATAAAATATAAATATATTATGAACATTCGTTGATAGAACTAAAAAGAAACTCATTCTCGTTATCACTCGCTTCAGTAGTAGGGAAATATGTTAAACAGAGACTAATTACGTTTCGCCCGAATTAATTTTCGTAAACAGAAGTTGAACGTTGCTAGGAACATTCGTGAGCCCTTCCAAACAATGCGACGGTAAATGAACTAAAAAGTCGTTAGTTTGCATCGCGCTTAACTGTAGACAAACTTCGGAACTAGTCGCTAACGAGTTAACTATTAGGCTGAAGCGCAAAGCTAACAAGATGGAGAACGACATTCAAGATGGTGCCGTTCAAACTTGTTGCTGCGCGCGAACTTCGGCAATTTATTATAATTAATCATTAATCCGTTTGCATTCCGCTAGGTTTAAGAAACAGACATACAACAACCAAGTATATTACGACGATGGGTCTACCGTGTTCTTAAATTTTCGAGGAGACGGCACCGGGGAAGTGTTTTATCCGAACGGGAAGCTAGCCGTTCAAGTTAGCAGACCGAATAATCGCAAATGTAATGATTGTAATAACACGGTACATGATCGCGCGGTATATTGCATACGTAAAATCGAATGAAATGAATTTCAAGACGATATGTATACTGTGTTCAGCCCGGGGGGTAGAGACGTGTTGGGGATCGAGAGGAAATCACAGATTGTCGCATTATTCGACAGCATGGGAAACGGCGCTATCTTCAACGAGGACGGCGCGACGAGGTCCGTGTTGGCAAAGAATTTTCACTGGAATTTTTAATTACTGTCTGCCGAGACACCTTCCGTTCAAGTTTCCAATTATTTCTGCAGGCTGTCCTACAATCAGATTGGAGGAATTTGGAGGGATAATCCTGCAGGACTGCCGCTCACGTGGATGTGGGACACCGACCAAAAGAAATCAATAACCAAGCCTGTGTATATGGTGAGTAAATACTCGCCATTACATTTCATTACATTTCATTACATTTTTCAGTTATACAATTCTTTTTCAATTAACTACTGATATTCTTTTAATTACACAGATGTAGAATACAGATATTCTTTCAATTTACTCTATAGCTTAGAAGCTTCATTTGTGAACGAAGTTGACCAGAGTGTAATTTGAACATACTTCTAAGGAGACAGACATTTTTATAGTGTTATATTATTGTTTTACTAATTTATTTACAAATTTTGTTGTTCTACTATTTTTATAAATTTACTATTTTATTATTGATTTTAGTGATGGCATTTTATTTATTGTTTTTATTTACTGTTTCACTTACTGGTTTACTGGTTTACAATTTTTATTATAATATTGTTGGTTTATTATTTCCCTGGTCTATTATTGTTTTACAATTTTTCTTGAAGGGGTTTGATTATTTTACTATTGTACAATTCGTCCATTTTAAAAAGCATGTCATATATAAAGTTTTACATCTGATCTTGCAGGAAAAATCTGCAACGCGCTTGGAAAATTATCTTCCGCAGATAAAAGGGTAAGTTATCTAAATCTTGAAAACTCATCGGTCGATTTTGATCGATCTTGCTGCGACGTAATACAGTTCCGGAAGTACCAAAGCATTGATGTCACCTGCGAGCCCGCGAAATAAGGAGAAGAAGGTCGTGGGACAGAAACCTGTTGTTGTGGAGCATCAAGAAGAAGAAGAAAAAGAAGTGGTCGAGTCCGGGTACGTCGCGGAAAAAAGTAGAACAATTGTGTTTCATCGGGGGTTACTAATTACAACGGGTCTCGTTGTAATCGAGTTTCAATCAGTTCACAAGTATCTTCGATATCTAGTCTGAAGTTGAAGTTCTTCGACAACTTCGATTAAAGCACAATAAATGAAGTCGGTACACTGAATAATTACTTTCAATTATACCGTAATTTAATGCGATTGAGATATCGATAATTTGTACTGAAATACTTGAAAACGTATCAATTTATTTTTGCTTTTATTAAATATTTAACAGTTGAATTTTATCGAATATTAGATAATAATCTAATCTTTTACAATCTTTTCAATTCAATTAATTTATTTACAAAAATCAGGTTGAATTGTTCTTGTTTTTATAATACTTATTTTCCCCATAAAATTTAAATTTATTAATTGACTGTATAGGAAGAAATATGAAGTTTTATTTAATATTCAGTTTGACGTACTTTTTTTCAGAGACTCCTATAAAAATTATTCGAAAGACACTTGTCATTTCAAAACAATTTGCATAAAGCTGAATGATTTTATCAGCTGCAGGATTTTGAATAGAAGAAACGTCAATCTGCAATTTGCAGCTGCAAGAAGAAGTATTAGGTACAGATAATTAAGTTAGTATGCAATTTTATCTGATTTGTGTGTTCATGTTACTGTGATCGCAATTTTAGAATAGAATTGGGTACCATTTTGGACCTCAGTAAAGAAGTGGCTTCGTATTTCGTGGATTCGAGTTCCAGAACCGCCATATTGAGGTAAACCACTGATATATGATAATAGTAGTTGCGAACATAATTATTAATCCTTGCAACAGAAACTGTTGCAATAGCAATAACATAAATTTAATTTTACATTCTGCTTTGTTATAATTTCGTAAATTTTAGACTTTTATTTGAAACATTTCAACGTATAGGCCTTGGGTTATAATAGACCCAGAGTTAGTCCTTCATGAATTTTATCTCGCTTTTTTAAAAACATTTCCATATTAAGCAGCGTTATTTTGATTTTAACATACCATTTGTTGTAATAGGGGCAGATTTGAGAAATTAAGATCTTCCACGTTACAATCTGACGACAGTTTGTATCGTATTGCCAGAGGACTTGATTATGTTAAGAAGACAGGGAGACAACGAAAATTTATGATAAAAAAATATAGACCCTTCTGGTTCATCTGGAAAGAATCGGGAACCAGATGTCGTCCACGATAATTTTAACTAAAATGTAATTCACTGCTTTATCATAACTATTATAAAAAATTAACTCAGTCACAAACACTTGTGACTGGTACAATTATACTTTTCATATGTCTTACCTGAACCTGTGTTGTTTGAGTAGATTTTATACTTTTCTCAATATGAAAATAAAAATTTTGATTTTTACAAAATGTGGACTCTGCTAAATACAATGTCAGAAGGATGAAGAAGGAACGCAGGATTGTATAAATAAAAATGAGTATGTAATTAAAATAATTATGAAGTAATCAAATCTTGTCTTAGTGTATACATTCCTCGCGCCAGTATATCAGTGTATACAAATGTAGCTCGCGCATGCGTAACACGAAGCGTACATCGCGCATGCGCGTTCTCTGTGTGCTCAAGACACATACTTTAAACACATTCCTCGTTCCGAGGAATATTTCCTTAAGTACTAAGCGAGGGAAAGGTAAGGACCAAGAAAAAAACGTAGAAGAAGTGAAACTATCGTCGCGACAAGAATTTCGATAAATAAATTAAGGGTTAGATTGTTCGAAAGGGAAGAGGAGTTAGAAACAATGTAGCGAAGAATAATAAATAAGCATCGTCTTCAATCATCGTCATCATCGCGAGTTTGAAAGACGACGCGAAAACATGAGGTACAATGATGTTTGGGAAGAAATAAAAAAAGGGGAATACCTTTCGATGTATACAAAGAAACATTAAATAATCGAGTGTACACGCTTTTCGTGATTGAAAGTCGCGTCTTGAAGGGCCGTCTGACTACTTCCGGCTTATTTACAATGCCCTCCGAGATTGCTCTGGCGATCGTCGACGAACCTTCGTCCTCGCAACGCATCGCGATCGTTCATTAATTTATTGCGTGATTAGGCTAACTTTATTCCTAACAATGATCACGACGTGTCACGAAATCCGGTTCGAAACGTATGATGTTGGACAACGCTCCACCGTTATTGCAAGGTTAGGTTAGGTTGATTGGATTGTTAGGTTATGTCTATTCCGAAGATTGTAGACATTCGCGATGTACACAAAGATGTACTTCGAGAAATGGGTTTGAGGTTTAAGGAGAGATGTTTGAGGTTTAAGGACGTCTTTTAAAAGAACAAGTGCCCGTTCGTCCGCCATCTTGGTAAAGTTGGAAAGTAATTGAGAGTTATTGTAGCTCATGTTGTATGAAATGGCCCCCGCAACGAAACTAACAGCAAGGTGGACCGTCCTCCAACATCACCGTTCAATCGATTCTTTGATTCGTTCTCCTTTTTCTGTATCTCTGTCGCATTTTCTACTGCGTTTATTTACACGGTTCCCGAACATTCTGCCCGTTCCTTCAAGCAGACTCGGTCGGTAAAGGTAACGCGGTAAGATCGACTGTTTAATCGGAGAAGAGTAGACCGGGAAAGTAGAGAAGGACAGATCGAAAGGACGACGAAAGAGAACGAAAAGAATGTTCGAGGGTAACTCGAGCGTGAAAATCTGAATGAGACATATTCCAAGCACGGTTGATCCTCGCGATCGGCCATCCTCGAGATAATCGGTTCACCGAGTCCCAATTTGTCGCGTTATCTCTCAGTTGGCCACTTTGACGAATTCCGGATTCGGCACACTGCAGTTCTCCGTTGCGTACGCCGGATGTACGAAGCCGTTTCCGGCCACGCCGACGTTCTTCCGGTCCACGGCGCGCACCCTGACGAACAGGAACGCAGCGACCAGCGACGCGACGACCACCACGAGAAGAAGCATCACCAAACCGCCCACGAAACCCGGCAGACTCATGCAAATCGTTTCAGGGTCAGCCGAGGCACTTGCGTTCTGGATTACCACCGTCGTGTCGTTGCTGGAGTTCGTCGTGCCCAGGGCAAAGTTCACGTCGCCCGGAGCGACCACCTGAATCGTCCTCGAGGTGTTCACGTCGGTCATCTCTTGGGCTGCACGTTTGTACACGTGGGTGGAGAACACGGTGACCGTTCGATAGATACTCTGTAAATCAAAAAATAGTTGTACCTGGTCTGAATTTTTGGCGGTGATATATGAAGAGATTAGTTTTCAAAATGAGGTAGAAGTTATGGAGGTTTTGAACTGGTATGATGGACTTTGGAAGTCCATCTTTTGGCACATTGAAAGTGTAAATCAGGGAGTGTTGACTTTTTCGAATAAGTGAAAAATAAGGCAGTTGTGTATAACTTGACTAGTGAAATAGTAGTATAGTACCAGTATACTTCACTGAATTAATCTATTATTGACCCTAGCCCATAATATATTCCGTTTGGACGATCGTGGCCATCTTGCCAGTATTCTACCGAGATTCTTGTGGCGTGCGAACTGTGGGTTATGTACTTACGGAATCATCGTCTTCCAGCAATTCCTGGTCGTCCGACCTTCGCCTTCTGGCACCCCTAAGCTCGGCTGGAAAACCTTCAACCGACCTCGGCCGACCTCCGAGGGTGGCTAGGTTACCCTCGAGCTCCTCGGACCCGGCGGTTCCCTTTCTCTTCACGGTCTGGTAGGCCGCTGCCGGGTGACCAGGAAGTGGAGGTGGAGGAAGGTGAATGTTATCCTGCGGACTCTGTGGCGAGCTGCTGGCCGTCGCGTCACCCGGCGTCGAACTCGGCGAGGAGGATGAGGTTTGCGCTTGTGGTGCTGGGACTACGTCCGCATTTGGCTCACTGTTTGGAAAGAAACACCAGATTTCGGTCACTGAATCGACAGCCAACGTTTACGGTCCATGTATAATTAACTCGTTCGATGACGTAGGGGTCACTTGTGAACGGTGAATTAAACTTGAAATAATAATCGATGACATTGGTAAACTTCTTGCATTAGCAATATAACATCAATTGAAGAGATTAGACATTTTCAAACTACTATATCATAATGCATCATGTCACTCCTAAGTACTTCGCAATTAATATATTTATCAGAAACTTCACGCTATCTCACCTGTAAGCTCCAGCAGGTCCACTTGGATGTCGAGGATCAGCAAAAGCAGGAGGTATACCGTATTCAGGTACTGGTGGTGCTCCATATTCCGCACCAAGGTTCTGGTGCACCGGTGTACCGTATTCCTGAGTTAGACCAGTAGCGGGTGCACCATATTCCAGCCCAGGGTGTCCACATTTTGGTTCAGGACAATTGTAACGACACACTTGTATGACACACTGGAAGTG
Source organism: Megachile willughbiella (assembly GCA_945859595.2). NCBI lineage: Eukaryota > Metazoa > Arthropoda > Insecta > Hymenoptera > Megachilidae > Megachile > Megachile willughbiella. The sequence continues at coordinate 17,141,090 of OX243795.1, read as the reverse complement.
GACGTTCATGCTGTCAGGGAACTTGAAGGCCTGGAAGTAGGCGAAGCTGACCACTGACGCGCTCGGTCCGAAGTTCTTTATCTTCTGGAACCTGAAAACAGTTGCAAAATTCAAGTTTCTCTTGCCATTATTTGATGTGTGGCTGTTTTGTTGCTATATTTGTTCATAGACGAATACTTTACACTTTGTATTGAGTATGAAGTGAATTGGATATGGTACTAAGTATCATTTTAGTGGATAGTCACTCATGACATTAGTTACTCATGATGATGTACAAGAGAATTACTCCACAAGCTAATATACCCATCACAAATATATAAATAAAAACTAACAAAATAAAGTAAAACTGTGATATGGACTGCCATATTTCTGAACATTGACCAAATGATCAAAGACAATAAACTCCACACATGAACCTGTTTATCAGAAGTTAGTACCAAATGCAACAAATGATAAATTAAGAATAAATTGCGAAGTATGACACATAAAAGATAAAATACTCACCTGGACATAATCTTGGGCCTCACAACGCAGCCATATTGATCGACCAGTTGAATAGGTGCCCTTTTGCCATCATGAGCAACGCAGTTCCTCACCAACATATCGAACTTATTCTCATCGTCCTTAATGGCTAACACCATGGTCATGGTCTGTCCGATTTTGACAATACCAGACACCTCGCTGGCCCAAGGTCCTTTGCCCACTTGTATCTGCATCCAGCACTGCAGATTGTCTCCCAGGAAGTTGGCAGTGACAGCATGCAACATGTCCACCTGGAACGGTCTGAAGGTGACGGCCTTCTCGTAGAAATCGTACCAGGTGCACCGTAATTTCCTAGCCTGATCCCACACTTCCTGCACGTATGGGTCATACTGAACGATTATGGTGTTCTCCACGTAGCTACCGGACGGCGTTGGTGCACCATACGCGGCCACGTTGTGGTTAGCCGATGAACTCATGCCGCAAGAGTTGAGGAAGATCTCGAAGGTCGCGCTCAGATGACCCGTGCCGGGCTTCAAATGAACGCAGTGAGGGTCCGAATAGAAGCCCTTGCTGAAGATCATTCCGTAGAACGGCCTGTCGAACTCGATGTTCACTCGCATGTGCGTTTTCTCGCATTGAACTTGCAGGTGCTTTATCTGGGGAGTGTCGGGAGACGCCAGGGGCCAATTCTCTTCGGCCCCGTGGGTTGCTGGAGGGCCATATTGTGCCGGTGGCCCGTAAACCGACCTGTGTTCCAATGGTAACGCGCTGCTGTCGACCAGTGGAGCTTCGCATTTTACCCTCTGCAAATAAATCAGTTCATATAAGTTCAAATAGTTATCAGGTTGGATTCGATCGTATAACTCGATGCTGATTTATGGCTACAATCATTCGGTGAATGGTACAAATGTTTGGAGAAATTTGAGAAATTTGAGAATTGAAAATTTGAGAGCTTGAAAAATTGATGAGTCTTCAAGTTTACGTATGTCTATCTGAAGAAGTACATCCGGGTGTACGTCGAAATCAAAGCGTAAGGAAACATAAAGGGACGGAATGTGACAGAGCCGTTTGTTGACAGACGACTGCCCTTTTCAAGGCCCTGCACGTATACGGAAGGGCAATTCAACCGGCCGTCGTTTTGTAACCTTGCCGTAATTCATAACGGCGAGTTAACCGAAAAAAATATGAGCACGCAAGAGACAGGCACCGGAAAAGGGGGAACCACTTTGTCGCCGTCGCTTGTATTCTTTTCCTCCGCTTCTTCTTCTACTTTTTCTTCCTCTTTCTGTTATTTTATTTTTACGACGTCTACAAACGGCGTTGAAGCGCCGCTCTTTCTGGAATTACAATGAATGACAATGAGCTCGACGAGCACCTCGTTCGGTCGAAACGAAGGAACGAGTTGCATTAGGAATTCCACGAACGTCAGTTGCCGTTGCAACCTTTCACGGAATGCCAATCGAATGCGGGTTACGGTGCTCGAGATTCCATGGAATTGTGTTGTGGATTGTCGAACCGATCCGACCTTGAGTATTATCAATCCACTATGGAGATGCCTTTGTGTTCCCTACGATCGATTTGAACTACGTTCGAGATAAAGGGGTACATTAATCGGTTTGATTACATCGAAATTACTGATGTTCCCAGAAATGAATCAACAGGAAGAAAATACTGTATGATGGAATTTTTAGGTCAGAATTGTGGATAATACAATGAATGTTTTATTGTGTCAGTTCCTCAGTACATAATGTACGTATCACACATGACGTCATGTTGCGCTATTTTTTTCTTAATTTAGAATGAAACAATTTTTTCTCCCAAATATAACATTCAGACAATCTTAACCTCATTTACTACTTTTGTAAAAAATCCTAACCTTATCAAACATTTACAATTTATGTCTGAAATCCTAACCTTGTCATTTACAATTTAGGTTTAAAATCCTAAGCTGAACTTAACTTAAACTTATGTCAACAATTCTAACCTCGTCAAACAATAACTCATGTCAAAAATCTTAATCTAGTCATTTATAATTTAGATAAAAAAATCTAACCTCGATCCTCCTTAAACGCGGTTCTGTTTCACAAATTTGCTTGTGGCCAATAATTAATTTGTGTAAAATGAAAATTGAAAAGCGCCAGTGATCAAAGTGTGTTTAATCTAACAGCCAGCTGTATGAACTTTTTTAGACGAGAACGCTGCGTTTGTTCGGGAAAAAGGAATGATAAAAAAAAAGCATCACGTATAGGCGTAGGTAACTGTACAAGCATAGTCAGGTTTTTCAAATTACAGGAGTTCCTGTTACCAAAGAGTTACGAAATTGAAGTGTCTTTTTTCCGACGCGTACCTCGTGGCGTCTCGTTGCGATGCATCGTAAAACTGTACGTATAGCGTGCACCATAGAACCACGAATTATGTGGTAACACCTTAAACGATGTACAATCTGAAATCGCTCTAAGAAGACAACTGTAGTTGACTAGTATAATATATTTCCATTTCTGGTTTTTATATTCTTTACATGTCGCAGGTTGATGAAAGTTAATTTCTGTTATTTCTTTTCTGGGTAGTGATTTATAGTTTAGAATTTATATTCTCTGTTATATTCTATTTTGGTAATATAAGGAGAGTATATTGTACATATCTTTTGTTTAGACAATATTTAATTCAATTGGTGTGTTGTAACCAAAAAGTGAAAAAATATCTGTCACATATGGCATATTACATATTTAACATATTCAATACATGTACAAAATGTATGGTCCATGTATATGTTCCATTTAGCACAAATCACATACAGTTATCTCCGAAACTCTGCAGTGAAAAAAGTGTTTTAAAATTTAAAAAAAATGTATCAAACATTGCTACAAAAAATGTTTATGTCTCGAAGGAGACATCTTGTGTATCTTAACAACAGTTCCAAATAACCTTAAATCATGCTGTAACGATAAAATTGGATCCACGATCAACAGGAAATGAGTTCGTGCCTGACCGATAGGCAGGTCGACGGTACGCATATCTGTCCGCTTTCTTGTTCCACTTGCACCTGCACCAGATCTGCTCCAAGGACTTTATGGATAGAAAAGTATCGCGGAACCGGTCGATGCGTGAAACTAAATCGCGCAACAGCCTTCATTGTGGATGAAACCGAACCGTGACTGACTTGCCTACACTCTTGTTCCAGAAATTTCGAAAATTATCCCAGAAAATACTTCATCTCGTTACGATGTTTACCAACCGTTTAGGGTCATTCTATTTACTGTGCATCCTCTTTCGTAAAGGGTACTTTTAACAATATCTGAAGAATGGATTTAATAGATTTTATGTATCAGTATCGTTGTAAAAATTTATTTTAGATTAAATTGTTTCTGAGTACAGCTCAAGTATAATTTACTTTCACTGATTTTATGTTTGTAGAAAAAACAAAAGTTTTGGGCTTGAAACTTGTTGCTAGTAATAATGGTAATTTAACTTGAAGTTGGTGAGACAATGTGCACCGAACCGACTATGTAGAGGAACATATTTCAAAGTCTATAAACTATATCAATAGCTAACAGACATAACTAATAATTAACCTTAACGAATAATTTCACTGCAATTACAATTTTTGTTACAATTTTCATGAGTCTTCCCTCTTGCAGAAATGAAATTTTTAATAAACTTGTGATATTTAAAGCCCGAACTTACTCGACAGATCCAGTATCAAAATTTTATTTTGTAACTAAAAATGTCCAAAAGAAAGATATCCTAGTTCCCTAATTATAAGTGACTTTTACAAAACGAGTAAAAGCTTGTTAAAGTATATATGGGGTGTATGAAAGGTTTAACGGTAAATTTCTTTACGGAATATCCGCACTGTAAGTCACTTTCGATATTTCCTCACGGATTCGATACGTTTCGCTGAATGGAGGAAGCCTAGGGTCCGCAAAGGAAGCATGGTAGCCATAGAAAGGTCGAGACTGATTTCACTTTTTCCATTGTCATCTAGAAGCCACGTTTTGTTCGTATCGGACAGCACACTTTCGCTGTATACCAAGGACAAAACGTGCTTGTTAATTGGCTGAACAATCGATTCAGTCGGCGTTCTAGCTTTAATTAGAACGGTCCACTTTGCAATGTCCAACGTGACACGTGGTAACAGTAGTCTGCTCGACAATGAAATACGAGGGTCGTTCTCGTCAACATTGTAATTCGATCTTTTGACAGACGCAGGGACTAAAGTATCGCGAGATTGTAAATGATATTTATTTTTTCGAGCTAACGAGTCGATCTATTCGCTAGTATCCGGGGATTATAGTTGTTCACCGTGAAATTACATGTTATTGGAGATTATAGACCATTGCGATCGTGCCCGCCAGGGAGTTTATGGTCCTACAAATGGCGGATGAGTAATTTATCGATTCAAAACACGGAATTGTTTTACATGTTACTCTTCAAATTTTCAAATTTCTTCGCTTCTAAATTATCAAGTTATTATATTACATATAATATTGTACTATTGTTACAATACTAAATTAGCAAGTTACCAAAATACTAAATTACTGAATTCTTGTTATGTTACCAAATTAGCAAGTTACAAAATTACCAAATTACTAAACTATCAAATTGCCATATTAAATTAGCGACTTACCAAACCTGACAACTTGAAAGTCAGCTAAAAATTTCTTAATTTGAACATTTTGAACCAGAGAAAGTAAGCTTGAAAGTTGAATAAAAAATTTCTCTTTCAATACCTGAAAATGATCCTAACACATGTCACTCGCTAAAGCAAAATCTTGATTCAAAAGAGTCCAGCATCCAGCAAAGAAAGGTTTATCTAACGTTCCCGATCAGAAAGAAGAGAAAATGTAACCGAAGAATGGGTGCGGAGAAGAATCGTTTGTCGAAAAATAGAAGGCACGAAACTGAATCGAAGTGGCCGAGTTTCACCCGTTTAGAAAGCAACACGATTCTGCGGGTCCACGTGCTTTCGACAGACGCTATCGAAAATAAGATAGCTGACTTTTACGAAGAGAAACCACGACGTCGTAATACCGATAGTCTCCTTCTCTGTATATGGCGGTGAAAAAGTAGGCCGGGTCAGTCAGTTCGAACGACACGGTACCAACATGTCACTTACATGTGTTTCGAAAACCCGGCGATTGTGGGCAATACCCACAGGAAATTAGACTCGGAGGAGAAAATTACGACAATTTGGAAATAGGTACTTTCGAATAATAATTGCGTTTGAATTAGTACATTTCATCTCCAGACAAATTTTGTAAACGGATGGTAAATGGATGACGAATTAGATTCATCTTCTGAGGGATATCTTTCTGCATCAATAATAAGGTTTATGTTGTTGAAAATTTGTGCACATTCGTGATTTCAGGTATTTAGAGACATGGGATTATAGGTACTTTTGTAGATTTATGCCACTAAATCTTTTGCATTTTTACTTGTTCTTATACTGATTTAAAAGTATTGTTTATTGTTTTTCTTGGGCCTTTCCTAAATTTCTAATTTTGATAATCACATATTTCCAAATTATGAAATTTTTTATGTCTTCAATTCAAAATTATTAAATTCCCAATTTCTCTAATTACAACAATTCTCAAATTTATAATATCCAAAATTGTAAGTTGTCAAATTCCTAATCTTCACAATTCCAAATTTTCAATTTCCAAAATCCAAAATTTCCAATCTCTCCAATTCCAAATTATCAAATTCCCAATCTCTCCAACCCCAAAATTCTCAATGACCCAATTTCTAAAATCCCACATTACCAAATTCCCAAACTCTCAAATCTGAAAATTCAAATTCCCAATTTCCAGAATCCCAAATTATCCAATGCCTAATCTCCCCAATCCCAAATTTCCAATTTCTAAAATCCCAAATTTCCAATCTCTCCAATTCCAAATTATCAAATTCCCAATTTCCAAAATCCCACATTACCAAATTCTCAAACTCTCAAATCCCAAAATTCTCAGTCCCCAATTTCCAGAATCCCAAATTATCAAATGCCTAATCTCCCCAATCCCAAATTTCCAATTTCTAAAATCCCAAATTTCCAATCTCTTAAATTCCAAATTATCAAATTCCCAATCTCTCCAACCCCAAAATTCTCAATGACCCAATTTCCAAAATCCCACATTACCAAATTCCCAAACTCCCAAATCCAAAAATTCTCAAATTCCCAATTTCCAGAATCCCAAATTATCAAATTCCCAATCTCTCCAACCCCAAAATTCTCAAATTCCCAATTTCCGAAATCCCACATTACCAAATTCCCAAACTCTCAAATCTGAAAATTCAAATTCCCAATTTCCAGAATCCCAAATCATCAAATGCCTAATCTCCCCAATCCCAAATTTCCAATTTCTAAAATCCCAAATTCCCAATCTCTCCAACCCCAAAATTCTCAAATTCCCAATCTCTCCAACCCCAAAATTCTCAAATTCCCAATTTCCGAAATTCCACATTACCAAATTCCCAAACTCCCAAATCCCAAAATTCTCAAATTCTCAATTTCCAGAATCCCAAATTATCCAATGCCTAATCTCCCCAATCCCAAATTTCCAATTTCTAAAATCCCAAATTCCCAATCTCTCCAACCCCAAAATTCTCAAATTCCAAATTTCCAGAATCCCAAATTACCAAATTCCCAATCTCTCCAACCCCAAAATTCTCAAATTCCCAATTTCCGAAATCCCACATTACCAAATTCCCAAACCCCCAAATCCCAAAATTCTCAGTCCCCAATTTGCAAAGTCGCACGAAGAGGATTACGTTATCTAAGTTTAGTTAAATATCGAAGTACTTTAGGTAAGTCTAAGTATTTGCTACCTGATACAGAAACGAACATAGTTTTATGTAAATAAACGATTCAAGAAATCGGTAGTTCGTCAACCGTGGCTACAGGAAGAGGAGGCGATCCAATTACGAGACGATTAGAAGGAAGTCGCGTAGCCCTAACCGTGAGAATCAGGCTGAGAATCATTGTGCGCTCTTTTATTGAAGAAAACCCGCAGGGTGGGATTTTAATTGAAAAAGATCACCGCTTGCATGTACTGCTATGCGAAATGACTGCCTCCTGTCCTTCGTTACCTACTTTGTTCATCTCTGTGAACTATTTTAGACGAATAAACTTCGCTTAAATCACTTTTCTGTGAATGAACTGTAATCACTTAAATCACTTTTTTTAAGAATAAACTTTAATTATTTAAATTGATTTTCTATGTGCAAACTTCGATCGGTTAAATTACTTCTCTGAGAATAAAGTCAGTTGAATCACTTTTGTACAAACTTCAGTAACTTCAATTGCTATGTGTACAGAAACATTTTTATTTATCCTCTTAATTGAACCTTTTCAATGTAATATAAATGTCATTACAGTCGAGATAAATAATTATTTCAGTTCAAACTAAACAGTTGGAAAAAATTTTAAACATTGTATTATACAATGGTTTAGTTTAAATGCAAGCAGCTCAATTATGGCATCTGGGAAAAATATATAAATAAATATAGGGATGTTTTAATTGAAATTAGGTGCCGATTATGTGGAGTGAAAGACGAAGTGAAATTGTTTCACAAGTCTCTAATTGTTGTGAAGATGCTCGGTGCAAGAATTAGAGGAATGATCTCGAATTACGAGATGGAGAAACAGGTTAAGGAAATAAATGCAGTGGTTTCCCGCAAGATTGTTTCGTGGCGCCACAACAATCTGTTTCTCAATCCTCGTTCAGGAATATCAATGGCGGTTTGATCGCAAAAACACTATAAATCATGCATTGAAGACTACTATAAATCACGTGGTTTCCACTATTCTTTTATTAGAAAAACTCTCTACATTCACTTTTTACTCAACCCTTTACTGCATGTTCCACAGAACAAATTTTTATTTATTACTGTATTTACCTATGTTTTACAACCAACGTGTCATATACAAGATAAGTTTTTTAATACACAAAGATTTCGTTAAATATTTTTATCATGAATAGTTTAAAATATTTCCTGCTTGGATAAAACGAGAATGTGGTAAAAAGTTAGGTTAGGTTTGCACTAATATCATATTTATCTTGTACAGCAATAAGTTTATATTAGAGAATGGGTTTTTGAAAAATAATAGAAATTTGAGATGGTCTCTCAGGTACAGAATTGTTCGAACACAAAATTTCTGTTTTATCTCGTCTGGTGCCATGAGTTACCGACACGGAATGCAATTAAACGCGTTAGAACCTAAGATGAATGCCACTTTGGTGAACCGCGACCACTAATTTCCAGAAACCAGCTTCTGCGATACATATATTAATGAGATTGGTTAGTTTCGTAATCCACGTAATCGGATAATTTATAGGAAACGCGAAATAACAAACATCTTAATAAAGAAGATAGTAAATTGAAAATGTCTCTGCAAGATATTCCGAAAACCATTTTCCTTTATAATACATGAAAGATCACGATGGTGAAAGATATATGGTACTTGGACTCATGAAACTAGCATAAATAATTTTTATTGTATTGAATTTTTAAATAATTTTATTACCTAAGTACTATTTACAAAAATATAAAAATAGTCAAAAAATGAAAAATAAACTCAAAATTTTGCAAAATTTGATGGTCACTTTTGCCAAATAAATTTATAATTTGAAATTTTAAGGAGAGGTAATTATTTACAAAGATTTACAAAATAATTTGTAATAAAATATTTTATAAATCTTTTACGAAGATGTAATTTTAATTGTCATATACAATTTAAATACTATGTAGATTATTGTAAAAGTTTGTAAATTAATAAAAGTCTGACAGTTCCAAACATAAATATAATTATACAATTAATAACAAAAGTAATCAGGTATAACGTTTATAATAAAATTGAAGTTCAGGTTTCAAAATTAAACTAAAAGTTAAATATCATTTCAACTACACATTTAACACAATCTGTCTAGTATAATCCAATTACTGTTTGCCCACCCTGTATGTGTACAACGCACCGCGCTTTAAAACATCGCGAAATATGTAGAATACTGTTTCACGTACCGGAATAATGTTTTAAACTTTGTTATGAAAAAGGCGTGAACATTATGGATTCACGGAGGTAATAAAATTACCAGGCAGACGCACAAAAAGTAGAGGATATTCGTTAGCGCGAATTTCATGTACCCACACTTTATAAACCGTGAATAAAACAACTTTTTATAAATACACGCGGTTGTAAACATATTTTTAAATAACCGGTGTAATAATTTTACTCGAGACAATATTTTTTGGGATACAAACTTTTGTAATAGTAATTGTTTATTTGAAACATTTTATGAAAAATTATTTATTTACAGTATTATCGTTATTGTCTTTCCTGTTACAATTATTTATGTACAAAATTATAAGCTTAAAACATCTTATGTTCTTTTCATGAACATAAATTGATAATATTTTAACAATTATTAATGAACGTATATATAAATTTATAATATTTAAACATAATTGTAAATGTAAAGTACTGTAACAATTATTTATGTACACAACTGAAAGTTTCAATACTTGAACAATTATCTATAAGCATAGTTTAAAATGTCAAATATACCAACAATGTACATTCATAAATTTAGAACGATGTAATAATAAACAAGATTGAAGTCGTGCACGATACCAATAAAAATCGGTCAATTTCTGAACGGAATTTTTCTACTCAGAGGATTCCAATACCTTTCAATCTGTTTCTTCCAAAAGATAATCAATAACCGATGCTAGGAACTATTTTAATCCAAGCCCGTCCCTATCAAAGTACAAGGAAACTTTCGAACTCCCTCAAACAATTTCTACCCGACTGAAAGAAGCAAACAGCAGTGAATTTGCAAGTATGCCCTCCAGGAAAATAATTAACTCGGTTGTTTTGCCAACGTAACGAAATCTCATTAGAGCGAAATAAATACGTTCTGTCTTACGGGTTCAAAGTAACCAGCCTTTACGTTGGCGTTCTTGAGCTACTTTTAATAAAGAAACCCGGAGCATCTTCTCGATAAGCAACGCACCTTGTTGCTATCGTAAACTTCTCTGGTAAATGCGGGTACCATGCTGTTTCAATTCCTATAAATATTATAACCGGGGGTAGGTTCATGTTTTTATGGATATTTGCGCGGGAAATTCAAATGAAAGATGTTGACGGGTGGTTAAATATAACGATTGGACTTTTTATATTTTCTAGATTTTATAGGTGTGTTCTTTAAGGGAGGTTTCTTTCATTTTTTTGAGGTTAGGAGAGGAACAAAATGGTGGTCGAAATTCATAAAATTCCTATAAATTCATAAATTTTTTAGTTGTCAAATTTTTAAATTCTCAAATGTCAGATTTTACTTTCAAAATGTCTAAATTTATAAATATTAAAATTCTCAAATTGCTCAAATACCCAAATTTTCAAGTATGAAATGCGACACAGTTAAGTGCCACACTACTAAATGCAGTACAGTTAAATACAATACCGTTAAATGCAGTCCAGTTAAGTGCAACACCGTTATATAACAAACTCCCATATTTACATTCAAAACTGTCTACATTTTAATGGATACTATCGTAAAAGCTATTAGACCCCAAATATATTGTCATACCAAAATCCACAAATACACATCAAGACACATGTGTTTTAGGACCCAGGTAGACCACTAAAAATATATCTACGATATCTTGTCAAACACTAAAAAGCGTATCTATCCGTTCCCCATAAAAATGGGGAAAAATTTGGATTTTTCCAAAGAACCATTCACTCTCGAGTGACTTTAAGAAGAAAAGGCACAATGCTCCGCAAAGACAATTAACGCGTCCCCTTTCGATTTTTTCCGCCTAACAAAGAGCTTATTATGTTATCTGCTGTTGTCTGTCACACGAACAGGATACGCGGGATCGTTTCGCGTTAAAAGTCTTCCATAGAAGATCAGAAACGAAAGAAGGCAAGACGAGCCGAGCGGAGCCGAGCCGAGACGGGTCAAAACGGAACGGGACGAGACGTTTTCTCAGGAAAGAAAGCTGCCGATGGAAAAGAAGTCAATCCTGGGCTGGAACTCGACTAGAGTCTGACCCGCTATATATCGTCCCAGCAGGAGACTACCGATAGAGAAAGAGAGTCAGACGAGAGAGCATGGGTGGGGAGCAGAGATCAAGAAAATGTGGCGAAGAACGAGAAAGGAAGAAAGAAGATCGTCTAGAGAGTATAGTCGAAAGAGGACATCGTGTCCGGCGCGATGACCTACTATCTTCGCTTCGCTTGTTCGGATCTTATAGTTAACAGTGGACACACCATAGTAACACTTGCTGCTATGCCTTATACAGGGTATTTATAGTGTCGTATAACAGGTAGTCCAGACGCTGATATCGATGCTGGATAAATTGACGATACCTTGTTGGGATGTCAACTTGGTGAACGAACAATTTCATAAATATTTGCTGGTTATGAATCTTACAGGTTTGCAAGGTTTTGAGTTTTAGTTGAAGTTTCAAAATTGTACAATTTTCAAACTCTTATATAATCTAGATTCCCATGTACCTAGTCAAAAATTCCAAACCTTAAAAGTTACAGTATAAAAATTCCAAACTTCCAAATCTTCAAAGCACTAAAATTTAAAAATCACAAAATTGAAACATCTTGTAATCCCATAATTGTAAATTCCCAAAATTTCAAGGTCCCAAAATTTCTAAGTACCTAATGTTTCAAAGTTCTGAAATTCCAAGATCTTAAAAATCCAGAGTTCCAAGTTACCAGTCCCAAAATTGGAAAATCACATAATCCCAAAATTCCAAAGTCCCAAAAATTTAAAAATCCGAAAGTTCAAGCTCCTAAAACTTCAAAGTCCTAAGCTAAACAAATTCCAAAATTCCAAAAACCCAAAATCCTAAACACCCAAAATGCCGAAATCCTGAAATCCCCAAATCTCAAAATCTTAAAATCCCAAAATTCCAATCCCAAAATTCCAAAATCCCCAAATTCCAAAATCTCAAAATCTCGAAATCCCCAAATTCCCAAATCTCAAAATCTTAAAATCTCAAAATTCCAAATCCCAAAATCCCGAAATCCCCAAATTCCTAAATCCCAAAATCTCAAAATCCCAAAATTCCAAATCCCAAAATTCCAATCCCAAAATCCCAAAATCCCGAAATCCCCAAATTCCCAAAATTCCAAATCCCAGAATTCCAAAACCCCAAAATCCCCAAATCCCCAAATTCCCAAATCCCAAAATTCCAAATCCCAAATAACAAATGACAAATAACTTATCAGATAAATAAAAAATAAAATTCCCCATAATTGTCAACCGGCAGTAAAAACCTCGCAAACATTTTAACCACACTTTGTCTTTTCACAATTACATATATCTACCATGGGAAAAATTTCATTAACGCTCATATCGAAAATACACAGTAGGTATTTAACGAGGCAAACGATATAACGTCCTCGAAACGAATGATTGAACATACAACGAATTATCGAACGAGTGAAACGTATTCAACGGTAAAACTCGCAGATTCCATAAAACGTTCGTCAAAACATTGTACACCTGTTATACCGCGTGATACCAGTTAAAAAAACAATAAATAAAAAAAAAAAAATAGTATTAATTAAAGTTCAAAAAAGCGCTGCGAGTTCTCGAGCAAATTAATTGCGTTTATTCTGGTTTTTGTAGTTACGAGAATATCGGAAAACTCATTGGCTCGTGAAGCGTAGAATTACCGTCTACAAACTGCGATACATTTACGGCTGCACCGTGTAAACACGATGCACCGACCACATGCGTATTTTCTTTTATTCCACTTTGTTACAGCAGACAGGCTGCTATCCGTGTAAACAAATTTTGCCAGGATGGCTAAAAATAAATACGTATCGTGTACGAAATATCGATTTGCATTGCGAGCTCCGCTACGAATTAAACCGTAAAACCTTCAAGATTAACTCCTTTCGGAAATAAAATCCGTAATTCATGTTTGCGACTTTATACGAACACATATCTGTTTAAATCAACTGTAAATCATAAGTTAGTTCATTATCTTTTTAATAAGAATCTACCATTTTATGGTGAGAACATTGACCGAACGTTTAGGTAGCCATTTTGATCAATATCTAACCTTAAAATTGGTATGCTGTGGGTGCCATTTTGAGATACTGTTATGTCATCAGAATAAACTTTGTTTCGAAATTTGTTATCATTTACTGTAATTGGTAAATATTTTATAGCAAGAATATTGATGAGAAGTTCAGACAAATATTACTCTTAAGCTATAAGCTTCAATATTATTCCGTAAACACTATTTTACGATACTTTTATATATTTTAAAACCGGTTATGATTTTGTTGTAACTTGCCACTAGCCATTTTATGTTAAGAATCCTCGTGAAACTTCTACGTAGTCAGTATTAGCAAACTGAGCTCGAAATTGGTGTGCCATAAGTGCTATTTTATGATCAAATCATATTTCACTTTATGTGTATCAACTTGAAGCTTAAAATTAATATATCACAAGTGCCATTTTGTGGAATTTGTGTATGATCACATCATGTCAGAGTCAGTGTCCTTTGAAATACAATAATATATAATAAGTGTTTTAACATATTAATTGTCATAGTAGTGGACATATGAAGATACATAAAAACTCTAATTATTTAGAATATCATTCACTAATTGTCAAATTTCAACGTTCATATTAGAACTTTATATTTCAACTTTTATATTAACATTTGCATTATTAGTGTAACAGTAATGTAACTGTACATATTTTCATCTCTTCATTAATTATTATCCAATGATACAAAATTCCATCATCAATTAGCACCATAATAATCAATATTTCAATGTGTCTTATTACCAACATCCACTTCTACTGTAACAACTTCCTCAAACACCTCATAACCCAACAATCAAGCAACCGCCAAAAGAGAACGAAAAGCAAAAGAATTCCAACCAGAAACACGGGAACAAAAGAAGTGAAACGGCAAAGATCACAAGAAACGACAGAAATCGGTAAATTTCAATGAACGTCGAAGAAGTGACACAGAAAGAGAAAAACAAAAAACCCGCCTGATTCGAGCACACACGCGCACGCGCACGCGCATGCGCGCACTTGTCGCAGGCTGTTCAGGGTGGTAACCGTTTCATTGAGGCTTTTACTTCGAAACGATCAGCGTCAGCAGACAATATGTAGCACAAGGAGGGCCCGTGGCTACGTTGATTCCTCTTAAGCATTAACGTCGTGTTGTTTCTCGGCCAGCACAACACGTGTGCCCCGGGAATAGCGGTCCAACCGACAAACGTTTAGGCATCAATGAAACACAGCGTCGTTCGCTTTGTCCCCTCCCTCAAGTTGAAAGGACACTTCGCATTTTTTAACGGTTATGAAAATGCTTAACGGGACGATCGAACCTTTTCATCTTCAAAAATTTCAACGATGCGGAATGTCAGCCCGGAGATTTTTAGCGCCCCGAGCGATTTTTAGATTGGCCGATTTTATCTTTCTTGATTTTAGATATCAGAGCCGGGGACCGTTGGTTTATAAATATACGTTGATTATTATATTATTGACTTCACTAGTTTTGGTGTATAATGATTTCACCGTAACTTATAGACCTGATCAATAGGTACCATAACAATTGACATCATTAAGCCTTTCAAAATTGTAGTTGTTGGATTGTAACAAATGTATCCACATCACCTCTATAACACCTCTATATTCATTGTCAACTCAATTACGAACTACTAATTAACTACTCACAATACACCATAACATCTTAAACATCCCGTCAGCCATTTTGAATATCAAAATACAAGTCCGAAATAAGAATATAAACCGTCTTGAAGTAACTTATTTAAATGAATTCAGTATCGATCGCCTCGATCTAACCAAAAGTCGCCTAATGTGAATGCTATTTGATTGTAAAATAGGTCGTAAAAAGTATGTACGTACAACACTGCATAAATAGATTCACCTGTTTCACGCAATGCGGAATAACGGTCACCGTACGAGCCGTCTGTCACTTTAAGTGACCAGAACATTCGCTAAGTAAGTGGTGATCAACCATTCGTTTGACTGTAAATTGGAGCTTAGAAAATGATACACCGATCGAGAATTGATTATTTGATTGACTGTTAGATATACAAGAACGGAACAGCTGATTGTCAGAACATACACCCGGTTACATAGAATATGGGGTAATTAGATGGTCGTCGTTCAAAAACGAAAGTGGATGTCCCGTTACGAAAATTTACACTTCTCGTAATTATTTTTGACTACTTAAGTATACTTCGTTTCAGTGACACTTGATACTTCACGGGTAATTATATCTTCTCATTCGTAAACTGGGTCATTCAATTTACTGTTTTTATCTCGTTTCTGAATTTATGTCATTTCTGTGCTACATTTTCGTTTATGGTAAATATTTGGTACTGCTTTTGTGGAAATAATTTAGGTGACCTTGGATAAGGTTAACTCGAATGTCAACTTCTACAAAATAAATAATTTATAAATCACTGTTGTTTTTTATTAAAATTTTCTTGTCTACTTTTACTTGCAAATGTCAGAGAGGTAGTGTTGTATATAAATTAATCGTTATGATTCTCAATTAACACGTGATTTGTTGTACGAGACACTTTGCAGACATTTTTATTGCAATTATTTGCACAAGGATATTTTAACGATAAATTTTAATGACTTTTACAAAGTGGAGTTAATTTTTACCACTCCTCTTTAAAATGATTTCTACAAAGTCTGTTATCATTATTTTTTAAAATGTCTTCCACAAAATGGAGGTATTTTTAACTCTTACTTAACGTTACCAGAGATCTACTGTTTTTACACGTAGTATGTGATATGTTTGGTGACATTTCACTTGACGAATGTAACTAAATCAGACAGAAAGTAACTAGAAGTTTTACTCACAGCTAATAGCAAAGGCAGCAACAAGATTAAAGTTGTCTTCCGTATACTCCGCCGCGTCCTCTCCATCATGCGAGTGTCCTCTCTGCTACAAAAGAAAAAGGAAGCTAACTATCAATGTTTTCACACCTGATGCATCAATTAATTCTTGATCAATTGACTCCCCTTTGCTTTTCACTTCAATCCATGACAATATTCATTTTACATTGAACACGAATCTTTGGTTTCCCATTTCACGAACTTTTCATATGTTCAATAATCAAAACAATTTTTAACAATTTATAACAATTTTGCAGTGATCCATATTAATTTATTTTCATGTCATGCAGCAATAATTTTGACTGAATTTTGAAAGTGATCAGCCATAATTTTTTTTAGGTTATAATCATCCTAGATTCACAAACAAATTGTCAACTTCCAATCTCACTATACATGACATAAAATTTAGAAAATGTATCTAACATATCGAAAAAATCTTCAAGATTACTGTAATTGTCTCAAAAATTGTTTACGTAAAATGTTCCTCGTACAAACATAACCTGAAACCTTGAAAATGAACTATCTTTCGTTCTTAAAAAACCTGTCATCCAATTTTAATTGTAGTTGACAAGATATTCGTAAACAGGAGGTCGAAAGGGTCAAAGATCTACAAAACAAGATTCTTGTCGTCATTCGAGCAGTACATTCACTGTCTGAAGCAATAAACATCTAAACTGTACCTAGAAACTCGAACTTCTTAATTAAAAGCTGGTTGGATAGGACGTTGTTCAAAGAAAAAGTTCAACCCCTCCGTTTCCGGGAAATTCAATTCCAACGAGATTCAAAGTCCCTGGCAGAGGGCTTCATTTCTGTTGGAATTGGCCAGGAGATGAAGTTTCAAGGAAAGTGGAGGGGGAAGAAAAAAAAAATTAAATTCCGTGGCCAGCGCAGAGACAAAAGGAAGATCTCGAACGCGTGGAACATCGGTGAAACTTGTACACTTTGAATTCGAAACGGACATCAAAGACGGAAAAACGGTATTAACTCTTAATCGCCGTGGCTGGAAAATATAGTGGTACTCGAGAAATAAATACATAATCAATAGCAGAATTGTAACAGGATCGATAAAAAACAATCTGAAGAATTTTTGCACTGAATCACAGGGAAAGAAGAAAATTACCAAAATCGAAAACTTCTGCACTGAGCTGTTGCTTCTACACATTTAGTAGATAATCCACTACGAACAAGTGGTGGTCGATAAACATGATTGTAGAAACCTCATTCATTCAATTAACCTAAGCAAAAAGAAGAGAATAAAGATCAATTCTTCAAATCCACCAAATACTTCTTATGACCTTCAACTGGTTCAGTACGGTCAAATAACAGATAAGTGCCTAAATAATTACGCAGCCATCAGGTAATAGTGACTGAACAACTTAATTAGTTAGTTGAATCAATTAGCCTAAAGAATGCGACCAGAGTGTACAGTTATTTTATTTAAAAGAAGAAGAATAATGCATATGAATTTTGATAGCAAACGTTCACATTAGATGGGGTGCATGTCACACCACGTGACGTCCTCCATTTTAACCCTCGTCTGTCTAGGATAAATCCAATGAATTCACACCTAACTCCTTACAAACAAGTATAAATGAATTGATAATGCATTAAATAATATCGAATTTGCTAAATCCAACTATATGGTAGATTCACCTATCTGCCATATATCAAACATTTTCTAATAAATTCTGATAGACTCACACTGTTAATTCTCGTTTCCTCAAAAATGAATATACTTAATTTGTCAAATTGTACCAAGAACACATCATGTGGCAAATTTGTCAAAATATACCATATATTAAAATCACCTACATTCCGCTTGTACCAAGAATTTTTCTATACATATCAAAAGTAATATGATGTACCCCATATGGTGGATACACCAAAACCTATCCTATATCAAATACATTGCAATAAATTCTGATCATTCCTGTATTCTAAACAACCCCTCGAAGCATGTGAAAAATGAAGAAAAAATATGCACCTTCCTCTCGAATTCTTATCCACGTCTTCCAGAAGTGCACACACTGCGTTACGGTCCGAAAGATTCCCCTAGTACCTTTCGTTCCAGTGTCCGAATTTTAGGACCCCCCTTCGTGCACACGAAACGAACCCGGGAACACGCGTATCGTCAGTTGTTCGTCATCGGGCCCGACAGCGTGACCGTTTTTCCCTGTTTCCCGGAAAAAAAGGAACTGTTTGCCTGTCTACCGCGACTCGACGGGCCCAACGGTGGCTACCTTGGCCGACGGGGACTGACTGTAGGTGCAAGCCAGGCTCGTCTCGGCCACGAGCCACGTCCCAGTGACCTACTCACGATCTCGATCGTCCCTGCTGTACACTCACCCCCCTCTTCAACTACTCTTTTCAACTCTTTCCGCCTTCTACGTAAAGTTGAGACTCAAACGGGCCTACCGTGCTTACTTGCGAGCTCGTTCCCCCCCACGATCGAGCCGCCGTCAGATCGCCAGCCGTTCTCTGCCACCGTTTCCATTCCTTCTTTTTCGATTTGACTCTCCTCCTTCATCCAACAGCTGAAGCGAAAGATGTTGCTGACTGGACACAGGTGAAAGACTGTACACCCAAAGGAATCGTTCGGACTTCGCGCGACAAGCTTATTTCGATGGATTCTTACATCTGGGGAACGATGGGTTCTGGGCATCTTTGCTTCACTCCCTTGAGGGACAATGGTTTCTAGTATATTGGGGGATTTTTTGTTTCTTAATTTTGAAGTTTCTGAGTTTTCACGGTTTCAAGTTTTCAAGTTTTCAAATTTACAAATTCCCAAATTTACAACTTCTCAAACTTGCTAAGTACTATATTTACAGCTTTCCAAATTCCTAGATTCCCAAATCCCTACACTCCCAAATCCCTAAATTCCCAAATCCCTACACTCCCAAATTCTTAAATTCCCAAATCCCTATTCTCCTAAATCCCTATTCTCCCAAATCCCTATTCTCCCAAATCCCCATTCTCCCAAATCCCTAGACTTCCAAATTCCTAATTTCACAAATCCCTAGATTCCCAAATCTCTAGATTCCCAAATCCCTAAATTCCCAAATCCCTACACTCCCAAATCCCTAGATTCACAAATTCCTAGATTCCCAAATCCCTAGACTCCCAAATCCCTAGATTCCCAAATCTCTAGATTTCCAAATCCCTAGACTCCCAAATCCCTAGATTCCCAAATCTCTAGATTCCCAAATCCCTAGATTCCCAAATCCCTAAACTCCCAAATCCCTAGATTCCCAAATCCCTAAACTCCCAAATTTCTAAATTCCCAAATTCTCAAATTTGCAAATTTCTAAATTATCAAGTCCCTAAATCCCCAGGTGCATATTTTAAATTCCAACATTTTCAAATTCTCAAGATTCCATATCTTCAAATGCTCAGTTCCAACTTTAAGTTCCTAAATTCACAAGTTTTCACCACTCCACATTCTCGAGTTTTCAAATTTTCAAAGTCCCTAATTTTGTAAAAATTTAAATTTGAAATGAATTTGTAAAAAGTATACAAAATGAAAAATTTGCAATTTATATTCTTAGGAAGTCCTGTAGAATCATACCATTACAATACCATAAATAGTCATATCATAAAATTATCATAAATTCATCATAATTTTATCATAACACAAGCATATATGTTATAAGACTATGATAATAACATAAAACATACATAACAATATTATCATAACGCAATGAGACATATATTACATTATCACAACATAATAAAGCATACATTATAAAATTATCATGGCATATAACATCATACGTCTCATAATTAATAAAAAGAACTTTAAAGATAAGTATCTATAGCGTGCCACGCTCCATTTTATCAATTTGAAATTCCCGCGTCGGGCGACGAAAAATGTCCCCCATAAAAAATGAAGATAAAATATCGCCCTTAGCGTGCACCCGTACTTTCCTTTTCGCCTCTCGAAATCGCAATGCAAACCTGAATTTGCGTAACACCACGACCGATAAGAACGCGACTAGAAAAGCTAACCAGCGGTCTGACCCAGATTTCTCACCCGCATGCTGCTAACTCGTCCAACCGGAAGTGGTTTATACCACTCGTTATATGCAGGGATAACGCCGAACGGTAGATAATACGTGAAAGTGCGAGTGAACATTTCTCCTTCGTTTCCTTTCGTTTCTTTTTTGACATTTCTTTCTTGAAAAATCGTTGCGATTTCTTGTTCTACGACTTTTTGTATCGTACCTAACCTAACATAAAACGTCGAAAAATTGTAGAAGAAAATTGTAAAATCTTGAAGAAGATTTATAAGTAGTTCTTTTGATACTCTTCTCAAAATTAATATAACTTCGTATTAAGACTAAACTTGTCACTTAAAAAATTTATTAATTTGTTTTGTTAGGTTAGGTATGTAGCTTTTGGCAAAGTAGCTTTGTAGACAAAATGGCCGACTGCTACTACAGTAAATGCAGTAAATAATGATCGATTTTGAAATGTAAAACAATACCTAATTTCGAAACATATCCTTGTAGTAATTTGGTGACATAAAAGCCTTCCAAAATAGCACTTACATAAATTTCAATCTTGAGATCTGAACAGAATGGCTGAATATTCTTTATACAAAATGGCTTCTTAATTTTGATACTTGAATTACCCAAAAAGAATCAGTACTATTGTAACTCTGTTTAATTCCTGCTAATATAAAAAATATAAAATTCCAACATCAAATATATCTATAAAATAATTGAATTGTTAACAGATATATTAAAGAAAATATATAAAGTTGATAACTTGATAAATTCAAATAAATTTTGCTTTCGCGATGCACACACTAAATTCGTATATCAAACAGCATTCACTTTTCCTCGTACACACTTTGGAAACAAGGTTCGCGATCTTAATTTCATTTGTATGGCGAATCAAATATAAGAGTTCTCATGCGAGTGACCCAGTAAAGAAGTACGAACACAAAGAGTGATCAGATCCCGTGTGAACGATTAACAAATCAGCAGTTAATAATTCGTTCGAAAGTTATCGTAAACTTATAAAACACCTGTTGAGATTTTAAACTCTCCAGTTGTTGTGTGTGAAAATAACGAAAAAACTTGCGTATCAAAATGGAATCGATAAAGGAACACATTTGTGGTGAAATAACAGATGCAGATCATAAATTGGATCCGGTAGAAAGGCGGGCTATTAGGAGAAAGCGGCCCCAAAAAATTAATCTTTCGTATTGGCGCCACACTCGGTGGCTCGTCAAAAAATTCATGAACACATGGTATCCTAGAATTTTGTTCCGGATACCCAAATCTTTATCTGGTTAGTCATGTGGTCGAATCAAAAACAGGTCCATTCGTTTGACACGGGATCTTGTTGTGTAGATTCTAAATTTACATATGTGGACACGTATTCGAAATCTTAACCTATTTTGCTCTGGCATTTTTGCCTAGTCAGCTTGTTTGAGCTGCGAATGTGTGCTTCCAATTATATTGCCGTGGCCCGTTAGAAAATGGAAATCGTTTATTCCTTTATAGTCTTTAAAATTATTTTATTCTGACAAATATACGAAGATGTTTAACAGGTATTTTTTATGGTGGTGTGAGTCGCACAGGAATGGGCTCGATATTAATATTTGTTAATTATACATATTGACTATTTTTATTTTAGATTTATATTACTTAATATAACAATAAGATGTGTAGTATGTACATTTAAGGTGTGCACTTGAGTATACATATTAAGCTTAGGTGTAAGAGTTTTGAACAAATATTTTAAATATTCTTTGAAAAATATTTACTTATTACAAGATTATTCCTAAATGAACGTTATCATAAAGGAACATAAATTAATGTCTATGTAACGATCAAGAAACCATAGTAATCTTTAAGGAAAAAGCATGTGAAGTTTTCCACGAATGCCACCTAAAGTGAACAAACAGGAAGTTGAAGGAAGTTTCTTGCGTTTTCAACGATTTCTATGACAATGGTGAACGTGAACATTTCCTGCAATTTTTCGTGTTCCGATTGAAACGAAGCGAAAGATAACAAAAAAAAACGATGAACGATTGTTGGACAAATATGCGAACGATCTGAGAATCGGTTAACAAAAAAGTTGGATGAAATCGCTCGCGGTTGAATACAATGAATCGGCATTTCTTCCACTCCAGGAATACATTTTCTCCAATTACCGTGGCAGTAATTCGCACACCTTTATCCGGAGAAATGGAGGATGAATGCGGTGCGTGTCGAGAACGTGTCGTTTTATATCTCACGTCCTAAATACGACGCGTAGACGCCGAGAAAAATGACACCCAATGGAATCGAGTTCACGAAAGGCAACCAACAAACTGTCGGCTTGAAATCGTTTCAAATCGACAGCCGTTAACGTGTTCGCTTCTTGGAGAGGGGGTGTGTGGTCATTTATCACCGATTTTATCATATTAATATATAATATTAATGTTACAATAGTAGATAATCATTATTGAGCTCTGAGAACAATAATTCATTAGACAGCAAAGCAAATGGCGGTTAGGAAGCATATGTCTGGTCTTACTTGATGAGTATACGTTAAATTAGCAATTATTAATGGTCGTTTATGATCAATTTCACCATATTAATATACAACATTAATAGTTAATTTTAGTTATTTCAGATAATTGATAAGATTAAAATAGAGTGAAGCTCTGAGAATAATAGCATTATTAGACTGCATAGCAAATGGCGGATTAGGAAGTACAAGATGGCCGATACGGTTCGGTGACGTATAATAGCATTTATAGCATATCGGTATGATTGAAGTTTGAGGAAAATAATAGTTAATATTTTTGTTATAAAATGATTGCATAAAATAGCACTTGTAGCATATCAGTTTGAAGAACAATGTGTGAAGAAAATGGCTACCTTAGTATGCTATGAATATGCTCAATACAAGGTGGCTGCTGTTCAATTATAACAAATGTTCATATATAATTATGGAAACATGGTAACCATGAGGAAACATCTTAGTCCTTGATTATTTGATACAAAAAACTTGAGAACTTTTTTTGAATATTAACTTGACTCCTAAACCATTTGTTCAGTGAATTTAAATACACTAGAAACTTAACAATTCAAAAAATGACAGATTCACAAGTGAGAACTAATAAACTTCAAAACGAATCAGTAAGTTAAATATCTCCTAATCCAAACGCAGCGTGTCAGACCCAAATGCTCATGTCCCATCAGCATCTCATATTTCTTGCGCAAACAGCTACCCAGCATTCGCTCGCAAATTCACCTGGTAGGAATATTTATACGACTGACAGTACGGTTTTCACAAGAAGCCCGATCTAAAATAATCAAGGTCTGCGGACGGGTTCTCGCCCTGGGCGCTCAAGCGTTTCGTATACGTCACTGTGCCAAAGGAAACAAGAAGGTAGAGGAGTCCCAGTTTCCTCGTCACGGAAATCAGATATGGCGACGCGGCTTCCTCCTCGAATTATACCTTCCTCCGTTTTTTCTTCTCTCTCTCGTATCGTTGTTATTAGTATATGCAACGACCGGTGGTGCAACCCTTTGTCCAGACCGTGGCGTGACAGGTGTGAGCACGTGACGTAACGGGGTACCGTTATACGCGCACCAGGTGAAACCCCATAAGCATGGGCTAGCGGACACGGCGCGGAACAAACCATGAACGGTGCGAAATTCTGTCCTCTGTTGTGAAAGTGACGAGGACGAAAGAATGTGAAGGTAAAAAAAGAAGAAACGGAAATAAGATGGTCGGAGCATGCTAATGGTTACGTTGTTCCACTTATCGATGGAAAGTTAATCGCACTACGTGTGGCATTTCGGAAAGTGTAACCCCCGTGAAATCTACTGACGTTTCCAATATTTTCGCACCAATTTCAAGGTCTTCCGTTGGTCATTTTTATGGAGAATAACACGGTAGATGTACGACTTCTTGGTTTAATTAAATGAGATACGTTTGAAACACAGATGAACACTAGGGTGGAGAACTTCAAGGTCTTGATTTAATTGAGGAATGTTTGATGAGATACATTTTGTATCAACCACTAGGAGAAACACTAGTGTAGATGGTGCAATTTCAGAGTGTTTGTCTAGTTATTGTTAAATAGTATTTGGTAAGACACAATTTTTTATCAAATACTGAGAAAAACTCTAATGTACATGTTCAACTTCAAGGTCTTATTTTAATGATTATTAAAGGACGTTTGATAAAACAGATGTTTTGATCAAAAGCTAAGAACAACACTAGTGTACATGTTCAACTTCAAGGTCCAATTTTAATGATCATTAAACAATATTTGATAAAACAAATGTCCTGATCAAAAGCTAAGAACAACACTAGTGTATATGTTCAATTTTTAGGTGCTATTTTAATGATTATTAAACAATATTTGATAAAACAGATGTTTTGATCAAAAGCTAAGAACAACACTAGTGTACATGTTCAACTTCAAGATCCAATTTTAATGATTATTTAATAATATTTGATAAAACACATGTTTTGATCAAAAGCTAAGAACAACACTAGTGTACATGTTCAACTTCAAGGTCCAATTTTAATGATTATTAAACAATATTTGATAAAACAGATGTTTTGATCAAAAGCTAAGAACAACACTAGTGTACATGTTCAACTTCAAGATCCAATTTTAATGATTATTTAATAATATTTGATAAAACAAATGTCCCGATCAAAAGCTAAGAACAACATTAGTGTATATGTTCAATTTTTAGGTGCTATTTTAATGATTATTAAACAATATTTGATAAAACACATGTTTTGATCAAAAGCTAAGAACAACACTAGTGTACATGTTCAACTTCAAGGTCCAATTTTAATGATTATTAAACAATATCTGACAAAACACACGTTTTGATCAAAAGCAAAGAACTAGTGCGCATGTTAAATTTAAAGGTTAGAATTTTTGACAATTTCAATAATATGAATGGAATTAGTTAAAATTGAATAGAAATTTATGATAAAATAATAGTGAAAGATTCGAAGAGAGATATGACGTTCGAAATCATTTTTCTCGTCACGGTTTTTCCTTCCTCACAGTTTCCTGTTAATACGAGGCAGAAAGCGGGAAATTAAGGCGACGTCGGCCCTGCAGAAAATTGATCTCGCATGGACACGAGCGGTTGCTCAGAAACTTTCACGAATATTCGTCTCGCTTGTTAAAGGGACGAACCTCGATCCTCGAGAAAATGCTTTCGATGGTATTTCTGCTGATTCCAGGAAATTATCCGACGACATCCTAACCTAACCGCCACGGAATGATTACACAGCGGTACCAACGTTACTCCTTTGGTTTTGAACGGGAGACTGATGAGATTGTTGAGAGATTAATTAAAATACCTCGTTATTAATTAAAGCACATAGACGGTGTTGATGAAACAGCCATGCAAAATGATGTATAAGCTTGTACTTATAACTATACAAAATCTTCAAGTGAAAGATCGTCTTTTAAATTATGTACTCTTAGAGCACGATATTGTAAATTAAAGAAAAAGAGAGAATATTATTAAAGAAAAAGCATTTTGTTCATTTAAAAAAGTATTTAAGCATCAACTTATAAAACACGTAAAAATATTTTGAAACAGATAAAAAGTTACAACCAAAACCTAATACCAAATAAAAATAAAATAGAACCTAAATAATACCTACTATTTTAATTAGCATTAAAAATATTTACTCTGTAAAAACTTGCTCAAAAGAAGTAAATTTTGAGAAAACAGATTTAAACGAGAATAAGTGTTTCTATGACTCGGAAGTCGACCATTGAACTCGATTATGGTTCTAAATCATCGGCCATTTATCAGGAGACTCATCTTGCATATGGTTAGATGGGATAGACGTCGAGAATCGTTCTGGTGAAATTCAGAATGAATCCGTCCTTTTTGTCGGCATGTATCGAGCAGCGTGTCTGTCTCCGTTGCGAAGAGTTCGTTGGAGGATCTTTCTCTGCCTACACGCGGCCTTATTCTCGACATAGAACCGGAGAAGGAAGGACGCCTCGAAGAGAGACGTGAGAACGCTGACACACTGACTCGCTACCCCACATACCCTTTTGCCTTCTCAACGTGTATTCAGAGGAACCTGAGTGGGGACAAGAAGGAAGTTACGATGTAACGAACACATCCGTCTGGATCTTCCCCAAAAACCTTTCAGATCTGCTTTTCTATTGCGCGATTACGGGACAATTAACGAATTTTATGTAGACCGATGAGAAACACACGAGTTTATGTTTGTATCTAAAGACAGCTATGGACACTTTTTATAGTACGATTAACGAGTACTGTACAATTAATCTTCATATTCGTACTAGAAGAGGTTCGTATATCACAATTAACAGGTTTGGTACAATTTTTGAAGTGCAATTAACAAGTATAGTACAAGTCCTATAGTACAGTTAGCAAGTATGGTACAATTTTTATAGTACAACTGCAAACTTGTACAATGAGTACAATAAGTTCAATGATTACAAGTCTTCACATTTGTACCAGAAGAGAACAATGCATATATCACAATTAACAATGGTACAATTTTTGAAGTGCAGTTAGCAAGTACAGTACAAGACCTATAGCACAGTTAAGAAGAATGGTATAATTTTTATAGTACAATTAATAACAAGTCATCACATTTGTACCAGAAGAGGACAATGCATATATCACAATTAACAATGGTACAATTTTTGAAGTGCAGTTAACAAGTATAGTACAAGTCCTATAGCACAGTTAAGAAGAATGGTATAATTTTTATAGTACAATTAAGAAGTCATCACATTTGTACTAGAAGAGGACAATGCATATAACACAATTAACAATGGTACAATTTTTGAAGTGCAGTTAGCAAGTACAGTACAAGTCCTATAGCACAGTTAAGAAGAATGGTATAATTTTTATAGTACAATTAAGAAGTCATCACATTTGTACTAGAAGAGGACAATTCCTATAACAATTAACAAGTATGGTTTTGAAGTACATTTAACAAGTACAGTAGAAGTTTCAATAGTACAATTAACGAGTACAGTACAAACTGCAACCGAACAGTTACGGAGTACAGTATAAGTTCCTCGATATATATTAAATAGAATATTAAAATCCATGAAATTCCATCCCTAAACTCCAATTCAAAATATGCCTCAGACCATATCAGTTACATATCCTGATATGGTCATCCATCGGCGATTTGACCCACTTTTTACCCCTTTTGAACATAATGCTCATTAAACTACATCGCGAAGAAAGTCTCTTGCAACTTAAAACAACATCGAACAACTGGTAATTATGAACAGCCTGATTCTCGAGAAGAAAGAAATTCCTATTCATCCCCAAAAATAACACCACAGAAAGAATATCTCCAACTGTTCACATCGCAGAAATAGAAAGATCGTCACCTTTTGAAAATTACGTAAAAAATGCACCACCATGCAAACGTTATCACTGATCACAAACATTATCACCAACCTTTTGCTCGTATTTTGTTCCTTCGATGATAGTCGGATTATAATCCTATTGGCACACACACTTGGCACTTATTCGGTCGTCGCAGCTCGGAGTTTCTTGCGTTGCTTCGACGTCGTTCACAAAGCCTGACGAATGAATTGAACGAAAGGGAAGCCGGGTGCCGATAGGTCGATTAATTAAAAAAAAAAATAATAATAAAACGTAACGGACGATACACGCCGACGAGTTAGTTCGTTGTGAGCTCACCAGAAACGAAACGCAGCCTATATACTCTCCCCTCTTGGGGTCGTCGGCTTTCACCAAAATCCTTTGCCAGTCTCGTCGGTTTGGTCGTCACCTGCTGGAAAAATTAATTGAGATTCTTCGACGTATTTTCCAGAAACGACGGAGAAAATTCGCTGAAAGCGCTGAACAGCGAAATCGTATCGGGAGTTCACGTGGTGCAGGTTCGCGGATTTCATCCCCTATTTATGTTTGAACGTGGACGTGCATGAAGTGGAAATGGCTGAGTACCAAAATTCACAAATTTTGGTTTTTAAGTTCCGAAATTCTCAAGTCTCCAAATTCCCAAGTCATCAAATATCCAAATTCTTAAATTTTGAGGTTTTCAAATTTCTAAATCTCCAAATCTCTAATTCCCAAAATTTCTATATTCCTATACCTCATCATAAATACCTATATCCTCAGGTGCTTGGATACTTAAAACTTTAAATCTACAAATTCTCAAATTCTTAAATTCTCAAATTCCCCTCTTTTAAAATCCCTAAATCCCCAAATCTCTATACCCCTAAATGTCCAAATCTCCAAATCTCCAAATCCTCAAATCTACAAATGTCGAAATGTACAAATGTCCAACTGTCCAAATCTCCAAATCTCCAAATCCCCAAATCTTCAAATTCCCAAAGCCTCAAATCCCTACATCCCCAAATCCCTATATCTCCAAAACCTTATATCCCCAAATCCCTATATCCCCAAACTCCTATATCCCCAAATCCCTATATCCCCAAATTCCTACATCCCCAAATCTCTATATCCCAAAATCCTCAAATACCCAAATTCAACTTTCAAATTTCCAAAATCCCAAATTCAACTTTCAAATTTCCAAAATCCCAAATCCCTATATTCCCAAATTCTCACACCCCAAAATCCCTAGATCCCCAAATTCTAACATCCCAAAATCCCTAGATTTCCAAATCCCTATATCCCCAAATTCCTACATCCCCAAATCTCTATATCCCAATATCCCTAGATCCCCAAATTCTCACATCCAAAAATCCCTAGATCCCCAAATTCTCACATTCCAAAATTCCTACATCCCCAAATTTCTATATCCCTAAATTTCCACATCCCAAAATCCCTAGATCTCCAAATCCCCAAATCTCCAAAGCTCCCATACCACAAATACGAAAAAATCCAGTAAATAACAATTGACCTTAATCCCACTCCCGATATATGGCACTAAAATGAAAATAACGTGGTGCAACAAGCATTCCATCGTTAGATTCCAGTGATTTCTTAAGAAAGTAGATCCGTGGGCGAAGGTCCGTCCGTTAGGCATAGGTTAGGTTAGGCACACGACTTTCTTTTTTTCTTAATCATCGTCCGAGAGAGCTACAATGGGACGTAAACGGAGCGAGGTTGAATCACGACATTCGTCGGAGACTGACGCACGGTCTCGGTCTGCCTACTGTGAATACCGGAAGTCCAGTCGAGACCGGATATCAGCGAAAGTTCTCGCCAACTTCTCCAGATCAGCGAGATATTAGAAGAAGAATGTCTGCGACCTATTTCCAGCGTCTTTTATCCGGCGAACGAGATATCGTTTGCACAAAAGTTTTTCTAACTTGACCCACATTTGGGATCAAAACCGTCTCTGTCTTTCAGTGAAAGTTCATGCAAACGAGCTTGGTATAACCAGTATCATTTTTGTCCGTTCATTCTTTAACTACAATAGGTGCATACATAAGATGTCCTGTCGAAATCATAATTTCTTGTCAGAATGTTTCTAATGTCATCACTCTTCATGATGTACAGTGTATAGGTTATGTAACCTATGAATTACAGTGTATATTATCCTCATTCGTGATTTTTTATTTTATTATGTCGATGTTAAATTTGCTGTAATTAATCCTTATTGGTTATAATATGGTATAATATATACATTATGTTAATTTATTAAATTGGTTAATTTGATGTTTACAAATGTTTAACAAATACTGTGTATACGATTGTTAAAACACGGAACAAAAATTATTTGTATACACGCTGTTTATAATTTTAAAATCGTTTGAAATGTATCACTTTGAATGAGATATGTTATTTTTCATTCGTTGAAACTTGATTGTATAATTTGATCACATAATGATCATTAGTATCCCAAACGTCGTGGGCGATTTGCGTAAGCGTAAAAAGTAACAGTGTCGTGTATTTGCATTAATTTGCAATATACGGCGAGTAGTTTTTGAACGCGCTCGTGTTAAAGGCTGACTCAGTTCGTGCTTTTCTCCCCCTTTCTCTTCTCGAACACCGGAAGTAGAGCAGTGTCAAGCTAGCAGCGAAAGTCTTCGACCGGCAACCTTTTTAAACAGGACACTTTTGGTTACGTAGCTTTCGTGTGCGTTTCTTGTGTCATCGGGCAAATCTAGATTCGCGTCAACTTTTTTCTGGCTAATTATAGTTCCGAGTGAAAATACGCTGTCAGTGACTAATATACTAATTACGTGAAATTAGAGGAACGGTATATAAAATGAGAACTGTATGCAAGCTGTTCGTAATAATGAACGACGCATGCGCATACGTACTTCTGTTTAGAAAGTGCTATTTTTACTTATGATATATAACATGATTATTATATGTAGTGATATGAGTAGGTGCTATGAAAGTGAAACACGTATGCCGTATGTGCACATATTTCCACATTCCTAGATCTACTTTCTTAGGTCCCTAGATTCCTAGATTACTAGATTCCTAGGTCCCTAGATCCCCGGATTCCTAGATTCTGAGATCTCTAGATTCCTAGATCCCTAGATACCTAGATCCCTATACCCCTAAATCTCTATACTCCTAGATCCCTATACCCCTACATCCCTATACCCCTAGATCCCTAGATCCCTATATCCCTATATTCCTAGATACCTATACCCAGGGATCCCTATACTCCTAGATCCCTATACCCCTAGATCCCTATACCCGTAGATCCCTATACCCCTAGATCCCTATACCCCTAGATCCCTATACCCCTAGAACCCTATACCCCTAGATTCCTAAATACCTAGATCCCTATATCCCTAGATCCCTATACACAGGGATCCCTATACCCCTAGATCCCTATACCCCTAGATCCCTATACCCCTAGATCCCTATACCCCTAGATCCCTATACCCCTACATCCCTATACCCCTAGAACCCTATACCCCTAGATTCCTAAATACCTAGATCCCTATACCTCTAGATCCCTATACCCATAGATCCCTAGATTACTAAATCTCTACACCAGTAGACTCCTAGATGGCTATATCCCTACATCTCCAGATTCCTACAACCCCAAATCTCTATGTCCCCATATTCTCACATCCTCGGATCCATATATTCCTAGATCTCTGCGTAGCCATGTTCCTATATCCCTAGATTTCTACATCCACCAATTTCACGTGGTTTTTCGCGTTTCACGTGGTTTTTTATTTCACCTTAACCCTCTTACATTTTGTATGATTATTACGATTAAAGATGTGTGATGTAAGTTCGTGGACACCCTGTATAGATAGACGGACGACAAAGCAAGATCCGTGTGAAAGCCGAACGCAGGCTCTCGTGAATGGTCGCTGACGTCAATGCTCGTGGAAAAATTGCGCAATTTCACCGTTCGAGTCGACGCTAAATTCGTTCGGTTAGCTTTCTTCCGGAATCGGAAACGCGTGCCGGCGGGATCCGGGGAAATTAACGGGGCCGGGTGTACGGAATGCGCGCTAATTACGATACGATTTGCACACCGATCCCCGAATCGTTGTAATTTCCCTGGAGAACAGCTAGAAAGACAATATTTCGAAATTTATCGTTCGCTTTCGGTTAAGCTTCTACCGTCGTTACCGTTATCATCCGTTATCCCCGCAAGATTGCGTGATATCCCTTTTTTATTTCTAACGTAAACGGCCTTTTCTGAAAATGAAACTGTATAATGTGGGCTAGCAGATATTAACAAACAAATCTTCGTAATGGTAGCTACGTTTCCGAAAGGTATTTCGTATGTAAGTGTAGATTGAAATTTTCGAGATTCTCTCTAGGGAAATACGACGGCGAAAGGAAGTGTGGAGCGTGATGGTTTTGGTAAGGAAAATTGCGATATATGGAGAGGAGGCATTAACGAAGGCTGATCAATTTTTCAATTCTTAAAATCGCTAGATTCCCAATTCCCTAGATTCCCAATTCCCTAGATTCCCAATTCCCTGGATTCCCAATTCCCTAGATTCCCAATTCTCTAGATTTTCAACTCCCTAGATACCCAATTCCCTAGATTCCCAATTCCCTACGTTCCCAATTCCCTACATTCCCAATTCCCTAGATTTCTAATTCCCTAGATTCCCAAATCCCTAAATTCGCAAGTCTCAAGTTCCCCAATTCCCTAAATTCCCAAATTCTAAATTCCCAAATCTCTAGATCCCAATTCCCTAGACTCCCAAATCTCTAGATCCCCAATTTCCTAGACTCCCAATTCCCCAGGTCCCCAAATCCCTAGATCCCCAATTGTCTAGACTCCCAAATCCCTAGATCCCCAAATACCTAGATTCCCAAATCCTTAGGTCCCCAATTCCCTAGATTCCCAAATCACTAGGTCCCCAAATCCCTAGATCACCAATTCTCTAGACTCCCAAATCCCTAGATCCCCAAATACCTAGATTCCCAAATACTTAGGTCCCCAAATCCCTAGATCCCCAAATTCCTAGTTTCCCAAATCTCCAAACTTCCAAATTCTTAAATTCCTAAATTCCTAAATCTCTAGATTGTTAACTCCCTAAATTCCAAAATTCCTACATCCCCAAATTCCTAAATTCCTAAATTCCTAAATTCCAAAATCTCTAAATCGTCGAATTCCACATTTTCCCTAAAGAAGTCTAGCATCCTCAATGCTATACATAACGGATTAAAGAGGAATGACTGCACGGTATTTGTGGAAATAAACGAACGATTACAAACATGACTATGATACCGCTGCCTCAGATTGAATACTAATAGACCGTCTTTCGAAATTGAGAGCGAAACACTCGCTTTTTGTTGCCTAGAAATTACCCAGGTTCTGCAAAGACTACTGTTACTTGCTCGAAACGGCTATTGAAGCATCCAATCAGTGATGCAATTAAGTCTATCGAGATTACATTCTAATCTCTGGGATTTCATCGGCTAAATTGTTTTTCGATTACATGGAATCCGATGGATACGGATTTGTGAGTCTTTCCTGTGCACGGACATGTTAACAGATTTATCTCGTTTGTATCATTCGAATGAACAGAACTGTTCATATGAACATTTTGATATAATAAATTACATAACTTTATCATTAAGCTTCATTTTGTAATAATATAAGTGACTCTCTTATTTAAGAATTTAAACACTTTGATTGAGCTTCTTTTTACATATTCTACATTACATATTGTTTATTTAAAAATATTAAAAAGATATGCTAGTTTTATGATTGCATGACTTCAAATACTACTTCATCGTTTATATATTTATTTTTGTAATTTATATTATATTTTAAAGTCTATTTGACTATGTGTGACCATATTTTTAAACGTTGTTAAAATAAAATATTTTTCAGGCTAGCCTTCTGCAATTATATGCACAAATAAAATTTGATATTTCATTTTATTTTGTCGACTTACATTTTACTAATAAAATAAAATTGCTAATTTTATAAATATTCTCAATGTAAATAAAATATTTCTTATCAGTAGTTCATGGACTCGTATCCAAGTAACAGCTCTTGTTCCTTTGTTTCCGACAAACTGAAACAATCGCATGTTTGCTGACGAAGACGTTTGCAAACATCGCAGAAAATTGGGTGGGTTTTATGACGGGCCGCCATTTTCGATACACCGGTGCAGCGTACGGACGTGAAAGAATCCGATTGAATCGTGTTTGACCGATTTTTCGCTTTGAACTGCCGAATCGTAGGAATTCAGGGAGTGTTGGTTCACAGTCAATTTCATGGTAGTTTCGATCTTAAGTCGAACGGAGGATTTAGTTCTGGCACACTTTCGACTGCCGAAATCGCATCGAGAACCCTGTCCTTACCGCGCCCATCCAATTAACATCACAAATGCTACCTCGATGCAACTTACTGATCCTTGATAACGACGTAACATCTACATTACTACTGACGTTATTAATATTTACAATCAATGACAGGATAAGTAATTCTTTATAAATAAGGTGTGTCTGTAGCACGCGTACGAATTGTACAGGACCGTTCAAAAGAGGTGACAAGTTTTGAGATGTAGTCCTTCAAGGTAAAAATTAATTTTAGTAACGATGCGATTTTACAAGGATTTAATTTAGTTAGATTAGGTCAGGTGTACGTAGTGTAATTTAAGACTTCATTGTAATGAATATTTTTAATAAAGTTCACTTACAAATTTTACAAATGAATTTACATAATTTGCAACTTATATGGCAATTGATGATGTTGTAATAATTGAAACATTTATAAGAAAATATTGAATGATAGGTTCTATTAGTCATATCATATACAGTTTCTATAACTATACAATATACCTTCTGTAACAATTTATTCATTATTAAGAACTTTTGCTAATTCATGAAATGTTGACTATGAAAATTATAGGGGTAAATATATGTTGCAAAATTACATTATTACACCGTACTGTATTCTAATAATAATAGTTGTTGTTATTAAATAATATTATAGCAAAATTATACAATCATACATCATTAATGTTTGCAATGTAACAATTATTTTACTAACCCAAAAACTTAATAACTGTAACAAATATACACGAAAAATGATTATACATCAAGATTCATAATACGTCAATCATCGCATAATAAATTTACCTAAACTGAAAATTGATACGTTAATCCGCTCTTACGACGTAACACAACTGTTATCTATTAAACAACTGCGTGAACTGGTATCTATTTTTTTGAAAGTTAGAAATCAATGAGGACTTAACGAGATTTTAAAGAGGTAACGATGATGTTATGCAAAAACGGATTAACCCACATAGTGAGTCGTGTATCATCATCAAGAAACGTTGAGAAAAGTGGTACACCATCGTTGCAATCAATAACATAAACTTCAAGAAAGTTGCGTTGATGGACATCGATAGAATTGTAAGACAGCGACTTACATATAATTATGCAATATATTTTCAATAATACTGTAAATCTATCAACGGTCATTAATTAATCATGGATGCAACAAGCTATTTTTTAAAATTATTTATTAACACATCTATATTTTATTCATTATTATTATTGTTATTATCATATATTGTTTTGAGTACATATTATACATTATATATTTTATAGTATATTGCAGAACATTATTGTACATCATAGTGCATTATAATATTGTTCTAACAAGTTTAAAAATTAGTAAATTTAAATGAACTAAAAATTTCTAATTAACTAACAAATTTTTGAACCTAACCCTACGGTGTTAGACCCCGTGTCAGTCACTCTCTTCCGACACCATCGAAATAACCGTTGTCCGTAGCACACCGTCAACAAACTAGTCATTATTTCATCGTCGCGGTTCACCTTGAGCGAACTTTCTCCGGACATACAATATCCGCGGCCAACTAATTACGATGCCCGTCGCAAACGGGAAAAAATCGCATTCGGTTTATTAACTGGCTAATTGTGCATCCCCCGATCGGCCACCGGCTATACATCGGAAAAGAGGGCACACCTGGATGTACCCAATTGCCCGATCGTTAGCGCCGATTGTGCACCGGCAGACATCGCGACGTCGCGTCATGGAAACAATCGTTCTCGTGGGCGTAGGCCTGCAGCGAAACCGTTCCCGTGGTACCGCGACACCTTCAGCAATTTTTGGGTCACCGAATCGTTCACTTGACTTTCTTTCCTCTTTTCACCCTGACGACCTCGTGCGACGTGTACGCGTGTGTACGCTCACGTGCACGCACACTTACGCGCGATTGTAATTATCGCGAGTGGAAATAAATCCTTCTCGGTCATCGTGCCGGACGAGTCGGAATCTCTTTCGAGACCTAACAGTCTTGGATGCATTTCGATTGCTACGCGAAGTGCGGAATTGAGAGTGCAAATGTAGGTCTAGGGAATTTGATGTTTGCAAATGTAGAAATCTGGTGGTGGAATGTACTGGTGCTAGAGATCTATGAATATGGGGATATAGGAATATAAAAGTGTACCTGTGAATATAGAAATCTAGAGATTTAGGGATCTAGGAATATTGAAATACTGGTATCTAGAAATCTAGGTATCTAAGTATCTGTGAATGTGGAAATGTAGGGATATGAGTACTGTACATGACAATCTACAAATTTAAGAATGTAGAGATATAGGAATCTAAATGAAGAGGTATACAGAATATACAGATCTAGGGATCTGTGGATTTTGTAATCTAGGAACCTAGGAATCTACCTAATTACCTACCCATTCAACAATCTAGAGATTTAGGATTCAAAATGTCTAGAAATCCACCTATCTAGAAATCTAGAGATCTAGGAGTCCAAAGATCTGGTATTCAAGAGATTTAGAATTCTAGAAATTTAAGCATCTAAGTATCTAGGTATCTATGGATCTAGGGATCTAGGTATCTAGGTATCTAGGAATCTAGGGATCTATGGATCTAGGGATCTATGGATCTATGGATCTAGGGATCTAGGAATCTAGGGATCTAGAAATCTAGGAATCTAGGGATCTGGTAATTTCTGAATCCAGGAATCTAGGGGTCTAAGGATGACGGAATCTAGGAATCTAAAGACCTAGGAATTTAGACATCTAGGAACTTGGAAGTCTAGGAATCTACAAATCTTGGAATTTTGCAATTTATGAATCTAGAGATCTTTAGATCTATAAGTCTATAAATCTAGGGATCTGGAGTCTTAGGAATATAAGAATATAATAACCTAAAGATTTAAGAATATCCATAGAAATGTAGAAATCTAGGAATTTGGTAATCTAAAAATACAGACAATTAAAAAAATGTGTGTAGATATGTTTCTGTCTTCTATTTTTGGACGTTCCAGAAACCTGCAAAGTTTCATCAAAATCGAGAGGGGACAGTTCAATACCCCCCCTATCAGTTAAAATGTAGGGCAGTGAATGTAAATATAATTCTGATGCTAAGTATATTATTCAGATAAATGTCTGTAACTGAAAACAGATATATAAATCCTGCACATTAACGTGCATTATGAATATTAAACACGATGTATATCTGATTTTATTGTTACCTTAATTATGAATGTTAACACGAGTAACCTTGACAACGGACCTTTCAAATATTCTTAATAGTTTTAACAAATTATCCTTTACATTTATGGAATGGTTACAAGCCAATTACACGTGTTAATTATTATTATGTTAAGTGTTATTTGATCACGTATCGCATGGTTTCTTTATGGTTTAATAGGCACGAACAAATTTTCGTGAGGATGAACACGTCGTGGCCCGCACAGCTCGTTCAAATGGAGTGAAAGTTGTGCTCGTTTGTCGCAATTGACGAACCTTTCTCGAAATTTCATCGCGTTTCTTGTTCACCTTCGCGTTTAAATCGCTTCGTAACGTTGCATTTACTCGCAGAACGTTTCTCTTGCGGGCCCGAATTCACCCTACATCCTTGTGAACCCACCGGAACCGTCGTAATTTAGCAAAACCATCGTATAATTTCCCCAATCGGTATCGTACATATCAAACCGTGCAACATCAAGGGAAAGACGCAGAATTTATTTATTATCTTACACTCCAGAAAGCTTCTATAATCGTTTAGAGACATTAATCGAATACTATACTATTTAATAATGCATTAAAAATTATTAAATTGTACCGAAAAATATAATACTTAAATTGTTCCTCTGTTAATCTACCACCATATTGTTTTATTACACACAATATTTTACACTACTTTTTACATTCTCACAAATTAAATAAAATTTACAATAAGATCCCAAAAACATTTATTCTTTCATCGATTTATTTATCTTTCAAATAAGTTAAATAATTTTTCGAAATGACACTGTTTTAAAATTGTTCAATTTATCTACAAAAGTTTGGTGTAGATGTTCTTTGTCGATACGGTATAAAGATGAATTTCTCTTTTAACGACAATGAAAGTCAGTTAAACTCACCGACCTCAAAATTCGAGGGTTTCGTTAAACGCGAAAAGTGCCCGAGGGCACTTTTGAATTCCGTGTGTCTAAGGTTGAACCAGCCGTGTTTGCCGTTTCGGAAGCTGGTGAGGTTCCAAAATCGAAAAGAAGAGAGGAAAAAAAGGAAAGCATGTAGATACACGATCTTAGTATGTCAGTGTGCCTATATGCTAATCACGCGAGGAACGGTTTTAACCTCGACGTTTCAGCGCCGACGGCGCCATGTTCCTCAAAGAATGTCTGAATAAGCTCCGCTTTTAACGCTTTTAGCGAGCCAATAAACGAACCGTTCGTTCACGGACGTACGAACTGCGAGAAAACGTCGCGAACCATTCGAACGCGCCATTTTGATGTGCGAACATTAGATTGCACATCAAATGGCTCTGAAGATGTAGAAAGTCTGAAATTCCTTTGTGTCATAAAATTGACGCAGAATAATTCTTATGGTATTTCAACTTAAAACTTAAAGTTTGATCTAAGTTATCATTATCTTTCATTAATATAAAATGGATAATAATTCAAGCATTTATTGTTATAATTATGTTACAGTTATACTGATTTCGATACATAAAAAGCCTGATCTTTATAAGTGCAGATTGTCGAAGTTAAAACATACTTCATATTTTACTATGAGAAAAAGAAGTATATAAGTAGAAGAAGTAAAAGTTAACATTACTTTAAAATATTGTATAAAATAGTTAGTACTTCATTTAACAAACCGATTGCATTAGGTATTCAGTTATAAAGTGTAAATCGATGGAAATTAAAACCAAAATAGTTGACAGTATGTTTCTTAAGGTGAGGATGCGCAGTCGTATAACATGTTGAAGCTTAAACTGCGCAGATCACGCATGCGCAGATTATGTAAAGTCTACGCTTGCGCAGAAGAGTACGCATAAATCTGACAAGCATAAAATGTCATTATATAAACACTAATATAATTACTATTACTAATTATGAGTGAAACATGGAAATATCATTGTCAATTACAAATCTAAGATTGTTGTATATCAAGTGATAAACTATAAAACATAAAGAATTTACTATTTAAGATTTAATAACAAAGGTTCTCCCAAAACAACACTTATGATAATTTGAAGTATAAAGATTGATGAAAATGACTATGTGTGCACTTCGTTGACATTCTAATATAAAATAACTAATTATTGCACGTCAAGTGAACAATTTTTATAAAGAAAGTCTTAAATTCGAAATCGAATTGAGAATATTTTTAGATTAAATACACCTTACTCCATTTTTCTACTGAATCAACAATTGTTTCAACTCTTAATAATGAAAAGCCAAGATGAAATTGCCACGATAACGATTCGCTACGAAGATTAATAGCCGTCATTACACATTTCAAAAGGAAAAAAGTCATCTGATGATTTATGACTAATAGTCAATTTGTATTTCCCTGTTGAAGTTACACACGTCTGTTCTCATCTATCTGCCGACGAGGATATATTGATTCTAAAACTTTCTCTTTAATTAACCACATGATACGAGAATGACTCGTGAATTAGCAAAACGATTAAAAAGTGCAATCGAAAATGTTGCATATGAACATTTAATGAACTCGTTCGTGACATAATCCAGCGACGATTTATAAACATCCACTAACAATAAAAACAAAATACCTGTTATATCATCATGAGAGTATCATTTACAGAATGATTTTAAGAAGACTCTTGTTATATTGCCATGGACAAAATCACTGTGGGACACTTCTAGCATTAAATAATTCTCTCAATATATCACCACAAGTCATCTATGTACCATTGGAATATCCTTAAAATAAATACAGAAGACTCTCGCTATATTGCCGTAAACGTACTACGATAGTTATTGCAGTGCAAAATTGTAAAATTCGACATTATGGAAAGAGATTCTGTACCAAGTACCTCCGTGTACTTCGAAAAGGTTTCTCAGATGACCCGATGACATCCATCGGGCGACCATGGTCTCTTTAAGTCACTTTCACCTCCTACACGTGAATTTTCTGTTCCGGCCAGCCTCCCACCAATTGACAATGAGTCACTACCGGACCTTTAGCTACTTACTTTCTCGCGTCGCGATGCAATTTTGAAATTATTCTTTATGACTGTTAGTGTGCGACGTGAACGGCGAACAACACGCAAAAGGATTCTCTTACTCTCGTTTTTCACTTTTCTTACTCATCGCCTTGCATACCAATGCCTTTAGTTCCGGCACTCCTAATACTGGCCGAAGATTAATATCGATCGAATGGGCCACATCACTCTCGTTCTCCCTATGCCATTTCTCTTTGAGTCATCTATTCCTGTCTCCCATTCATAATTTTATCGACTCCACCCACTCTTTTCGCTAATGTTCGTCCCTCCTTTGATGGATTCGAATGGTCATTCGTTGACCTTGCAAGAAGTATTCCTGCAGATATACGTAGATAGAGAAGATGAATTTTCAAACTTTCAAATTTCCAAATTCTCAAATTCTCAAATTTTTCAGATCCCAAAATGCATAAGTCCATAAAACCATAGAAAACCCAAACTCCTGAACTACTAATTCTGGATCCCCAGATCTCTACAGCCCCAAATTGCTGGATCTCCATGTCTGTATATCTCCAAATCCCTATATCTTCAAATACCTGAAATACCAAAAATCTAGGTTCCCAAATTGCTATATCCTCAAATCCCTATATCTCCAAATTGCTATATCTTCAAATACCTGGAATATCAAAAATCTAGGTTCCCAAATAGCTATATTCTCAAATCCCTATTTCTCCAAATTGCTATATCTCTAAATTGCTATATTCCCAAATTTCTGTATCCCCAAAATGATATACCCCCAAATTGCTATATCCCTAAATTGCTATATCCCCAAATTCCTATATCCCTAAATTGCTATATCCCTAAATTGCTATATCCCCAAATTGCTATATCCCCAAATTGCTATATCCCCAAATTACTATATCCCCAAATTACTATTTTCCCAAATCACCATATTCCCAAATCCCTATATCCCCAAATTGCTATATCCCCAAATTACTATATCCCCAAATCCCTATATCCTTAAATCTCTATATCCCTAAATCCCTATATCCCCAAATCCCTATATCCCCAAATCCCTATATCCTTAAATTTCTATATCGCCAAATCCCTATATCCCCAACTCTCTACATCCAAAAATTCTCAAACCCCAAAATCCCTATATCTCTAAATTTCCAAACCCTCAAACTTCCATACTTAAAAATTTGCACGATTTGAAATTTCGAAATTTTGTAGTCTCTAAAGCCCAAATTTTTAAATTTCTTAAATTTTTCAAACTTGCAAAAAAAACTGCTCATTAGTACAGTTGGTAGAAACTCACTATCGAAAATTTCACGCTTTCCTTTCGCATTCTTAAACGTGTTCGTCCTTTAATCCTTTGAAGCAAGGCCACGCCCCTGAACTCACTTTCACCGGCTGCATTCTATGCATCCGGAATCGTCGAGATACTACACATAAATAGAGTAACGGATATAACATGAACCAGGATTCTGCGACCCGCATTTCTCCCTCGACATTGTTAAATTGCACTATATATCTCTATAAATCACCTAAAAAAAAAAGATATCCAATAATTCTCTCTAGCGGGATTTCTTGAAGTTGCACAACATTTGATCAACTTGATTTCTTACAAGATTTTATATAAAAATTATTTTCAAACAATTTAACTTTCTATGATCAAATGTTTACTTCTGTAAAAACAAAAATAATATTAAATATAATTCATCCTAAAATTGATCTGAATTTTGTGTTAAGTTAGGTTAGGTTAAGGTTATGTTCAAAATGTTATTAGGTGTTTGCAATATTTTGTAATAATATTGCGAATAAGAATATGAAATACAGAATAAATAGATTGTAAAAAATATTTTCCTTCGTTCTTATAAATTGTAAATGCTTGAGGATGTTCATTTTGTAACAAATTTTACTGAAAAAGGTATTTTGTAGTGACTCAGAATCTTTCTCATTTCTTTTTGCCCATTGTTATCGCGCGATACTCAATTATGGATGCATTTATGTAGTAATAATCGACGATTATTAGGAGCACACATTGTCCCGTTTCTTCCTCGGCATCCGCTTTTAAATAACGGATATAAGAATGCCACGGTCGCCGAGTTTTTGCGTTAACGTTTAATTATTTATTCACTGGATGCTCTTAACGAGGTAGACCGGACACTGTTAGTAATTATTCACGCCCGTTCGAAACGTTTCCCTGACGTTACAAGACTTTCTTAACTGTTCCCCGAGTTTTCTACCATTTTTTTCCCTCATCTTTATGATTACTACTTTTCCCTCGGTACTATCGATGACGTCCGTGCAGGATTTTAAACGCAGTGAAAATTTACTACGACGGTTATAGTCCTTTTATTCCTTCCTCTTCGTTATGGACGCTATTACATCAACCCACTTACATTTATCTATCGATACTCATTCAATACTTTCACGAATGTATCGACACTTTATGAAACTATCGACGTATTCGATAATTTTCATCGTTCGTCACTTGAAATAATTGACTACTTGCAAAAGGAGCTCTGACACAATTTAATGAAATAATATGCCCCACATAATATTTTTCAAATAAAAATTATATACAGTAAATTACTTAATCTCGTTTATATACATAACGTTTCTAAAATATATCACATTCACAAAATATGTGTCACATGATATTTACAAAAATAAGCTCCACGTAATATTTATAAAATAAAAATATACCAGACGATATAATTTATGCTATATTAAGTTACAACATTAGTTTACAACAAATAATTATATAATCTTTCATCAGACTTTAGAAACTCAGAAGTCGAACTCTGTTTACTGCAATCACCAAGCGGCCATTTTGTTTTCAGAGTATCTATAAGGCAGCCATTTGAGCTTCAAATTTCAGGCTAATATAACTCTCATTTTACGATGCTTTATGTCATCGAAGAAGAGATTTACTTAATTTATAGCAAAGTATTGATGCTCTAAATGCAACACGAGCGCCATTTTTTTCTAGAACAAAAGCATCTTCAGTTTGCTAATTTTACTCACAAATCTTGTTATTCGTATAATAATTAATCCGAGTTTATAAACTTGATAATTCACAAGAAATATTTCGTACTCCAGTTTTATCGCAGTGATCGTTTAAGCGACTGCCATAACATATTTCCCCTCAACTCCTAACTACTACCTCTCGCCATTTTTATTGTCGACCAATTAAAAGTCGTATTTTTACGCGGCAATTTATTCCTGACATCAAATGCCTTAACAGCAGGGTGCATAGTGAAATGTATATCTAGAGAAATGATAGAACATCAAATATCAGCGCAGTTTTATGATTATTATATTCGTTAAAATAGACCACCGTGTACGGAGAGGATTTTCCATTCGTACCATAAAACAGCCATGATTTCACCGACGGCCCACTAGGTCGTTGTATTCGCCAACAATAGAGCAATGCGCTTTTCTCCGCGTGGAATTCGAGTTGCGTCATGGACGCTCGAAGAGAATCACAAGAGAATCTACTTCTTGGCTGCTTTCGCGAGACCGCATCCGGAATCGATCGATACGTTAACAGGATACGATGACTGACTCACCTGATCGTTTGTAAACTAACACAGTGGTTCCCAAACGTTCTTAATTTCCCCAACACGGGCTAAGTTGATTTCCCTAGGGAAAACATGGCAACAGTTGTCGATCTTTGCTTAAATTTTCGTTATTGTTCAAATTTGCAGAATTTAGAAATATAATTGATTGTTTGAAAATTGGAGAACGTAATACTGAATGTATTAGACATACTTTTATAGTATGAACAATTTTCTTTTATATAATAAAAATTCCACGAAAATGCAAGGGGAAAGAGTTGTACTATATTTTACTAGTATCACAATGATCTACATCAACTTTATTTATTTGCATTATTTATGTAGAAATGGTGACCACTTTTTAAAATGAGGTGCTATATTTCACTAGTATCATAATGATCTATGTCAACTTTATTTATTTGCATTATTTCTGTAAAAATGGTGACCACTTTTTAAAATGAGGTGCTATATTTCACTAGTATCACAATGATCTACATCAATTTTATTTATTTGCATTATTTATGTAGAAATGGTGACCACTTTTTAAAATGAGGTGCTATATTTCACTAGGATCACAATGATCTATATCAATTTTATTTATTTGCATCATTTATGTAGAAATGGTGACCACTTTTTAAAATGAGGTGCTATATTTCACTAGTATCACAATGATCTACATCAACTTTATTTATATACATTATTTATGCAGAAATGGTGACCATTTTTTTAAATGAGGTGGTATATTTCACTAGGACCATAATGATCGATATCAATTTTATTTATTTGCATTACTTATGTAGAAATGGTGACCATTTTCAAAAATGAGGTGCTATATTTCACTAGTATCACAATGATCTACATCAACTTTATTTATATGCATTATTTATGCAGAAATGGTGACCATTTTTAAAAATGAGGTGCTATATTTCACTAGTACCACAATGATCTACATCAACTTTATTTATATGCATTACTTATGTAGAAATGGTGACCACTTTTTAAAATGGGGTAAGATGGCCACTAGGTTAAATATTTATATCCAAAAATACGTTGATTAAATGTAACATTTAATATA
Source organism: Megachile willughbiella (assembly GCA_945859595.2). NCBI lineage: Eukaryota > Metazoa > Arthropoda > Insecta > Hymenoptera > Megachilidae > Megachile > Megachile willughbiella. The sequence goes on along the minus strand of OX243795.1, from coordinate 17,096,190 downwards.
CAACATCCCATGCCAAATTAATAAACGATCATATTTATAATAACACGTTATAGATGATTTGAACGTCCTGTAGAAGAAAGCCGATCGCCTTTAACGCGATCGATCGTGTATTTTAATTAACGACTCCGGCAGCTTTTGTTTTATCCGTGGATCGTTTAAGAATACCATGGATCCATTCACCGGTTGCTAATTACAAGAACACCGCGGTGGAATGGCGATGGTAAAGTGACTTGCTAAAATTTAATCTACTGCGGCCAGCGAGGAGGACGCTCTGATTCCTCGAGTAATTAGAACATGGCGATCGGCGAGCTCTGAACAAGATACGAAAATGAATTTCGATACATTAACCGGCAGAAAAAAGTAGTCGCGGGAAACAGTAGCTTATAACGGATACGAAAGAATTGAATAACTATTATAGTCGCTTGTCGGGTAGGTAACGAACATGCAAGTTATTTGGAGAAATGAGAAAGTTTATTTAGAGAACGGGTATTATAGAAGTAAAGAAAGTAGACTTCTCAAAGAGATTATTATCGGTAATTATTCATTGCGATGGCTGCGAAATGTGGCTCCAGTTACACAATATTTTAAATATTTAATTTATTGTAACACTTTTATATTTAACTTTTTACTTTTTAAGTTTTATTCAATTTTATGTTCTTCGTTAGTTTTATAGAAGAAAATATACACGTACCATAATTGTTATAATATTTAGGTGAATTTGAAAAATAATTCATTCGGATCTTTTATTGTTAAATATTTTTGTTTAAGTATTTATTACAATACACTTAGTATATCTTTAAATAGTGAAAATGATACGATATCGTTATATTGCCGCCATGGAAGTTTCTTGACAATCTGCAATATACTGAATTGACTAAGAAGCTATCCTTGACTAACAGCTATTGATATTGCATATAATTGATATTGCAGTGGTCTTCGCACAAAAATTTAATATACAAGGCATAAAAGATTAGGTTTGCGAATGTTGTCTGCCTTCAATTTTTAAGGAGATTGTTAAAATTTTTTAAAATGGACGTAACGCGACCAAGTGGTACGGTTCGCATACACGGTTTATGGATCGTGGCCCATACTCGGATGCGATGGATACTCGGCCAATGGAACGTCCCAAATAATACTTTTAGTTGCACATCCTACACGTATGTACGACGATTCAGAAAACCTCCCGTCATCTTGACACTTCATATAAGAAACCATCGAACTGTGCTTCCAATAGTTACAGGTTGTAAATTCTTGCACGTCGAAACATTATCGAATAACATTCTCCATTTAACACTTACCTTATCTTTACTTATATTTATTTATGTACATGAACGTTGAAAATTAATTTCGTTAAGAAATTATTTATTTTCCACAATTGTTAGTTGTTATTATGCAACTTTGTGTACTTTTTAGGTTAAATTTTTTAGGTTAGAATTTGTATAATTTTTAGTATAATTGTAAGTTACAATTTTGTATACTGTACTTTTTAGGTTAGGTTATAATTTTGTATATAATAATTATAATAGATTTGTCTAGGATATTTTTTCAAACAAAAAATTGACAAAGCAATAAATCTGAAAGCTACTTTATAACATATTATAATTATTGCAAACTAATTATATTATGAAATATATTCTTGCAGAGTCATATTACAATCTTGTCCATAATGTCTACAATAAGTCAAGAATATAAAATGAAGAATATAAGGAATATAAAATGAAGGTTATTAAAATGTCAATGTTACTATAAATTGTGTAATAAAATGAATTAATTCAGCGTTGAACTGAATGTAGAAAGCAGACAGCGTCGTGATTTGTTCGAACCATATTTCATAGGTATTATAATTTTAAGAATTTCATTTGCGAGTATTCCAGTACTTTACGATAACCGCTAACTCACGTAATAACGATAAGGCGAAATATAAAACGGATTATTTACGGTTGTATACATTGTACACGTCTGAGGTTGAAGATATGTAAGATCTAACCGGGAGAGAAGATGAAAGTGCCATTTTTGTAGCTTTTCAAGATTCCTGTGTGGCACGCAAGACCTCCAAGTGCCACCTGGTAACGCGATCATTATGATATTACAACAGGTAATATCTCGGGTTATTTGTGTCAATGTGCTTGTTTTTAGTCGAGATGAAAATTGTTTCTTAAATCATTATCCTTCATTATTCAATAAATTACAATGTTTTTTTATTCTTTATTAAATATTCAATTCGCTGTTTTTGTGATTTATTTAGATTGAACGTTCGAATTCTTATTATCAAATTTAGCAGGTCATTCTTTTTCTTTATGTACATGTTTTATTTGTACTGTAATTATTTATAAAAACGCCACAGATATTTGTTATAAATATTTGTGAAAAATATTTATAAGAATAGTTTGCTTACCGATTATAAAAAGGACAATACCAGTGTCAAAGATTCCGCAAAATGTTTACAATCAAGTTTAATAAAGAAAATAAAATTTGAAGGCCTGGAAATATTTAACTGTACACGAAGATGTAAATATCGCCATGAAAATAAGTCACGATAAAGTAAACTATTCTGAACTTCCCTGCAAAACCGAAGCAAGCATCGCTTCAGCGAAATTGGACTTTAGATCAACAGGATAAATGGTCCGTAAAAAATGGCGGACAATTCCAGCAGACGTCGTAAATAATCCAAACAACAAAATTACCAAATCCGTAGGAAAACGTACGACATACAGGAGTGTCGTAATTAAGGATTATTAACAGCCATTACTTACACGCAGCCGAGCGATGCAATCCATCAGGCTAGCAAAAATAATAATGGACGCGCTTGATGGATTTTTCAAACGCGCATAAAACGGCCGCGAAAAGATAATTCAGTTTATTACATAGTAACATTACATTGTAGATTAAATTAATCTTGATGGAAGGGTCATACGTTGTATTTTCATACAAAGTGTTAAATGTTCACATAAAATGGCGCATCGAATGTTCACACAAAATGGCGCACCGAATGTTCACACAAAATGGCGCATAGAATGTTTTCCTGAAATATTATTATTGAATAAAATATATTAAAACTTTGTTCTTATAAAAACTAAGAATAATTGTAACAACTTTTCAATCCATCGATATTATTTTTCGGATGAACACACTTTACACAAACATACAGGAGTTTTCTTTTAAAGTAGCACTTTCTAACCTTCACACAAAATGGCGCCGTGAATCTCCACACAAAATGGCGGATCGAATGTACAAAAATGGCGCACTATAAAATGGTGCGTTGAGTGTCCATATAAAATGTTGCATAAAATATTTGTTCAAAATAGTTTAACATTATGAGATTAATCAACGTTATGGTCTACCTTCTGTGGGACGAACCGTGGGTGCTGAAAACGCAGATATGCGTACTATGCAATCTACGTCCTGTGAGATGGGTACTGAAAACGTAGGTCTGCCTACTTGCACGCAATCTACATCCTGTGAAACGATGGGTGCTGAAAACGTGGACTTCAGCGCTATTTATCCCTTGTGAGATGAACGACGGGCGCTAAAAATGTAGATATGCATACTTCCATGCAATCTATCCGTTGTGAGACGTATGGTGGTGTATTTCTACACAATCTACTCCTTGTGAAACGAACGTCGAGTGCTGAAAAGGCCGACATCCTATGCAGTCCAGAGTCACGACAAGATAAATGACGTGCCGTTCTTAAAGTGTTGATCCGCACAAAATGGCACGTAGAGTGTTTGCACGAACATATGGACAGACCTTAAGCCATGTTGAAGGCACGAACGACGCCACGAGGAGAAAGTTCCGAAGGCAGGAAGTGAAGTAGGCCACGACTTTGACCGCTCACAAGGTCCATACTCCCAAGGTGTATACGGCACTTCGTGGATGTTTGCAGCGTGCAAAGGCCGATTCGACTTCGTTTCAGCTTCAGCCTGTCTCTCCTGCCACGAGAAACGAAACGGCATGCCGATCACCGATCGTTTTCGTGCGGCTAACAGGGACATCGTTTACTTACGAGTCCGAACACGCGCCAAACATCTAGGTGATTCGTGCGCCTTTACGAAATGATCGATCGATCTTGAATCGATAACAAAAAAAAATATGGAGGAAGCAAGTCATCGTTTTCGATCGATACTCTCGCGCAACAAGAAAGAACTTGATACTTATTCCGCAAGTAAACATCGCAATTACAACCAGTTGTAACTGGACCACTGGGAAGAAAACGAGCAAAACGATCCTGTTCGAGGATTTGAAAGGTTCGTTCTCTCTTGCGAACGGTACTCGCCGTTTTGACGGTACGAATGTGTTATGCACACGATTTTGGGGGACTGTGTACGAATACTTGACGGTTTTCAAAGTTTTCAACTTTAGATGTTCCTGGTTCTTCGTTTTAAATTGTCAAATTGTCAAAGTTTCAAATGTCCTAAGTTTTAAATATCCAAATTTCTTAATTTGTAAATTTTCAAATCTGACTAACTAACATTTTTACAAATTCGACAAGGAATCTTCAAAGTTCCAATTTTTTAAATATTTCCAATACTTTTGAAATATTTCTGATAGATGTTCTACTCATCAGATTTAACCTTGACAACAACGAATAAAGAATTTACACATAGTACCGTAATACAGGACGAAACGTGACATAAACAAATTTATTTCGACAACAAATAATTAATAATCGTGTGGAGTACGTGAACGACATAATGCTTAGTACATGGGTTGAAGAAAGCGAAAAGCGAAACGGAAAAGGGCATAGCAATGACTGGAATTAATAATAAGGTTGCTTCTTACGTCACTGCACTCTCTACATTACACGATACAAAGATGTGTCCCTATTGCACGGTATAATTCATGATACGTCTCCTTAGGGAAAATGGCGATATAAAGGGAGGAAACCACTATCACTCGTCTTTTAGTGGGTATACTTTCAAATTTACATACATTTCAAATTAGATGTTTAGAAATTTAGATAACTGAAAATTTAGAAATTACAAACTGAAACTTAAAAATTTGTTAAGTTGCAAATTTATAAACTTGAAAATTTAGGAATTTGAAAACTCAGAAACTTAAGGATTTAGACAGTTGAAAATTTGTAAACTGGAAAACTTAGAAATCTGACAATTTAAAAATTAAAAAAGTTTTGAACTTAGAAATTTATGAACTTGAAAATTGAGTAACCTAAAAATTTAGAAAAATTTGTTAACCTAAAAATTTGGAAACTTGGAAACTTGAAAGTTCAGAAACTTGAGAATTCAGATATCTGAAAATTTGAAAATCTGAGAATCTAAACTTGAAAATTTAGAAAACTGAAAATTCTGAAACTTGACAATGTAAAAATTTAAAAATGTAAAAATTAAAAAATTCAGATATCTGAGAATTTAAACTTGAAAATTTAGAAAACTAAAAATTCTGAAACTTGAAAATTTAGAAAACTGAAATTTCTGAAAATTTGAAAATCTGAGAATCTAAACTTGAAAATTTAGAAAACTGAAAATTCTGAAACATGAGAATGTAAAAAGTTAAAAATGTAGAAACTTGAAAATTCCTCTCCGTATATCGCCATAGTCCTAAAAGAAGCGCAACCAGTATCCATATTGTACGTAAAGCGAATACCATAGAGGGAGATGCGTGATCCGGAAGGTATTATAAAACGCTATTTCCTGATAGCTCGACCCAGCTCCACGTGGCCTCGTCACTGGGTCAAGGTTGCTTTTCAGCCTGGAAAACACCGCTACCAAGCATCTATTTGCTGTTCCCGTACGTTCGACTTAACTTTGAACACTTCTATTAATACTTTGTACCATTCATATTGAGGATGAGAGAATAGAATCGCGTGCCAACATCTTTGACGGGTTTCGCACGTGCTCAAGTTAATCTGACGTGACGAATTGTGCAACATCGTGTCGCGTTTTGGCAAAAGATCTCGGAAACATTGCTTATCCAAAAATCAAACTTATTAATAGATAACAGTTTTACACAATTTTAAATGTTTACTTTATTGACAAACATGATACACATTATCTCCCGAAAATTCCACTGTAATTTTCACTACAATGTAATATAATGTGTAGCCATTTACTTTCATAGTGAAATAAGTACAGAAATAAAGATTGACAATAAAATACACGAAAACAACAGTTATTTACAAATTTAAATTTAAACTTGCACCGTCGATATTGTAAAATAATTTTAGAATTCGTCTTAAACAATATAATACTATTTAAACAAGATGAACAAAAGTAAAAGAACGATCAAATTTTTATGAAGAAATTGTCACACAGCTTTTCGAGTGTTCCCCTAAAACTACAATGTCGTTAATATACCTAACCTCAAACATAACGTTGAAATATTACAGAAATCTTTTGTAAGAAATATATAAATATATTTCCTAATGTTACAAGTCATTTACACAAATGTAATATTATTTATAATCGGAAGAACAAGCTAATTCAATGTCTTTATGTTAGGTTAGGTATTTGTAACATTAAACTTAAAAAAGTAACATTATTTTCGATGCGTTACTTCGTGCATTTTTCATCATCTTCCACAGCAATATTGCACGTTCCAAAGAATTCAATTCAATCATAAACGCACCGTAATATACGTGTCTGGATGTTCCCTAAATTTTACAAGCGTACGCCGTCGTATGACATTCCTTGCACATCGTATCACTGCGACAGAATTGCGTGCAATATATTCTTTGTTTACTGTGATATTTCGTGGGACGTATTTTTCTGCGACAGCAATACCTGTTACGATATTTTTTTATCTACACATTTCTTTAAAATTAATATAAACAAACGTACACATTACTTTGTTTATACAAGCAGTATTTTTGATGGTTCTTTTTACAATAATCAATATTTTGAATCATAAAAATGTGTTCAGAGTTAGAATACATGAAAATATTACATGTATGTATAAATGTAAACATTAGATGCTTAATTATATTTAAGTACAATTACGTATTTAATTTTATAAAAAGAATAGATGTATGTGTACTTAATAAAATGGATACAATGTAATGGCAATATAATGAGAGTGTATTGTACTATTGTCATTGTCACTGCCATTTGTTATTTGTTATATATCATTCTTTATTTATTGTTTGTTATTTGTCATTTATTATTTGTCATTTGTTATTTGTTCATTGTTATTTGATCATTGTTATTTGTTCATTGTTATTTGTTCATTGTTATTTGTCATTCGTTATTTATCACTAGCATTATAACAACTATTACAAGCACTGTTCCAACAAAAATTAAACATGACAGAAATATAAGCAAGTAACAGCACTATAAACATAAGCTCCTCATCAATTGAAATACTCCGAAAAAAGAACTGACCAATCCTTATATGTCCACGTGATACATTCACCACAGTGCGGGCCGTGGTTTAGTAAAAAGTTATCGAATTTCCAGCGATCATTTAAATGGGACGACTTTTTATTATCTAGAAAGTTTTCGAACCACCATCGGCTTTGACTGAAATGGAGTATCAATGAGTATCAAGATGGAGGTGCACGAAAGAAAACATGCTCCCTTTCGAGTTATTTATGCTCCAAGGGGTCGATCATGAAATCGATCTGCCATACTTTCGCCGAATATACTTGCCAGAAATCTGAAGCGTTTGTTGCTTATTTAGTCGAGGTTGTGCAGTTAATTGCTAATTAAAATTGTTGGGCATCAAAAAAGGGGAGACAAGGAAATATTTGAGATGACACTAGCGAATATAGGAAAATTTTCTAGGGGAAATCGATATCGAAAGGGTTATAGGTTGATGTTTTATTTGTCGGTTTTGAGATTTACGAGCTTTCGAATTTGGGGACTTAGAGATTTCGAGATTTGAGAATTTGGGAATTGAGGAGATTTGGGGATCTGAGAATTTGGAATTGAGGAGATTTGGAAGTTTGAATATTTGGAATGTAGAGAATTTGGGGACTTAAGAATTTGGGGATTTAGAAATTTCGGGATTTGAGAATTTGGAATTGAGGAGATTTGGAAGTTTGAATATTTGGAATGTAGGGAATTTCGGGACATAGGAATTTGGGGATTTAGAGATTTCGAGATTTGAGAATTTGGGAATTGAGGAGATTTGGGGATTTGAGAATTTGGGAATTGAGGAGATTTGGAAGTTTGAATATTTGGAATGTAGGGAATTTGGGGATTTAGGAATTTGGGGACTTAAGAATTTGGGGATTTAGAAATTTCGGAATTTGAGAATTTGGGAATTAAGAATTTGGAAATTGAGAAGATTTGGCAATTTGAGAATTTGGGAATTGAAGAGATTTGGGGATTTGAGAATTTGGGAAGTGAGGAGATTTGGAAATTTGCATATTTGGAATGTAGGGAATTTGGGGACATAGAAATTTGGGGACTTAAGAATTTGGGGCTTTAGAAATTTCAGGATTTGAGAATTTGGGAATTGAGGAGATTTGGAAGTTTGAATATCTGGAATGGAGGGAATTTGGGGATGTGAGAATTTGAGATTTGGGGAAATTTGGGGATTTCAATATTTGGCAATATAGGAAAGGATATTTCAACCACGAGATTTCAACAAGTTCAACCACGAAACTTTGCAAATAAGAGAGTAAAATTCTAAAACTTACAAATTCTGCAAAATTGTCAAGCTACCTTTTCCCTGTAAAACAAGAAAATCCCAGATATGAAAGAAAAAAAATTCCCCCATGATCGAATGGATTCCGTCGGAATCGTACAAGAGGAAGTAGAAGACGGGCGTTTCGTGCAGACGACATCGCCAGGTACTCGTTTCTTGTCGCGCACGGTTCGCCATACCTTTTATCCGCGCTCAGGTATGTACAGGTATGTATGTAATACACAGGGATGAACGTGTGTACGTGACACGGGTATCCGTGCACACATAAAAGTCGAGAAGGCGAAGAACGTTGATTGCTAGAGGCGCTGTTCCGCTGACCTACTCTACGATTATCACTCACGATCGCCGGTGCAGGTGCGTGTGCGTTAACTAGCGTTGCCAACTATACAGGGTGTCCCATTTAACCCTTCACGCAACATGCTAGTTTTTGGGGATGCGTTTTCACAAATCAAAACCATCGAAACGTGAGTACTTTGCGTTTCGTACTTTTTATTGATTCGAAATTCGAAGTGTGAGAATTTGGTGATTTGTAGTTTTTTCTTGGTTTTAATCTTTACGATTTGTGCTTTTTTCTTGGTTCAGGACTAGAAATTCGAAATGTAGTTTCTACTTTTTTCAGGATTCGAAATTCTAAAGACTCAGACAAGAAAACGTGACAATAGTGAAAATAGTAATAAGATCGAAATAAAATATATAAGTCTGCAATGTGTGTATGAACATATATTTAGTTGCTAATATTGTTTATTTACTAACATTTAGTTAATAATATTGTAAAATTAAGATTTTAATTTATCTAAAACAACCTAACTTGAAACCATTATTTTATAAATGAAAGTAAAAAATCATGAAAATAAATAAATGACCGTATTGGTTAATAAAAGTTCATAGATAAGTTAAAAAGTGAATAGAGGCTACCATAATAAATGTGATAATAGTCGCAAATTTTCGATTTTATAACACGTGCTTTTTCTACGAACGCATCGATCAATTCAATATTCGCTGCATACGAATTCATCAGTCATACATTTGTCAGTATAATGGATGTTCTAAGGAGATACCATTCGTCTGGAGTAGCACTTCATTTCATCTTATAATACTCGATGCAACTACGAGATTATTACTGATCATTAGATACCTCCAAGGTACACTCTGATGTACACTCGCAATGAGGTGTAATGTAGAATTACTATAAGGAGCACTTTGTGAGAAAGAGTGTTTTATTGATTGCTTTCGATTTTAGGTAAGTATGCAAATCTGAAATTTGTACATTTTTGTACTATCCCTAGACTTCCAAATCTGTAGATTCCCAAATCCCTAGATCACAAAATACCTTGATCCACAAATCCCTATGTTCTCAAATTCCTAGATTCCCAAATCCCTAGATTCCAGAATCCCTACATTCCCAAATCACTTGACTCCCAAAATACCTAGTTCCTCAAATCCCTATATCCCCAAATTCCTAGATTCCCAAATCCCTACATTTCCAAATCCCTGGACTCCCAAAATACCTAGATCCCCAAATCACTAGACCCCCAAATCCTTAGATCCCCAAATACCTAGATCCCCAAATACCTAGATCTCCAAATACCTAGATCCCAAATTACCTAGATACCCAAATCCCTATATCCCCATATCCCTAGATTCCAGAATCCCTATATCCCAAAATACCTAAATCCCCAAATCCCTAGATCCCCAAATACCTAAATCTCCAAATCCTAGATCCCCAAATCCCTAAATCCCCAAATTCCTAGACTCCAAATTACCTAGATACCCAAATCCCTAGATCCCCAAATCCCTAGATTCCAGAATCCCTATATCCCCAAATCCCTGGATCCCAAAATACCTATATCCCCAAATCCCTAAATCTCCAAATTCCTAGATCACAAATTACCTAGATACCCAAATCCCTATATCCCCAAATCCCTAGATCCCCAAATCCCTAGATTCCAGCATCCCTATATCCCCAAATCCCTAAATCCCCAAATCCCTGGATCCCAAAATACCTGAATGCCCAAATACCTATATCCCCAAATCCCTATATCCCCAAATTCCTAGATTCCCGAATCCCTACATTCCCAAATCCCTAGACTCCCAAATCCCAAAATCTCCAAACTTCCAAATCCACACAAAATCACATAATCTTGCCAAATTGCAAATTGATATTATTTCCGAATATTTGGCTGCGTTAACACGTCGAAGAGATTGAAGCAAAGAATTAGATCGCTTAACGTTTCTGCGAGTGAATCAATTTTGCACGTGTTGTTCGAACATCACGGTCACTGATTCTATCCAGATGATCACTGACTTGAGATACAAGTACACATTGAAATGGAATTTTTTAATTGAGCCTCGCGAAGAATTTTATGAATCTGGGCGATAATACGTGGCCCGTATCACGCACCGAGCTACATGGTCAACGAATCTATTACGATCCTGAATTCTCGAACGTTTGTTTACCTACTTTTCGGTATCATTAAAAATGAAAATCAATTCATGTTCAATATACATCCATGTTCGGTATTATATTAATTCAATTTAATTCGATATTCCGATATTAAGCGCATACTCGAGGCACATATTGTTTTTACTTTATCTGAAAATATTTGCTGCGTCGAATAATTTTTAATTGGCTTCGGTAAATTACAGATAATGTTCACTGTAAGACCGTTCGAATAAAGATATAAAATTAAATTGCTACTTTTGGATCACCAATTATTTTCGTTCGTTATTCTTCGCTCGTCTAACAGACATAACTTTTTTCTAGGTTAGAAAGCAATAACTCCAAAATTGAAGAGGTAAAAATGAAAATCACTTGTATGGTAAAGAAAGTAATTAAAGACGAAGGAAATCTGTACTGACCAATACATGGTTATGAGTTCTACCAACTTATCAGTTACACGATCATGGTCTTAAATTGCACTGTTACAGATTGTTACTATCTCATTAATGTTCCCTGCATTCTGCGCCGCCACTTCATTTGCAATTAATCGCTTTCATCTCACCACACGAATCACCATTTTCTACTTTCTACGAAAGTGTCTAATTGTTCCATTTGAATTTTCCTCCTACGATCATGCATTTGCCCTATTTCTTACTGTGGGTATATAACAATTTAGTGAAAACAATATTCGAAGCAAGATACTTTATTTGCTTATACAGAATATTAATTCTTCCTTGAATTACTGAATGACGATATATAAAAACAGACTTATCTTACATTATTATCTTTGCTACTAAATAAAGTTTCTTAAGAATCTCTGAAGATAATGAATATCGATTTTCAAAAATTTGTGGATTAAAATGACTGTGTTTACATGCATGTCAATGGCGGCCATGTTTCACCAACTCACCAGACGCACATAACCTAACAAAAGTATAACATAATAGTTGTTTCGAGAAAACGACAATAATTCAATTTAAACAATTATAACACACTTAAAATCGTACTGTGTTATTTAACATTGAAAAGAAAACAAAAAGATTTAATTTTTATATGAACAAACCTTATGTCTCAGTCACGATAAAAGTGGAAGAACTTTCGAATAAATAAATATTTCTAAAAAATGAAGAGTTGCAGGGACAATTAAGGACACTGTTCACAATGGACGATGAAGAAAGGTAAGATTGAAAAGATCGATGGGGAATGATAATCGACCGGATGGGTGGAGTCAGGTGAGAGGTGCAGAAGACCATAGAAAGTCTGTATCATGAAATTGCATTCCATAAAGAATGGAAAGTCGATGAATAATTCTCTTCATTTTTTTTTTTATTTTCTTTATGCGAATTACCGTGGGGCACTGAAGCGATTGCTTGTCCAGCCATCTTTTTTCCCCCTTTTTTTTTTCGTTAGAGACAGACTGCGTACTCTCGATCGGAAAGATCAACAAGAGTACGACGACCGACGACTGGGCTAGATTAAGGCAACCAGGTCACGTGCCACTGATGCCAATGGTATCGTTACTTATGAACCATTCCACCAGTAATCGACACTATGTGTACCGATCTTTACGAAACTGAAGTGGTCTAAATGTAGGCTGGAATCTAATAAACTGAAGTGTAGGTCCACTTTTGGTTCTTAGGGAAAATTGTTCGAAAACGCAGGAAGAAATTTGTAGTACTATGTCCAAATAGAGTGTACTTATGGACTAGTTGAAGTGTAATTAATTTTAGTTAAGTAATTTTAGTGGAAATTGCAGAAGGACTGTTCAGGAAGAAATAATTCTGAAGAAGACAGTCACTCAAAGTTATTGTTGTACATTATCTTGTAAAACGTAATTTTATTTCGCCACTTTCAAGTAGGGTCTATGAGCTAGTTGAAGTATAATTTTAGGGATTCCACCCTGGAGATAATTGCAAAAGAACTACTCAAGAAATAATTTCAAAGGAAACAGTCGTCCAAAGTTATTGTCATACATTATCTTGTAGAACGTAATTTTGTTTCGCCATCTCAAAGTAGGATCTATGAGCTAGTTGAAGTATAATTTTAGGGATTTCACCCTGGAGAAAATTGCAAAAGAACTACTCAAGAAATAATTTCAAAGGAAACAGTTGCCCAAAGTTATTGTCATACATTTTCTTGTAGAACATAATTTTATTTATTCCGCCATCTCAAAGTAGGGTCCACATATGAACTATTTGAAGTACAAGATCACGTTATGGCTTCCATCCTAATGCAAATAATGTAAAAATAATATTAAAAAGGAATGATGTCGAAACAAGTTCCATATTGTTAACACGTTATTTTGTAGAATGAATAATTCTACTTGAACATCTCAAAAGATTCTACTGACATGTTCGCTTTATTTTTTAAACAATAATCTACTGAATCACAAGCTAATTTGTTGAGACCACTACATTGCTGACATTGAGAGATTTATCATAAGTTATGTAATGAATTACATCGTGTGGGTCATTACTTTAAGCGTCCCTGAGTAAATGATCTAAATACGAGCTAGTTCCTTGGATTATCCAGTATTTACGCCATATTCTGTTATATTTGAAAATACCTAGAACGCAGAATTACTCTGAAGTGTATTCTACCAAATAAAAGAAAGTGTTAAATTAAAGAGAGTTTTGTCGTGTTGTAAAAAAATACACATTTGACTATTATAACCATCAGTTAAATTTATTTTATAAACAATTTGAACATTTGAGTCTCAACCTGAGAATATGTATGTTCACTATAAATACATACAAGTATTTATTTCTATGTTTACCTATATACACGTTTGCAAAGATTTAGAATTATCATACTCGAAGAAAGTTGATCAACAGGTCAACGCCGAGGAAGTACACTAGCAAAATATTGGTAAAAGATACAGCTAATTTCAGTTTTCTAATATTAAATTATCTACACGGTTTCTAATGTCAAAGGTGAAAAGTTACGTTGACACAGGTCTCGTTTTAAGAACAAGCATGAGTGTACAGATATAAGAAAGTCTTGAAGCAATTACCATCTTACACGTAGATCGTCTATAATTAATCGAGGAAATTGTGTCGGGAATAGTGCCAGGCAAAACATACGGAAGCAACAACGTGAGAATGACCGTCCCAAGGACGAGGACGGTCATTAATCATAACATCGGTACGGTAGTTACGGGAGGCTTGAATATCACCATAAGTAGTGATGGGTTTAAGCTGTTCGCGAGTAGATGTTGCAGGGCAGGCAGAACATTGACATTTGGAAGATGTGGAGCTGCAATTCCTTGTAACTTGTAAATTTTGTAAATTTGAAGAGTTAATTTGCAAATTTAATAGTTAATTTTCAAATTTCTAAGTTTTCAGATTCACAAATTTATATATTCCTAAATTACCAAATACTTGAATTTCCAGATCCCTTTTCTGAATTTCTAGGTTTATAAATTTCTCAAATTCCCAAATTCGGAAGTTCCCAAATTCTCAAATCTTGAAATCCTCAAGTCTTGAAATCCTCAAATTTCTAAATTTCCAAATACACCAATTGCATAATTCCCAAATTCCCAAATCCCCAAATTCTATAATTCCCGAATTCCCAAATTCCCAAATTCTATAACTCCTAAATCTCTGAACCTCCAATTCCCCAAATCCCCAAATTCCCTAATTTCAAAATTTCAAAATTCTCATATCACCAAATCCCCAAATCCCCAAACCCCCGAATAAATATTTCCAACAAACGAAACTAAAATAACAACAATGATCATATCTTACTCAAACCCATCACTACCCCTGAATGGAATTCAATCGGGGAATACTGGTTATGCGCACGCGCATATTCAAGCTTTCTGCGCTTAGAAGCAGATGTGTATTGAAACATCGAAAATTATCGGCTATTTCTGCAGATATGTTCGATAAATAGCTGGGATACTTTGTTTAAGTCATTCATAGGTGAAATGCATGAAAGCTGAAACAATTCGAGGTTGCCTCGTTAAACCGAAACACTAATTAACCTATTTCTATGGAGATTGCTGGTCCAGATTATCCTTAAATGTTAGCTGCAATTGTTCCGAAGATAAAACAAGGATATATAGAATGTCCTGATTAACTTGATCTCTTTGAATATCTTCTTCATTTTTTATGATAACATCTTTGTATAATTTAGATTTAAGGAGCAAATATGTATTAGGTTCAAAGGTGTTTTTGATTATGTTTAGGCAAACACTTAATGTACTTTAGTACTTGTTTATGTTACATTCTGATGTATCTTCTAGTTATCTTTTTTTATGATAAAGTAGTTTTCTGTGTATCTAGAAAGGTGGCCAACCAGAAAGTACATCTGCAACATGTGATGTTATAGTGATTGAAGAAGGAAATGTTGAGAAGGTATAATATTGTAGCTGTCCAGACTATTTGCAACTAATTTTGAAGATTTATGACTGGAAGATCTTGACCGCAGTCGAGAATGTAGATAGTTCTGATAATTCAGAGCTGAGGGACATAGCCCAGAACCTAATTTCACAGATCTATTAGGAGATAGCATAGTTCGGATCCCAAGTAATTTAAACATTTGAACCTAGAAGATCAATAACATAATCGGGAATATAACTGATTTAGAAAATGTAAAGATCAACCACATAATGCTCGACCATTCACCACGACTAAGTTCCCATGTCATCCACCTCATGTCATAGAAAGTGCATCCTAAAGGAAACCTGTACACCTTTTGTAACGTTACAGTCACAGACATCTCACAAACACCAGTTAATGTCCGTCTCATGAAGCTTGAATTAAGTACAGACCTACTCCAGACTTAACCCAATCGAACCACCATGATCGATTCCCCATCGAAGTACTTACGATTTGCTCATTCAACCTAAAAGGACCCGTTCCTCAAGAGATTGGTCACTTTAAACGAAGGTAGAAGCCTGTATAAGCACTGCTAGATCCCCAAAGGATTCAGTCGGCATAAGATCCCTAGCTTGTCGACAGAGTTCCACTCGAAGGCTCTATAGTCCATCTATTGGAACTCGAAGGATCTTGTCTATCGTAAACTACTTCGACAAAGGCAAACTTTACTTTTAGCTAGATCTATCAGATACCACAGTTAACCGTGAGATAAGCATTTTGCTGAACGTCACAGAAACGTGAGCATAAGCGAACAAAGACTCTGCCCACTTCATTTTTTCTCTTACATGCTCAACATTGTGAGGCGTGCCATGAGGACGTCATAACAAGGATCAATTTTTTGGTGACATTTATGGAATCTACATCTGGTTGATCTAGATTTCATACTATGGGCTATAGGATGTTATATCATTTCGCTTTGTATCATTACTGGGTTGCACACACATGTGTGGATCCACTAGGACTATAATAGGTCTACTAGGACCTAGTGTCACATAGCGGATCTACTTAAGTCGATAGATACATACGCTAAATTTACTGGATTTACAGTAACTAGTAGATGTGTTTATATGGAGACCCTATTAGGCTTATACATATGATAGATCTGCTTGGCCCGTAGTAACATAGTGGACCTACTAGACCTATAGTCACATATGGCAGATCTACTTGACGTATAGCAATGTAGTGGACCTAGGCCTACAGTTACACATGATAGATCCACTTGAGCTACAGGAACATAGTAGACCTACTAGGTCTATAATCACATGTGGAGGACCTACTAGGTCTATAGTCTATAGTTGATTTACTGCACCCATAGGGACATAAGAGATCTACTAGGCCTCACATATAATAGGTCTACTGGGCCTATCTTAAATCCACGTTAACAACAGTGTAGGCCTTGAACAAAGTAATACACATTCGGGAATTAGACTTCCTTTTCATTTGTAGACCACGAGACCCTTTACCAAGTGTTCAACTTGCACATGTCTTCAGCAATTGGGCACTGCGTTCACACGCAACATATAAACTGCTCCAATCCTCCTCACCCTTCTGATGATCATCTGCTTCTCTAAAACGGCAACTTGAAACTGACCCGGCGTCCACCAAACTTATTACCTGAAGAATTGATTATTCCAACCTGCACGCACCTACGCTTGGCAACAATTCTTACATCTATTTCCGTGGTACTTTCCCCACTTGCGACAGTTGCTCAAACCTACGCTACGCGTTCAAAACAGCATGATCGGAGCGTAGAGATCCCTTCGTTCAGTCGTAAACACGCATACATCGAACGACAATTGAAACACGTCGCGCACTTGGGGTGCTTCGAAATCCGTGAGCCGGACTATTCGACGGTTAGCAGCGGTCCGTGGCCGGTGTATAAATAGGAGGCGAGCAAGGAGATATCCTGAGCAGGAAGAAGTGAGATAAACGCGGAACGAAGAGTCGCGAGCTTATCGTTAGAGCGCGTGCTGGTCGGTAGGCTCGATTACGATTAAGTAATAACGGCGCGAGACAACACGCGGGCTGATACAGTCGCATAGTAACGTTCGGCAGCGTCGAACGCGCGCGGCCACGATTCGAATTTCCCGCGTCGAGCAGGGAGCGCCAATCGCGGGGCAGGTTGCCCGTAGGCGCGTAACCGCCAATCGTTCGTGATGCTGCACACGAGGACGTTCGCCGTCGTCGCAGCGTCGCCTTTGCCCGTCGAAAATGTCCTGTCGAAATGGTTGCCCCGCGTGTTCGCCGGCCATCTTGTGTCCACGCGCTCCATCGGCGACCGTGCCCTTAACCATGGCCATATATCTCGCGAGGTCATGCTGCAGAACTACCAAAAGATGCGAGAGAAGTACAAGTGTGAGTATTCCCTATGGCTGCGGCCATTTTTTGCTTCGTCTCCTTGTCACACCCGTTGTTTTCACCGAGCGCCGTCTTCGTCGACCTCGTGGACGCTCTGCCGCGTCGTTTTGAGCTCGCGCATGCGCACTCGCGGCTACGACGACTTAATATTTTGAATCGATGCCAGTGGCGCGAGACCTTGATAGCGCGGAAATTATAATTGATGTGTCAATGAATCCCCCTTGTCGGGAACCGTTCGATATGCGTTCAATCTTAAATCGACTGTCAAACGCGATCGTGTTTGCGTATCTGTTGCGCCACTGATACGGCATTGTCGTTTATCGCCTCGTTTTGGACAGTTCCCAAAGTCTCTAACGCGATAGCTTCTATATGTCGGGACTAATCGCGTTAATTCTGTGTGTCACGACATCGCTGTAATCTATGGTTCGAATGACCAATTGGCGAAATATTTGTCAACATGCTCACCTCTTTTTTCTTGGTCCCGTCTTTTAAACGGAAAACTAGCTACAAGTTGTTTACTGTTAAGTCTCCTTTTGATAAACAGTTATCTACGGACCGTAGTATCTTAGGATAAAAATATCAGGTGTCAGGCTGATTATCATTCTAGCCCAGTGAAATGGAAAAGTTTCAGACGCAATACAAACTAACTAGTATTTTGGACTTGGTTGAGAAAATATTAATGGAGGAAGAGAAAATATCATGTGTTACCTAATTTGAAACTGAACACTGATAGGGTACTGTAGACATAACAAGCACGTATGGTATCTAAATACGTACGTGTAATTAATACAATTGAATAGTATAACGAAGCGTATGAATAGGAAATACCAGGCGTTCTTGAATGAAATAATTAAAGGAAAGTTTGTATCGGAAATTTATATCTAGAGCTAATTAACAAGAGGGAGAGACTAACGGGCAAGCAGAAAAATCTAGGACGGTGAAAAGCATCTGGTATCTGGCATCTGTGGAACAAAACGGGAGCGCAGACTTATCGTGAATTGAAGTCGGAAGAATAGTACTACGCGTTATCCCGCTATGTTACTGAAAACTCCTCGTACAAGATCATGTGTGAAGTCACGTGTATACATGGTGGTCATGCTAACTTGTAACGGGTTACCGTTATCTCGTCAAATTTTGATGATATAAGAAGCTGTTTGGGAGGCTGCCGTGACACCACAGGAAGATTTTAGGACTCTTGGACATTTTAAATTTTAGGATTTAGAGATTGAGGGACTTTTGAAGTTTGGGGTTTTGGGATTTTGGGATTTTGGAATTTTAGAATTCAAGGATTTAGGGATATAGGGATTTAGGGATTTAGGGATTTAGAGATTTAAGAATTTAGGGATATTGGGATTTGGAATTTTAAGATTATGTGATTTTACGATTTAGGGATTTAGGGAGTTACAAATTTAGGGATTTAGGAATTTCGGGATATAGGGATTTGGACATATAGGATTTTTGAGATTTAGGGACTTTTGAAGTTTAGAGTTTTGGGATTATGGGATTTTGGAATTTTAGGATTCAAGGATTTAGGGATTTAGGGATTTAGGGATATAGGGATTTGGAATTTTAGGATTTTAGGATTTAGGGATTTAGGGATTTAGGAATTTCGAGATATAGGGATTTAGACATTTAGGAACTTAGGTACTTCTGAATTTTGGGATCTTGGGACTTTGGAAATATTGGGATTTAGAGATTTAGAGACTTTTAAATTTTAGAATTTTGGAATTTTGGGATTTTGGGATTTTAGGATTCGGGGATTTGTGGATTTAGGAACTTAGGTGCTTCCGAATTTTGGGACTTTGGAGTTTTGAAATTTGGGACTTTGAGATTTTAGAATTTACGGAATTTGAGATGGAATTTTAGGATTTAGGGACATTGAAACATTAGGACTTTGGTATATTTTAAATTTGGTATTTTGGGACCTTGAAGTTTTGAGGCTGGGAACTTGAAGTTTGCAATTTTGGGACTTCGAAATCTTTGAATTATCAATTTTAGAATCCTAAAACCAAAATATTCTAAAGATCTAACCTGGACACTCCTACACTTCCTCTAGTTATATCGCCATTTTCCCTAAATACGCCAATGCAGCTCCTTATTACATTCAAACTGCAATTACCTAGACAACAATATCTCGCAAATACACTAATTACCAAAGCATTCCAGTGCTCGAATTTCAACTACAAAAAAACGCGGGAAAATCTTTCAATTTGAAACATGAGTTACATATACCATTAAAGGCATCAAACTAATTTGTACATCAAATATAAATTTTTTCAGTACAAGTAATACCTTCTTTAATAAATATTAAAGAATTTACTCTGAAATTAGAAGTACCGTGTTACAAGTGAGTGTTGGCACCCTGTATCGTGTTCAGTGTTGTCCGTTGATCTTGATACCCGTATCGGATGTACATATGTACATACTAAATACGGAAGAAGCAGAATAAAAAAAGTAAAAAGAAAAGAGTACCGTCGGCCTGTTTCCAGATTACGCCACATTCGATGCGTATAGCGATAAAAGGAGCATAGACATTAACGAGCATGCAAATCGTAACAACGTCAAGCTTCTGATACATGCGTCTTTAATTATCTGCATGCACCGAGACAATTGTAAATTTCTACTTTTATACGAACAAATATCGTGTTTATCTGTTGTTTCTATTTGCTAATATAAGCTAGAGCGAGGATCTTTATCGACTTCATGAATTATGTAAGAACTGGGAGCACGTAATCTGCATATATCTGTGACATTGACACTGATCAAATTTCTGTATTGCAAGCCATTCTTGATGCTTGCACCTAACGATTAGACGAGCACTTCAAATAAAACGAAACGAAGAGATTTATAATTTTGTATTTAATTGTATGTTTCGATTGTTGGTTAATGACGCTGATGGAATCTTGAGCTATATCGTAATGGTTGTTATATGTTATCATAGTGGCACAGTTTTGTCGGAAAAATTTGAATGTAGAGATAAAAAGATGAAATATTTCTATGATTATGGCGGGGAATATTGATTACATGTTTGTGGAGAAAACGCTGATGTTTATTTGGATTGGAATGCTGCGTCTTTTCGTGCAAGAAAATTGTAATTATGTTTTTATGAGGGATTGCACATTCTGCTGTTTCTTGTGCGTTGCTTTTTTATTTCTGGAGGTTGGAATTTGTGAATTGTAGAATTTTTGAATTACTATGTTCTCAAGTTACTAATTTTCCACTGTAGTAATTTTTGGATCAGAATTTTAAGTTCCTGAATTATTAACCTTTGAGATTACTAAATTCTCAAATTAGTTTCAAAGTTTTTAAGTTTTCATATCTTCAAAATTTTAGATTACCAACTTGTATTCTCAAATGATTAGATTATCAAATTTTTTAATTTTTAAATTTACAAGTTAATAAACTTTCGAATTTTCAAATTTACAAATTAACAAACTTTCAAATTTCAACATTTCCACATTCTCAGTTTTACTAATTTTCTATTTTTAATAAAATTATTAGTAAATTCACAAATTACTAACTTACCAAATCACAAACTCCGAGACATTTTATTTAAACATTTTCACTTTAAAAAACTATAGTTAGTCTTTATAGAGTCCTCATTACCATATACATAGATCCAAAACTGAACAATAAATTGAAAATATTAAAGATCCATAAAATACTTTCACTAAATGTTCCCAGTAAGAACTAATCAAATAGAGTCTACGACAAAAATGACTTAAAAATTAATTATAATGAAATTTTGCTTTAGCGAAAAAGCTTCCTCAAGATGTGAACCCAAAAGGAGTATTCGCCTGCAACGAACTGGACTTAAGGGAGGTCAAAGTCTATGGATTCGATTATGATTACACGTTGGCTTGTTACAAACCATCCATGGACTACCTGTTATACAACCTTGGCCGTGACATGCTCATTCAAAAGTACAAGGTATTTCAATTAAATAACTCATTTTTAATTAAACTACCTAATTATCTGTTTTCATTTCGACAATTATGTGTTTCTTGTTTTTACAATGACTCATAATTAATAATTGGTAATTTTAAATAACTTGAAATTAATAACTGATAATTTCAAGTAACTCATAATTAATAATTGATCATTTTAAATAACTCATGATTAATAATTGCTAATTTTAAATAACTCATAATTAACAACTCGTATTTTCATATCAAATGTAACTTAACTTTCCTTCAGTTAAAGAGGAAATTTAGTATATCATAGGATATTGTATGAATATACAATTAATCATTAATACAATTATTCGGTGCATCTAATGTAGTCATCACATGAATGTACTTAATGCAATAATGAAATACACATAAATATATAATTAAATAAACAAGCATTTCTCATAATATAACATTTCTTATAACGGACTAACTAAAATTGGACGCCATTTTATGCACATATGACATGGCGGGAAATGCGTTAAAATGAGAACCGTCGTTGGTATCGAAAGAAAATCTCGATATACACACGATCCGATAGAAACGAGTCGCCAAAGTTCCCTCGAAGCACGACGAAACTAATTCGGGCAAACGAGCGAACGAAACTTCGTAACTCGTTTCAGTTCGTCAACGGCGTTTTCTCGAAAATGAAACGACAATTACCACCCGAACGAGAATTTCAATTGAAACTTGACGCAAACTCGTTTAATCGGCTGTACAGTACCCGGAGGGAATCAGCGAGCTCGAGTACAAGAAGGATTTCGCAGTTCGTGGCCTCCATTATGACATCGAAAAGGGTCTACTGCTGAAACTCGACAGCTTTTTGCAAATTCAATTTGGCACCGTTTACCGCGGTTTACACCCTCTACCCGACGACGAGGTCCTCAGGCTCTACAAGAACAGGATAATACCGATCGCTTACGTAGAAGCGCACCATAAACACTCTCAAGTAAGCAGATTCCAATGAAATCGATTTTTTATACCAATATTGGTCACCAATTTATTGGTTTTGGTCGAATTAATTGTACAATTTCGTTGTTTTGCAATTTTAGAGCAACGTGGATCTTTGTGGAGGGTTGAATTGTTTATTAATGGATCCTTTAATTTCCATTCGTGCTCTGTAATTTTCAAATTTTATTAATTTCTGTATTTTCGAGTCCTTTAATCCTGATTCAAATTCTGACATTTCGAAATTTTTTATTTGTCAAATTTTGAGATCCCCAAATTTTCAAACACCCAAAGTATCAAATTTGCAAGTTCTCAAGTTCCTGAATTCTTGAATCCCCAAATTGTCAAATCTTCGAATTTCCAAATCCCCGAATTATGACATTTTTTAATTCTCACATCCCAAATTTTGAAATTTCCAAATTTCTAATATGCCAAATTCTCAAATCCCCAAATTTTGAAATTTTCAAATTCCTAATCTGCCAAATTCTCAAATCCCCAAATTTAGAAATTTCCAAAATTCTAATCTGCCAAATTCTCAAATCCCAAATTTTGAAATCTCCAAAATTCTAATCTGCCGAATTCTCAAATCCCAAATTTTGAAATTTCCAAAATTCCTAAAATGCCAAATTCTCAAATCCCAAATTTTGAAATCTCCAAAATTCTAATATGCCAAATTCTCAAATCCCCAAATTTAGAAATTTCCAAAATTCTAATCTGCCAAATTCTCAAATCCCAAATTTTGAAATTTCCAAATTCCCAATCAACCAAATTTCCACATCCCAAATTTTGAAATCTCCAAATTCTCAAATCCCCTAATTCTTAAATCTTCAACTAGCAAATTCTGAAGAACCCCAAATCCCAAAATCCCCAAATTCTCAAACATAAATCAAAATATCCCGAATATCCAACTAGGTAGTTGCTTTTTTTAATCTGTTTAGACAATTTACGTATTTCTGTTAATTTGATACTCCCATAGAAAAATGAAAGAGGCAAAACGTTTACTGTAATTTAAGTCTTTTCTCTATTTGTTTGCATGCTTCAACATGTGTGTTTTTCATAACGGATATTTCCAACATGAAATACAGAAAGTAAGTATAAAATTGGGTCTCTGATTTCTTATACATACGTACGTATATGTGTGTGTATTTGCATACAGTTAGTACAAAGATTGTTCTTTTTTAGGATACTCCACATCGAACGAAAATGGTACAATTAGCTGACTTATTCTCGGTGCCCGAAATGTGTCTTCTGTGCAACGTCACGGAATACTTTCTAAGAAACCATATCGATTATCACCCTGAAATACTTTTCAGAGATGTAAAGGTAATATCTAATATACAAATTGAGTAAACAAATACAGATATAAAAAAATGTAAATGAATAATAGTCCATAAGTAGCATGTAACGTGAACAAGATTGTGACTTTAAGAAAGATTTTGTATAAATATATTTATAATGTTACATAGGATTATACTAAATCGATAAATACTGCTTTAGATTTGTGTAAAATGTGTTTATTAAATTTTGCAACTTTTCAGAACTCTGTTCAGAGCTGCCACCCCATAATGCACGGAATGGTCGTACAAAATGTCTCCGATTATCTGGAACAAAACAAGGATCTAAAAAGGTTTTTCGATCGACTCAAAGGTGCCGACAAAATGATGTTTTTAGTTACAAATAGTCCTTTCCACTTTGTGTAAGTTTCAAATTTATTTACCAAATTCAAAAGATTTGATTTAAATGTAATAGAACCCACATTCTGAGACTCTGAATGAATATCGAATAGTAGATGGTCAAATATTTTATTATTTTATAGAGATACTGGAATGAAGTTCTTAGTGGGAGATAATTGGAAAGATTATTTCGACGTGGTGATTGTACAAGCGAGGAAGCCGAAATTTTTCACGGAGGAATCTCGACCTCTACGAATATATGATGAAGTGAACCGAACACAGTTATGGGATCGAGTTACGAAACTAGAGAAGGGCGTTATTTATCTAGAAGTACGTACCATTTTTTCTAATACTAGTATATTTTTATTTTTAATTTAAAGACACGACTGATATTGATGTTGTAGGGTACAGTTAAGCAACTGCAGGATATGACCGGTTGGCGAGGACAACATGTATTATACTTTGGAGACCACCCTTACAGCGATTTAGCTGATGTAACTTTGGAACATGGCTGGCGAACTGGTGCCATAATCAAAGAATTAACGGTAAAATTGTATTGCTTTTTAAATTAAAGCCTTGTCACGTATAAACTCTTTCATCTGTATCCAATTCTGTATTATAAAATTTTACATATAATTAATCTAAAAATATTATTACATCTAATAAATTTTTTTAAACTAGTTAAACTAAGTATAAATTATAAAATAGATCTTCAGTTACAATGTGACAGATACTGATCCCTAAACTTGTTTGAAAAGTTTCAATGAAAATTATTTAATTCGTTGCTTAATGTTACAGCACGAGATAGCAACGTTGAACAATCCAAAATTCAAAGAGAACGCGAACTGGTTACAAATGTTGACTGGTCTGATCGAGGATCATCAGGATTACACAGGACCGGATGTGCAAGGTGTATTGGACGAATGGATCAAGGAACGGGATCAACTGAGAAACGAAATAAAACGAGTGTTTAATAAACAATTTGGATCTGTATTCAGAACGTATCATAATCCTACATACTTTTCGAGACGGCTTTTTAGGTTCGCAGATATTTACATGAGCTCGATTACAAATTTATTAGAATACTCAACCAGCCATACGTTTTATCCGAGAAGAGGCGTGATGCCGCACGAATATACAAGTTACTTCGTATAATGTATAGTCCTAGGTTTAAGCTTGTAACTAGATTTATATTTTGTGTTTTTGAAACGCGTTAAAATCAAAAATTGCGTCTACAACTATGTAACATGTTACACAGAGAAGTTCTGAAATTTGTTTAAACAAAAATTATATGAAATATTATAATTGTAGATATACTAGGTCCGTGTAAATAACTCTGTTCATATAGTATACTGCTATCAACAAATTTAATACCAAAAGAATTTGTGGTCTTCAATCACTTATCAAGTAGCCATTCATTTTAATAAAAAAGTCAGGTAGAATATGCCTTTTAAATGATTTGTTTCGTTGTATAGTGTAGACGCAGAAAGAATGGAGCAACAATCAGAAATGACCCAATTAAAATTTCCCCAAAATAGCGCATTTTCAATTTATGTAAATAAAAAGAGAATGTTAGACTGTT
Organism: Megachile willughbiella; assembly: GCA_945859595.2. Classification (NCBI taxonomy): domain Eukaryota; kingdom Metazoa; phylum Arthropoda; class Insecta; order Hymenoptera; family Megachilidae; genus Megachile; species Megachile willughbiella. The sequence goes on along the minus strand of OX243795.1, from coordinate 17,070,252 downwards.
TATGTATTAGTAAATATTTGCAGTGATATTTTGTTCAGGATATTTTATTATAGATAAAATTTATGTTTATTTCTTTAAATCTGTCGTTACGGGGGCGTATATGTACGTCTTTTAAAAGCAGATGATTATTTACGATGAACGTATACGTACGCTCTTGAAGAACGTTCTGTTGATTTTTAAGATCGCACTAGTATTAATTATTAATTTAGAAAAAAAATCAAGTGTTCGAAATTCTTTGATTTTTATGGAACTTGGATGTCGCGTGACAGGGGCGGATGCAGAGGGGTGCAATGGAGGCATTTCTCAAAGAGTTATAAAAGATTTTAAAAATTCATTTATATTCATAATTTTTGTAATTTGTATTACAGTTTGGTTTAAATATTAATTATACAACATATCAAATTTACTCAAAAATTAATTTCTGTTTTTAATTCATTTATTTTTATTTTAAATATGAATTTAAAATTATACCTTTTGTTGGTATTTCAATTTTGTTAAATTTGAATACACTTTTATCATTTTTTTAGATTACAATTTCTGTCTTTAAATTACGTTGACAATTTCAGATCATGAAAGAAGATATAAAAATATACTTTCATATATTTTGCCTTTCTCCCTGCCCCCATGATCTTCTAAATCCGCCCCTATGATATAGTACATATCTGAAAAAATATTCCACGTGTATTTTTTTAGCGGCAAAGGTTCGTATAATTCTCGTCCAAATATAACATGATTGTAAACACCGAGATCTGTAAACTGAGATACACAATGCATAGATCCAGATATAGCGAGGCCTGAAACTTCTTCAGGAATCAAAGTATACAAAAGCGCCAAAATAATAGTTTAGGAGAAATAAGGCTTGAAACTTCCACCAGGAACGTATGAAAAAAAATGTAGTGCCAATATAAAACATAGCATGTGATCCTGGGAGTTTAAGCGCTGACTTGACAATAATTTAATTCATAATCTCGCTATATTTTGAGGGACTATACCCAACGCGTATATCTCCGTCGATCGACCAGATTTACAACCGCGTTATATTTCATCAAAAACCATATCTAACGAGTGAAAAGTTGGAGAAAAAATATCTCCAATGTTATAAAAATGCTTCCAGAATATACGTACAAATGATACAAATATGTATGTATAAATTATTCAAATATATTTAAACAAATGTTAGAGATACAGTATTTACATAAAATTCTCTCACACTCATGCAAACGCAGCACGCACACTGTCCTATGTTTACCACCATCGAATACAGTCCACTGCATGGTGATTATACCGCATTGTTCGTATCTAAATAGCGAGACTGTACTCGATGACAATGTTCGCAAATGACTTTCGTTATATTTATAATTCGATCTAATTCATCGTACAAATTCAAGCTAAACTCAATGATCCACAGCCCGCCGTAACACTCGAATGGCAGTGTCACCGCCATACATCCTACGGTTTGTTTGCTAAATTGTAAGAATTTAAGTTACGACTTCCGTGCCGTGTATCGAAATTTATACAAAAAAAAAAATATGCGCGTCATTGGAAATCGTTTATTTACGTTCAGTCTGCATCAACTATGTTTTTCCGTTTAATTCTTCTCAGTAAGTCAATCGCTTGAAATTATGATCATTTATTTGATACAAATTATTATAAATAACGCGTTCAGTTATGTGTACACTGGTAGAGTTTTTCCTGAGGAACAATGGAGAGACGTAGAGGAAGAAACACAAAGCTTACACTGCAATAATATAAGCCCTGTGGGAAGAAGACACCGTCACTAGCTATAATACTCAAATATCATGAGTTACCACTTTGTGTTTAATCTACTCAGATCAATTTACTATTGTGGCAATATAACATGAGAGTATATACTGCGAGGCGATACAACGAAATAACTTTTGTGATAACTTTTGAGTATTATAGCTAGTGTTGGGGCTTTTCCCTACGTCGCCATTTCTTCCTGGGGGAAGTGAAAAATGCTCCCTATCGTACACTCGAATGCAACAAAGGTTTCTCTTCATTAAAAATAAGTCTAAGACTTCCACTCATGACATAACTTAACCTACAATTTCCTGTCTCTAAAGACATGGACAATTAGAGCAGGTGGTATGACACTTTCTCCTACACCTTCTTTTAATTAAGGAAAATCTAAGTTGCACGCGATCATACCGATTATGTACACTATGTATATTCTTTCCTGAAAAATATTTCTGTTGTACTCAAAAATGCAAAGAAAAAATCTAAAATAGATTTTAAATATGTTCACTGTGAATGCTGGCATTATATGAAATAAATATGAATAATATCATTAATATTAATAAATATCATAAATATTATTACATACTATTAATATTATTGTTATTTATTTCATGCATTCAGCAAATGTCTAGGACCATTAGACTCCAGGTAACATATTAGAAAACAAATATAATATTAGAAGAGTTATTTTTGGGTCTAAACCTTTTATAGTTACATAAGACCCCAAAATTAATATATAATGAAAAATGGAAATTTGAAAAATGAAAATATCTCAAAAGAAATCTACTTTGAAATCGTTTAACAGATACATCTTCTTAAAGAAACTCTAACCTATAATCTTTAAAAACATAACCTGTCCAATATTACAGTTTCTTCTTGAATCTTCTCTTCTGTATCTTCGAATGCAACAGAAATACTGTAGTACTCTATTTTACGTGTCTCTGCATATAAAATTTGAATAGTCACATTATCAAGTTGCCGACTGAAAAATAATAAGATCATAACCTCGTTCGCTCAATATAATTTCTAATAATGTATCTAAGATACATTTCAGTTATTTATTGGTCGTCCCTCTTGACTTACTGATTGATTGACAGTCTTTTAATTCCATGCAGATGCAAGACGTATGACTACCGACGAGGTAGATTAGCAAAATGAAATTCCAGCTAAGGTAGCAAAAATCGTGTCACATACGAAGCGACACTATGAAAATTTCAGAATTTAACTTGGGCTAATTACCGTGAAGATGAAGAGATGGCTAATTGAAATGGAACTTAAACTGAAAGGGAGAACCATGGAAGTGATGGAATTCTTGGAAGGGATTGAAACCTTGCGGATGCTTCCCCGATTCAGGATCTAACGGATCTTCGCCTTGGTCGAATTTTGCCCTTTTCTCATCGTCAGTCAATACTTCTTTGGCAGCTGCAATGTCGATAAATCTTTTCTCTGCACGTTTCTTTTCCTCTCCCTCCTGAAAATTATCAGGATGCCACTTTTGTGCGGCCTTTCGGTACGCCTTAATAATATCACGTTTCGATGCTGTCCTTGGCACATCTAGGATTTTATAATAATCTCGCGACTCTGAAAGTTTTTGTCGTTGTTGTGCTTTGTGGAGACCTTGCTTGGCCCTTTGTAGGCTTGGATCAATTTCTAATGCTTCTTTGAAATCTCTTATTGCTTTTTAAAAGAAAGAAAACAATGTTATCGTATCGTATAAATACGATAAATGATAAAAGTATCAGGTCACCCGATACGTCGCGTTGCCTCTTATTGCAGTTTATATAAACTGAAATGCTTATGAGAATTTCTCTCTGAACCTTTCAAGTGTCATCCTTTCTTCAGTCTAATACGTTCATCTGAAGCATTCGGCATACGGCTCATTGAAAACGATGGCCAATACATTAATGATTAAAGATAAATGTAAGTATTATTATTTTTTTTTAATTAAACTTAGCGTGAAAAAACGACACGAGTTATGGGATGACCTGATATATGTGCAATATATAACTTACCATCATCGAACATTTCGGCAGCTAGATATGCTTCTGCACTATCACAATATACTCCTGGTTCCTTTCGTATTTTTAATGCCTCTTGACAATGTTTGATTGCTTGACTTGATTCTGTGCTGCCAGTGTAGCACTTACATAGCAGTTGATGAACAATAAAACGTACATTAGGTACATTTGGTTCCAGTTTAAGTACAGACTGTGCATTTTCTATACACCTGTCATAATCTCTTGCATCTTCAGATGATTGTGAGTCTGTTAACAGTTTTGCTATTTTTTTAACTTTCTTGTAAAGTGTAAAACATTTTGGATGATCTGGATCAAGTTTCAAACATTCTCGAATTTCCCTAAATAATTAAGACATCAGTTATATGATTTGTAACATAAAATGAACTGTTTTCTATTTTACTGTTACTCACTTTAACGATTCATCTACTTGTCCAATGCGATATTGTAAAGTTGCCAACTTTAAAAATCCTTGTGTATTGTCAGATTGTAATTTAGTGGTAGAACGAATATCAGAGATTGCACTGACATAATTTTCAAGTGCTTCATAACATTCAGCTCTTTTTTCCCTTAATTCAGCTGACCATGGACACACTTCAATAATTTTCGTGAGTAGTTGTGCAGCTGTTGTGTAATCCTTGTTTTTCATTAATCTGTCTACAAGTTTTAAATCTTCTTCTACAGGTGCTATTTTATACAAAGAATTTAAGGCATCTGTATTATATGGTTCAACTGCTAGCTACAAAATATAAAAAAGAATAAATTTCAACTTGATGAATTTACTTCTTAACAATTTAATTCTTTGTACAATACAAAGCTAAACTTACCACATCTCGAAAATCAGCATCTGCTCTGCTGAATTCAGCTTGTTTAAGCAATACATTTCCACGTTGTAATCTTGCAGATGTAAAATCAGGCTTCAATTCCAAAACTTTGTCAAGATCAAGAAGTGCAAATTTAGCTTTACCTAATGCTAGATATACAGTCCCCCTCTTATAATATGTCAAATAATTATTTGGATCTCCCTCTGAAATGATTAATAAAATATGTAAAACTTAATTGTAATAAAATTGGATAATAATTTTTGAACACTTGGTATTAAAATGAATTACCAACAGAAATGATTATAAACAATACTTACCAATAGCAGCATGATAATGTGACAATGCATCTTGCAACTGTCCCTTTGCCAAAAATTCTCTACCTAATTCCAAATGTCTGTCAATTTCTAACTGTGAAACACTTCCAACCACTGGAATACAAACATAATGTGTATTACACTATAAAATAATAATTATATAAAACATATTACAGGTTAGAATTATTTACCATCCAAAGACAGATCTAATAAGACCAATAATATACCGCAGTGGTACATGACTGAACAAATGTTTGAAACACGGTGATATGAACGCTTCAATAAATAAGAAAACCGACCTGCTGGTTTTAGAAACCACTACTTAACCACCCGATAACGCAAAATTGTTCAGCCACGCCGCCATTGCGATCGTGGTCTTACACGATTGGTCCAAGTTGGTCCAACAAAATTGACCTACCATCAGCGCCACAATGCGCTATAAAACTTTAGACTATTGTATCTTAACAAAAGATCATTTAAATCATTCAATTGTGCACTTGATAAAAAAATAATCAAATCGCAATTTTAATTATTATTATCATATATAAATTATCGTATATACCATAATGAAGAGTTTAATTCGTTTCAAAACATTAGTTATTCAAAACCTTACTCTGAATATAGTATAACACAGTATAACAAGTATTAACATATAATTAACACTTCCGTTTAAAGAACTAGATTACTCCAATTATTAATAATGTTTTTTAATTTTTTAATTTGTTATATAACTTTCAACATTGCATTCCGTAACTGCTTACTACTGATCGCTTACGAGCGGACATTTATCTAGCGACTCCATATCAAGCGAGCCATACGGTTTATACGTACACCGTTATGATTGAAAACATTACATAAGAGTTACAAATACTTTATTTACAAACTTACAAATTATTCAAAAATATCTTATAAATGTTTTTAAAGTTGTATAATGTAATTATGGTATTCTGCAAAACAGATATCCAAACAAAGACCCGGTTTATCCGGGCACGCCGGGCAATAAAATTGTCCCTCTTTCCTCAAACCTTTCGAATAACAAACTCTACACCTTTTACGTATTTTCTTCCCTCCCTCGTGACCGGACATTCTCGGTAAATGTACATTCTGCCCCGCTGGTTTGGGTATCACATCCAAACGCGGTCTATTCTTGTAAATTAATTTGTCAATGACAGCTTCCCGAAATTTCAGCAACGTCATTTTCGTTCTCGCGTGCTTCCTGTACAATAAATATGCATTGTTCAGCATAACGTGAAACATATGCAGACCAATCTTGACCCGCCACCGAACTGTTTTCCTCTCGCACGCATAGTACCCTAAAAACTGATCCGCTCGATCAGTTCCGTTCATATACTTATTGTATTTCTCTACAAGCTCCGGTTTTTGTACATGTTTACCAGATTTCGATTGTACTTTCATGATGTCCGCTTTGTACTCGGATGAAATCATCAGTGCATCTCGTTTGTCACGCCACTTTAGGACGCACACACCTTCAGGGGTGTAGCGTGCGTCCACTTCACCCCTTCCAATCTTCTTATGCACAAGATCCGAAGGATTATTCTTACCGTTCGGTCTGAGAATACCTGTACAGTACGTCTTATACTGTAACAGCTCCCTAACTAACGGTACACTCGTATAAAAATTGTACAAAAACACGGAATGTCCCACTTGCAGAAAGTCCGCGAGCAACGTTTTAGCAATTCTCTCCGCGTGACCATCAAGGTCTCGTAGACCACAATCGATTAGGGTTCTAAGTACGAGACCATCGGGCTCGGTGAGCATGTAAAATTTAACTCCTTTGCGTGATTTACTTCTTACGTTTTGGTGGGAGTACAACATACATTCGTCCAAGCTCAAGTTTTTGTTGGGGTAACATATCTCTCGCATCGTATCGTTGAAATAATTGAGAAGCGGTTGAACTTTGTACAAAGGATCCGAAGGTTTGGGTCCCGGACTCGTGGAAAAATGCAGCGAACATAAAATACTTTGGAACTTGTCTCGTGACATCGCGTTGGAAAATTGTGGAAAAACGTACAGGTCGTTCTTGGTCCAGTAATGCGCGAAAGAGGGTGCTTGCACGTTCGCTGCTAGAAATATTAGTCCCAGAAAGACTTCCAGATCCTCTCTCGTTATGTCCTTGAAATTCTTCATCCGCGATTTGGACGGACTTCCGGATCGTAGTTTGTGGCCCTGAATATTCGTTTCGCGTAATACCAAGTCGAAGAACTTATCGTTGGCGAGCAGGAAGAAATAATCGATGGGTTCGTCGGAAGATGCGGACGTTATTAGACCGGGGTTCCCCGTGAACGGTATATTAGAAGTAATGGGCCGCGTTGTGTTCCATGCGACCGAAGAGGTTCCCGGTTCGGGCGTAGACGAAGCAGAGTGGGAGAACACCGACTCCTGATCGCTTTCTTCGCTCTCCTCGGACATGTCAGTTGTGGAAATGTCAAAGTCGAAGTCGGAATTGTCGCTTTCGGTGTCCAACAGAACATTCACGATTGTCTCGTCTAACAGCATGTATCGTTCGCTGTCGGTTCTCAATTTTTTGATCGCCGATGTTGACGGTTGAAGGTCGAACAATGGAGCGTCGATGCTCACGTCTTCGGATGTTTTTCTTCTTGGCATGACTGCAAAATGAGATCCGTATTCCAAAGACGCGTCCATAAAACTGACGACTCGAAAACAATTTTAATAAACCTTCGGTCAATGTTCTACAAATTTTTAAATGCACAAAGTTACGTTTTTAAATTTTAGTGGTACATTTCTTGATATTTTTACACAACAACGAAAATTAACGAAGTAATAAATATTTGTATATAATGCTAATAAAAGTGGAAGGAATGTATTCATAATTGGAAATTCAGAAACCACTCATTGTCAGTCATGAAATCCGTAAATAAAAACGGAAATATAAATTTCCAACGATTTTATATTTTTTTCCGTGATGTCCTCGTTTTAAAATTCTGTTCGGTCGAGAATTTGAATAGGAACCGATAAGAAACAGTTTAGAATACGAGAATAGTTGTAACTCACCTTTATGCGAACAAATAGCAGCAGTTTTATGAAAATTGTCCAAAAATTGCGCTTCAGCGCGCTGTTAATTCGTATAGAATACGATTGCAAGAAAAATTCTTTTCCTCTTGCCACATTTCTTATAGCAGACGCATGACGTGAACGCCACGTCATCCGCCATAGAATAGAACCTCTACGTGACGTTCACGTACACGTCACCCGTAATGAATGCGTTAACCGCACGAAGCCGATGTATGGAAGACCGGGCTAGATTCATTGTTACTCGATTTCGGAACTTCTCGGATACTTTCGCGCATTGTCGGAGGCACTCGGATACGGTCGAGTACGCTCAAGTGCAAATCTAGTGTCTCTAGGGAAAATGGCAGCCAAGGAGGTCCCTATCTATCTATTAGCACGGATTATACCTCATCTACACAAGCTTTATTCCTTGAAATTGATAAATGATTAGATTATCACAAGTACATGTGTACTTTTAGAAGCGAATTATTTTATTGCGCACTTTACGTTTCAGAAAGGTGATTCTAACTACATCAGAAGTGAATGTTTTCTATAGTGGAATTTTACACAGAAATTTACATTCATGATGAAAGAAAAAGTATTAATTATTAACCATGGTAAGTATGTTAAAATATTGATAGCATTTTTGAAGTCCCATTCTTGTATGTATTGTAAAATTCATATTTTCGCGCGCTGTCTGCAGAAGAGTACCGCTTGGACATCTAACAGTCAAATGTGGAAGTATCGAAATAAAAAACTTAATTTATTATAATATGCATTCCGAAGTTAATTAGTCTTATATCCAATGTAATTTGATACATATTATAGTCAATTAAGGCAATAAAATTAATATTAATTGGTTTTTCGGAAATTGAACAAGTGGCGCCATCTCTCCGGCGAACAGGGTGAACTACACGGTTTTGAAACTGTAGTTTCGTTAGTTCCTACATGCTGTCGCTAGATGGCGCCACATATATGTTCAATTTGTGTAAAAATTCAATTAACCTTGATTTTATTGATTAATATGCTATATATTTATTATATATTTATTAATATTGATTCTATGTTGCTTGCAATATATTCTGTGCGTTCGAAGATGCGGACTATGTGTTCAGAACAATTCACACACTATACTGTCTCATCGATGATATAGGGAGTGACATAAGCATGGTAAAAAGTTTTCTTCTGAGTCGCCAAAAACTATTGGTATCTTCTTTTGGAAAATTTGGTCGATATTCGAACATGAAGATTTTCCGAAGTTTCGCCGAAAAATGCTTTCACAAACTCGAAGGATTAAAAATTTTTATGGACCTAAAAATGCCTAGCCATCTAGCGGCGAAAGATATGAACTAATGGAACTAAAGTAATTTATAATCATAAAAAATAAATTAATATTGTATAGGTTTATTCAGCAATGATAAAAAATTATATTGAAAAATTTTAGGTATAAAAGATTATGCATTATTTGTGAGAGAAGGAGTTAAAATGAAAGTATCTTAAAATATCTTGTATTTTAATGTAAAATACAGGGTGAAAGGAAAAATACTCTAACACTGCATAATCTTTTCCTTCTTTATTATACGGCTCATTTTATAGAATTCTCCTGTCACTTTGCATAATACTATAAATAAACGAATGAATCACTAAATGAATGAATAAACATTTAAATAATATATGTGATCCATCGTCTCTTATGAGGTATTTGTAACAATATTGACACTCTACATCATTCTTCACAGAACACACATGTTGCTTTTTTTATCTAAGCACAAGGATGCATATATGATTCCCATAATGCAATCGTTAACTTATTGCTAATGAACGACAAAGTGTATACATATTATGTATGTATATGTATATTTATATATTATGTATTATACACTTTATAAGGTTTAAGTTGACTTCCTCATTGAAATTTCAGACACTTTATTTTTATTGATTCTTTCATTAGCCGTACGACGTACAGTTGTTTTGCGAAATTTTGTTCCTACTTTTCTCGCTTATTTTTTCCTCGGTTCACCTAATGTAGCGTGTAAATGTGCAATTACTAATTAAGAGACCGACAGAATGGTACGTTCACCGTTCCATTTCTTTCCTCTTTCACACTTTCTTTTTTTTTTTTGCCATTTGCTCGCCATCTCAGTGAAGTAAGATATATAGCAGTATCATTAGAGTTACACAAGTGAATGATACACGACGACGAGCGTCATTCGTCGCAGAAAAAGTAAAACACAGCCATTTGAGACTCGTGCCGGAAGCTGTACGCGCTTCCTACCAAAGGCTTGCTCTTTCCTTCGTTTTTTTTTTTGTTATAAATACAACTTTTGTCTGCGTTCTCGATTCGACGACAAGCGACGCTTCTCGATGAAATAACATTCATAAAAGTTCAGAAGACATTTTTTCTTTTTTGCCATCCCTCGAATTTGTCAGCCTACGCGTGTGCTCTTCCCGTCATATTTCTCCCTCACACACACACTCACACACTCGCATCTCACACACACGATTATTCAATGCTTTGTTGTTACTCTTTTTTCGTTCCTCTCTCCGAGTATTAACTTCATTCTTTTTACCTTAACCCTTCAGCTACTGAGACGCCATTATAGTGGCTTCTCTAAGCGGCTTTCTGAGACGAAAAGACACTATAACCGCATTATTCTTTTTCACTCTTATCGAGCCTCAATTAACGTTTATTTAGGAAAATTCTTTATATTTAATAATTAAAACTTACAACGAGTTTTCATAAATTAACCTTAATACCTTCGAAATTACTTTGGAAATTACGTTTTAAAAACAATCAGCATTAAAATAGGTACTAAAATGTCTCGTACGTAGGTGCAATGCCTGTGGTAACTTTTTCCTTGGCAAAGCCTACTGTATCGAACGAGACATTTTCGTATTCGATCAAATTTTCCCGAATAAACGTTTACATTCAAATGACTTTCCTTAGAGAACTCTTTTCCGATGTTCAACCAATTAGTAACAAAAAGTATCTATGATATTCGAATGCAGCTAAAGGGTTAAACGTTGCTCAAGGTAGATACAATACGCGTACAAATTTGTCTGTCTCTCACAAAGAGCAACACGAACAGCGTACACAAAATATTTGAAACATGAACAAGATGAAAGAAATTAAAATGAAACTATGATCTACAGCACGCGATGGCAGTCGTATTTGGCGGCATTGTCGCGTGCCTAAGATTTTTTTCCTGACACACTTGTTGCGTGTCTTACATAAAATAAATATGGCTTACAAATGTTTATCTATATCTCTCTCTCTCGCTCTCTCTCTCTCTCTCTTGTATGTGTGCTTTGTAATTGCGCATTCTCATTCGTAATAATGATTGCAGTCACAGTCAAACGCCTTTGTTTCTTCATCATATTTTTTACACAATATGCAATGAATTACTATTCGTAGCCCCTCTCTTCTCTTCTTTCTTCGCACTACACTTTTAATTCATCTTTGTCTAATCATTTCACTCTCTGAGTAGATCCACAAATGTTTCCTAAGGCTGCTCGTCCGATATACATTAGAGGACTAAACATAACGTTAAAAAAAGGTACTTGTACGGTACAAATACACGACTGTCCTTTTTTTTCCTTGTGTTCTTCTTCGAGAGCATTAAACGTAAAAAATAAATACTTAATAAATAGTGTCGTTTATTACATCGTCGTTACTTTTCTTTTTTTTCTTCGGTTTTCTAAAGACGCTAATTTACGCTCTAAATCATAATACCACGTACTCGAAGAATTTACACGTGTGTGTACCAGTTACGAAACGGTGGACATTTGACTATCGCACAAAAATATTTGTCAATTTTTATTTTACTTTTACTTTTATATATGAAACGAATACGATCGTTAACACGTTAAATGCCGCGTATAGTACGATCCATAATTTAAGTGATTATGATCATTTCATTTTTTTGAACGCACTGATACGCGATAATACCATAATTCCTATGCGAGAAGCTTCGTCTCATTTTCTAAATTTTATGCTACTTAGACATTACGTTATTTATACATGAAAGTGAATGTTTGGAAATTTCAATGCAACTATACAAGTGTCTACTATATTCATGCAATCTGGAGTTTTAATTTTGTCAATTGATTAATTACACTTAATTATATCTAGATTTACGGTTCACCGGTGGTGTCCACGGCATTGAACGTGTTAGAAATAAAATAAAGAACATGTAATCAATGATATCGCGATTGTTTGACGACCAACGCTGTCACGTATAAAAATATTTATAACTAGAAGAGAAATAAGTATGAAAATACTTTCGCGTGTAGTTGTTAACTGCATAATCTCTGTCCACCACGTTACTCGTAAATGAACGCATTTACTTCCAACTGCACAAAGACTAATAACTTACACTGACGCGTCATATGTATTCGTTGCCTGAGTGAACGATTGGACAATAGAATCCGGAATTTTTCAAAAATACGCGTACTTAACACGGAACCATCCCGGCAGAAAAATAACGGTTGACTTCCGTGACAGAAGCGAGCGAGACCAAAAATAAAAAAAAAAAAAAAAAAAAAAAATAAAAGAAAGAACGGAAATATAAAATTCGGGATAATAATGTCCAAAAGTCACCTGATTCTTTTTTTCCTATTATAATAAAATAACGCAACGCAATTTTGCGCGTATAATATACAGTACCACCTAGGAGATACATTGTTCGAAAAAAGAGGACTCAAAGTAAATAATAACAAATAAGAGTGGTACTAGTAGTAGTAATAATTAATAGTAGTAGTAGTAGCACTAGTAGCGGTAGTAGTAGTAACAGTATTACGGCAATGACCTATTTTATCCTCTTAACAGACTAAGGTTCGAACTGAACGATTAAATTGTGCCGTAAGTAAAAATTGTACACTATATTTATAGAACGGAAAAGTGGTCGAATCACTTTTCGTTGTAGGTTATGTTTGTTTTGTAATGTTCTTGGCAGGGCCTCCGAGTGGACATAACGGACTCGACGATTCGAAAGAAATCATATTAGAATTCGAAATCACACGCACCATATATAGTCGGAAGCCAACAATTATTATTCGTTAACGCTATCTGAAAGTTCTAGTTGAAATTAATTATTTTTTCCCCCTCGGACGAGGGGGCCATTCACACCCTTGGTCCACGGTCACACGGCATACGATTCACGCACGCGATTGCACTATAAATCTATTAATATAACAGGTATAAGTATGACATGTGTAAAAATCCTGTCAGTTGTCACGCAAAAAGTTGAATTTGTACTTTTTCTCGCATAGATTAGGTAAGAATCCGACATTTTCTTTTTTTTTTTCGTTTCGTTTCTTTTCTTTTTCTTCTTTCTTTCTTTGCACGAAAAGATATCGACATTCTATAAAGCCCTACCAACATCATCAACCAGTAATGACGCGTTTTGTCGTTATCATCTATCGTTTAATGCGCATTTTTTATTTATTTATTTATCCGTTTCTTTTTCATTTTTTTTTCTTTTAAGTAGAAACAATGCCCCAAAAAACGTGTTTTCAGGACCGTGTTAAGAGCTAGCGTTCAGCCCTCCCCGATCGGACAACAGCCACGTTATTGTTTGATGTTATTACTTTTAACGACTTTTAATATTCCCGTTCCCGGCTCAAACAAACTCGAGCTTGACGCATTCCTGACATTCAATACCGTTTAATTCGTACATTTAACATTTTGTATCTCGTTAAATTGTTCATTTATCAATTCGCATGGAAATTGAATGTCACAAGATCGTTCGATATCACAGTCGTTTTTCAATTATTTTAACGTTTATGTATTTTACGAATATCACGTGGCGTGCATGCATACATACGCGTAACCAGATATATATACATACACGCGTGCATATATTTATTATATGTAGCGTTATCGTACTGATAAATACAGTTATAAAATATGAGTGCGTCCTTAATGCATCCTTATTTCAAAGGGCTTGCTTTGTTTTTGTATAGTTTGCTTTTATTCCCCCTGGTAAAGTTGAGCGAACTAACGGTGTTAGTATCGTTGCTCTCCTTTTTTTGAAGTTCCCCTCTGTAACTGCAACCGTATTTTTGTTTGTTTGTTTACCCGTTTTTTAAATGTAAGCTTTCGTTCTCGAGCACTCGCATCCAGTATTGCAATCTTAAGGTTTCTTTTTATAACGCACCATACTGTTACAGGACAACGTCTTCGTTACGTTTAGAAATTCTAATTAGAGTACATTAAAACTCAGGTACCGTCGTACCTGACATTCGCTGAAAACGTTCCAGCCTACTCTAAATACAATCATCAAAGTTTTAAATAAAATAATCCTTTCAAATTAAAGAGTTACAAGCAATAAGTTTACAGCATTTCATCTTTGAAAACGTACTTATCGTTAACAGGACGTGACAGAAATATTCTTCGTTTCACGAGAGAATCATAGAGTCAAACGAAGATTTTCGTTTCACTGCGCCTGTTTACTACGCATATCTACTCTGATTGGTTCTAACACACTCCGTAGCCAAAGGTAACGCGCATGCGCTTTAATCACATTTGCGATACCGAACGCGAATATCTTGAGTCACTTGAACAGTATACTTGCACAAATTTATTGAACAAATCTTCACGGCCATATGGTCTTCATACGTCACAAGCATACTTGAAGAATGTCGGTGTAAGATTCTTTTGTTTCCATCTTACACAAATCTGTGCTTTCACACACGTTCAAGTACACTTGCGCACACATGACCTGTGCAGTATAGTACAGAAGTTTACACATTGTCATGATGCCTGTACAGTCAAAACACTTGTGCAATATTATCATACACGCGTATACTTGTGCAATAAATTTTTGCAAATATGCGGCTGAAGTATGCAAATCGTTCCGAATTTCTGTCCCACGATAATGTCAAAAATTCGGAATCCCTAACTCTTACGTAATCATTTCTTTCCGTTATTAATATATTTCTGTTCACCGTATGTTCTGAATTCAGCGTAGGCATGCGAATTACTATAGTTCTCTCGCGAAGCAAAGTATACAAACGAGATTTCTAAAAGTATTCTAAAGACGCAGCCTGTGTCGTTATCCTTCTCGTAATATCAAAGCTCTCGACTACTGGAAATTTTGCCAAGGTTTAGTCGATTAAACCATGATATCGCCGGCGCAATGTCGTCTGTGTCTGGGGACGGCAAAACAACAAAGTACCATTCGTCGCTGGACTATAGTAAATTTAAAACAGGAATCGTCATGAAAATCTATGGCGATGGCGATATGGCGTATCCGGGGCGCCTAGTCAAATATATGTGCGTATATATATATGTATATATATACAAATGGGTGTTTATGTATATACATATATATATGTTTATTTGAAAAAAAAAAAAAGAAGGAAAGAAACAGCGCCATTAATTCAAATGAGACTACACAAGTTACTGGCCATTCAGGCAAGAATAATAAAGCACTTGTGCATTTAAAGCTCTATGATTACTGGATACCTAGACGCCATGATTCTCGTAGATACGCCCACCACGTCCTTCAAAAAATTGAAATAATGAAGCCGCGATAAAGCTTCATAGTCTCGACAGGAGTTCTAAAAAATTTCACTAAGTTTTTCCACCTACTATGTTGTCGTGTCGTTCGAATGTCCTATCTAGACATTAAACGATTGCTCGACTTGTTTTCATTTAGTGATTATACTACTTGTGTTCTTCAACACGCACGGCAACGAAACTTTGGATGGATCTTATATCGTTATCTATAGTAGCTGACAAATCCCTACTGTCTCTTGGGGCTTTCCCATGAAATGAGATCATTATTTTACACGTGATTCCGATTTCCCGTTTGCTGGTGTTGTAACGATGGAATTGCACTTAGGATTTGTCAATCATGTCTCGTCGCACACGAATAAAAGTATTTATGGAATTGAATAAACACAATTAATTAGTTTTTCTTTAGTTTGAAAATTGTAGTGCACAGGCAGTTAGAGAACGTGATGTGTTTATACGTGATAACTGTTGTCTTTTTTTTTGTTATTGTTGTGTATACGTTATTACGCGCGCAAAAGTACGTGCGTGTTGTTACACCATGTGTATGTCGTACGTGTCTTTCTTACATATATTTGAATTTATGTGTATAGTAGTAAAAGTGGAAATAAAGACGGTGGTGATGATTTACTTGCCCCACCAATCAGGACCGTTACTGCTAACGTTGTTACTAGAGTTGTACGATGAATTATAGTTATTTCCGTAATTTCCATAACCTCCTGCGGAAGAGAACAATTCGTACGTGTAAATATTTTCGAACATTGTTCGTTTATATAGCGAGATTAACGTATCCATCAGTACCCGCATAGTCGCCCATCACTGATCTGTACTTACCTCCATAACCACCAGGTCTACCGGAGGAACCATTATTGCGAGCCGATCCAGAACTAGGTGACTGACGATAATCTCTTGCACCGAATCCGCCACTAAATCGGCTTTTAGTACTACCAGTTCTTCGAGATCCACCTCCAGAATATCTTGCATCAGCGAACATCTCATCCAACCAATGTGGAAGTTCTTGATTGGCTTCGAGCAAGAGAGATACCAAATCGCGCACCAAGTTAGAATTTTTGTTATTGAAAAATGATGTTGCTAGACCTATTGCACAAATTAAATTATATTGTTATTGTAAAAAATATATGATAAAATAATTCACTGCAAATAAACGTAAGAATGAGAACAGACCTAAATTTCCCATACGGCCAGTACGACCAATCCGGTGAACATATTCTTCCACATCTCCCGGTAAGTCGAAGTTTATCACATGTTTTACATGTGGAATATCAAGTCCACGGGCAGCTACAGCAGTCGCAACAAGTATTGGCGCTTTACCAGCACGGAAACGGCGTAAAGCGTCTTCTCGTTCACGTTGTGTTCGGTCACCATGAATACTGGTAACCGGATAGCCCATCTGATGTAAATATTCTTCTAACATATCCGCACCTTTTTTCGTTTCCACAAACACTAATGTTAATGATTCAGCCGCTGAAATTTCAAATAATTAAGTTTATATATGCGTGTACTGTATTATGTTCTACAATCCCCGTCAAGGGTCACATAGCAAGATTCCACTGTATATTGTATATCGATTTAAATTTCTACAACTTACTAGGATCTGAAAAGTTGCTGGCTTGAAGAAGATCAAGCAAATAAGAACGCTTATCTTGTTCTTCCACCCATACAATCTTCTGAGTTATATTTTCAGATGTAGAACCAACACGGCCCACAGCTAAAAAGATATAATTACTCAAGAAGTCTCTTGCCAGCATCTGAATTTCTTTCGGGAACGTGGCTGAAAACATTAGAGTCTGTCTCTCTCCGGTAGGAGGCATAGTATCTTCTTGGACTATACGTCTTATCTGTGGTTCGAAACCCATATCCAACATACGATCTGCTTCATCCAAAACTAAGAATCTAAGAAAGAAAATAAACTCAGTATTTTGCTTAAATCAATGGCTGTATCAGTTATAAAATTGAATACTTACCGGCAGTTATGTAACCCAATTTTACCACGTCCCAGCATATCTACGAGACGTCCAGGTGTCGCTACGAGAAGATGGCAGCCGCGGTCTAATTCTCGCATTTGATCTACAATGTTTGAACCACCATAGACAACAGCAGGACGCATACGCGATCTATACGCGAATTTCCGTGCTTCGTCATATATTTGGGTGGCAAGCTCTCTTGTAGGTGCTAATACTAGACCTAACGGATATTGTTTACGCTTGCCAGAAGCATTGATATTTACTGGCGGTGGACGGGGTCCACTTTCATAAATCTGATTCAATATTGGCACTAAAAAGGCCGCTGTTTTACCGGACCCTGTTTGGGCACAGGCCATAACATCACGGCGTCCGATAATGATCGGTATCGCGTATTTCTGTACTGGTGTTGGTTTATCATAACCAGCCAGAGTAATGCTATTCTTTATTATCTCCGTCAGCTTAACTTCGTCAAACTGCAAGAAAGAAAAATAAATTGTACACAGGATGCTCTAAAATCTACACAGTCAAACTTCATCAGTATATAAGTATTCTATAAATAGAGCGAACTTTTCTGTAATAATAAACATTTGTAGACGTATATGTATACTGCATTTTTTCTCATTTTTGCTTACAAAATATGGAGATGAAGGTTGACTGTTCTATTCCGTATAGTCGTGATTTATTTTAAAACTTACAGATGTGATGTGAGGAGGTATATTATCTCCAGTAGCCTCAACTGGGATATCCTCATATTTACTAAAGTTAATGCCAGTATTGCCAGTACCGAATAACTCCACCTCCAGTCGTTCATCTCTGGTAGTGGGAATTGTCCAATCAATTTCAGAGTTTCTTCTGCCTCCTTCTCTATCGTCCTTCCATCTACCGCCGCTGCTCCCCATTCTGTGATCGTTTCTAGTTTCCTGCCAGCGCTCATTTCTAGGTTCTTGCCAACGATCATTTCCGGAGCTAACCGGGCGGTCCCGTTCTCGATCGGAATTGGGATATCTAAAGTCTCGTCCATTCTCTTGGGTAGGAGTACGTCTACTGCGTCCACCGAAGTTTCCAAAATTCCCAAAATCGACATCGCGGGAGGTTCGTGCGTCTCTATAAGCTGAACCACCGCCACCACCGCCGCCACCGCCGCCGCCGCCACCACCACCGCCGCCGCCGCCTCCGCCGCTGCCGCTGCCGCCGCCACCACCTCCTCTACCCCTGTCGCGATCTCTTTCTCTCTCCCTTTCACGATCACGCTCTCCACCTCTGTCCCTGTCAGAAAATGGTCTCGAGTTGGAAGAAGAATGATGTTCTCCACCAGAAGGTGTGTTACCTATAAGCAATTAATATTTCAACTTATCAAACATGTCTATTGACCTCATAACCTAAATACTTTCAAATGCAATTACAAAGTAGTTAATGTATTATTACTGCAAGTCTGCTGGAAAGTTCTGCTGATATATATGATATATACACTTCATATTCACTAATGTGATATGTAATATGAACATTTATGTATGAATTCTAGAACTTATAGAGAATACGCTGACATAGATAGAACTCAGTAACTGACACACTTGTTCAACTGTCATTTTTGATAGATTAACTGAATATAAAATTGCTGTTCTATATAACACAAACCTACAGCAAATACGTTACATGGTATTCATTGTTATAATCTGTTCATATTACATCAAAGAGTGAGAAAGCTTAATGGTCATAGGACAGAATTTTCCAACGAACTGAACATATTGTAGTTTAATACTAACTTCCAGATTTGTTTCGCAGGTGCGGTGGTACGTAGCGACCCCCACTTGGTTGGCGGGAGCCCTGCAAGTCCAGACCAGCTAACTAAAACAGAAAACAGAACTATTTAATATCACTGTTATTAGTACATGAAGATATGAACATCATATAAAAAGAAAGCAAACACATTGCCTATATATGGAAAATCATAATTATGAAACTGTAAGTTAGGAACATGAAAATATGAAATTAATTTATTATCAATAAATGGGATTATATACAAAAAGTATATATATTCTGAATAATTCATCTAATGATAGAAATTTAAGCATGATGAAAAAATAATACATGAATACGTCATGGCACGAGGTATGCTGTTCCCGGAATTGGTTGCCGCCATTACAAAGCTGTACGTCACAAACGAACCTAGTGATGACCTGGTCTATAAAATTTCTTGATTTTAGGAAAAAGACGCTGAATCAAATGACTCGTAACGGTACAGGTTATAAAATATAACTTACGCACTCATGAAAATGATTGTACAAAGTCGAATCTCGACAACACTATTGAGCAATAAAAGATTTAGATAAGACGGATAAAAACGGAAGATGTAGTTCGAAACTACCGTTGTAACAAATATGTAAAACGTTTCATCTTCTTTTTACCTGCTGCTCTAGACCTGATCCATTCTGGTTGGCTGCATTACTCATATTACTCCGCCTCGGTACGTATTTTTCGTGGCTCTGCCTCAGAAGCTTTTTAGCTGTTTCTCGCCTAGACAACCACTAAGCAAAAAATTTCAATTGTTCGCTCCTTCGTTCTCTCTTATCGTTCCTCGCTGATCTACGAACGAAACTTGTCGACTTATGTGAAACAGTTAAAGTTACAGTTTCTGCCTGTCGTTACTTCGATACAAAGGAAATTCGAAGACTGGCTACTATGAAAGGCCTCTGGCCACACTTGACGTCGACGCAACAAAAATGGCCGAGCGCCGAAATATTGCCAGCAAGATGGCTGTCGACTGATATCCGCCGGAAATTAAGAAAACTAAAGGAGCACGCACTGTTCGATAATTTTCCGATCGTTTATCATTCTTATTACACTTACGTATTAAATTTTCAAACGAATTTATAGCTTGCGCATGATATTGAAATAAAGTTCGTGAACACGTTCGTGTTACTTTTTCAATTTACTGTCTGTTGGTACGCTTGCTCGAGATATTGACAATATCCATGTTTCAGAGTAAATTGCTAAACCAAATTCAGACCCTATTATTGGATACAGTAACGGGCAACTGCGCTTGTGAAATGAGTACTATACAGTAGACTTTCATTATATTGCCACGAACAGAACTGTAGCTTCTTGAAGTTGACAATATACACAGAAATCTTTTCATGCAGTATTTAACGAATTTGTAGATTCGAAAATTTGATGTAGAGGGTATTTAGATAAATATAGAGGGTAGAAAATTTGAAAATGTATAAAAATTAAAAAATTGGAAAACCTAAAATTAATAATAAAAGATATATGAACAACAATATGGTCGTTTTTAAATGTTTTATTTTATAAGTTCAAAAATTTAATCAATGATCAATCTAATCGTCTTTCTTTGTGTCTGTTTTGCCTCCTCTGATTCTTCCGGTACGACGAGCAGCAATAAGACCGATCTTACGACCAGCGCTAGTTCCACGTTTAACCGTGGAAGCTTTACCAATGTGTTGATGGTTACCACCACCGTGAGGATGCTCGACAGGGTTCATAGCAACACCACGAACCTGTAAAGGAAAAGAATTGTTTCAATCAAATGCCCAACAAATATGAGCTAATATAAAAGAAATTTCAAAGTAATTCAGTTAAAAATTTTCCACACATCTTATTCAGGTTTCAAATGTCTTAAAGCATCATTAGAAAGTATTTACTCATAGTTCAATTTTATATGTATCATTAAGTACTGTACCTTAGGCCAGCAATTCCTCTTTGCCTTATATTTGTGATAAGCACGTCCAGCTTTAAGAATTGGTTTGTCAATACGTCCACCACCAGCAACAATACCAACCATGGCCCTGTTGTTGGATGGAATTACTTTCTTTGCACCAGATGGTAATTTTACCCTGGTTTTCTTTGTGTCGGGGTTGTGAGCTATAACTGTGGCATAGTTTCCTGAGGCTCTAGCTAATCTACCTCTGTCACCAGTTTTTTCTTCCAAGTTACAAACAATGGTACCCTCAGGCATTTGACCAACGGGCATCACATTTCCAATTTGAAGATTTGCTATAACACAAAATATTATACATTATTTATCTATATATGTTATGTAACACGAACATAACAACTTTGAACTTACTAAGATGTATTTACCTTTCTTTCCACAGTAGAGAAATTGTCCAGTGTACATTCCCTCAGGTGCAATAAATAATTCTTTACGTGTTTTGAATTTGTACGGGTCACGGAAATGTACCATAGCTAAGGGTGCTCCACGACCAGGGTCATGAATAATATCCTATAAACATAATATACTTTTAAACAAATTATCTAAAACAGATATGATACAAATGAAGCATAGAAAGTTCTCAGAAAGAGCCTCTAGTGATTATTCTTCATTTCCACCTCAGGAGTAGGTGATACACTAATCATCATATATGTATTCCACTATTGTATAATAGCAAAGACAAACATTTACAATAGATTTTAGATTTTAATTAGCCATACAAACCTTCACAACGCCTTTAATGTAACCATGCCTTTCGGAGAAGTCCAACGAGCGAAGTTTGGGTGCTCCCTTTCTCCTTTTCGTATGGGATCTGAAGACAGACCCAGCACCTTTACGCTGAGCACGAATTACTCGACCCATGGTTTAAAACCTGCACAAAAAACGTTTATAATACTAAATTGTTTATTACAGCAACACTGAACACGCTATAAAACGTGACAGTATGAGTTGTTGCTTCCGAAAACATAACCTCGAAAAGAGAAAACAGAATTATAACATAATTTCTTTTATAAACACTAAAATATTTACGACAATATATACAAAACAATTAAACTTATTCTATTTGCAACTACATATCGTTAGATGCATTTTATTTTTACAAATATAACACGATTTTAAAGCGAACGTAATCATGGGTCACGTACCAAGTGAACCGATATTGAATAGAGGAAGGCAATGGCGGAAGTCGATCCTACATGTGAAATTTAAATTGGCTGCACTGCTCACTCGTGTACGCGCCAAAACATTTAATTTTGAAAGCGTGTAGTACACACACGAAAACGTTATACAATTTTGTTGTAATAACCATAATAAAAAATTATTAGATTCATATAAATATTAAAGATGTTACAAAATGACTACTAAAATTCTAAATATTAATGTTAAGGTTCGCATTTATAGTTTTCCTGTTTGAGCTCATTATCAATAGCTATATTAACGAAGGAAACCAGCCTGCTGATTACTTTAGAACAAGCGTTCAAAATGTACACACGTAGCTATATTATTTTAATTATTGTTTTATATACAGTGCTAGTCGCGTCGCATAATTTAAAACGACAGAAAAGAATTGTTGGCGGCAGAGCAGCTGCACAACCACCGATCGATGATCCTGTGGTTTATGTGACACGCAACAATCGGCAAGCGCGAGTTTTCGGTTCTCGAGACCCGAACAAAGGATTTTATGTCTTTCGTGGACTTCGATATGGACAACCTCCAGTAGGTCAATACAGATTTCAAGTAAGTCGTAAATAACAATAAATAATTCTTATTTACAAAGCAGAATATTTAACAACGTATTCTGATAAATACTAAAATAATGTAGCTCATCAATTTATCAGTCGGCACATCCTGTACGATACCGTTATCTGAAATTGAAATAAAATTTTCTAAAAACTAGAATACATTTAACAGAAAAAAATTATTTTTCAGAGACCCTCGCCTTTGTACTTAGAAGGCGATATTAATGCTACAAAATGGGGTCCCCCGTGTCCTCAGCCAAATCAAAATGGCAAAGGTATCGTGGGAAGCGAAGATTGTCTTTTTTTGAATGTTTTCACACCTATGCTTTCGGACACCAGTGACGGATATCCGGTACTGATTTGGATTCATGGAGGTGGTTTCAGAAGAGGTTCCGCTTGTCAATATGAGATGAGAAACATAATCAGAAAAAGAGTTGTGGTTGTATCGATTCAGTACAGATTGGGTTCACTCGGTAATTAAAATACAAGACTTTACAAAAATAAATATTGCGACGTAATTTTATTATTCGTAGGATTTTTAAGTAACGGTACACACGAATTGCCGGGTAATAATGGAATATTTGACATGATATTGGCGGTGAGGTGGGTGAAGGATTATATTCCATTTTTTGGCGGGAATCCGACGAAAATTGTCGCATTTGGTCATGGTACTGGGGCCAGTGCTGCTTTTATGCTTGCACTATCTAAATTAACAAGAGGTAAATAAAATACAGGAAAGTTCAAGGTCATGATAAACTGAAATGAAATTTGTATTATTTGTAGGCACTTTTAGCGGTTTGATTGCTATGTCAGGTTCAATTCTATCTCATTTCGCGATTGACAAAAATCCTACAACAACTGCTCAGTTTATAGCTTCGAAAAATGGGTGTCCCACGAATGATGCAGTCGAAATGGTTCGTTGCCTTCGGGAGATACCAGTTGATAAACTAATTGAAGCTGATTCCAGTTTGGAAGCGGTTCGTGTAGGCGTTCGCGATTTTGTTTCTGGGTTATCGAATATATTAGGTCCTGGTCCTGTTATCGAGGGTGGCGATGATGGAAGGTACAGTTAACTCTCGTTATATTGCCACGAACGGTACTGGAGAAACGTTGAGATAACTCGGATCCTTTTTTGTTCAAGATTTCTTCCTAACATGAACATCGATACTCCAGAGAACTCTTTGCAGTTTGGAGATTTGCCAAAGATTCCACTACTGACTGGTGTTATGAATAACGAAGTAGGAGGAGCAATCTTAGGAGATTACAGAACTGAAATTCAAAATAGATTACAGTCCAATCCAAACTTTTTGAACGAATATCTTATACCAACTTTACAAAATGCTGTACCGAATTTTGGGAACAAGACGAACTTTGTGCCGGAAGCTTTTAGCAAATATTTGAATATTTTTAATATGAGGAATGTTTCTGACAGTATTTCTAAAATAGCGGAAGCTATGGGAGATTCATTATTTAATGTCCCTGCGTTTTTGACTGTTGAGCATTGGGCCAAGAAGTCTGACGCCTTTTTGTACAGTTTTGATCACAATGGAAAACGAAATTATGGTAGAGATTTTTTACGGGGATGTCCTATAGCAAACGCGAGACACGCTGCAGATGGTACGCATCTATGATAGAGCTTGTTAAGTTATAATATGGATATGTTATTAAGTATAATTCTTTGCAGCTATTACGAGTCACGGCGATGACCTTGGATATATTTTCCAACATAATACTATTACTGGAGAAGCGGTACCAAATATCGATGAATCGGACGAAGAAGATAAACGCGTGGAAGAAGTCTTTACAGACATGATTGCTGAATTTGCCAGAAATGGAAAGCCTAATATACCTTTTCCGGCTGAAGATGATAGTTTACTTTCGAACTTAACACCAACTTTTTCTAGCGATACCAATCCATTTATCAGTATTACCTCAACTCCTCGGCTGATGCAACAATTCAGGTGATTATATAGTTAACGAATGATTAAGTTATAAAAAAGATTCATTTTTTCAATTTTTTACTTCAGGTTCTGTGAAATAGGGTTATGGACAGGTCTCGCAAAACGATTACAATCATCTACTTGTAATTATTTTAAAACTACCTTAGACGTTATAAATTACAGTAAACAAAAAGCTCAAGATACAATCGAAAATCCTGTTGAAACATTGAAGGAAAAAGTTCCAGACATTATACCTAATTATACTATTCCAGTTAATAACCCGATACCCACGGGTATCAATATTTTCCCGAAAAATTCGAAACACATGAAAAATAATATATTTCGAAGTATGCGACACCGGTCACACAAGCCATTTGTGTGGTAACAAGATATAAAATACTGGACAATAAGATAACAATATGTTTGTTTTATAATAAAATTATATTAAATAAAAGTGATTAATTATCTTTCGGTACATCCTGAAACAATTGTAATATTTCTTCTTCTTCCTTTTCTTTTTCTGGTGGTAAATGTTCCTCACTTGCTTTTGATATTTCAGGAGTGACTTCCAAATTATGATCAGGCTCTTCTGTTGTGTCCATATTTTCAGTATTATTACTTTCATTTCCTTCAGTCACTTGAACAGGTGGTACTGTTTTTTCAGTTTCAGTTGTATCATTTGCAACTAGTACCGGACTAACATCATTCAACGATTTATCACATGTTGTTTTACTTTCTGCAATACTTGTTTCTTGTTCTTCAACTGTCATTTCCGTTTCTATCAGACTACTTGTTTTCTCTAAGGAACTTTCATTTGTTTCTTCAACTTGTACCTCACCTTCAGTTATATTTTTAGCAACAGATTTGTCAATCTGGTCAACATGTGAATCTGTTACTTTTAATTTTTTATTTGACGATGGTTCTGTATCTTCTGCAGTGTTTACAGTATCAGTATTCTCTATTGTTTCATTATGTTCTTGTACAGGCGGATCAGCAATAAATTCTTTTTCAATAGTTCTTAAAAATAAAAAAAATATTTAATATTATTATTAATGTCTTTAAATAGATATTTGTAGATTCATTTTTTACTTACTCTACTTGAGTCAATTGTATCGATGGAGCATGAGGATGCACGATTTTTTCAATTTCTGCTAATGCTACTTTAGCTTCTTGAGTGATGTGTAAATTACTATCATTCAAAGCCATTTCAAATATTTCTAAAGAATATTGTGTAGGTAAGGGTAGCAAAGAGTGCGGATTCATTTGCAAAGCTCTCAAAACCCTTAATAATAACAAACGACATTCGGGATGTTCTTTATAAAAATGTTCTTCTAAAGAGTTTAAGTAACAATCATATAGGAGGGGTATTACAGTATTTTGTATGGTCTGAAAGAATTATTAACATTTCATTGTTGTTGAACTTTGTTGAGTACTAATTATTAGTACATCTAAGTTCTGGAAAAATTTACCTTGAAAAATGTTTGCTTTAAAAGAGTTCCACTATTGAAGAATATATTTTGTAATACATTGAGAGCAGCCTCACATATATCTTTGTCTAAACTGTGTTCTTTACTAGAGATTGTTCTGTTACTCAAATGTGTACTTTTTTCGTACTGATTGTCTCGTAAACGTTTTAACGCTCTTTTAGATAAATTATGATTTCGTTGAATCTGTATAATAACATTAATATATATTTCAAGTAATATTAATGTTATGTTGTATTAAAACCCGATTTCTCAACTTACAGTTAATAACACACGATTTTTTGCTGGCACTACATCTTTCAATATAGAAGGAAGATATTCATCTGAAACTGTTTCTATGCCTGATAGAGCGTTAGTATGCATCAACCAAGAGTTGAGACATTTATAAACATTTATCCTTACATTCCTAAATGGTTTATTGCCACTAATTGTTATCTGGCCTTCTAGAACTGTTTCTGTCCATTGCAGAGTTTGAAGAAACAGTTCTAATATTCTTGATCCAAATGGTACTAATTGTTCCTTAAATCTGAATATTTCAAATTGAGAAATGTGAAATATATTTTAGTTATTATTTTAATTTACTTAAATTTTTACCCGCTAATTAATGCTTCTAAAACATTGAGCAACGCAATATGTAAGTGTGGCAAAAGAAGATATAACATTTGTTCTTGGACAGAAGTTTGGTTTTTTAAGTTTGAAGGTTGAATTGCTAGTCCTCTACATAAAACCTTTAAAATCTCTTGAGGAAATACTGTATTTTTTCTCCCAAATCCGCTATAAGATAAAATTTTTCATTTGTTAATATTTAAACAGAACTTTTAGCTTATCGTATAAACTTCTACACTATTCTCTTACCGTAACATGTGTGATAAGTAAGTGCACAAATTTAAAAACCTAAGTTTTTGTTTAAAATAAAATTGAATAACATTTTCTCGGGATATATTGGGTAACTCCAATTTATCCCAAATGTCCACATTTTCTAACTCTATTAAATTAGAAAATAATTCATCCATTATAGTATGTAAACTATTGCAAATAAGTGCTTGATTATATGTCCAAGCAGTATAGCCAGGTTTCAAAGCTGGCGGTTTAAATGAACGTTCTGTTGCTTTTGCTAACAGAGTATAACATTTTGCACTAGCACTAACTAAATTCTCTTCTGGAGAATCAATTTGTACTAGTATAATTTTTTTAATAGATACCTGAAATCGAAATACTTAATACATTCCAAATATATCTTGTTATCACATTGAAGAAGATACATTACCTGTAAACGTTCAGAAACTTCTGGATACTGATGTAATAATGTGGCAATTAAATAGTATACTGGACCACACTTCCTTTCTAAACTTAAATTATTGACTACATTAACAAGCTGTTTCACATTCTGGGTCGATACTTGTTTCTGTACATCTGGAATTTCTTTCGAATGGACAATTAAGCATCCAAGAACTTTGCAAGATATGGACAACTCTTGGGGAGAACTATGAATGCTTTCTAATACTTGAGTGGCTTTTGATATCCATAATATACAGTATTTCAAAAGCACATCTTTTGAGCATTGTGGTAAAATCTTATCCAAAATTAATAAACCAGTATAACGAGACTGTGAACGGTTCAAATTAGTATTTATTGCTGATATAATAACATTTTGTGCTTTATCAACCTAAAACCAGAAAAAGATACGAACACAATATAGTATCTAAATAAAAAAATAATATGTTTATGTCAAAATAGCATCAAACATATACAACATAAGTACAAGAATATGATTATAAAGTATGAATGTAAGATTATTCTTACTTCTTCTACATCGAACGGAATATCCCCATTTAAACATATCAAATCTTGCAAGAAGTCTTCATATTCCCTCGAATTATGATCAAAGGAATTAATTAACTCCGTAATAGTTGTCATTTTACTTCTATAACTACACACGTGCTTTCGATAACTTTGACGGATAGGTTATGTACGGAAATACAATTGTATTCTTTCAAAATGATACAAATCATTAATTAAATTTGTATTAATATGGTACAGGACTAATAAAACCCAATAAGAAAGATATAAACGAGTAGTAAACACATATCAGCAATAAATTTAATAAAAATATATCATGGAGGAATCATGCGCTTTTCTTTGGCGCGTGAATTTACATCCCGCGTAAAATTTTAAATTGAGTTTCTCAATCATCGCTTATTTTTTGAAAGTCAAATGGAACGTTGGAAATTTTACATTTTGTCGATTTGAAGTTTCAAAATTTTGGGATTTTAGGACTTCGGAATTTTTGAAGTCTGGAAAATTCAGGATTGTGGGACTTTGGATAAAAGTTTAGATACTTCAGTGTGCACAATGGAATATAACGTTTTCGGAAAAAAATTTATTTGCTTACAAAATTAATACATGTTTTCAGACTTTACATTTAACAAACAGTATACAAAATTGATTTTTTCATTACAGGTGAAGAATATAAACTGTACATGTTTATGTATGAGAGTACAATTATGAAAAAGAAATTTACTTTAAAATTTAGTTGGATGGATTTGAACTTGCGAACAAAAGCTTCATTTAGTATTCCAGCGTTTAACCAACTGCTCTATGGTTTTGTAGCCAAAATGCTGTTCATGAAACAGTAAACATAGTCAGAATGTTAAGCTTTTGGTAACAGGACTAAAATATTGACCGTCAGCGTCGAAAATCGCATATATGAAGAGCCATAATAACATGCTCTATTAATATGCAAAAACTCATTAAAATCTGAGTGGGTCACTTGGAAAGCTCACCTTGTTAGAAGTAGTTAGAGCGTAGCAAACGTTGTGAATCTTTTACGCAACGCGATTGGCCTCAATCGCAAAAGGAATTATTATGTAATTTTGCGGTGTACTCGGTGGTGACGGTTCAAATATTTCTTCTCATTCCATGAATGCATACAATCACGGCAGCTACCATGCTGTTTGCATTTTTTCGTCGCAGTCATAATAACAGTTCTCTTTTTATCACCATTGATCAAATTTTTCACGTACATGCAAAGTGATACATTCTACGTGGAAAGTGAGACGTATTACATTTTTATTTTACGCAAACATCATCGGTACGTTAATGCATCTCTTCTTTCATGCAAATTTTCAAACAAATTCTGCAACAGGTGATACTAACAGTAAGTGGCCATAAGTGACCATAATTCTCGAATCTTCATATAGAAAACCTTCGTCATAAATTTATGTAATATGTTATAACCATTCATACGGACTATTTATGTACATAATTACTCTCATACGTATCACAGGTGCAAAATATGTCGACAGTTCGTACTTCCGTCATTCTGATCAAAAGACATCTCGTAATCACAGTACGCAAACAGTAAATACCACATTTGATTGTTTGCGAACTGTCTCGTTCATGGCCGATGTTTGCCGTAAATTACCGAAAGACGATCGGTTTCTAAATCGGGATTTTTCATTATCTCCGCTACTCGAGTATGTCATTTTTGTCTACCTAGGTATCTCATAAATCAACAAATCAAACCATAATATTATTGTAAATAATATCGTGTACAGTTATACAAACATCTCGTATTAATGGATAATAAAAGACGATAAGGTACATATTTGTAGTTGACAATGAATGGAGTAGGGAATTAGGTAATATATGTGCTTGTGATGTAGGCTTCTCTTGAATAAAAATAAACGAAGGGGAGACGATACTTATAATTGGAACTTGGGTTTAGCATAATCATAGAAGACTGAGGAATTTTTAGTTCGCACGGGAAGAGCATGGTCAGATAAGGCGAGCGGTTGGACAATTCCAATTTGGAAATTTTGAAATTGGGGAATTTAGGGAGGAGGGAATTTTGGGAGATGGGAATTTAGGGAGATGGGAAGTTAGGGAGGTGGGAATTTAGAGAGATGGGAATTTAGGGAGATGGGAACTTAGGAAGATGGGAATTTAGAGAGATGGGAATTTAGGGAGATAGGAATTTAGGGAGATGGAATTTAAGGAGATGGGAATTTGGGGAGATGGGAATTTAGAGAGATGGGAATTTAGAGAGATGGGAATTTAGGGAGATGGCAATTTAGGGAGATGGGAATTTAGGGAGATGGAATTTAAGGAGATGGGAATTTAGGGAGATGGGAATTTAGAGAGATGGGAATTCAGGGAGATGGGAATTTAGGGAGAAGGGAACTTAGGGAGACAGGAATTCAGAGAGATGGGAATTTAGGGAGATGGGAACTTAGGAAGATGGGAATTTAGAGAGATGGGAATTTAGAGCGTTGGGAATCTAGGGATTTGGGGATGTGGGGATTTGGGAATCTAGGGATTTGGGGATCTAGGGAGTTGGGAATCTAGGGATTTTTGAATATAGGGATTTGGGAATCTAGAGATTTGGTGCTTTAGGGAATTGGAAATTTAGGAATATAGGAACACAAGGTCTTGGAATTTTGAATTTTAGGAACTTAGGAATTTGGAACATAAGGATTTAGCAAATTTGGAAATTGAAACAGAAAGATTTACAAATCTTGGAACCTTGAAAGTGTACAAACTTAACATTCTGAGTGCTTCCAAACATCTGAAAATCTCATCCTCCCAGATCTCCCAGAATCAAAATAACCCCCTTCCTCTCTTATCATCCTACACTTGTTCCGAGGCAAAGGGAGCCTACGTAGCACCCAACTATAGACACGGAACTGTATTGAGCCCTATAACGCCTACTGTCCATCCTCCTTCCTGACCAGGACAGAAATGTCCTCCCTTTCCCTTCCTTCACTTCACCCACATCCCCTCTTTTCCACCTGGGACTCGCTTCTAGCACTCGTTCTTCCTCCGATCAGTTCCCCTACCTACCGGTGTCCAGTTACGTTGTGGAGAACGTTGTGGACGACAGTTTGTTTGGAGTTTGGTCACACGAGAAATCCCGTTCAATCTTTTCCCATTAACAAAAACAGTCGTAACAGTGTCGTATTCGTCGATTGTGCCGTGGTGATCGTGGAAAAGTACTCTGTACCGGTTTCCCTTGCCGATTTCCTCGGTATACCCATTTACATTCCATACCCACGCGTGGTTTTGCAAGTACGCAGGATTCGGTGCTTTGGTGAACATTTACATGGAAAAACCGGAGGATCCTCATTGAAGGATCGTCGAGGGCAACTACCCGGTGCAGATATTCCGTCGGGACTTTCAACGAACCGATCAGGAATGCGGCGGGAATCGTTAATGAAAAATGGACATTAAACAGGTATGTACGCAAGGATAGGAATAGCGAAAATGGACAGTACCCTAACAGCCATATTGAAAAGTGGCCAGTTGTCGAGGGCGGTTAGGTGAGACAGTTAGGAAAGAAAGTCGGGATACACGAGTCGTTTTATTGCCGTTAGTGGCTTCTTTGCTTCCTTTACCGTCCGTGAGAGAGTGGACCCACCTTCTGACAGGTGGAATGTGGGGACCCAACATAGCCGTGGGGACCGACAATCGCGATCGCAGCGACTCGACGCGACTCGTTCAGGTACGTGCCTTTTGCTTAGCCCGCGACCTCATGTCTTTTGCTTTTGTTTTTACTCGTACGTCCTAAACAATTTTATGCAATCTACGTAGATCGCCTCGATAAAATATTTACTTGTATTCTACGTAGATACTTGTTATATTCCCTAGGCGTTCAAGTTAGAACTCATCTATTATTTCAGACTGCACGTGCGTTTATTATATTATACATAAAATTGTATGACAAGGTTTATGTTTTGTAACAAAACGTGTAATACAGTTCAATCGATGAATTTTAATCAATGCATTTGATGAAATGCATATAGAATAAAATTGTAAGTGTCCGGTGTGTGAGGTAGATCCACATTACTAGGTGTGACATGTTCAGTAAAATTGATGACTTAGAATTTCAATAAAATTGTTAACTTGTTACTTTGTTACTAACATTCGTGTATTGTAGACTGATTTTGATACATTTTAACAATCAATCACAATTTAAAACTGGAGTTACGTTTCATGTTGGCGGTCATTTTATAATTGAGAATGTTTAAAATGGCGGTCATTAGCGCCGACGCATTCTTGACAAGGTTCAAAATATTTTGTATTGTTTCCAGTGGAAAACAGATGTCTTCTGTTCTAGAACATCCTACGACAGTTGTGTTAGAACAGAATTTTCTAGTGACAATGATAGTAACTGCGACACTTTTATTTCCATTTCCATTTAGGAATATACACATTTGTGTAAATTTACATTATATTTAGAATACATTAGTATCATGTATTCCTAGATTCTTGTACTAATGGCCTCCGAAGAAGTTAAAAATGAAAATACCTATAATCAAAAGTTTCGTAAATAAAATTTTCTGTACATAAATATAATTAAAATTCGGAGTTAAAATTTGTTTGCATGGGTCAGACGTAAAATAGCGAAAAGGTTAATGAGATAATAGTTTATCTAACGTTTAAAGGTTGTTAAAGTGATCAAGAGTGCGATAAACAAGTCTTTATCCGATAACATTTTATACGATTCTGATTTCCCGTGGAAATATTGATAAGAGCCCTAACATTTTACTTCAATTGGACTACCTTCGAGAAATGCAAAGTGTGGCTATTGATATAGTTTCTTGTACGTTCAATAAGGTTAAGCAAACGAGTTTCCAGTTGCTGTAAATATCCGGTGCTTTTAGGAAGCTGTTACTAATTAAACGTTCCAACAACCTGTTCGTTCATTTAATTAATTGTCTTGATACATGTATACGTGTATATGAAAGATTTAACGCGGTAGATTTGACTTTCACCCAACTGCACTACTTTCACCGAACCTCTTATACGTAAGAAAATTTCGAAACGAAAAACTCTTCTTTTAATCATGATCGAATTTACAGTTACGAAAGTCTGCGGACATACTATGAACACGTCATTTCGATCGAAATCAATTATAATTTATCGTGACATTTATTTATTAACGCACGAGGTTCAATTATTATTTGTTAGGTTAGGTTATTTGTTAGGTTAGGTTATCTGTTAGGTTAGGTTACTTGTTAGGTTAGGTTATTTGTTAGGTTTGGTTATCTGTTAGGTTAGGTTACTTGTTCGGTTAGGTTATTTGTTAGGTTAGGTTACTTGTTAGGTTAGGTTATTTGTTACGTTTGGTTATCTGTTAGGTTAGGTTATTTGTTAGGTTAGGTTATTTGTTAGGTTGGGTTATCTGTTAGGTTAGGTTACTTGTTAGGTTAGGTTATTTGGTAGGTTAGGTTATCTGTTAGGTTAGGTTATTTGTTAGGTTAGGTTACTTGTTAGGTTAGGTTATTTGGTAGGTTAGGTTACTTGTTAGGTTGGGTTATTTGTTAGGTTAGGTTATCTGTTAGGTTAGGTTATTTGTTAGGTTAGGTTATCTGTTAGGTTAGGTTACTTGTTAGATTAGGTTATTAGTTAGAAGCAACCATTTTGTGAATGTTCAGGAAACTTTTAGGTATATTTATTTAGTATTAAAAATTGTTAAAAGAGTCACTTACCAGTTTCATGACATTTCTATGTAATTAAATAGTGTCAGAATTTGTGTTTCGTTATTATAAATTTACATATTAAATGAAATAGAAGCAGAAGTACATTAACGTAAACAATGTTGTGTCATAACAAGTCTGAAACAAGTGCATGGTTTTATTATCCTCAGGTGTGCTATAGAAATTTTGTTTTTCTGTGTCGAGCCATTTGTTGCAGCTGGGATTAGTCCTTGCGTTCATTCTTTGCATAAGAGGATCAATTTTATTGCTCCGAATACATGTATGTTAATTGAACATCTCGAATTGTTACCTCTTCAATCAAATTTTGTTTGTTACAAATAATTTTCATAGCGTATAAATAAATGTAAAATTTGAAGTAGTATGATCAAATTTAACCTACCCTTATATTGACATAGCCTGTCGCCATCTTTAACACGCCGTCATCTTATAACATTAGTAACAATTTTTAAAAACACTGAAGAAAGAATATAAAAACTTTAACATAAATATGAGAATCCTTTGATTTATCAAAATTGCATATAAAACACATTACTAAAGTATTTAAAAAAAAAGGATGGTCGAAGTAGCATGAAATAGGAAGTTTCTTATACAAAATATTCTTATATCATCTCATCTCCATTATAAATTACCTTGCAGTTTCATTAATCTGAATATTTCTTTATTTATGGCGTGAGCATATAATCTTCGCTCCGAAGAAAATATTATCGAGTATTTTGACAGAATACATGTATTTCTTCGTAAGTATGCGATGAACTTTTCAAAATTCCTGACGAATACCGCTCGCGAACGAAAAAAATGATAGTAACGGAATTTTACAAAAGTTGATCACATTCAACAGGTTTTATTTCAACAAAGGTACCCGCACGTTGATAAATATTGATGGGGTAAACGGTGTTTAAACATAATTTGCATTGCTGGCTTTTCGTGCATAAATGAAATCACTCGTACGTTTACATTTGAGGCGGCTTATGTATTCTTTATGGCTTCCGTATATTTGAACTTTGCTTTTTTAGTTTCGTATTATTCCGTATTATGCTTTTATCATCGCGGGTATTGAACAATTAACGGTTCGATATGGAATTTTGCAGTTTGAGGATTTGTTAAATTGGGGTTTTTAGAATTTGCAAATTTGGGGATTTGAAAATTGAGAGATTTGCAAATTTTGGGAATTGAAAATTGGGGAATTCAAAAGTTAAGAATTTTAAAATTTGGAACGTTAAGAATTTGGAGATTTGAGAATTTGGGGATTTGAGAACTTGGGAATTTGAGAATTTGGGAATTTGGGAATTCGGAAATTTGAGAATTTGGGAATTTGAGATTTCGGAAATTTGAGAATTTGGGGTTTTGAGAATTTGGGAGTTTGAGAATTTGGAGATTTGACAATTTGGGGATTTGAGAATTTGCAGATTTGAGAATTTGGGGATTTGAGAACTTGGAAATTTGAGAATTCGAAAATTTGAGGATCTGGGGATTTGAGAACTTGAGAATTTGAGAACTTGGGAATTTGAGAATTCGGAAATTTGAGAATTTAGGGATTTGAGAACTTGGGAGTTTGGGAATTTAGAAATTTGAGAATTTGGGAGTTTGCCAATTTGAAGATGTTAGGATTTGTAGATTTGAGAGTTTTGGAAATTTGTGAATTTGTAGATTTGAGAATTTGGGGATTTCAGGACCTGGGAGGTTTGAAATTTTGGGAATTTAACAATTTAACAATTTGACAATTTGTCAATTAGTCAATATAACAATTTGAAAATGAAAAAATTACAAAATTAGAAAATTTCACAGTTTAAAATTTAAAAAATTTGAACCTAAAAATGTTGAGACTTCTTCACAGTTACTTACTCAAACATCAATTACGTTTTATCGGACGAATTTCTAATAAACTCGTATTTAAGTAATTAATTAGATATGTTTACTATGTATTGCCATTAGTTATTATCATTTTTTTTGTATGTTATTAACGATATCATGTAATAGGTATGAATTTCAAATACATTGTAATTGCAGTTTCTGTACTGAATCTCGTTTGTTATTACACCTGCTGAATGATATATCGCGTATAGCTGCATTAATGTGTCTGCAAATTATAGATTACTACACGCGATTCGGTGTGTAGATAGTTTAACGAGTATTAATGTTGCATTAGTATTTCACGAATATTAGATCACCGAATCAGTATTGAAATATTTCATTGATCGAATTATTATGTAATACACGTTTTCAAATGGTGCCGAAGAAGTAGGTGTAAACAGTAATTAACTACCTCTTTTTTCTTTATATTCGTCTTTTTCCACTATAAAAAGTTATTTCCCCGACGAATTCATTTTCTTTTATTGCTGTATTAATTAATCAGTATGGCTGCTATTATCGGGTGTAATTATGATTACAACGTTTTAATGGATCATGCTTTCGTTTTTTTTTGCATATAAATCTTTTCATTTGACACCTGATTCGACAACTTCTGGATTAATCATAAATATTGCTGTACTTTTTAATTTGGGTAATTTTTTTTACCAAACTAGCATTTCTTAATTTTTGAATTTGAATCTTTGCAAATTTTAAATTTAGATACTCAAATTTTATACCTTGATAATTTAAAATAATCCACATTTCTATATTTCTATGATTTCAAATTTTTATATTTGCTAATTTGAACATTTCTTTATTATCAAATTTATAGATATGACATTTAAAGATTTAGAAACTTGAAATTCGAAATTTGTAATTGAATAATTTCACATTCTCAAATTTCTACATTTGATCATTTCTACATACGTTATATAGAAGTTTATAAATTAAAAATTTGGGAATCTGGAAATTTAATAATCTAAAAACTAGCAGATTTTTAAATTTTGGAAATGTAGAAATTTAGAAATCATAGGATTTTTAACTTTGTGAATTAACAACAATTTGGGAACTGAGAACTTATAAACTTTGAGAATTTAAAAATTGAGGATTCAGAAAATTTGAAAATTTATAAACATTAAGAATTAAAAAATTGCTAATGTAAAAATTGAGAAATAAAATGTTTTCCAACCAACATATTTGTTCTTATCTAAAGTTATCCTCGATTGTACACGAATGTACATATACAGCGAATACACGGAAGTTTCTACGTTTATCGAATACTCGATGTTCATTGATGACGTCGATGAACCTTTGTTCTTGTTACACTTGTGCAACCGTTAGATTACTTCTTTCTTGAATAGTAGTTCCAGGAATTCAATGCATCTCGAACGGCTCGTCATCGCAAATGATAGGGCAATAATTTCTTTGGAACGTGCAGTGTGTGTTAAGATGCTTTATGGTTAAATTGTTTATGAAACAAGCCCGCGAGTATTTTGTAAATTAGTAGTCATTTTCCAACACCACTTTTTATTGCTGCTATTAACCGTATGGCACGTGCAATAGAAATGTTCACACCATTTGTATGACTATGGTGTACGATTGGTGATGGCGATTCGGAGATGTAGGAATTTGGGGATGAAAGAATTTGGAGATATAGCGATTTGGGGATGTAGGAATTTGGGGATGTAAGAATTTGGGGACATAGAGATTTAGGGATGTAGGAATTTGGGGATGAAGGAATTTGGGGATGTACCGATTTGGGGATGTAGGAATTTGGAGGCGTAGCGATTTGGGGGCGTAGCGATTTTGGGATGTAGGAATTTGGGGGCGTAGCGATTTGGGGATGTAGGAATTTGGGGATGAAGGAATTTGGGGATATAGCGATTTGGAGATGTACCGATTTGGAGATGTACCGAATTGGGGATGTAGGAATTTGGGGGCGTAGCGATTTGGGGATGTACTGATTTGGGGATGTACCGATTTGGGGATGTACCGATTTGGGGATGTAGCCATGTAGGGATGTACCGATTTAGGGATGCACCGATTTGGGGATGTAGGAATTTGGGGATATAGCGATTTGAGGCTGAGTGATTTGGATATGTGAGAATTTGGGAATACAGCGATTTGGGAGTGGAGGAACTTGGGAATATAGGTACTTAGAAATGTAGAGATTCGTGAAATTTGGGATTCAGTAACATAGTTATTTAAGGATCTAGAAATTCGGAGATATGGGAACTCAAGCTCTAAACACCTGAAGCCTCTTCAGACACCAACTCATGGGTCGACATCAGTACCTGTAAACGTGAGAAATCGAAAATCAAATTTTGAAACTTTAGAAATCTAAATATTCAAAAACAGGAAAGCGTGAAGGTCTGAGAAGCAATTTTGAAATATGCAAACCTAGGAACTTTCAAATTCAAAGTTATTGTTAGAATCTTGGAGTTTGCAAATTGCGAACCCGATGAATCAGCAGAAGCGTGAATAATAAAAGAACAAATCTAAGCGCGGCAATGGATAATTGCAGCAGACGAACGATTAAATATTGCACATACTTGAGAATAATACTTGCAGCGATAAAACTGATACGGTTATTTGAACACCGACGTTTAATTTTCATTGACTCAACGCGACAGATAAAGGCCGAGAGAAAGGTGAAGAGCTCGAGAAGAAATAGCCAGACAGAGAAGTAACCTTGCGTAATCGAGTTGACCCTATGAGGCGATTAACCAAATTGGAAGGTCTCGTGGATCGCTCTGAATCATGACTTATTCTTGAGCTCGTGTTACTCGACCATACTACACGTAATATCATTTATCTCGCGACGAATATGCATTTAATATATGGCCGTTTTCGTCCTTATTTGGTATCGTGACTCTGCCTACTCCAAAAAATATTTCGCTCACTTTTCTATATTAGTACTGCGACGAAACATATGCATAACTTATGTCGAGTATAAGTATCCCTAAATTTATAAACCCCTAGATCCTCAAGTCCCTAGATGTGCTCAGATATCTCTAGATATCCATAGACATCCTTAAATGTCCCCAGACACTCACGAATATTCAGCTTGATGCCCATAAATGTCCCTAGGTATTTCAGAATATTCCCAAATATACCTGGGTATACCCAAATATTCCTAAACATTTCTAAACATCCCTTGCTGACCCTGAGGATATCCCTAGGAATCTCTACGCTTCCCTATGTATTTCTAGATATCCCTAAATAGTCACAGGCGTTCCTAGGTACCTCTAGATATCCCCAGGGTTCAATAGATATTCCTAGATATCCCTAACTAACCCCAGACATCCCAAGATACCTCTGGATACACCTAGATATCCCTAAATAGCCCGAGACATGCCTAGATACCTCTGGATACTCCTAGATATCCCTAGACATTCCTCGAAATACCTAGATATCTCTAAATATCCGCAGATAACCCTGATATCCCTACATAACCCTAGACATTCCTGTACAATCCTACTGAAACCCCAGATATATTCAGATATCCTTAGGTATTCGTAACTCCCTAGTTTCCAATGTTCTAGAGTTGCTAGTTCGAATGAACGTGATTCGAAGATGAAGTGTACGTGAATATTTATCGTGACGTCAATCGTGGGAAGGGTGATGCTAATAGTAAGTGCAGAAATATGATGTGCAGCTGAAACGTTTAGTTAACACATATCTGGAGGTTTAATTAAGCAGTGTTGCGAGCAACAGTTGACGACATCCGCGTAAACACGAACATTATAAATATCATCGATCATAATAGATCGTCATATACGATAACGAACCACGCAACGTGAAACGAATAGCACGCGAATCTGGTATCAGATAATCTAATTCAATGATGTTACGTTCGCCTTCGAGTAAGGTCGATTTCGCAACGTTATTCAGAAATGTGATTCAAAAGTGGACGATGTTTTTACATACTTTTTAGTAATCAAACCACTCGACCTGGCTTCTGGTTGTGTCTTGTACGCGATGATAGTAGTCATCTGTCTTCCGAGAATCATCTGATACCGAAGACAGATCGCAAAAAAGAAGCAATAAAATATCGTCTATAATGCCGAACAAGTTCCTGGTATTAACTAACGTTTAACATGTGAGCGACAGAAGGAGACTGTTACACTTTACATGTTTTCCCGATCACTTTAAAAGTTGCAATTAATGTTTTTATAGTGACGAGACTTTTGCTACGTTGTAACATCGCAACGTATAAAATCTTAATTTCGGATATTCGTGCGTGTAGAGGAATGGCAATACAAGTTCTCGTTATATTGCCGCCTTTGGTCGATACCGTTCTTCTCCGACCAATAAATGCTATCATGTTACATCGCCATGCAAGTATTATTATTACGCGTTTACGTCGTCACGAATTGTTATTACCATGTGCTATATTGCCTTCTGTTATTATTACAATGCGTTCATTATTACTACTCGTAGCTATTACTATGCGTTATTGTCACGCATTACATTGCCAAAACGTTGTCATCATCACGCGATTCTAATACCATGCCTTATATCGCCACGCGTTATTATTAGCATGCTTTATATCGCCGCGCGTTATTATTACCATCCATTATTATTGCTACGCGTTATTATTGCTACGTATTATATTGCCATACGTTATCATTACTACCCATTACACTTGATACGCGTTATTATTATCTCGCATTATATTGCCATACGCTATTATCATTACGCATCATTATTACCACGCTTTATATCGCCGCGCAATATTATTACCACTCATTACTGCTGCTTTACAATATTACTATCATTCATCATTATTGTCATGCGTTCTATTGTTAAACGTTATAGAGTCGTGCGTTATATGACCACGTGTTATACAGCCACAAGTTACATTACCATATATTATATAGCCACGCGTCATATGGCCATATACCTAGGCGGTTCTATATGACGAGGCGTTTCATAGACACGTGTTATATAGCTACGCGTTATATGACCACGCGTTATATAGCAACCCGTTACATGGCTACGTGTTACATACGCACACATTACATAGTCACGTGTTATATAGCCACGCGTTATATGACCACACGTTATATGACAACCCGTTACATGGCTACGTGTTACATACGCACACATTACATAGTCACGTGTTACATATGCACACATTACATAGCCACGTGTTATATAGCCACGCGTTATATGAGCAGACGTTATATGGCAACCCGTTACATGGCTACGTGTTACATACGCACACATCACACAGTCACGTGTTATATAGCCACGCGTTATATGGTCATACGTTACCTAGTGTTATATTCCCATGCGTCATATGACCACATATTATTGCCATGCGTTATTATGGTCCCACAGTGTGTCCCTACGCATCGTATCGCCATGTGTCATCGTCGCCAACTGCTATCGCCATATTATTATCAACACTCATTGTTGCTACCACGCGCTATATCGCTGTATTTAAATCACATTGCGATCGTGCATCGTCGCAGCTTAGATAAATCGAAAGATTTGCGAAGCCTACCGGCGTTGACAGAATTCTGACAATGAAGCGTTGGCAAGGGAGACTCCATTTCTAAAGCCAGTTTCAAGAGCTTTCCGCTTCCGCAACCCCATGTTGCGATATTTTACTGTATCGAATTTGTATGCTTGCGCAGTAGCTGCATACATTCCGAATAGACAGGTGAGTTTCGACTTTCCTCGTGCAATCGTATCATGCGTTTCGAATAGTCTCGCCAATAGAAAATGTACTTACGTCCGAGTATTTTGCAAACGAGTGAAAATCGTCGTTTCTATTTTAACATTCAGCGCGCACCCGTTTATCGTTTCTACGTGCAACCGCGGCGATGCCTTTCGCGCGATATTCAACGGCCAGCACGGAATTCGCGATTTCGTCGCTTTTGCAATAATACGTGTATATTAACAAGGTGCCGGGTGAACGTGCCCGACGAGCATTAGCGACAATCGGTTCGTTGGAATCGAACGTGGAAACGCGTGCGAAATACACGCGTGACCGAATGGATGAAAAAAGGATTAGAATCGTCAAAGCAAACTTTCATTCCCGCTGCACGTTCAATTAAGTCGGACGATTGTTCCCCGATGAAACAAACCAGCTTCGCCCCCTCGGTACCCTTTGTTACACGATTCTTCCTTTTAAAATAAAATGCACAACTTTATATAAATACCGTTATGAAGTGTAAAAGTTAAAACTAATTAAGCAAATTGTCTTGATAAAATCTTTGTACTCTTCTTCCTTGAACCGCCGCCATTTTGTTGCATTCACGTCGTCGAAAAATTTTTATAAGTTAAATGTAATAATTGTGTTAATTTCTTGATAGAACTGTACTCGAGAGACTGACCACTGTAAAATTTCTAACTTTTTATTTATAATGGGTACTTAAACAAGCGAATAAAAACTTGAATATTAAAATGACTAAGGAAGTATTTAAAAATGATTTTTTCTTATTTGAGAAAGGGGAATGTCCCCAGGAAGAGAAAGAAATGCGACGAACTTTCACCAAATTACAAACGATGGACGGCGAAAGTTGTTATTCTTTATGTCGCTGTGCAAAATTCTGACGCGAATGATGTAACCTTACGAGCTTTCTTTCGAACAATCCATTTCTTTATTTGCATGCTTTGGTCACGGTGTTTCTGGTGCGTTCGACTATCCGCAGTCTAATGGAGCTCTACGATCTCAAAATTACACCTTCTAGCAACAATATTGATTCTATAACTTCGAGAACTCGTACAAATAACGGGCTTTGGATTTCTCTGTTTATATAAGAAAATGGTCGAAAGTGGCGTAATAAGTAGAGAAATTATTCAAGTACTTTCTTCGAAGTCTCTGTTGACTTTTGAACGAATAAAAAAGTGGCGATGTGGAGTTTTTTTGATACTTTCGATCATCTGACAGAAAAGTATTATGAATGGGGTATTAATCGACGTTTAACTAATTAGAATTTCTTTGCTACATTAAAAATTGTTGAAATACTTTCACTTTAAAAAAAAAATCGAAGTTAGTTGCAGGTTTTCAAGTGGTGA
Source organism: Megachile willughbiella (assembly GCA_945859595.2). Classification (NCBI taxonomy): domain Eukaryota; kingdom Metazoa; phylum Arthropoda; class Insecta; order Hymenoptera; family Megachilidae; genus Megachile; species Megachile willughbiella. Next base: position 17,027,538 of record OX243795.1, on the reverse strand, counting down.
TGTAACAGATTGTCATAGAGTGTCACTACTGTTGAGGAGTGAATAAAACGGCAATATAACGAGAGTCTATTGTATATTGTACTGTATATTACGTACACAGTGTTCTAAATAACAAAATAACAATCTAAATTATCTATCTACTAATCTAAATTACAAACAACAAAAATTTCATCTCATATTAAAAAAATATCTGTTTCGTTATGATTAATTTTATTTTTAATTAAGAACCTAACCAATAACTCATCATCATGCAGTATTAGTATCTTAACAAGCAGAATAAGCATAAAACAATACAAATTTAAATAATGTAATAAATAAAAATTTTCATTAATTAACTCTTCAAACAAAGCGTCTCAATTATTTTCATTTCTACCGGAAAGAGTGCAAAAATTTCATCCAATTAAAAATCGCGATGCAATAGAAATCGTGATAATTGCACAATTTTTTCCAATTTGAAAAGTGTGAAGTGGTGAAACGCACGAACGATCCAGTTTGCCTCGAAAATATGTAAAAACGTGCGTGGGAATTTTTTTTATTTAATATTCGGGTAATTAAAGATAGCGACGCATGTGATAAAACCAGGTAGTTATACGATCAACTAAACTCGTTGCGGTGTTGATAAAGATATAATTTAACGCGACCAATAATCCGTCCGATCGCCGGGACCCGTTACGCTTTCCTTGACACTGGTTCTATCAAATCAAATTAGCAACGTACAAACACGGCAACCACTTTCGCAAACTCCTATTACCTTCGCGAGTCTAGCGTAACAGAACGGGGAGATTTGGAACGCGAGCCAAACACATCTCATTCATCCGTTCCAAAAAAAAAGGGAGAAAAAAAGGAACGTATATATACGTTTGGGTACCAGTTCCGCCTGTATTGTTCTTGGTCGCAGACACGCACACGTACGAACGCGCAATTTGAACAGATACGTGTGCGCGCGGTCTGTATACAGTGCGTATCAAAAGTCCTGAAACGGTCATTTATCTTGGAACGTATCGGTTTATCGGGAAACTGCTACGAATAGAACTGTGTAGACAACTTTATACATTCGGGCTTTAGAATTTCTAGTACGATTTCTATTGAAAGTTTGAGTAATTCGAATGGTCGAGTGCTGGTATAGTCTGAACATTGGGATAGTTCAATTTTAGATTTGCAATTTGAATTTTGGTAATCGAGGGCGAATTACGAATTGGAGAATTTGGAGATTTGAAAGAAATTTGGGAATTTCAGGTTTCGGAATTTATTTAACTTGGGAAATTTAGGGGTTTGAAGTTTTGGAATTGGGAATTTTGAAACTTGGGGAGGTAGGGATTCGAGAATTTCGGAATTGGGAATTGCAGAATTGGGGAATTTGAGAATTGGGATTTGTGGAATTTGGGTATTGTGGAATTGGGATTTGTGGAATTGGGAAATTGTGAAATTGGGAATTGTGGAATTGGGATTAGTGAAATTGGGGAATTGTGGAATTGGGCATTATAGAATTGGAAATTGTGGAATTGGGAATTGTGGAATTGTGGAATTGGGAATTGTGGAATTGGGAATTGTGGAATTGGGAATTGTGAAATTGGGATTTGTGAAATTGGGGAATTTTGGAATTGGGGAATTTTGGAATTGGGGAATTTTGGAATTGGGAATTGTGGAATTGGGATTTGTGGAATTAGGAATTGTGGAATTGGGATTTGTGGAATTGGGCATTGTGGAATTGAGCACTGTAGAATTTGGGAATTGTGGAATTGGGATTTGTGAAATTGGGGAATTGTGGAATTGGGCTTTATAGAATTGGAAATTGTGGAATTGGGAATTGTGAATTTGGGGAATTGTGGAATTGATAATTTGAAAATTTGAGAATCTGAGAATTTGGTAAGTTGAAAATAGAAATTTTATAAATATAACAACTTGTAATTTCAAACTCAAAATTTGCAAATATATTTCGGATAAATTAAGATTTGAAGAATCGCGTATTTTAGAATGAACAAATTTATATGAGAAAACTTGCTTGTACTCATGGCAATCATAAACACACCCACAGCATGAATCGCGTCCACTAAAAACTTCTTTTGACCAATAACATTTTGAAAAAAGCAATATTATTGGTTCAGTTTTGTTCGTCACTGTACCTACGCGCAAGGTGGTCGATCGTTGACCAATCGCGTGGCGAGTAGTTAGGCGCCGTCGGTAGTCAGACCCGAACGTCGCACGAAAGCTCACAGTCGCGTCAGTTGGTGTCTGACCGTCGCGCGAGCAACGTGTAATCCGCGTTCGCTGTACTTTCTGCAAATCGTACGAACATTGTCGGCTTCTCTGTGACTAAATATTTTGTGCCCGGAACGCGTGACTGTTAAGCTCTGGTGCTAAGGGAACATAATCATTTCGGTGGTCAAAACAAAGGTATGCACTTCTTTATAATATATTACTTATAACTCACAGTGTAGGAATTTTGAATTTATAGGGCTCCGGTTATACTGATGACTATAATCGTTTCTTATGGACATCATATAATTTCTATATTTTCATTCATAATTTGAGAAATCAAATTTTTACTGCTGTTTAATTTTATTTAGGTTTTACCGGTATGTACTATTCAATTTCGTATGAACTATTTAATTTCTCTTCTTCTGTTCATGGTTTTGATATATTTTGAATTGAGAATGGTTGTCTGTTAATGATAGGTGATAATTTTATTTATGGTGATATAACATATCTAACCGATAGACATACTATGTAATGTTTTTTAATTTCTGTTCTGATATCTTATCTATTATTTTTTAGCTTCTCCCTTTGTTCATAATTTTGATATATTTTGAAATTGCACTGGTTACTTATTAATTTCATTTATATTATACTTAGTGAACACTCTCGCCGTTGTAACAGACATGACTAAAAGTGATGTAATATTGCAAATTTGGAAGACTACGTGAAAGTAAAATAAATCGTAATTGCAAAAACAGGAAGCGTTTTCTATTTTGTTAATAACAAAATAAAATTTTTATGTATACGTAACAGTGGACACGAACAAGAATTTCGTACAAAATCAGAGGGTTGGAATTAATTGGGGATTCATATCGCTAATGTTATTAATATTTATGGAGGTTGATTCATTAAATTAATTTATGTATTAAACGAGAAGCTTTCAAATAAAAATTTTAACTCGTTTCACATGAATTCTCAGATTTTCCAAACTATATAAATTATTTTACTTTGTTATTCTTATGATTCTATCACACAGAATGTGATACACCGGCCATCAATGACCCATATGCGACTCATGACCCACATGTTACATAAAAATGCGTACTCAGTCCTTTCACGGGTCATAACTGCCCCAACATGTAATTTGTAGTTCAGATTTTTCATTCTCATTTCCTTGATACACGTTATACGAAGGTCTTTAAAAGCTGGAAATCGCTATTGTATAATACTATACTTTGTAGAGGTCGGGCCAAAAGGACCCAATTACGCTGAAATCCACGTTTACGTAACGTGAAATAATTTACCGAAGGGATTATCGAAATAACCAATGAAATAGGTATCGATTATAATATGTCTATCGAGATAGAATTGATTTAGACGAATGATTGAATATTCTGGAAAATAGACACCAATGACGGACCGTTGCTATCATTGATCTAATAATAAATCCCCGAGCTAAAAATAGCGAACGAAATATTAACTTTGTATTGGAGCCATGCGTTTGTATCGCGTATGATAATCTGTTTGGTTTACGTGATATGGTCGATAATGTTTACAAACTGATACGTGTTGACTTGAAGATTTCTAGAAAATTTGGAAATTATGGAAGTGGAGAGTTTAGAGATCACTGGGGAATTATTGAACTGGAAAACTTAGAGATTAGTTGGGAATCAGGGAGTTATGGAATTGGGAAACTTGCGGAGTTCTAGGGAGTTTGCGAGGGTGGAAAGTTAGTACGAACGCTTGGAAGTTTTAAATTTTGGGGTTTGAACATTTGGAAGTTCGAGAAGTCCTCAGTGGGCATTTGAGAATTTGGAAATTTGTAGATTTGGGGATTTGTGGAGTTGAGAATTTGGAAATTTAGAAATTTAGAAATTTGGAGATTTGGGGTAATTTAGGGATTCGGGGATTTGAGAATTTGGAAATTTGTAGATTTGGGGATTTAAGGATTAGGGGATTTGAGAATTTGGAAATTTGTAGATTTGGGGATTTAGGGATTTGTGAATTTGAGAATTTGGAAATTTGTAGATTTGGGGATTTAGGGATTTGTAAATTTGAGAATTTGGAAATTTGTAGATTTGGGGATTTAGGGATTCGAGGATTTGAGAATTTGGAAATTTGTAGATTTGGGGATTTAGGAATTTGTGAATTTGAGAATTTGGAAATTTGTAGATTTGGGGATTTAGGGATTTGTGAATTTGAGAATTTGGAAATTTGTAGATTTGGGGTAATTTAGGGATTCGAGGATTTCAGAATTTAGAAATTTGTAGATTTGGGGATTTAGGGATTCGAGGATTTGAGAATTTGGAAATCTGTAGATTTGGGGTAATTTAGGGATTTGTGAATTTCAGAATTTGGAAATTTGTAGATTTGGGGATTTGGGGATTTGTGAATTTCAGAATTTCGAAATTTGTAGATTTGGGGATTTAGGGATTCGGGGATTTCATAATTTAGAAATTTGTAGATTTGGGGATTTAGGAATTTGTGACTTTGAGAGTTTGGAATTTTGTAGATTTGGAGATTTGAGGAATTTGGGATTTAAAGATTCGAGCATTTGAGGAATAGAGGATTTGAGGGCTTGAAAATTTAGTGATCCGGGGTTTTAATAATTTAGGAATTTTAGAAATTCTTAGATTTGGGAGTTTGAAGATTAGAGAGTGTGGAATTTCAAAATTTGTAACTTTCTGTATTTGGGGATACGAAATTTCGATATTTGTAAATTTAGGGATTCGAGAATTTGGGCATTTCGAAATTTGAAAATTGTAGGACTTGGAAATTTAGATATTTACGTTGTAATAAGTCACAGTAGAAACAGTTGCGTGTAGCAAGACAACACTGAAAATGGACATCTACTACGACATACTAAATATGATCAATTATTAAACACACAATAATTTTATTTCTAATAATTGAACCTTCCATTTGATAAAGTGGTAGTGTAGAATTTCGACATTCAAATCTAGGGAATTATTTATCTATAACTCCAGATCTCTATTTCTCCACACATCTCCATCACTAGATTTCTATTTCTCCACACATCTCCATCACTACATCCCAACAATTCCAAAATCCTATTTCCTCAAACTTTTAACAAATTAAAATATACAATTTTTGAAATACATTTTCAAGCTATTATATTGTCAGAAATGTATAACAAAAAGAATCGATACTTTTAACAAATCCGACCGATAATATCTCCTTACCACAGTTCCAACTGGCCAGGACAGTAGATGTGTTGATAATATTATTTGTAGGTAATAGATTTTGTTTTTCAATTGAATCCACCTGCAAAGATATGACGTAATAGTGTATTGTTTCTTTGCTATAATAGTCAGCATCGAAACTGATGGTGTCCTTGAGTTGAATGTCGTGCGTGTTGTTTCTCTACGCTCTTGCAGGAAATTGTTGTTCCAACTTTATTCGCTATACAACTTCGATACTATCATTCCATTTATTTCTTCAATTTATATTTTTAGTTAGTTACTGTTTTATCTGTACTTTCCATTTCATGTTGTTCAACTAAATACTGCCTTATTTACACTTTCAGTTTTGTATTGCTCTATTATTGTTTTATGTATTCTTTCAATTTTATGTTGTTCAATTAACTATTGTTTTATATATACTTTCAATTTTATATTGTTCAATTATTGTTTTATGTATTCTTTCAATTTTATGTTGTTCAATTAATTATTGTTTTATACATACTTTCAATTTCATATTTTTAATTATTGTTTTATTTATACTTTCAATTTTGTATTGTTCAATTATTGTTTTATGTATTCTTGCAATTTTATGTTGTTCAATTAATTATTGTTTTATGTATACTTTCAATTTTATATCATTAAATCATTGTTTCATGCATAATTTCAATTTGATGTCGTTCACTTAATTACTTTTTTATTTATGCTTTCAATCTTATACTGTTCAATTATTCTTTCGTGTACAATTTCAATTTCATATCGTTCAATTTACATTTCTAATGTATTATTATTTAATTTATGTCCTCAGATAATGATTTCATAACAATGCTCTGCAAATTGCTATAATTTCCTTCGAAATTCATTTCACTAATCACAAGAGAATATTCCAAAACGCTCGACTTGTTCTGCGATCAAGATTTTTTAAATTAATTTGCACCGATGTATCGTACAATTAAGGTAAAAAAATAACGTCGTAACATCGCCGAGCAAATTATTTTTGTTCTGTTATCTATATTTAATTGAATTACATTATCACGTCGTTGGTTACGTGGCACGCGTAGATTTCCTGACCAGATAAATTCGATAAAATATAGATTCCAAGAAACTCCTTTTGGTTCCTCTTTTTCTTCGAGTAATTAATATTGCGTATGAAATTCTTTTGCAACTTTATACGCATGAAAGTGCGATCAATAAATCGTAGACATTTTTTCACCCTTTGTGTATCGGTGCTGTGTACATATATTTCAGTAAAGTCTAGGTTCTCAATTTTTGAGGATCGAATATTGATTTTTAGTAATATATTAATTTTATAAATTTTCAAATTTTATTTTATAATTTTGGAAGTACAAATTCCTATATTCCCAAATTTTTAAATCCCTAAATTTACAAACCCTCAAATTTACAAATTACCAAATTCTCAGATCTCTAAATTTCCAAATCGACAAAATTCTAAATCCTTAAACTCTTACGTTCTCAAATCTCCAAATTCTCAAATCTCCAAATTCTCAAATCTCCAAAATTTCAAATTCCCAAATTCTCAAACTTCAAATTCCTCAATTCCCCAAATTCTCAAACTTCCAAGTTCTGAAAACCCCAAGTTCTCAGATCCCCAAATTTTCAAATCCCCAAATTCTCAAAGTTTCCAAATTCTCAAATCCCCAAATTCTCAAATCTCCAAATTCTCAAATCCCCAAATTCTCAAATCTCCAAATTCTCAAATCCCCAAATTTTCAAAATCCCAAATGTCCAGATTCCCCAAATTTCGATTTCTCAATTTTCAAATCCCTAAATTTCCAAAACCCCAAATTTTCAAATTCCTAAATTTCCAAAACCCCAAATCTCTCAATTTCCCAATTTTCAAATCCCTGAATTTCCAAAATCCCCAAATCTCTCAATTCTCCAATTTTCAAATCCCAAAATTCCCAAAACCCCAAATCCCCAAATCTCCAAATCCCAAATTACCAAACCCCCAAATCAGTAAATTTCCTAAATCCCCAAACACCAATATTTCCTAAATCTCCATCTAAAATAAAAAAAAAAGAATTGCAATTTAAATATTATTCAGAGCATCTCTCCACCGTGCAATGGTTCGATTAAAGTTTGTTAGGTGAATATCAGTCCCTAGTAGAAATATCCGTGTTACCAGGTAGGGTCTTTGATTACCCCCACCATAAAATAGGTCAATAAATAACCATCAAATTGTAACAGTATACTCATCACCCTTCTATTATAAATTTTTTCGTTCGAACCTCCACTTACCTCTCCACATTTTTTCCTTTCGCTAACAGCAAATTCAAGTGCAAAGGGCAATTCTTAAAAAAATGTCTTTTCCGGTCTAACATCCGATTGTTCGTAATCACGTATACAAACAAAAACCGGTATTTCCTTATTATTCTACCGTTACACCGAAACAAATTGCTGCATCTTTCAATAAAAGCAATCGAGTGAACAATTTTCACTATAAAATTGCGATAAAATACAAACACACGATCTCTTTATTCGTTCCGTCGAAATAAACTAAACAGTCGATCATTAATGGGGACACGATCGATAATCGTTGCATTTACCGTAGTTTATCGATATCCTGGCGCACAGTAAAGATCTAAAACGTAACTTGACCGTATCCTCTTCCTGCGTAAACGTGTAATTTACAGCGACCTACCATCAACAGGGTAGTTTTCATTTTAAAGTAATAAATAGATAAATCGTTTTCAAATGTTCTAGTTCGATATATATTTGTTGCGAGGTGATTCGAGCGTGATGTTGTTAGGTGCCGTTATATCCGTGCAGGCTTCTACGAGTATATCCATGAATATATTTCACGATACTCACGTCCGCCGGTTAATAACGAGCCCTAAACGCGATGATACATCGTCTAATTGTAACGGTCGAATCGTCGCGTAATTTGTTACGCTGCACGGCCAGTCGGAATCGGTACGCGATGATCATTGCGAAAATATTCCTGGATAATTTCGCACATACCATCAGCTTCATGCAGATGATTCCTGCCTTACGTCATTGCCCGTGATGTAATTAACCACGGAAGTTAACGAGAGTCGCGATCGTCTAGTTACCGTCTTACTAGTTTCTTACAAACCGAGTCGAGCGAAATTCGATTGGAATGTCACGCTATTCGACCTTCTTTCTTTCGACATTCGCTGACAATTGCAATTTCTTCAACATTCTTTTCATTTTTTGGTCCGTGAATTTATTTTGCTTGACACTCAATTTAGGGAGTTTTGTGAATTATTGCGCTCGATTTTAGCATTGATAATGTTTTAGGGGGATAAGTGCAGAGGGTTGATTTAAAGAGTTTGAAAATTTGAAAATTGTTCACGGTATTTGACCTTCTTTCTTTCGACATTCGCTGACAATTGCAATTTCTTCAACATTCCTTTCATTTTTTGGTCCGTGAGTTTATTTTGCTTGACACTCAATTTAGGGAGTTTTGTGAATTATTGCGCTCGATTTTTGGCATTGATGATGTTTTAGGGGGATAAGTGCAGGGGGTTAATTTGAAAAATTTGAAAATTGTTCACATGATTGGTATCATGTATCATCATGTATGTCAATGTTGACTGAATAAATATTAGACAGTCATTATTGGTATTCTAAAAATTTTAATTAATACATGATTGATTTCATATACCACCAATTGATACATGATTGATACATGATTGATTTCATGCATCACCATGTGTGTACATGTGTTTTGTTACAAATGGATATAAATGAGGACTGAATAAGTATTAGACAGTCATTACTTGTATTCTAAAAATTGTAATTGATACATGATTGATACATCATTGATTTCATGCATCACCATGTGTGTACATGTGTTTTGTTACAAATTGGCATGAATGAGGACTGAATAAGTATTAGACAGTCATTACTTGTATTCTAAAAATTGTAATTCTTACATGATTGATACATCATTGATTTCATGCATCACCATGTGTGTACATGTGTTTTATTACAAATTGGCATGAATGAGGACTGAATAAGTATTAGACAGTCATTACTTGTATTCTAAAAATTGTAATTGATACATGATTGATACATCATTGATTTCATGCATCACCATGTGTGTACATGTGTTTTGTTACAAATGGACACGAATGATGAGTGAATAAATATTAGACAGTCATTATTTGTATCTAAAAATTAGACATTATTTGTATTCTATTCGATATCATTATTTAATTCTATATTATACTACAATATAATAAATTTTTTAATTTCCGACACAAACGATGTCAATAATAATTATGTAAAAATTGCTATTTTCAATTGTACTTAAAATCCAATATATTGCTAACTTTCTACGTTCGTAGAAAACATCAAACGTTTCGTTTTCATTACATCCTCTCACATTCGCGTTGTTACGAGATTGAAACATCGGAATTCGGTCAGGATTCTCGATACTAGGATGGGTTTATCGATCACGGAGCCCTTATATTAAAACTGTCGATAAAAAGAAGTGGCTGTAATATGTTACTTACAAAAGGAAATTGATTTAATCAATCTCGCCTATTAAATTAAATGTCACCCGATTTAAAATTAATCGGTCCATTATGTTATTCACTAAAATAAAATTAATTAATTCAATATGTAATTTATAAAAGTGACTTTCAGTAAGTTAATAAAATAACATGAATGTTATCAAATTAAAATTAATCAATTCAATATGTAATTTATAAAAGTGACTTTCAGTTACTTATTTAAATAATAAGAATGTTACTAAATTAAAATTAATTAAATCGATATGTTACAAAATAAAAATGAATTCAATATATTACTACCTAAATTAAAATTAATCAACCTAACCAGTTACATACAAAAAATGAATAAGTGAAAACATGAGTCAGTACATCTTTAGAAAAATTAGCACAAATTTGAAGAAAAGTAGTTTAATAAATATTGCGATTAAAAAAAGAAATCTTGTGAACGGTTGAACTGACTCGGTAATTAATAAACATGCGATCACGCTAAAAGCCTCCATAATTGGGACACGTTGGCTGCGAAGAAAATGACGGTTTTCCGTGGCATACTTCCCCGACGAAAAAGTGCCAGTTGGTCGAGGGGATTCGATCTTCCGGTCGTGGAAACTCGTCAAGTTGCAACCGAGGCACCGTTACGTCGACGAGACGGGACGAAATGCAGAGGAAACCGCGAAAAAGCTTATGCGTCGAGGTTGCCTCGTAAAGTCAAGTTTACGGTAGACTGACAACGAGATAAGGACTTTGCACAACAGTTATGCCCGCTATTTCTCGCGTCTCGCGGGAAGGATAGGGGGAAAAAAAGGAATCGACGATTCAAAGAAACCCTCGTTTCTCCTCATCTTGTCAATATCGATTCGCTCTGCGGAAAGTAAGAAATTGCGGGATAGTTCTCTCGCCACGAGCGAAATATTGACACGAATCTATAACGCGGAATATTTGAGAAATTAAGTAAGGTAGATTACTTTATTTTACATGTTATGTTTCGTACGATTTTTTTGTGTACGATCATAAACAATAGAGATATTGTGATCTCAATTAAATGGTTCGTCTGGTGTGCACGGTTTATGGTAAAAATTATGAATTCATTTATTCTAGTACGTACCTATATAGCAGAACAAACTTCATTTGAAATTGAGATAAAAGGGGTAACGGTATAAAAACAATTTCAATCGGTTAATTGCAACATTATATCCCATCAGGTAGCAACACTTAATTAGAGATCACATTGAGAATTCGACATTTTGGAAATTCCTAAAAACGAAAATTTAAAAGAATATGGAAGTTCGAAGAATTGAACAGATTATCGAGTATTATATCGTGCAGTTATTTCGACTGAAGGTTACGTTGCACGCGAGTGTACCGATAGTGACATACTCCGTTAAGTTACGCTGAGGTCGTAACTGCCCTAAGTGACAAACACTTGAAAGCGTTAAGGAAAAACAATTGAAGCAATATCACACCATCCTTAGCAATTCAAAGCGAATCGTCGGAACGTATTACACAGCGGGGTGGCGAGTCATCTTTTTCATAAAATAACGGGTATTTTTCATTCGTTCCACCGAATGAACTGGGTGTACAGTCAACAGCAAATCTGCTTTCCCTAGGGAAAATGTGAGGGACGGGGCAAATCACTCGCTGATTTTTCGGGATTTTTCGACATTTCAACATTTGAGGATTCATCGAGAATTTGTAGATATAGGGATTTAGGGATATAGGAATTTGGGGATATAGGAATTTGGAGATATAGGGATTTAGGGATATAGGAATTTGGGGATATAGGAATTTGGGGATATAGGAATTTGGAGATATAGGAATTTGGGATCTAGGGATTCGGGATAGAGGGATTTGGAATTTGGGGATTCGGGATCTAGGGAATGGATCTAGGGGTTTCGGGATATAAGGATTCGGGATCTAGGGATTCGGGATCTAGGGATTCGGGATCTAGGGATTCGGGATCTAGGGATTGGGGATCTAGGGATTCGGGGTCTAAGGATTCGGGATCTCGGGATTCGGGATCTAGGGATTCGGGGTCTAGGGATTCGGGGTCTAGGGATTCGGGGTATAGGGATTCGGGGTATAGGGATTCGGGGTATAGGGATTCGGGGTATAGGGATTCGGGGTATAGGGATTCGGGGTCTAGGGATTTGGGTTCTAGGGATTCGGGGTGTAGGGATTTGGGATCTAGGGATTCGGAATCTAGGGACTCGGGATCTAGGGACTCGGGATTTAGGGACTCGTGGTCTAGGGATTCGGTATCTAGGGATTTGGAATCTAGAAGTTCGGGATCTAGGGATTCGGGATCTAGGGATTCGGAATCTTGGAATTCGGGATTTAGGGATTTGAAATCTAGGGAATCGGGATTTATGGATTCAAGATCTAGGGACTTTCAGGTCTAAGAATTTGGGGAATAAGGTTTCGGGATTTAGGGATTCATCATCTAGCGACGTAGGAAATTGATATCTAGTGATTTCCGAATTGGGTAATTTCGGAATTTAGGTATTTAGAATCTTAGGAATTTAGAGATTTCGTAATTTGTGAAATTTTCAAAATTTTGGAATATCTGTAAGTTGTAAAATTTTGTACATTTGAAATGATACAATTTAGGAATTTGAAAATTTGGAAGCTTGAAACTTGATACTTGATATTTGAAACTTGATACTTGCAACTTGATACTTGAAACTTGAAACTTGATACTTGAAACTTGAAACTTGATACTTGTTACTTGAAACTTGATACTTTAAACTAGATATTTGAAACTTGATACTTGCAACTTGATACTTGATACTTGATACTTGATACTTGATATTTGATACTTGATACTTGATACTTGATACTTGATACTTGATACTTGATACTTGATACTTGATACTTGATACTTGATACTTGATACTTGATACTTGATACTTGATACTTGATACTTGAAACTTGTTACTTGATACTTGATACTTGATACTTGAAACTTGATACTTGAATCTTGAGACTTGAAACTTGAAACTTGAAACTTGAAACTTGAAACTTGAAACTCGAAACTTGAAACTTGAAACTTGAAACTTGAAACTTGAAACTTGAAACTTGAAAATTTATAAATTTGCATATCACGAAAGTTTCGGAACGTAAAAATCGTGAGGTATACGTAGGCACACATATCCAAAGAAGGCGCACGTTTGATTGGAGTGTACGTTTCCAGTTACAGACAGGAGATTTCGATCCGGTTTGAAAATTCTATTTCGCCGATCGGCGTCGGTATTTGTGCCGGGTCGAATTCCTGTGTCGATTTTCTCCAAGCTAATTTGGATTTCATGGAGGGACATAAAAGATGCGGCTGGTGGCACTCGGCCGTGGTGAACGAGAGTCGAACGGTTCACCGATGAAAATTCACGATTAACGTCCGACCAAACTCGTGGGAACATTTTCCGAGATCTACCACACGAACGAGCGTGGATGCTTTCCGATTTTCATCCACGAGTATACGTTCGAGAATAAACATACGGAATTGATGCGAGTTCGCGTCTGCGTATCGTAATCCTTGAACGCGGAACTAACGTCTAATCGCTCGGTCTAATGACTAAACTAACTATACCGTTGCGAAGAAGAAAAAACGATGCACGCCAGACTTATGATGTACAAGGTACATACATGCGTTGTACTTTACACATACATATATTTAGATTGCCATAATGCCTTTACACTTATGAGCGTATTTAAGTTTACTCGCGAACTGAGGTTCCGGAGTGCTGTACTCATTGTCAGATTTTAATGAGTTTATAAATGATGATAGATTTGATTATTACGACGATCGCTACAGGAATGTTCATTATTTTGCTGCCATAAATTGTTTCTTCTTCGTTACTTTTTTTGCTCTAATTTTGTAATTTTTACATCAGTGTTTCTTCCGGATTTTCATCGAAACTTCAGGTAAAATAAAAACACGTTTAATTTCATTAAAAAGAAAATTCATTGTCTGAAGCTGAAGATTCCTTTTAATGTTGAAGGTGTCAAAGATTGCGCGTTATCGAAATCTCAATGCAAAATGAAAACCGCGCGATGAATTTAAAAATAAAAGCGTAATAAAACCCATTGGCAAATAACAGTGTTTGAAGTAATTGTCCGAGTGGTACGCAAATAACATCGTGGAAGAATGCCTCGGTGCAAAACGCGATCCCTTTATGAAAAAGCCAAAGAAACAATTCAGTAGTCGAGAACGCTTAGCAATTTCAATTTACATCGAATCGTTGATGGATCCTAAGAAGGGTGGATGGAAATTGTTATCACCGGTATGAGCCTACAGCGGAATAAATTAACGCGTACGAGGTCGATGGTGAACAGCTTCATCGTGTAATCGTGAAAAAATCCGTAATACGACGACGTCCCGTGGTGCTGTTGCCTGTATCTGTTCGTGAGTTCGCGTCGTTAATGCATAATGCACCAGTGAATCGTTGCATATACCGAGCTACCAAGACACGATCGTTTTTTTCCCAATCGTTAATCGATCGCGGTAGCATTAGATTAAATGCACGGTGCTCGTAGCTGGCTGCACAAATTATCTATCGCGGCGTTCGGCCATCGTCGATTTTCACCCCACAATGCGTCATCGCGGCATAATAGAGATAAAAGAAAGCGTTTAAGAGTTTCACGGATTCGAACTATTCTCTTTAATAGAAAACTGGCGTAACTCGAACCGTTGAATGTGTGCACCGCGGAATGTAGTGCACGCGCGCGTGTGCGTGTCAAAATGTTTGCACGCAGTTACAAATCTTACCAAACCAGTCGAAGTAATCTCTCTTTGAAATTTTGCTCGGCTCTTTCGCGAGGTACATATCTTGTTAATTACAGTTTCGAGCTGTTGAAATATCATTATCCCGGCTTTCAATCTGGAGTTTCGATTATTGTATCACGATGGAAATAACACGTTCGCGGACAGCTGAATTTTCCGATCTTTTCTTTTTTTATTAATATCATTTCATACACAGATTTCAGATTTATCAAATTTGGAAAACTGGAAGTTTGGGTACTTGGTTTAGGTGTGTGGTAATTTAAAATTGTAGGTACAAGTTTAAGTTGATTAATTTTTCAATTCTTCAATTCTCTGATTTTAATTTTTCAATTCTTCAATTCTCCGATTTCAATTCTTCAATTCTTCAATTCTTCAATTCTTCAATTCTTCAATTCTTCAATTCTTCAATTCTTCAATTCTTCAATTCTTCAATTCTTCAATTCTTCAATTTTTCAATTCTTCAATTCTTCAATTCTTCAATTCTTCAATTCTTCAATTCTTCAATTCTTCAATTCTTCTATTTTTCAATTCTTTCATTCGTCAATTTTACAATTCTTCAACTTTGTCATTTTTCAGTTTATCAATTCTTCAATTCTTCAATTTTGTCATTTTCGTTTCTTCAATTCTACAATTCTTTGACTTCCGAATATTTTAATCTCTCCATTTTCAGATTTTCCAAATTTCAACATTCAGAAAAATCAAGTTTTCAAGTTTCGAAGTTATTTTCATATTTTCTACTTTTCAACTGTCCCACTTTTGAAATTTCTATATTTGTAAAATCACAAATTATCAAATCTCTTTTTATAATCAACCACAGAAACGTGATCGTCACGATTCAAACAGCTGATATAAAGCAAAAAAAAGAGATACGAGTGCGATAGAAGATATAGAGAGATAAGCGACGATTACTCATAGGAAAGAATGCAGGAAATAAAAAATAGGAAAAGAGACAATGGTGAACTGCAAGGTGACCGTTAAAGATAATCACGAAGCGGAAATAAAAAGATGTCGTAAAATGGCAGTAGAAATCTGTGAGCGAGCAAAGAATTGGCTAGTGTGGCCAGGAGAACGTGGCATGACGCGATTCTTGTGCATTATCGTGTTCCGTACGCCCGTTACGTTAGGTTAGACCCGATGTACATACATACACGTGGAAGCTATCAGGGCTGTCGTTACGCCTAATGAATATTTTAACGTTAAACCGGTACAGTCTAACTTTGCCGGTTATCGAACTGACGTACTTAACCGGTGCTTATTAATTCGATATACCATGTGTTGCTGACTAGTTTAATACTCTTCGCGCTAAATTGACGTCTATTTTAATGTAACAATAGTATCACAAAGTGCTATAATCTCTATAACACTGTATTGTCCAATCTACGAAAATTGCACACGTTCAATTGATTATATTTCGTCATTGAGAATAATTATTACGTTCACACATTAATATTGTGCTATTATTAATTCAAACCGCGATGTTTCTACAAATTCTAATTATTTAAAGTTATTCACTAATTACTGGCAAAGTTAATGTATTTATCGAAAAAAAATAATGAAGTAATGTTTATTTGAATATGCAAAGTGCATCTCTTTAGTGCGCATGCGTCGTACGTATCTCGCGCATGCGCATTATCTTTATTTAAGAAATTTTTTCATTTGCGCACCGTATTGCATGTAATACGTATAAATTATATAATGTTGTGTATTACGTAATAAATATATAATATCAAATGTCACGTATTAATTACAGAATAATTGTACATAAATTACATAATATGGAAAAATGTAGCAACTTTATACGCGACAATTTATCTTACTCCACAATTTACATGTATTAATCGTACATTAATGTGAACTATAGTACTAAACGAAGTTTCCTGAAACGATTATAAATATTGTTGCGCATCATTCGTGTCTTTTAAGATACTCAAACGTGTCCACGTAAAGCGGACATTCCGTAGAACATCCTACCGATTCTTCGAGACCAACGCCGATACAGAATGGCTACTTTGCATACGTCTAATATTTCACAAACGGAAAACAGTAGGCATTTTGTTTCTATTCTCTCGACAGATTGAACAGCGTTGCGTGCAAAATGGATGAACGGTTTCCTTGACCCGCGAGATGAAACAACAGCACAGGAAATCGAGAGAGACCACGGCGGAAAAGCTTGGCGTGAAAAATCTCGATAAAAGAGAAAGCCATTGAACCTACGAAGCGGTCATAAACGCGAGGAATGCAGATTCACGTTCCGCGAAGCAATTACTGGATCGTCTTGTTAATTCGTCGAGCTCAACAAATAAGAAGCGACCGAGCTACAATTAATCGCTAATGGGGGGTCTAAGACGAACTTCTTCATTTTTTCCTTTCTTCGCACCGATGCCGAATTCGTTCTCGGTGCGTTCGACGGAAGGAGTATAAGAATCGATCGATTAAACGTTCGATAATTGAATCTATCTTTACCGAACGAGCTCCCCTGGGGGACCCGTAACGATCCGACTTAATTACTCCCAATGGCGTAACTAGAATTCTTTTCGGGGGTGCGTCGAGCACTTAGGTTCAATATTAGTGTGGACTCGGTTAGGCTGTTGAAAATTTCATAATTTGTTAATTTTGTCGTTTGGAGATTTAGTAGTTTAGTAACTTGGTAATTTGGGAATGTAGGAATGTGGGAATTTGGGAATGTAGGAATTTGGAGATGTGGTAATTTGGGAATGTGGGAATTTGGGAATGTGGGAATGTGGGAAGTTGGGAATGTGGGAATGTGGGAATGTGGGAATGTGGGAATGTGGGAATGTAGGAATTTGGAGATGTAGGAATTTGGAGATGTGGTAATTTGGAAATGTGGGAATTTGGGAATATGGTAATTTGGAAATGTAGAGATTTGGGAATGTGAGAATTTGGTAATGTAGAAATTTGGGAATGTGAGAATTTGGAAATGTGGGAAATTGGTCATTTTGGGATTTGGGAATGTGGGAAATTGGTAAATTTGGGATTTGGGAATGTAGGAATTTGGGAATGAAGGAGTTTGGGAATGTGGTAATTTGGGAATGTAGGAATGTGGGAATTTGGGAATGTAGGAATTTGGAGATGTGGTAATTTGGGAATGTGGGAATTTGGGAATGTGGGAATGTGGGAAGTTGGGAATGTGGGAAGTTGGGAATGTGGGAATGTGGGAATGTGGGAATGTGGGAATGTAGGAATTTGGAGATGTAGGAATTTGGAGATGTAGGAATTTGGACATGTGGTAATTTGGAAATGTGGGAATTTGGGAATATGGTAATTTGGAAATGTAGAGATTTGGGAATGTGAGAATTTGGTAATGTAGAAATTTGGGAATGTGAGATTTTGGAAATGTGGGAAATTGGTAATTTTGGGATTTGGAAATGTGAAAATTTGGGAATTTAAGGGTTGAAAATTAGGAACTTAACAATGTGAAAATATAAAAATTCGTAACAATAGGGATTTGAAACTAGAAAATATAAAAATTTGTAACTAAAGACACTCAGTCCGAACCTACAAAAGTTTTTCTCCAACAGAAAAGTAGTTACCACGTAATCATCCGGCTGGAATGACTAATTTAATTGCTTCCAGACCATTTAATCCTTACTGATGTAAATTTTAATTACACTTCTTTTCCTCGTAAAATCTTGCAGTTATGTCTTGTCCCAAGTTTTCGAACAAGAGTAATTTAACAAAGAAAAAATCGATCGGATCCATTAACATTTCTGAATTGTATAGCTAATGCAGATTCAACCATTAGCCTACATATGACACTACTGTGGCGTCATGTGGATTTTAGCGATCAATTACTGACGCCAGGTTGGCGTGATGTTATTAAAAATAGCCAAACTGTATCCTCTGTTACAAGTTTCCAGTTTTTTACAAAAATGTACTACATTCTTTAATAATCGAAAACGATAAATATTTCAGAGATTTAAGAAAAAAATTTGTGCAATCCAAATTTATGACATTATGCAAACCTGAAGCAAAAATTTGGCGAGAAGTATTTTTTTTGATAGTCTCAACGCTCGTCGAACAATTTAAATTCGAAATTTCGAAATATATCTCTATTTAGCCCAAACGTGTGAGTCAGTGAAGACTGACTATATTAGGCAACATCTCTGTATTTTTTAAATGAACTCTCGAGCGATGCTATTTCTTGTTCGATAAAGATCATACGATTTTCGTCGATCGTTGTGTTTGCCCCTTTTTCACCGATACTTATCGTATATCTTGGTACCCCGAGGCTGTTCATGCTAACGGAATCGATCGGTGAGAATTTTTATGATCCCCCGTACAATTTGCATGAGCTGCGTTCAAGCGAAAAAGAGAGGCAAAAGCAGATGTTTAGTGGGCAAGAACAAGGGAAAAGGAGAGAGAAAAGTATAATAACCGAGCGGGAAACATAACAGGTAGGCGGTAGGAAAAAATATGGGAGCGAAAAGAAAAAACGAGATGGAACGGTCAAAGATTAACGCCAAAGTGGTAAGGTTTCGGATGATTGTTGGTAAAGAGAAAAGAGGGCAACGATTACATATCGTGGTGATAAATGTTCGAACCTGTATGGGGAGGTGTAAGAAAATGTTTGCTTCGAGCTAACTACTAGGACAAATATCATTTCGGTATTTGGAAATTAGGTTGCTTAATTCGGTAATTTGGTGATTTGGTAGTTTGGTTATTTAATGACTTTTTTATTTGGTAATTTGGTATTTTAGGAGGTTGGCAGTTTAGCTGGTAATTTGGTAGTTTTAATATTTTCCTAGGTGGTAGATTGGTAAATTTTTGAGGGAGTAGTTTGATAGTTTGGAAATTGGAAACTTGGTCATTTGGTGGTTTGTTAATTTTGTAAGGGGGTAGTTTTATAATTTGGAAATTTGGAAATTTGGTAATTTAGGGTTGGTAGTTTGGTAATTCTAAGGGGGTAGTTTGGTCATTTGGAAATTTGGAAATTTTCTAATTTGGTAATTTGGTAATTTTTTAAGGGGGTAGTTTGATAATTTGAATATTTGGAATCTTGGTAATTTAGTAGTTTGGTAATTTGGGGTTGGAAGTTTGGTAATTCCAAGAGGGTAGTTGGATAATTTGGAAACTTGGAAATTTGCTAATTTGGTAGTTCGATTATTTTCTAAGATAGTAATTTACTAGTTTGGAAGTTTTCTAAGTTGACAATTTAACAATTTCCTAATTTGCTAATTTGGAAAATTTGAAAGTCTGGAAATCTTAAAATCTATAAATTCAGAAATCGTTAAAATAGACATGGTTACAACTGATCAACGTCCGCAATTGTGTAACTAATAAAAAAAATATCTGCACAACATTTCAAACAGTATTACAACAGTGTTATACAATACTCTAAGCAAAGTTCAGAACACGAATTAATGTAATTCTACATTTTATATCTTAACAAATCTTCGTAACTATTTATGTAACGCTTAGATGTACAATTATAAACCATTCACTTCCTGATACCATTGTAAATATGTGTCCCCAAAAATAGTGGCATAGAAAGAGCTAGAAATATAGTTCTAAAAAAAGCCAAGAATGACACTAAACGCTCCGTTGTTCTCGTTGAAGTAAAATTCTATAAACGAGTTTGGGGACGACGACCTCGAGTGGACGATCTTTCCATAACCTTGTCGAGATACGAAATATATACACAGAAAGAAATTCTGCAGGAAATGATCTTGACTCTTGGTTCGAGGTCACCACGTTCACCACAACAATTTTTTAAACGCAAATTGCTAGGAACGGACAGATTCGAGCAAAACTTGCGCCAGGGAACGTCTAGCATACCTGACGAGTGTCATTTTTGTGATAAATTGTTTGCGATAAATTCATTTATCCTCTTAACCACTACCTTAACCCTTTGCTGACTCAACGTACGCCTTCAGAATCTCAATTTATATTTCAAATCCTCTTTTTCATGTTCCACATTTTGTCTTTGATAGCATAGAACTTCATACTTAAACACGCGCCATTTTGTATATAGACTAGACTAGTTCAAAAGTATAATCGAGTATAATATTTTATTGTTAATAAAAAATATTAACAATGTTAAGTATTAAAAATTGTAACTTTGTAGTATTTTGTAGGGAACCATTTTGCAGACGAGTTTGAAAGGTAAAACATGCGCAGTCGGTAACTATAAATAATAGTTATGCGCATTTAAGTTATTAGATTTTATATAAGTGTATCTATTATGCAGTCCTCACTGCGCAAGTTTCTTATTTTTCGTTATCGACTGCGCATATGTTTTATGATCGCAAAGTTTCAGTCAAGGTCTCCAATAAACTGTTTACATTCGTAGTAACGGAGCAGTGTAATTAAATGTTTGAATAAATTATGATACGTAATTGTAGAGGGGTTGTCGGAATTGAAGAATACATTTTTAATTTCAATTAAAATGTCAATGTGGGTTGTCAGCGTTAAACGACAATGTAAAGCGAATTTCCTTTTCAACGCAACTTTCTCTAATAACGAATGCGTGCCTTGATCATCTCGATCGGTCGATGGCTAATACAAGCGACAGTAAGACGCGTTGGAAATTGCATAGGATGCAAACCACGTGACTAAACTTTCTTAATATTCTTCCGGTTGTGACGTACACCTGCAGGAAACTCCGTTCCTTTCTTACACGTGTTCAGCGTATTCACGGCTGACAAGGTGTTAAAAATTCTATCGCTTGAACTTTGATTATTTGATATGTGAATGTGTACCGAACGTGCGCGAAAATAAATCCTATTTAAGATTTGTAACGACGTCTAACGGGGAACTTTACGAACTTGAAATCACCGATTTCGTTGAAACTTTGCACAACCGTAAGGTGCATCAAAAGGAATAGTTTTGCAAAACCACAGCGTGCAACTCTACAAAATACCCTCCATCAAGTCTTGACTAATTTTGAATGTAAATCTCTCCCTTATTTTAGAGAGTTGCGCGTTACGGTTTTAGAATATTACTACATTTGATCCATTTTATAATTACACGAAGTCCGAGCGAAATCGCTGTTGCAGAGGTCGTAAGTTCCTCTCCACAAGATATTTAATTGCATTTCGAAAGATTTGTTCTTCCAATGAACTCATCTTTTAAACATTCCGCATAATTTATGTAAATTTCAGTGAAGTTAAATGCTTTCGTTGTAGAAACGCAGTATTAGAAAGTTAACGGCGTGAATAAAAATTCTTAACAAAACCGTGACGATCGCGTGATTCGTTTTTGCGACGCGATCGAAAGGAGATCTTCGAGAGACTATGAAATGGGTTTTCAAACTTTCTGACTTTTCCGTGTTATTCGGTTGGAAATGTTTATGAATTTCATAAGATAACAGATATTACGTTAATTTTCGTATTATGTTAGCACGCATTTAGAGTAACGAATTAGCACTCATTAATTAGAGGATTACATTACATCGTTATGAAACTGATTTCAAAAATTGTAACATAGAGATGTAAAACTTTAACAAAATGATATTGGTCATTCTATGGTGCCCGTTCGATAAATGTCCGTTTGATAAATGACAACTTTCTGATAAATAATAAACATTTTCAAAATTTTGTGCTCTTCTCGAGTGTCCTTAATTTTGTTGTAATCTTAATATTAATATTTTGTATCCATATTATATATTAACCTTGCACTATTTTCACGAGTCTGACTCGTGACGCACTGGCACTTCAATTGTGACAAATCTTACTCGAATTTTGAATACACTTCAATCTGGTGTACAAGTCCAGTTATAATTTGCATAGTCAAGAATTGCTGAATACAGGACTGACATAACATTTCAACTTTCTTTGTCTGTTTTAATATTGTAGCTACGATTGGTTAGTTCTGACTGACGCACCTTACAAATACATGTAAATCATAGTGCAAGGGGTTAATAAGTGGATTTTGTCGTACTGTCATATAATTAGCATCTACATAAATAAAAGTTAACATCAAAAGAAAGATAAAAAGGTCAGTTATTTGGAGTCTCCGGTAAAAACAGGCACGCCAAACGGTAGAAAAAGGATCGCATCTCGAAACGTAAGAGAAAAATGTAACAATTGCCTCGAATCCGAAGAAACTGAACGACTATGGCGGTCAAATCGCGGCGCGATTCGACGTGGAATGTCTGGGGTGCTTGCGTTGTCTCTAATGGCCGATGAAAAACAAGAGGAAATTTGTCCCCCATTCGAGCGTCTCCGCCTAGCCTTGAACTCTCGCCATAGGATAGCAGGAACAGGTGGGTGCAGCCAGTGTTCCGTAACGAAAGAATCGAGAAAGGTAAGAGCTGTCAAGTGTGTCACGCAAGTAAAACGTTTATTCGGTTTATTGCCGGTACGATTGTTGTACCAATCGCGCGCGACATTCTTCAGAAGCGTTTCTACACACACGGGCCACGCATCGGCGTCTCTTAGCACGCGCGCGCGCGCTGGCACGTCGGCTTTTATTGACGCTAATACGTTCGTTCAAAGGACCCTCTAGCCCGTTACAACTCGACAGTAAAATTAGCTAAATACGCATCAGTGTCGTGAACCGAAAGGTCAGCTTGCCGCAGAACTTTGATCCGCAGAATCAAAGGCCTTGATGATCGAATTAACGCGATATGCAAACGAGGATAATGGCTGATGGACCGATTTATACCTAACGTAGGTACAATTTTCGTATCGCCGTGTGTGCATCTGGAATTTAGATGCAGGGTATTCGTGCTGAGTTTTATTCATATGTCTTATCTGCGGTTACGTTGCGGCAGATTTGAGATGTGTGTAGGATGAACGGTGGGAGGTGTCTTTTTATGGTACGAGGCAGGTTGGGTGTTGAGATTTTCGGACTCTGGGTTTTGAGACGGAAGAAGATGTGCTTTGGGAATTTCAAGATTTTTAGGAAACTTTGAGACTTGTAGAACTGTGAAAAGAGAACGTGAAAATTTGATAATTTAATGTTTAAAATGGTAGTTTTAACGATATCTAAATATCGTTACCAGATTTCAAAATTCAAACGAATACAGATCTCTTATATCGCCGAATCCAAGAATTCTTCTCCCCACACTTAGTATGCATCCCAATACATAAAAAGTCGTCTATATTCATATCCATGACAACAAAAACCTGAATCCCCTTACTAAGCACATCGTTACGACAATGAAGGTGCTAATTTATTTTCAACTTGTAACGTGTCCTCGCCAACTAGGAACACATAATTATCAAGGCAGCCTCTTTAGTTTTACTAAAATACCTCGCAGCGAAAACAATAATAAAGATAAGACACGTAGCCGTCATTTTTTCAAAGTAAAATGAATTCTGAACGCGTTATTATGAATCGATAAAGGCAACAAAGGTTCTCCGGAGACTGCCTCACCGTTTCTTGCCGGCGTCGAAATCGATCACAGTGATCGGATGTCCTCGATTCAAAAATTGTACGACAACGAGCACCGTATAAAGGAGCTGTTTGTGCCCCGGCTAACAAAAATCAAGACCACTTTCTACAGCCGTTCGATCCAGTTACAATCGAGGCACAATATACCCTTGCTGTGCGGTTATGAAGCGATCGAGATGCAAGATCATGGTTCGTTTGCGATAAACGTCCGAGTTTTTCTTTGTCTTTTACTGCAACCTTCGATTCAAAGGGAGATTTTTCAACCTTTCAACTGCGATGGACGGGTCAATTATAGGATCATCGATGTATCAAACGTTCACTATACACATCTGGTAAGGTGGCATGCGAAACAATGAACTACGCACTGTATTCGACTGCCAATTTATCAGAGGTATACTTGGTCGCAACTTAGCACTTCTTTCGATTATCAAGAAAATAACAAGTTTTTGATTATCAAATTTTTGTATTTATTGTACGAATTTCTAGATGTTCAGATTCGCGAACTTGTGAGGTTTGAAACTGTTTAATTTTTAGCTTTTCAAGTTACCAATCTTTCAATTATTCAATTATTCAATTTTTCAATTTTTCAATTTTTCAATTTTTCAATTTTTCAATTTTTCAATTTTTCAATTTTTCAATTTTTCAATTTTTCAATTTTTCAATTTTTCAATTTTTCAATTTTTCAATTTTTCAATTTTTCAATTTTTCAATTTTTCAATTTTTCAATTTTCCAATTCTTCAATTTTTCAATTCTTCAATTCTTCAATTTTTCAATTTTTCAATTATTCAATTATTCAATTTTTCAATTCTTCAATTCTTCAATTCAGCAATCTTCCAAGTCTTCAATTTCCAACTTTACAAATTCGCAAATTCTAAAGCACCAAAAGTTTGAAAATTCTTCGAAATTGCTAAGAATTGTCGAGAACGGAGAGTGGATTTGCCATCGACTGTACAGTGTAAGGTTTGAAATTAATCAAGCCCCTCCCTGTTCGTTCCCTATCGGGAGTCGAATTGACGATCGCGTTAGGAAATAAACTCTGACCCCGACGCAATCAATTAAACAACGAAGAAGATTCCTCGAAGCAACGGGCGAATCTTCTCAAGGAAGGAAGTAAAGGAAACCGAGGTTCGTGCCGAGACTTTCTCACGACGAAGGCATCTGCTATCGCGAATCTCTCGCTGGATCCTAATTGCGATCTCTTACGAGGCAGCCGCCTACGAGCAAACCGCAGCCATTTAAATTTGTGTCATTACGCCGGGACGCTTCTTCTGGGACGTGAGACGACAACCGCGTTAAAGTCTCGCCATTCTTTTGCTTCTCACAATGTTGTGACGCGCGACCACGTTACATATCGCTTACTTACTTTCTTCCGAAGATTCCTCGTTAGGCAACCATCATCTTCCACCTCGGTTTTACGTAACGGAGAAGACCATTGTTTGGAGATCGTTGGACGGTAACTCGGTTATTAGATGAATTACGTAATGCAAGTACTATTTTCGAATAAGTACCAACAGTACTGTTTTTTTTCGTCGTATTTTTATGGGTGCATAGTTCAACTTTTATGACAAGGTGGCTATTTTCGTGCATGATCCGTGAATTATTTTTGGGATGCGCTTCGAATACCAAGGTTGCGAATATCCTTTGTTCAAGAAGCTGATCAGTTAGATTGGAAGTCTAATAAAATTCGACTGCGACTTTTACAAATTCTTGAATACTGTTTTCAACAATCCGTGCGCCTAAATGGTACAGTAACAATTTCCAGGTTTTACGAAGATCATATTCCTCCGCGATAATTAGGCGAGCTCTAATCAAAGAAGCGAAACGTTTCTGGCATCCCGCGGGAAACGTTCAGTGCTTTTCCTCGCTCGGCGACGAGCATTTTCCTCAGACTTTGATTAGTCCGGCCATGTAGCCGACAAAGTTTCGCGATGCTCGTACGAGAGAGAAAATTCGCAACGGTACCGCGCGTGTTCCATCGGCGCCCTCCCCTCTCCCGCGGAAGCGGAAAGAAAGGAACGAGAAAAGCGTGGAAGAGTAAAGAGGTAAAAAAAAAACGAAACAAAACAAACAGCAGTATTTTCCTCACGGTAATTATCGCGGTGGCTGGAACAGAGAAGAGAAAAGCGGGAATGATGGAAGATGAGACCAAGGGAAATGGAGCATACCCCCTGTACCGGAACCTCCCACGATTGTATGCTAAAACAACGATTGCGAAAACGCTGAAAAATCGGCTCCTTCTGTGTCCGATACAACGCGCGGCTGTACTTTCATCATTGCGAATAGTTCGATTATGATTTCTTTGATGATATAACGTTTTGGAACGAAGTAACAGAGCATGAAATTATTTACAATGTTTTCTAGACTTGTTATACTAGTTAAGACGAGTACAATAGAAACGTATGTGTAGTTTCATTTGATATAATGAATAGAATGATATAAGGCGAGGCGATATAACGTGTGACAAGAACGTATGATAATAGTAGTAGATAGGAGATAATAGGATTTGATCCGCGATAATAGGAGTTTGTGGCGGTACAATGCGTGGTGATATAATATATGGCGATATAACACGTGATAGTAATAACTTAAGATAATAGTAATGTGTAGTGATATAATGATTGATAATAATAACTCATGGCGATATAACGCGCGGTGATATAGCACGTGGCGATACAACGCGTGGAAATATGGTGCGTGGCGATATAACGCGTGGAAGTATAGTGCGTGGCGATACAACGCGTGGAAATATAGCGCGTGGCGATATAACGCGTGGAGGTATAGTGCGTGGCGATACAACGCGTGGAAATATAGTGCGTGGCGATATAGCGCGTGGCGATTTAACACATGGCGATGCAACACGTGGAAATATAGCGCATGGCGATATAACGCGTGGAAGTATAGTGCGTGGTGATATAACACGTGGCGATACAACGCGTGGAAATATAGTGCGTGGCGATATAGCGCGTGGCGATTTAACACATGGCGATACAACACGTGGAAATATAGCGCATGGCGATATAACGCGTGGAAGTATAGTGCGTGGTGATATAACACGTGGCGATACAACGCGTGGAAATATAGTGCGTGGCGATATAACGCGTGGAAGTATAGCACGTGGCGATATAACGCGTGGCGATATAGCGCGTGGCAATACAACGCTTTGCGATAACAACGCGTGGTAATAGTAAAACGTGGCAATATAACGCGTGGTGATATCAACGCGTACTAGTAACAACGTGTGGCAATATAACGCGAGGTAATAGTAACGTGTAGCGATTATTACGTATGGTAGTACAACGCGTAGCGATATAACGCATAATAATAATATCTAGCAACGTAACGCGATGTAATTATTATACATGGCAATATATTGCGAAACGAAGGTAACGCGTGCCAATATAATGTGAGGCGATAACAACGTATAATGACACGTGTCTATTAGTTATCGGGACTAATTTTAAAATATATACTGCATTCATTAACGATAAGCAACAAGATAATATGTTTTTGTTTTCCGGTAAAGTTTCTTATTATTTCTTAGTGCTTCTTTGTTATTCGGGTGTTTGTTTTACAAAGGAAAATTGAAACGAGGTGAAAAGATGGAAAACGAACAGTTACAATAAAAAAAAGAATTAAAAGGTAAATATGCTGGTGTAACGATCTACGTCATGCTCACTCGAAGGCCATTGACTCCACGAAACTTTCGCCTAGCACTTTCATGTGGAGCAAGCATAACGACTTGTCTAGGACACGCGAATAAAAAACGTAACGCATTCGAATCGAGTATCAAAATTCATCATTAAAGGACTGACCTTCTTCGTTATTTAGAATCGTATAAAAATCTAACAGGATTTGATGGATACCTAAAAGCATCGTAAAATTATGGCGTATCGGTTGGAGGCTTAAAGTTTAATGGAAATAACTGTGTAAATTTTCCATCGATATTCTCGGTACAAAATGGCCGACTACCAGCTATAATGAGCAATGGCTAATTTTAAAACGTAGATCGTCTAAGACGATTTCATGACATAAAAGTATCGCAAAATGGCGCTTATAGTATATCAATTTGAAGCTTGAGGTTTCATGAAAATGATGGTGTGTATGCCTTATTAGCATTCTCAATACAGAGTGGCCAATTACCAGTTACACTAAGAGACAACCAATTTGAAAAGATTGATAGTTTAATACGATTTTAAACATTAAAAGTTTGATAACGTAAAAGTACTGCAAAATGGCGTACATTACTTTGACACTTAAAGTTTTATGAAAATGATCGTGTATTTAATGAATCTTCTTAATAGAAAATGGTTGATTTATATTTATAACAGTCGATGACTGAAGCGTACAAAATCTGACATCGTTTCATATATTTGACATAAAAGTCTCGTAAAATAGAGTTTATGGCACATCACATCGAAGTTCAATGTTTGCTGGAAGTACTAAGTACTGATTAAATTGGTTGTTCGATAGAGTAAACAATGAGGTAATCAATTTACAGATCACTCTGTTGTCCATTAGCGAATATCCAATTTTCAATCGTTTTATCTCAAAAAGATAAAAGAATTTCGAAATATCGTGAACATTATCAAGTTTTCCTTATAATAAATTAACAATTCTCTAGCGATCACATGTTTTCCTCTCAAGAATTGTTTATCAACATATGAGTAATAATTATCGATCGAGTTCAATATTTGAATAATATTTTGCCATATTTACATAATTTTTCCTTTCTCCTGCGGTGAAATTTAGATGTTTTCGAGGTAGAACACGTGGAAATTACTTGTCAACCGAATACAATTTTAATAAAAGTCGAATGGGAAATTAAGACGATAAATAAATCCGGCTTAACGGTATGGTATAAACCTTTCGAGAGTATAGTGGTCAAACACAAAAACATTTTCGCATAATGCTCAGAAGTTAGCATTTGGAGAAGTTTCAGAGTCAGAAAATTAGCATAACTACCTACCTGTTTATCTACCTGAATATTTGAATTTTTAAGAGGTAGCTTGATAAATTTAGGTATATACTCATATACCGGGTGTCCCAAAACAACAAACATCTTACAAAACACAATACAACTTTTTTGAACGTATAATTTCATATCGATCTTGATATAAATAACAGACGTATCGTTTGCACGTCACAGAAGATGAGTAATTTTCCAAAATTATTGTTTACATCGCAAGATTATTAATTTTATCATTGATCGATTGATACCACAGGTTCTATAAATATCTTAGATAGGAAATTAATATGATATAGGGATTTCAGAGATCAATTAATTATCTTTTATTTCAATACGAAGTGTCGATAAATTGCGGCCGGAAGATAAAGAATGCTCATTTCTTAAAATATCTGTATTAAAAAAAAGGAACGGATGTAGACGATAAAATCCTGTGTATGCTAATGCATTTTGTGTATTACCGAGTGATTTACATGGAGAAAGTTTGCACCAGAAGCAATCTTTTTTTCTGTTTAATCTTAGCTCATTAATTCCATTTAATCCTTTCACTATTTACGAGATGTTGGTTAAATGATCTCAACACGTACGTTCTTCCATGTCTCTCATTTGGGTATGTTAGAACTTATCTGTTTATCGTGATCGTCATCTTTTATTACCATAGCACGGCGATGCACTCGGTTATTCCTGATAAAGTTCTTTTTAACCCATTTCTGAATCTCTGATTTCGTTATCTATTTATTACTTTTTAGACTTTATTCGGATACAAAATAAGATGATTTTATCTTGCTTTTAGCTTAGGCAGATAGCATATGTACTCTTAGAAACTCTAAATTTAAACATTCGGAAATTTGTGAATTAAAAAATTATATATACATTGAAAAATTGACAAACTTTCAAATTTAGAAATTTGTTATCCAAATTCATAAATTGAAAAATATACAAAATATTCAAAAATTGTATATACATTGAAAAATTGACAAACTTTAAAATTAAAAAACTTAGTTATCCAAATTCATAAATTGAAAAATATACAAATATTCAAAAATTGTATATACATTGAAAAATTGACAAACTTTCAAATTTAGAAATTTGTTATCCAAATTCATAAATTGAAAAATATACAAATATTCAAAAATTGTATATACATTGAAAAACTGACAAACTTTCAAATTTAGAAATTTGTTATCCAAATTCATAAATTGAAAAATATAAAAATATTCAAAAATTGTATATACATTGAAAAATTGACAAACTTTCAAATTTAGAAATTTAGTTATCCAAATTCACAAATTGAAAAATATAAAAAATATTCAAAAATTGTATATACATTGAAAAATTGACAAACTTTCAAATTAAAAAATTTAGTTATCCAAATTCATAAATTGAAAAATATAAAAATATTCAAAAATTGTATATACATTGAAAAATTGACAAACTTTCAAATTAAAAAATTTAGTTATCCAGATTCACAAATTGAAAAATATAAATGTATTGAAATTTGAAAAATTGGATACTTGGAGTTTTCTATGGATTTAAATCTTTGAAGATGAAAATGTAGAAAATTGTAAATCTTGCAATTTGAAAATATATAAATATATAATATGTAAAATTGTAAATTTCTGAATTTGAAGAGATAGACAATTGTAAGTTCCTAAATTTGCAAGTATGGATAATTGTAAATTTCTGTAGTTAAAAATGAAAAAATTTCTGACCCATCTTCTCTACAAAACCTAAATCTCTAAATCATCAAACTGCTATAAAATCTAAAATTTCTTCGGATAAAAATAGTCTTCGCATTAATTCAGGTCCCAGATATCAAATCATTAAATTCGTACAAAATAAAAAATTTCTTTGAACAAAAATAGTCTTCACCCACATAAATAATTCAAGTCCTAGATATCAACAGTTACCACTCCTCCTGACACATTTTACAATGTCAAACGAATTTACGGACCCGACACACGTTCGAGGTCACCTGAATTTTGAGAATACAAGTCTCGTTGTTTCTTGAAAAAACAGGAGGTCATAGCAGTATTCCTGCACGCACTTGATAGATGCATCAATCTTCGGTTATCGCGGTATAAATTACACGTACATATCCGCCTTCACATGTGTACAGATACATGGTCAAGGATTACCTGTGATGGAGAGGGAAAATGACATATGTAACGATAAGGGGGTCAAGTAGGTGAAATATAATTGTCGATCATATCATTCATCATTGATAGCCTGTGATCATCGACAGATCGATTCGTCAACCGGCAGTTTACGATGTTAATGATAGCTAATTGCACGATGTTCGTGTTATGATCGGTTTACCTCAACACTGTAGATTTTTCAAATCTCGAATGAATTGACCTGCGATTATTGTGGGTTAACCAATGGTTTCCAGAATCGATGAAAAGATGATTCGTAACTTTTAACTATTCCGATTTGTTCTGCTTCTTCGATTCGTGATATTTCTTTTAAGTTTTACCTTTTGTTTTTAAAATTCGCTAGTAAAGATTACGTTTCTGTTTCGTGCTGTTGATGGAACACTTTAAAGTGAGATATTCTTCAAATTACACTTTTATGTTCGAGATAAAAGCTAATGCCGTTCAAACAAAACTGTGTGTCAGTATTCAGAATGCTACTGTGGTAAAAATTATCTTTTTACACCGATTTGAACTTCACTCGAACCCAATATTGATATATCAAACATGTGCAATTTCAGTTGATGTATAAAGTGTAGTTGTTTTTTCAAATAAAATATAAATTTTAAGAAAGTAAATGTACTTATAATTAGTAGGTAATACGTATATACTATAATATACAGTATGTATTATACAATGAAGTCAGTATACTCCACATATGGTGATATGATACACACATGCGACTTTTACAATTTACAACATTCGATTCATTAAACGCTGCATGTGCAATAAAAATGTACTACATTCTGATTAAGATCGAACGACATCTGGATACAGATAACTAACAATTTTTACGACAACTATTAATATTATACTTTTCACCGCGGCACGATTAACGATAAGATAAGCAATTATTAGTGATTAGTAGTGACGTGTTGGAGGCAATAAAATAGTTACAACCAGCTATCAAATGTCAGTATGCGTTGGGTAAATCTGTATGGTGCACTCGTCCTTTATGAAATGGTAACATATGACTCGTCTTCGGGCTACAAAACGTAAGCTTACACGTTATTTCAAACTGTCAACGCTAATCAACGATGACTAACTTACTAATTTATAAACTTAGTTATTTGATGTATTGTATATCTTTTTCCGAAGGAGAAATCCTTTCAAGTTTTTAACAATTTTGTTACGTTCGAAGGATATGTGATGTATTATAGTAGACTTTCGTTATATTGCCGTTTTAGTACGGACTTTTGTAAACACTGATAGTAATACTTCATATTATGGTACTAGAATTTATGGATATGCGTGGTGATATAATACGTGGGAGATACAATGCGTTGGCAATATAACGCGTGGCGATAAGACGAGTAGTTAGGACGAGTAGGATATAATGTGTGGAAGATGTAACGCGTTAGTAATTTAACGCGTAGGAAATATAAGGTGCGGCGATACAACGCGTTGGGGACATAAAGCGTGGGAATTATAACACGTTGGTGATATAACGCGTGGCGATATAACGCGTAGGTAATATAACGCGTGGCGATATAACGCGTAGGTAATATAACGCGTAGCGATATAACGCGTAGGTAATATAACACGTTGGTGATATAACGCGTAGGTAATATAACGCGTGGCGATATAACACGTAGGTAATATAACGCGTAGAAAACATAACGCGTAGAAAATATAACACGTAGAAAATATAACACGTTGGTGATTTAACGCGTGGCGATATAACGCGTCGGTAATATAACGCGTGGCGATATAACGCGTCGGTAATATAACGCGTGGCGATATAACGCGTAGGTAATATAACACGTTGGTGATATAACGCGTAGGTAATATAACGCGTGGCGATATAACACGTAGGTAATATAACGCGTAGAAAACATAACGCGTAGAAAATATAACGCGTAGAAAATATAACACGTTGGTGATTTAACGCGTGGCGATATAACGCGTCGGTAATATAACACGTGGCGATATAACGCGTCGGTAATATAACGCGTGGCGATATAACGCGTAGGTAATATAACGCGTAGAAAACAACGCGTAGGTAATATAACGCGTAGAAAATATAACACGTCGGTGATTTAACGCGTGGGAACTATAATGCGTGGCAATATAACGCGTAGAAAATATAACGTCCTGATTCTATCATATTGATTTAATCTAACGCGTGACAATATAACGCATCAAATGCGTTGCTATGTAACGGGTGGCAATATAACATACTATTTAATACGTAGTGATCCAATGTACAATAACGTACCACGTGGCCATATAACACGTGGCAGTCAGTTATTGACTCAATTTCAAGTACTGCAACGAAAAACTTGAATATATAGTTGCAATTGCTGTAACATATTCATTATCTACATATCAGTAGTTCTTTTTTTTTTGTTTTCACTGTCAATCATGTGATTCGAACCAAAAGAAGCAGTGATAAATGCATCCATCTTAAATGTGGCTTCATTATGCGGATGATTTATACTACTTTTTTTATACCACATAATTAAGAATCATTTACATAGAAGGAAATAACGACTTTTTATGGTGCTATCGATGGTTCAGGGACGTATGGATATACACGTGCTGGAGGTGGCGTTGAAATAATTAATATTCCTGCATTTAGCCATAAATTGTTTGAAACAGTTCAGTTTGTGCCTTCGGGCCTTCTCGAACGTCTCCGAGTACTCTCGGACCTTCTCGGGCACTTTCGGTTAACTTCGTATCATACATTGGGACTTTGACTATCTTTCGGATTTTATTAATAATTCCATAAGTCCAATATAGATATGTTTAAAATAATATTCAGGACTGTTATGAATAATTTTATCGAAAAACTAACATTTGGTTCGTAAGAAGCATTTGACATTTTTCGAGATAAAAATTTATCACGATAAAAATGAAAGTGTGCATAAATTTTAAATCTCGCTTTTACAAGTATAGTAACGCTGACAGCAACACATGTTAGATTGCTTGCAGAGGATTAAAAAGACATACAATTTTAACTCCGCTCCGTGTATGCACTTTCAAGTTATTTAATTGAGGGTTAAAATTAAGTGCCAAGGTTAAAATAAATAACGCCGAAGATTATATCAATGATAGTTCTGTAGTCTAATAAATACAAGGGATTCAACGGCGTCGTTGACAAGAATTACTCGCGGATTGGTAAAAGTGATTTCTGCGAAATTTAGAGGCTAAAAACGAATGCGAACGCGATAACGGTAATTATATCGAAGGTAGTATTTTAGAGTTTTCGTTGAATACAGCAGCCGAGTGGTGCATAAATACTCCGTACGACAGGTTAGGCGAACAGGTGCGAAACCGGTATACATACGTTCAGAAAATCCAGTGATAGTATATTAGGAAGTAAACAGTGGACGCGAGTTACGTTAAATGTAATTCCTTGTCCCATAATTTCGAATACGGTTTAACAAACGGGACGTGTATCCCGTCATTTGCAACTTATTCTCTCGTGGCGGCCATTTTTACAGTTATCTGCACCGTTGGCTGACGAGAACGTTGCTTTTTCGTTTGTTTAGATAATTCTTAATTATATGTATTAACATTACTTATCTTTTGTCTGTGTATAATTTAAAACAAGGGACAGATATTGGTTTTATATAAGTATTTTAGTATTTTTTTATTTTATTGTTTCGTTAGTTTATTACATTACTCTCACAATTTATTTGCTATTTCATTATTTTTATAGGATATTCTGCTATTTTTACTAGAACACTGTTTTATTTTACTTCTTTGACATTTTTATCTTTTACTTGTTTATTATTCTACTGTTGGTTATTTTTACCATTTTATCATTTCACTTTTACAGTCTGTAGTTCAACTTTTACCGTATTTTCTGAATGAAAAGAATTATATGTACGGTTAACCTTCAAACAACTGTTAAAAAGTGTGCATACAAATCTCACTCAACAATCCCCAATGAATATTTATTATACTAATTGTAAGCAGGACGATTGGAAAGTTGGAGAACGACGATATATCAATAAAGTAATTTGCACCTTAACGTTGCCAATTTTTATGGCCACTTATCGAGACGGGTGTTCTATATTCAACCTTGAAATATTTTAAGAAATATCAAAGCTATTGGGGTTAATATGATTTAGACGTTATGTTTCATAAGATGATATATTCCATGAAAAGTATGTTAATTATGAAGATATGTATTTTTACATTGCTGTAGGAATTTCTAAGTTTTCAAATTTTTTAATTTTCAAGTTTGCTAATTTTTAAATTTTCAACTTCCAACCCCCCAATTTCCAATTTCCCAAATTTCCAAATTTCCAATTTTTCAAATTTCCAACTTCTCAAACCCCTAATTTCCAATTCCCCAAATTTCCAAATTTCCAACTTCCAACCCCCCAATTTCCAAATTTCCAATTTCTCAAATTTTCAACTTCTCAACCCCCCAATTTCTCAAATTTCCAACTTCCAAACCCCCCAATTTCCAAATTTCCAATTTCTCAAATTTCCAACTTCTCAAACCCTTAATTTCCAATTCCCCAAATTTCCAACTTCCAACCCCCCAATTACCAAATTTCCAATTTCTCAAATTTCCAATTTCCCAACCCCCCAATTTCCAAATTTCCAATTTCTCAAATTTCCAACTTCCCAAACCCCCAATTTCCAATTTCCCCAATTTCCAAATTTCCGACTTCCAACCCCCCAATTTCCAATTTCCCCAATCTCCAAATTTCCAATTTCCCAAACTCCCAAAATTTCTAAACCCCCAAACTCCCAAATTTCCAAATCCCCAAACCCCCTAATTTCTAAATCCCCAAACTCTCCACTTACCAAAGTCCCAAACTCCCAAACTCACAGATCTAAAAATACACCACCAAAATACAACCGAAAGAATTTCCCCCAAACTCCCCATCTTCCCTAGGACCTCCCCTTAACCTAACAACCCCTCTAATAAAAACCTAAGTGTTTTCTTTCAAATGTCACGATCGATGCTAAATAAATTATTAATGAAGCTCTGAATCGACTTGTATCACACAATTATACGTGGAAAATTTTCATCGACGCGGTTCATTGTTCAGTTTTCTTGAACGTGGAGATACTATTTCGAATATGCATTGATATGCGGGAACAATTTCATAAGCACGTATCGTTTTACGTTCAGCACGTGCTTATCGGTCACGTGTTGTGTGCTTGAAAATCGGTCCAACGTGGTTATGTCAGTTCGTCGCACAAGCTACACGAATACATATGTATGTTTGTATATATATATAGAAGACCGTTCGGAAAATTACATTATGCTTTGTCCTGGTATGTGCTTGCGTCTGTTGTTGACAGTCGACGAGTTCGTCGTAGGAATTTCGTTGAACAGGTGAGCATCCTCTTTCCTCTTCTATTAAAGAATTTTACTGTGGCTGTTATAAATGAATGTTTCTTAATTCGACTGGTTTCGATAGTCAATATTTTATTTTATATTTTGCTGTATACTGTGGACAATTACTGGGATACAGTATTTTATTTATTTCTGTTTAAAAATTTTTTAATATTACGATTGAAGCATTGTTGCATTTTGTGACGGTAGAATTGCTTCGACAGCCGCCATTTTTCTCTGAGTCTCCACATGGAGCTACCGTAACAAAATGGTTGTCTTATACTAATTTTGTGTCAGATCAACGTATTGTTGCAAATTTAAAATACAAAAATTGATCATTTTCCCAATATTTTGTGGTTTTATTTGTTCACGTCATCTGCCATTTTGTATTTACCTGACATAAAGAAAATTTGACAATATAAAAATTATAAATTTTTAAACTTGAGAATTTTTCAATTAAAAAACTTGAAACCTTAAAAATGCGAAAAAGTCACAATATATCATATCTTTCAAAATAAAAATTCAAGATAAAAATGAATAAATTTACAAAGTTTTACAAAGCATGAGGTATATCTTCTTAACAAAAAGAGTGAACAAAGTAAGAAATTTTAGAGGAAAGTCGAGCCTCTTTCCAAAGAACCTAGCCCGATCCTTAAGAGTATTGAGCAACATTTCGTAGCAGTCTGACCGCAAGACTTCCGTTGAAAGCCGTAATTTCCGGTAAGATAAGTTAACCGAGCAACGACATAGCCGATTTGCACGGTTCGGTCTAATACTAAAGTGCAAGTGAGAAGCCTTGGGCTCGAAATTCACCAAACCGTGTATCAACTTTTACGTTTATTCTCGTAAGTTAGTTCTCGTAATCCTTTTGTTCGGCGCATCCCACAGTTACGGGAACGTTTATGAACCTATAAGACTCAATTAACGCGCTGTAATTAACCCTTTATAACCGGCGTTATTACCTTCCGAAGTACCAGTATTTCGAAATTACAACCTGCGTTTAATTAGAAACTAGTTAAACTTCTTTTGATCGCGTCGAATTATTTAAAACGTTACTTACACTTTGAACCAAACAGGTGCGCACTGTGTTTTCATTTTTAATTCAATTACTGGAAATTAGGCGGAGATTTGGAAATTTACAAATTTTAGGGTTTTGGGGTTTGGAATTTGGGGATTTAGGGATTTTGGGATTTTGGGATTGAGGCATTTAGGGATTTTGGGATTTTGGGATTTAGAATTTTAGGGACTTGGGGACCTAGGGACTTAGAGGTTTAAGGGCTTAGGAATTTTTGAAGTTAGGGATTTACAGATTTTGGTATTTAGGTATTTAGGTATTTAGGTATTTAGGCATTTAGGTACTTAAATATTCAGGTATTTAGGTATTTAGGTATTTATGTATTTAGGTATTTATGTATTTAGATACTTAGGGATTTAGGTACTTAGGTATGCAAGAATTTAGAGGTATACAAAATGAGGGATATACGAATTTAGAGACATAAGAATTTGGGGATTTAAGAATTTAACAATTTAGAAATTTGGAGATTTAGAGATTCAAATTTATACATTTGACTCTACAAAATCAGAAACACTACACTTCTCATTCAAAAGAAGTCAACTTTGTTTCAAACATATACTCTTCATTAATTACCTACTGTGCAATAATTGACACCAAGGACATCTCACATATTTGACCCATACTACATTATTTACATATTTCATTCACTTCACATCAATAATATATTAAAATTTATATAACCCATCATCGAATATCCGTTTTACATATTCCGTGACCACCAATGAGGTTACATTGGTATCATATCAATCAATATCTTGAAACATTTACATTTGCTGTCACTGGACCCAATAGTCTACCTCCGGTCTTGCTAATGAGATTGTAAGTATAATACGCAACCTCTCATTTATACCAGTGATTAGTATAAATATCTAACATTGAAACAGATGAATGTCTAATGTAGTAGATCAACATCTATCGAAACAGATCATCTAACGTCGAAATGGATAGTCGAAGTAGATCAATAATATCGAAGTAGACCAATAGTAATGCTAAGTGTAGTAGTAGACCTAACAAAACGAATGAATATGTAACCGTAGCAAATTAATATCTGACCACGTGGTTTGTGTTCCAGAAGCCGCAGAACCATCGTCGTTCTTCTCGGCAAGAAGGGACGGAAGGAGGTCCCGGAAGATATCTCCTTTTCGTGAGAACCACCGACCTTCCTTCGTACGTGAGAACAGCAACGAGAGGTCGGCCTTGAAGGTGTGGAAGAAGTAACGCGTAGCAGTGGTCGAGCAAGCAACTCGGTATCGAGAGAGATTTATTCGAGTTTCACAACCTCTCTCGATCAGCGGCACCGGTCGTGACCTCGATAGAGCTCATCCACCTGGTCGGCTATCTTAGCTCGGGCTCCGCAGGACCCTGGAAAGGTCGGGTTGCTCTTCGGCTACTATTCAGGGAGATTACACCATGTAGTTGATCGACGTATTCGAGCTGTTCGTTACTTTTCCGAAAGTGAATCTGACTTTGAAAGAATAGCGGTGTAGAGAAGAGTGAGAATCATGAAGACGATGGGCGACGTGGTCGCGGACCCCGTGGACGAAGAGAACGACACCTCGGGTTCGGGTCAGAACGCGATTACCGGAAAGGAATTCGGTCAGAAGACGCTGAGGTCGCTGAAGAGGGGTCTAGGAAGACTGTGGAGAAGACACAGGGGTAATGCCTCGATCACCGAGTACGACCCTTGTTATAAGGTCGCTTATCTTGGGAACGTTCTCACTGGATGGGCCAAGGGTAAGTGAATCGGCCTTTTATCTGATTCTCTTTGTCTTTACGTCGCGCTGACTGGTCATTAAGGCTTAACGCGTTCCCCCAAGAGCCACCTTGATTAATCTCGCGATCACCGTGTGTCGGGAACAATTAAACGTTTCGCAATTGTCTGTGTCCTCGGATCTTACTTTTGGCAGTTCACAGGCTTCCAAATTTATTTGAAACCCTTGCACTATGATTTGTTCGTCGGGTGCGTCAACCAGAACTAACTAATCACGGTTACAATATTAAAACAGACAAAGAAAGTTAAAATGTTATGTCAATATTATGCAATCCTTGGACTATGCAAATTATAATTGGACTTGAATTTCAAATTGAAGCGTATTCAAAATTCAAGTAAAGTTGATTATAGATGAAGTACGAGTGCGTCACGGGTCAGACTCGTTAAAATATTGCAAGGGGTTAACAATCCTGTCCTGTGAAATATATTTGTCATTATCTGACATTGTTATACTTGATATCATACATGACATTGCCATAGAGTAATAGAATAAACTAGAATAATAGACAGAATCGACTCGAATAATTAGAATAATACTTCATGTTAAACAATAATCTTGCGTTATTATTAAAAATGGTTACAGAATTATAAAAGAAGCGAAACAAGATCTGTAAGTGAATTTTTGGAGAAACCAGTTCCGCTAATTATAATTATCAAGCGAACCTTTACTCCTGCCGTTTAATTATCACGTAGTACGGATAGTCCCTAACGCGAGTGGTTAATTAAAGTCTGCTGACAAACAGCAATTAAAGGGGACGTGAACGGACAAGGCGGGTATACAGTCGCATTCTGAATCGCAAAGTGAAGAGACATGAATGACCAGCCGGAAGTGCGCAATACTTCTTGCAGTTAGTCGACGAGCAAGGTCAACGCGTCTAACTAGCGCAATCATACATTGGATCCATTAGTGTGCCGGTAACGGCTGTCTTAAAAAAAGAAACCATGCTACTTATAAAACAGATCCGGGCGAGTCAGTAGCCTTAGGGTAATTATTTTATCGCCGCGGACAATCACTTGCCACGAGTTAAATTATGCCCTCCAGGATACCATGGTGTAGATTCGTAGGAGATTCAATCAAAATTTTTTTAGGATGTAGGAATATTGATAAAAAGTAAAGGATATTATTTTTGGCAAATCATTTTTTGTCGTTGCACGCTAAATGGTTACTCGAAAAAATATAGAGGGTTAAGTATTTAAATTATTTTTTTTGCTATTATAAGTAGAAACAGGTAGCCGATATGGAGGTAAAATTCTGAAATTATACGTGTGACTATTTTATCGGTAGCAGTGAAAATTCATACCCAGTACTAAAAGTAGTATATGAAAAAATTTGTCAAAATGTGAAAGTAGGATAAGGATATGTGATATATTATAGTAGACTTTCGTTATATTGCCGTTTCAGTACGGACTTGTGTAAACACTGATAGCAATACTCTATATTCTGGTACTAGAATTTATGAATATGCGTAGTGATATAACGCGTGGGAGATACAATGCGTTGGCAATATAACGCGTGGCGATAAGACACGTAGGCGATATAAGGAGTGGAAGATATAACACTTTGGTAATTTAACGCGTGGGGAATATAACGCGTTGGTAATTGAACGCATGGAAAATATAACGTGCGGCGATATAACGCGTGGCAATATAACGCGTAAAAACTGTAACGCGTTGGGGACATAAAGCGTGGGAATTATAACGCGTAGAAAATATAATACATTGGTGATATAACGCGTGGCGATTTAACACGCGGCAATATAACGCGTGGCGATATAACGCGTAGGTAATATAACGCGTAGAAAATATAACACGCGGCAATATAACGCGTAGAAAATATAACGCGTGGCGATATAACGCGTAGAAAATGTAACACGCGGCAATATAACGCGTAGAAAAATATAACACGCGGCAATATAACGCGAGGCGATATAACGCGTAGGTAATATAACGCGCAGAAAATATAACACGTTGGTGATATAATGCGTGGCGATTTAACACTCGGCAATATAACGCGTGAGTAGAAATAAATAGAGATAACGTGTATGTAATAGGGGTAAAATTCTCATCAGATCAAACTCATCGATTTATTTTTCTATCGATATTAGTGAAAATTTATATCCAGTACTAAAAGTAGTATATGAAAAGATAGTAGTAATAGTAAAAGTAGCGTATGAAAAAAAATATGTCGAAACGTAAATGTACGATATGACCAATATCGGAGGTGATTAAAGAAGAAATATAAAAAAAGAGTATTACGCGGTGCAACGACCGGCCATAGGCGTACACGGAGGGGGTTCCTACTTTCTCTGCATACCTTTGTCTCGGACTGGGTCGGCCTTAATCATCGGGAACACCATTATTACGGTACGTTTATTCGCAACCGCCTATTTTGTCGCGATTAATTCCTGGCTGTCTCCGGTCACCAGACATTCGCAGTTTTCCCTTCGAACGGAAGAGGCAGACTTTCGAGAAACGAACGGGTACCGAGCATTTTACTTTCCGCGAAATCGACCTCCATGCCACACGCTGTTTCTCAGGAACTTGGAAAAATCATACAGAACAATCACGCTTGATTGAGATCAAGTGCTGGATACTTTCGTACGTGATACATCTTAATCAAGAGTAATTATATCGCTATTTTATTTGGACAAACAAATATAACCTCACTTTTTACTATTATTTTTGGTTTCTCGGTTATTGTGCTTGTTGGAGTTGCATTATATTTTGTGCCATCTATGGGTCTTTTTATTTTTAGTATATATATGTATTTGTTGGAGATAGTTGATTGTTAGTAAAATTGTTAGTTATAGTATTATTTTTGTAAATTTTACATTTTATACATTTTATATTTTTATAGTTATACATTGTATATTTGATGGATCTTCTTTTTTATTTTTACTATGCATGTCTTTTGAAGATAATTATTAGTAAAATTGTTAATAAAATTGTTAGTTACAATGTTATTTTAATAAGTTATACATTTTCTGACATCAATGGTTTTAATTTTTTATTTTTTGAAAGAAGAGATTATTCAAAGAACTATATCGGGTTATCCTCAAATAGAATGACCTACTGACTTTTTTATATCGGAGCCTTTTAGTCCAGTCGAAAAAAAGGAAATGTTAATTTGATCGCTTTATTATTAAAAAATTCCTTGGTTGGTTAGTATAAGGGAGGTTGAATAGGTTTTTGTTATTAACACATAGAATACGACGATATTTGGTTGGATCTATTTGCATTCTTCTCGAAAGTGGCGTGAAGGTCAACGAGAACGAGTTCGAAGCAAAACTGGAAACTGTTAATGCGAATTGGAGGACTGATCAATGCTACGAATGCTCTCATACGAACACAAAAATTTAGTCATCCCTTTGTCTACATCGAAATTTCTGTATACCTTGGTAACGCGTGCAGTAAGTAGAATGAGTCAATTGCGAAGTATAATGTATGTATAATGGGGAGGAGGATACAAAGGGGGTGCAGGTGTGCGCTGTCTTCACATTTATTTTCATTGTGAATCCAGTTTCAAATCTTTATATTCTTAAATCTCTATATTGGCAAATTTTTATTTTTGCAAATATCCAGGACTCTATATTTCCAAGTTTCTTTATTTATTAATCACCATCTTTTCAAATGTCTACATCTCCAACTTTCTATACCAGATCTCTATTTTTTTAAATTTCTATATATCCAAATTTCTATACTTTCTGATCACTGTATTCTCAAATACCAAATGTCACCAAATCTCTATTTTTTCAAATTTTTATATATTTAAGTCTTTACACTTCCAAATTTCTGTATTTCCAAGTCTCTATATTTTTTTAATTTTTTCATTACTAAATACATCTAAAAATTTCTATATTTCCAAATGTCTATATCTTGTAATTTCTATATTCACAAATGTATAAACATTTTTTATACCTACAAACCTCTAACCAAATTTCTGTATTTTTCAATATTCGTCAAATATTTGTGCATGTCAGATATTCTCAATAATCAGACATTAAGTACTTAAAATGTGTGATTAAAATTTGTTGACGTGAAAGATAGTTAATGTCAGATATTCTCAATAATATAATTTCTCACCAAAAACTGTTAATACCAATACTATAAATTTCATTTGAATTTCGATACTCAATGTCACCAGTCTTTGCACCCTCTATTTTCATCAGCTCTTCTTCGTCGAAAAATATTAACAGCCAAAAGTGCTTCCAACAGATGTAAACCACCAAAGAGTGCAAACCTTCGGAAAAAGCGTATCAAAGAAGTAATTATTATTTCAGTAACGTTATGTTTTTCGAGAAGACGCATCGATTTTCGGAACAGCTCTAGCTCCGAATCACAGAAGCGAGACGAACGTTTTTCTGGAGTTTGTTGCGAAGGAAAATATACATACGGCTTACGGTGAAACTCCCGGAGGAAAATGGACGCCGGGATGGTCACGTAGGTCGCTGCTTAAAAATCTGGTATCCCCTAACTCTCGTACGTGAAGCGGGTACAAAAGCGCGCGATTTCGTTATATAAACAGAGTATCCTTTGAAAACATGCGGCTCGATTTCGTCGAATCTGTCCGGGATTTATGAACGGAGAGGAAACTTTGGACGAGTCTGAAAATGTGACGAAAATTGACAATTATTAG
This sequence comes from Megachile willughbiella, assembly GCA_945859595.2. Taxonomy (NCBI): domain Eukaryota; kingdom Metazoa; phylum Arthropoda; class Insecta; order Hymenoptera; family Megachilidae; genus Megachile; species Megachile willughbiella. The sequence continues at coordinate 16,983,566 of OX243795.1, read as the reverse complement.
GCTCGTGAAATGGACTTCGTGAACGATCGTGACGTGTTCGAGAACGTGCGATGCATAAGTAGGATTATGCTGAACGTTGAATGAAAAAACTAAACGTTTCTGTTGAAAAGGAACGTTGGATCATTCAGTATTTCCCTGAAACATTTTCCTCTAACCGCTGCGATCAGGAAAGTGGTAATTATTCTAATTTCGTAGACGATTCCGAATACTTGGGATGTTGCATATTTTCTTTGGTGGTTTCTGGGATAATGTGTGAGTTGTAATCGGGTTTGCGAATGTGGGTTTATTTTATGGGATTTTGGTGGGTAGACATTTGGGAATTTGTGGATTTGGGGGATTTAGGTTTTTGGGAATTTAGTAATTGGGGGACTCTGGAGTTTTGGGGATTTAGGTTTTTGGAAATTTAGTAATTGGGTGACTGGAGATTTTTGGGTTATTGGAAGTTTAACGATTTGGGGAATTTAGGGAATTGGGTGTTTAGGTTTTGGAAAATTTAGAAATTTGGGGAATTTCAAGATTTGGGGTTTAGGTTATTGGAAGTTTAACGATTTGGGGAATTTAGGGAATTGGGTGTTTAAGTTTTTGAAAATTTAGAAATTTGGGGATTTAGGTTATCGGATATTTAACGATTTGGGGAATTTAGGGACTTGGGTGTTTAGGTTTTGGAAAATTTAGTTTGGGGAATTTCAAGATTTGGGGGTTTAGTTTTCTGAAATTTAATGATCTAGGGAATTTGGAGATTTGGAGACTTGGGTTTTTGGAAATATAGGAAATTGTGGACCTTGGAGATTTGGGGATTTGGGTTATTGGAAATTTAACGATTTGGGGAATTTAGGGACTTGGGTGTTTAGGTTTTGGAAAATTTAGTTTGGGGAATTTCAAGATTTGGGGGTTTAGTTTTCTGAAATTTAATGATCTAGGGAATTTGGAGATTTGGCGGCTTGGGTTTTTGGAAATGTAGTAAATTGTGGACCTTGGAGATTTGGGGATTTGGGTTATTGGAAATTTACCAACTTGAGAAATTTAGGGACTTGAATATTTAGGTATTTAAAGATTTGGTAATTTGGGGAATTCAGAGATTTAACGACTTAGATTTCTGGATTTTGAACAATTTGGGAAATTTGAAAATCTAGGAATGTAGAAATTCAAAAGTGTAAGAATTTTGGCACTGGAAGTTTGAAAACGATGACATCTGGAAATTTAGAAATTTAGGGATTTTTAAATCTACAAGGTAAAAAGTTTTTAAAGTCAGGAACTTGAGAACTTGAAAATTAAAAAATGTCTTTATTTAAATATTTGAAAATTTGCAAATTCCCTTTGCAAGTTTGAAAATTAAAAAATATAAACGATTTTAAACATCGAAAGTACACTCGCATCGGCCATTTTGATTAATTCTCATAAAATACCTAACCTAATTTATTCTAACTATTTTAATGTCTCTTATAAAATACCTATGTCTAATATAATAAATTACACTCATAAAAAAGTAATATTTTCATTTTACGCGTGACAAGAACATGACAGGTTAACAACAAGATATTTCGGATTCCTACAGCAGCTGAGAGTAATTCGTAAGTCGAGGGTACACGTGGTGTTAGAGTTTTGAGCCGTTGCGTGGGTACTTAATGCTGTTTAAAAATATACAATCGCTTACATATGCCACCTCTTCGGCTTCAATCGGTTTTTGCTCCGGTGGTTACTGGAAGTGCTGTTTTAACAAGGTTCAAATTATTCTTCCGCGAAGATAATCATAAGATGTGGTAGTGGATCGGTAATAGTTGATTTTAAGATTTCACAGTCGAAAGCTTTTATTGCGGTATTACATTTATATTATGTTTTATGTATTACATTTATATTACGTTCATTGTATTACATTTATATTACATTTATATTGTAATTTATAATGAAATAACAGTTGTTCGAACACCAGTACTGATTAGTAGTATTAATCGATAAAAATAAAATTTTTAGTGATAATTCGTGATACTTAATGCAGTACTGTTATTTTATCAAAGTTGAGTTAGGAATATTAATTAATAAAATAAAATGAGTAACATCAATTAATAATAATAAAATTAGTAATCTTCATTAATAAAAAAATATTAATCCATAAATATAAAGTTAACAATATTCATTAATACAAATAAATCCAGCATAATCAATTAATAAAAAAAAATTAACAATCTTGATTAATACAAATAAAATGAGCATAATCAATTAATAAAAATAAAATGAAAAATCTTCATGAATAAAATTAAAATGAGTAACATCAATTAAATATAAAACTAGTATTATGAATTAATAAAAACGATATTATTAAAACATTTCAGTGAACTTTGCGTAAATGATTAAGAAATGATTGAAGTATACTATAAATATAGATTTGCGACATGTTCGGCTATGGTTTCATGAAAAACAAAGGACATTGTCGGAAGTAAAGATCTATTACGCAAAATCAAAGTCTGTTACGGATCTGAGGATATCGTTTCATTACGATTGAAACTAATACACAGAATTCTCGAGAAGCTACTGTATAGTAATTAAAATTACCGCTGAAACGATTGCGATCTCATGACATGTAAATGATAATTTATCTTCATGATTGATGCAACGATTTTTCCTTATGAGAACATTCCAGCTGCTTCTTTATTGCGTTTCTTTTTATTCTTTGCTTAGGTATATTTGTACTTCCAAGAAGTCTATGTTTGGATAGGAAAACAGTGCTAGAGTTCAATCTATTAGTGTACTGATTACATTAGAAAGTATTAATTAAAAAAATATAGTTGAAAGCATACTGAAATTTTTGGGTTTTCAAACTTTAGTTTTTGGGGATTTTTTAATAGTACTCTTGGATTTGCACATTTTTAAAGTATTAATTGAATAAGATTGCAGATTTCTAAATTTTTGTTTATAAAATTTAAGTAGCGAATTATCAAATTATCCAATGACAAAATTACCAAAAAACCAAATCCCCAAATTTTCAATTCCCAATTCCCAATTTTCCAAATTTCCAATTCCCTATACCTAATTTCCCAATTCCCAATTCCCCAATTTCCCAAACTCTCAAATTTCTTTACCCCCAAATCCCTAAATTACCAAATTACCAAATTACCAAATCCCCAAATCCCTAAATTCTTAAATTCCCAAATTCCCAATTTCCCAAATTACCAAATCCCCAAATTCCTAAATTTCCAATTCCCAATTCCTAATTTCCCAATTCCTAATTTCCCAATTCCTAATTTCCCAATTTCCCAATTTCCCAATTTCCCAATTTCTAATTTTCCAATTTCCCAAATTTCCCATTCCCAATTTCCCTATTTTTAATTTTCCAATTTCTTAAATTTCCCAAATTTCCAATTCCCAATTTCCCAATTTCCCAAATTTCCAATGTCTAATTTCCCAATCTTCCAATTTCCCAAATTACCAAATCCCCAAATTCCTAAATTTCCAATTTCCTTAATTTCCCAAATTTCCAATTCCCAATTTTCCAAATTTCCAATTTCTAATTTCCCAATTTCCCAAATTTCCAATGTCTAATTTCCCAATTTTCCAATTTCCCAAATGACCAAATCCCCAAATTCCTAAATTTCCAATTTCCCAATTTCCTAATTTTCCAATTCCCAAATTTCCCAATTTTCTCAAAACTTGAAACCCGCAAATTTCATAACCACAGAAATACAATAACCTCAGATGTAGAAATACTTGAAAAATTCAGAAAGTGTGAAATATGAATATTCCACGCATCTCCCGCACGATATGCAGTGAATAATTTCTAAACATTAACCTAATCCTATAATAAATCTCATACATAATTATTCTACTTAAAATCGACCCTAATCCTGCTACAAGCACATACAATAAAAAAAAGACCATTATACCGTATATTCTCTACCTCCTACAGTATCTCAAGAATCCGAAGATTCTTCTGCATGTCCTAAATAATATTCGTGGGCGCAGACAGCAATGATTTTCTGGAAAACTCGTTGAACTCGATAGAGGACCGAGTGTCCGAGCTAACGGAAGAAAAATTAACGGGCTTCCAGCATTACCTTTAATTGGATAATACCGAACGGGATATTACGGAGTAGCGGTCGTTTTCTCTCCACACACTCGTCCTGCCATCCCGTTCACGACGTCGCTTCCTGTTCCGCGTCGTTCCAGATCGTACGTTTTTCCGCTTAGGGAACATTCGCGTCATTCGATCGTGACGATCATTGTCGACGGACCATCGCTTTCTCCGCATTCTCAAAATCACGTGTCACTTCATAACATTTTTCTATTTCCCTATCCTTCGATTTTTAATCATATCTTCGTCGTTTCGTTCGATACTGGAAAAACGTGGCTGCAATTAATTAACGCGCTGACGCACTTAACCCCTTGCCACACCACTTATTTGCCAGGTGCGTCAGACAGAACTGACTAATCGTTGCTGCAATATTAAAATATGTACAGAAATGTTATGTTTTATATTCATACGTCACTGTACAAATTATAGGTGGACTAATTTCAAGTTGAAGCGTATTGTAAATTCGAGGAAGGTTTATTATAGAGGTACGAGTGCGTCACGTGTTAGAATAGTTATAGCATGGTTACGAGTTAATCTTTCAATTTCATCTTCTGTTCTGTTAGATAATATTAGTCTCAATATTAGGAACTCTTAAGTGTTCATTGCTTAAATGTTCAAGCTACATTTTTCTATGATTAATTTAATTTACAACGTCGGTCAAGTGTGGCCGCCATATTGGAAACTGACGTCTGTGGCCACACTTCGGATTATTAAAATGATTTTTCAATTTTGTTTTATAAACTGTTAGCTAATATTAGTGTCGCAATATTAGGAATGATTAAATGTTCATTGCTTAAATGTTCAAGCTATATTTTTCTAGGATTAATTTAATTTACAACGTCGGTCACGTGTGGCCGCCATATTGGAAACTGATGTCTATGGCCACACTTCGGATTATTAAGATAATTTTTCAATTTTGTTTTATAAACTGTTAGTTAATATTAGTGCCTCAATATTAGGAATGATTAAATGTTCATTGCTTAAATGTTCAAGCTACATTTTTCTAGGATTAATTTAATTTACTGCGTCGGTCACGTGTGGCCGCCATATTGGAAACTGACGTCTGTGGCCACACTTTGGATTATTAAGATAATTTTTCAATTTTGTTTTATAAACTGTTAGTTAATATTAGTGCCTCAATATTAGGAATGATTAAATGTTCATTGCTTAAATGTTCAAGCTACATTTTTCTATGATTAATTTAATTTACTGCGTCGGTCAATTGTGGCCGCCATATTGGAAACCGACGTCTGTAGCCACACTTTGGATTATTAAGATAATTTTTCAATTTTGTTTTATAAACTGTTAGTTAATATTAGTGCCTCAATATTAGGAACTCTTAAGTGTTCATTGCTTGAATGTTCAAGCTACATTTTTCTATGATTAATTTAATTTACAACGTCGGTCACGTGTGGCCGCCATATTGGAAACTGACGTCCATGACCACACTTCAGATTATTATGATAATTTTTCAATTTCGTCTTCTAATCTGTTAGCTAATATTAGTGTCTCAACATAAGGAACTCTCAAATGTTCATTGCCTAGCTTTTCCTATAAATAATCCATTTAATTGAATTTGCAGTGTAGGTCACATGTGGTCGTCCCAGTGAAAACTGACGTTAGTCAGACACACTCTAATAAAGATTATTAAAAACAAGGATACTTAATGCTTCACTTTCATCTTTCAATTTGTTAATAATTATTAATATATCTATAGCAGTAAATGTTCATTGACTTGTTTTTTCTATAAGCAATTTATTTAATTGAATTTGCAATATTGGTCACATATGGCGCCACAGTAAAAACTGACGTTAGTCAGACACATTATAATACATTGCTAAGAACAAGGATACTTAATCTTACAATTTCATCTTTCAGTTTGCTGAATATTCATGTCTCAACGTCAACAAATATTGCCTTGGTTTTTCTACAAGTAATGCATTTAATTTGCATTGAAGATCACATGTGGCGCCACCGCGAAAACTGACATTAGTCAAACACACTCTAACGTAGATTTTTAGAAACAAGGTTACTTAATGTTTTAGTTTCATCTTTCAATTTGTTGTTAAATATTAATGTCTCAACATCAGCAATTCTTAAACATTCATTGTCTACATTTTTCTGTAAGTAATTTAATTTGCATCGACAATTACATATGGTCAGTTTTCACTGACGTTACTCAGACATACTAGAATAAAAATTATTCACCCATTTGTTCCCACGTGCATTTTTTTTTGGAAAAAGGGGCAATGTTTGTACAGATATTCAATACAACTTTATTGAACAAATAAAATCTTTTATTATAATAAAAATAATATATTTCTTCATATTGCAAACTTTAGTACTGTACTCATATGAGTATACTGGGAACACATGTGTACATTTCATGTTTTATGAAAGATAATGAATACTGTGTACTCGAATGAGTATACTGGATCGAAATGAGTTAAGAACAAGATTTAATCTTGCAATTTTTAGTCCTTCTGCCTCTTATATACCACAGACACTAGTACCACCTCAAAAGTCTCTAAATTCAAAAGATTGTAACATCATTCTATACAAAATTCTGTAAAACTGCATCCATAATTCCCTCGCCTAATAATTTCCTGGTGGCAGGAAAAAGTTAAATGTACTTAAACCTAAGTAAGGTGAAACAGCGAAATATGTTCAAAATCGGCGCTGAACACACCGTGGAACAAAAAAAAGAACGTGAACGATAGAAATCGAAGTACTCGAAGGCTCGCATCCAGTGTACCGTGACACACTCGAGAGAAGAAAAATTTCCATTCGCGAACAACAACGCCTCGGTTACACATAAACGAGAACGTTATCGTTTGCGAGAGGTCGAATGGAAAACTCGTGGAAAAAACGGCGTTCGGAAGAAAAAGCGCAAGAAACAAACACTAAACTTTGCTCGTCCCGCTAATCTGATTGTGAGAACGGGCCGACTAATGCCTTCAACTTGTACGATTGTTCGCACGGTTCACTTTTATCGATTGTATTCAACTGTTGCTGCTACAACAGTGGGATATACTTTATAATATAACGCGATTTCTAACATTACGTGTCTGGATTATCTTCAAATTCAGCCCCGTTATCTCCCTACATTTCTGACCGAATTTGCGATTCGTGTGTTTTTCTGCGGGAACCGATCGAGAGATTCGCTAAGAATTACATTGAATTTAATTGAATTAACTGTAACTCGCGATTGTTCGATGATTATCACTCAAGTTGTTGGCTTAGAGTTATGGTGTGCCATACGGAGGGATTTTATGATTAGCAGATAGTGTTAGAAGTAAGTTAGTGAAGAGATTTTTGAGGCAATTTGATGAGGTAATGCCTGAGAATCGCGTTCTAAAAACCGTCGTCGACTCTCCGAATTGCACTTTCATAGAAAACGAGGAAAAAATTAACTCGAACAAAAATTTCTATATTTCTCTATTTTCCGGAGAGTAGAAATTCCAGGACTCAAAGTAACAAAATTTCCAAAATTTCAAAGTGAAATGAATTTTTTTCTGCAACCGACCTTGTCAAGCCACGATTAATTACTTTAAAGTTCACGAATGTTAACGCGCATATAACTTTTGTTATTGTATCCACAGTAAACAAGTTTACTGTTTATTTGCGTTGGACAAAACACTAGTCTATTTAAAAATTATAATCATCAGTTTCTACGATCGGTTTTCCCTCCAAAAAAATGTGGAAATAACGTTCTCCTTGTAAACATGTCAAATTACTTGTGGAAATTTTTTGTTTACAAGTTTCAGAGTCAATGATTAGAATAGTCGTGCAATTGTTATATCATTCATTTGCGATCATTGCAGTCATCATTTATTTATTAATTTTTTCTTATTACTACAGCGTGGTTTATGATGTAATTTGTTTCTTAATTCGAAGTTGGATTTCTTGTGATGTTAAGTACGCAATTGATATTTAATTTGTTAGAGGTAAAATATTAGGGTTACTGTTTTGATAAGAGTATCTTAGATATTACTTCTATTTCTACTACATTTCAATAAAATTTTATACTAATTCCTCTAGTATTACAGTATTAACCTCTTTAATATCAAACAACGAGTACTTCATATTCAACAGCTTACTTTATCTTTTGATAATTTTGTTACAAATAATTAAAAATACAATATTTACAATTTTATACCACGTGTTCTCCAACTGTGTCCAAATGTGTGATTCTCAAATTTGATTGATGTGCACATACCGGGTGGCCAAGAGGCCCTGGACATCACGTGACCCTTCTTGAGCGCGCAATTCAAATATCACGTACAGTATGACTCTGAGTCTCTTTTATCTTGGGCACCATGTATTATTTACAAAAGAGTCTCAATTTTGTCATTTTACCTGCCTTAATTTTGTCATTTTTCCTACCTTGATTTTGCAATTTTCTTTGACCAGCACTCAAATGGTTGTTTAACCTAACTAGAGCTAAAATATATCCAATGAATGTACCTATAGCGTGCTTACATTGTTCGAACAAGCTGCCAAGGTTCACCTGTTTCTCCGTAATCTAAAACACCCTGTCTTCTTTTCCTCGCGATTAGCTCCCTCTCTTTTTTCTCCTTTCATCGCTTTCTAACAGTCTTTAAGTAACTGTACCGTCGTTTCCTGTATCTCTAAATTGGTAACGCGATCCAACGATGAACAGAGAACGGCGAATCGAACTGTATCGAAGGTCAGAATGTGTCTGTCCCTCGATTTACGTTCAACAATGTATTCCGCTCGCGTACGAGGCTTAGAATGGCTAGCCAAAGTATATCCGACAGCTACGAATTTAAATTTTTCTCGAATTTTCTTGATATAATGTTTTGATGTAAAGAAATTTTTGGCGGAGATTTGTTCGGGAGGATTATGTTCTATGGCGAGAGAATATTGAATTTTGTTTCGAATGTTATGAATGATTTAGAAATGTGTAGGTTGATGTTGGTTTTATGACGCCCATTTTGGTAGCAAGTGACGTAACTAGGGCTTTTGGAGGAAGTAGTTTAGGTGACATTGTTTGGGTGATATTGGAGGGGGAAAATTAATGTTGGGATTTGGGGATTTTGGGATTTGGGAATTTTGGGATTTAGGGATTTTGGGACTTAATTTGGGAATTTTGGGTTTTGGAGATTTAGGGATGTGGAAATTTTGAGATTTGGGAATTTTGGGATTTAGGGATTTTCGGACTTGATTTGGGAATTTTGGGATTTGGAGATTTAGGGATGTGGAAATTTTGAGATTTGGGAATTTTGGGGTTTGAAAATTTTGGGACTTGGAAATTTTGAGACTTGGGAATGTTGGGACTTGGAAATTTTGGGACTTGGGAATTTTGGAATTTGGGAATTTTGGGGTTTGAAGATTTTGGGTCTTGGGAATGTTGGGACTTGGGAATTTTGAAATTTGGGAATTTTGGGGTTTAAAAATTTTGGGACTTGGGAATGTTGGGACTTGGGAATTTTGGAATTTGGGAATTTTAGGGTTTGAAGATTTTGGGACTTGGGAATTTTGGGGTTTGAAAATTTTGGGACTTGGGAATTTTGGAACTTCAGAATTTTGGGACTTGGAGATTTAGTGATATGGAAATTTAGGAATCTGGGAGTGTAATTATAAAATTTTAGGAATTTGCAAATTTAGAGATTTAGAAATGTAGGTATTTTTGAATTTAGCCATTTGGAAATTTTGGAATTTGAGAATTTTAGGATGTGAGAGTTTGAGAATTTTAAGAACTGAAAATCTCAGGATTTGAGACCTTGGGAATTAGGAAATTTGAGATTAAAAAGTTTGAGAGTTGAAAATTTCAAAATTTGAGAACCGAGAAATTCGAAAATGTGAAAACGTGAAAACTTAAAGCCACATTACAAACGTAGAACGTTAGGAAATTATAAATGAAAGAGATTACACTGTACTATCACTAAATCATAATGAATTATCATTATTCCCTAATTACCGCATATAAAAAGATACTAAAAGTGACTACACTCAAATGAAGAAGCTCAAGATTGAAATTACAGTTATTTCTGGTATTTAGCAATTCCAAAGTATAGAAATAACCACGTTCTATGATATTTAAGCGAGCATAGACTGCATCTTAGTTTGAACCCTGAAGGGAACCACTTTATTTTCATCGCTGTAATATAAGTAATAGGTATTATGTACCGTGCAATTGTATTACGTGTAATTGTACGCTGAAACGGACGGTAAAACTTGCGTACAAGACAGCTTTTGTTTCTCAATTACTGTTACTTTGCTGATGGCGCTCTTAATAACAGTACAATGCTAACATTGAATAATAACGTTATGCTATATAACAAAAGCATAAGCACTATGTTAGAACACATAATAGCTGTTACGAGCTAATAGCATACTTGTTGCTACAATAATTATTCCTGGCATAAATAATGCTGTAACGGTACAAATAACGCGATCCTGTCACTATTCGAATGAAAATTAGGACGGGGTTATTAATTCATTAGTAATATTACTTGGTGACTTGAATTTTTATTTGTCCAAAATTATTGTTAAATACAATTTTGTAGAATTTTATAGTTTCTTAAAATTTAACTCGAATAATTGTTTGAAGCACAGAAATATATAATAACAAAATAATGTAACATATATATATAACAAATATCTACATAACATAATGTATACATGAATAATACGTGAACATATGTATATATGAATAAAATGATATATGTGCACAACAAAATAATATATAATCAATGTATGCACACGATAATAAAAGAATGCATAAGTAATACATGAACACAATGATAAAATACATAAACAATACATGTATGCAATAATAAAATAATATATACGTACACAATAATAAAATGAAATAAACGTGACAAAAGTACGCAATAGCAAAAATAATAAATAATGTATGTATATAAAAGTAAAATAAATAAATATGTAGGATGAAAGACACAGTACGTTTGATAAGAACGAACGATTATTATCGTAGGTGAGGGCTGCGTGGAGAAACCAGTGTCGACGTTATGGCGCAATTACGTTAGCAGCAGCAGACCGGACGTGTCGATGAGGTTGACGGTCACGAACGGCGGTTTGACCGCGACGACGAAGGATCACGGTCTTACGGAGTACTGGGCCCATAGGGTGACCTATTGCACGGCACCAGCTTCCCACCCGCGCCTATTCGTCTGGGTATATCGTCACGAGGGACGCAGGTTGAGGCCCGAGCTCAGGTGCCACGCGGCCTTATGCAACAAGGAATCCACCGCCAGAAGGCTGGCCTCGACATTGAACACTAGGCTACAACAAGCGCTTCTGGAATTCCGACGGGACAAGGTCTCCAGACAAAATGCTAGGTAACGTTCTATTACGAATTTTATCCTCGATTATACCATTTAATGGCACTTTCACATTATACGATGTGTGATCATAATTGCAGTTTATGGAACTTTAGAATTCTGGGACTTTCTCATTTGGAAATTTTGGGATTTTTATTAGGATTCGGAATTTGGGAGCTACACATTTGTGGATCTAGGGATTTATGCAATTGGTCGTTTGTGAATTTGGGAATTTGCAATTTTCGGGGTATTTATCTAGGGATTTAGGGGTGAGGAACTTAGGAACCTAGGGAGCTATATATTTTTGGGTCTAGGGATTTATGCAATTGGTCTTTTGTGAATTTGAGAATTTGCAGTTTTCAGGGTATTTATCTAGGTATTTAGGGGCAAGGGACTTGGGGATCTAGGGAGCTATATTTTTGTTTCTAAGGATTTATGCAATTGGTCATTTGTGGTATTGGGAATTTGCAGTTTTCGGGGTATTTATCTGGAGATTTAGGGGTAAGGAACTTGGGAACCTAGGGAGCTATATATTTTTGGATCTAGGGATTCATGCAATTGGTCATTTGTGGTATTGGGAATTTGCAGTTTTCGGGGTATTTATCTAGGGATTTAGGGGCAAGGGACTTGGGGATCTAGGGATTTAGAGACATATGGATTTGGAGATGCGGGATTTGGAAATTTATGTGTTTGGAGATCTGGGGAATTTTGAGATGGAGATTTGAGATACCTAGGGATTTTAGGGTCTATGTATTTGGTGATCTAGGGATTTGAGAATGCAGGAAATTAGGAATATAGGTATTTGGTGATTTAGAGTATTTGGAACCTATGGATTTGGTGATCTAGAGATTTTGGGATGTAGAGGTTTGAAAATCTAGGTAAATTCCTAGATCTAGGTATTTAATACCTAGTAAATGCCAAATGGGTATCCAGAGATTTGGAAATGTAGATTTATGAAGATTTAGGACTTTTGAGATCTATATATTTGAGGATCTAGAAATTTTTTCAGCTACAAATCTTAGGGTCTAGGGATTCTAGCATCTAGGGATTTGAAGTTCTAAGTATTTGGGAATCTAGGAATTTGGAGACCAAGATATTTGGGTATCTATGATTTTTAGTATCTAGATAGATATCTCTTATCTTTGGGATCTATGGATCTAAAAATCTAGGGATTTCGGAATTTAGTGACTTCATGTATTTGTGAACCTAGGAACTTTTTGTCTAAATATTTTGTAATTCAGAAATGTACAAATTTGTGATTCAGGAAATTTGAATTCTAACAAAGATTTTCTGCATCCATTTTGAAATTTGGAAATCTGAGAACTTTCTGATCTTCAAATTTAAGGGTACAGTACGTTAAAAAACAGTTCTATCTATTAAAATAAAAAATGAGTGTCCCATCACATATTTCTGTATCTTCAACATATTTTAAAGTTCACGACACCTTGTATATTTCTCTAACTCCCAAGATGTTCGAAACTACCGGTAGCATGATCGATTGTCACCAACGTGTTAGCGTCAATTGATAAATCCGCTTTCACTAGGTATATAAATTACCGCGAACGTCGATCGAAGCGGGCAGGAAGCGTTTAATCATTCTGACAATAAGAAAAGTCCGATCACATTCACGCGGCAAGAAAATCGAGGATACCGTGCAGAGATTCCTGCATTGATTCGATCAATAGAGAAATCGGTTGCTGCTCTCTGTGCCAGTAAATACTGCTGCCTACTGCCGTAAGGCCGCGACCTCTTCACGATGAAACAATTTAGGTCGCGTTCATAAATCACGATGTACGTGATCGAGTCATGATTCAGGTCGAATCTAAAGTCGTCTGGGGTCGAAAGATTTTTCAAATGCATTGTGCATTTATGCCGAGCATGCTCGGCCGATGTTCGACGGATAACGGGTACTTATCGACGCTCGCGGCCACGGTATTCAGCATAATTTTCTATAGCCGCTGTTTGGGTATTCGTGTGACGGTAAATCGCGAAATTTAATGGCCTGCCGTGAAATGTCATTGTCGATTGTACGTTGACAAATAGGGAAATATCCCACGATTATCTTGTGGGACGTACCATTAAACATAAATAATCTCATAAATATAAGATAAACATATACCTTAAATAACATAACAAATGTGCAAATAGATCAGTCCACAAATATCTTGTTGAAATTAATTATCTCGTGCATATCACACAAAATAAGTTATCTTACAAATGTCCCACAAAAATGTACTGACCACATCCTCACAAATAAATCAATTCATAAACACATCACAAAAATAAACTTATCCACAAACACTCCAGAGACATGAACTTATCCACAAACACTCCACAAAAATGAACTGACCCACAATGTTCTGCAAGAATGAACTGACCCACAATGTTCCACAAGAACTGACCCACAATGTCCCATAGAATTTGATCTACAAACTCCACATAAGAATGAACCTATCCAAAAACACTCCACAGACATGAACTTATCCACAAACACTCCACAAAAATGAAGTGACCCACAGCATTCCGCAAGAATGAACTGACCCGTAATGTTCCACAAGAATGAACTGACCCACAATGTTCCACAAGAACTGACCCACAATGTCCCACAGAAGTTGATCTACAAACTCCACATAAGAATGAACCTATCCACAAACACTCCATAGACATGAACTTATCCACAAAGACTCCACAAAAATGAACTGACCCACAATATTCCGCAAGAATGAACTGACCCACAATGTTCCACAAGAATGAACTGACCCACAACATTCCACAAGAACTGACCCACAATGTCCCATAGAATTTGATCTACAAACTCCACATAAGAATGAACCTATCCAAAAACACTCCACAGACATGAACTTATCCACAAACACTCCACAAAAATGAACTGACCCACAATATTCCGCAAGAATGAACTGACCCACAATGTTCCACAAGAATGAACTGACCCACAACATTCCACAAGAACTGACCCACAATGTCCCATAGAATTTGATCTACAAACTCCACATAAGAATGAACCTATCCAAAAACACTCCACAGACATGAACTTATCCACAAACACTCCACAAAAATGAAGTGACCCACAGCATTCCGCAAGAATGAACTGACCCACAATGTTCCACAAGAATGAACTGACCCACAACATTCCACAAGAACTGACCCACAATGTCCCATAGAATTTGATCTACAAACTCCGCATAAGAATGAACCAGAAGTACTCCATAAAAATGGACTGACCCACAAACATCCCACAGAAATATATCATCCTTGAAATCACCAGAAGAAATAGATCAGAAATATACAAAAAAATAAATTGCAATTTAAAATTTAGTTTCAGCCCAATTATAATCAGACCGTAAACGTAGATAGTTCACAAATGCTGTTGATATCTCAAATCTTGTTTTTCTGCTCTTTTCAGATTATCACTAGCAAGTGCTCTGTACGAGAACCCATCGTTACCACGACGGAAGTTGCTCCTCAGCACCGGAGGCCAGAATTATCGGCCTCCGTTAGAGAGGTCGAAAAGCGCGCCAAAATTGTCAGCCATCGAGGAGGACATCGTTGCCGAGGAGATAGAGCAACAACGAATCCTCGAAGAGCTGAGAACCCTGGAGAATGTGGCGCGTAGCTGGCAGGACCAAGACAGCTGGAGACTTGCTCGTCTGCTCGATGCCTTGAATCGCGAGTCCTCCGACGAAAACGGCAGTATATCGAGCGGTTGCGAGACAGCCAGCACTGCGACTAGCGAAGAGAGAGCTCCTGGCCCGGAGGATCATCACGCTACAGGTTGTTATAGCGTTACTATTACTGGAAATTAAGAAATTACTAATATGAAGTCACACTGTTCACGTAGGTTTTCAAAATTCCCCTAGAAACGCTCCAGTGGCCCTAAGTAATCTTTAGATTTTTACAGAAACTCTCTAACTTTATAGAAATACTCTTACTTTCCCTTAGCAAGTTTGTAGTTTCTCTAGGAACTCCCTAGGTGGGCTAGACCCTAAAAAATCTGCAGATAAATTTTACAATTTCCAAATCCCCTTTCTAATTATTGAAATTCTGAATTCTTCAATTTCCAAATCTCCAACAATCAGAATTCCCCAAATTTTCAAATCCCCAAATCTCTCATTTCTCAACTCCCAAATCTCAAAATTTCCAAATACCCCAAATTTTAAATTATTGAAATTCCAAATTCTTCAACTACCAAATTCCCAAATTTCAAAATCCCCAAATTCCAAAATTCCCCAAATTTCCAAATCTTCAAATTTTAAAATTCCCCAAATTTCCAAATCTTCAAATTTCAAAATTCCCCAAATTTCCAAATCTTCAAATTCCAAAATTCCCCAAATTTTTAAATCTCCAGATCTCTCATTTCTCAACTCCCAAATCTCCATATTTCAAAATACCCCAAATTTCCAATTGTTGGAATTCTAAATTCTTCAATTTCCAAATCTCCAAATATCAAAATTCCCCAAATTTCCAAATGTCCAAATTCCAAAATTCCCCAAATTCGCAAATCTTCAAATTCCAAAATTCCCTAAATTATTAAATCCCCAAATCCCTAAATACTCAATTCCCAAATCTCCAAATTTCAAAATTCTAACTTTACAGAAATACTCTCACTTTTTCTTAGCAAATTTCTAGTTTATCTAGGAACTCCCTAGGCGGGCTAGTCCCTAGGAAATCTGCAGATCCGTATAAGAACGCTGTGTGTTCCCTAGAAATTCTCTAAGTTCTCCTAGAAACTAGAAGTTTGCATAAAACTTTCGTATCTCTTAGGTACTCAGTTTCCCCTAGGAAGTTCTTAAACTCCCCTAGAACACTTTAGAATCCCCTAGGAACTTCTACCTTTCGACCACCTTTATGTAACCGTGAACAAATAAAGATCAAAGCAACCTCTTCAAATTTCAATCCCTTAACTATATAAGAGAACTTGTCTAATTACTAAAATAATAAATTTTGAACATCATTTTGCGCTTAAAGGTGACGGGAGGGAGCAACGAACGGATCGAAGAGTGATGTTCAGCGACGAGAGTATCGGAAGAGGTGCAGGTCCACGAAGAAACTCCGAGGGTTCACCGAACTTCATGACCTGCGCCGGAAGTCCCCGTTTTCACCGTCGCAACGTGGTCATCGGTCGGAAGAGGTTTCCGTCCCGGAACGAGGAGGACGAATCGATGGAGGAGGAAGACGAGGAGATAGAGGAGACAGCCACCCACGTGTTCGACTTCGAGGACGTCGAGGACTTCGACGACGTGGTGGATTACAGACCCAGAGGCGAGATATTGCGCAGGCTGGAGGACCCTCAGGAACGGGAGAGACGAACCATGGAGAAGTATCCAGGCAGAATGAGCGAGGAGCTACTGCAAAACGACGAATCTCCTTTTCTGACGTTGGACTCCTTGGACGAGGAGGTGGACAGCGACGAGAGCGGCTACGTCGAGGCACCACCGAAGTCCCTGCTGGGTCCCGACGACCGCAAAGAGGACGAGGAGAGCAACAATAACGTCGAGGTGAATCCCAAGGAATCCCAGGATCTGCTCAGATCGAAACTCGAAGGTTCCAAAGAGAAACTCGAAGAGAAGAAAGAAGAAGAAGCGGACTCGAAGGACGCGAAGGAGAGAAGCGACTTCATCAAGTGCCCCATCTCGGAGACCATCAAGAAACTGGCTAACGCCTCCCTGAAGAGCTCCAAGTCCTTGGAGATGACCACCAACAACTGTCTGAAAGCTCTGAATAATTTAAAAACGTCCAAGTCCTTCGACGGTGTTAAAACTATAGAGATCGATGGCGAGTCGCCCAGTCTTCATCAACGGAAACAGCTGTTGGCTCAACAGGGTGTCATCGTTTGAAAGCTCTTCCTGTTGCAAGGAAATTTGGTTCGATGCTACGTCGAAACGGAGCATGTCGCACGTTTTCGACTCGCCATCTTGTCGTTTCGTTAGACAATTTTCGAGGTTAGGAGGATTTAGCTACAGAGATCATGTTCGTTTTGGTCGATCGAGGAGAGTAGTGTACTGTTGTATCTGTGCGTCGTGGATCTAGGGGAGGGTGGACCAGGTGGGGTGCACTTAGGGCACTGGCGGATTGTCAATTCTACTATTTACAAATTTCGCAAACTTGTCATTTTCTATACTTTTCAATTTTTTAATTTGTATATTTCGGTATTTTCCAATTTTTTAATTTGTATGTCTAAATTTCTAAATTTTTAGATACTAGTTCTAGATTCCCAAATTTTTTAAATTCCAAATTTCTATATTCCCAAAATTCTAAATTCCCAAATTCCTAGATTTCCAAATTGCTAAACACCCAAATACCTACATTTCCAAGTCTCTAAATTTTCAAATCCCTAAATTTCCAAATTCCTATATTTTTAAATTGCTAAACTCCCAAATCCCTAAATTCCCAAATCCCTAGATTCCCAAATTCCTAAATTCCCAAATCCCTAAATTTCCAAATGCAACATTAAGCCCTTATAAATGGGAATGCCAACCGGCGATATAGATAGTGGCAATATACATCAAGCTCCAGATACTAAAAGAAATCTAATAAATCAGAGAAAATAAAAATTGAACCGAATACATAATAATTGAAGTGTAGCAGAAAAAGCCTATAAATTATCTCTGAAAGTGACGTATCAAGGACACAAGTTACCATAGTGATAACCCCACTTTTCCCCGCCATTGATTTACATCGTGCAAACGAAATGTCAGATACTTTCTTATTCCTACGTCCACGATGTTTATTGATTCGATAATATGACACGAATTGTGCTTTCCAGTAAAACGTCTATTGTTAAGAATTAAACGATTTTGTATTTCGTACAAATTAAAAAAGATAATATGACCCACTAATTATGTGTTTTGAAGTGAGAGTTAACACGTTGACTGCTGCAGTGAAAAGTTAGCAAAAAAGTAGCAAAATATATTTAAACAATTATAACCAACCGTAACTGGTGGCCATTTTGTCACGTGAACAAAATGGTGGACTTAAGACTCCACAGAATTTTTCCAGAAATTTATGAATAATTAAGTGTATGATCAAAAAGAGTACATGTTGTACTGGTTAGCTTATTTAAAATCTTGTTGATTTATGTTTTTGGAGAGGTGAAAGTTTCTGGGATCTGGTAGACCCAGTTACAATGTAGTTATGGTTTCAGGACTAACAATTGATGTGATTTTTGGTTTCATATATTGCTACATTTATAATTTAATCATCTGATATGGAGTTCTAAGATTTTTGAATGTTAGACTCCTTATTTATTAATTTACATTTGATCTGTTATACCTAAATAAAAATGGGATTAATTTGCAAATTGAAATTTTCAATTTACAAATTGAATTATTACTATTAGGATAATAATAGTAGTAATGACATTCAAAATTTTTTATTTTTTTTTTTTATTATTTAGTTACTCTACTGTTCAGGCCACTAATGACCCCAATGGCAGGCAACGTGTTAATAAGACAATCTATTATCCACATCTTTACGTTGATAATGAATTTAACGTTTCGATATTTTTGTTTGTCTCAAAACGACGTACAACAGTAATTTTCGATTACCAATTTACGAGTGTGTACTTATATAAGGTAACATTGTCCGATTAACGAAATCGAGCGAACATCTTTGCGAAGTAAATTGTTTAAGATTCGCACAAATTTAGAAATCGACATATTTTGTAAATACATTTAACACTGAAAAATAATAGGAATAAAATATCGTTAAAAAGTTCCACGTCGAGTATTTAAGATAAAAAATGTCAATAAAATGGTTTCATAACAGTACTATTTGTGACAACACCTTATTTTGCTTCCTCTCGAAATTATTTTTAAAATGATACAATAGCAGTTCACAAATTAAGATACAACAACATTCCACAAATTAAAATTCTGCTCTTAATTCTAAAATAAAAAAAAAAAAAAATTAAAAATATACATAAAAAGAGAAAATATTTTCAGATCAAATTTGAAAAAGAAATAGTAAAATCCAGTTGTTGGATTAAAACTATTTAGTAGACAACATAGATTTTTATTTAGAAAGAAAATTTGGGCCTGTGGGTCCCAAAAAATTCTTCAATTTTAAACTGTAGATTTTGGATAATTGTATTTTTTATAAATTGTGAATGAAATTTTTGGTCCCAGAAATTTGTTAGATTCAAAACAAATGTATAATATAAAAATTTGATTAGGGTATCATATTTGATCCTCCATTTGCAAAACATGAGATGTGCGCGCCATCTGAGGTTTAAGAATCAAATTGGGACTTACGGGGTTCAATTTAGAACCAACCACAAAATTTGAATGATTCCTAAAATTGTTTTCTTCGAAACCAACAATTTTTATGGAGAGCGAATATTTTTACCGAAAATGCGACATATTTGATATACTTATTTTAAGATATTTTGTGTCGGTTGCAGATAATTCATTTACAAAATGCATTTCAAGAATTCGAATTGCTGTACATTCGAATGATTGATCACGATTCTTATATCAAGAACGTGCCATAACTATTTCACAAACCATAACATATTTATTGGTATTTTTTAGTTATATTCTGAAATCTACGTATGAAAAATTTAGCGCGAAATAAGTGAACAAATACGAGTAAATATATTTAAAAAAATTTTGGAGAAATTTTTGTACTTCACAAATTTTCAAATTTGTGGATTTTCAAGTTCCTACATTTTCAGGTGGTTATATTATCAAATCTCGAAAACTCCCTACATTTCAAAATGAGGAAATATGCAAATTCTGAATTCTCCAAATTTTCTTTTCTTTAAATCCCTATATTTGTAATTTTCTATTTTTTTAACTTAGTAATCTGCAAACTCCTTTTCTATCTTCCAATTTCTTAATTCCTCAATTTCTAAATCTCCAAATTTGCAATTTTAAAATTTCTTTTACTATTTCCAAAACTCAAAGTGGAAAATTTTTAATTTCTAAATTTTGCAATTTCTAGACCCCAAATTTGAAATTTTACAATTTCCAAATCTCCAAATTCCAAAATTCCCCAAATTTTCAAATCTCCAGATCTCTCATTTCTCAACTCCCAAATTTCCCAAATATCCAATTATTGGAATTCTAAATTCTTCAATTTCCAAATCTCCAAATATCGGAATTCCCCAAATTTCCAAATCTCCAGATCTCTCATTTCTCAACTCCCAAATCTCAAAATTTTTAAATTACCCAAATTTTCAAATCCCCAAATTTCAAGTTTGCCCAAATTTTCAAAATCCCAAATTTCAAGTTTGCCTAAATCCTCAAATCCCCAAATTTCAAAATTCCCAAATTCTCAAATCTCCAAATCCCTAAATTCTCAATTCCCAAAACCCCAAAATGAATCTTTGCATACATTAATACCAATAAATAATGAAAACAAGATAACTGGAACATTGTTATGTCACTAACACGATAAACGTCACCCAGAAAAGTTCAAATCGCCACGATTACACGAGAAAGGTTCTAGGAATAATAAAAGGACTTCCTGAAACTTATAGGAACCGTCCTTCCTTCTGGTTCCATGACCTACAAACTGAAATGCAACCTCTGGCACTTTGTTATTCGTAGGAGTCTTCGTGACTGCCAAGAATTGGTCAATAATTACAGATCGCGTGCGATGATAGCAGAAAATACGAATTTCTAGGGTATACATGACTCTTCCTGTGGATTCGGGTCAATCAATAGAACTAGAACTTCTCCATGGCTGTCTACCATGCGTCTTCTGCCAAAGGGCTCGGGGGTTGCATGTTGTTTCAGATACAACCACTTCCAACTTCCATTCCATTAATCTGCGCGCAAGTATCGAGCTGTTCAAAATGTCTGCTGATATATTAAGCCTTGGAACGTTTTACATTTCAGGGTTTAAAGTCTTGGAAGTCTGGGATTTTGGAAATTTGATATTTTTCATTTTGGAATTTTGGAATTTTGGGACTTTGGAATTTTGGAATTTTTGAATTTTGGGACTTTGGAAGTTTGGAATTTTTGAATTTTTGAATTTTCGGATTTTGGAATTATAAGATTTTTGTATCTTAGAATTTTAGAATTTTAGAGTTTTAGAATTTTTGAATTTTGGAATTGTTGAATATGGGACTTTGGGAATTTGGAATTTTGGGATCTTGGGATCTTGGGATCTTGAGATTTTGGGATTTTGTGACTTTGTGACTTTGAGATTTTGGAATCTTAGAATTTTAGAGTTTTAGAATTTTGGGATTTTGGAATTATGAAATATGGCACTTTGGGATTTTGGAATTTTGAGATCTTGGGATCTTGGGATTTTGTGACTCTGTGACTTTGGAAGCTTACAGTTTTACAGTTTTAGAATTTTGGGATATGGGACTGAGATTTTAGAATTTTTAAGTTTTGGGATTTCAGAATTTTGAAATCTTCAAATCCCAGAATCCTAAGATTAAAATCTTAAAAGTTCAAAATTTCAAAATATTAGAATTTAGGGACCTACAAATTTCTGTACTTCGAAATTATTCAATTCTGAAATTGAAGTTGGTTTGTTAAGTTTTATTGAATAGGTATCTAAGTGAACTATAACAGCTCTTTATAACGTTGAAGTCTGTTAAAATTCCAAAGCACACCGTGACACGAGGAATCGATTATTCAAATTTTGACCTTCGCGATAGCATCTGTGGAAATGCAAAAACTTGATACAAGAATAATTCAAATTTACCACGCTTGTCGGTTCCTCGGTTCATTCACGATAGTAAAGATGGTTCTCATCAGATGGCGGCAGTAGTAGATGAAACGAAAATGGCTATTCAAAAATTGGTACACGGTATCAATTTGTAATACAAAAAATATTATTTTTAAACAAATTTTTGTTATGCATTATCAAGATTGATAAATTTATTCATACTTATTTTGCTCTAGTATATATATTATTTTTATACATACAAGTATGTGTATTATTTGTTATTAATTTATGTTATATGTGAATTTCATATCATTCTAATATTTATATTTTAGCAATAAACAGCCCTAAATATTATTTAATATTAATACAATAATTTTTAACCTTCATACTAGGTGTAATTTCAAATTTGTTGTTAAATTTCTTTACATAATATTAATGCAAAATTAATTTCTCATGTTAAATTAATTTTAAATTTAAAGATAAATAAATTAAATTGCAATAATCATTGTCAGATTTAATTTGAATACATATTTAACTCTCTGTTGCATGATTTTTCTCAATGTTGAGTAACAATATATTTATCATCTTATTATCTCACAAAATACAGAAGTTACTAAGACAGTACCGAAAACATTGTTATAAATATCCCTTTGTTGCACAACTTTTCAATTCTGCAAAGAAACATTTCTGAACTTTAACAAATAATAATAAGTAACAATAAAGATTTGTGCTAAAAGAAAAATCTCACAAATTTGCAATACATTAAGAATCTACAAAAATTGTTCCTACAAATTATAATTCCTACAACTCCTATAATTATGAACATTACAAATGTTCCTCATAACTCTATTAATTATGTACCTTAGAAACATTTCCTACAACTCCATTAATTTCACAATTTATTAATAATTAACTTCCCAATTTACATCTGACATACAAGAATGCAATATTTCACGCAACGCATCTGCAGCGTTAAAATAATTTACAATCCCTGTCGGATTCCGTATCCTCTTAGGTGCAAGGTTTGTTCAACGTTTAAGGAAGCAACGGGAATAACACGAAAGCAGATAGCAGCAATGCCATATTGAATGTACGACGACAGCGAAATGGACCTTGCATCCAGTCAAGATCAAGGTGCCTCGTGAAGCCTCGTTTGGAGTCACGGTTCTCCATGGATATGATAATGTGCTCGTGGTTCTCGTGTGCCTCGCACACAACTCTAACCGAGCTCCGCTCGTATTCTGTGTGACCTACTAACTTGTCCAGGCAAACACACGCACACGCACACGTACACGGATGTGCATTCGACTCACACACGCCGCAAGTGCCACATAAGTGCATGAGCAGGACGCAGGAGACTTTTTTATCAGGACTGCTTAACTTTCGGTTTACCTTCGATTACTCTTGCAATTATACAATTACATTTATTATTATCCGATACATAAACATTGTAACAGGTGTAACACAAGTTTTACTTACGGAAAAACTAGTGAACTTATGTTTAAACAATTGCTTCGGTATTCATTTTCAAGTTCCGCCATTTTGTTTCAAATCTCCGCCATTTTGAGAACCCTTCCGCCATCTTATCTCGACTCTTTAAGAAACATATTACCTGCATAAATCCAAATTGTTACTTACAATGTTACAATATTACACGATACATTGCTACTTACAATATATTTTAGAACTGCAGAATTTTAAACATTTTTAAAAATAAAAATTTTCATATAGTAGTTTCATATAGACTTTAAGTTAAAATTAAATTTCAAAAAGATAAGGAGATACGTGGATCTCAAACTTAATGCATAATCTGTTAAAGTTAGAAGAATACATCAAGGTTATAAAATGTGTTATAAGATCTCGTTATATAGCACAAAAACAAATATGTGAGAGATGATCTTTAAACGCGTGATAATCCGTAGAGATATGCAGGTATATGCAGGTAGCGTATCGAAGAGGCATGTCATGCCCCTCTGATAGTTCTGTTGGAAGATTAGGATGGCGAGTGGTGGGGAGAGGGCACGTGGGGCCCCATAGAGAGGAGAGCAGGGGCCCGCACCCATACGTACGCGAGTCGTGAGTAGTGTTAACGGCCTTGCTTTATGTGGGTCATGAAACAAGGTCCCACCAGCACGAGGAGCACGAGAGAACACGGCACGCTCAACTCGAGCCCCCTGCTTGCTGTACCTCCATAGACGACCCACACACGTGTAACACTGCGCTCTCTCACGAGTGTACGTGTGCCAACACAATAGACGCTGATTTGATGCAAACAAAAGAGACTAATATTGCCTCTTTTGTTTCGGAGTATTGCATGTTTCTTTGTTTGCAATTTTTTTGAATTATTAAATTGCAAGTTGCCAAATTTTTTTGTTTGAATTTTTTGTTGGTGAATTTGGAATGCAGGAATTTCATACTTTCAGATTTTTTAATTACTAATTTTTCTATCTTAAAGTTTCCTAGTTTTCAAGTTTTGTTTCTTAAATTCTGGCTCTACAAATTTCTAATTTTAAAATTACCCAATTTCTAATTTTTCAGTTCCTCAAATTTTCCAATTTTCAAATTTCTCCATTTCCAATTTCTCAATTTTCAATTTTTCCCATTTCCAATTTTTCCAATTTATAAATTTGCCAAATTCTAAATTTCCCACATTCCAATTTTCCCAATTTATTAATTTCCCAAATCCTAATTTTCCCAATTTATAAATTTCCCAAATTCCAATTTTCCCAATTTATAAATTTCCCAAATCCCAATTTTCCCAATTTCTAAATTTCCCAAGTTCCCATTTTTCTGTTTCTGAATTTCCCGATTTCTAAATTTCCCAAATTCTAATTTTCCCAACAACCAATGTTACAATTTCCAATTTTCCCAATTCCCATTTCCCCAATTTCCAATTCTGCCAAATCCTATTTCCCCAACTTCTAAATTTCTCAATTACCATTTCTCCCAATATCTAACTTTCCCAATTTACAATATTTCCAGTATCTAATTTTCCCAATTTCTAAATTCCCAAATCCCTTTTTCACAAACTCCCATTCTCCAAAATTAGAGTCTTTAAAAATTTTTAATTCGACTTCAACCACTTTACCCATCTATTCATTCTCCTGATCACTAATAAGTAATTAAATAATTACTAACAACCAGTTAAAGAGAGAATAACCAAAAAGTCCAATTTGTTTGACGCACCATATATCGGCACCGTCAAAGGCGGGAAATTTAAATTCCATCAAGATCGATCATTCTTGCACGACTCTGTCACCTATGAAGCTACTAATCGTAGAAGGTGGTCCGTTCACGTATTCAGCTAAACGACGATAATTTTCGACGGCATCCCGTGTACACACAGTTTTCACCGTGCGTGTGCACGCACGGTAACCACGATGCCAAGAGAAATCGAACTTGATCGTTAAGCGAGCCGCGACATGAGCTCGGCCCATTAGCCGCGTTCGAGCTTCTTTCGCGCTCTGTGTAAGTACACGGGCCGAAAACTCGCACGACAACCGGTCGCAACAACGATAACACAATTTGTGAATATAAATTATTAACACGCTCGATGCGAATGGCGTCAGTTCTTGTTGCTCGTGATTTTAATAACACGTGTACTATGCAATTGGTATTATATAGTAATAGCAATAATATTCATACAAGAACATAAGAGTTAAGTTAGGTTAGGGTCGGATTGGTTAGTTGAGTTATGGTAGATTTGGTTAGTTGAGTTAGTATAGGATTGGTTAGTTGAGTTATGGTGAGTTTGGTGAGTTGAGTTAAGGTGAGTTTGGTTAGTTGAGTCATGGTAGGTTTGGTTAGTTGAGTTAAGGTTAGGTTGGTTAGTTGAGTTATGATCTTGGTTAGTTAAATTTCCTCAGGTTATGTTTCATTTGAGTAGGTGCGTTAGCTAAGTTTTGTTATTTAGGTAAGATTAGATCATACTTCATTTGGAACAATGTGATTAAGTCAGATTTGTTTAAGTTTGCTTAGTACTGTTAAGTTAGGTTATGATTGACTTGGTTTAGTGGGGTTTGGTTAAGTTAGGTTAGCTGGGCGAACTTAAATCGGGTCATGTCAAGTCATTGTCAAGTTAAATCAAGTTTGGGTAAACTAAGTGTCATGTTAAAGAAATTATGTTAAGTTAAATCAAGTTCAGTTAAGTGTAGTTAAGTCAGATTAAGTCAAGTTACGACAAGTTGAGTCAAGTCGAGTCAAGTTAAGTCAAGTCAAGTTAAGTCAAGTTAAGTCAAGTTAAGTCAAGTTAAGTCAAGTTAAGTCAAGTTAAGTCAAGTTAAGTCAAGTTAAGTCAAGTTAAGTCAAGTTAAGTCAAGTCAAGTTTAGTTAAGTCAAATTAGGGCAAATTAAATAAAATTAGCCAAGTTAAATCAACTTATTAAATTATGCCATATTAAGTTAATTTAAGTCGAGTTAAATCAAGTTAAGTGACATAAAGTAAAGTTATGTCAGGCTAAATCAAATTGTGTCGAGTTATATCAAATTAAAACAAGTCAAGTCAATCTAAGCCAGGTTAAATGAAATTCAATGAAGTTGAGTCAGATTAAATCAAGTTAAATGAAGTCAAATCAATTTGCAATTACCCATGCATAATATTGAAGAATACATGTATGCATAATATACATATGATACTATACTTGCATATAAATTGTATATAATTTACAATTCAAACGTTTTAAGATAGGATAAATTCTTGTACCGCTAAGCGTTAATCGTTTACCTCATTAACACCAGATCAATTAAGATATTGCAGTGTAACGCTGATCGCTGTTTACTTGGACATACCAATGACCCATTACACATGCACGATAAATGCATATAATTTTGTAATCTTTACTTCGATCCGAAGTTATGTGGACTTTAATTCACAACGAAAAGAAACATTTATCTATTTTGTAGATACATAAATTAATAAATATATTAATTTGTACATAATATTCAATGTAGTAAAATTTAAACTTGTGAAGTGGAAAGATTTACAATTGGTGGAAGTCTTTTGGAGTTTTAGAATTTTAGAGTTTTAGAGTTTTAGAGTTTTAGAGTTTTAGAGTTTTAGAGTTTTAGAGTTTTAGAGTTTTAGAGTTTTAGAGTTTTAGAGTTTTAGAGTTTTAGAGTTTTAGAGTTTTAGAGTTTTAGAGTTTTAGAGTTTTAGAGTTTTAGAGTTTTAGAGTTTTAGAGTTTTGAAGTTGTAGATTTTTTAGAGTTTTAGAAGTTTAGAGTTTCAATTTCAAAGTTTCAAAGTTTTAGAGTTTTAGAGTTTCAAAGTTTTGGAGTTTTAGAGTTTCAAAGTTTTGAAGACTTAGATTTTTTAGAATTTTAGAAGTTTAGAGTTTCAGTTCCACTTTCTTAGTTTGAAAGTTTTAGAATTTCATAATTTTGAAGTTTTACAATTATAAGGTCTTGAAGTTTGAAAGTTTATGAATGTTAGAATTAAAAAATTCTCCGACATTGAAATTTTAGAATTGCAGTGTCTCAACATTTCAGAATTTTAAAATCCTCAAAATTCTTCTCTTAATCTCCAAATCCCCTCTCTCCTTTTAACACTCAATTCCAACAATCTCCCAATTTTCCAATGAACAAATTTTTCCCAATCAAACGAAACATATGTATGCCACCAGCGACCAAAGAGTTAAACGACACGAATATGCAGCAATGGTGTACCATAGCAATTAGAAATTCTTATTTAAATAGAGCATCAGATAAGTTCAAGAACAGCTACATAGATATAGCCATTCC
This sequence comes from Megachile willughbiella, assembly GCA_945859595.2. Taxonomy (NCBI): domain Eukaryota; kingdom Metazoa; phylum Arthropoda; class Insecta; order Hymenoptera; family Megachilidae; genus Megachile; species Megachile willughbiella. The sequence goes on along the minus strand of OX243795.1, from coordinate 16,955,807 downwards.
ACGTGCGACGAATTCTTAACTGTATTTCACTTCGCTTCACCTCGGTATTTCTTCCTAATTTTCAGAAACATTTTCAACCGACCAACATCTTGAAACACCGATGTCTAAGGTTATTCTTAATGGCTCCTTAATTAGGAACTAGCGTGACTCTCTTATACCAACGATCGAAATTAACAAGTTGTATGGCAACGTGGGTCACCGGTGAATGATGAAAGTCAAATTTCTTTTCAAGAATACAACTATGTACGCTCGTTGTTGATCAAAAAAGGTCTTTGTACACCTTGTGCAAGCTTCGTCTGACCGATGAAAGGCTTTCTCCTCGCTACACCGCCATTATAGCCTGCTTTTTTTCCAGTACATTACGAATTGTTCCACGTACAACTTGATATTATGAGTTACTTCGATTCGTACCGACTTTTAGTATTTTTAACTTCTGCAATTTTTAATGGCAGGATTTTTTATTATTAATTGGAGAATTAGTACTCTTTTTAATTTTTGGAAACTTTCAGATATTTTGCTTTTTAGGTTTGTTAACTTTCAAGTTTGGAAATTTACAAGTTTTATATATTTAAATTGATAAACGTGAAAATTTTCTAGTTGAGAGATTTAGAAACTCAATTTATAAATTTATAAAATTACAGATTTTTAAGATTTCAGATTCTTCAAGTTCTATATTTTCATGTTTATTTAGGAATTTTTTAAGAACAAATTCGAATCTTAAGTCTTCGAACTTACAAATGTACAAATTAACAAATTTTCAAGTTAGAAAATTTATTTAACATGGTTCGAAAATTAATGAAGTTTAAAGTTGGAAAGAATGAAAAAAGAGTAGTTTATTGAATCGTTGTTAACCGAGAAGCCAATTGCAATCGTGGGGTAGGGAATGAATTTCGCAAATGGACGAATAATTAAAGGCGATTTGGATCATGTGAGTGGTACGGTTCACACAATTACGTGTTTTGAACTCCTTCTCAATGGACGTCAGTGGGTATATGTGTTTCGTAGAGAAGAAGACTCTTTGCGCTACACCACGTATACACATATGGGTCTGCATCATACTTCTGATTCCTTAATAGGATTCTCCATTCCCGTGGTAAAGTTCCCATCGTCTGGTATATCGTTCTTCGGTCTTTTCAGCGCAATTTCGCCTCGAGATCGTGTCAAAAGATTCGCGACACATTAGGTCGCGGTCGGATGAAAATGAAAAAATGCGCAGTTTCAATCGTCTCACTATATTGCCGCAATAAGATCTCCGAGATAAAAAGCACTTTAAACTCGCAATTTTTTCATTTATTATAAGAACTCTAGTATAAACATTACAGTTATTAAAAATATTGCAATATTTTTGCAAAAAATTGTGGCAATATATGAAGAGAATCTTTCTGGTAATTTTTGTAGATCTTTCACACGCATGCTTAAAAGTATAATTCATGGTTATTCACGTGAGGGAAAGGTACTTTCGACAATATCGAAAACGGCAATATAATTAGAGTTTACTGTGTCACCAATGTAATGCTATGTTATCGAAAAAGGTAGGATCAAAAAACACTTAAATCTCACAAGTTTATTTATTACTTATATGGATACATCATTGTTACAGTTATTAAAAATATTGCAATATTTTTGCAAAAAATTGTGGCAATATAGGAAGCGAATCGTTCTGGTAATTTTTGTAGTTCTTTCACACGCATGCTTAAAAGTATAATGCATGGTAATTCACGTGAGGGAAAGGTACTTTCGACAATATCGAAAACGGCAATATAATTAGAGTTTACTGTGTCACCAATGTAATGCTATATTATCGAAAAAGGTAGGATCAAAAAACACTTAAATCTCACAAGTTTATTTATTACTTATATGGATACATCATTGTTACAGTTATTAAAAATATTGCAATATTTTTGCAAAAAATTGTGGCAATATAGGAAGCGAATCGTTCTGGTAATTTTTGTAGTTCTTTCACACGCATGCTTAAAAGTATAATGCATGGTAATTCATGTGAGGGAAAGGTACTTTCGACAATATCGAAAACGGCAATATAATTAGAGTTTACTGTGTCACCAATGTAATGCTATATTATCGAAAAAGGTAGGATCAAAAAACACTTAAATCTCACAAGTTTATTTATTACTTATATGGATACATCATTGTTACAGTTATTAAAAATATTGCAATATCGTTGCAAAATGGTGATATAGGAAGAGAATCCTTTCGGTAGTTTCTGTAAATCTTGAACAATATTGAATGAAAGTATACATGACAATGAACATAATGGAGCTCGCACAATCCACAATATATTTAGTTACATAAATCGGCAATATAACGAGAGTCTACCGTACAATATCCTACAAATACGTGCAAACATAACGTACAATAATACAAGATATATCAATTCTTCTGTGATTTACATCATTACAAAAGACATAAAAATTCAAATACTTTTGCCAAATAAAAATTGAATATCAATCGAAAATTTGATCAATCAATTCAAAATTAACTGAAACTTTGATGATGAAACTTTTAAATTTTCTTTCGCCACCTAATTTTAAAAACGAGTTTAATTGTGATTCTATGCGAAACAATTAAGACGAACGGACATATTTTTTGAAGATGGCCGACAGTTTCGAGTGTCCGAACAGAATTTTTCGCGGCGGAACTTTCTTTAAATGGTCGAAAGCGTGTCGAACTTGTAACGAGCGATTCGACGTAATTTCGATTTCTCAGCGGGAATTCGAAATATCTTGCTGTTTCATCGCACGGACACGACTTTGTCAAACGTCTTCGAGCGTCCACGAGGAGGCGTCGGTAACGAATCACCGGCCGTACACCCCGAAGAACAAGGGACCAGTTCGAATTCGTACACGCGACCAGAAGTGTGTCAAATTTCGACTTGGCCCAGTTCCTGCATAATCTTCGAGACTGGGACCAACAGCGCCGTGTACGCTCGCCTTTATACAATGTCGCCGGTTGTGGACTACCGAAATGCTCCGACGAATCACGTACGATGACTTGCAGTTTTATTTTCGTCCTAATGAAATACACCACGGGCAACTATCCTTATCGGATAAATCTTTATCACGTTTTTCAACATTTGTTCTCAAATGATACCAATTTTGTGTCAACTTTTTTCTTTATTTTTATTTATATTTTGTCGACGTGTATTCTTATTCTTGAAGATTTTTGAAACTTCCAACTCTCTGTTATTTAAATTTATATAATTTTTAATTGTTCACATTAGCTTCATATATTTAACTTTTTGTGTTTCATACATATGTTTATTATTTTTAAGTTTTTATATTAATTTTGTATATGTGTTGTGTACAAGTATTAATGTTTCTTTTATATGAACATACATGTAAAGAATTTGTTCAAAATGTAAAAAATTTATGTTTCTATTATATGTATATGCATGTACAAAAGTGCACATGTACATACATGTTAATGCAAAAGTCAATACACAAAGTAAAACATGTGGTAAGTCATCAAATTAAGAAACTCCTAAATTTTATAATAAAAGAGAGACGTCAAAAGTCCTCGAATTAAAAAATTCCCACATTCCGTAATAAAAAGTGACGACAAAAGTGAAGTTGAAAAGATCCTGAATTTTATAAAGAAAAAAGAAGTGGTAAAAGTTGAAATTTGGATCGAACGAACGCGATGTTTATAAATTGATGCGGTACGTATAGCGTGTCGAAAGATGGCGGCTAGAAAAACGCAACCACCGGATCGGTAACGCATTGCCGTCATTCTGTGACACACGCAATTGTTATGTTAATCATTTCGCACGTTTCATCTATCGAAACAATCCGGTGCCCTAGAACCTTCAACCTGTGAGAACTAGTTCGTAGATTACGTTCGGCTCGTAACAAAATAATTTCTCCTCGGAATAATCGTGCCTCCTCTTGCATACTAAACTCGCGTCATTTACATGGAAACGATTAAACTTCATCTGGTAAATACTTAATCTGAAACAAACTGTCACAAGTATTTAGTTATTCTACATTCTTATAGTTCTAATTATTTGCAAATGTTATATTGGTGGAAATGGATTCATTTTTAGGTTTCTTCAATCCATCGTGTATATTTACATTACAGCTGCTGGAGATAGAAGTAATAAATGGAACTCAAGTTAGGAAAACATGACTTTAACAGAAATTGAATTTTTCTCTGAATAGAAGTTGTGCTAGTAGAACATCTAGGCAGCTTGAGTGAAAAGAACTCGAGTTTGGTGAACTCGAACAATTCCTCTCTTCAACTTATTATCAGTAATTTCCATAGATTCTAGCTACAAACTTGCCTCGATGCATTTCACGTCGAAAGATTCGATACATTGTGAATTGATGAATTGTAACAATATGTACTGCAATCGTCAAAATAGAGATACATCTACAACGATAGAAAGCATTTAGAACAAATAAAAATCTGGAGGGTACTAGTTCTCTCTACAATATCATATGAATCAGCAATACAAGTGTCTGTACAATAAATATAATGCAAGATAATAAACGCGTGCAAATATAAAAAATAATGTACCACCGAATATACCTGTACTAGGTACTAAATTTACCAAAAAAGAAATGGAGATATTTCTACGGTAATTTTGAAATTGTTCGCGATATCGTACGAGAATGATCGTAGCAAACTCGCCTCGACGAATTTCACATCGGAAGAGCCGATACACGGGTGAGTAGTAAAACGGCGCGATCGGAGCCGTAGAATAGAGCCACTCTTCAGGATCCTGAACCGAGTCGGGTTGCTAAGTGTGCCGTGTAAGTGGAACATCGCTGCCTGGCACCGACGACCAAGTATACCAACGTAGTGTAACATCGTGCTCCTCCTTCGTCGTTTCTCTTTGTCCTTCCACCACCTATGGCCTCCCCATTCCCCACCCTCCCCCCGCAGCCCCTCTCTCACTATCAAGGCACTCCCCCTTTTACCGGGGGCCCGTGTACACGGTGAAAGACTTTCTTTAGGCTCTACAGTGAGTGCCAACACGCCATCGTCTACCGCGTTTAACCGGACGATGGAACTCCTGCTACCAAACTGCGAGAGGATGTCCATTGTCTCTCCTGACGAGGCCATAATCGAATCTTTATTTTTTCACGCGAGCCCCTTGTCCCGAAAATGCCTGCCTTACTCAACTTCCGCGTGACGCTCGTTGTTCGGTCACGGCTAATAACGGCCATCTTGAACGATCTTTTTTTCGTGAACCACCGGTTCCTCCGCCGGAAACACGAGCGTTTTGGCGGACGCGGAAACGGTGCTCGCGTGCAACCCTTAGACTTCCTTCGATTAACGTGTATACTGAACGTGTATACTTTCAATTACTGCCTTTCGTCCTTCGTGAACAGTGGTAGGTTTACGAGATTTTCGTAAGTTTACCCTAGGTATCCTGCCATTAGGTATGTCTCTTTTGACATTTGGTTTTTCCATAGTTCTCGTTGCTGAGGAGGAGAGGAAAGTATTAGGTATTTTCTAAGTTTTAGATGGATTTTCGCTAGGATTTTTCTAAGTTTTCCTTAGTCTTTCTCTATGTTTCCATTAGTTTCCCTACATCTCTTCTGGGGTTCCCTATAATTACATTAGGTCTTCTTAGAATTCTGCTAAGTTTACTTGGAACACACATTCCCAAATTCCCACATTCCCGAATTGTCACATTCTCGAATTCTCACATTCCCAACTTCCCACATTCCCAAATTCCTACATTCCCAAATTAGAACATTCCCAAATTCCCACATTTCAAAATTCTCACATTCCTCAATTCCCACATTCCCAAATTCCTATATTCTCAAATTTCCATATTCCACAATTTTTTAATTCTGTCCCAAATTTCTAAATTCCTAAGTTCACCAGGTTTAAGAGCTCTCAGGTTCTTTAATATACTAAAGTTCACCAAAAATCTACTACATTTCACTGATATTCCACTGTTTTCTTAGAATTTGACTAGATATTTCCAAAACTTCAGGTTTACCTAAAGTTGCATTCAGATCTCTTCTAAGTTTTCCTTAATTTTAAGACTTCCAAAATTCCCTAGATTGCTCGTCTTCAACTTAGAGTTCCCTAAGTTTCCTTACATCTATCCTAGTATTCTCGTGAAATTCCCTAGGTTTCCCCTAGATACTTGGACTTCCTCTATACTTCTCCTAAGTTCAACTCCAAATTGAACTTTCAATAATTTCCTCTACATGTCCCTGCAAACTTTCACTAGAGTTCCTATATATTCCCTAGGTTTTCTAGCCGTTCCCCTAAAGTCCTCTCAATTTTCCCTAGATCTCTAGGACTCCCCTAAATTTTCCTTAAAATTCCTCAGAGATTTTTACATTTTCCTCAACCTTTTTCTATATTGATTCTAGGATTTTCTTTAACTCTTCCTACATTCCCCAGATTTTCTCCAAATTCGTAATTTTCTATCAAAATATTTTTCAGTTGAATCTAAATTATAATTAGTCAAAGAACCATTGTCCACGTCAGAATACAACTCAGATAACAATGTATCATTATGATACATAACCTAATCAAATTCTACGAGACTATTTAAATTTAGTAACCGTACCTTAAATTCTTTCTAATTACACCTAAATTTGACGGAAAACCAAACGGAATATCCCGTGGATCGCGAGTGTCCGATTTCCTGTAGCGACAGGAATCCTCTTAAGTTACCGCGCCACAGGAGTCAAGGACCCAATCTCCTAGAAAAGGCACAGGAACGTTACAAGCTGCGAGCATGAAGCCCTGACTGGCCCAACGGGCCCGAAAAATCTGGGTCATTGGCCTGTCTGACTGCGTAGGCCACGATCCCTTTCTTCCATCATAGTTTACGCTCTAAACTTCTCGAATCTCATCCTTTTGTCATCTTCTGACTTCTAATTTCAACTCTGCGCCATAAACGCGCGCATTATATCGTCTTCCAACATCTATGTCGAAAAAATGGTCTAAACATGAGCCACCATTTTTACTTCAGAACATCAGGTCTGTTAAATATTTTTATAGTATAACGCTTTAAAGTATATTTTAATATGTTTTATGATGTGAAGTTCAAATGAGATTAACAAAAATAATTTTCAAAAGACATTACGTACTTATACACATATAGAATGTAATTATTATTACTACTATATGTATATTTAAGTGAAATATTAATTGCTATTGCTACATGTTGTGTATTTAAACAAAATGGAAGCAAAATGTTCATTTTAAAAGTACGCTCGACATCTACAAAAAATGGCGCGCTTTTTGAATGATCTTTGATACGTCATCTCACAAATCTCAAACATTTATAAGAACATTTTTGTCTTAATATACACCTATACAATTTTGTGTTTTAATAATTGTATGAGTTGATGAATACTTGTTAACAGTCAGCAATGTGTTAACAGTAGAACCAAAAAATAAACAGATAGACCTGTCCGTTCGCTGTATACTTACCACAGTGTTCCGGGCAGAGACGTCACGAGAAACACTGCCATAACCTTTAGGACCGTAACCCCGTTATATTATTACATTTAACAATGGAGGTCGTAGTCTTTATACTAACCGATGCACCGTTCGTACAATTCGTTACGGAAGCTGTCTCCTTTGTTTGAAGGTTATCCTGTCTTGTTGGATCTGTTGGCGTAATTTGATGCGTCTTCGGCCTCGAAGTGGGTGTACGGGGATTATTATGTGACCCCATGTGATCTGACTTACCGGTAGTCCAGTGCGTGCATCGTGACGTAGAAACAAGTTTCACGGGATTCGAGAAGGATCTATAGTGATTAGAAAATATTAATGTGAGCGGGAAATTTATGATTCGATCGAGGAAGGAAAACTGATTGTTAGAGGATATTGGAGAGTTTCTCACGTTTTCGAATACCGGGAAATTCATAAATTATAGTTAGGAATTTGTAAGTGTTCGATGGACCAAATTCTGAAATTATATCTGAAATTTACGAATTTCGGAATTTTTGAATTTTCAGAAACTCAAGTTTATGTATGGTTAGAACTGGGGTCACAAATTTTGGAATTTCTCAATTTCGGAATTTTTCAAGTTATATATCTTCCAATCACTATATTTCCAAATTTTCTATGTTCCAAATTGCAAATTTCTAAATTCCCTATATCACATATTCTCAAATTTCTACATTCCCTATACACCAAATTTCCCAATTTCCACATTCCAGCATTTCCAAATACCCAAATTCCTAATTTCCCACTTTTCCAAATTCTCACATTCCCAATTCCCAAAATTCCCAATTTCCCACATTCCCAAATTAGAACAATCCCAAATTCCCACATTCCCAAATTACAACATTTCCAAATTCCCACATTCCCAAATTCCCACATTCCCGAATTCTCACATTCCCAAATTCTCACATTCCCAAATTCCTACATTCCCCAATTCCCATATTCCCAAATTTGAACATTTCCAAATTCCCACATTCTCGAATTCTCACATTCCCAACTTCCCATATTCCCGAATTCTCACATTCCCAAATTCCTACATTCCCGAATTCTCACATTCCCAAATTCTCACATTCCCAAATTCCTACATACCCCAATTCCCACACTCCCAAATTTGAACATTTCCAAATTCCCACATTCTCGAATTTTCACATTCCCAACTTCCCACATTCCCGAATTCTCACATTCCCAAATTCCTACATTCCCAAATTAGAACATTCCCAAATTCCCACACTTCAAAATTCTCACATTCCCCAATTCCCACATTCCCAAATTCCCACATTCCCTAATTTCTACATTCTCAAATTCCCACATTCCCAAATTCCTATATTCTCAAATTTCCATATTCCACAATTTTTTAATTCTCTCCCAAATTTCCAAATTCCTAAGTTCTCAAATTTAATAGTTTTGAAATACCTACATTCCCAAATACCTAAATTCTCAAATTTCCAGCTCCTTAAATTCCCAAATTCTCCCATTCCTAAATTCCCAAATAATAAATTCGCAAATTTCCCAACTAAATCAACAAACGATCCCATCTTCCCCTATATCCCAATTTTCCCTAAAAGAACCCTCCCTGAATCATAAACCCATCTCTTCTACAAATATAGTTAATTCATTCTAGAGACAATAAAAATTTGCATCAGCATAAACCAATACATAAATTTCGATAGAAAATCCAAGATGGCGGTCATCGAGCTGATTAAGTTTAATTACCGAACGGTTCGATTGTTACGGACAATAAGCAATAATTAAACTCGGAGTGTGTATTTAAGAAACGAAGACACGCAAGAGGAGCATTGCACGTGAGGCGTACGCAGAATCCGGCCGTGAGTCTGTTGTGGCCGCTGCCATACTTAAAGTGAAATAAAAGTAAGAAAAGGAGCACGTACGCGTGAGAGGAGATCCGGATACGCGGAACACGCAACGGAGGAGCCGAGATCTCTGTGTGGCTTCCTGATTGGCTAGTCCCATAAATACGCGGAGGGTTCGTTTCGTCGTCAAGTATTACACAGCCTGCTTATTTCGGACCGAAAACTTGCTAACTTTCACCTTGCGAATGTCGTATACGTTCCGCTTCGATTAAGCTTCCACGAAATGGCAAACTTTATCGTTACCGATGGTCATTTCGCGTGCCAACGTAAATATAAAGGATCGTGCGTTAACCTCTTCGGGAATACTGACACGTATGAACGCTTTTCACAAGTTTATTTTTCAGTTTCTTTATTTTGTATTTCGGCAAAAGTTAGATGACTTTGCTCGATTCGTGTGTCAACACTTTCCTCTTCGACGTGCGTGGCCTTGAAGAGCGTTCTATTAAAAAACAGTGACAAGTATGTTGACAGGTTTCACGAAATTCGTATGTGTTACATACGAGAAGTATAACATGATTGAAATCACCAATAGTTTTAGGAAAACCGTATTTATAGAAATTAAGAAATCTTGAAAATTGAGTACTTCAAAGATGTAATAGAACTTGTGTTAATAGAACATAACTTAACAAAATTTCGGTCAAGAAAATTTAGATTTATAGAATTTGTGAAACTAACAAAACTTGAGTTAATAAAATTAAGGTTAGTAAAAGTTGAGTAGAATGTGAATTTAGGAACTTGAGTCAGTAGAATAAGTCATTAGGTTATACAGAATAAGTCAAATTTAAATTACAAAAAATTTTAACAAACCTAAATGACTGAAACTTGAATGTTACAGAACAAGCAATTAAACAATAATCAGCCATAAATAAAAAATAAAATAACCTTGAGTAATTACTATTTACTATTATTTATAATGAAGTTAATAATGACCCTAAACAGGTTAACTAATCGACAAAAGTAAAATTCTTCAGATGATTTAATTTGGAAAGATTGAGGTTATAAAGATGGAGGTCCAAAGATTGAGGTTATGAACCAAAAGTACACGTTAAAAGGGATGAAACGTGTTAAGGATGAAAGGTATATCGCAGAAAAAGAAATTGTCAGTTTCGTATTACGGTAACAATCATTTAATCGAACATTTGTTTTATAAATAATCCACATCATCTGACTTTATACAAATTACAATTCCGCAGCCACCGGCAACACAGGACACAATGCCAACGAGAATTCGTGGATCGATTAAGGAAGGACGATCTCGGATATAAATTAACATTATCGATCCTCGTACCGAACGAAAAGCTAAATGAGTATTTGTTCGAAAGTAATCGCGGTTTAGAAAGCATAACGGGTATCACCCTCCGTCGGTCGATCCATCGAAGGCTCTTAATTCGTCCTTGACGACGATTCCAATGTAACGGTAAACTAAATATAAATTCTTCCTTTTGTGATTAAATTTCCTTATCGAAAAAAAAAGAGAAGATAACCCGTAAACAAGCCTCGACAGACACGACCTCTCTCTGTATACAAGGAAGAACGTTGTTCAGTCGCATCTTCGAACCTCGAAGAGGATGTTCTCGAACGATCCTTACAAAACTGTCGTCGTACATGTTACATGTTTTCAACGGTGCGTCAAGATCAAAAAAAAGCTACAAAAATGGGGGTGGGGGTAGGGGGATAAGTGAGGGACGAGAAACTTAAATAACAAGCGGCTATCTTACAAAGGTAAAAAAAAGAACCGTCAGAAAGAGGTGGGGGAAGTGGAAATAAATAACAAGAGAAACAGAAAGGACTGCGGATAATGAGACCGTGAAAGTATATATATAATATAAAAGCATTATAAATAAGGGAACAAGCGATAGAATCTAATCTCTGACAAAAAAAAAATAATTAAAAAATAAAAATAAAATGTAACGTATTTGGAAGAGCTTAGGTACATCCGTAGCGAGACCATACGCTCAGCCCCGCCTCTCGTAGTTTTCGTCACTTCCGTCTACGTCTATTTTTTATGTTACAATCTAACTATCTATATGCATATGTATATATATACTCTCTCTGTTCGAACGTTCGGCTTCTTTTTTGTTCACGTACAGTAAAACCTCGATATTTTCCTGCGGCGCGGGAAATTACGAGAGGGCGACGTCATGCACAGGTGTGAGGTTTGCAGATAGTTCTGTGATGCTGAGTTTGTAGAGTAACCGTTCGATAAATGCATGCTCGCTTAATGTATGTTAGGACACGTTCATGTCAAAGTAATTCGATTGTGATTCGATTCAATAAGTTTTAACTTGACGTGAACCAATTCGAAGTATTTTGAATTTTTAGCCCGTTCGATAAATGTGCGCTCCATTGATGTATTGCATGTTAGGAACTCGTCCCGTTCGACAAACGAGCGCTTCTTTAATGTGTTAAAAATTTCCTCCATCCAATAAACGATGTTCGGTAACTATCTGTGTAGAGCCCCGATCGCGCGCATTTAACGAACGATTACTGTGCCAGATGCATGCGTATTCCCATAATATGTTAAGGGTAATATATATCTTAGAAACATATCTCTTTTAATAAATAACCGTTCCAAAGCCCCGATTGCGAGTATTTAACGAGCGGCTACTGCATCAGATACACGCGCACTCCGTTGATGTATGTTAGAAACGCCTCCTGCTTGTTAAATGACCGTATGCAAGAAAATAACCGTTCCAGAGCCCTAATCGCGAGCATTTAACGAGCTGCTGCGCGCAAACGAGACGTTCCCAAGGAATGTATCCGGCAGAAAACTATAGAGGTTTTATTGTATATACATATACGCACGTACCCGCATACGCGTGCCCTATTATCATCGATATTTACACACCGTGTTACAGTGGGTTGCACTCACTCATAACGTCGTCAATATTTTAACACAGCACGAGAGATCATCTCACTTCCGTTGATCGTTATCCTCGTAACATCCGTGGCCCCGCCAAGGAACCGTGGTTCGAGTTCCGATAAAAGGCTTCATACCCATCTACCAGTGTCTCGATCATCTTCGATATTGCACCTGGGGAACTTTGCACTGTCAGCATATCTTCGTCGATGTTCGAACTGATCCGCTCAGGAGGGCAGTTAACATCCCGATCAGGTCCACTCCCGACCGACGTTGCCTCGCCGTTAGGTACTTACGGTAAAATGGTACTCTCAAAGCATTCTCTCAGACCGGAGAAAAGAACCTGCTCGAATCTAATCCCTGCCGATCCTCTTGTGAATTTGTTGATGCTTGATGAGATGCGCCTTCTGCCTGAACGCCTTGCCGCAGACCTCGCACCTGAAGGGTTTCTCGCCCGTGTGCGTTCTGAGGTGCACCTTGATGTTGCTCTTGTTCAGGAATCCCCTGTTGCAGATGGAGCACCTGTGCACGGGTTTCTCCTTGCCGCCGATCAGCCCAGACTCCGTGCCGTAGGGCAGCGCCGTCGCTGCACCTGGGCTTTTCTTCGAGGGATTCTGGGATCCCGGAGTGGGCCGCGACCTCTTTCTGGGGTGCGACGGCGCCGCGAACGACGAATGCAACAAGTGATCCGGACTACACGAGGTGGAGACTCTGCCGGGTGGACTGACAGGTGGATAAGGACTGGTGGACGAAGGGGTTTCCCCACATGACGCATTCTGAAGACCGGCACTCGCGGATTGCAACCTGGCATTGAGCAGAGGCGCGTAACCGTGCGTCAGCAAGCTCTGCAGGGTCGATCCGTGTTGCTGGGTCTGCGTGGAGGGCGTCGCCGTGGCGTATATCTGCGAATATGGACTGGGCGATGACGTCTCCTGCGCTTTCGGCGAGCAGGCGGTGTCGATCCACTCGGCGATGTCGATCCAGTCGCGGGTCGCGTCCGGATCGTGCTCCGAACCAGGTCCATTCCCTCCACCGGGAACCGTCGTGTCGGCGATCGCTGATCCGATGATCTCAGCTATGTCCTCGATGTCGTACTCCACCTGCTGTGTGGACTGCGGTAGCTGTTGTTGGTGATGGTGATGCTGCTGTTGTTGTTGCTGTTGCTGCTGCTGTTGTTGCTGCTGATGTTGGTGATGCTGTTGCTGTTGCTGCTGCTGCTGTTTCTGACTGCCTTGTGGACACGGTGTGCTCGAGGACACCACGGGAGACTCGTAGTACTCCTGATTCGAGGAGGACGTAGGCGAGGACGAGGGTAAAGACGGCCTCTGCGCTGACGACGCTATCGTGTGATAGTGGTGTCCAGGTATTCCATTGATGCTCAAGTGTCCCGTGTATCCCGTGAACGGTGGAAGAGGTTTCAGCTCAGCCAACGACTGCGCCGAGGCTACGCCGACCGACGAGCCCAGAAGGAGAGTGTCCCACGCATCCTGCAGACCAGCTGCCGTTTGCTTGACGTCGGGAGGCTCCAGGAAGTCCGGTCCGGTTGCTCCCCACGGCGACAGGAGTAGACTGTCCACGCCGACCACTTCAGCGGGTGATCCGCCGACGACGATGCCCGTTCCCTGGCTACTGTGAGGCGGCTCCACCCCGGAAGACGTCAAGTGTGGCGGCGCTGTCGGCGGACCCGATTGCGTTTCGTACTTCATCTCGATCACGATGTCCGAGGTTGGTGAAACGCCGCCTGGACAGGGTGGTACGATCACGTCCTTGACCAAGGAACCTTGAGTCTTGCCAGCTGCCTGCTTCGACAGACACCTGGGCTGGCCGGCGATAATATCGTAAGGCGACGTGGCAGTCAATTCTTCCTCCTCGCCGGTATCCAGAACGTCCTGCGACGATTGACTCAGGGGATATTCTACCTTGATGTTCCGCACCACGGTCTGCTCTTCTTGTTGCTCTTGGCGCTGCGAGTCAGTGGACGGATACTCGAGCTTGATACACGACCTGGGCAATATATCCTCGTCGTCGTTCCTGCAGGATGCGGAGATGCGCGAGGTGGACAGCAAGGAGCTGAGGAGGGTGGCGTTGAAGGTGGACGAAGACGAAGACAACGACGTAGACGCTGATGAAAATATCGCGCTGGTCGTTCTTCGCTCCTCCGAGCGGATTTTCGGATACTCCTCCGTTTTGATCCGCACGTTTAGAGACGATAGGATTCCGTTGAGGGTGTCTGCCGACGAGACGCTGCCGCCGCCGATGTTGCGCGACGTCGTTGACGAGGGCGGCAACACGCCGCTGTGCCCGGAGGTCACCGGACCACCTCGCGGTCCCTGATGACGACCGTCCGTCGACGACGTGGTGGTCAACAACGCCGAAAGGATCAGATTACTTGCGGAGCAGGGTTCCGGTGACGACGAGGCGATGCCGTACGCGCTGCTAGGCGAACCTACGGCATCAGCGCCCCGCGCTACCGTGTCCACGCGACGACCGAGGCTCGACGACGAGCACGAAGACGACGAGGTCGGGGCGATGCTGTAGCTCGAACAGATGTTCCTCGTCGAATTCGATTGATTCTGTTGGTGAGAGTGGTGCCGCTGATTCGAACGATGATGGTGCTGCTGGTGCTGCGACTGGTGAGACGGGCTATTCGCGTTACGATTCGGTGGACTACAGAATTGAAAACCACCACTACCGTTATCCGGTGCCCCCTCGTCGATCCTTGGGGGCCCAGGGGTCGAGGGGAAGAGGGAACCAGGATTCCACCAGGGATCCACTCTACTGCCGGGGGTGCTGCAACCGCCAACGGCCCCGCGGGGACCTGCAACATCAATTTCGATTTTGGATAGGAATGATGCCAACAGATTTTATCATTTTCGTTATTTAATGTCTTTATTGTTTTTCATGCATTAATTAACAGAGTACATTTAGATAGGGATATAAGGAGGAGCATTTACCCCTTAGAAGAAGAAAATGGCCCTTGCTATATTAAGTCAGGTGAACAGGGAAATTCGGTCAAGTTTAACGAGTTCTGAACCGACTGGCCAGATTAATGCATTCGATATTACTTCTAAACTGTTTGCTACATGACAAATTGGTTGAAGTAATATGATCATTGCTGCTACTGTTTCTTGGCCGAGTATGGTCGCCTTGAGGTTTTGAATCGTAATGTGTAAAATTTGATTCTGCACTTTGGAAAAGTGTTGAACGCTCAGTAAAAAATTAGGGTAAATGAATTCAAAAGGGAATAATTACTGAAATATTCGTTAGGGGATGAACTTCCGTAAAAGATCCATGGGTACAACAGTAAATTTCCCATAAAACCCAAAAGATTCTTACTTAATTTAACTCTCCTTCCATTTATAATATCCAATTGCATTTAAAAAAAATTATAGCGTATTTCCCATAATTCAAACATTCCAATAGCACTACGTTGCTACGCTTCCGTTTCAGTAAAGGTCAGCAGTCCATATTCGTATTATAGTATAAAATAGATAAAGTTATGCAGTATACAAGTAATCCACGTGTCATCCAGGTGTCTCTGGTACAGCGATTGAGAACCGCTGTTATAAACAATAAATTCGACTCAGGTACATGTGCACGTACAAACACGCTCGTACACCGGTAATGCATCGTAAAGTTAAGTAGGCAGATACCACTTCTCCCGAGAAGAAAGACTTGCTCTCGCTAACTAGGTTAGTGGCACGCTAGCCAGCCACGGCTGGGTACACACGACCAACCAAATTGCTGCGTTTAAAAATACATTTTCATAAAATACATAGCGTCCTGTCCACTATCGACATGCCAGAAACGAGCTCAGACAAAAAAAAGAAACGTTCATTCAAGGAAATACAAGGTCGAAGAACGATCATATTCTAAATAGAAAGTTACCTAACCTAACCCTACGTGCACGTCAACTAAGTGCAATCCGTAAATTATCACAGTGGAGATATTCGGATTCATTTGGATGAAACTTTCATACATAACAAAGTTATTGCAAAAGTAATAATTTCTTACGAAGGTTAAATTGTGGGTACTTTTGAGGTAAGTAGGTTCGGTTAAAAATTTCTATTAAAGAGATGGAAGTTATTTTTTACTATCGAATTTTGTGCTAAATAAATTAAAAATTGGATGATGACCAGTTTTTCCCCAAATGTTGAACAATGTCGATAAAGTTGCTGAAAGAGCAGCATACGAAGTAAGGATGGTTTGCATTCTAACGAAGGATGCGACGTCCGCATCCTGCCACGAAAAACGCGAATCGGGTCTTTCTCTTTCCCCGTTCCGATTGACACATCCGCGTGGCCGTAAGAGCACGTCATGGGAATCATGCAAATGGTCGGCACGTACGTACGGTCCGGCTGTGCCCACCACGAGGTTCCTTCTGCCCCTGTTGCCCCTCCAGCCCCGCCGAGTTTCCCATCGAGCACGCCGTGTCCGTCCTTGTCGTCGGTTTAGAGCCCGTCCTTGTCGATTGCCAGGTAGACGGCGTTGGAGGTCCCCACTTTGGGGTCCGGGACCGCGGGGAGGTGGGGGGAGGTCGGGCCGTGACGTGTTCACCGGGTACCGTTATCCAATGGCGTGGATTCGCTGGTCGGAAGCCTCGACCGCCAGACCCGACTACCACTAACAAAGGCCCCACTTTTTCGGGCCTACGACAATGTCTCGGTGAGCCACTTATCAATGGGATCACCGGGTATCCGCACCGCGCGACCAATTCGGCTGCGACGATTCGCGGGGACCTATACGGCTTTACAGATCTCGGTGATTTTTTTTTTTATTCAGGTAGCTTCACTAGCAATTTTGGGACTTTTCGTCTTCCGAATCGAGGTCTGCAATTTATGCGATCTTTCGGGTCTTGGAATGTTTTTAGATTGGGACTTGGAAGACTGCGATATTGGGACTTAAGGATTTTGGGAGTGGGATATTGGGACTTGAACATTTTGGGAGTGGGACATTGGGACCTGAGGATGTTGAGACTTTGGAGTTATGGAATTTTTTAGTTTTGGTATCTTCGTATATTGGGACCTCGATATTTTGGAAATAGTGAATTTTAAGACATTGGGACTCTCGTTTGGGATTTTGGGACTTTGAGAATTTGGGACTTCGAGACTTCTGATTCTCTAAGTTTCTCCCAAACTTTGGAAGCTTGGAGTTATACACATTTTGAATTTTAAATCTTTGGGACTACAAAATTTCAAATTTCGTAAAAAGCCTAACTCTCGTTATAGCAAACCCTTATACCAATTCACCTTGTATCATCACCGGGTAAATCATACGTTGTGAAGAAATTTGCCTCGCATTGTATCGCCTCCTGTTATATCGCCACTTGTTAACTTCAAAAAATTTCAAATTTCTCAAACTTGAAAATGAGTAAATTTAAAACCTTACTTCGTAACGTTTAGCTACCACCGGAGAAAAAACATGAGTAATAATTTCTTTCTTATTTCGCAGAAATGTACCTTGTGACACTGCTACTGTTCTGATGTACCAAAATCACAGTAAGGTCGAAGTATTAATTAGCATGAATGTATTTGAAATACCTATTTTATTATAATGCTCTTTAAAGAGGACCGTGAAGAGGTCCGCACACGTATATACCAACACGGAGATTTGTATCCGTGACTATACAACGAAACTATACCGCGATCGCGTTCGCATATAGTGGGGGGTCAAAGTAGGCCGGAGCACCGTTACAGCCCACTGCACGGTCGAATCCTACGCAAATCGGCTAGATTTTGTCCGGATGGCTTTCCTTTTCGTTGTGAAAAATGGCGCGTGCGAGCTGCGGTTTACGTCCTGGCCCACTTTTGCCCGTTTCCGTTGTTCCTCTCCTATCGAAATCAATCCTACTCTTCATCATCGAAAGACATACCATAAAACATCACGAACATCCTCGTTCTCGTTCGACAGCTTATTCGATACCGACTGTGTTTTAAAACACGTTGCGCTGGGACGGCGATTTTTGAAACGTCGTAAAATTATATGAAATGTGGTACGATGTGAAGATGGAGTCTGATATGACGATACAAATTTAATGGGGTGGTACAAAGATTTTATAGATCTATAGATTTTTATGTTTGATTTAGTGCGAACGAGTTGGAGTTGGGACTGAACGCGTTATGTGGGTTTTACACCCTGTATCTTTTAGATGATGTAGGTTCAATAGCATGATCTTTTGTGCAGTGTGAAGAATTGTGCACTGATTTTAATAGATATAGCATGATAATTACAGGAAAATTTATAGGAAGTTCTTGTTTAAGATTGCAGTCTTACAGTTCATTTTCTGATGTACTCTATGGAACTATTATAAATGGTTGCAAAAATCAATACAAATTATAAAATTCACCAATTGGTTACAAAATATAAATACAAAAATGAAATACAAATACTAGCTACAAATATTATAATTAACAACTACAAAGTTGTAATACAATTTATAATTATCTAAAACGAAAGAAAGAATATTCACAGTAATTTCACAGATTTTTACATGAAAATATACCAATGTTCAAATAAAAAAATCTAAATAAGTAATAAGATACACGATTCATAGAACTGACCCTGAATAACATATTATAACGAATTTATTTCCCTACCCAAAATCATTATAAATATCGTCGTAACTATCAAAGCTGCAATTAGCACGTAACCTCTGAAAAATTTGTTAAGTTAAAAAGTACATTATGAAAGAAGAAGATCCGTTGTGTGTTGAATGTACATAAACGAGACATAACGATGCCATGTATGAGGTATATTAGGAAGGTAATTATAAGGATAGTTGCAGTGAGTAACGCATTCCGGGATTCGAAGTTATCGAGAAAGATGGCGGGCCGTCACGTGAGACGGGCGCACTTGTTCGCGCCACTATACGGCGGTTAAACTATATCCGATCGCGGGAGGTTATAGTGGGGAACGGAAGTAGGTCGAAGCACCGTTACGCGTTGCGCCTCGACGGAGAGGAGGCCTACGCAAAACCAGTCGGATTTTGCTAGGCGCGTGAGCCATGGCTTTCCTTTTCGTTGCGAAAAATGGCGCGTGCGAATCGCGCTGCCCCACGCAGCTGACCCACATACGGGAATCGAGTCATACCCCGTGCATCTCCGCTGGACAACCGGGGATGCCTGGACATAATACTCCTTGCGATAAAAAATGCAAATAAAGATGATATCGGACACTCGCTTCACGATGTGGGACAATTGGAAGCAGTTCATTTCCATTTGTGTTGCTATGGATTCTGTAGGGGGTGGGATCGAGATTGAATAGGTGGGTTTTGGACATTTCTGAATTTGGGGTTTGGGAATTTGGGGAGGTGGAGATTTGGGGTTCCGAAAATTGGAATTTGGGAATTTGGAAATTTGGAAAGTGGGATTTGGGGATTTGGGAACTTGGGATTTGGGGACTTGGGATTTGGGGACTTGGGATTTGGGAACTTGGGATTTAGGGACTTGGGATTTGGGGACTTGGGATTTAGGGACTTAGGATTTGGGGACTTGGAATTTGGGGACTTGGGATTTGAGGACTTGGGATTTAGGGACTTAGGATTTGGAGACTTGAGATTTAGGGACTTGGGATTTGGGGACTTGAGATTTAGGAACTTGGAATTTGGGGACTTAGGATTTAGGGACTTGGAATTTGAGGACTTGAGATTTGGGGATTTGGGACTTAGGGACTTAGGATTTGGGGACTTGAGATTTGGGGACTTGAAATTTGGGAACTTGAGACTTGGAGACTTGGGATTTGGGGATTTGGGATTTGTGGACTTGGAATTTGAGGACTTGAGATTTGTAGACTTGGAATTTGGGGATTTGGAATTTAGGAACTTGGGAACTCGAGGACTCGGGGACTTGGGGACTTGGGAAGTGGAATTTGGAAATTTGGGGCTTTGGATACTTGGAAAGTGGAATTTAAGAATTTGGAGATTAGGGGATTTGGGGATTATGGAAATTTGAGAGTTTAAGAATTCGAGAATTTTGAAGTTTTGAAATTTGGAAATTGGGGATTTTGGAATTCAGGAACTAGGAATTTTAAGAAACGTTGTAATCTAGAATTTTGAACTATTGCAAATTTAGAAATTAAGGAATTTTAGAATTTTGCAGTCTTGGAATTTGAAAATTGGAAAATCGGGAAATTGAGAACTTGAAAAATTGAGGATATGAGAATTTGTCAAATCTACATAACATCTGTACGTCCCTGACTTAGCCTATTAGGTTCTTATCATTCCCATATCTCCTAATTTCCTGTATTTTCATATTTCAACGACTTTACGACTGCTCTAAAATTGCTGTCCCTGAAGATTGGAGATTTTTATGGTTAAATTAAACCATTGACTACTGTATTGTTACCAAGGATATCTAGTAATATTTGTAACGCAAGAGAAAAATACTTCTTCTATTTAAAAATTTGTAAATTTAAGAATTAAAAATTTACAAATGTGTACTAGAAATTTAGAAATTTGGGAATTGAGAATTTGAGAAATGCATCACTATAATTTTCCCTGCCCATCGGATCAAACAAATATACATAATTTCTACAAAATACAAAGATCCTTAATGACTTCTGAAACCTAAAGTACCTAATTCACTGAAATTCCTAATCCACTACCAATGAACCCAAACACACAATCACACATACAAAAAGCAATATCCAAAATTATTTCCAATAGTCTCTGCATGAAATATATCGAGGACACGAACCAGATCCGAAACGTGAAATTCCATGTATCATTTCCATCGTTGTTCCGACGTTGCCGTAGATTTACGAGACCGACCTGGTTCTTTCGCTTTTTAAAATGTCCAAAATATGAGAAGTATCACGGATAAAAATTTCGTTTTCGAGGTATCGCGCGAGTAGTTAAGCAGACGGAAGTCAGTTTCGAGGTTAGGTCGTAGGAATGCAGGACGTCGATCTCCCCTAGTCGGTTTTCGCGTTAAATACATTTCAGAGGTAGAGATACGTTAAATGAGGGTATTATCTGTTATCTGTTATAGCGGTATATTCGAATCGCGGTTATATTTAGCGTGTTCATTAGTCCTCGTTTAGCGTCGATTATGTGGGCCTCGTAGGACAATCCGGAGAACGGAATTGTCCAGATAAACGATTAACTTTCCTTCGCGTTTGCTCGAAAAATAAAGCGGAAACCACGGGCTGCGCAGACGCCGTATGGAAATCGGAGACTAGAATGCCGGCAAAAACATGCGCCGCTTGTAATGCTTCGCATTCCTCGGGCAAAATGCGTTGTCTTTGAGTCACGGATCTCGTAACGCCTCGTTAATATTCCGTCAAACGCACTGCGCCGACATTTTAGGGTTATTAACGGTGAAAAATGAACAGATTCACGAATTTCGGACACTGCTGTCTGTCGTTTAAGGCAGAGGCTCTCAAGTTGAGGATTCTGACCGAGTTACGGGAATTTTGGGACTTACCAGCTTGTTGGGACTTAATTTGGGAACTTTGGAATTGTAGGACGTTGGATTTTAGGGATTTTAGGTGCATGGAGTATGGATACTTTAGGGTATAGGAGTTAGGAATTTTGAAATTTTGGGACTTAAGAATTTAGTAATTTTGGGACTTTTGAAATTATGATATTTCAGAATATTTTGAACTTCAAGGGTGGACATTTTGGGACTTGTCAACTTATGCATTTTGGGACTTACCAACTTGTGAGCTTTCGAATTATAGGACTTTGGATCTTTGGAATTTTGGCATAATGAAGTTTTGAAACTTTCAGATGCTGAGACGGGAATTTTGAAACTTTGGGCCTTAATTGTAGAATTTTGGGCCTTTGAGACTACAGTTATGATATTTTTTAACTTTATATCCTCGAAATTATGAAATTTCAAAATTGTGGAATGTTGAATATATGAAATTTTAGAAATCTGAAACTTTGGGACTTATTGTACTTTGGAATTGTGGTATTCTGAGATCTGAAGATGCTGAGACTTTGAATTTAATAAATTCTGAGTCTTTTGAGCTGAAATTTTCAACTTATAAGATTGTAGAACTTTGGAAATCTTTAAAATCTTTGAATTTTGAAGTTTTGGAATTTTGGGCCTTAGGACTTTGAATTTATGAAATTGTAGGACCTTGAGACCTTGCAGCTACATAATTTTGGAACTTTGTCTTTTTGAAGTTAATAAATTTATAAATTTTGAAATTTTGCGACTTTGGGCCTTGATTCTACAATTTTGGGACTTGGTAACTTCACCAACCTGAAACTTTCAGACGTGAAAAAAATATGTACTGTACTATAGTATAAAACGAATCCCGAAAAATGACAATTTGTAAAAATGGGTCTGCCATAAAAATGTAGGGAATCCCATTTTAAACCAGCTTATTAAATCTCTTGGCAATATTCTGAAAAGACATGAAACAATCAGCAAAACATGATCCACGAGGGAAATTGCTCCGGTATTTGCTTGACTGTCGACATCAAAATGCATCGTAGCTCCTAGGTGCGTACCAAAGAACCTGGTACCGCGCTGCCAACGGAGAAAGTGCGGCAGCCATTAAGGTAAAGGTTAACCCTCCTCGAACAATCTGGGTCGTTGATGGCACTAACAAAATTCTATGTTCTCTTCAAAAAATACAAGTGCTAAACAATGAGAACTGCAAACAATTCTCTAAGACAATACAAGTAGTGGTTAGGAACATCACTTGGACACAGATGACCCAGTTTATCGACTAAGTACGAAGCAATTTATTTATCCGTGTAACTCTGCAGGAGATTAAGAATAATGAACCCAGAGAAATTCGATTAAAATTGTATGACTTCTGAACCGACTAAGCAGAAGAATAAATGTTGCGTTACTTGTAAACTATTTGTTATATGAAAAAATTGTTGAAATAAAAGTTGTATGATATTAAGGGGACCATAAGATGTGATAACTAATTTGTTGCTTCTTTGATTTTTTTATCAAAATGTGGAGGTCACCTTGAGATTTTTAATCGTAATGGGTAGAATTTTATTTTATAGTTGCAAAGAGTGTTTAATTCCGAGTAAAAAAGTATTAAGGTACATAAGTCCAAAAACTAGTAATTACTAAGATATTGCTTTTTAAATGAAGTGAATTCGCAAGTCATGCAAATGTGTCTAGTTGGCAAGCGAACGAACAAGGTCCGCATTGTTTCCACCTGCCAACTTACCAGATACAGATTTCACATTTCTGATAGTCATTCCCCGAAGAGTATCTCAATAATTACTGATTTCTGATACACCCTAGTAACTTTTGATTCAACACACTTTCAAACGGCAGGGTCAAATTGTACTACGATTAAAACATTGAGAACAGATCTCGATAGAAAAATTAGTACAAGTGCTCGCGTTTATGATGTACAACTATTTTTTGACATGACAAACGTGGCACACTTAATTCTCTCCGTATATGGCCAGCTTGTGACATGAAATCATGCATCTTTCGGAGGTGATAGAAGAAGGGACGTAAAAAAAGAGGCTGAATTTGTGGATAGAAGAATGATGGATGAAAAGAGAAGCAAAGATGGACGGCGACCGTGGACGTAGCTCCGAGTGTCTATAAACGCTTGCGGAACTGACGAGTCGGAAGCCCCCCTTCTCTGCTGGGAATACCGGTTAATGTGGTACACTGACCTACTCTCCAGCCACCGCGATACCACTAGGAACATAACCCCACCACACTGTTATTCTCTCGTCCTTCTCTCCTCCATTCTCTTTCCTCCTTCCTCTCGCGTTCCCTTTCTGCGCCTCCGTCATTCTCTCTCTCTGTTCTTCTTCCCCGTAAAAAACGGAGGGGGGAGAGACTCGCATCTCCTTCCACATCTTGGCCAGAATAATCTGCTCTTATTCTGGTTTCTTCGTTCGTAAAAATAGAGTCTCGTACGCGTCTGCTTCTTCCCTTTCTTCCTGCTCTCGTTTCATTCAATTTCGACCATCTAACCTAACCGACGACCTAACCTCACCGTTGTCAACAGATGTAACCTAATTGCTGATACCGACATCAGATGTAACCTGATATCTACCTGATTTAGCTGACCATGTAGCCTAACTGTTAACATCAACCTAACCTAACACCTCAGTGACACTAATGTAACCTAACTGTTAATATCAACCTAACCTAACTGACACCTAAGTGACACTAATGTAACCCAACTGTTAATATCAACCTAACCTAACTGACACCTAAGTGACACCAATGTAACCCAACTGTTAATATCAGCTTAACCTAACTGACACCTAAGTGACACTAATGTAATCCAACTGTTAATACTAACCTGACTCAGACCAACAGAATTAACCTAACTGTTGATTCCAACTTGACTGAGACCTACTTGAAATTAGTGAAACCTAACTGTTAATGACAGTCTAACGTAATTGTGAACAATATAACCTAACTGTTAATACCCAGTTAACCTAAGTAGAACATAACCGAATTGTTAATAGCAACCTAATCGAATTGAGAACAGTATAACCTAACTATTGATAGCAACTTAAGACTGATTTAATGTAATTGATAATAGGAACATCATCTAAATGAGACCTATGTTAACCTAACTGTAAACCTGACCTATCTCTATATAACCAAACTTTGCAAAGATAAACCTTGAAAAATATGGACCTCCTGGTACAGGATGTAGGTAAATAACGAAGAAGAAATTATCAGTTCTTTCTCCTCGAAAAGTCATTTTTTTTTTAACAAACCTAGTTGATCATCTTAAATCTTTATGAATATACTACATATCAAATAGTAAAATAATGATTATTTAGTTAATAATTGTAAGTTAATAAATTTATGAAAATTGCTTATTATCGAAGGAACAAGAGTTCGCCATAAAATGAACATCTAAAGTGACTAGCACGAGTGTTGAATCGTGCGTCAGACAAATATGGACGACATAACGATCATAAAGGAAAAGAATCAAGCCATAAGGTATAATACAAAGTAGAGAGTCCTGACACTGACACTGGATAGAGCCAATCGGCAATTGGCATTGGAGTAACGAACTCCTTTGCAAGATATCTACTAACACATCCTCCATTTGTGAGAGCCAAGGAAGCCGCTTCGGAGAAATTTCACCGCAAAGTAACAGCCTCCATCTTGTCTCTGTAGTCCTATGTCCCCTTTGTGGACTAGCATCCGAATACCTAATAGCCGTGTCGGCTTTAAATGTCAAAGGACCACAAGAGAAGCATAAGTGACAATTACGATATGTCTTCAATTTTACGCGTTTGCGTATGGTTATTTAGTAAGTGCGTCTCACGCGCTCGGTGCGTTAAGAACTTTGTGAATTTTTTTTAAAGACACATTTTTGAAAATTACAATTTTTGAAGATTTACTTTGCAATTTTTTAATGTAGTAGTGTCAGAGTCGTGAAATTATAAGGTTTGGAAGTTTCAATATTTTAGTATCTGAAGTTGATTCGATTTTGTTAATTTTTCTCGGGGATGGACAAATTGGCGCGAAATTCGAATTTGTTAGTGCAGAAATTTCGAAAGAGACTCGGACTATTGAAACTGTGGAAATTATGAATTTTGGGACTGCGAAACTTTTATGTTTTTTAGTCGTGGGACTTTAGAGCTGTTCGAGATTGTAAAATTTTGGAATTTCAATATTTTTGAACTTTGAAACTTTTGAATTTTTAAACGTAAAACCTTGACAATTTTAAACTTCTGCTCTTGCAATCGATAAAACGATCGTTGCAAAATAATGTACGTTATAAACGAATAAATATGAAATAATTGTCATCCTCAAAAATTAATCGCTTTCCATAAAAGTTTGAGAATATCGAAAGTGCAGCGCGGAGATTATCATAATTTCTGAAGGTAATAAGAAGGATCTTATACAATAACACTAAAAAAGCACAATTTATTCGATATAAAGTGGTCCAGAACGTTCCCCGGACACTGCTATGATTTGTTGTTCTGGAAACAGCGAGAAACTCGAAACGTCTAGCGGCCATTGCGACACGAAAGCAGATCGCTAACTCCGATACTCGTTAAATAAATTTCTTCCAGAAACGGTTGTACGCTCGTTGTTATTCAACAAATTACAATTTTGACACCTTCTACTGAATTTCCTAACCAAATATATCTCGTTCATGATGCAATCTACAGGATGAGAATATTCTCCTTTCAAGGAGTAAAAATACCTGTTAGAAACATCGAATGCAATCTGCAAATCTACACATTTTTTAACTGTTCTTTATAATTTTAAATATGTTTTTTATGAACATCTTGTATTATATTGCAAATGTAATATGTACAATTATGTAATTTAACATTTTTTTACATTTTGTTATGAATATATTATGTAAAATAATATACATTGTTTTAAATATGAATACAACGTTACCTAACCTTTCGTTACATTCTGCAAATATAACATATAACCTTCCATTACAAGAATACAATTTTCTCGAACGTTTTAAACATTGAAACAAATTATATCCTCATCTATTCAAGTAATATAAAATATTTTTCAAAATATTGTACACATATGTGATCAAGATAATTCTCTCAATCTTTATCTAATTTTACTATCGAATACAACTGTTAACAAATTTTTCAATAAGAAGTTATGAACCATCAGTATATTCGCATAATCTTCAAATGTAACTACAAACTATATTTTATCAACACCTATTGCATAGTTTATATAAAAACTGTTGACCTGTTTATAAAAATCCTATGTATAAAATTTGTGCTATTCGTAAGTGTAATATTTTAGTGTAGGATAACTTTCAGAAATTTTTATAAATGAATATTATGAAAATTGAAAAGAATTCAATATACTAAATTAAGAGCTTATTCCCAAAAAAGGGAATTTCGAGTAGCAACTTGGAAATGTTTGTAGAGGGCCGTATAACCGAATAAGGGTTAAATAAGTGGAGTATACGCGGTCCGAAATACCGAAATGCTTTCGTGCTGGATCCTCCTTTATGACACGGTTACCAGTACCCGTTACTGTTAGGTTTTAGTGCCAGCTCCCACTGACACGTCGCGAGTGCGGCCTCTCGAAAGCAAGTCGAAGGATAACGATATTAAATGGTAGCAAGCACCGAAAATCTTGCAACATTCATTAGGAACGTTGATCAAACGAAGTTACTGGGTCGCGAGGGCAGTGACACTCGAAAGAATTCCAGTCGGTTCGAACTCGTAGACCTGACCTTCCTCGTGCACTCGAATTGCGCCGGAAAGGCCAAGGATAACCAGCCACGACCATACTCAGGGTTCAAACCCGTTAAATTTCCGGCGCGAGAACGTCGGGAACGGAGGAAAAAAAAAGAAAAGATCGTCGAAAGAAAAGAAGGAAAAAAGTCGGCCAGCATTAGCAACTTCGATCGCGAACACGAGACACGGGTTCTATCGTTAGAAAGCGTGGTAACACGGAGTGACGTACTTGTGGTACAAGAAATATTCTGTACACGGTGAATCGATTCTCGAATATTTGCGTCGTAGAGAGAGACGCGAGGGGTGGCCAGAGAATTACTTACATATGAGCAGCGTGGTATCCAGAGTGGAATTGTTGATGTCCTCAGGACCTCCTCTTTACAAATCTATTTCACGAGACACTGTTCACCGTCGTGTGGATGATCTTCTATTCCCCGTGGAAAATTACAAGCTCACTTATGTTACAGATTTTCACCTGTCACGGTGGCACACCGGGGTCAAAATTGGCCGGGTTTTTGGTGGGTCACAAGATATCACCAAGGTACGTTACGAGAGTGTCCCCCTAACTTGTGTCTATCGGTACACGCACTGATCGATCGAGAAAACCGGAAGCCAGAGATAGGACCACGAAACTTTCACTGCGGTCTTCCTTTTCTTCTGTTTCTCGAGTATCCAGCGGTAGCCTCGCTTCCGGTCCCTGGCACGTCCTTCCACCGTTCGGTGTCGATCAGGAAGCGGGATTCCCGCGGGACTGGGTCCTTGACCTTGGCCAGAGTGTCCTCCGGTACCACCGCGAGCACTGATCGTTCATCAGCTTCCCGGTACACTTCATCGGCCAGCTCGAACCACTGATCGTTTCCGGCCGATTCACTGCCGACGCTTCTTCCGGTTCCGAACACTCTTCGCAGACTCGCTCGCAGACGTTACGGTTGATAACCGTCGAAGTCGTGTGACGGATAGAAAGAAAGAGAAAGAGA
Source organism: Megachile willughbiella (assembly GCA_945859595.2). Classification (NCBI taxonomy): domain Eukaryota; kingdom Metazoa; phylum Arthropoda; class Insecta; order Hymenoptera; family Megachilidae; genus Megachile; species Megachile willughbiella. Next base: position 16,927,514 of record OX243795.1, on the reverse strand, counting down.
GAGAGAGAAAGAACGAGATAGAGAGATACGCGTGTTTGTGTGCGAAGAGAGTGAAAGATGGGAGACAGAGAGAAGGAGAGAGAGAGAGCGAGAGTGAGAAACAGGTAGAGGGATAGAGAGAGGAAAAGAGAGAGAAAGAGAGAGAGAGAGAGGAGGGAGGCCTTGCCGATCGTACGAATAAGAGAGAGGCCTCGCTCGCCTGGCGCCGGACGAGATGCGACTAATTCCTAAAAGTAGGCGAGGAAGAAACGAACTGGATGGCCTGTGGGCCCTTACTGCGAGGGGTCTTACGCGGTACCGACCGACAGGGGCCCCTACCTCGTGAGGCCTCCTTGCGTACCGAGCCGGGGGTACCCTAGACCCCCCACCTTCGCTCGCTCCTACCCCCAGATACGCTCGGTCTCCTCCTCTTTCTCCTCTCACTGGTCTTCTTCCGTCACCTGGACGGTGCTTTCGTGGATCCTATGTCGTCCACCGATGTTTACCCTCGACGGAGGATTGGGTACGACACGATCTTACGGAGGGGATTGCGGATTTTGAAATTTTCACCTTCGAATATGGGGAGGTTTAGGAATTTCAGATCTAGGATTTAAGATTCGGAATTTAGGACGTGGGATTTGGGATTCGACACTTGGGATTTGGGACATGGAACTTGACACGTAGGAATTGCGATTGAATTCTGGGATCTGGGACTTGAGTATTTGAAATTTGGAACTTTGATACTTTGGATTTTAGATTTTATACTTGAAATTTGGGACTTCGAATTCGAGAGTTGGGACTTGGGACTTGGGGTTTGGGACATGGATCTTGACACGTAGAACTTGGGATTGAATTCTGGGATCTGGGACTTAGTTGAAATTTGGAACTTTGAAATTTTGGACTTTAGATCTTAAACTTGAAATTTGGGACTTGGGGTTTGGGACTTGGAACTTCGAACTTGAAATTTGGAATTTGAGATTTGGGACTGCGATTATGGATAGAAGCATAGTTTTGGTAATTGAGAATTTCGACATTCTAGGGATCTAGGGATATAGGTATCTAAAATCGTAAAAATTTGGAGATCGTACGTATCTAAGAACCTAAAAATCTACGAATCCTAGTTACTTAGAAACGTAAGAATCTGGATACCCGAAATATCTAGGAACGTAGAAATCTAGGGACCCTAGTTATCTATTAACATGGAGATCTCTAATGTAGAGATCTAAAGACCCTAAATATTCAGAAACATAGAGAACTATCAACTCAAGTATCTAGAAACGTAGATCTAGGGACCCTAGTTATCAAAAAACGTAAATATTTAAGAACGATAGTTAATCGAATCGTTTCGTAATGTGATTAAATTTTATGAACGGCAATGAACATGTGTTTAGTTCATTGAAAACATGCACCTGGCACGCATTGCACGAAATTGACATAATCAATTAGCTCGTTAAAATAGGAGAACGCGAAGAGCAATAATTGCGTGCGAACAACGGCCATAAAGTAGAGGGGTTGGTTGGCGTGTATGCACGCGTTCAACGTGAATTGGTCAACGTGGAATTCGTGCTTACTACAGCTCGTCGGTGCACGAGTTTTGAATTTAATTGGTGGAGGCGAGAATTTCGCCATTTTTACCTTCACCTGGGCAAGTTTATTACAACGACGGACACACACACATGCGGAGCCGCTACAAGCGAATGGACAGGAAAACAAGTAAAAGCGCATGCATGCGTACCTTTTTGTACGCTTTTTGACTTGAAACAAAGTATAGAAATATACGGATGTACGAATACAGCGATCTAGGGATTTAGTATTCTAGAAATATACGTAGGTAAAAATATTACGATCTGGGGTTCTAAAAATGTAAGAATGTAAGGGATATTGGGATCCAGGAATGTAGGAATCTGTGAAGATAGGAACGTACATATGTAGGAATATTCGAACCTAGGGATCTAGATAGATAGTAGGGATCTAGGGATCTTTCTAAGGTTCTAGAAATGTAAGAATGTAGGGATATTGGGATCCAGGAATGTAGGAATTAATAAATCTAGGAACATATGTAGGAATATTCGAACCTAGAGATCTAGATAGATAGTAGGGATCTAGGGATCTTTCTAAGGTTCTAGAAAAATAAGAATGTAGGGATATTGGTATCCAGGAATGTAGGAATCTGTGAAGATAGGAACGTACATATGTAGGAATATTCGAACCTAGGGATCTAGATAGATAGTAAGGATCTAGGGATATTTCTAGGGTTCTAGAAGTGAAAGAATGTAGGGACATTGGGATCCAGGAATGTAGGAATCTATGAATCTAGGAACATATGTAGGAATATTCGAACCTAGGGATCTAGATAAATAGTAGGGATCTAGGGATCTTTCTAAGGTTCTAGAAAAATAAGAATGTGGGGATATTGGGATCCAAGAATGTAGGAATTAATAAATCTAGGAACATATGTAGGAATATTCGAACCTAGGGATCTAGATAGATAATAGGAATCTAGGGATCTTTCTATGAATCTAGAAAGAACCTAAGAATCGTCGATGAATTGTCAAAAGCGTTACATACAGAAAACAATTTTTTGCACGAAGTGTAAAATTACGCCAAAGTTCATCCGCGTCTCAGAAGCAGTAAAATTGTGCACCAGGTACAAGAAGGTAAATGCCGGAAAAGATAAAAAAAAAAAAAGAAAAAAAGATGTCGGTAACCCTTAAACGGGAAACCCTTTTACAGTTACCCTACAAACCCGTGACAATCGTGTCCGTTTTGGGGCAGATGAAAAACGGGACTTTCGGGAATCTCGAGGTGGAGAAAAAATAGAGGTTACCGCTAGTTTGCAAAATACAGTAAACCGACCTATCGACACGGTCCTTAACGATTGGACTCCAGGTGACGAAAGGATCTTGGGTCGACAGTTTTTTTCCACGAGTTCAAACCTAATCCTTCAGAGACGATGTGCCGTTTGTTGCACACAATTCGCTCTTTTACGACACCGCTGTTAGTGACTGGGAAACTTGTATGCGTTCGTTTTTGAATACACTTTTCAAGTGTTCTTTCGTGTGTCTTTTAAAGTGTTGTTGTTAGCACGTTGTGGTTACTGTAGCTGGATTTTTAATTCTTTTGTATTCTTGTCATTTTTGCTATACTCTTTTTATTTAGTTATATGTAGTTTCAAGCGGGACTAGGGATATTTACATCTGTAGGTACAGTACTAGACATTGTCGAATGTTCAGCTTTCAAATCTGTAAATTTTCACAGTTGGACACTTGCAGATATCAATTTTCTCAGTTTCCAAATTCTCAAGTTTCCAAATTTTCAAATTGTGAAATTCTCAAAATCTCAAATTTCCACATTCACAAAGTTGCAAATTCTGAAATTAGCAAATTCTCAAATATCCAAATTTTGAAATTTCCGAATCCTCAAATTTCCAAATTTAAAAATTTCCAAGTTCTCAAATTTCCTAATTCTCAAATTTCTAGATTCCCAAATATCCTAATTTAAAAATTATCAAATTTTACAAATTTCCAAGTTCCCAAAATCCCTAAATTCCCCAAATGTCCCAAAGTCTCCAAATTCATCAAATTCTCCAAATTTCCCAAATTCTCCAATTACCCAGATTCTCCGAATTTCCCAAATTTCTAAATTCCCCAAATTCCCCAGGTATCCCTAATTCTCCCCATTTTCCAAATTCCCCAAATCTTCCAAATTCCCTAGATCTCCCACATCCCTCGAATTCTCAGAAATTCCCAAATCCCCCAAATTTCTCCTACTCAAAAAATTCCCTAGATATCCCGAATTATCCCCATTTCCCAAATTCCCCAAATCCCCAAAATTCCCATATTCCTAAAATTCCCTAGATTCCCCGGGTTCTCCCCATTCCCCAAACTCCCCATATTCCCCAGATTATCCAGATCCCCCAAATTACCTAAATTCCCAATTTCCCTAATTCTTCAAAATCCCCCAGATTCCCCAAATTCCTTAACTTAAACCTAGCAAACTAGTTCAACCCCGATTAAGCAATACAAACAATATTAATCTTATTTGAACAAGTTATTAACCGCTTAAGAAACAAGAAATTCGCACCGCAGAAAAAGTACTAGATAACATCGTCGTTTTTAACAGCCTAATTACCAGGATGATCCTTCGGCAATAAAAATTCCACATCGGCCCACCTCCCGGTTGCATCACGCGTGTGCACCGCAATCGTCGAATTCAAGGTTTAATTTATTTGATCGATCCGAATCTGAGGTGAATCAAAGTTTTAATTAGCGGTCGCGATTGCAATATGGGCGAACCACGGCATAACAGTCGCACTCGCCACGGATCGCGGCGATTTGCGTCATAATAATTGTTGTATAACTTTCGATTAATTAGGCGTCGAAGCAGACCGCCCCCCCGACGTGTTGCCAACTGTCCCGTCGGGGAGGGAATTTTTCTTTGACGCAACTGATCCTCGTTACATCCAGCCGGGGGGGGGGCCCCCCTTTTTCCGTCAATTCTAAATGGCCCCACTTCGAGCCGCAAGTCGGTTACACTTTCGTTGTTGCGACTAGTGGTACCACTCGACCGCGTTCCTCCTTCGTGAACATCGCTAACCAGATCGACCTAATTGTTTGCAAGTTTATTTTAAAGTATGTGAACCGTGAGATAAGGTCCCGATTACGGGGGCCTTTTGCCATTTTACATGATCCTGGAATTTAACTGCTACATCGTTTTCTTAAAAGACTACTTTTTGTGGAGGATCTTATTTTTGTATGGGAACAGAAGGAAGATGTATTCCATGAAATAAAGATGGTTGCCCCCATTTTGGGGACGTTTTGGTACCATTATTATGGCAATTGTATAAACGTTAGACTCTATTACTTCTAACCTAAGATATTTTAACTTTGAATAAGAACTGCTATTGTAGAAGAGGTAACAGCTATTTAATAATATACAAAATGTCCTGTGTTAACTTCCCTTTAATAACCCTTAAAAATTAAACTTGTTAGCGTGCACTTAATTACGTTTGAAATAAGGTTATGAGAGGTCCTAAAGTCATTTCATCTTCAGATTATATGTCATAAAAACTTGAATGTTACAAATAATTTATCTTAATTTATTTTATTAAAATATTAACCTTATGGAACTATAATATATTTCAGTCCTACAATAAAATATAATGTAACTTGTAAATTATTATAAATTATAATATAATATTACGAAGATTGTTTAACAATAAACTTAAAAATAATAAAAATATATTTTAGTGTAATATTGTTCATAAATTCTGCATACGTATTATGATTTATTTGAAGGACAAAGAAGAGGGTACCATCCAAGGTCTTCCCGAGAAGATCGACGCAAGAATTGTCTCTGAAAAGAGGGCATAAGTAAGGATCACTCGTGATTGTTGGTAAAAGTCAGGAAAACGGCAGCGCAAGGCCGTATTTATTGGTAGCAATAAAATCGCAAATTCTAACGGTTCGAATGAAACTCGAAAAGGTTGTTCGGATCTCAGGCAACCATAACCCCCGGAAACTTGCCGAAGGAACACCCATAAATTTCCTATTCTGAGGGTGTCCCGAGGTGGCGCTGTCAAAATATTTAGGTACCCTTGCGTTTCGGATACCTTTCCGATTTCAATGAAGAAACATCTACAATTACCATAATCCTATTAATTAATCATACTTTCATGTAAACATAAATCACTCGGTTAATTCCGGCAATGAGAAACTACATTTGCATAAACTTGCATTCCTTAAAAATGAACCTTGAAAAAGAACATTTAATTATTTTCCTCTTTTTATAATTTGGTGACTGGTCAAATTTGTAATAAGATAAAATATTCGTGCACTAAAAGATTTTCATGTGAGAAAAAATAATTTTTATATGAGAAATAAAATTTATATTTCATTGTATTATTTATTTTTAATAAAATTTTTGACCAGTCTGAATATGAATTTCAATTACAAGTACAAGATTTGCTGCATTTCACATAACAAATTTAAACGAATTATTTTAACCAACCTTGATTTAAATAAATATTTATTTCATCTGAATTTAACTTAAACTAATTTAACTCGAATATTAAACACAAGTATATAAAAAGTTTGCAACAGAAAATTTAAAAAATGGCTCTGAGTATTAAAACAATGAAATGTTTATACAACTACCTGCGAATCGGTGTTAATGAGAAGATAAATTGCTATGCAGGCACAAAGTACCGGCAGAAGGACACGTGGACAATATGACCCGGAACGTGGCAGGCAAGGAAGAGACACACGTGTGTCACAGACGTTCAGACGGTATTTATTGCGATCTTTCATAATTTACAATGGTCACGCGTCGAAAACACTGGACGCGTGACCGGCAACCTCTCAATATTTACCACCATTTTGTTTGATCCTTGTAAAAGTCTCTCAAAATATTGCTCGTACACATGTTACGAGGTACGCAATTCCTCGTGTTTTCCCGTAACGACCTTCGTTAAATAGCACCAGAAGTGTGCCATCAAGGGCTAGGTTCATAAATCGATGTCATTTTAAACAATTAGGTTATGTACCTACATTTCTTGTTACTGTGAACACGTATTCATTCACACAAAAATGAAATGCTTTTTAAAATTATTTTGACGATGTAATTCTTCCAATGTAACTTTAAATGATTATGTTAATGTTATTTTATATATGTTATACATTATATACATTCAATATGTAGTTACAAATATTATTAATACAAAATAAGAATTTTTGTACAACAATAAAAATTTGCAAAATTATATGAAGCTTCATATAATTTTATAACTGTATGTATTTCGTTTCTTCAATGAGATGTGGATTAATAAACATTTAAAATATATATATGGCGACTGCAGACAATTACAGTTGCATGTAGATCTTTTAAACTTTTTATCATGTTTACTAACTGGAAATATATTAAATATAATACAGTCAAGATATATGAAATTTTTTTGTAAAATATGTAAATATGTAGAATATTATACAATATGTGTAATACACAATGTGATGTGATGTATGTAATGTGTATTATAATATAAAAGTAATGTAATAACGTAATGTATATTATAATATAATAATAATGTAATATATATTACAATATAATAATACAGTATAATATAATATACATATAAAATATGTATAATACAAATTTTTCACATTTAAAATTGATGTGAAATGGAAATAATCGAATAAAGTTCATCATAATTGCAATACAATAAGTCGAGAAACAGCACAAGTACGTAAATTGTAAAAATCAATGAAGGATAGTTGAGACAACTTCAACAGTTAAGTTGACCTCGTGTCATTGGTCGTAGCACGTAACAAGGACCCCATAAGGAAACAATTAAACAAACGAAGGCAACTCGGATGGCCGTTGAAGCAATCGGACACTTCACACGCGCTTCAAGGTGGAAAGCAATAAAACTTGCAGAGGACAAACAAATCACCGTTGAATCATCGTACTTAAACACGCTTCCTTAATTTTAAAATTACATATTTTCTTCCTGCTCCACCCATCTTGTTACGTAAATAAAATTAATAACAACAGTAAAAAGTACGTAACAGCAAAATTTTTATTTTACAAAAATAGTGTAATTAAAGTACATAAATAATTGATACTATTATATTATTTAGACAATAATTGAAAATAATCACATAACTTCAGGAGATTAATAAATTAACCAATACATCTTTGCAAATATCCTTATTCATTTCTAACAATAAGAATGTGAAATTTCAATATAAAGGACGTGTGAAGTAAATAATGCACCTATTAAATTACAATGATGCATTAAATTCATGCTACAATTATATATTAAACTAAAGACTAGATAAATTGTATACTTACACATATTAAAATTTAACATCCCTATTAATATTTATACATTCTCATTTATATCTCGCAAACAGTTTAGTCATTTCAAACAATTAACATTTCTATCGGTGCATTAAAGTCACCATAAACCTCCATATAAAGTATAATTATAAATTGTAACAAGTGATTTTGACGAAGTGTGCAGAAAGGACAATTCTGGACCACCCGGAAGTCTATATAAACGAGAAGAGGCTACCTGCGAAAACGCAGCGAGACTTCCTTATTGTTGGTACAACGAACCCGACAGGAATCCCACTCTTCCGGGTGCACCCCGAAAAATGGCGGGAAGAAAAGGTCCGTGGATAATCGGGCGTCGCTCGGCTGCCCGCTACAAGTAGTACGAGTCTAAATATTGCGAGACGCGATTTCTTACGGTCACAATGTTTCCATGCTTCGCGACCTAAAATATTTTGCCGTTCGACATTCGTCTCGCTCTTTTCAATTCTTTCGAAACCAAACACGGATTCGTGATGGACACGGTGGACATCTTGAATGCTGTCTCAATCTCGACGCTAAAAGCGCGACTTTAGATCTTCCTGACCGTTTATAATTTTCCTGTAACTCTAAACGCGCAACTTCATATTTTTCTGTTTGCATATCATTTCTTTTACAATTTGAAAAGTGGTATCACTTCAAATTTTGCTGTTATATAATTCTCTTTATAATTTTAAATATGGTGTTACTTTAGATTTTACTGTACGTATATAATTTTTTTTATTATTTTAAAAGTGATGTCATTTCAAATTTTGCTCTTTTTATATAATTTTTTAATAATTTTAAATGTGGTGTTACTTTAGATTTTTCTGTACGTATATTATTTTTTCTATTATTTTAAAAGTGTATCACTTCAAATTTTGCTCTTCTTGTATGATTTTCTTTATAATTTTAAATGTGGTGTTACTTTAGATTTTTCTGTACGTATATAATTTTTTTTATTATTTTAAAAGTGTAAGACTGCAAATTTTGCTCTTCTTATATGATTCTCTTTATAATTTTAAATGTGGGGTTACTTTAGATTTTACTGTATGTATATAAATTTTTAATTATTTTAAAAATGGTGTCACTTCAGATTTTGCTCTTCTTACAACTTTTTTTAATAATTGTAAAAGTGGTTTCATTTCAGTTCTTGTTGTTCGTATGTAACTTTTTTAACAATTTTAAAAATGATATCACTTCAGATCTTGCTATTTGTAAATGACATTTTTACAATTTTTGTAAAACAAACTTTCAATGATTTATATCAAATTCTTGTACAGTATTTTTACAAAATTATTTTTAAGTTGTGATACTGGGAATATTAAATCGTTGTTAATCTAAATATTCCGAAGGACGCGTTTCGTATGAAAGGAATGATTTTTTTCCGGAAATATGCATCGTCATTTAATCACGGCACTTATGCCTGGAAGAAAGTCGACACCGATGGACCATCGATCGTTACGAAGAGATATCAAAAATTTATGACGGTAAGAAAGTAGGTTCGCGCATGTAAAAGAACCTGTGCGAAACAATCATGTGTGAATTGTGTTTTAGGTAATTGTATTCGACGAGCGAGTTAAGATTTCATTTCTAGAAGCAACTAATGATCATAACAATACATATATGTATTTGTTCCTAACACAATGCACAAATGTTCCAGAAACCATAACAGTCTTCCTTTTTTACTTACCAATCATCAGAATTAATTGAATCATTGTTTTTCAAACAAATACTAAACTCTGTTATATACGACATTATGTATATGCATATTAAATATAACAGGGATATAAAATAATGTGTTTATTTGATAAATAGTATGTATTAATAATAATTTTATTATACATACAAATAAATACATTTTCTACAACTGTACAAGTATTACATATTTATTAGACATAATGTAATAATGTATTACATATAAACAAATTTATCACATAGTAAATTCTTGATTTTTATACTTGCATGAATATCAGGTTAAATACAGCAACATAAATACATTATTTCAATAAATATTGCAATATTTTCGCAAAGCTATATTAACAATTGCTTTTAATAATTTGAACTAACAATATATTCAAATGTACCTCCAACCAAGAATTTATCTAGCAGGAGAATATAAAAATTTCATCTTACAGTTACATATGTATTACGGTTACACATGTTAATATATGTGTAATATATTTAACAACAAATATTTGTGCCGATTTAATAAATGTCACACAGATGAGTCTAATAATCATTCCAAAGTTACTAAATTACTAAATTATTTGGTTACCAAATTATTGATCATCAGAGTGACTCCATTCCGCGAGCAGCGTGCAAAACAAAATGGCGCCACATCCAGAGATCAATATTAGTTCAGGTACAAGGTCCTATCTACGGAAACAGCGGGCCGTAAATAATTCAACGGATCTCGATGACACTTAAATCCTGCGGTGCTCGTTGGTTGACGAAGAAGATTTCTAGAGTTGTGTCGAGAAACGCGACTGAAAATTTACGGTGGTTTTGCGGAGAAGAACGGTTTTGCGGCCCTCGATGTGGCCACTGGACGACCATTAACGACCCGGTACCTCCACCTGACAGTATGCATCTCGTGACCTTGACCAGGGGATAATGTGCTTTTGCCAATGAACGTCATAAAAAGTCGTAAAATGTACATTTTTGGTTGACAGGTTGATTTTATGGGGTAAAATTGCAAACGTGCTGAAAATTATGTTATATTTATTAACTTCTCGATTCTTATTCGTAATAGAACTAACTGATATTTTGGGTGCAAAATGTGCATAAAACGTGCTGAATGTTATGTTGAATTTATTAACATTTTTCATGTATCGTTCACAATAGACGATATTTTATACGATAGAAATATTTATCTTCAAAATGATAGAAGTTAGTAGATTTGTCATGAACGTTTTAGTGAGGTATGAAGTACATTTCTTTGACCTGTTATAAACATTATAAAATACACAGGTAAATAGAATATGTAGTGAATACAATAGTAAAATAGACACCGTCTACTTAAACATAACTTTACTAAATAGTAAAACCAGGTTAAAAAATCAGGTCATCTCTGACAATTTCTATAAAAATCCAACAATAAACAATGAAAGTAAATATAATTTTTCGGTACTTTAAAATCGAGTACAACCAAAAATCGATGCCCAAAATCAACTCGAACGGTGCACAAAGTGTATCCAAAGATTGTGTTACGCGGGGGCCGCAAATGGCACTGTGCCGTTGTAAAATCTGACCGTAGTAAATCGCCCGAAAACGGTCTGTGGGCCTAGATGTGGCCACCGAGCATCCTTTCAACGCATTTTACGACACCCAGGAAGCTGTGCACGTAGCCAATTCAATTTTGACCAGTGGCTGCTACGACGATGGAACCTCCGGGTCGAAATGTCGTAAATTTCATAAATCGAAACCCTGCGTCTCCGTTGTCAAAATTTTATTGCACGCTGCGATCATCTTCTGCCGATCGCAGAAATATTGCATAACATTAATCTTCAGACATTGTATTCCATGAAATTATAGTAGGGTATAATTTGGTACTTAGGTATGTTACTAGAGTAGATTCGCCATTAAGGTTAACACTTTGACTGCCATGTCACTCATAGTGGCACTTTAACCCCTTGCACTATTTTGACGAGTCTGACTCGTGACGCACTGGGACTTCAGTTGGGATCAAAACTTTACTCGAATTTTGAATATGCTTCAATTTGGAGTTCAAGTCCAATTATAATTTGCATAGTCAACGATTGCATAATACCATGTTGTCATAACAATTCAACATTCTTTGTCTGCTTTAATATTGTAGCTGTGTTTAGTTAGTTCTGACTGACGCACCTGACAAATAGGTCACAGTGCAAGGGGTTAATTATCATATAGATCTACCACCTATTATTAAAAATTTGTCCTCTTACTTAACAATACTTGTATTAACTTGTAACTATGAAAAATATTTGGTAAGATTTGTTAGAAATGGAAATACTAATGTTCAGTTGATTCAGTGGCAGTCCACGTGTTAAATAGGTGAAGATTTACCTAGGATGTGTAAGGTTAGTATTTGTTTTTCAATGGAAGTAGTTTTATTTATATCTTATGACTTTACAGTATATAAAGATGACTTATCGCATAATCTCTGATAGTACCTTCGATAAACCCGTACTTGATAAGCAAAGTCTATATTTTAAGAAAGATATGATCTCCGCAATTTTCCAAATAAAACCCTTGATAATAATGATACTGATAATCACTATAATAAGGATACAGATTCTGATCACGTATACCCAGAATATGTATACTCAGTTTTAAAATATGCTCCTTAACTTATTATTACAGATAGTTACAAGTACAGAGTAACAAATGTAGCAAGTATTACACTTATGGCTGTACAATAATTAACTTTCAACTGCAATTAAATACAGAGAACCGTTGTTTGAACCCAATTGAATATCAACTCTGTGCACCAAAGGAACAAATTGAAACAGTGTTAATGCTCCCACAACTATACTAGAAGGCGATAAGCGATTACCAGAAGTGTGCTAATTGAAAAAAGGTGATGATGTCTCGATCGGCCTTGCCAAGGACTTGGCCGTTCTCCGATTAAGACAGCTGTTCGTGCGTACAATCTCGAGCAACGTTTTCTTAAATAAGGAAAATATACCACTCGTTTTGTTCTCCCTAGAATTATATCGAATTCTTCAAATTTATCTCTGCCGAGTCCTATGGCTTACTCTGCTGTTTGTTTTGAATTTCCTAGAATCCTCAGTCCCTGTAAAAGTTTATTCTCCCTAGAATTATATCAAATTCTTCAAATTTTCCTAGTATCTCTGCTGAGTCCTATGGCTTATATGCCCTATGGTTTACTCTGCTGTTTGTTTAGAATTTCCTAGAATCCTCAGTCCCTGTAAAAGTTTATTCTGTTAAAAGTTTATTCTCCCTAGAATTATATCAAATTCTTCAAATTTTCCTAGTATCTCTGCTGAGTCCTATGGCTTATAAGCCCTATGGTTTACTCTGCTGTTTGTTTAGAGATTCCTAGAATCCTCAGTTCCAAAGGTTATTCTGTTAAAAGTTTATTGTCCCTAGAATTATATCAAATTCTTCAAATTTTCCTAGTATCTTTGCTGAGTCCTATGGCTTATATGCCCTATGGTTTACTCTGCTGTTTGTTTAGAATTTCCTAGAATCCTCAGTCCCTATATAAGTTTATTCTGTTAAAAGTTTATTTTCCCTAGAATTATATCAAATTCTTCATTTTTTCCTAGTATCTCTGCTGAGTCCTATGGCTTATATGCCCTATGGTTTACTCTGCTGTTTGTTTAGAATTTCCTAGAATCCTCAGTTCCAAAGTTTATTCTGTTAAAAGTTTATTGTCCCTAGAATTATATCAAATTCTTCAAATTTTCCTAGTATCTCTGCTGAGTCCTATGGCTTATAAGCCCTATGGTTTACTCTGCTGTTTGTTTAGAATTTCCTAGAATCCTCAGTTCCAAAGTTTATTCTGTTAAAAGTTTATTGTCCCTAGAATTATATCAAATTCTTCAAATTTTCCTAGTATCTCTGCTGAGTCCTATGGCTTATATGCCCTATGGTTTACTCTGCTGTTTGTTTAGAATTTCCTAGAATCCTCAGTCCCTATATAAGTTTATTCTGTTAAAAATTTATTTTCCCTAGAATTATATCAAATTCTTCACTTTTTCCTAGTATCTCTGCTGAGTCCTATGGCTTATAAGCCCTATGGTTTACTCTGCTGTTTGTTTAGAGATTCCTAGAATCCTCAGTTCCAAAGGTTATTCTGTTAAAAGTTTATTGTCCCTAGAATTATATAAAATTCTTCAAATTTTCCTAGTATCTCTGCTGAGTCCTATGGCTTATAAGCCCTATGGCTATTTACACTCTGCTGTTTGTTTAGAATTTCTTAGAATCCTCAGTCTCAAAGTTTATTCCGTAGATTCAGGGATCTGCTTGGGATCTCGTGGATTGTTCCTAGGATCTTCCTGGTTGTCGGGGTTTTCCAAGATCGAAAGGAGCGCACGTTGCACCTGAGTGTACGTTACACCGAGAAATCGGAATTGAAGCGAACCGAGTGAAACTCCTTCGTGGTACTCGAGCATCGACTATTCTTACCACATTCGTCGATGACTAGAGATAGGCGTTAAGTGTGACGCACACGTGGCCACTCGTAGCAAGTCTACGTGATAGTGTTCATGCGTGATGATAGGAAGAAGAGGAGAAAGATGGAGAAGAAGAAGAAGGGATAGGTAACCTGGGTGGCGGGTACACATAGTCAACGACACGGATGTTACACGAACTTACGAGGAAACTTACTCGCGTTGCCGTTACACGACGCCATTGCGAGCGTTACATAAATATGCGAGAAGCGTACTGCTTCCTTTTCTTAACAATCCGTTTCGTAATTGTTTATCACCTGTCACGTTCATTGTCGTTCGTTGATAAACATTTGAAATAAACCGGTCATTGACGAGTGTTTTGGGAAAATTGATGGTATTTGTGGAATGGGTATTTTTTAAATTAAATGTTAAAGTATTTCTAAATATTTCTTAAATATTTACTTGATCGATACATGCTACTAAATAAATACACAATAAATATTTTATGAATATTTATTACATCAAGACGTATCGTTTCTAAATATTTCGTACATATCTATAAGATAGGTACATATTATGTTAAATAAATATGTATCATTTTCTAGTTAAAATCTAAACTTAAAACAGATGAATCAACATGTAGCATAATATAAATTATAATTGATCAATGTAACTGTTCAATGTAGCAATTAAACATGTAACTGATGTCACACATACATTATTGGGAAGGTAAAATTTATTAATTGTATAAACATACAATTTTGTAAACAACATTAACAAATCTTTGAACAGCAAAACTATAAATATACTAAAAAACACAACCACAAAAATGTATTTTGTTATAATTCACTTAAATTATTTTAGTCGTTTACTAGAATTCAAGTGTGTCCTTTCGTAACTCGTCGATAAAATTCCACCTCTTTCACCGAGAATTTGTTCGTCATTAAAAATAATTAAACAAACAGCTGTACATTCCAAAAACCGATGAAATTAAATGGTAAATGACTACGGTGCAAATGTTGAGCAGTAATGAAGAAGATGTCCCATAAATATGTCGTGCCTAACAGCTGTCTAACAGTCGTGCCTCAAAGTAAGCACCTGACGATCGGTTAGATTTAGTGAGCGCGCGAACGGGAAAAGTAAAAAGAAATAGTTGTGTGCCAGAACACGTAGACAAAATTCGAAGGGACAGAACACGTTCGAATTCACGTGTAGCTACATCTTGGTTCCCGGTTATTACGTTGAGGAAGTCACGCGGCCCTCGAGGCCCCGAGGCCCCAAAAAAAATGAGGACATTCCGTGGAGTGTGGCGGCCCCTGTACACCAAAACGAGGTTCCGGATTTCGGTATACAAGATGGAGGGGCAGAAATTTGGGCACAACCGATACACGAAACGAAACCGACGCCATCCCAATTTATTAAAGTGTAACTAGGTGAAGGATCGTTGCTCTAACCTAGTCAAGATCCGATTAGATCTAAACCTAACTACACGAGGTTCCAAATTTGGGTATTCAAGATGGAAGAGCAGAAATTTTGGCATAATGAAATGATACATGAAACATCATTCTAATTTACCAAAGTGTAACTAGGTGAAGGATCGTTGCTCTAACCTAGTCAAGATGTGGTTCGACCTAATGCCTAACTACACGAGGTTCCAAATTTGGGTATTCAAGATGGAACAGCAGAAATTTTGGCATAATGAACTGATACATGAAACGAAACATCATTCTAATTTACCAAAGTGTAACTAGGTGAAGGATCGTTGCTCTAACCTAGTCAAGATCTGATTAGATCTAAACCTAACTACACGAGGTTCCAAATTTGGGTACTCAAGATGGAAGAGCAGAAATTTTGGCATAATGAACTGATACATGAAACGAAACATCGTTCTAATTTACCAAAATGTAACTAGGTGAAGGATCGTAGATCTAACCTAGTCAAGATCTGGTTGGACCTAATGTCTAACTACACGAGGTTCCAAATTTCGGTACTCAAGATGGAAGAGCAAAAATTTTAGCATAATAAAATGATACGTGAAACGAAACATCATTCTAATTTACCAAAGTGTAACTAGGTGAAGGATCGTTGCTCTAACCTAGTCAAGATCTGATTAGATCTAAACCTAACTACACGAGGTTCCAAATTTGGGTATTCAAGATGGAGGAGCAGAAATTTTGGCATAATGAACTGATACATGAAACGAAACATCATTCTAATTTACCAAAGTGTAACTAGGTGAAGGATCGTTGCTCTAACCTAGTCATGATCTGGTTAGACCTAATGCCTAACTACACGAGGTTCCAAATTTCGGTACTCAAGATGGAGGAGCAGAAATTTTGGCATAATGAACTGATACATGAAACGAAACATCATTCTAATTTACCAAAGTGTAACTAGGTGAAGGATCGTTGCTCTAACCTAGTCAAGATCCGATTAGATCTAAACCTAACTACACGAGGTTCCAAATTTGGGTATTCAAGATGGAGGAGCAGAAATTTTGGCATAATGAAATGATACGTGAAACGAAACATCATTCTAATTTACCAAAGTGTAACTAGGTCAAGGATCGTAGATCTAACCTAGTCAAGATGTGGTTAGACCTAATGCCTAACTACACGAGGTTCCAAATTTGGGTATTCAAGATGCAGAAGCAGAAATTTTAGCATAATGAAATGATAGATGAAACGAAACATCATTATAATTTACCAAAGTGTAACTAGGTGAAGGATCGTTGCTCTAACCTAGTCAAGATGTGGTTAGACCTAATGCCTAACTACACGAGGTTCCAAATTTCAATACATAGGGGAGCAGAAATTTGGACACAATAATACACGAAATGAATCCAACGCCATTTTAATTTACCAAAGTTTAACTAGGTAAAGGACCTAGTGTTTTAACCTTGTCAAAGAGACCTGATTAGCTCTAACGTCTAAGTACACTAAAACGAGCCTCCAAATTTTAGTATACAAGATGGAGGTACAGGAATTGGGGTACAATTAAATAATACATGAAACGAAACTATCGTCATTCTAATTTAGCAAAGTGTAACTAGGTAAAGGTTCGTTACCCAGTGTTCTAACCTCGTCAAAGAGAGGTGGTTAGCCCTAATTGGCTAGGTGGTGAGGTTATGTTTGATACAGTCGAAATTGAATTTGTAACTTTACTCCAAACTTTAAAGTTTGGAAATTTTGGTATAGGGAATTGTATGCGTTTAGGAACTTTGGAATTTGAGAACTGGAGGAGCTGGAAGTTTAGGAATTCGGAAATTGCAAAATTTAAAAATTTGAGGATTTGTATTGTACAGTCATAATTATATTATACAATTTTTATTATACACACATAATTATATTATACATTTTTTTACAACTAGAATTATATTATACAATTTGTATTATGATATTAAGAGCAGAATACTGCAAGGGTTAAGTTTATCAAATAAACGAAAATAAAAAGCGAAACAAGAAAAAGAACAGGGACGACTAGTTTGATTCTGGTACGTACAGTTGCTTGACGGTGCGATCGTAAAAATAAGTCCGTATCGTAAAGTCTTTTTATCAAGAATCGCCAGCAAAAAAAGCGTCCTAAATTCCACGATAAAAGAAGCTGAGGACCGACCGTAGGTTGTCGCTTTTTTCTTCTTTTTATTAATTATCATATTAAGTCGATGTAGAACGAACGGCATTGCGAAAGAAAATCAACCGATAAAGGTGAACAGAATCTGTTGCGGTTATTCAATGTTACAAATTATCGTATTAAGCATTTGGGAATTTTTAATTTGGGGATTTGGAAATTTAGGAATTAGGAAATTAGGAAATTAGGAAATTGTAGGAATTTGGAATTTTAGGAATTTGGAATTGTAGGAATTTGGAATTTTAGGAATTTGGAATTTTAGGAATTTGGAATTTTAGGAATTTGGAATTTTAGGAATTTGGAATTTTAGGAATTTGGAAATTTAGGAATTTGGAATTTTAGGAATTTGGAATTGTAGAAATTTGGAATTGTAGGAATTTGGAATTGTAGGAATTTGGAAATTTAGGAATTTGGAATTTTAGGAATTTGGAATTTTAGGAATTTGGAATTGTAGGAATTTGGAATTGTAAGAATTTGGAATTGTAGGAATTTGGAATTGTAGGAATTTGGAATTGTAGGAATTTGGAATTGTAGAAATTTGGAATTGTAGGAATTTGGAATTGTAGGAATTTGCAAATTTAGGAATTTGGAAATTTAGGAATTTGGAATTTTAGGAATTTGGAATTGTAGGAATTTGGAATTGTAGGAATTTGGGAATTTAGGAATTTGGAATTGTAGGAATTTGGAAATTTAGGAATTTGGAAATTTAGGAATTTGGAATTTTAGGAATTTGGAATTTTAGGAATTTGGAATTGTAGGAATTTGGAATTGTAGGAATTTGGAATTGTAGGAATTTGGAATTTTAGGAATTTGGATTTGTAGGAATTTGGAACTTTAGGAATTTGGAATTTTAGGAATTTGGAATTGTAGGAATTTGGAATTTTACGAATTTGGAAATTTAGGAATTTGTAATTGTAAAAATTTGGAAATTTAGGAATCTGGAAATGTAGGAATTTGGAAATTTGAAAATTTAGTGTAGGAATTTAGGAATTTCGGAATGTGAGCTTCCAAAGTTTAAAAATCTTAAAAATTTGACAATGTAGAGATCTAAAACGTGTCACACCACGTGTTAAATCACCATGTCACACCATCCATCAAATGTCCATGCATCATACTGCCAATTCCAATGCTTTTCCCTCTCCCATCCCATCGAACATAACAAAAATCTACTATAACCCAACAATCTCAACCCACCTACCGAAATATTTAATTTTTACTTTACAGTATCTAAAACCGAATAAAGAATCCCAACATAAATCTCGAAAAGCTCTGCCAAAACAGGATATCAATCTTCAAAGTGTTATGATCTACTCTACTCGATCTATCACGATACATCGATCGCGTATTTTTGAATCCGTGCTCAGCCACG
Organism: Megachile willughbiella; assembly: GCA_945859595.2. NCBI lineage: Eukaryota > Metazoa > Arthropoda > Insecta > Hymenoptera > Megachilidae > Megachile > Megachile willughbiella. The sequence continues at coordinate 16,908,569 of OX243795.1, read as the reverse complement.
TCGTGCGCGATTATATCCGGTTGGTGATTTATCAGGATAGACTAAGCTTTTGTTCTCAGTAGTCGGGTCAATTGGAGCACAAACTCGGCGTTCGAGAAGAAGAGAACACAGAAAGGAGATTGTTTCCAGTTTGTTTGGCATCAGAAACCAAGAGTGGGTCGCGGTATCCAAAGCCGTGGCTACGATAACGAATTGGCCACGATCTTAAACACGGGTTTCCTCTTCCGTCTCGTTGCTTCCTGTCTCCCTTCCGTCTTCTCATAACCTCATCCTCGTCTTAGCGATTCGTGACGATGGTAAGAAAAAAAGACCGAAGGAAAAAAACGTCGAGTCGAATCGGCCTTCTCTTTCTTCGCGTTATGCAGGACCCCAGCCTTGCTCTTCCAGTTTGTCCTGTTTACCAAGTGGGTCAATCGAGATTGAGAGTAAAACGCGGGAGTATAGAACGCGTCCATTTTCTGTTGGAACAGTTACGCGGTAATTTATTTTCACGGATTCGTGTTTCTTCGCGCTAGTTTCGTGGGATCTGAATTTCCGTTTGTTTAACCATTCTGTGAACGTTCATTGTTACTACTTGTTAATATTTATTAGAATTCAGTTGAACTGATAATATTATATTACTTATTGTATTCTTGGGCTCGAAATTTCGGGAATGTTGAAAGAAAAAGTATAGTTCACTTTTACCATTATTTCTGATCAATTATTTTTATTTCATTTTCTTCTTCTTTTGTGATTACAATTTTTTTTAATTATAGAGATGATCATCTGACGTCGCCATAATTTAAACAAAAATATATGTACATTTTCACTGTACATACATCCTGCATCTGTATATATCTTTGCACTGTATGTATCTTGTACCTGTGTATATTTTTACACTGCATGTACATTGCATGTGTATATATCCTTACACTATATGTATCCTGCAACTGTATTCTACATATGTGTATATCTTTACACTGCATGTACATTGCATGTGTATATATCCTTACACTATATGTATCCTGCAACTGTATCCTACATATGTGTATATCTTTACACCGCATGTATATTGTATGTGTATATATCTCTACACTAATGTATTCTGCAACTGTATTCTACATATGTACATATCTTTACACTGTATGTATACTGCACGTGTATATATCTTTACACTAATGTATCCTGCAACTGTATTCTACATGTGTGTATATCTTTACACTATATGTATGTATCCTGCAACTGTATCCTACACATGTATATCTTTATACTAATGTGTCCTGCAACTGTATCCTACATATGTATATCTTTATACTAATGTATCCTGCAACTGTATCCTACATGTGTATATCTTTATACTAATGTATCCTGCAACTGTATCCTACATGTGTATATCTTTACACTAATGTATCCTGCAATATCCTACATGTGTCCTACTGTATCCTCCATTTTATATCCGTACTGCCATATTTGCATCAATATGTCGTTTTCAGAATGACACGAATGCAAAGTCCCGTGAATAGCTACATTGAGTGATCAATGAAATGCAGAAATGTAGTACTGCGAACATGAAACAACCTTAATTTCTTATCTCCGTGAGTGACATGTAAATGATACCCGGCGGTAGAGACATGTATCCAGTTATATAGAGTGCGTGGGTCGTCGTCTTTGGTGCGTGAGCGTACAAGTTCAAGAACAATGGCACTTCACGATCTGTATACCGTAGGTATATAGAATTTTACCAGCCGACAGTGGCGGCTGATTGTGGCGGCGGTGGCGGTGGTAGTGGGCAGCTCTCGTACCACTGACCCACAAACACACTTACCTATGTTATACTATGCTGCTATATACACCGTTGTCGCTATACCTTTTAATGCCCGTACACACACGTTTCCGCTTCGTAAAGACGCTTGTGTACGTCGTCCTTGGAAGATTTACTCGCGGACATGATCGTACTCCTGATGACGCTTCGGCGATTTTTTATCGGGACCCGGGTACCGAAAGTTACCTTATATCGGTTACGGGACTTTAACTGTACATATGTGGACATGTAGAATAGTTGTCTTGTATGTTCGATTTCATTGAGGATAAAGCTGGAAATTGTTGGCGGAATTGCAGAAGAAAATGTTGGACATTTAGCAATTTGGTTATTTGGAAGTCATTTGATCATTTAGAAGTTTCACAATTTTGCTATTTGGAAATTTGGTGATATGGTCACTTGATTTAGCAATTTGATCATTTAGAAGATTTGTAATTTTATTATTTTGTTAGAAGTCTGATAATTTTGCCATTCAGAAATTTGTTTATTTGGGCATTTAGTCATTTGGACATTTGGTAACATTGTCACTTGGTCATTTAGAAGTTTGACAATTTTGCTATTTGGAAATTTGGTGATTTGTTCCCTTGGACATTTAGCAATTTGATCATTTGGAAGATTGGTAATTTTATTATTTTGTCAGAAGTCTGATAATTTTGCCATTCAGAAATTTGATCGTCAATTTGGTCATTTTGTCATTTGGAAGTTTGATCATTTACAAAATGTATCAATTTACTTCTATTCTCTCCACAAACATAAAACACACGTTTCTCACACTTTCATTAAAACCATATATAAAAGATAATCAGAAATGCAGTTCAGTATAATTTTTATGAAATAATTCGAGCAAGAATAGTAAGACACATCAATTAGCCTCGGATACCGTTCGATTTATAGCCAGCCATGATGCGTAAGTAACGTGATATTGCAGCAACAAATTCAGTCGGCGAAGTAAAAAAAAGAGTCGGTATGATTCGAAAAAAGTCGAACGAAACGAACGATCGTGACCAATCGTCCAGGTCGGTGCCCAATTCCTCGGTAGCGTAGCTAAGTAGGTATCCTCGAGACTCTCAGCAACTGAACGCGGTTTTTCTAAGCGGCTAAAGTATCATTTTTGCGCTTGGATTTTATATAACGTCGTTCCCTTGTAACCACCACACGTTGCGCCATGGCTTCGCGTAAAATATGCTCGCTCGCTTTGCTCTCAGCTATCGACTACCTTACATTTATGAACGAATGCAAAAAATCGCTGCGAAACTCCTGGAAGGTTGTTACTCTGCCGCCATTGTTGTCCACTTAGGTGTTCAGCACGTATGCAAGTGAAAGCACGTCGCTGCGTTTACATGGATGACATTAATCGTAGGGTTAAAGTGTACACTGCATTGTCAAAGACATTGTTATTTGCGTAATTAACATATATTGTTATTTAGGTATTTAACGTATATTGTTATTTAGGTATTTAACGTATATTTCTGGATCAGGTTAACGTACATTGTCGATATATTGATAACATTTCATTGCTAATAAGCACTGGTCTCAAATTTTTTAAATAAAAAAGAGGAGAAGTGGAAGATCTCTTTAAGAGAGAAAAGATGAAGAGAAAAAAAGGAGGAAAAAATAAAGAAAGGAAAAGGATGAAAAACATGAAGAGTAAAGAAGAAAAAAAGAATGTGAAGATGAAAAAGATGAGAAAGAATATAAAGAAGAACATGAGATAAAAAAGAAGAAGTTATTTCAGATATGTATTCTTTTTTTATTGTTCAGGTTCTATTAATGCGCATCGTTGGATTTAGGTCGAGGAAGTGACGAGCAGTGCGAGTTTGACACAATTTTCTCTGCTCGTCGGTCGAATGTCAAGGTGTAGGTCTCGTCAATGGTTCTCGCGTGCGTGTCCTATTCACCGGCCCGAAATGCCCGAAATTCTAAGCACGACCGTTAGACTAACGTTTAACTGTATAATCGTGGCGCAACTTGTACGAAAAAACTTGTCTCTGTTTCTCTCTGTTCCTATCGCCATCTCGCTCTGCCCTTTCCCTGACGTTCTACGAATTAATGAGCTCAACGGCGTCCAGACGCGTGTCAGAAATCCATGACTCGTCTGTGGAGTGGGCCTCTTGTTAACCCTTTCGTGACCGAATTAGCTTTTCTTAGACATTTAACACTTTTTATTCTACTTCTGAATTTACACAATTTTTCATTTTTATATCGAGGAAATTTTTAAATGTAAAGTATTCCTCAAATTTTCACATTTGAAATCTTCAATTTTACAAATATCCCAAGTCTGCAAATTCGAAATTTTGAAAACGTGAAGCACAGGAAGATGTCACAATCTGATGACATAAAATTATCACATAATATATTTATGGTATATCAATATAAGGTTTTGATAAATATAACCATGTAAATGTTTCAATATTCTTAATACAAAATGGCTGATAGTCAATTAGAACAAATAGTGTTGCAGTCTAACTTTCACCATGCTCAGCGATCTTGACGATATCATCGATCGTCAAGTATCAATAAAATATCGGTAACCTATCAATAATCTATAACAGAGCTATAATTTAGAGTTCCAAAGACGTTCCCACAGAAATTCCTCGCTGTACAATCGTATACTTTCTTCTGATTATCGTCCTTCGATAGCGAATAAAATTCGTTTTCGTCCTTTTTCGTGCGTTCTTTTCAGCAGGTAACCGGCAACCGTTCACGAAACATATTAGAAAGATGTTTCATAACAATTGGACTGTTCACCGGCAGAGTCATGGCACGGCACATTCGTGGGTTCGTTGCACCGTCTGTTGTTGCAACATTTTATAATTAGGCCGTAGCTACGCCACCGTTACGTTCTGCGAGTCCCGCGCAAAAATAGACGATATCATTGGGGGACATTCGACACACTGCGCTGCCGTGAATTGGCCAATTGCCGATCTACAACAAATACGAGCATTTTTCTCGCCGCGAACCGAAGCGAAACGACGAGCGAGCGAGCGAAGTCCTTCGCTGGTTCGCAACGTCCCGTACACCGCAAGGACTTATCAAGGACGTTCTACATATTTAGAAATTAAAAAAGGAAAAAATTATGTACAAAAGTTCACTCAAATTACCGTTCTCTTTCTGCGTTGCGTGCAGAAGCTTCTGCGTTGATTTAAAACTTCTTTGTTGAAACATAAGAATGCAATGGCGGCCAGGTTACCACCTCGTAACTTACTGCTAGGAAATAAAGAAGGTTGACCTTCCATTAGGATTGTTTGCTTAAATTTTGGACTCATACACAGTGATAGATGTCGTTTAACAGTAATACTATCAGAAGTTTAGGATATTTTTTCAAATGATACCAGTGGGCAGTTTATAAGTCCTTTAGTGAGGATTTGGGATATAGGGATGTGCAATGTGAATCTACAGATATAAGAATGTAGTGATACTGTAATATAGGGATATAGGGGTATAGGGATTCAAGGATACAGGCACATAAAAATGTAAGAATGGGATATAGAGATATAGGGATACTGAAATATAAGGATATGAAGATATAGAAATATAGGACTATAGAGATGTAAGGAATGTAGGGATGTAGAGATACAGGGATATAAGAAAATAAAAACACAGAAATATAGGAATCCATGTACAGTTTGATACAACATACACAAACTTTTCTTCGCTGCTGCATATGCAAGATAAAATTTAAGAATTCTGTAATTCGAGAATTAGAGTGACTTGAATAATTCAGAAATATTGATGTTTGAGAATCTAAAATTTTAGAAATTTAGGAACATGTTACACCCCCATAAATATATGAAAAACATTTTACGTTTATATGGCCAATGTACTCCCCCGATGGTCTTTATTTACCTTAACGGTATCTGAACAATATCGACATATCGAATAATCGATAAAATTCCGTTATTATCGATGTTCTCACGCACAGGTCACTTGTCTCTAATTTTAACAGGCATGAACAGTTCACGAAACCACGTTTTTGTGTTACGAGATATATTTACGGTATTACATGCCGTTTATCTGGGACTCACTTTTACTCGAGCACGAAACACAAGGCTTTGAAACGGGAACACGGACACGTAAGGATTCTGGTTATGGCTCGACCAGACACCAAGAAAGAATCTTCTCCTTCTTTCCGATTTCTTGAAACCGATTCGAGCAATGAATGCGTGATTCGGGAACCGCAGTGAAAATTTGTGATTCAATACTTGTAAGTCCAATTATACGGTTATTTTAAACGAGAATATATTTTGTACTTATATGTACATTTAGTGAAATCCGGAGGTAGCTTACAGAGTTGGACATCTGAATTTTTATTGGTTGCCCTCATATCGAACCGGAAGATTAATTAGAAGTAGAGTAGTGGCCTCGTATGGAAGATTCGAGTCTATTTCTATAAAACAAAAATATTCTTATCAATTAAATGTGAGTAAAATGAATCTGTATCAATTTCCTTCGCGTATTTTAATATCTACACATCGTGGTCTCAATTTACATTTGATACAAGTAGATTGGTTCGAGGAAAGGACTTTCTAATATCTAAACGAATCTAGACTAAACGAATATCTGAAAATAATATTTATCAATCTTTATAAAGACAGTATTTTAAATCGATAAGAATGTTTTATTTTTTTATGAAGTAATTACATTACAATTTGGATTTGAACGAATTTAAATTTTGCCGCCACTGGAGTCGTATCTGATTTAGATCAATATGGCGGTTCTCGTATGACTCCCCCGAAAGAATGATCGTACCGTTTCTCGACTTGAAACTTCGCTCGAATATTTTCGCGAACGAAATTGAACAACGTTCGATACAAATTCGGCTCGGTAGGATAATTAATTACGCGGATACGACGTCGTTAATTTTTCTACGGTCAACGAGCGTTGCTCGCCGCGAAACGGCGCTCGTACAAGAATAAGGTTTCGGAAAAATATACGAGCGTAACGAAGTAGTAATGCCACCGGGGGCTACGGCGTGTTATGCTTCGGCACACACCACTGGCCACGCACTCTTTTTCTTCGATCGGTCTAAAACGAAAGAGCAGAAAAAGAAGGAAAAAGATGCGGAGATCGTGCGAAATCGTGACATCGACGACATCTTTCTCTCTCGCTCGTGACACGACGACAGATTCGTTTCAAAATTTCCCGATTCCTCGAAAAGCTTCTTGCAAAGCGCGACGTTTCCCAATAAATGCAATCGCATTCCATTTTTTTTCCTTCTTTCTTTTTCTCAGCTGAGTCATTGATTATCCAGTGTTTGATGTGTGCGCCGATATTGCGTAACCGCCTTAATTTATTTTCTTTATCGAGCACGCTAGATTTTGAATTTTCGCGAAGGTTTTGTAAGTGTTGCTAGATATTATTTTTATCGTTGTGATACAAATAATTGCATTCAATCATCGAATTATAAACTCTTATCAATTATTTCTGTACACAACAAAGGAAAATATATATGAATATATATGGAATATATAATAATAATAATAATAAATATATCTATAATATATATACAAGTTAAGTGTACATGTTTACCAAGTATAAGAGATAAAATAATCGAGCAAATATTAATTATAATTTTAGTAATGCAGTCCCTCTATATGGCTCTTCTTATATGGCCATGAAATATATATACAAGTTAAATGTACATGTTTATGAAATATAAGAGATAAAATAATCGAGCAAATATTAATTGTAATTTTAGTAATGCAGTCCCTCTATATGGCTCTTCTTATATGGCCATGAAATATATATACAAGTTAAATGTACATGTTTATGAAATATAAGGGATAAAATAATCGAGCAAATATTAATTGTAATTTTAGTAATGCAGTCCCTCTATATGGCTCTTCTTATATGATCATGAAATATATATACAAGTTAAATGTACATGTTTACCAAGTATAAGAGATAAAATAATCGAGCAAATATTAATTGTAATTTTAGTAATGCAGTCCCTCTATATGGCTCTTCTTATATGACCATGAAATATATATACAAGTTAAATGTACATGTTTATGAAATATAAGAGATAAAATAATCGAGCAAATATTAATTGTAATTTTAGTAATGCAGTCCCTCTATATGGCTCTTTTTATATGGCCATGAAATTGTATATACAAGTTAAGTGTGTATGTTTATAAAGTATAAGAGATAAAATAATCGAGCAAATATTGATTGTAATTTTAGTAACATGCAGTCCCCTTATATGGCTCTTTTTCTATAGCCATGAAATATACAAGATAAGTGTATATGTTTATAAAGTACAAGAGATGAAATAATTGAGCAAATATTAATTGTAATTTTAGTAACATGCAGTCCCTTTATATGGCTCTTTTTCTATAGCCATAAAATATACAAGATAAGTGTATATGTTTACAAAGTACAAAAGCTAAAATAATCGAGCAAATATTAATTGTAATTTTAGTAACATGCAGTCCCGCTATATGGCCACTCGAAGTTCCCCTTCAAAAGTACATATAATCTTAAATAAATAATCTGTCCAATCAGAACTAAATTTGATAAAATTTTCGTGAACTAATTGCCAAGCAATATTTCAAGCACCTTTGAACCCCGTTCCGCCATTTACCAAAGGTAAATAGAGTGCAAGGCGGAAGTGAAGAAGGCACGTCGTAGAATTGCGGTGAACAGAGGGTTGGAAAGCTGTCGATCTTGTCTTTTGACTTCCTGGTTCACCCCCTGTGGCTCTTGTAAACTCCGTAATCCGTCCCTTGGCCACAAAACTGCGCAATCCAGCACCGTAAACAACATTGTTCATCCATCCAGGTAAACGGACCGGAAGACTACCGTGCACCTGAATTTCGTAACCGAGTCCAATTTGAATGCGGCACTCTTCGCGGAAACTCGGTACTGTGCACGCTTTAAAACGCCTGTTGCGATACCGTCTTTGTGCCCTGACAGGTTCCCAAAGTAAATCTGCTACTGTTACGTCGTCCCTTTTGACGCGGACGTTTGTCACTCCTCAAGTTTCTGATCGAAATGTATTTCATTTTGATTAGCGTTTCAAGGTGATCTTTTTCGAAAGATACTTTATATAAACTTTTTTAATATAAATAACTAGTATAACTAGAATAACTGGTTCTTCTTAACTAATATCCTCTTAAGTTCTTTTTAGTTAAAAGAAATCTAAGTACTGACATTTAATTCATCAGGCTAAACTAGAAATGACAATATCGCAATTGTAAACTCAAGAAGGTAGAATCAATTGAAATTAATTTAATTCATTCCGATTGCATATAAAGTTCCTACGTGTAAAGGATGTGCAATCCCCTAATCGCCCTAGAAGTTACTACATACCTCCTTTATCGGCCGACTGAATCACACACAGTTCCAAACATAAAACTCTCATCGCGTAAAAATGTCTCGCTCTAAATCTCACTTACGTTGAAGAATAAAAGGTAGCATGATTTTACTTTTTAATACCCATACTACGCACATAGACTACACGTACGGGTGCACGTACAGACGCACACACACCTGTTCCCACTGTCATAGATACCCCGGTGTGATTCAGGCCAGTGTGCCACCGGTGATTCGTGGGGTGCGAGACATCGATGGAAAGAGACGCAGTGTCTCCTGAGACCAAGGAAATTCTTGGATCTCTTCCCCACCTTCCGGTTTCCTGGTAACCGTGCTACAACGGCATTGGCGTAACTAGATAGGAACTAGGGTGGGTTCTCCCCTCTGACAGGTTGATTGTCGAGGAATGCGATGTGCTGAATAATATGCGATAGGTAGTTAAAAGACGGGAATTTATAATATATCTTATATTTGCAATCTTTTTATTTTTTGATATCTGTGTTGTTAAATTTTCAAAGTTTCAAATTTCTTAATCTTGAAGCTCCAAGTCCCCAAACAGCAAATTCCTCAATCTCCAAGTCTATATTCCCTAATTTTTAAATTCAAATTTGCAAATTCCAAAATGACCAAATCCTCAATTCATCAAATTCTCAAATTCCCAAATCCCTGAGTTTCTACATTCCAAATTTACAAATTCTTAAATTCCATAAACTTACAAGTCCACTTTGCAAACTTAAATACTCTGAATCCCCAAATCTTCAAGGCTCCAATATTCCCAAACCCTAAATCCCCAAATCCCCATGTCTCCAAGTCCTTAAATTCACAACCCCAATATCACGAAATCCCCACGTTCCCTAATTCTGAAATTTTTAGTTTGCAAATTCTCAAATTCTCAAATCCTCAAATCTCTTAATTTCCAAACCCCAAATCTCCAAATTCTCAAATCCTCAAACCCCTAAATTTCCAAACCCCAAATCTCCAAATTCTCAAATCCTCAAACCCCTAAATTTCCAAATTCTCAAATCCTCAAATCCCTAAATTTCCAAACCCCAAATCTCCAAATTCTCAAATCCTCAAACCCCTAAATTTCCAAACCCCAAATCTCCAAATTCTCAAATCCTCAAACCCCTAAATTTCCAAACCCCAAATCTCCAAATTCTCAAATCCTCAAACCCCTAAATTTCCAAACCCCAAATCTCCAAATTCTCAAATCCTCAAACCCCTAAATTTCCAAACCCCAAATCTCCAAATTCGCAAATCCTCAAACCCCTAAATTTCCAAACCCCAAATCTCCAAATTCTCAAATCCTCAAACCCCTAAATTTCCAAACCCCAAATCTCCAAATTCTCAGATTCTCAAACCCCTAAATTTCCAATCCCCAAATTCTCAAATTCCCTAAATTTGCAAACTCAAATCCTCCGAATTCCCAAATTCCCAAGTCCTCAAATTCCCCAAATTCCACAAATTCTTAAATCTCCAAATTTCCAAGTCCTCAAATCCCCCACATTCCACAAATTTAAGTCCCCGAAACCCCAAAAATCCACGAATTCTTAAATCCCCAAATTCCTAAATTCTACGCATCTAACGCGTGGCTACGCAACGCATGACGATATAACTCATAGTAATGAACGACTAATCCCTTTGAGACAAAAATCCTAGTTACGCCAATGCATAAGAGCTCGTTACACTCCGTAGACCGGCCTAACCGGCCCAACTCAACGATTCGCCTAGACACACAAGCAAAATCCTCTTCACTTTTACCGTGAAACATACTGAAAAGCGTGAGCTGTACTCGAGCCATTTTTCGCGTGTACCATACGGCCTTCTAGATTGTATTCGTGCGCCTTTGTAACGTGGTGGTGAATGCACTGTTACTCGTAAATCGTAGAAGACATACTTCTCCAGACGATTTATGGAAGTTTTATGTATATATTGAATTATGGAACTAAAAGGAGAAATTGCAAATTTGCATTGAGTTCCCCGAGTTACCAAACCGCCATGCTCTTTTCTTCCTAATTACAAGTGGTTTTCTTTTGTGTTGTGACATTTGGAAATGTTTAAATGTCGAATATTTATTCTTAATATTTACGATCAATCTTAGCGTTACGCTTTTACTCTATTAACAATTGCATGTAGACTATACAGCCAGAGTTTATTAATTCTCATACTTTTCAAACATGGAGTGAATCAAAAGTACAAAAACCTCGTGACTTTGGAACAATTAGCTCTTTTCGTCTGCTAATTATTTGATTATACTTTGGAGCGGATGATTACCATGGCAGCCAACGTGTTAAACTATAATTTGTACAGAAACGCAGATGATCTTTTACCAGAGTTGGTAATAATTATTTGAAAGTTTCTTTTTTGTGAATATCGTACAACTCGACGTATCGACTCGAGCTACCGATACCGTATTTACCATCATCCTAATTCTGCACCTTAGTTCGTTGTTTTGCTTTCTCTTTCGGGAGTGGCACGCTCTAGTTCGCCTGGCCACGAAAGCATCCATTCGTCAGTGCGGTACGTCCTCCGACTCCTTATACCTCGACTTCAAACTTCGCGCGATTCAAGCGTAAAAGTATACTGAACCAGATCGCTGAGAAACCAAGTGGATCGTTAAATGAATCAAAGCGGAGATCCCAAACAAAAAGCAATAATGCACACGTATTTCTGTACTGTTGGTAAGTATGCACATATAATTAAAGAAGTCACCTTTATATACAATCTTATAAATTGTTCGAAAAATATATGCATGTTCATAAACTTTACACGTAACATGCAATAATGTACAAAATATTTGACCACATTTCATTATCATATAAATAATCAACTTTTTGATACTAAATCTATATATGATCATAATCTACATTTTGTTACTATATAAATGTTTTATATATAGAGTGGTCCACTTGAACACAAATATCTAAATATCCCTATTATTTAAATTGCACTATTTTCTTCCATAAATGACCTTGGAATGTCCTCAAGTAATGACTTTGAAAAGAATTCTTTCTACCAAGAAATGCATTCTTTAAAATGTAACCTTGTTCTGATCATTTTCTCTAGAAAAACAAAATGATTATAAATTATCATAAATCTGATACTTATGTGTCCAGATTCCGGTGAACCACTCTGTATATTCTTTGAAAGAAATATATTTTGCCCAGACATCCTTATATGAGTATATGTTATGTACGAATTTTTGCATAAATAATAACGCATTATAAAACGTCTTATATAAACCTATACGCAGCATAAATATTTCTCAATAGAATAAGAATGATCCTTTTTGTGCGTTGTTTGTAAAGCTTGATTAGGAAAAGAGAGAGACAAAGCTTGTTACTTTCATATACAGGTACATTATAAGATCTCCAACCGAACGAAAATTCAATTCTATGCTCAAACGTTGTCAAATATTATTCAGTCTTAATCCATAAAATGCTGAGATTTCTTAGAAATTACTCCTAAACATTTTGACGGCCGCACATTTTATAGAATCTTTAACTCTTATAATTTGATATGCCTTTTGCACCTAACTAGAGATTACTTACGGAATTATATTTTAAAATTGCAATTTACATGCGTTGGATAATTACTTATTTTTGAGTTGCAATAATTTTGTTAAACATCACAGTCACAAATACGTGATAGTGGCCGTCAAAGTGTTACGTTCGCTACCCGCGTTACACATGTATATGTGACTAAATTTAGGACATCACAAATGTTTTCTATCTATAAAAACAGAAATCTACCAGATAGTTCAATTATCAATTGAATGCTGATAACGAACGTGTGCAAGCATAAAATAATTTAAGAATAATATTTTCTAATTTCTGTAAGTAAATGCGTTTCGTTCGATTCATTTATCTCCACGAATCTTTTATTAGCCCGACTGAAGTAATAAATATCACCGGTATAAATGTCGAACCATAAAGCGTGAATATGTAGATCGTGCCTTTCCAGGCGCTTCTTCAAAAATCCGTAAGAAGCTATGTTTTGCAGCTGTTGCAAAGTATTTATCTGCAATTGAAACATACGTATGAATATCTGTAAATTCATAAATAAGTGCTTCATTATGCTTTTACTAACTTGAGACAATTTGTCTTCTATGGCGAACTTATTTTCAGGATCTATGTAAGCCACAAACTTTCGTAATGGGGTTTCGGCTTGAAAAAGTATCGGCTGATCGAAACCAGTAATTTCCAGCTGTTGAAACTTCGCTAAACTGCTACTAGCGTGCGCGCATAACCATGCTCTTAACGGTGATATCCTCCTGTTCACCTACAAATCAATGATTATCGTAAATAAACCGAACAAATAAGCAAATTATTTGAAATTATCAAATACACACCTTGGAAGCGAATTCTTCATCTCGTAGCGCATACAACAGATTCATAGCCTTGCAATCACTGTGTCCACAAACTATAATATGTCTTATGTCGTTCACTACGCAACCAAGTTCTAAGGCCGCTGGTTCACACATTGTTAACTCGTCTACAAAATGTTGAGGGTGAGGAATAATGTTACCGGCATTTCTCACTGAAAAATGAAAGAAATCATAAATTATTATAATATTCTAAATTTTATAGTGAAATGCAGTCACACTATAACCAATGGAACAAGTTCCCTTTATGAATTTTTTAAACCACAAATTTTTTATTTCGTAAATGATGAATGTTCAAATTCAGAGGTTTTAAATTTTTGGCGCCAAACTGCTGCATCGGTAAACGGTGACGATCGAACACGTGATATCGCGTGAGCGGACTTTTAACAGTGGCTATTGAGCACACGATATTGCGCGATACTAAAAATGTCAACAATCGAACACGCGATATGGCGTGAAGAGACATCTATCGTCGACTATTCATTACACGACATCGCGTGATCAAATATTTCGAATCAATGACTGAGCCCGCGATATCGAGTGAGTGACAATAGTCATTCTGCTAGCATATATATTTTTGTTCGTAATAGAAAGTATCGTCTTGTAATATATTTTCAAGTTCCGGGAATTAATATGATAATTGCCTATAATTTTGTTAACAGTTACGGGTTAGGTCATTAAAACTATTAAACGAAACAAAAAACACATTGCAAAGAATATTTATAATAAAAATTCGTACCAACAAACATATCTCCAACATTTGTTTCCGTAAATCTAGTTGGTATCATCCGGGAATCCATGCAAGTAAAAAATACTGCCTTTGGCTGTGATAAGAGAAACAATACGTATTAATTATAATGATAAGTAATAATGTTTCACATCACGTTATTAATGCAACAAGTGATACAGATTTCCAGTAAATGTTATTTTATTATAAATTAGTAACACTCAATACACACCCACATATATCATTTACGCTAACAATCTATCTACAATTATATATTTTATATTTGTATATACGAACATATCGTCATAAATAAATTAAGTAATTTGATTTAAATAATATACTGTGTGATTATTTTATTGATCCATTAATGCACAAATCTTTCGTTTCTTTTTGAATAATCAATTTAATATAATAAATAAATAATTATTTTCATTAAAATGACTATTGAACACGCGATATCGCGTGATCGAACATATACCGCCGACTATCGAACACGCGATATCGAGTGAGCGTTAGTAAACGAGTTAACAATGTACCTATTTCCATGTATTGCTATTAATAGTAAAAGAAAATAATATAATTTCGATCTCTGAAAATTAGTGCGCTAAATTAATTACTTGGAATAATTCTGAGGTTTATTTGCATTTCTCGAGATGTCCAGCACACGTGCGCATTCCATTTTTGTGATCAACGATACTCCAGTTCAAGGACACTACACAAGATCATAGAAAAAAGTTGTGTCCTTCTTTTTTCTTATAAATGTATTAAAACAATTTATGAAAAAGGTATCTTTAATTACATTTAACGATACCTTTAAGTTATATATATTATAGTAAATGTAAGAAGGTCAATCACATATAGTATTCACGTGATATAAATATAAATATGATACACGTGGAAATGGTATAAAAATATATCTTGTGTACACTCAACGAAACACTTTGGAGAACAAGTTTAACATACCTCGGGGTGGTCTCGAACATTTTCAAACTGTTTCACCATCCCATCCCTATGCAACCTTCTATATCGCATTATCCCTTTGATTATTCTATCCATAATTATTTTATAGACACTTTGACTAGACTTTATCACCTGAAACGATGACAATACACGACCGCCATTATTAAGGCGGCAAATTCAAATTCGCTTATCTTAACAGAACAGATTAAGTAGATATTACATAATACATTAATCTCTTTATTGAAACAGTTTATAAAAAAAAAATTTTTTACTTTAATTTCGTTCATATTTATTTGTACAGATAAAAAATACAAGTTAGCGATACATATTTAGGTACCTATCAGTACTTTTTATTACTTTTTTTTTGTTTACTTTTAATTAATGAGATTTGTTTGGTTTGTGTTAAACAATACCATAGAACCAAAACTTTGTACAAAATATAGTACATTAATACAAATACCATAACAGTTGAAAAGAATAATTGTAATCAATTTGCTTTATTATTATTGCAAAAGAATCTAATTATTATGATACAACATATTTATTATAAAATACATTATTATTATTATTATTATTATTATTATTATTATTATACGAATGTAATGTAGGAAAATATATCTTTTTATAACAGATGAAAACAATTGCTATACAGAAAGGAAACAGAACGAGGAAAAGAAATCATGTTATCTAACAACCAAAAGAGTATTAATCATGAGCAAACAATGATACATGTTCACCCAGTACAATATCAATGGCGCACAATTTCATGTTAGCGGAAATTTATTTCTGTTGTTCACCATTAGCGTACATACTTATCAACAAACTTTGCGTATGCATTCATTTAAAAAACCACGAAGAATGAAAATTTCTCTTCTGGGAAATCATACGAATCTTTCTTAAGGATCTTGTACTATTATCAATGGTCTTGACAAGAATAGTATATTGAAATTATTAATTCATTAGTAAAATAATTAATTCACTTTGATTAGTAGGAAACGAAAGTTTTCATGCAACTGCACTTTCAATCTGCCGGTTTTCCTTTTTAAGTGAAATTGTTTAATTTAATAATGATTAATAGCTTGGACCCGGGTGACAACGCGCCTGGGTCGAGCTGATTTCTATCTACTTAATGCTGAGCTTTGACTAGCACGCTCTAGTTTCTCAAAATGTTTTCGTGCATTGCGAATATTAATTAATGTTGCTGCTGATGCTGAAACAACATGGAAAATTTTCAGTGCTTTTAGACAGAAAGATTTAAGTTACAGATACTTACGAATAGCTGGATCCGACATAATAACCATTACGTATGTATTTGACGTAAACACGTCGATGAAGGCTGCGAAATTCGTATTTCTAACTTCCATACTTTGAAACTGAGCTGCTAGTTTGCTGAAAATATGGTTCATAAAAACATTTGCAAATTATCTTCTTACAATGTAATTCTACAAACGCCACAGTCAAAGAACATGGCTCTTATTTCTTCGCCAATTTCAAAGACAATCTTTCCAGCTCTAAATCACAATTTATACTTTTCTTCAAATTTACCTGCAACTTAATTTAAATTGTTTTATTATATTGGAAACTTTCTCAAATCGGTGTACATCTCTATGATGTTGCCTCTGACAGTAACTAATCACTAGAAATGTTGCTCTTTCAAACAAGAGTACTTCATCTGCATCTATAATGTTTGTGAATTGCTTCAAACTTTGTTCAAGCTCTTTTACATTAGGAATCAGCATATATACAATTGAAGACCAGGCCCTAAATATGACAATTTATGTGGAATCTTCAAATATTATGTTCTAAAATTAGATATGTATTTATAAAGGCATACCTATACAATGTTTCATCCCATATACTAGTTCTAAAACAAGTACATTCAAGTGGTAAACTAAGTCTTTTTAAATCTTCTTCTCTTTCTCTAAATATAATATCTCGTTGATCTTCTTGTACTAAATCCATTTTATGCACTAAGCAGAATATTTTTGCTTCTGGACTGTTCTGCAATATCGCTTCTAAGCAACTTTGATAATAATGCATATCTTTATCTAATTCTCTTGACTCTACATCGAAAACATATATCAAAACTTCTACGTTCCTAAATATATTGTCACGCTGTGAAGCAAAGTAATTTTCCATAAATGCTTCTTGACCACCACAGTCCCAAAGATTTAGCACCAAATTACCAAGAAATCTAACATGACTGTGTTCTACATCAACTATAAGGAATATAAATTGAATAAGTACTGAACTTTAAGAATATTAAATGAAATAATGAAACTAGTACTTACTTGTTGCTCCAAGGCGACGGGTATCACGAGCAATGTAATTAGCAAAAATTATGCTCCTCATACTCGTTTTCCCTGAACCACTTTTACCCATTAACAGCACCTAGAAAATCATTCATGTTAATTTCTATTGATAATCGAAACATATTGTTTAAAACAAAAAAACAAAGTCTACATACCTTCTTCTTCATCTTGAATTGTTAATATTAAACTTAAAATTGGTTACAAATTAATTTAAATAATTATTCCTCTAACTTGCTGCAAATTGTTCGTAAATTAGTGGATCTGCCCTATAACAAATCATCAAATAGTATGATTCAGTCATGTAACAAAGCGACTTCCACTACTTTTGTGATAGCAGTATATCATTCACATACGTCAAATACGTGGTCAAATGTCAAATATCATATCGAGGTTATTCTACACCATTTGATGAATCACAAACATAATGCAACTTTGTATGGGGAATGTAAATGAAATACAATAACCTATTCATCGGTTATTATCAAATACATCCCAAAAATTGTTCAATGTAGGCAAAAATATTAGACGTTCCCAATGCAAGTGATGATTTCTTTAATTGTAAACAATCTTGCGATACAAAAATTATGATTCTTCTTTACTTGCTTTCCATACAATTACAGGTAGACTGTTAGCAGCTAACTTCACACATATTATCAACTGTTGAAGCGCCACGGAAAGATATACAGTTGAATTCGAGGGAATATTATCGTTGTATAAGTTCTTGTTCATTTCGCGCATGTTGGCTCGGATTGGTTTAGTGCATTTTATAACGCGCATGCACTCTTGTCACAATCGTGACGCGAGTGTGCATATTGTATCTTATAATGATCTTTTATTTAGTATACCCTCCCATGTCATCGCTTTTTTTCTTTATTCCAAAGATTGAGAACTATTGAACCGAGCTACTGGGTGGCCTCATTAATATTAAATATAAACAATTCAATATTTATTCTACGTTGGCTAACCTGTAATTATTTCAGTCGTACAGTATTACCACCATTTCAATCTATATTATTCTACATATTTTTTCAAATCACACAGCAAAGTAGGTAACATATATGTGTGAATGTAGATATACATATATATATAATACGAGCATTGCACTTTGATTCCATAAGCGAGATAATCTTACCAGACAACGATTTCTCGTTCTGTCTGCGCATGTTAATTCCGTTCTGTTCTTCACAGTTGGTAATCTATGACGACGCGCATGCGTTCGTATGATGATCATGACACGGAAAGTACATACTCAGTGAACAAAAAGTTCAATGATTTTTAATTTTTATCGATTGCAGTATGTTCCGTGCACTAGATGAAGTACTTTCTTTTCTATATTCATATATTTTATGAATATATTTAAAAGCAAAGCACAGTACTTCTTTCATCTTGCACATTTAGCATATTATCAGAGGTTCTCGCTATTTATCTGTTTTTCCCCACCGTGTATATGACCACGAAAGTAGAAACATGCTGTAGAGGAGCATCAAACTCCTAGTTAGAAATTTCTCTAGTCTGTCGAACTGCGCGGACGTTGTGATTTCTCTTTCGTGAAACAGACTGTACACACACACACACACATACACATATTTATTTGTGTAAACGTGTTAACTAACAATAATCATATAGATAAAAATAAATGTGTACGTGTGTATTAATGTACTAACCTTGTAAGTGCACGAAGTAAGAGATAAGGTGGGAAAAAAGGTAGAAAAGAGAGCGGTGAAAGGAAAGAGAAAGATAAAGAAAGAGAGGGAGTGAACGGTGTTTCGGTGGAGGCGCTGTGCAGTGGCAGAAGACCGCGACGGCGGTGGTGATTCAGACTTCTTATCAACCTCGAAAAGTCGTGGAGAAGAATAGGGAGAAATTCGTTGACATTGGGCGTCGATTACATGTACGCGATGAGGTGCCATTGATAAGACTCGGAGCGCCGCGTGGTTCCGCCTCCGCCGTGCCCAAACGCGGCACATTACGGACGTGTGGATAAAGCGGCGCCATATATACACGATATACAACCGTATTTTTTCTTTCGGGAGTGCGAAAATACGAAAAAAAGGGAGGAGTGAAACGCCTCGAGAAATCGCGACAGCATAGCAGCTCGAGAAAGAGATAAAAGTACTTGGAGGTCCGTGGATGCGGCGCGGTGCTTGCACCCGTGCGTGAATCACGCTTTCGAGGTGCTTGTGTATCTCCTGCTGTCGAGTACACCCCATACCCACGACATTGACCCGTTCGTAGACGCCGTGACTGTTCGCAATCGAACATTTTTCGTAAATTCTGGCGATTTACCTTGTGTCACCCACGAGGAGGGGCATCTTTGTTTCATTCCATGTTCCTCACCGGTCGTCAAGCTCTTCCACCGTACAAAGCCGGTATCTGAAATATTTTTTTCAATACGTCTACTAAATTGATAGAAGTCGCTTATTTTCCTTTATAACTGAAGTGAATGGATCTTAGAATCTCGTGTTTTCAAGAGAGAACTTGGTGGTCTTGTCAACATAAAGGATTCTTTATTTACCATCATTTGAACCCCTAATTTTTTCAAATTTGTGCAACTGACTGTGGTAGGAGGTAATAGTACTAAACCGGTCTTTAAGTAATAGTTAGAAACAGAGCAACGTACGGTAGATTGGCAACAAAGAGACAGAAGCGGAGACAACATGTCAGATGAAGAAGACAAACCCCCTGCGCCTCCTGTGCGACTTACGTCAAACAGGTAATTTTAGTTTCTAGTAATGTACTTTATGCTTAATAGCATATATTGTAATTTGTTAAGATTGTACTCTTGAGTACAGGAAAGACCAGAAGTCTTTTTTCTGTATAAAATATATGATTTGATTCTTACTTCATTTTTATGTATATCCTATAAATTTCATTGTTGTATCTTTAAAATTGACTAAACTATGTTAAACTTTGTAAACAGGTAATTTAAGTTTATAGTGATGTATCTAATGCTTAAATAGAACATGTTATAATTTGTTAGAATTGTTGTAAATGATATAACATCTTTAAAAAACAAATTTATTATTTGAAATTAGTGTAAGTAATTTGATTTGTTTTTGCATTAAACTATCATAAATGTAATGGCAAATTATGTTATGTTTATGTGATATAAAAAATTGACTTTAAGTTGTGCATTCTTATTATTTTCCCTGCAATATGTAGAAGTCTACATCCCCCCAAAATAGAGGAACAGACACTAATTTAGAGGTTGCTAAAAATAAAATCTTACAGTACAGACATGATGACATTCTGATGTGGGAGACCATTCTTTTAAGTCTCCATATGCAGTCATAGTAATGTACCTTAAGAGTCTAATGTATGATCTCTATATCATATACACATAGACATGTACATATCATGTGCTTATTAATAATCCATTCCAAATAACAATATTTACTTTCTTACAATTGTGATACTAAATTTCTGTAAGTACATTGTGATTGAAAATTAAGACTTATCAATTTTCTTTTGCCAATTCATATGTAAAGAACAATAGCAGTCTGTAAATTGCCTATGTATAAGGTACAGAAATAAGTATGTAAAAGTATTTAAATTGCTGTTCATTAATGATAAGTTTTCAATGTATTTCAGAGGTGAATCAGCACCTAATTTACCAGTGGATATGCGTCCACTACCTAAAGAACCTGATTCTGATGAACGTAAGAAAAAAACATTGAAAAGCAAGATGAAGGTAAAGGAGAGCAAGGATAAGCCAAATATCAGTTATCCCACTAATTTTGAACACACAGTACATGTTGGATTTGATGCTGTTACCGGTGAATTTACAGTAAGTCTACTTGCTATTTGCAATTCATTATCATTGTTCAAAATGCACTCGCTTCCTGCTTTGCTATTATATAATGGTACGAAATATCCAAATAAACATTGTTTGATGATGCATATTTTTTTGTTTCAATTCACTGTTTTTACGGTATAAAACAAAAATGTAAGAGTAATGTACTTTTATTTAAAGTCAGATTGAATATTGCTGTTTATAATAGCATAACATTAAATTTAATATTTTTTGATACATTTATTTATTTATCCATTGATGTATTGTAAAAAGAAAGATAAAAATAAAATATATGATTGTACAATCAATTATGTATCAGCCAAACATTGTTTTTATATGAAATATATGATTCAGATGGATTTTTCGTACCTTGAAAAAAGTTAAATTTTCATCACTTGTTCACACGTGTATGGACATTGTGGAAAAGTAATTTGGTAATTTGTCTGATGCTTCTTATACCTATTATTTTTTCACATGAAAAACTAACTTGACACGTATTTCTTTCAAGCTGCCATTAAAAGTAAGTAATCTCAAATGACCACAAAAATAATTTACCTATAGTTTTTCTTATACATACACTTGGTTTTACTGTTTGTTTTTGTTGCAATTAATAGTACTGAGTTATTATTTTTTTATCTAAAATTTAGGAATTACCATAGATTAGAAGTATAATTGCTTTGGTAGATTAATAGATGCTTTAGTCAACGTTGCATTTAATATTATTGCTTTCTTGCAGAATGAAATTTAATATTCGTTTGAGTGCTTAAAATCTTACTATTTCTTCCACGTATGAATTGAATTCTCGAATATTTTATATTTGCACGATTTTTCTCTTAGTTTCGAAAAACTTCGAGATTAACATCAGAATAAATATTGTACCCAGTATCAGTTATTCCCCCTTTAAATTTGTATATGTACCATTAATATTGATTACTTTAAAATATAATCTTTGATCCTAGGGAATGCCAGAAGCTTGGGCAAGGTTGCTTATGTCTAGTAACATCAGTAAGCAAGAACAGAAGAAGAATCCGCAAGCTGTATTAGATGTTTTAAATTGGTATGATAGTAGCAGTAAAGAAACAAAAGGTTCCAAATATATGACAACAACAAAAATGGTTGGCGTAGTTGGTAAGCTAATAATATTGTTGCAAGGATAAACTTCTGTTACAAGTACATTAGTAAATTAAAAATACAAAATTTTATTTATAGCTCCTATTGAAAGAGCAAGTAGCCCTAGGAGCATGGGTATAGGTGTTGGAACAGGGGTAGGAAATATTCGTGGTCAAGCAATGTCACAAGCTTCTGGAAGTTCTCATTCTCAGCATTCACTCAGCAGGTGAGTCTTTTTATTCTTTTTAAATCTAAATCTGTCACAGACACGTTTAATGTGTGCTGAGAAACAATAAAATTACAGAGTAAGTAGCAGTAGTCCAAGTAGTACACCAACTGATGCTTGTGCAACTAGTTCTGAACAAGAGGATGAACCTCCGCCACCACCGATCTCGGCTAGACCGGAGCGTACAAAATCAATTGTATGTAATATTTACAGTTGACGATTTATCATTTTTTATATCTTCATTTAAATATTAAAAACTAACATCCTCTATAACAGTATACGAAACCAATAGAAGAAGAACCACCGCCACCATTAACAACTACATTAGGATCACCTCAACGAAATGGTACACCGCAACAACCACACCAGTCGCAGCTGGATAGAAACAAAAATCAAGCAACTCCCACATCAACGACAACCGATCAAACGAGACCAACGCAAAGTGATAAAGCTAGAAAGAAAAAGATGTCAGATGACGAGATATTAGAAAAACTTAGAACAATCGTGAGCGTAGGTGATCCGAATAGAAAATATACAAAAATGGAAAAGATAGGACAAGGGTATATTACAACGTACACTTTATTTCGAAGAATATCGTTAAGCGCGATAAACATTTCTACATTCATTTTTCAGTGCTTCAGGAACAGTATATACAGCAATTGAAACATCAACAGGAATGGAAGTTGCAATAAAACAGATGAATCTTTCGCAACAACCAAAGAAAGAGTTAATAATAAATGAAATATTAGTTATGCGGGAGAACAAACATCCAAACGTAGTAAACTACTTGGATAGTTACCTCGTAGGGGAAGAATTATGGGTAGTTATGGAATATTTACCTGGTGGTAGTTTAACAGATGTTGTAACTGAGACTTGTATGGACGAGGGTCAAATAGCAGCGGTGTGCAGAGAAGTGTTGCAAGCTTTGGAGTTCCTTCATTGTAATCAAGTTATACATAGGGATATCAAGTCTGATAATATCCTTCTTGGATTAGACGGCGGAGTAAAACTAACAGATTTCGGATTTTGTGCACAAATTTCACCGGAACAAAGTAAACGAACTACAATGGTCGGTACACCATATTGGATGGCACCAGAAGTAGTCACGAGAAAACAGTATGGTCCAAAGGTAAATATATTCACTGTAATAAGAATAGGTTGGATTTATCATAGTGCAATCTTTGAAAATAATTTGAATGTAGGTCGATATTTGGTCATTGGGCATAATGGCTATTGAAATGATAGAAGGAGAACCACCGTATTTAAACGAAAATCCGTTGAGAGCGTTGTATTTAATCGCAACAAATGGGAAGCCTGAAATTAAAGAGAAAGATAAATTGTCGGGAATTTTTCAAGATTTTTTAGATCAATGTTTAGAAGTTGAAGTGGAGAAACGATCGGCTGCTTCAGAATTACTCAAGGTAATTCTAACAATATATACGTAGCATAAAAATCAGGGATGTGTGCGTAGCTTATTATGCCGGGTATTTAAACTTCAGAGTAAGTCAGTGACATTTAATAAACGTTATAGAATATATTTTTAAACAATTCCGAATCGAATTTCGAGCTTCTACCCGATCGCGCCCGAGTTCCGCCGAATTCGACCGAGCCCGAAATTTCGGGTACTCACACATTCCTCTACAAAATATATTTAATATATGTTATGTTTGAGTTAATTAACGAAATAAATTGTTAATAAAATGTGTACTTTTATGACAAATTGCAGCATCCTTTTCTGAAATTAGCAAGGCCACTTGCTTCTTTAACACCTTTAATAATGGCAGCAAAGGAAGCTGCCAAAGGTCATTAGAAGAGTGGTGTTTTGTGGTCATGCATGATCACAGAAAAAGAAAAATAATTTTACAAGAAAATAATGAATCACCCTCCCAAAACGGAACGGCACAATAATTCAATAATATATAATAAAATAATAAACATATATAAATATATAAATATACATATAATATATATAATATACATATAATTCACGAATATATAATATTATATATATTATAAATGTATACAATATATATATATAGGTCATAGATAGATAGAACTTATCCGATACCTTGAAAAGTATCGAGAAATGGTTTCAAAGTTTTTAAATTACTCGATTCTCGCATGTTGCGGGCAAGTAAAGTTAAATCAGAACTGTGAACGATCTGACGGCAGAAATCTTGTATTCCTCGACAAGTTTTTATTGGTTACAAAGAGCTCGCTACGATGTCTTATTTAATAAATAGTCTTCAAAATAAAAAAGAAAAAACTGTACGAGTAGGTTGTTGCCTGGAGAGCTCTTCTGCCAATATTAAAACTGGACATCGAGGATGTTCAAGCGACTGTCAGTTATTTTCTAAAGATATAAAAAAAAACTAGTATTACTGACTCTAAAAAAAAATTGAAGATCAGAGTTAGCTACAAACACACATTATTTATAGCAAAAACCTTATTAGATAATACCATAAAGAAATGTGAACAAGTACATAGGACCTATTCTAATATATTATTATGGTTTAACAAGAAATCGTAGATGAAGAAAATTGGTCTTCGTGTCAGACTTATATTTTTTGAATGAAGTTACGGAGAGCAGAGCAATATGTTTTCAGTCTTTGGTCTGTCAGTATGACGTAGATATAATAAGCGATAGCCTAACTTGTTTTAAACGTTCTCAAGAATCACGTTCTTGTCATTAACTGTTAGCAGACATCATTACGTTTTATATTTTAAGTTGATGTTTTAATAGATTTTTTAAAAATATTTCGACACACTGCAATTCTTTTGCATTATGTTAAATCTGTATATAGTACCAGATAATGATTGATTTCGTATATAGCGAAATTTATGATGAATTTTTAATACACGCGAAATCTTATTTAAACTCTATTCATTTTATAATTGTAAGATAAGAAGATAAGTACTTTTTTTCATTTGCATCGCTGATTAAGACACGTTGAGATATTGACCTTGTTACTAAGATATAATAGTTGTAAGAACATCTTTTTATGGACTTGATGTCCAGTTTACGTGTGTTCTTCGATACAGGTCAAGTATAACGTTGTCTACAACGTGTCTTCGCAACAAGTGAACGGATGATCGACGAAATTTTAAAACAAGGTTCAGATATAGGAGCATTTTGTGACACTATAAAGTGCCTGTCTTGTCATGTTTAGACACGTGAAAAAACTCGCGCTAGATTCCTTATAATCTTGAACCATCAATGAAATGATTTAATATTTTGTTTAAAAAACTAAGCAGCAGTATACATACAAATCAACGGAAGATTATTGTTTCATTATATTGATATATAAAGCAAGGTTTCTAGATGGTTGTACTACATTAAATATGTAATAATGTCTTTCCTAATTGTATTACAGTGGATTCTCGCTATATGGCCCTAAACGGTACTGTAGGAGCGAAAAAGTATTGTGGAATAGGCCTTATAAGCGGATCTCTTTCCCCATGTCTCGATTGTCAAAATCTTACTTTCAAATTTCCAGATTAGAAAATTTGGAAATTTGAAAGTTTGTGAATTAACAAATTTGATACTCTGGCAATATCCGGGAATCTCCATGCACTACAATAATGAGAGAGGTCCACTAATGTGCGTGAAAGTCCGTGTGAAATGAAACTGGCTGAACTGGCCATATAAATGGAAGCTATATATCGAGACTGCACTGTACGTCTTAAACGTATATTACTGAAAAGAAAGAAACCTTGGGATATTCTTAGTTTAAGAAATACAGATTTTTCGAACTTGTCATTTTTATTCTTTATCATCTTCATTATGTATAGGATTTTATCGTACATTAACGCTAAAAGAACGCCACGTGAGAAATATAATAGCTATCGAAGAGATTAATGACATATTATGCATAAAGCGAAAGAAATAATAAAAAAAAAAATGATTACGAAGCATACATCGTTTGGTAACGAATGATCGTATATGTAATAATATATTCATTATCTATTGAGTTAATTGTTCTTTTGTAACTTTAAAAAGCCTGATTAGTTTTTTTATAATAATCAATAATGTCTAATTATACTTGACAGACGAAGCAGCTCAGTTTGTATTGCGCTTACACCTGAATTTGGAGTTATATGCTGAATGATTAATAATGTATTTACCTGTCGAAGAATCAGGGACTATATAATATTTAATTGTATCAAATTTGTCTCAGTATTGCGTGAGAATATGAGCTGTTACATTATTCCATTTCAGCATATACTCCAAATTGTTTGGGTACTGTAAGCAATGTTTAGGAGGTATAGAAAACAAAATAACTGTGCACGTCTAGTATTAATAAAGAAAAACATACATTTGTGTAAAAGAAAAATGAAAAAAAGTAAGAAACTTGCGATTCAGGGTCAAAATTGACATTTAACTCGATCAGAAGTACTGAACGAGGTCCTGCATTTTCACAAATATCTTTAGAACAAAAAAAAAAAGAACATAACGTCCATTTTATGTCATTGTATTACTGCGGCAGTTATTGAGCATATTTCAGCTACAAGCAGCTACGTATAAGATTTATTTTTATTCGCAAGATCGAGACGAGTAAGGTGCAATGTTCACTTGTCCACGTTTTTGAAAATGTCATACATGTATGCGAAACTCTTGAACATTCAGTATTTATTTATGGACTAAACAAAAGTACAAAGTTGTATTGATATGCCTTACTGTAATAAAAGTAAGTATTATTCGCAAAATTCATGTGATCTTCGTTATTTTGTTATTAAAAATAATAAAACGGTATTATGTAATGTTTCAAATAAGATCCTAAACAAAAACGTGGACAAGTATGTGTTTTTGCATCGTTGTCTTGACTATCGTTCCAAGTGCATTTACGTATCCCTTTAAGAAATGTATTATTGTCAGTTTAGAACTATAAAATAGGTTCCTACACAAATCAGATTAAGTATGTATACGCATGTTTTCAATACTCTTTTTTATGATGTTTTTGAAAATGCTTTGAGATCTCACTTGTGAAACAAAGATCAGGCCTAGTAACGATGTCATTATTTTATTTACGTGTGTCAATAAAAATTTTGGTCTTGCAGTTTTTTAATGAAAACTTTCCGTTTCGACTGTACCTCTGTAAATGAAATTGGCATTTATTATTACAGGGAAACATTTGGTAAAAAATCTGATTTCTCAGGAAAGCTAATACTTAACAATGTCGAATTTAAAAATAAAAAAAAGCAGTAAATGAATAATGAATTATTGTAAAAAAAATAATGCCTAGAATTTGCGTATATATTGTACTGTAACACGTTTTAGTTTGTTTTAAAACGTTACAATATAAGGAAACATTTTATAACAAAAAATTTCTTGTTCTTCCAATAAGATTCCTCCTTCCATTTTTAACATTACACGACAAAACTCTTGTTAATTATATAAAAATTCAGAATCACAGTTTTTCTTTTTCTTAAATATTGAAGGATTTTAAATAGTAATTACAAAGTAATAATCTTTCTATATAATTTGGTATATTAAGACAAATAAATAGTAACCATTATTTACATATTATATTCATTACATATAACATGAAAAAATAATAGAATGTTTTTATAAGTTATTTCTTACACATTTTACATTAACTTATCAGATCTTTTATACACACTAAATGTTTTTTTTATCTAACGTTCATTTAGAGTGTATGTACAGAATTGTATTAATTCTAAGATTATGATAATGCAAAAATTAATCTGAGATATTTTATCAGCCCATAATATGTAAATATACATATTTCTTTTATAATAAATCTATGCTTGCTAATGCACAAAAATATGCTTAGAATTTATGGCATACTGGGGATTATAAGCAATTGTTCATAGCACGCATAGAATAAATGTTAGGATGTTATTGATATTTCGTTAAAACCTATTTGCTCGCATTTTGAAAAAGTAATAAAACTTTTATGGAACCAGCAAAATGTAATTTAAAATATCGAATTGAGTTACGCTTATATTACGAAATATAAACTCTTTTTCAATATAAATTAATTTGTGACATTTGTAAATTTCGTTGAAAATTTCTTCCTATTAATTTTACGACGTTGTCTTCTTCTCTTCTCCTGCTGGATGGAAGTTTATGGACGCCGAGTTGATACAGAACCGCTTCCTCGTAGGTTTTGGTCCATCATTAAATACGTGTCCCAAATGTGCACCACACTTTGAGCAGGTCACCTCGGTCCGCACCATATCTGGGTTTGCGATCAGCAGTAGTAGATTTCCACCAACTGTACGTCAATTGTCGACGCAGTTTTCGTGTGTCAATGGTGAGAGTGAAGTGGTGGTAGCGGAGCAATAGGAAGACAAAGGAAATAGAATAGAGTGTGATTAAACGTAAAGACCAACACCTTAATTTGCGCACTTTAAATGTTTTCCAGCAATAGCAGGACCGAAATAAATGAACTAATATTAATAAAAGCAATAGACTGCTTGCAATAAGTCCAATAAAACCACAAATCTAAATAATTTTAAGAAAGAAGAAAGAAAAAACAAATTTTAAATAAAAGTAAGAATGATACATATATACCTTATTCAAGTAACATACAAAACAAGAAATGGCTACGTATTCTAATCAATACCCATAATATTGGTCCTTTGTTTATTCATCCAATAGAAGTTCTCCAAGTCCCTTTCTATATTTAACTGTCTTGGTATTAACTTAAACAACTTAATATAATAATCCTGAGTAATATTTGCCTCTTTCAATATTTTACTTTTTGAAGAATTTTCAAATAGTTTCATTATTTTAAAACCATAAAAATAGTTCATAGAACTTACTATTATTATATATTACCTATACTAGAAGATTTTTGTTTATATACAACATAATAGTATTGCTCAAATATGTATTAAGGAAAAAGAACTAATCCAGAATATTACACAATATAATAACTTAAATTTCATATTCATAATAGTAATAAATTGATTAATATCATAATATAAAAGTAAAGCAGAAGCTACAATGTTAAAAACTATATAATGCAAAAGTAAGAAATGTTAATTTTCTTTTTCCATATGAAATACAAAAAAGTTAATTGTAATATGTAACTATGATCTTAGTATATATAATACATGATGTAAGTCTAACACAAATCACACTCTAAGCGATAACATGCAAGGTAAAGGATAAAAGGAATACTGCCTTCCTTATACCAATTTAATTAGGAAAAATGTTGGAATGATAATAATGTTGTAACTGTATAAGTTGTTTTATTCTTATACATTAAAGAAAATATACATATCTGTGATAAAAGAAAAATGATAAAATTGTAATAATGATACAATTTACATGCACATATCAAATACCATTACAAAAGGTATTATAACATTTATGTAGCTGAAATTGTAATAGTTTAACCATACACTTTTGTGCAATTTAAAAAATACCATAAAGATAAAATAAAATTAAACAACTAATATCATGGAAGGCTCAGGAACACCGAAACTAAGAGTATAGGAGAGGTTCTGTGATAGAGCAAATGTAAGAAAAAATGAAGAATGTTTAAAAAAAATGGTAAACAGATAAAACTCTAATGATGATAGCATTCGGTGTTATCATTTATGAACTAAATTTCACAGCAAAGTTTATCTATGTACCATTTAAAGCACATACTTTGAATTAATGTAGAGTTGTATGCGTAATAAATACTGTGTTATCGTACTAAGAGTCCGAGCATAATTCTAAAAGTATTATCAATAAAATTAAAATTCATATTTTTGCTTACCGTGCGAGGTATCTTTGGTTAATTTGACTCGTCCCTGATCCAATACTTCATTGAATGCAGGCCAACCACAGCCACTATCATACTTTGTGTCAGAAGAAAATAATTCTTGATCACAGATTATGCAGGTATACGTGCCTTTCTCGTAGAATTTGTTGTAGCAACCAGTAAAAGGTCTGTACAAGCAAACAGAAAAGGTGTGGAAGCACGAAGATGCTTGTATAGCAGGAAGTTAATTATGAAGACCCTATACTTTATTTTTAAACTGCTTGGTCATGACGCAAAGTCAAGCCAACATATGCTCTTGAAAAAGTTATTTTGGTCTCGCGTCACCTAAAAGTAAACCAGTTTCCACCATACAGGCAATATTTTTGGAAAACTGTATCACTGATGTTGCAATTCGTTTTAAAGTATACAATTTAGATTTTTAATGATATTACTGATTAAAACCTATTATTAAGATATGAAAATCAATAAAATAAAATCTATTAATTATAATCATAATTTTAGCATTACTCATAAAGTTGCAACATGAGAAAATTTATATTAATAAATTGTACGATATACGTTTGAAAGAAAGTAATATTCTAATCAATTGAAAAGATTGTTTATATACATATGATTCAACATAGTTGCAAAAGCATGGAATTCAAGAAAATTTCAAACCATGACCATAAAAACTTCTTCATGGACATAAAAATACTCACATGTATATGGCTTTATAAAAAGAAACACGTATGGAGCGGATGCGTATCTAGTTCCGTAACAGGCAAATTAAATTCACGTCACATACCTTTCGGTTCCCTTTTCCTGTGTGACGTGCCACTGTATCGGTGTCAAACGTTTTTTTAACTCTTCCTTATCGATTTCTACGGTCATTTTTCTAATCGAGCCTTCGAACAATTTCAAAAGAATATAATATCAGCAAATTGAACAACAGAAAAAAAAACAACGCGGTTCACTTGCCGCGCTTTCCTTACAACTATGCGCTTATATACCAAGAGAACAGAAGCGGCACTGCCGCCTGTTTCTTTCGAGGCATGGATGGTCAGATTTCGTGACCTTGAATCAACCAATCAGCTTCTCCGGTACATAAATTTGATAATTATGCTTTTTGGAGGTACACATGGCTTTTACAGTGGAAAAGTAGGTATACGGATAAAAAGAAAACATTTTTCGGATAATATCGATCGAAATATGAACATATAAAATGTCATAGCGAAGATAGAAGTGCATAGTACACTTTACTGCAACATAGGTTTTCTTTGAATAAGGATAATTGTAGGGGGAGAATCCTCCCACCGATTGCCCCCGATTTTTAGGAATCTGATATGTAAACTTGATAATTATCAAATCCTCACATTCCCACATAGTGCAAATAAAAATATAATAAAAAATGTCCGTATGAATTGAAATTGGGCCACAGCATTTCCTGTTTATAAAAGATGATTAAAATGGGAAGGGGTTATATATTAGAAATCGAGACTCATCGTTCTCCAGGCTTAGAGTTAATAATTCATTTTCGGAAAATTTAAAATTAAAAAGAATCTCAGATACACATAAACATTTCGAAACGATGATTCGACAAACATTCTAATCGCAAGTCCCGAGCGTCGCCGATTCTCCGGACAAATCCAGATGAAATCAAAAAGTTCTAACAATTGTGAAAACAAATTTTAAAATTATAAATTTTTGAAAGATTATTCAAAATATAAGAATATTAGATACAAACGTTAAGTTTTATATAAAAGGAAATATAAAAATCTTTCTAACTCGTTAGAATTATGTATTACTTCTATTATTATTTATCATGAAAGGTGTTATAACTTTCGACATACAATTTAACAAATTAGTTAAATAAATAAAAAACAATTTGTTAAAACATTAAGTAAATTTCGTTGAATCATGATTAGTAATAATTGTAAGTAATTACAAATATTGCAGGCACACGAATTACAAAGTACAAATTACAAATAAATGACTATGGAAATTGTTACATATAAAGGTTAACTTTACTCTAATGTACCTTCACATAAAGATAATGTAAGAAACGTTTGAAGGTATATTTATCTTTTCTAACAGTACAAACCTCTTTGAAGAATCGGATTCCTCGTAAACAGAGTTAAACATCGCAGACTTATCGACAAGTTTCTGTAAATGGTATTCATTATTGCAATACTTGAAACCTTCGATCATAACGCGCATTGTTTGTCGCAACAGTGTTCACAAATTATTTTTAACCAAAAAACATTCTATATAAAAAAAAATGATTATTTTTTATCATTGTTACATCGTTATTATGTTTTATCTCACAAGTCGTTTCGTAATCCATCTGAAAACATTACATGAGTTAATTCTTTTATACTTTTTTCTTTCAGTAGATCTAAAATGAGATGAAATTGTGTCGAAAATAGTGATGTAGTATTTTTGAACAAACTTATGTTAGTATTTTCCGACCAATGATAATGCCTGGTAAAATGTATTTCTGTTTCATGTAAGATCATACTTAATTCGCGCATCTCGACTAACTTCAATAGACTTCCTACCACTTAGCGGTGTTCCCTTCCCACATGCTTTTCAATCAGTTAGTTTATACAAGGTGGATAAAATATACGAATAATAGAAAGTTTGGAAACTTAGAAATTTAAAATATAATTTGAAATCCAGAAATTTGGAAATTTGAGAATTTGGGAAGTTGGGAATGTAAAAATTTGGAAGTTCAAAAGCTTGTGACTTAGTGAAGTCCCGGTAGACAGAGCATATAAAATGGACGATCGCTGGGTATACAAGCTTGGCATTATAAATGTCGTAAAGGCGCTTGCGTGTTGCTTTTAGTTACGAAGGGTGCTCAAACTAATCAGTGCTAACATGCGCAGAACAAACATAAACTTGTCTTCTGATAAGTACGCTCTTCTGTGAAACGAAGTGTATACGAGTCCTTCTTCCACGGCGACTTCGACGCGGCAAATCTCGGCGTCCGACGTGAATGAAAGCGGCTTTTTGGCGCAACTTCCTATAAATATGTTGTGCTAGTATCGCGAAGGCTAAGAACGATGAGCTTCTCTAGCGATGAAGTTAATTTCTTGGTTTACCGATACCTTCAAGAGTCCGGTATGTTTTTTGGAGTACATCATAACCTCTTTCAAAGTAACTACAACAAAATTTGAATTGTTATTTGTTTGTATACATCTATCTCTTAAATAATCCTTATGCTTCTTTTGTGATAATTGTTTATAGTAAGTAACAACTTGTTGCATTGTGGATTAATACAAAATGTAAGTTAAATACCATGGAGAGACAGAATTGTTTGAGTACAAATAACAATGTATTCACAATGTTAGTTATAAAATGTGTATTTGATAAGTATCTCCATTAGTTAATATTTCTGTGTTCTTTTCTTATAGGATTTCAACATTCTGCATACACATTTGGTATAGAATCACATATATCGCAGAGTAACATAAATGGAGCATTAGTACCGCCAGCAGCACTTTTATCAATTCTTCAGAAAGGTTTACAGTATACAGAAGCAGAGATATCAATAGGTGAAGATGGCACTGAACAGAGAATGGTGGAATCCTTGTCCCTTATTGATGCTGTTATGCCAGATGTTGTTGCATCTAGGCAAAATCAAATTAATCAGCAGAAACAACAGGTGAAAACGGAAGTACAAGATACAAATGGAGAAGAAGGTAATCTTATTTTATTTTGTGTTATATGTACATTGGGGTATTCTATAATAAACTACTTTGTAATGAGCAAATGCTATAATAAAGTCTTCCTTACGTAATTGAAACATTTACATAAATGTAGAGAGAAGTATAATCAATTATCATGCAGATTGTCCCACTTCATGTTTTGTTTGTTTCTTGTTCCTGCCACAGGCAAGTCTCTAAAAAAATAGAATTCATGAGTTTTATTCCCCTTGTTCTTTATCATATTTTTAAAAATCCACACATGTGTGCAATGTACAAAATTTAAAATAAATGAATTTGTAATATACATACTTGTTCTTATTTTCATATTTCATATTAAAAGTATATGTTCTATCCATAAATACATATGTATGTGCATATGTATCCCATAATGAACCAGGTTCTGAAACAAATTAGTTCATTATAGAGTACCCAGATTGTGTTTTAATATAGTATCCTGGTACACCCTGGTTTATAAAAGTACTCTCATTTTATAGACCTCCTCCATACACCAGGTAAATTAAAGGACAGCTTTAGTTTTTGGACTTGTTAGGAGCTAATTTGTTGTTATATCAGTGACATCAGAGTCTAATGAATTTTATATTCCATTAATATGTTAGAAAATATGCACTGTTAAGATTAGAATATACACTGAAATAGCAAGATATAGCTCAATGTTAAGTTTATAACATGTCCATAAACTAGGAGCAAACAACACCATTGATACATATGACTATAAGCAAATGAAAAATGTTCAATTTAATGATATTATTGACTTATTTACAGTTGTCACCTCCAATGAAGGAGTAGGTACAAATGAGAGAGGCGGAGATAGGACAGAAATGGAAGTAGATGAACAGCAACAAGGTTCAGGCACAGGAACCAATGCCAGTGCTGTTGAAATTCCAGCAAGTAAAGCTACAAAATTACGTGGTCACGAGTCAGAAGTTTTTATATGCGCATGGAATCCAACGACCGATCTTCTGGCATCTGGTTCTGGGGATAGTACAGCTCGTATTTGGGATATGTCTGATAATTCTCAGGCACCAAATCAACTTGTTCTACGCCATTGCATACAGAAAGGTGGTACCGAAGTTCCAAGCAATAAAGACGTTACTTCATTGGATTGGAAGGTACAGTGATTATTGTTATATATATATATGCAAAATTATTATAAGAAATAGTAACGTCTTCCCGTTATTTTCAGTGTGATGGTACCTTACTAGCAACTGGAAGTTACGATGGTTATGCAAGGATTTGGACAACAGACGGTAGATTAGCGTCTACTCTAGGACAGCATAAAGGGCCGATTTTTGCGTTAAAATGGAATAAACGTGGAAACTATATATTAAGTGCTGGCGTCGACAAAACGACCATCATATGGGACGCCGAAAGTGGACAGTGTACTCAACAATTTAGTTTTCATTGTGCACCTGCTTTGGATGTTGACTGGCAAACGAACACATCATTCGCTAGCTGTTCTACAGATCAATGTATTCACGTATGCAAACTTAATGTTGATAAACCAATCAAGAGCTTCCAGGGACACACGGTACGTATATAAATTAAACGTTAAAGTTGAATATTTATTTTATTATTATTAGTAATATATTTATTTCACTTGTTAATTGCAGAACGAGGTTAATGCTATTAAATGGGATCCTCAAGGCAATTTGTTAGCTAGTTGTTCAGACGATATGAGTCTCAAAATTTGGTCAATGAAACAAGACACATGGGTCCATGATCTCCAAGCTCATAGCAAAGAAATATATACTATAAAGTGGTCACCAACTGGACCTGGAACTCATAATCCAAATATGAATTTAACTTTAGCTAGTGCATCATTTGATTCCACTGTAAGGTTATGGGATGTGGAAAGAGGTGCATGCATCCATACACTTACGAAACATACAGAGCCAGTGTATAGTGTAGCATTTAGTCCAGATGGTAAATTTCTTGCTAGTGGAAGTTTTGACAAATGTGTTCATATTTGGTCTACTCAGGTAAGATAATGCCGGGTGTAAATTTTCAAATTTCAATGTGTATTCTCAATTTTATACTTACTGTACGTTGTATTTAATTTTACAGAGTGGTCAATTGGTACACAGTTACAAAGGTACAGGAGGAATATTTGAGGTTTGTTGGAACAGTCGAGGAGATAAAGTTGGTGCTTCTGCATCCGATGGCAGCGTGTTTGTTCTTGACCTTCGTAAACTGTGATCGCAATCGTACTATAGACTATACTTAATTTTTCGGACTCATCATGGTTCTAAGTTACCTTCATTGCTTTCTGTTTTCTTTTTACTCGGTTCTCCATTTTCCAAAATACTGGCCATGTTATACAACTATCTGAACTATTTGTGCTTGTTGAATATAATTTCATAGAGTATTAATTATTTATATATAGGACTAAAATGGTTTAGTAGTTTACAAGTTGATAGAATTTGAACATATATATATATAAATAACATGAAAAGATGAATTTCCTTTAATTATCTTCCCGATATTCTACTACAAAATGTTCACAAAAAATAATTGTACATTAATATTCTCAATTGTGACATTGTACAGTTTGAAACAGTTTGACAGTCATTATATTTTCAGAGAAAAATAAAATATTATCTCCATTCACTGGAAGTGAATGGGGGCACATGTTATAATTGTAATAATACTAAGTATTATATAAACATTTGATGATAAGTAAAAAGAAAATAAACTTTTATAAAGAACGGTGTAACCACGAGATTTATTTTTACAACAATTTATTATATTTTAATGCACGAAAGAGGTAAAATCAGAATGCACGACGAATGTATTTTAAATGAAATTTATTTCAGTTGAACTATGCATCGTTTAATTTAATTCATAGACATAAAAAAAGTCGAGGTGAAAATAAATAAACAACGATATTGTACAATTTTTTAAAATAAATAAGTTCTACCTATATTACATACAACATTCTTGTTATTCTTATACATGTTTTTTTTTTTGTTTTTAGCAACAAGTTATATAGTACAACACATAAATAATAATCGTCTGTAGGTAAGTCTACATTCTAATATTAATGTAAACATCAGAAGCATTAACTTTTTTCGTTACTATAATCGTAAACTTTCTATGTTCTTGAGATAGTCCTAGAGATCATTCATGTTCAATGTATGTACAGTCAGAAGTTGGTTAAATTAATAAGGAAAATTCTATTCAATAAATTGTATAAATTAGAATAATTAAAGAAAAGAACATAAGTTTTACATAGTTACATTAATTTTAAAAATATTAATCCTTTTTACACTTTTAATGCAACATATTAACATTTAAGGCTAAAACTAGAACACTCAACAAATATAAGTTACGCTTCGATGTTTGATGTGGACATAAATACAATTTGGAGGCAAATACTTAAAAACACGTATATTAATTCATCATGCATACAAAAGGAACTATTGACCGATTATTTTGAGTACATCCACAAAATATGGAATCTCTTTGGTAATGTTGAAAGTAGTCAATTCTATTGTCACGATATTTGTGAAGATAAAAGAAAAGATTTGAAACGTTTTGAATTGTTAATTCGTAACATTTATTTTTGACTAAATTCATTTCTTCCATGAACAAAACTCGAGAACAAATCTATCGATCCGCAAGTTGAAATTAAACTACAGTCAATGTGCAGTCATAAAATTGTTATTAAAATATTGCATAAATGTACAGTTATTTAAGAAACTTTACCGCGTGATTAATAAATACAATTTATTATATACTTTCTCAGCTTGATTTCAACTGAAAGTTATAATCTGTTTATCGGTAATATTTTCAGTCCTTAAAACTTAACATTAACACGGATAAATATATATATTAAGTTACATGTATCCAACATTGGATATCAAATATTAAGCGTGGAGATTACTGTATGGGCAGACTGGAACAAATCACAATACATAATACTGTTCTGTTGCATGATGTTGCATAATTGAAAAGGAAGAATATAGAATATGCTCGAAACTTCATTCCAGATTTAGTCACTTTTAATAAAATCCATATTTTTTTATCTATACGTTACTTCTATTTCCCTCCTTTTCCGAACGCACTTCAGGATGCTTATAAATTAAACTAGCTATTACAATAATTATAATTCACAGAGGAATACTGGTACTATCTTTTGAACTATCCTGCTTTACGGGAAATTTTATGCGAACATGCTAATAATTTCTGTTCGACGTACGAGCAATTTGCATATAATTCATGAATGATACGCTATTAAATTATGGCTGCATGCCGTAAAATGTATACATACATGTAAAACCTGAGGGACATGACCAATAATACATAAACTATACGCAATTCATTAGCTTGTTAGATAAAAAACCGTAATATAGCGATAGTTGATTCTTCTTATATCTTCTGCCTTTTTTCGGGTCGATTACAATAAATGCAATTCGTTTGCCTGTACCTGCAACATCACAAAAACACGTAAGCAACAATAGTAACAATTCACTTGAACAATGGTAATTTTAGACGCAACGATATCTAATTTTTGTATCAACCAAGAAGACATGATATAAAATCTCAAAAAGCTCTAACTTTTAACGTCTTTAATAAATTAGAGGAAGTCTAAATAAATTATGAGAGTTACCCTCCGCGGTTCTTGTCTTTCTCGAAAAACGGAATCATCCGTTTGGAGCCAATCCTGAATGTCCCCAGAGATCCTCTCAGGCGTCACATTGCGACCTTGGTTCTTCCTTTCCTGTTCGATGACGTATTCGATTCTGTTCTTCGTTCTTAAATCAGGGTTAGAAAGATCTACGTTGTACATAGGCAATGATCTCTTTCCAACAGTTTCCAGAATGCGTCGATTAGCGTCGATTTGTCGTTGATCCTGCAAAGCTTTGTGCCGGGCCAGTTCGAGTATCACCCTCTGTCGCAATACGTTTAACGGATCCACGATCGATAGAGAACCAATTCGTTTGGTTCTGATAACCGTTGATCCAGGGTCGTTGCCGGAGTCAAACATTTCATTCTGAAAATTACAATTTAATTATAGCTGTACCAGTTGGGGAAAGGTTGAATTCCATGTCGCCGAATTTGCTCTATATTCATAGAGATGCTTATTCGCATATATTCGTTCAGTTTGCCTTGAAATACGCAATAAAAATTCTGGTAAAAAAATAGAATCTCTGCGAATAATAAATTTGATGTCGCGAAAGTTGGAACGTTATAATTAGAATTCGTCAATTTAGAGTTTGCAAGGTCATTTCGGAACCTGTTCATTTAAGTAATGGATCGAGTGAAGCCGTTGTAAATATGAAAGTATTCTTATACGATCTTTATCCCCGCTTTTTATGGAGCACTTAATTTTTACTTCGCCAGAGGGAAAGAAAGAGTGGACAATTTCTTTGAAACGGTAGAAAAACGAAGGACGTCTGTTCCTCCCCCGCGTATAAAGATATTTCGGATTAATCCCTAACGGCGAACAACTTTCTGTATTATCGTCGATTAAAATCAAGAATTATTATCTGATCCCCGAAACGTTTCCTTTGAATTTGCATAATCACAACGGGAGATATACAAAAATTTCACCCCGCAGGATGACAAGTAACATCTCGTATTTTTTGCATGGTTAACCATGCACAAAAAAAATGACGGAGAAAAGAGGTATTGCGCGTTGCAGTTAAAATTCATCGTAGGCTATAAATGCATATTTACGAACGTATAAAAAAGATCGCATTCTGGCGTTCATATATGGAAATATGGAGTTTGCCAGCCTACGTACATGAAATACATATTTTCCCGCTTATACTGCCGCTTTTACGAAACTTGCATAAAAGAATATGAACAATGTCTCGAACAGTATTTCAGATGCGTCATATAATGTACATATACGGTGGGTACATTGTGCAGCAACGATTCTTTAAATATTTTTAGCGTAGGCGCGTGCGTGGATTTTATTTGTTCACATTGTACGCTGCGAGATTTTTTACTTGTTTGACAAATTAGAAATTCTTGGAGTATTAAATTTTTGAACTTAGAAATTTATAGGTTTCAGCTGTAGATGAGCGTGGGAACTTGCGTGTTTCAAATTTAGAAATTAGAAATTTGAGGGGTTAGAAATTTGGGAAATTTGGCTATTTTGAAATTTGAACGCGTGGAAATTTGGGAATGTGAGAGTTTGTGTATTCGAAGATTTGAAAGTTTGAAAATTTATAAATTTGAAAATTGAGAACTTGAAAATTTGAAAATTGAAAACTTGAGAATTTGAAAATTTGAAAATTGATAACTTAAATATTTGAAAATTTGAAAAATTGAAAAATTGAGAAATTGAAAAATTGAAAAATTGAAAAATTTGAAAAATTGAAAAATTGAAAATATGAAAATTGAGAATTTGAAATTTCAAGCTTACTGAAATGTGGGAATTTAAAACTCTTCAGGTAATTTAATTCCCAAAGGTGAGCGTAATAAAATCAGCAGGTTTACGTTTGTAATAAATTTTGTAAGAAAACACGCGTAAAAGAGGAAACATAGCAGCGTATAAAGAACGTGCTGCATATGAGAGTTAATTAAGAGTATGTATTTCAGTGATAATATCTTGAAAGCAATACTGCGGTAGAAACGATGCTTCCATATTCTGAGATCACTTTAATTAAATGTGCAAAAGAGTTGCTAGAAGAGCGGTAACGGAAATTAAACCGTTTATTAATTTACAATTTTCAGTTGGGTGCACTACATCATGTAACATCAATACATTGAATAAATGCAGTAGATCATTATGAAATTCTAATTAAATTTCTAATTATTCTACTGCTTCATTTCAATGTAGTTGAATATGACACTATCTTTGTGAATACAAGACAAATATGTATGTACTTATATTCAAAGGAAATTAGTAAAGTTTGTATATACAATTTTTTGGAAGTTTGAACTTTAAAATTGTTTAATTTTGACATTTTAGAGTTGTAGAATTTTTCGCATAAATTCATACGTTTCTAAATCTTTTATTTCTCATTTCTCAATTTTCCAACAATTTTAATCTTTAAATATCGAATGGTGTAACATAAAAATTCCTAAATTTCCAAGTTTCTGTATTACTACATTCCTAAATTCCTAAATTCCTAAATTCGCAAATTCCCAAATATTCAAACTTCTAAATACCCAAATTTGCAAATGTCCAAATCCCTAACCCTACATCCATAAATTGAAAATTGCCAAATTTCCAAATCCCCAAATCTCTAAATTTCCAAATCTTCAAATCCCTAACCCTAAATCCCTACGTTGGAAATTTTCCAATTCCCAAATTTCCAAATTCCCAAATCCCCAAATCCCTAAATTCCCAAATCTCCAAATCCCCAAACCTAAATCCCTAAATTGGGAATTCCTAAATCTCCAAATCCCCAAATCCCTAGATTTCCAAATCTTCAAATCTCCAACCCTAAATCCCTAAATTGGGAATTCCCAAATCTTCAAATCCCCAACCCTAAATCCCTAAGTTGGGAATTTAAAAATTCCCAAATCCCCAAATCCCCAAGTCCCCAAATCTCCAAATCCCCAGATCCCTAAATTCCCAAATCCCCAGATCCCTAAATCCCCAAATCCCCAAATCCCTAAATTCCCAAATCTCCAAATCCCCAACCCTAAATCCCTAAATTGGGAATTTAAAGATTTCCAAACTTCCAAATTCCCAAATCTCCAAATCTCCAAATCTCCAAATCCCCAAATCCCTAAATTCCCAAATCTCCAAATCCCCAACCCTAAATCCCTAAATTGGGAATTTAAAAATTTCCAAACTTCCAAACTTCCAAATTCCCAAATTTCCAAATCCCCAAATCCCCAAATACCGAAATGCTAAAATCCCTAACTTCCACCAACTAAAATCCAAAAATCCCCAAATTGAAAAATACCAAAACGCGTTCAAGAAAAATTTACTCTTCTTTCTCAAACGATACAAAATGTTCGCATCGCAAATTTGAAGCTCATCTCTGTAAAGCACATCGATGGTTCGCGTTTGGCAGCATTTACCGTAATTCAACAACCGATGTATAGGACGTTCGATGAAACCGGAAAGCAGAGCTGACCGTAACGTTTGATTTTCTATATGACTCACAGGTGAGATACGGCGACCCATTCACATTCTGCAATTGAATCGTATTCACGAAAGGAATATCGTGGTCGTTTCACGTCGAAACCAATAGCTGATCGACGACACGCGTTTATGTATGGAGATCTTTGCTTGCATACGATCCAATGGCATTATTTGATTCACGTGCATGCAACTTCGGGAATGTATTATCCTCGGGGATGATACGTGCGACCACGTTACGAGACAACTTTACCTCGTCGATCATTCGTTATAGATTCAAGATATAAAGCATGCATAACTTCGTGCTTCGATACAACTGCCGTTCTAACGCTTTTGACGTCATTCGTCGACTGCCCTCGTGGTTCAATTTCCAAATTACCGAATTGCAACATTCTTTTACTTGAACTCTTCACTTTCCCCGATTTATAAATTTTAAAAATTTCAAATGACATTTTTTAGTTTCCAGTATGGAAATGTAGGAATTCACTTTGTGAGTTTGTAAAATTTGAAGATTTTTAAATTTTTAAACTAATTTCTAAACGACTAGTTAAATTTTTTATTTCGAGCAATTGACATTTCTAATTTCCAAATTACTGAATTTCTAAATGTGCAAATTCGAAGGGTTCATACTTCTAAATTTCTGTGTTCTCAAATTAATTTTGATGTTGGTTTTCCAAATTTCTAAATGTACAAATTAGAAAAGTTCATATTCCTAAATTTTCATATTTCCTACTTTCAGAACAATAAATTTTGAAATTTTTGTTTCCAAATCCTTACCTCTAACTCCGGCATCCGGTGGTCGACCAGAAGTAAAAATGGCGGATGATCCCGAGACAATTCTTTGTCGTCATAACTATTGTACGCCATCGGATGAGATTTAACGATCGAAACGAATAACAAAGATATCATGACGTTAATAAGTGTCATTTTCAGAACTGTATCGGCAAATGTGTCTGAAACAGAAACAAATAATTAATTACTAACATAATACAAAATGCACTTAAAAATAAGTACTACATCATCGAAGCTTCTATTTCATAGTATATAGAATATGTTCGAGAATATTCTAGTTTTACATATATACAAGCGACAAATGCGAACGAGTGTTTGAGTTCCATTTTTTTATACAACTTTCCCTTTCACTCAGTACCGGACTCGATTTTTCCTGACATTTCGATCGCTTGATCACATACCGATCGTATCGTGCCGCTTAAAAAACGCAACTATTTATCAGATTAAATCTAACACACTCGCGAATTCATTTATTCAAATTTAAACACGTGACACTTAGAATTTTCTCGATTGTTAAGTCGTTTACAATTTTACTTATAGTTTGCTTTGTAACAGAAAATAGTTTTGTGATCAATGAATGCTTTTATATGAAAGGAGATTTTAACTTTTAGAGGAGTGCATTTTTCTTCATTTTTCATTAATCTTTTTAATAACTGGTTGTAATTTTTTTGTAGTGATAATATTGTACTTTCAGCGTGGGTTAAAACCCTCTCTCTAACCTTCAAGGTTCACTTTCAAAAGTATTAAACTTTGATCCCAACCTAACCTGACCTTATCCTTCTTTAGCTCCTTTTCATTATTTTTTAAGAACTAAATATATATTAAATAATAGATTACCTTAATTTATTGCATTCAAAAGTATTAAACATTGATCCTAACCTAATCTGACTTTATCCCTCTTTAGCTCCTTTTCAAATTAATCTTGCCAGAAATAGAAAATAAAAATAATCTGTGTCAACAGATAACATTGAAGCATAAGAAGAAGAGTAATCAAAGTCTGACACTAATTGATAATTGTATACATACACGACCCGCTGGTTCCCCTCTATCCGACTATTAATTAACAGTTTTCGCAAACGTCAACTAATTACAAAGTAGCAGCTATAAAAAAAGGTACAAAGAATAAAAAAGAGAAGAAAATGGATCCAACAGGGCCAACAAATTTGTGCGAGCGACGAACCGACGTAATTGGAAAGCGGGCCGAGCAACTCTAAATTACCAGGCGCAAATTAAGCTCCCAGTGTTAATGAACCCGTCGATGATGACGTTACTGACGACGTCGTTAACATCTGTATTGGCACTCCAACCCGAAGTCGTTCACTGTCGAACTTGACCTTCTCAGTCGTTACTTGAACGATGTTATGTAAACGACGAAAACACGATACTATTTACGTGCAGTAATTAAATCGAATTAAAAGTTAAGATTTCGGCAATTTTTTTAGATTTTGGGAAATTGAGTAGGTTGATTTAAAATGATTGTGAATTGTAGAACTAGATTTTGGAGATTTTAAGTTTACAAGTTTTTCAGTCTTTGAGTCTTCATGTTTTTTAATTTTTTAATTTTAAACAGCTTACTCTTCAAATACTTATATTCTTCCAAGATCAAAGACAGATGTAGTTAACAATATTACAAAGGAACTTTATTCGAAATTCCTTTTATAAAACCTTATTATCGATTAGTAAAACAGCATCGTTTTGCGGGTGAATGTCGGGTAGACTTCCCCTCCTCGTCTATTCATTTGCAAATAATTTCACGCTTGTTAACTTGTTGAATATTTTCCCGTTCCCCACCCTTTCTTTT
Source organism: Megachile willughbiella (assembly GCA_945859595.2). Taxonomy (NCBI): domain Eukaryota; kingdom Metazoa; phylum Arthropoda; class Insecta; order Hymenoptera; family Megachilidae; genus Megachile; species Megachile willughbiella. The sequence goes on along the minus strand of OX243795.1, from coordinate 16,863,853 downwards.
ACTCTGATTGTCGTCACCGACCCATAATTAAGGTTCGCAGTCGAGTTTGAGGTTCCCTTTAAATGGAGAACGACGGAGTCGCGAGACACACCGTCATGACTTTAAAAGTGTGTACCGATGGCGACCCATGAACTGGCGCGTGAGGTCGACGCAGGTGTTTGGAGGAGCACATATTGTTATACTATTTCTAAATTCTTGTATTTCCGAATTCCTGTATCATCGAGTTTTCATATTATTGTGGTACTATATCTCTAAATTTCTATATTATTGAAAACCTACCCGAGTTTCTACATTTCCGGAACCCCACACTTTTGGATACCTACATTTTCAAATCCTTATATTCCTGAACCGATAAATCCTCAAATTTCCTCAAATCGGTACATCTCAAAATCGCTACGTCCCCAAATTGCTTCATCCCCAAATCGCTACGTTCCGAAATTCCTATATCCCCAAATTGGTACATCTCCAAATCGTTAGGTCCCCAAATCGCTGCATCCCTAAAAATCGCTATGTCCCCAAATTCCTACGTTCTCAAATTTCCTACATCCCCAAGTCGGTACATCCCCAAATTGCTATATCCCCAAATTCCTACGTCCCCAAATTCCTACGTCCCCAAATTGCTACGTCCCCGAATTCCTATATCCCCAAATCGCCACGTCCCCAAATTCCTACGTCCCCAAATTCCTACGTGCCCAAATCGCTACGTCCCCAAATTCCTACATCCCCAAATCGCTATATCTCCAAATTCCTTCATCCCCAAATCGCTATATCCCTAAATTCCTACAACTTCGAATCGGTACATCCCCAAATCGCTAGATCCCCAAATTCGTACATCCCCAAGTCAGTACGTCCCCAAATCGCTACGTCCCCAAATTCCTACGTCCCCAAATTCCTACGTGCCCAAATCGCTATGTCCCCAAATTCCTACATCCCCAAATCGCTATATCCTTAAATTCCTACAACTTCGAATCGGTACATCCCCAAATCGCTAGATCCCCGAATTCCTACATCCCCAAGTCAGTACGTCCCCAAATCGCTACGTCCCCGAATTCCTATATCCCCAAATCGCTACGTCCCCAAATTCCTACGTCCCCAAATTCCTACGTGCCCAAATCGCTATGTCCCCAAATTCCTACATCCCCAAATCGCTATATCTCTAAATTCCTTCATCCCCAAATTTCTACACCCCCAAATCGCCACGTCCCAAAATAGCTACGGTTCCAATTAATCAGAATAGGAAAATAGACGCCTAGATTCTTATCCTTATTTGCCGAAATGTAACGCTGAAAGTGTTCACGATGCGAATAGCCATATCATCTTTTACTTAGCATCGACCTCACGCGCCAAATCAAGGGTTGACATCGGTGCACAAAACTATAACATGGTTCTTTCGACTGGAAACACGAGAGCTTTCGTATATCCGCACTTTCAATTTTCGAAATATCAAGGTATATCTACACCGAACGAGTTTATTCGAAAAGTTCATCCCCCCTGTGTTCCGTGGAAATAAAATGGCAACGTCGTGTGTACCTTATTCACTCGTGCAGGAAGATGCACATTTCAGAGAATTGTTTTGTTCAAATATTGATATTTTTTAATACTGTTCCGAATATGAAATGTTTGAAATAGAACGTTAGCGTCAAAATAACCGCACTTTTAGTCGTTTTATAAAAATATGCTCTTTGAACGTATATAGATATAGGTTAGGATATTACTCGTTGGAAAAAGTAAAAATAAAAGAGATTATTTCGGAGAAAGGTGAAATGATTTTTTGAATAAAATAAAATAATAAAGTAATAAATCGTAGACAAAATAAATCTTAAATAATTCTCCATACTAAAAATGCCACAGAAAATTATTTTCTAATCTCAGTTAAGGTCGGAGCATCTTTTTGCGGCAAAAAAAAATCAATAAATGGCAGGAACGGAATGGCCAGTTTCCTTTTTGAGTCGTTAAGTTGAATCTCGTCGAGTTCCATTAGCCGGAATCGTAATTGAACAAACGATCGGTATATCGCCGTATTTCCACGTACACGTACACGCACCGGGACGCACACGTACGCGAATCGGTACTTTCGACGAATCTCGAAATCCTGTAAATGCAAATTCGTGTTAGATAACGCCAATACCGTTCTACGTTTCGCCAACGCTTTTTCAGCAAGATAATGCCTCGCCACTTTTAAATACGGATTCTACGTGTCACTCTCTGTCACCATTAATCGCTGTTAATTCTCGGGGATCAGTGATTTTTTTATAAAAAATTATTCTGTCGAACTTATCGCGGACAGACAGCAAACATACAAAATTCAAGGTTACACTTTTAATAATTTAAATCAATATTGCGTTGATGTAACATTTAATTTGTACATTTTTTAATTGTAGAAAATTTGTAGAAGCATTTATTGTGAACATTTTTTGTGTAAGATGAAAGATTGAGAAAACTATGTTTCACAATATTATTGTAACAAATATATATTTTTCTATTTTTTAAATTATATAAATATAATATTTTAAAACTTTGACAATATTATTATGGTAAATATATTTCTGCTGTAATAATATTGTGGATCATAGAATTTATCTTTTATCTCACAAAGAAAATTTTTACAATGTGAGATTTTAATAAACATGTATGTACACATAAGATAATATAGTACAGTTATTGTATTATGTGATCTATACATATACATGTGTATATTGACATACATAAGCTGCTTTAACAATCATATTAATTTATTTTTATTGATATAAAGATGTGAGTAGAAAGTGTTCAACTTGAAGTATTATTTATTACATTGAAAATAAAGAAGACAATTTTTAACTCCACACACAAATATTTTATATTTTTTCAATTTTTCCTAGACACATCTTTGTTCATTAAATGATCAGTGTATAGAAGTAAATAGAAAAGTGCATAATACTATAATGACGGGTATTAATTGTTAGGTTAGTAGCAATCTAATAGCATATGTAGAATGGTAATGATCGTACGAGGTTAGGATTAGCATTGTAACATTAGGAATCGTCGATGCAGCAAAAGCCACAATTACTATGGTGATTACTATTCAGTTTCCAGAATTTAACTAAGGCTACCGGAAATTCATCAGAAATGGAAAGGGCGTACAAATTAATCCGATGTATCGATTAACCGATAACGAGCCGAACTCTAAACAAGTACATAACTGTTAGTTACCGCATTAAACTTGAAATTTATTTATGACTCTCGTCAATAAATTCTTCGCGAACTAATTTCACCGTAATCCATGTTTTTTAATCTCCTTCGAGCACAATTTACGCGATCTTGATGAACATTTTTTATTGCCAATACGAAGTAATATCTTTTGATTATGAAAGTTTTCGATATCGTCTCTTTTTGCGATCGTTTCATCGAAATTTTTCATTTTGGATATTCGGAAATGTAGAAATTTGGAAATTTAGGATGTTAGGAAGTTAGAAATTTGAATTTTAGGGATTTAGGGATTTTAGGGATTAAGGGTTGTAGGGATTTAGAGATTTAGGAATTCAGAGACGAGGCATTTAGGGATTTACGGATTTATAGATCTGGATTTTATGGATTTGGGGTTGTAGGGATTTGGGGCTGTAGGGAGTTTAGGGTTGTAGAGATTTAGGGATGTAGAGATCTGGATTTTAGGGATTTAGGGTTGTAGGGAGTTTAGAGATGTAGTGATTTAGGGATTTAGGGATTGAGAGATTTAGGGATTTAGAGATTTAGAGGTCTGGATTTTAGGGATTTAGGGTTGTAGGGATTTGGGGTTGTAGGAAGTTTAGGGTTGTAGAGATTTAGGGATTTAGAGATTTAGGGATTCAGGGATTTAGGGGTTTAGAAATTTAAAAATTTGGACATCTTGCAATTTTGAAATTTGTAAATTCAGAGATTTGTTATCTAGGGACTTTTATGTTTATAAATCGAGGACCTCGAGGATCTAGGGATTTTTGGGCGTATATGGACTTTGGGATCTGTGGATGTTGAAGTCTAAGTCTATGGATCTAGGGATTTCTGTCTATATGAATCTAGAAATCTAAAAACTTGAAAATTTAAAGATTTGTTAATTTGTAAGCTTGTAACATTTCCAAATTGGGAATTGAGGAATATGAACCAAGAAATTTTACGATCTCGAGGTTCAAGAATCTGGAGAATCAGAAATTGGGAAGTTAGGTACTCTGGAATTTTCAAACTTAATCTAGAAACTTAGTACGTGAACATTTAGAGTTGTGCAAACTTCCGAATTTTTAAATTTAGGGTCTCAAGATTTAAACACGTGAAAATTGAAGAATTTCGCACTTTGTGAACTTGAAAGTTCGAAAATTTAAAAAGTTTCTCTGATAATTTAAAAATGCATAAACTCATTTTGAAAGTTTCATCTCAGTATCTCCCTAAACGTAGCCCCAGGCAAATGGTCGATTTGTCCGACGCCCACGGAGCTATCTACCCCAGATATCTTTGTCTAATAGCAGCTATTTTTGCAAAGTTGAACAAAGAAGTTTCTGTCAATCGATCGTGTGATAATTTCATTTAACGTCGTATTTGCAAGAGCATTTCGCGACCACGCGTTGCACGAAGACCGCACACTCTCGTTTAACGATAATTTGCATCCGCAATTTACAAGACGAAATTAACACGTCGCGTGTACGTAGCACACTTCCGCCATATTTTTTTTTCCATCTTTCCTTTCACCGCAATTTCTCTCGCGAGCAAATCTCATTTCGAAATCATTTCACGTCGCGGCGAGTGCCGGATTGACTTTTTTGATGAAGACGAACAGCTATGATTGAACTATCTGAGCGCAGATTAATAGTCATCCGTGGTATAACAAAGTCTGATTGATGCCCTCCGGGATGGTATAAAAATGGTAATTATTAGCATGAATAATTCCGAGAGCTTCATTCATCTGATAACTCTGCAGTACGAATTCTATGTTCATCAAATTTTTATTGATCATACACTGCTATTTATTATTGAGTATTTATTAGTGGGTTGAGAATAGCTACTATCTATTTCTTTGCTGTCTTCTTCTTTTAAAATCTGTACAATATGGTAGACTCTTAGCCCTCAACTATGGCGGCCATTTTGTTGTAGGAAGGTGACGCGACCCGTAGAAACATACAAATTAGTACGAGCATCAAATTTTAATATAAATTAAGCAATTCAATTCTTAATATCAAATAAACAAATCACATTTTAATATAAATTATAGAAATCAATTTTTAGTATAAATTACACAAATCAATTTTTAATATAAATTACATAAATCAAATTTTAATACAAATTACACAAATCAATTTTTAATATAAATTACACAAATTAATTTTTGATATGCATTAAACACATCAGTTTTCAATGTAAATTACAGTAATCAATTTTTAATACAAATTGAACAAATGAATTTACAAGATAAATTAAACGAATTAATTTTGAATAAGATTGAAAGAACTCAATTTTTAATGTAAATTAAAAACATTGAGAAAGATATTAGAGGAAATTTAATGGACAAGATCAAGATCATGCACATAGATCAAGATATTTAATAGACCAATGCTATATAACATAGTATGATCAATAATTATAATTGATACGCAGCTTCCTAAAATCAATCTCGAAAAGTGTTAATGGTCGAGCACGATAGAAAATAAAGAGTAATACTTTTCCCTCAATAATTAAATGTTATCGAGTTCGTGCTGTCGGTCACCGATGGCCGCCATGACATTTAAAACGTTAGAGAATCTTTCATGTTGTGTCACATTAATAAACGTGACATATCACTCGGTGAGCACTCAAATCGTTGAAATAATTTCGTTTCCAATGAACGTTATAATCAAATGAATACGGTAAATGCGTTGTCCGATAAAAGTGACATTAATTTATCATCAGAAATTTACCAACAGTATTTCCTTATATTTTCCGAAGGAGATTGAAATTTAAGTATCTAATTCTCGTAATCCCTGGAAAGTAATCGTTGTATTATGTTACGTCTTCTACAGGATACAATTTACTGGCCGTTGAAAGCAACACGTTGTTTCTATCCTCGCGTTTCTCTTCCATGTGGCTGTTGCCCTGAAGAACGTAATTCAGCTGCCCTCGGCAAGCAATCACCTCGAACAATAAAACAGCTGACCCAGTATCCTTAAGCCTTTGGGTGCTTACGATGCTTCTCAGATTATTTTAATCGATCCTACACTTTGTAGATTTTATGCGGTAGAATCAGGAAGAGGGTTTCTTGGTAGGTTCCTATAAAGGAGGAGGTTATATTAGGTTATGAAATTTGGGGATGTGCGAATTTAAGAAATGGAAATTTGCAGGTGTAGGATTTTGAAGATGTGGGGATGTGGGGGTGTGGGGATTGGGGGATGTGGGGATTGGGGGATGTGGAGATTTGGGAATGTGGGAATTTGGGGATGTGAAGAATTTTGAATGTGCAGATTTTTGGATGTGGAGATTTGGGGATGCGTGGATTTGGGGATATGTGGATTTGGGATATGTGGATTTGGGATGTGAGAATTTGAGGATGTAGGGATTTGGGGATGTGGGGATTTGGAGATGTGGGGATTTGGGGATGTGAAGATTTTTGGATGTAAGAATTTGGGGATGTGTGGATTTGGGGGTATGTGGATTTGGGGATATGTGGATTTGGGATGTGAGAATTTGGGGATGTAGGGATTTGGGGATGTGTGGATTTGGGGATATGTGGATTTGGGATGTGAGAATTTGAGGATGTAGGGATTTGGGGATGTGGGGATTTGGAGATGTGGGGATTTGGGGATGTGAAGATTTTTGGATGTAAGAATTTGGGGATGTGTGGATTTGGGGGTATGTGGATTTGGGGATATGTGGATTTGGGATGTGAGAATTTGGGGATGTAGGGATTTGGGGATGTGGGGATTTGGGGATGTGAAGATTTTTGGATGTAAGGATTTGGGGATGTGTGGATTTGGGGGTATGTGGATTTGGGGATATGTGGATTTGGGATGTGAGAATTTGAGGATGTAGAGATTTGGAAATTTGGGGATGTAGACATTGGAAGATGTGGGAATTTACTGATGTGAGAATTCGGGAATGTAAGAATTTGGGGACGTGGGTAATTGGGGATGTGAGTAATTGGGGATGTGAGTATTTGAACCATGGAAATTTGGTGATGCAGGAATTTAGGGACATGGATATTTGAGGCTGCAGGTATTTGGAAATGTGGGAAATTGGGTATGTGAGAATTTGGGAATATAGAATTCGACAAACATTGAAAATTGAAGAATTTGAAAACTTAGGAATTTAATAATTTGGCAATCTTAAATTTCAAAATTAAGAAATTTAGTAATCATAAAATCTTGAAGTCCGAAAATCTAAACCTTCCAAATTAAAAAATGTTTAAACTTGAGAACTTAAAAATTAAAAGAATGTGTCAACTTGATAATATGCAAATTTCTCCCAAAGTTCTGAAAGTAAAATTACGTATTCCTGTTTACAATGAAAGCAAGGAACATTTACGACGAACTATCTGTTTTTAAGACTGATACATCTGGAATACAATATACGATATACAGAATGATTCAATTTGAAGTTTATTCCGCTATTGGAGCAAGTTCGCAGTTGCTGAAAGGATATATAGTTCAAGCTTGTTGTTAAATTACGAAACTTTGAATCAGTTGAAGAGGTGTAAAATGCACGTGAGATAGTAACAGCAGATCGTTCATCTGGAGGCATAGAAGACTGCTCGAAGCGTCACGGCGTCTGACGATAAACGTACTTGTACTACTACTTCCTCAAATCATTTCAACCATGTACAATAGAACTGTCGAGTGAAATACAACTTAATATCTCCAATAGAGACAATAACAATACGTTTCAGTCATATTAAAGTAGAATATATTCCTGTCACATACTTATTGACAGCCATGGATCAATAAACTGAAATGATGCTTCAATGGAAATTAACGGGAAATTATCGAATTTACAATGTTATAATTTTATTGATTTTTTTAGTTTCTGAATTTGCGATTTTTTTGTTTCTAGATTTTTTGGGTGTCAAATTTGCAAATTTACGAATTTACAATTTTACAAATCTGAAAGTTATAAAGTTAAAAATTTCCAAATTTATAAATTTACAAATCTGAAAGTTACAAAGTTAAAAATTTACAAATCTACAAATTTTCAAATTTCCAATATTGCAAATTCCTAATTCCCAAATTCCCAAATTCCCAAATTCTTAAATTCCCAAATTTCCAATATTCCAAATTTCCAAATTCCCAAATTCCCAAGACCCCAAATTCCTAAATTCCCAATATCCCAAATTCCCAAATATCCAAATCCCAAATCTGACAAATCAAATACAAACTCACTAACTTATAATCTCAAAAAATTAAAAATTCATCAACCACAAAATAACCTAAAAGTTCCTAAACTTGAAAATCTCGATCGATAAGTATCATAACCTCCTTCCCCCACGTCGCCATTTTAAAATAATCAAAATATTTCATCAATATTTGTGCAGTAAAAATGTCGAACTTCTTTACAACACCCCCAAAAAAATAGGACGAGAAATACAGATTTAATACGTGCCAGTTTATCGAGTAAATAAAAAAACGAAAACATATATGAGAACAAAAATAGCAACGGTGATCAGATATTGTTTTCGTTTCCGACTTTGGTTCGATATAGTTAATTGTGACGAACACGCTGTTCCAGTATGTATAACGAAACGACAACACGACCTATTTCGGACATCGATATACAGAGTGTTTGATTGACTGGTGTATAGGAACGGGGTGATTGTACATAAAAAAAAAATATAGTGAAAACGGTGAATAAAATTTATTCGTTTAAAATTTTTAGTTAAAATTTCTAATTTTCTAATTTTCTAAATTTTCAAATTTCCAAATTCCCTATATCCCAAATTCCCTATATGCCAAATTCCCAAATTTCCAAATTCCCTATATCCAAAATTCCCAAATTTCCAAATTCCCTACATGCCAAATTCCCTATATCTCAAATTCCCAAATTTCCAAATTCTCTATATCCCAAATTCCTTATATGCCAAATTCCCTATATCCCAAATTCCCTATATCCCAAATTCCCAAATTTCCAAATTCCCTATATCAAAAATTCCCAAATTTCCAAATTCCCTACATACCAAATTCCCTACATACCAAATTCCCTATATCTCAAATTCCCAAATTTCCAAATTCTCTATATCCCAAATTCCCTATATGCCAAATTCCCTATATCCCAAATTCCCTATATCCCAAATTTCCAAATTCCCTATATGCCAAATTCCCTATATCCCAAATTCCCAGATTTCCAAATTTCCTACATGCCAAATTCCCTATATCCCAAATTCACAAATTTCCAAATTCACTATATCCCAAATTCCCTATATCCCAAATTCTCTATATCCCAAATTCCCTATATCCCAAATTCTCAAATTTCCAAATTCCCTATATCCCAAATTCCCAAATTCCCAAATTCTCAAATTTCCAAATTCCCAATTTCCCAGATTCCCAAATTTCCCAATTTCCAAATTTTTAAATCCCTAAATCTCCAAATCTCTAACCTTCCAAAATCCTAAAATCCCCAAATGATCAAATTCCCAAATTTCCAAATTCTCTATATCCCAAATTCCTTATATGCCAAATTCCCTATATCCCAAATTCCCTATATCCCAAATTCCCAAATTTCCAAATTCCCTATATCAAAAATTCCCAAATTTCCAAATTCCCTACATACCAAATTCCCTACATACCAAATTCCCTATATCTCAAATTCCCAAATTTCCAAATTCTCTATATCCCAAATTCCCTATATGCCAAATTCCCTATATCCCAAATTCCCTATATCCCAAATTTCCAAATTCCCTATATGCCAAATTCCCTATATCCCAAATTCCCAGATTTCCAAATTTCCTACATGCCAAATTCCCTATATCCCAAATTCACAAATTTCCAAATTCACTATATCCCAAATTCCCTATATCCCAAATTCTCTATATCCCAAATTCCCTATATCCCAAATTCTCAAATTTCCAAATTCCCTATATCCCAAATTCCCAAATTCCCAAATTCTCAAATTTCCAAATTCCCAATTTCCCAGATTCCCAAATTTCCCAATTTCCAAATTTTTAAATCCCTAAATCTCCAAATCTCTAACCTTCCAAAATCCTAAAATCCCCAAATGATCAAATTTCAAAATGAGCAAGATTGAAACATCTGAATTTTCAACTATCCACATTTCCAAGTTCATTTTCAAAAGTACTCCAAAGTTTCATCCCAATTTTTCCCACAGAATCACGTCATCCCGGATTGTACCAATTACAGAACACCCAATATATAAAATCTTGCACGATTCAGCCTTGATAGAACGATATTCCGTGAAATCAGAACGACGAGACGTGCCATAATAAGTCGCATCAGAAGGAAACGTTCTTCGACTCTTCTTTCATCGATTCTTGTATCCTTGATTCTCTACCAATATTTGATAACATTAGCAAACAGACTCGGAGATGTGGAATAATTCGTTTACATTGATTCTCATGCAGGTCATCCACCGCGCAAATACGTACCGGGGGAATCCTTGAGAAATTGAAGAAATAACGAGCCAACCAGGTGAAATAATTCCGAACCGTCTTTCATCCCTAACCATTAAGGGATCTGGTATAAACGAGAGAAATGCGATAAAACGGGAGGGAATATAAGATGTAATAGCATCGGTATGAAACTCATTCTCTATGTACGATTAATTATAATAAAGTACATTTCACTCCCTTTAATTATTTGCTTTTATGAAATATTCATTCAAATATTTTATATTTAATAATTTGTTGGACGATTATTTAAAATTTATTTATGTTTGTGGTTGTGAATTCTAATTGTACCAGGTTTATAGAATTTGAATAATTGTACCGTAATTATCGACATAAAATAGGAATAATTGTGCCATCGTGATGAAATAGGAATAATTGTACCGTTGTTATAGAATAGGAATCTTAATAGTTTAAGTATTTGCAGCAGATGAAAGATAAAAATATACTAACATTTAAAATATTTAATATTGTTACAATGTAGTTAATAATGTATGAGTCTAGCTATAAGAGAATTACATTAGTCTAAGGGCTTCTTTTACATTTATTGTAATAACCTCAATTTAATATGCATAACATAACCTCAATTCGACGTAAAATAAACTTACAGCTCGAGTAATACTATCTATGAAGGTACATCAAAATAAAATCAAATCAATAATTTCATCTGAATCATGCAATGAAAAAATATTTCTTTCCAAATAAATGAGTCAATACGATAACAGTTTCATGAATGATCGAAATACGTCGTTCGTTAAAATGCGCAAGAATTAAAATCACAGAATTACGTGTTTAATCTCTCGCAGCGAAGGAAATATCGTTCTTTGTTCTTTTTTTATGGGAACTAATAAGAGCATTCGAGAAAATGTATTTACTACTGTGCAGTCGGGACGATTAAACGTTACGGCGTCGACGCAAGAAAAAAGGAAAACGAGCAAAATTAATTTTCATTTAACAGCTGGCTGTTGTTTTGTAAAGGGGAATTAAATATTTGCTGAAACTTCACTAGCAGCGAATTTCCTTTTGACTGGACCCTGTTTTAATGAAATACCTGTACACGTCGGACTTCTTTCTGCTGCGTTCGTTCAATTCTGTAACTTCCGGTTCAGAAGTTTACGTTTTACTTTGTTCTTTTATTTTTTACTGTGTTGAAAATGTATAAGCAAAAGTGGAATATTTAGGAATATTTGTTGTCGGTGAAGAGATTTTAGGTTACAGATTATTTGAATTATAAGTTATTTTAGTTGTACGAAAGAAAGTTCGAGTAATATTTTTGTTGTCGAAGATAAAAGTGTATACTGGTTAGATAGGAAACAGATATCTGTACAGCGAGGACTGTGCGTTTTCCTAGGGGAAATGATGCGGAGGAATTATTCGTAGTAGGATGATATTCAAATTTACACGCCTTAAAATTTAGAAATATCTTTCTAGGTTAAAAATTTAGAAGTTTCTAAATTTACAAATTTAAAAATTTTAAGTCTAGTTGAGAACATTTAGGGATTTGGAACTTCACAGATCTAGAAGTTCAGCAATTTGATTATTTTAATATTTAAAAATCTGAAAAATCACTAGATTTGAAAGAAAATTTGAAAGTTTAAAAATTTGTAAAATTTACAAATGTGATGCCTTAAATGGATACCCCAAAATTCTAATAAACAAAGTCCACCCCAAAAAATTAACATTTCCCTTACCACTGAATATTCATACCTATCTTACCTAATGAACTATATCCGACTAAAAAAAACGTAAATTACATTTCATAGCATGGTTTTTTCTAGATTCGTTTCTACAATTCGTATACCTCGAACCCTTTGCTCATTTGAATTTCATGGAGAGCGGACCGTGAGATTCGGCATACTAAGCGAAACAGGCGAGAGATAACTAAAAAAAAATATACAAACAGCGAAGATGCGAAAACTGTTTAATGTCCCGTGGTGTCGCTGGCCAGTCGTTTCACCCCGGTAAATTAAATTCAGTCACGTGCGAATGTTGGCGAGGTGGCCGTAAACTGCTACACACAACGAAATTAAATCGCAAGATTGCGTATTGGAGGTTAAATTATGAATGAATACTTCAGACATGAAGATCTCAATGAATCTGATATAATGGCTATTAGCTTACGCTACATTGGTCCACTATAAATCAAGCGTATTTACCCCCTTGTACTATTTTCATGAATCTGACTCGTGACGCACTCGTACTTCAGCTGTGATCAATTTTACTCGGATTTTTAATACGCATTTGGAGTTCAAGTCTAATAATTTGCGTATTTGACTATTGTATAATACCACATTGACATAAGATTTCCACTTTCTTTGTCTGTTTTAATATTGTAACTGTGATTGACGCACCCGTTTGACGCACCTGATTGACGCACCCGTTTGACGCACCCATTTGACGCACCTGATTGACGCATCTGATTGACGCACCTGGTTAACGCACCTGATTGACGCACCTGATTGACGCACCCGTTTGACGCACCTGATTGACGCACCCGTTTGACGCACCCGATTGACGCACCTAATTGACGCACCCGTTTGACGCATCTGATTGACGCACCCATTTGACGCACCCGTTTGACGCACCCGTTTGACGCACCTGATTGACGCACCTGATTGACGCACCCGTTTGACGCACCTGATTGACGCACCCGTTTGACGCACCTGATTGACGCACCAGATTGACGCACCCGTTTGACGCACCTGGTTAACGCACCTGATTGACGCACCTGATTGACGCACCCGTTTGACGCACCTGATTAACGCACCCATTTGACGCACCTGACTGACGCACAATCAATCATAGTGCAAATGATGACAAATATATCATAGTGCAAGGGGTTAAATACCTGCTTGCATTAGTATAGTAAGTTCAGGGAAGCAAGTTTGGGACAATAGAAACAGGGGATCATTTTTGTACAGAGAGTTTAGGTCCAAGGAAAGGTTAGGAAGAATGTAGAAAGAGTTTAAAGAAAGTGAAATCTGGAGAAAAATTAATTGACAAAATTACTAAATTTGTTGAAAACTGTTGAATATTGTAAATGAAATGAATTTTATAGTAGTCTAATTTTATTATAATTATAGAATTATGTAGTTCTTTGTAATATCAAGAAGAATGTGGGACACCTTGTGTTTCAATCAGAAGCACCGTGTATGCACTTTTCTATTTAAGTCATTTGCCAATGGAACAATCGACCAAGTTAAAACACGGATGATTGATTACGTTGCTCGACCTATATTTTACAACAAATTGTTGCGTACTTTTTCCCCCTGGAAAGTAATCCTTCCGAAGTTGAAACGTACATGTTCAGACGCTTATCGCATCCTGAAATAAAATTGCATTGGAAGCATGACTTTTAAACGATATCCTACTCGCGTTTTGCACGAAGTTTAAACGTTTATTAAGTTGCAAAATTGCTACGTCTCTTAATATCTCTTAAATATCTTTCTCAATTGCTACATATTCTTAATACAAAATGGCTGACCAAAACCGATGATCAACTTCAAAATGTCTGACATGACATCAAAATATCGCAAACTTGTTACATCAATTTTAAGCTTAATGTTTGTCAAAAATGACTGTACAAACATTTCCTTATTGTGCATAATATAAAATTGTTAATTGTTAAATTAACATACTATTAACATACATTACGTTCATTATACATGTAGAGTAAACAATGACACGATTTTTTGAGGTTATGATTATTTGACTAACCAGTCAATTTCTATTAAAGACATTTGTGCAATGTTTCTGTAGTCATTTTAAACTTTTATGTCATTGCATCAAATTTTTCATACTACCAACTCTAAAATTTGATATTCAATCTCAAACAAGTTTGCAATATTCATTGGCCCAACAAAACGTATGATCAAACAACCTAGCAAAGTGAAGATTTAATAACTATTATTACAGCAATGATCTACGCCCTCGTTTTCGAGAGAATCGCTGCTGTCCGTTTCGATGACCTAAATTCTAAATAAATGTCCGAGTATCTGACTTCCGTGTTCCGTCGAAAAAAAAAAGAACGTAGGCAATAACACGATAAAATAAAACTCGCTCGACTGTCCGTCCAGTGCTACGAGAACATTTAATTTCTTTTTACCGAGCAGTTTGCTTCCACGCGTTAGAATTTCATTCGCGATTTGATTTCCTCCACACGTTTGCTCCCGAATATGTTCACTCTAGCGTCGTAAAAATTTCGTTCTCCGATTATTTCGCAGAATTTCAATGCGCCGGGAAGCCAACAAAGAGCTCTTACGGCGACACAAAAATAAAAAAGTGACACTGTAACCGACTCGTCGCTGAGTTTCCGAATTTTATTGATATTTTCGCGGTTAGCGTGCGTGGGTTGCAATTTCGGGTAACGAGAAGTGAAGCTGGTAATTGGAGACTGTTAAAACCAGGAATTGAATTTTGTGGTAATTGGGTAACACGGAACGCGATATCTTTTGGAATTTCCGGAAAATTATTGGAACGTGACAAAGTAAATATATTATATGCAAACGATGGCTGCTGCGATTTGGGGAAATTGTGCAATTTTTTAATAATTTATTACTCTTGGTTACTTATTTCATTCTTTTTATTATTTCGATTTTTGTAGGAATTTTGGGATTTTGAGGATCTTGAAGAATTTGGGGATTTTTCAGAATTCTAAGCACTTTGAAGATTTTGAAAGTTTCAGAATTTGGAAATTAAAAAATTTACAGTATAAAAATTAACAAATTGTTAAATTTTAAAATTTGATACTACTCGTAGCGATGTTAGGATCCATTGACTGCAAGAATGTGTTCCGATGGCAATATACCGAGAGTCTAGTACAAATATTTCTGTTGCACTTCCCAGTCGATGTTGCAATGAAAAAATTTTTCTAAGTGATATCATCAAAGACTTTTTAATTAGTTTAGTAAATTGGATGTTCTATCAAGTATAAAAGAATTTCACGTGTTACCTCCATTTGTTAACGTCAACCGTTTCACACTTTCTAAAAAGGAAACAAGACGTTAATAAAGCCTTGTAATGAATAAATTAGTTCACGGAAGCATTGTGCTAAATAATTATTCCGTGTAAAAATTCTTTTTGCATAGTATTTTGTGTTATTCAACTTTCCCAGTTAACCTATAAAACTGTAACAAGCAATCTTTTTAAATATTATTAAATAATTCTGAGTTGTATAATTACAATTATTATATGAACAACTATATTTCATATTTTTATTTATTTATATTATGTTGCCAGTGCAAGCAATGATTGATTGTTCATTTAATTATGTTATACTCATCGCAAAATCTTTACCTTTGCGAATCGATATAAAGTTTGGAAAGATAATAGAAGTTTGAACATGGCACGTCAGCATTCGAAATAATTATACTTGTCTCAAGAGATCTTTCCAAGGTTCCTTTCTGCTGGGTGTAATTACACTCGAATGCGTTGTATTTAATGTAAATTGGCCGGGATTATGAAAATTCATTCAACGCGATCCCAACCCTTTGAAAACTCTCCCCTTTCTTGACTGATGAAAATTTTTAAGCTTCGGTCGAAGATTATACATTTCTCTGGAGACTGAATATGAAAGTCACTTTGTAACTTTCTTCTAATTAAGAAGATATATATTTTTGACCAACGTTATTAATTATCTGTACGAAGGTGGTCGTTGATTTTAATAATTGCGCGAAGGAGACTGTCGTAATGTAGTGGAGTATTAATCTTTCTTATATAAAATTTAATACCTCTTTTGAGAAATTTCGAGTCGTCAATAATTGGGTAAGAAGAGTAAAATTAAAAGTGCTTATACATCAGGTTATTTTGCAAGAATTGTTATATTCATTCTACAATATACGTTTTAACGTGAAATTCTAATTTTATGAATTTTATTTTACAGTTCATGAAATTTCAAGAAAAGTTTGGTGTTATTTAATTATATTTCATTATTTATTTACAGTATATATTTTTATAGGAAATTGTAATTTATATTTGATTATTCCTCAAGAAAGAGTTCGTGCAATTTAGGTATATTTATTAACAAATTACATAATTGATAAACCTCGATTGAAAGATTAGTACATTTTTAGACAAAGATGTTAGTGACGCAAAATATTTGACATTTTCTTACTGCGTCACGAAGTTATCCAAAAGATTTTAGGAACTTTACTGCATATTCTCCCTCGCAGGGTTTTGCTGGAACGTACTAAAGCCGGGTATTCATGAAACAAAATTCCAAGCGAAACTCGACTACAATTTTTCAGATTGCAACATACCGGTGTGTTACTCCAGATTTGTATCAATCCAACAAAAACGTTATCAAAATCAACCCTTCTGTTGGCAAAAATTTTCGTTACCAAAATTTCCCATATTCAATATTTTTTAATTAAAAACGTCAAACCATGAACAGAATGTGATGACTGTAAATGTAGGGTAATTTTGCAATATTTTTATAAAAACAAATTTGTGTAATTCAAAATTGTTACAAATATCACTAATAATATATCTATACAACAATTATAAATATTATCAAAGCAATGTAAGATTAAAGAATAATAAATTATTGTTCTCATAAGTAATCAATTATAAACGTTAATGTAAATAAACTCATACAATGTAACAAATCATACATTTAAATAACTATACAAATATTCATATAATTGTACATGCAGAATTTTAATAAAATCACATTTCTACCACATTTTTTTGAATAAATTGTTTTATTCAAAATTATACTTCTGCAATCAGTTGTATAAAACAGTTCCAAATATTTGCGTAGCACATTTGCCAATTAATTTAATTCGCATTCGATTTGTCCATCCGTCGTTTTGATACAACCATGGAAAATACGAGGAAAAACATACAGGTCAGGGGATTTCACACAATTTCAGTTTCCATTATCGTCATCTGATTTCGTAGAATAACGTTGTTTCAGTTTCCCCATAATTGACACGGGATATACGCGTGCTAGTCGGGACTTTTCCATTTTCACTCGGCATTCCATTGCACTCGTGTATCAAAGAAATTCTTTACACTTATTGTGTAAATAGTTTCTAAGTATACTTTACCGTCGTGTGTATGTGACATGTAATGTGTACAGGAGCAAGTTTCCCTAGGGTAAATATGGCAACCAAATTCTTCGATTTCTCAATCTCATTGATTTCTCGATTGTTGATTTTAAGGAGGTGCGTTGGGAAAGGTAGAAGTTTCGGAATTTGAAATTATGGGATATGGGAATTTGGAAATATGGGATCTGGGAAATTTGGTAATTAGGACATGGAGCTTGGGGATTTGTAATTTGGGCATTTGGAAATTAAGAAGTGGTGGAGTTTGGCGATTTGGGAAGTGCGGATTTGGAAATTAGGAAATGTTGGAGTTGGAGGGTTTAGAAATTTGGGAATTTGAGAATTAGGAAACGTTGGAGGTTGGGGGTTTGTAAATTTGAGAATTTGGAAATTAGGAAACGTTGGAGTTTGGGGGTTTGTAATTAGGGGATTTGGAAATTAAGAAGTGGTGGAGTTTGGGGGTTTGTAAATTTGAGAATTTGGAAGTTAAGAAATGGTGGAGTTTGGGGGTTTGTAATTTGGGGATTTGGAAATTAAGAAATGTTGGGGTTTGGGGGTTTGTAAATTGGGGAATTTGGAAATTAGGAAGTGTTAGAGTTTGGGGGTTTGTAAATTTGAGAATTTGGAAATTAGAAAATGTTGGAGTTGGGGGGTTTGTAATTTGGGGAATTTGGAAATTAAGAAATGTTGGAGTTTGGGGGTTTGTAAATTGGGGAATTTGGAAATTAGGAAATGTTGGAGTTTGGAGATTTAGAAATTCGTCAATTTGGAAATTAGAAAATGTTGGGCCTTGGGGATTTGGAAATTCGTCAATTTGGAAATTAGAAAATGTTGGACCTTGGAGATTTGGAAATTAGGAAATATTGGAGTTTGACGAGCCACGTTATTGAATCACCCTGTATGTAACGTGTGCATCAGTTCAGAAGTTTCATGACTACATAATCAATTTTCCTCTGTCACGCATGGACGTGCCAATACTGATACTGAAATATTATTTCATATTTCCCTCAGTCTATACTACTTTCCGTGTACATACCACGTGAAGGATTCTTAAGTCAAAAACTAACGGCATCGTCGTAACTGAATATAGAGGGTGTTCAAAAAACCATCAGACATACAAAGTAACACGTATGACAAACATATCACTACAGTCTGAAGAAAATTACCATATAAATATCACATAAGTCTTTTAATAATATTTTTAAATAATAACTAATGTTTAGTTAAAATAAATAATTACTGATTTTGAAATGTGTTTTGGTTTAATAAATAATTGATTGCAATCTAAATCAAATGAATATTTAAATGCTTCATTGTTTGTTTTTTGCCTTGGAGCACAACTTTTGTAACACCCTGTATACTACATATATTTTCCGATGCACGCGCATCTAACAACGTTATTATCACGTGCTTACCTTCGCTATGAGAATATTGAAAAGAAAATACCCTATCGAGAATTGAAACTTTCAACACGAACAACATTGTCATACTAAAACACCTGTATCGAATTTCCCTTGTCCATATTCCGTGAAAAATGTATGCACGTACTTTCTTACCCAACTTTCGATTTTCGCTATGCAAATATTCATTTTATCGCGAAAGTATCGAATTGCTGCAGATAAAATGAACTTTCTTGTACAATTTTTTTAGAACTAACATACAAACTTTCACTAAATAATCAAGTTTCCAAATTTCCGACCTTTCAAGTTTCCAAAGTCAAGTTTCTAAATTTTCAATTACCTAAAATAAATAATTTCATATAAAATTTCTTTATACCTAAATTCAAATATTTATAAATTTCAACCTTAATAAATTTTTAAAATTGTTCGTATTCAATCCACCGCGAATTTATTCTGTATTCAGACAAGCCGTTTAAATATCACCCTTTCCTTTTTCTATATTGCCGTTTTTCGTATGCAGAGCTGTTATTATTGCTGTGGCGATTAAGAAATGCAAGGCAGACAAATTCTGCCACCCAGTATAATACTTGTTGCAACCCGAGCTGCGTTGGATCGCGCTAACCAGATTTGGTGGCGTCTTGCCACAACTTTTTCACATTAACCTGCAACGACCGATAAACCTTTACCCTGTAGCTTATCGCGACAGAATCCCATTTTGCCTTTCCGTCGCAACGAACAACAAAACCTTTTTATAACGCATGCTCGCTGGATACGTATACCATCATAGATTAACGAGTTGGGTGGCGGTGTTTCTCTGACATTTTGAAGTATACCTTTGGTTACGTTCGCGAAACCACGTGCTTGCAGAGAAGCCCGAGATGAACAGTTTTTGCATCGAAAATTTATAAACTGATGCGCAAGGACGCTCCTGGGAATTGCATCTTTTCACCGGGAGATACTTATATGCTCGCTTTATGTCTGCGAATTCTGCGCGTATGATATAGTATCAGTAAATTTTATTGTTCAACACCGAAGAGATGCAGGCGATGCGTTTATTATTTATGGGTGACGCGGTAGAAGTGCTGACGTTTGCTTTCGAATTTCGCGCCGAATTTCAAGTTCGAGGGAAGTTTGAATGTTTTATTGGATGATTGCACGTTTTTAACTTTTACGTTTATGTAATATTTAAGTTTTGATGTTGTCCTGAAATGATCATATTCTTCAATTCTTTTATTTTTCAATTTTTCAATTTTTCAATTTTTCAATTTTTCAACTTTTCAATTTTTCAATTTTTCAATTTTTCAATTTTTCAATTTTTCAATTCTTCAACTCTACAATTGTTCAATTGTTCAATTGTTCAATTGTTCAACTCTTCAATTGTTCAATTGTTCAACTCTGCAATTGTTCAATTTTTCAATTGCTCAATTGTTCCTTTATTCAATTGTTCAATTGTTCAATTGTTCAATTGTTCAATTGTTCAATTTTTCAATTCTTCAACTCTACAGTTGTTCAATTGTTCAACTCTGCAATTGTTCAAATGTTCAATTTTTCAATTGCTCAATTGTTCCTTTGTACAATTGTTCAACTCTTCAATTGTTCAATTTTTCAATTTTTCAATCTTCAAATTTGTATAGACTCACATTGTCAACGTTTTAAATCTAAATTAGAAAATTTCTAAACTCAGAAACGAGGAAATGAAAAAACTTGAAAGATCCATTAAGAAATGAAATGGCAACCCATCTCTATGGAGAAACGTGGACATCCCAGTTCGCATCCAGGTACATGGCTGGTCATAGAACGAATTCCTTACGATTTCAAAGTATTCAGATACAATCGGAAATGAAGGTTGCACGGTAATCGTGCGAACTCGGGTTATCCGTGGTCATTAAATGGCTCTTAGTAGCCGATAAGATTGAAGCAGAATTATTTTATGCCCCGGTGATACAACACTTTTTCACCCATTTTCTAAAATTACCACGGAAGCGACATTTATAGTACAGTACGAAGTATTCTAAGCCGTTTATGATACTTTAATTAACTTCCACGAACGTGCTTGATACACGATGTTACTGAAATATGAAACATTTGTCGTATGAATCAGAATAAAGACATCACAAAATTGTTGCACGATGGATATTAAACAATGTTCTTAATATAAATTGATTCATCATTGGAAGTAATAATGAGTCACTTAAATTGCAGGACAGTATTCGTCATCAAATATTTATTTGCAAATTTGAAATTTTTTCTTTCAATTTCAGTTTAAATGATCTCAAAATTCTAACAGCCTAAGCTTGGTAATTTATTTAAACTAAAAAAATGAATTTTTTAAAATTAATATTTGTTTAAATTTATTATTTTAAACTTGGTGATTTGAACATTTCAATTTAACAGCTCAGACTTGACAATTTCGACACGAAATCTTAGACTCAAAATTTCAATTTGATTCATTTGACAATTTTGTAATTTTGCTTTGGAAATTAAATTTTTAAACGCAACTATTAAAAATTAGATTTTGATAATTAAAGTTTGCTAATTTCCCCTAATTTAATTGCCAAAATTCACGATGTAAACAGATGTTTACCCCAGATGCGTAAATATCGTGTCACCGCCCTAGTTTGTTTGGGTTAAAACGTATCGCTCGAAGAGATTGCCTTGATGTCGTGTACGCAGAATTCTTCGTTACATTATCAAACATGCTTCACTCGACGATCGTGTCCACGTTGTTTTGCGTACGAGAGACACAACTTTATCTCGTGAGCGAACGATGCAATTGAAAATTACAACAAACACGAGGCCACGAAAGTGCGTTTCTATAATGAACCCGTGATAACGATTTCAGCTATTGGCGCCGGTTACCGATAACTCAATAAACTTCATCGTTGTTCTCATAATTGCTTCTAATTTTATGCATTTTTATCGGTTATTGTCGTGATCCGTTCTTTTTCTGTCCGGCTACTCCTTTCATTTCCCATATGTTCCCTTTCGTTGTTTTTATGATTATAAATAGGTCAAAATGTGAACTGAAGAATTCTACGAAATATGTTATATTATTTGTAATAATATAATAATATAATAGTGATATGTAATATCACTTTATCTATTAATGACAATAATTATTAGCACAATAATATATTATTCCTCTAATAAAAATGTTATGATACATAATAGTATGCTTATTTATTAAATACTCATTTAAAAAAAGAGTATAATGTGTCCATTTTAGCTTAGGGTATTTCATAAAGAAGGTGATCGAAGAATATCAAATAAAATAAAATGAAGAGAGGTCCAGTTTATAAATATTACATTATCTATTGCAAAATCGAGCGTTCGAAATACTGGACCTTTTTAGCGAATTATAAATTCATTCTCCTGTTTATACAGTACAAATTCGTCGTTGATAGTACAATCTTCCCCAAGGTTCAGGTAATTGCGCGAAAGTTTCCCGAGTCCCCTGTTGTTCCCAGAAATGTAACAAAACGACTGTTCGTGACAAGTTAAAATAACAGATTATACCGACCGTAGCAAAGCTGCAGTAACTGTTTTAACGAGACTAAAATGATAAAACATTAACGTTGTTACCTTCGTTCAAAGCGAAAACCATTCAGTACCGCGAAAGAAATAGAAAAGAGTTACAACCGCCGTGGCGGTCCGCCATTTTAAGGCTGTGACGGCCATTCTGTGTTGTCGCTTGCGCGGCAAAATATTTAAATTCGATAAAACGACGGGGTTGAAACTTTGTAAATTTTATACCGAAGTTTGAGAACTGCATTAGCATATTGTCGGAAAATTACCCTTCTAATATTCTTCATTTTCACATCATTTTTCGTCACGAAACGAAAATAATAATTTCAACGAAAGTTAAGAAACTCGAATAAAATGAAAATAAAATAGTTCCATCGAGTAAATTGACATATGAATTATTAAAAATAATTTCTTTCGTAACAAAATGATGTATTCAGTTAATATGTATTTTGGACCGGGGCTGATTAAAATTCCTATTGAGTTATAATTGAAATGGTGTCGCACACGTACACATAGTTCTACACATAGAGATAGGAAATACTATTGAACTGCTGGTTATTATCCCAATAATCGAATAGATTAGCCTTGTTACGATCCGGCTAACTGGTTTTCCAGATAGACCGGTAATTAGTCTCGCGAGAGTCGTTCGACGTGTCCATTTCGGTGTCATAGAATGTACATATGCACATATATTCGTATAAATCATGCAATCGCCTTGCAACACATTATACGACTCTATACAGGGTGTTTATTCAATTTTCACGAATAAAATATTTGGTACGAAACCAGTTGCAATACGTGTTAGCAAATTTCTTCAACCACCATTAATCGACCATTTTGATTTCGTCAGAAGCTAAACCCAGATCGAAATAAATATTACTCACATACAAAATGTCTGTATGTATTCATGCTTTATCGTTGAAACGATGTAAAATGTCAAGAGAATTTGTTAAATATTAATATGATTTATCATGAATTTGTTACGAAGTGTAAGGATGATGGTGCATAGATTTAACGATAACAAATCCGTGGATCGCAAAATGGCCGCCGCTGAATGCCGTCGTTCGCGAAAGAGTTAATCTAGCTTATAGTAAAATCGATCACGATAATTTTATTAAAACCGGCTGTCAGGAACGCCATTGTTGCGATGGAACAATCGACGATATTCTATACTCGATCCTGAACGGTCGCTTACCGGATGGGAAATCGATGGCGTTCGAAACTTTCGACGGGTTCCCGATTGTCGGTGATCACCAGGATTGAAATTCGAAAGAAATTGAATTAACTGCGAGATGCGCGTTTCCGGAAACGCCGGCTCGACGGAAATACACGAATTAGAAGCCGCGCTCGAACAGCTGAAAACTTCGGAACAAGTCGAACGAAAAGGTGGACATTTCGCGAGAAACTCCGATTGGATATTCGTTTTAGATAGCCGTATCGCTCTCAAAGGGCAGAAAAAGAAACGAGAAATCGAAGATTTCGTTACGGTGGTGTTTTTTTATCGCAAGTACGAAGAATGTGCAAACTTTCGAATGACGTAATAGCGCGGACTTGCTGCAGGAAGAAAGAATCGAATTTCCAATTACGAAAAGCTTTTTTAGCGAGATCTTTGGCAAACTTTTTAAATTGAAGACCTTTATTTCGTATCCGGCGCGTTGCTGTTTAAACACGAACGTTATGAAAGTTTTTGAACCAGAAAATTCTTGTTGGTTTTTTGTTTCTAACGCTGGTATGGACATGGATGTTTTATTAATCCTAGGGATTCGACGAACAATGACTGCTTTGTTATGGTCTTTAATAAGTCACCATACTGGCTTTTTGGTATATTGCAATTTAGTAAAATTAAAATGAACTATGAGATCGTGTGTACATATGAAATACCATGTTTTTTAAATTTTTACAAAAATTTTATTAGTATTTTAATTTACTTTACAAGAATTTTTATATTGTATCCAAGAATTAAATTTTTGTATTACATCCAAGAATTTTTGATTTTTACAAATTCATGTTATAATTCTGTATTTTAAAATTTTGTACTTAATTTAAAATTTGTATCTGTGCCAAAATGATTCTGAATTTTTTCGAATTTATGTCATATGAATTTTTGTACACATGCGTATATGACATATAAAGTGAAGTAGTTATTATGTTCCCATATTGGCAAAGATTTAGTGAACTAAAACGACCATTTTGTTATTATAGCTTATTAAGAGCACCATAAAGTTCGTATATCCTGCCAATATTAAGTGTTCCAAAGCGATAAAACGAAGGGATATGGACAAAAGCAGAATACGTGATCCTTGTTAAACCTTCACGATTTTCCACCATCATCGGTTTTACGATCAGCAGAGAAAACATAAACTACCAGCTACAGCTTTGATAAATACGAAATTCCGTTATTTGATTATCTTTTGCTTCAACAAATTCGCCTCAACACGTGTAACGCAATTCACACCAGTGCACGTAAATAATAATGAAACTTTTGTGTAGAACTGTTATACTAAGTGGAATAACAATTTTTGTTCTATTTTCAGATTCTGCGATGAATTTTTCAGGTGAATAAATTCAAACTTTGGTTATTGTAATTATTCGTAATGACGTTGGAAATATGAAAAAGCAACAGATTTTTGAGTTCATTAACAGCTTCAAAGTTGAAATTCATTGTTATGATCTATCAAATCATTTTGCTGATATATTAATATAATTTCAAAATTCTTTGTTGAAAGATTATTTAGCAAAAATATGTTTTATGTTATTGGTTTAGTATTTTAATATTTTATTTTAAAAAATGATCTACCTTAGAAAACTATTATAAAATTGTACTAGCAATAAATTTTTTCAAAAATAATTTCAATTTAAGTTTTATCTAAAAAATTTTATTCGATGCACTAGCATATAAGCAAAAATTCATCACGAATATTTTATAAAAATATTTCACACGAGTAAAAAATCTTACATGACACCATTTCTTCAAACAATTCAAATAAACTTGAATAACAAAAGACTGAATGTAAATCTACATAATTTCATCGAATTAAAGAAAAAGAATGTCAATGTAGATATATGAGGACACAATTTTGCTCATCGATCATGGGATCTCGAAATGACATCTGAATACGAATGACAACGAATCAAAATCGTTGAACATAAATCCGAGGTGCATGTCAATCGATGTTCCAAGTCAGATATATAAAAGCTTTGCATACAGTTTTGTAGTGCAATATAGAAGAATCCAATATTCTCAATACCCATGGGAATCATACGTGGATTCTTCCGTGGATGTAAATCTAATAGGAAGAATAAAGATGAAATCCAAACTATTTACTGGAAACACATTCTTCGATTTACTTCGATTTTAATCGGTAGATATATCTTTGCTTATTATTATTAATACACTTTTTGACTTGCTGGAATTTTTTTTTAATTTTCAACTATTTTATATTATAAAATATTCTTAATAGCAATGGCAGTATTATTGATACTACTATTAAATATAATAGTAATAGCAATATTATTGATACATAATA
The DNA here is from genome assembly GCA_945859595.2 of Megachile willughbiella. Classification (NCBI taxonomy): domain Eukaryota; kingdom Metazoa; phylum Arthropoda; class Insecta; order Hymenoptera; family Megachilidae; genus Megachile; species Megachile willughbiella. The sequence continues at coordinate 16,837,773 of OX243795.1, read as the reverse complement.
TTTAGTGTATTGCTAAATGTATTATAAAGTATAAATTAAGTATTGCAAATTAAGTACAAATTTTAATTAAAATTAAAAATACTAAATGTATTATAAAGTACATTTGTAGATATAACCAACTATATTTAAATTAAGTACAGTCAGAATTTGAGATATTAAAATATACCTGTACTTCAAATATTTTTAAATATATTAAACGTAAAAGAATATTAAACTAACATATTAGTATATCAAACTAACTGGTATACTATAACTTCGAATGAATTTTCTTTGATTTTCCCTAGCGTGTAAAGTGTTTGATTAGTATTCCTTCAGAAAAAAGTAAATTACTATTATCCATGACGCAAGAAGAGTTTTTCCTCTCGAACGTAGAAAAATGATTATTATCGAACTCGCGTTTTTAATTTGCAGGTAAAAGAGAGCGTGAAACATTCCACCGTAATCGAGCGTGTGTGTATGTATTTCGGTACGCACGAGTTTTCCGTTATTATCTTTACCGTATTCGCATATTGTAAATTATGACGAAACGCAAATCGTAGTATGAATCATCATCGTTACCGCAGTACCACGTCAGCGCGGTAAATTTTCAGGGGTCAAAAATAATTTCGAATTCCACGAATGAACCGAAAAGAAAACAACAACAATACCTCTCGTTATTTACCCGCTTATCGAATTACGACGTCTTCGATTCACGTAATAATCGATTACGATACTTCGACGAGTCCTTATCGTTGCACAAGGATTTAGATTATGTTATTTATAGACATTTCCCTCCCGCGTGAGCTAAAAATATTGCTCGAAATGATTAATTGCCTAATCTGTTGTTGTAATTCAACTAACGTGCAAAACAGTCGCACGATTCTAACACCTATCACTTCAAAATTAGATTTAAATAAAATAACACGAATTTTTGCATTTTCATTGCAATAATTTCGGTAGGATTTTCGGTTACAATTTAATTATTTGAGAGGAAATATATATTGAATAATTAGTTAAATAATTTTGGGTTCTTTTGCAATTTGTTTTGGCGACAATTGCAGCTATTTTCCTTGGTATTTTAGGATCTCTAGGACTTTTCTAGGATCTAAAATTTCCTATCATTTTTTCTGAGATTGTTCCTACTCCCTAAACTCTCATAAGATTACCTATACTATAAACATATGTAGAATTTCTCTGGGATCTTTAGATTTCCCTAGGGTTTCTCTAGAATTTACCTAAAATTACCCAAAGATATAAAATTTCTACCTTCCTAATCTCATCAAATTACCCATAGGCTCTCCCTACGATTAAACTTACATTCCCACATGTACCAAATTATAGTTTACTAAAATTTTCCCAGAATTTCCCTAGAAATTGCTTCAACTGTAGGATCTCCTGCAATGAGATCTAAAATTATTTCCAGGATTTTTTAGTATTTAATTTCTTTAAAAAGAAAATATATCCCAGAACAAATTCCCCTAGAAAATATACCCTAGAACGCCCTTAAAACTTCAAGGTCCTGAATTTTCTCCACTTTCTTCTCTTTGAAATTTAAACTAGCGACTGTTCAACAAAGTAGCTATTTGTTTTTTAAGATAGTTTACCGTAAATACAATTACCTCATCGTTTGTTCGTCACATTACTTATGAATGATATGATAAGTTTCGTGGAAGTTCAACGTGCTATATCAGCAAGTTATGTAATAACAGGGTCCGTTTCACCATTTCTAATTAATTAACCAAAGAATTCCCAATAACATGGATGATAATGAAATATGGGATTCAAGCGACAGCCACATATGCGTGACTTGGCAGTCAACGCGTTGAGGGTTGAAATGCCAATCATTGTAAAGCGTATTCTGCTTGACAGTTAATGCGATTTTATTCCGTGCATTATAACTTTTTTTAATATAATTTAATATCAACTCGATAAAATGAAAGAGATCGCTCGAGAATAAACGAGAACTATCAAATATTACAGCTTTGTATTCTGTTAAATTAAGATCGTGAAAGAATATAAAAAATGTAGAAATAGAAAGTTAAAATATTTTATTTATATTAAAAATTTGTAACACTGTGTGACGGTACAAACGAAACATTGTAAAAAATGACAATTTAATCGCTTTAATTTCTTGTACATACTATTATATATTTGCAACCATGTGTTAAACAAAACACTGTAATAACAAAAGATAAGAAAATAATTTTAGATAATTCCATCAAACACGTCTACAGTATTTTATCAACAGCCAAGTATCGAACTTTTAATATTGTAATCTCCTGTATAAAATTTGACAACTTTCACGCGTTTACAAAAGAAAATTTGTTGGAACATAGTCTAACATAATATAACAAACTCTTTCTCGAAAAACAACTAAATTTCACAAACTTAAAAAAGAAACTTTTCAAATATAACAGTATATAATATAATAAAATCTACACAAAAAACACAAAATAAATTTGCCATATCTAAAAAAGAAAATTCGTTAAAATATACTATAATACAAAAAAATCTACATGAAACTGTCCAACAAGAAATAAATTTCACATATGTACGTAAAACCTTTGCAAACATATTTAAAAGAAAGCTTCTCACAATTGTGAAATACGTCGGAATAAAAAAAAGTACATAGACTCGCACCACTCTCATGATCACTGACACGATTTCTTGCCGACAAATATCGCACAGGAATGAAAAAAAACAAAAAGGATTAAGCACTTACTTTACGAGGATGACGTTTGTACGTTCGGTCGAACAGCTTGTTGGTCACGAAATAAAAGCTTCCCCTCCGATGGAGTCGCGATTTAACTCGAAAAAAGGAATTCGCAGTGTTTCAACTGTGAACGGAGAACCTTTCTCGAGGGGTGATCCTGACGAAGCAACTTCCGGTCCTTTGTCAACGAAGCTTTTCACGAGACGTGCGGGGCGAAGGATGGAGACGTTGTCGGAGAGTGTTTTAGTCGATTACGATTTTCCTTTCGATGTCGAGGATAACCGAGCTGTTTCGTCCACGGATAACAGGTGGCACGCCGGAGTTCCTCACCGTGCAGAGTATTAACGACGTGTGACGTCGACGGCTCGGTGCGAGAGGGCTTTTATAGCCGGCCGACTCGACTCGACTACGCTCGACACCGCTTCCCACAGAACAGCTCTTGACCCCACAAACCGATTTCTCCCCGTACCTAACCATCGTTCGCCTAACTATTGTTTCCTTCGATACGTCCCTATGCATTTTCCAACCCCTTTTTTTTTTTACTTCGACCACTCGCTGCTAAGGTGACACATATCAAACTTCGTTAATTGCTTTCGACGCGTGTGGACGCTTTGTGACATTCGGAAAATTCGAACTTGAAGAGTGGACTTTGGATAAATTTTTTACTGGAGGAGTTGGGAAATTGGAGAAAAAACTCTGAAGAGTTGAAAATTGAAAAAAATTGAGACATGAAGGGTTTGGGAAGTGGAGAAATTTAAAACTTGAAGAGTTGGAGGATTGGAGAAATTTGAGACTTAAAGGGTTTGAAAATTGGAGATATTTAAAAATTGAAGAGTTGGAAAATTGGAGAAATTTGAGACTTGAAGAGTTGGGACATTGGAAAAATTTAGAACTTGAAGAGTTTGGAAATTGGAAAAATTTGAGACTTGAAGAGTTAAAAAATTGAAGAGATTTGGAAATTGAAGAGTTAGGTAGTTGGAGAAATTTGAGACTTGAAGAGTTGGACAATTAGCAAAATTTGAGACTTGAAGATTTAGGGTACTTGAGAAATATTGAAATTTGAAATTTAAAGATTTGGAAATTTGAGGCACTAAGAACTTACAAATTTGAGAACTTGAGAAACTGAGAATTTAAGAAAGTTTAAGAATTTGAAAATTAGGATAACTTTTTAATTAATAACTTAAAATACACGTTTCTTCAATTCTTTAATTCTAACCAATTTTTTTTAAATTCCAACGAAATCTTTCATATAAATATGATTCACAGAAATACTTCTATCTTCGTCATTTTTTTAATTATACGTAAAATTGTAAATATTAAAAGCTTGTTATTTTAGCTATGCTATAAGTTGAAATTGAAATGCTAATTATTTATTAATAATAAATAGCAATGAATTATTATTGTTATTGTTAATATTATCATTTATTCCAAAAAATTGAGGTTATATTCAACTGTAACGCAATAAAGATAATGCAAAAGTGAAACAATAGGATAATTTTTGATACCGTTGGTTAATTAAAACGTAGCAAAGGCACCCAGAAAACTGGATATGAAATTATAATTGCGTTTATGTTCAGAATATAGGACAATTTTGGTCAGCAGAGTAACACTTCACTCTACGTTCACGATTAATATTATTCGCAATGAACTACGAAAGAAGTAACCCCACGTTTAACTGAAATAAACAAATAAAAGAATGTAACATTGTTACGTTGAATGTTCCTTTGTAGTTATATCAGGACCTCCATCATCCTCCAATAATTTCAGGTCTGACTTTTCTCCATCGAACTTTCAATATACTCGGCCGTTTTTTGTGCCGAAATAAATTGCTTCAAAAAGGAGGAATTCGATTGAATATAATTGAAAAAAAAACTTGTAAATTGCTATTTCGTTTTATAAAGCATCATCCCTTTTACTACCCCATAAACACAAAATATTTGGTATAAAATAAAATATAAGATGTATGTATTTATGGTAGCGCTTTCTATGTTACATATTTAATGAATATGTTTTATTGAATTTGCAAATATACATGTTATATATTAATTATTTATTTAAAGTATTACAGAATAAAAATTTGCAGTTATCTAGGTTAATCTTCTAAAGTATAATGTACCATTTGTAACACAAACCAAATTTCATTTATTTTTCATGGTATATACGCATCATAACTCTCTGCGTGTTGTACCATATTTGATACACTAGGGTGCTATGATTTTTAAACTCAATTTGCCGCGTGCGCAATTTATTTGCATCAATTAGTTTGCAGGTTTTGAAAAGTCGAAGATAAATTTGCTGTAAACAAGTGACATGTTTCAATATACGTGTTATCACATATTTAAAGTTGAAAGGTTCATTTGAATTTGTGGTTCTGGGTTTATAAATTTCCATGTCTTCGAGTTTTCAAATATTTTTTTAGTTTTCAAGTATTTAAATCTCCAAATTTTTTAATTTTCAAATACTCGAAGTTTTAGGTTGTAAAATTCCAAATTCCAAAATTTTCAAATTCCAAAATTTCCAATTCCAAAATACCGAATTCAAAAATTTCCAAATTCCAAAATTCCGAATTCCAAAATTTCCAAATTCCAAAATTCCCAATTCCAAAATACCGAATTCCAAAATTTTCAAATTCCAAAATTTCCAAATTCCAAAATTCCCAATTCCAAAATACCGAATTCCAAAATTTCCAAATTCCAAAATTCCCAATTCCAAAACACCGAATTCCAAAATTTCCAAATTCCAAAATTCCGAATTCCAAAATTCCGAATTCCAAAATTTCCAAATTCCAAAATTCCCAATTCCAAAATACCGAATTCCAAAATTTTCAAATTCCAAAATTTCCAAATTCCAAAATACCGAATTCCAAAATTTTCAAATTCCAAAATTTCGAAATTCCACAATTCCCAATTCCAAAATTTTCAAATTCCAAAATTCCCAATTCCAAAATTTCCAAATTCCAAAATTCCCAATTCCAAAATTTCTAAATTCCTAAATTTCCAAACTCCCAAATCTCCGATTCCTCAAATTTCTAAAACCCTGAACTGTTAAACCACTTCACACACCCTGCACACCACAGCCCTCAACTTCTTTGACGGGCACCTGACCCCTTACAGGTCCAATAACTAATCTTACAACTCTAATAAACTTATCAGTACTAACACTAACTGTATATAAATTAAGAACCAACCATGAAGCTAAAAACGTTTGCAAAATCTACATTACATTTTACCATATGTAAATAAACACAAATTTTACCTCGACGTTCAAAATTTAATAATTTCGTAAGCTACTTTCCGAGCAGCCCGATATTATCACAATAAGTGTTCATAATTTTCATGTTACATGGTCTCTGAATCACGGTACGCATGATGAATCCATAATTGAACTATTTGCACGATGCACACATTAACCAGTTGCGTTTATTATGAAAATGCAGCATCTGCGTTGGCATCAAACTTTCGGTAATGAAGTTAATCGAGATTAGAACTACCACGTATTATCAAACACCGTTATCAATGATGTATTAATTATATTCGAAAACGGTTTTGTTTTCCAATTATGTACGTCGTATTGGGAGCAATGAAAATCGAGAACCTTCTGTTTGTGGCTGGAATATGCTTCGTTTAAATATGAGTACTCCTCGGGAAAATGTTTATGGATTCATTAAAATTATATTGTTACTGATTGAAAACGATTTCATGTATAAATGAGGACGCTTGCGTTTCGATTCATTTCGATTTTACACTTCAGTGGAGCTTTTTAAAAATTTATAACTTTGTATTTTCATGTTATGTTTGGGAGGTTGGAAATGGAGATTGAAATTTTTTAATTTACAAGTTTACTAATTTCCCAATTTTCCGATTTCCCAATTTCCTAATTTTCCTAAATCCCACTTTCCCAAATACCACTTTCCCAAATCCCAATTTCCCAAATCCCACTTTCCCAACTTCCACTTTCCCACAACCCACTTTCCCAAATCCTAATTTCCCAAATCCCAATTTCCCAATTCCCCAATTTCCCAAATCTCACTTTCCCAAATCCTAATTTCCCAAATCCTAATTTCCCAAATCCCAATTTCCCAATTCCCCAATTTCCCAAATCTCACTTTCCCAAATCCCACTTTCCCAGATCCCACTTTCCCAAATCCCATTTTCCCAAATCCCAATTTTCCAAGTCCCAATTTCCCAAATCCCAATTTCCCAAATCCCAATTTCCCAAATTCCACTTTCCCAAATTCCACTTTCCCCAATCCCACTTTCCCAAATCCCACTTTCCCCAATCCCACTTTCCCAAATCCCAATTTCCCAAATCCCAATTTTCCAAGTCCCAATTTTCCAAGTCCCAATTTCCCAAATCCCACTTTCCCAACTTCCACTTTCCCAAATCGCAATTTTCCAAGTCCCAATTTCCCAGATCCCAATTTCCCAAATCCCAATTTCCCAAATCCCAATTTCCCAAATTCCACTTTCCCAAATCCCAATTTATCTAACCTCTAAATTTAAACCCTACGTTAAACCATACATCACCAAATGTCCCTCGCGATCAACTATCAACCATTATGTACATATCGGGGTCACGATTGACCCGCGATTGATCTACATGTACCACACCGTACACAGAGAATTTATAATTTAGAGAATGAATAATTCGGGATCTACGTGAATCACAAACAAACACTGTATCATTGTACGATGTCCCTTCAGTCAACAATAGGGAGTGTGTTTATTATGTAGTAGATACCACCTACCCTGACGAATAAAGTTATCGCCAATAAGAGTAATTGTACGCCATTAAGCAACAATTCATGCTTAAGAAACTAAATATAAGATACTAAAATAAATCCGTTCCATTAGACGGGTCCAAACAATGTAACTTCATTCGTGCTGAATGCTTCGTTTAAGTTGCTTAAATGTTTTTTCTTCTATCAACTCTTTCTCATTATCTCTGAATTTCAAATGTTAATTGCATTTAAAACATCTCTCTTCGTTCTTTCACTTTCTTTAATTGTATTATGCGTTTGTAGATGTACCTGATGTTGAAAATAGACACTGTTCAGTTTAATTTTAGTACTAAATCGACTTTATAGAAAATTTTATACTTTTTTGTTTTAAATGTGTTTTTGGGATATTAAGAAGTCATTAATTATACATTTTTATTGATAGCTTCGTTAGATTTATTTATTTTGGTCTGCAAAATAGTAGAAAACGATTTTGTTTTCGAAATATCTGAAAGATCTGAAAGGTAGAGATTAAATGGCAATATAACGAAATTGTTTAAATAATAAAGTAATAATCTACTAAAGGAATGATAGAGAAATCCTCATACTGTTTCATGAATCTAACTTATATCCAATGTTCAAATATGATTTCACAAAATGTTGAATCAAATTAATTTATAAACTGAATCATTGATAATGAATAATACTTTGTACGCGTAACAAAAATAATAGGATCAAGTATTGCTAACATAAATATAACAACACAATCTAAATCCAATCAAACGATAAGTTAAGAGAATAAAATTAATGACTCATCAAAGTGTACTATGGAAAACTTTCAATCGTACAGAGGTTTTATAAAAATGTTCCATGTAAAATTTTTAACTTTACAAAGAAATCATGTTATTATGTATTATGTTCATACTATAAACTCACATAACCTGTCTCTTTTTCACCGCCATGACAGTCATCTGTGTCTCGAATACAATAAAATAATTGATACAATGAATACTATGATAAAAATATAAGTACCAAACTGCAAACACTAAAATAAACAATTACTCTATATTTCCATTTATAAAATGAATGAATGAAAGGTAGTGCATAAAGAAGTGCAACAGATCGTGAATAAAATGGAGGAAGAAGGTACTTCGAGTAATTCTGTTGATTTTACAGAAAAACGAAAACAAACAGACCACGAGTATCGCAATTCAGGGAAGTGAGCATTTAGTGGCCGATTGACACGCTAATTCGGTAGTAATCCAATGAGAGAAGGCGATAAAGTCCACTTAACACCGCTGTATCAGACAGACCTTTGCTCACCGGTCCATCGAGAAATTCCATCCTAAAGCAATTAAACCTCGTCATCGAAGTGTTATGTACTTTGTCGTTGTGCCAATACCATCCTGTCATTTCTATGTATAATAGTATATACGCGGGTGCAACGAAAGCGTCCTTTGATTGACACAAAGAGTATTCTACCATTCGTGTAATTTATCCACATTTGATACGATAGGGGATTCTAGGTTAGGTTAGGTTCAATCAGTAGGTTCTAGTAGGCTCTCCCAATTAGGTTAGACTTGTTCTAGGCTTTTACTATCAGATTAGGTCTTTTTTAAATTTCACACAAACAGTATTCTATCATTCCTAATTTGTCCACATTTGATATGTGACGACGGGGGGTTCCAGGTTAGGTTAGGTTCAATCAGTAGGTGCTAATAGGCTCTCCCAATTAGATTAGACTTGTTCTAGGCTTTTACTATCAGATTATGTATTTCTTAGATTTCACACTGACAGTATTCTATCATTCCTCATTAGTCCACATTTGATATGTGACGATTTGGGGTTCCAGGTTAGGTTAGGCTCACTCACTAGGTGCTAGTAGGCTCTCTCGATTAGATTAGACTTGTTCTAGGCTTTCACTATCAGATTAGGTCGTTTTTAAATTTCACACAAACAGTATTCTATCATTCCTAATTTGTCCACATTTGACATGTGACGATGAGGGGTTCCCGGTTAGGTTAGGTTCAATCAGTAGGTTCTAGTAGACTCTCCCAATTAGATTAGACTTGTTCTAGGCTTTCACTATCAGATTAGGTCTTTTTTAAATTTCACACAAACAGTATTCTATCATTCCTCATTTGTCCACATTTCATATGTGACGATGGAGGGTTCCAGGCTAGGTTAGGTTCAATCAGTAGGTTTTAGTAGGATCTCTCAATTAGATTAGACTTGTTCTAAGCTTTTACTATCAGATTAGGTCTTTTTTAAATTTCACACAAACAGTATTCTATCATTCCTAATTTGTCCACATTTCATATGTGACGATGGGGGGTTCCAGGTTAGGTTAGGTTCAATCGGTAGGTTCTAGTAGGATCTCTCAATTAGATTAGACTTGTTCTAGACTCTCCTACCTTAAATCTTTTCTAGATTTTATATCCTAGTTTACACTTGTTCCTAGTTATTAGCTTCTTTACCAGGTTATTTTTAACATGTCTTAGACGTTTTCACATTTCTCTAAGTTCTTTTGAATGTTGCCTAGATTTTCCCTAGGTTTCTTATTTGGAAATCCTTCTTGAGCATTTTCTAGATTCCCCCAAAGTTGTTTCTTTAGTTTTCTATATATGATCAGACTTATAATTTAAATATTTGAGTATTTGAAAATGTGAAGTTCGAACGTGTGAGTATCGAAAGTTCTGAAATTCGAATTTTTGAGTATTGGAAGATCCGAACTTCGAAAGTTTGAATACATTTGAAACCTATTTGAACTCTGTGATCGACAGGTTCTCGCAGTAGAATAACTATTTCATTAGGCAGACAAGGTCGCCTGTTGCACGTATAATCACAGATGACTGTCAAACGGAGCTAAAACTACCCTGTTAACACTTTGTATTTGTCTAACAGTCTCACCTTGTCACGTTGAAGTCTAACCTAACCCATTTAGATTACATTTAATCTGATCTTGGAGCTACTGGAATTACTATATTCTATAATTTGACCTAAGAATTTTTACAATTATATTTTTTTTAAAAAACATCGACTGATTGGTACACATTATCAAGATTACGAGGGAAAATATTAACACATTAATATTTCCAAATAACTAAATTATAATATTGTACTATTATTATTATATTATATAAATTAGTAAATTTTTAATCGCACAATACTCTATTTTAATACTTTTCGTGCAGTTTATATTACACCTTTCCACAATTCATCCCTGTTTTGCGACAGTTTAAAATAACGATCCACGTTGTAATTAAAAACGTACATCCAGCAAATGTCTTATAAACGGTGCATGTTAAATGTTATGATTTTAAATAAAATTATTTCTTTGCAATACAATTGACGTTCCATTAAATTTACACAGATAACATTATTATTTTCACCCATTTAAATTTTGCAGCAATTTTATGATAAAGTGTATTTATAATCACATATACTTTATATGGTTTGCATGATTCCATATTTCGTTACGAATGTTCATTACGTTATTAAACATCCAAATGAATAATGTGCTGTTTGGCAGTATTCCCCGTGTTCCTCAATATTTCTGATGCAATTAAATCTGAAATATTTAATTCCTTTTCCTTTAAATTGTCCAAATGGATTCATTAATATAATGCTTCCAAAATCAAATACACTATTGCCAAAAAGTTTAAGTCCAAATGGTCATTTATTACTTAACTAGTAACTATTAATTTTAATAAAATAATCAATAGAATGTGCCATACGTTTATACCATGTTGCTTCTCTTAATAAAATTAATGAAAATTTGCTAAACGGCTTTTTGACAGTGATGGACATGAATGTGTAATCAAATAAAGTGGGAGTTTCATTTATTTACGTTAACATTTTATTTTTGCAATTATTTAAAGCTTCAATAAATATCACCAAGTAATATTTCGTGTTCCAACGCTTCGACAATAAATCAACAGTGACTATTTCAGATAATCGAATGTCCTGTGGTTTTTTTGTAGTACATTGTATATCGAACCTCTCCTAAATTCCCATTGAAACGAGATGAACTCCGGTGTGAAGCCGTAAAACAAATCTCGATCCTGTACGAGATAGAGCCATACGTCCCGTTAAAGGTAAACGCTTAATGGCGTCTTAGCAATTAAGAAAATGGAAAATAACGATTTCACTTGGACGTTACAGTGGGTAGAGCAGTGCTTCGAACGTTATTGGACGATATCGTGTAAGGAAACGTTCCTGGCTTATTAGCACGCGTATCTAAGTAACCTTGTTGCGTGTAAACGCATCGTTTTAGAATTTAACATTATTTTTAATCGTTGTTTTACGATTAAACAATATTTCGTCTATGAACTTTCCTTTTAAAAAAAATCTTTATATTATATCAATTTTAAACGGACTGTACAGAATTTTATGTCAATCTTAAGTGAACTGTACGAAATCTGATATCAATTTTATGTGAACTGTACGGAATTTGATATCAATTTTATATGAACTGTGAATTTGATATCAATCTGTATTTACTGAACGGATATTTATACGAAATTATACATTTGCGTGTGGTAACCATTTTCAAATAAATTAAAACCAGAAGCAGAAATTTTACGAGAGCCATCTTTATCGACTCAAGAAAGTTGCCATTTTTTGGTTACGTCTCTAAGCAAAACGACGATGTATATTTTATTCATTAACGTTGATTTACCTTTAATGAAGTTCACACCGGGGTAGGTTCATAAATAAACAAGAAGTTGAGACGCTAAAACGTGATCTATCATTTTTATCAGAATTAAGATTAAAACGCCCGCAACAAAAATAAAACTGAATATTCTAATCTTGAAGTAGGTAGAAAAATGTATAGTGTATTTGTATTTAATATACGAGAGTTTCGATTATTAGTCAACTTTCTTCTTATATCTATAAGAATATTTCTTCTTATATTTATAAGAAAAAAGTTAGATAAGAAATAACGTTACATGAAAGAACAAACTTCCAAAAACGAAGGGTCAATTTCCTAAGACCTACGTGTACACAAAAACGAATGACAGTGTTTGATTTACCCACGGATGGAACTAAATTAATCGACACGTGTTTTCTGATTTGTTGAAACACCTTGTCAATAAAGATTGCGATCTTATCTCGACGGAGTTGGTCGGGGGTAATCAACAGGCGAATTCGTTTGTTGAACTATTCACTGATTATGGCTGTCCGATATTCTAGGGTTATTGACTGATTCTGTACGGCCATTGATTCCACCCCTGATATGGAAGGATCGCTTGTCGAGTGGATGGGAAGAATTCGTCATTAACCCTTACCCGCCAGATGCAGAGCTATTTTGACACGATTGGTTTGGTCATTTTTTATGTACATATCTCACTTCGGTTATATGTCAATTATTTTTGCTACCATTATAAATTCGGTGTCATATATATTTTCGTTCTGAAACCACATCAGATTTTATTACACATCAGGTTTTTAATAGTAATGAAAATAACTTACATATTTAAGACATTCTGTATACGTTGAATAAAATATATTTATATATAATATATTAGTTTTAAGGTTACTTCGAAACAGTTTATTTAACCGCCTTCAAGGTTAAACACACATCTTAAATTTTCAAGTAATATCTACCCCCTACGTTCGTCAAGTTTAAGTCAAATTAATAATTAACCATCAAAGTATGATTGAATAAGGGTGCCCACATGTCGAATTATTTGCATTCTTCCGTGAAACTTTATTGCGAGAACCTCGTAACAAAAGGGATCAATCATTTTCCCAGATTGATTTAGAGGCGAGAAAATTTCTTCTTCGCCATACTGCGACAGAAAGTGCTGAGCATTTCCGTTTAGAGAAAATGGGTTAGGATGATTTCTATCAATAGATGTTCATTGATCTATTATACTCCTATACCTCTAATTATAATACGAGATAAAAATTTTGCAATCAAATTGCAGACTTCGATAAAATATGAATGGCAGAGTTTTTCAGTACACGTTTAATGGCGAGGTAACGATCGTTACTTTTTAGCGCGCAATGCGATAGTAAAATATTCACGCAAGTACGCCGTATCGTTGATAGGCCATTGAATGTATTCAATGGAAGACAGAAATCGCAATTGCAGGTCGACGACCCCAAAAATTTGCGTAATTTCGAAAGGATCTGCCTACGGAACAGCACATTTCAGCTCGAAATAGGCATCTAACGCGTGGGGCTGGTTGTCCTGGCCGATGTTATTAGCATACTAATGTCGAATTTTCCCAGAGAGTCGCCACAATCTTTAGACAAATATTACGATTATTCGACGCTTAAAAATAAGTTCCCCGGGAAACGAGTGTCGGCTTGGAAAATGGAATGAAACAAAACGAAATAAATTTCGTCCTACAACCTTACTGCTCATGCACGCGGAAATACTTCAATTTTTTTAACATATGAATATTTTTACGAAACGAAAGAGAACTGTACGTAACAATTAAACTGGGTCGAAGGGAAATTTTTAATTATGCAAGAATTCTATTTAATTGGATAAATATTGTTGTGGAGTATTGTTTAAATTCAACGCGAATGTTTCGTGCAGTCTATTCTGACGTTTTGTCAAAGTTTAAATTAAATTAATAATTTAATCGAAGATACATTAATTGTGGCTAATAGTAATTAAATAATAAAAGTAACTGCTAATCGTATGTTATTTTAATAAAATTTTAATTAAATAATGAAATTGAAATTTTGTTTATTTGAAAATATAATTTTAGCCACTAATTAATATTTAGTAAAATTAATAAAAAATCTTATGTGTGTATACTGTAAAAGATAAAACGGATAATTTGTTCATTTTCCGTATAATAATGACCGTTCAAAATATTTTTGTGCTCAAGAGAATGCATGAATTGTAAAAATTTCTTGGAAATTTTTTCTGTTCCATTAACGTCAGACCGAACAATTATGCGACTTCATTCGAACAGTGAAACCGAGCGTTAACAAGAGATTCGAGAATAATTCGATTAATTGTCCGGGTCAAAGAAATTGTAAATTAAAAGGGAACGAGGATAACGACCGTTTCGTCTCCTTTCTTCTTAATAACTCACGAGACGCGACGTTACGTTGTTCATCAGCTAATTACTAAAAAAAATAAGATGAAAGTGTAATTGAAGCTTGCAGCTTCATCAAACGTCGATACAAGGCAGCTTGCAATGACGCGAAGATTTTAATTAAAAGATAAATACAAAGAGGAGGAATTACTACTTGAACTTCGTTCACGTGTATCTATTCAGGATTATATTCTCAGAGGGAACTATGAGTTTTTAATCAAGACTCGTTGCGTTAGATTCATCGATGTGCTACCTACTGCCAATCCTTTTCTTTTGTTAACAATTTATTTATATAACGTATGTAGTTCGCAAAATACAATTGAAGTAACTTCCTTATGTATTAAAAAAATTTTAAAAACATAATATTTTCATATCATATATTATTATACGTCAAATAGCCAGTTTTGAAGCACATAAAGTTTAAGTCAATTTCATTACATAGAAGTTTCACAAAATAGTACTTATTGTATATTAAATTTTAACATGGAGTCTGAAAAAATAGCTGAATGGAGATTGTTTAAATTTACAACCACGCTATATTTCGATAAGAACTATATCAATTCCCCACAATTTTGATACTGACATGCCATCTAGTGATGGTACCAGATACAAAAAATCTATGTTAACAACTGTTACTAAAACACATAGTGAACGAGAATGATTTTCAATTTACACCACAGATGGACCACGTGGTGCCTAATCAGAAATTAACACCATTTACGAAATGAGTACACTCAAAGTCGCGTGTGTACATACAAGTTTAACAATCTATCTATTCTACGAATCTTATCCTATTTTTACAGTGATGTATTATTAGTAATAATCAATGTACTGTGTGGGTTGTAGAAACATATTTTTAAAAATATGGCGAAGTCAGGTATGGTAAACAACTCCAAAATATTGTCAAATTTAGAGAAAGAGCAAAAAGTAATCGATAGAGCGCCTTTTCGACACTTAAAAATCACCGACGCTGGGATTTTAGACACAATAGAAGGCAGAGAAATATGTAAACGTTGTTATAGATCACGAAAATTCTTCTGTTATTCATGTTATTTACCAGTCATCAGTGAAAAATGTTTTCCAAGAATAAAGGTAACAATAACTCATTTCATACATTTTAAATTCATACAGGTATGAATACCATATCTTATTTTTAGCTACCAATAAAGATTGACATCATCAAACATGCACGCGAGATTGATGGAAAAAGTACTGCAATCCATGCCGCTATTCTTGCACCAGAAGATGTGAGAATATTTACATATCCTGATTTTCCAGAAATAGAGGATAAAGAGAAGGTATAGTGACAATATACTTGTACTTTTTTGATCAAAGTCAAAATTTGGTCTGAATAATATCATCCCTTAGACTGTTTTAATTTTTCCCAGCCAATTTGGCATGAGCGTAGACTCACTGTTTATGAAAGAAGTTAAAGAAGATGATAAAGTAATTGTGAAACACATAAGAAACATGTTTCCTATAAATAGAGCTATTTTTATTGATAGTACATGGCATCAAACGAAAGCTATTTACAAAGATCAAAGGCTACGAGGTAAATACAATGATACATTCATAGTATATGTTTTGTGAACAATAATTTTTTATAAAATATCTTCATTTACAGATTTGCAATGTGTAATCTTGAAATCTAGAATATCTCAATTTTGGCGTCATCAGAAGAAAAGTCCACGGTGGTATTTAGCTACAATTGAAGCAGTTCATCAGTTTTTAGTAGAGTTGCATACGTGTGCATTTGGTATACTACCAGAATATGCTGACGTAAACAATGCTGGAAAAGAAATAATTAATGAAGTAAATTCTATGAATGATACTACACAGTGTCATATAAATGAATTATCTAAATTGGATCAAAGGTACAAAGGTCAATATGATGATCTTTTATATTTTTTTAAATATATGTATGAAAAGATTCATACTATATATGATCATGACCAGTTATGGGCATATAAAAGGCCATTAATGTAATTCTGTGATAATGAAATAAGTATTAATATGTTATATTAAGTATAATATTGTTAATAAAAGGGGTTTATATTAAATGATTTATATCTTTATCCTTATACGAAATAAATAATTATTTAACAATTCAATTTAATTGCTACAAGATCACAGTAAGATCTGGAAACACAGTACTAATAGTTTCTTGTTCGTATTATAAACTATTTTAACTGATTTTTATGACTCCAATATTTATCCTTTGGGATAAAACTATCATACAGTGTGTATGTCAGTGACTAAATATCAACATAATAAGAATCTACAAGGAAGGAAAATATAGGTTGGACAAGTATAAACAAAAATAAACATATTTAGAATGAGTCACTTTCTGACTCAGCAAGATATGTAAAGACTTTTGCAATGTTCTGATATCATTTTATACATAAAATAAATACATCAATATCTTATTTTATGTTTTGATTAAGATTAACAAATTATCTCACCATACCAAAAAGTCGTGATTACATTAAAAAGACATACAAACACCACTATTTATTACATAAAAATAAAGGAGGATATTCGATAAATAACAGTGAATGACCCAATAAATAAATATTCTCGGTAAATCAACATTCAAATTAATCAATCTTTCGATAATATGTGTCTCGAAAACAGGGACGTTATAAACATTCGCGGATCCAAGTACCATAACTGCGCGAGACAAAGAAAAAGGTATTTACGTGTATTTATAAATTTGATTAATTCCAATATGTGTATGATACAGCAGCCTATCGCTAAATCTCCACCTTTGCATGAATCTACAGGTTTTAAATTTAGGAAATTTAAAATTTTTAAAGGTAAATATTTCTATTATCAACAGAGAAACTTTGACGTCCAATATATATTAGCAATTCTTAGAATTCTTTATTGCAACTCCTTCTGCGGCAATATAACGAGAGTCTACTGTACCGTGTATAGAATCCTTTAAAATTTTCCAAAAACTTTGGTACATCGCGGGACCTTTCAAAAACACGGGGTCATGTTCCAGGGATCGTTTTAAATCTCGCGCCAGCTGTGCTCGAAAGATTATAAACTAGGTACACGCATTTCGGCCAGCTGAAAAAATAGACGGTCAAACTGAAGAACTGTTCTGCAAATATCAAAGTATCCTCATCGACATTGCAAGTTTTTCAATTGTTTATTGTGTCTGAAAATAAACAAGAAATACAGGGAGCATGCACGGGAAAAAGAATGCTTCCAAACACACGGGAGGCAGCACGCTCATTCGTGAATAGCTCGTGGCGACGTCACAGCGTCCCCGTCCCTCGCGTCGCGCGACCCGCGTCGGCCGTCAACAGTCGGCGATGAGTTTAGTTTTCAAAACAAGAGTCTGGTCACCACTCGTTGGCCGCACTCGTGTCTAAACGAAAACTGGAGGCACACTCGTAAACCGGTGACGTGAAAGGCTGTGAAATAACCGTGTCTCGTGCCGGCCTAGTTTCTTCCGGTGTTTTTGCCTTTCTCGTTAAAACGTGACGAAAAAAATGGACACCCTTCGCGAACAGGTGATGATCAATCAGTTCGTGTTGGCCGCAGGTTGTGCCCGGGAGCAGGCGAAACAGTTGCTGCAAGCGGCACATTGGCAGTTCGAGGTGAGAGAATTACTTTCCGCATCTTTTTTTCGACAAACATCGAGAACTTCACTGTACTCGTGCCCGTCGCGGCTCGATACTTTCTACGTAAACAAAGGAGCGAAAATGGCTGACGGTACATCCAAGCGGTACTATCCTCTCTTTAACTCGAAAATATCGTGTGTTCGTAATAACCGAAGAGGAAAAAATCCGTTGAATGTACTCGATCAATGTTGCTCCGTCGGTTATCGCGAATGTTTGCATTTAAATTCGATTAACGATTGCGATTTGTGACTGTTGATGACCCAGTCAACACATTTACTACCACACAGGATGAAGTCCATTCATAAAAATCGTACGATGTTGCTAAGAGGTTTTGTTCGTTATTGTGTGGGAATGTTTGTATCCAGTCAAGGTTGTGTATAGTACGTGCTCATGAGATTTACTGTTTTACAACTGTCGTTATCGATAATCTCGAAATGTTATCGATAACATTATTGAAGCAAATAAATGACTGACGTAGAACGTAACATATAATTTCGTCATTCGAGCCTAATTATTCTCGTTTGAAATTACGGTAGATTGTATCCACAGTTTGAACAAGAATAAGCATATTTGAACATACGTATAAGTTACGTATCAGATTAGGTTAGGTTAAGTTTGAAGTTTAAACAGAAATAAATAGATTTGAATGATAAAATTACGCATGACATTCTACTTCAGTCACTCCCATTAGTCGTAACGATATTATCGATGTATCGTTATTATATCAATATCGCAACTGTTTCGATAATCAGCAGCATCATCTTTGATTTGTTGTTGTTTATGTATTTATGATTATGTTTAAATACAAAGCTAGTTTTAGAATTGGCTTTTATTCACAAACGTCGTTAAAGCGTACATTCAATGTGCGTAAAGTTACGCCGTCTTAAAATAGGGTCATGCGTCTATATTATACCCGATTTCTTCAAACAGACTTGGCTATTAGCAACGAGAACAACGCTGACATCGCGTGCGGCAATCGTGAACAATAATTATCTTTTCGGTACAGGGTTTCCAGGGCTATCGATTCACGAAGTATCGTTGTACTAAAATCATTCTTCGCTGTATGTAAATTAGATTACATTTAGCTCGTTCGACATATGGCATAGTCTTGGAGCTGCTAAACATCTTATACGCGTCATTCGGTTGAGAAACAGGGAGTTGTGTCTCAGCATATAATTAGAAGGTTCATCCGTTGATTAAAATTGTAAATGAAATTAAAATTAAACGGAACTTTATTGATTACTGTACGCTATATAAACAGACTTTGTTGACACGCGAATGTGTATGTATACAATAACGGAACGAAAATTAATCTTTAACGGGTGAGGTGCAGTTTCTACTGCACGAGCCGTGAGATTAAGTTAGGTGGATCCCAGTAAATATTATTAATTGATATTGTGAACTTTAGAACTTCTTTTTATGGCGGCATTGATTGATGATAATTGTAGCAATAACTGAGAATTTATTGTTGACTGTATGCGATGTAAACAGACTTTGTTGATACACGAAGATGTATGTATACAATAAGGTGCTTTAATCGATTTTATGAGGCATGAGGGGAATGCACGACCTTCGGAACACCGATTTCATGCAAACTTTGCAGAATTATAGGAGAGCCTGCGCGTCATGATTTTGCAATATTATAGCATCTCTGTGAAGTAAGGATGGAATTTTTTAATTCCCACATCACTAACTTAAAAATTTGAAAATTGAAATGCAGTTCATTTTTCACTGCCATGGGAAGTCAATAAAGTTTACATTTCTCAAACTGACATATACACAAAGTACGTATCAATATCCTGGCTCGCAGCTATTATTTATTAGTATTATCCAGCGCTTCTTTTGTGAAAGGTTTACATATTTCTGGTGGCGGAGGTGTATCTGAAGAGGAAATAGAGCACGGAAATACCATTCCAATAGCTTGAATAAGAAAAGGTACAATTTTAACGCGAAACGTTCATGTTTAGCTGGCGACCGGCATTAAATTGATCTGTAACAACTAAATGATAGATGGCGAGATCAGATTGGCTATTATATGCCACGTTTACTACAAGGGATCACAATGTGAGGTTAGAATAGGGACGGCCATTAAGGCAATCTCTTGGAGCAGTGTGATACATTGTAATCCAAACAAATCAGAACACATTAATTCCTTGGGTCAATATGACCCGACACAAAGATTGCATTGCTATAAATATTATAAATATTTGCTATAAATATTATTTTTAATATACGGACTTAACTATTGAATTCTGAAATTGTCAAAAGTCACTTGCTCATGTTTGGGTTGTTGACACTGTACAGCTAGGGAGCCTGGAGTACCCTAGAAAATAATCCTAGTTACGCCAGTGTATACATTCTTTTATTAGGCAATTTGCAATATTGAGAGATGTTATACGCTCATTGGATAATCGTGAAAGCATCTGTATCGTATATTTATACCGATGTAAGAGGAGGGACAGAGAAGGAGAAACTGGAAAGGTACCGGGGTAACGTACACAGAGACTTGCCAGTAGTCATTAGAACCTATGTCGTAATCTGTTGTTAAACGCATTAGCAGCCGAGCCAGAGAAAGTTTTCAGACCGAATTCAACGAACAGACTGAATTCTCTTCTCTTGTTTCTCCATCTTCTCTCGAGATAACGCGACTCTGGTTATTAAGAGTTTTTATTCTTCCGCTGAGGTTAGAATTCCAGTGTTGGTTGCCATGGAGGTCACCGATGTCCGTTACTTCGAGTACATAATTTAAAAAACAAGACAAATGTCGCATTACCATTGCTGTCACAAAATGGTACGTGTACTTCATACTTTCATCCGAGCTTTAGCTGAAAAAATGATAAAACCGAGAACAATATTTCGCTGGGTAAAATTGGATGGTGTTGAATGAAACATCACGTGGCGATATAAAGCATGGTAATAATATGAGAAAATAACAATACGTGACGATACAACCTGTAGAGATGGAACGTGTGGTCACGTAGCACGTGACTATGGCTACACACGGGGATATAATAAATGGCTATATAACGCGCAGATATGCGGACATGTGGTAATATGTTGCTTGGAAAAATAACGCTGTGATATAACGTATGGAAATGAAACACGTGGTGGTATAGCACTTTTGTGGCGATATAACAAATGGAAATATGTATGGCAATATAACGGTACATATCGTTATATTACACCTGATTACGTAACATGTAGAGATAAACTCAATGTGTTGCTATTTCGAGGATTTTCCGTCGCAACAGCTTCTGTGGCAATATAACGAGAGTCTACTGTACGTATGGATAACCTAGTAGTTCCAGAGAGAACATTAAGGCCTAATTGGACTGTTACTAATCGATCGCCAGGTAAATAGAAGCAGCAGGACTATTGTTATCGTTATCGTAACACAGATCATTGAGCCACGCCATTTTATCGAAGATCCTGCTCAGAGATCAACTTCTAAGCTAGAGAAGCAGCAAGATTACGACGATCCCATTGTGGTGACATCTGGCAAAGTCCATCTGTTCTGTTTTTGTCGCCGTCAGTGTTTCTCATCGTTAACAAATCTGCACCTTCGTTCCTGTTTGACGAAGGTCAACAAGACAGACTCTTTTGCTGGACCGTAATAATTCAATCGGTGTGTTTTCGTTTCTTTCGAGCTCCACGAGCTTCTTAAAAACCAATATCAGAGAGAAGGACGTTTGACATTTGCGACATTGTTCGGGTTCCTTTTGCATGCCACAAGCGCGGTAAATGACAAGACAATATAAGACGTATTAGCATATTCTTTTATTTTGAATTTACGAAGCAAAGTGGCAGGAAATCTTTGTTTGTAAACATTGCGCTGTAAAATGAAAGACTGTTGACGCTTTCAGGTACATACGACTTTTTTTTTTAACCAGTTTCGACCAGTTTTTTAACCTTCAAAAGATGACCACGGGGTCAATCTTGACTCAGACTTACGATGAGTGTACAACGATGCACAGAACTCAAATTTTGTATACCGAAAATTTCGGTGAACTTTTAATAAACCTTTATTTATGAACGCATTCATAATGGGTACGATAAACGATTCAAATAGCGCGCCAAATTAAAATCAGTAAGAAAAGGTTATTTGAAATGTTTGTTACTTCAAATAAATAAATAAAAATGTTTCCTACGTTTTGAAATCACGATAGCAAACAAAGTATCCGTATCTGCGGTATGTTTCTCTTTAAATCGCGCAACAAGAAATATAAACGCGCGCATTTTTAAACGACGCTTTAGGCGATTCGCGCGAAAGTTTACCGACCGCAGATCAATGGCTTCGTATGCGCAACGACTTTTAACCACCGACCCAATTTCTACGGAAATTTACACACAATTCGTGCTCGATTCACTCGTACATGCGACATTCTTCGCTTCGCGGAACTTTTTAATGTTATTGCCAAGAAAAACAATGACGTATTGCTGAGAACTTTGATCGTATCTCATTCAATTTACCTCGAAACTATTTTTCATACGGAACGCTACGAGTTGTGCATTTCAAATCAGGGCCGACGATAGTGTATACAAAATACTGGGCTAAAATTAATAGTATTGAAGATCCATTATGTAAATCCATTGTTTAAGGTTAAATAGAAAAATTCAGTTTATTATTCATCGATTAATTGAATGACCAATGGATTATGTAAAGATCACTGGCTATTTTTAGAATTTACTAATTGTACAGTTACTTAATATTCTTGAGAATATACAATCTTTCAATGTACATATTACAAAGATCAATTTAAAAATATATTCGGAGATTTTGTATTTCTCAAATTATACATTAATCTTGTTATATTGCCATGGAATGTATAACGGAAAATTATGGGAGTTGGCAATGTACATAGCAATATAACATACAATATATGGCAATATAACGCGAGGCCATAAAATGCATGACAATATGACGCGATACAATGTGAGACGATATAACCCGAGATAATACAATATGTGGCGACATGACGCGAGGTGATATAATGCGTGGCGATATAACGCGAGGTGATACAATATGTAGCGATATAACGCGATTATCGATTAGAAATGAAAAATTCTTGTCTTACGTGGAAAATGCCAGCATTACACGTGAAGGTCTAAAACTGGCGATATAACGAGAGTTTACTGTACTTAATTTAATGTTTACGAGATACAAACGTTTAAATATCGAGGCCGTTGATTAATTTTTCTTTTAAAAAAGGTATCAAATTTTATTTCTTATTTTGGTCAGATGGTATCGATCAATTTTATCGATTTTTCGTCAATCGAAAATAAACGAACCGCGTTAATGTTAACTCTATGTACGTCAACAAACTTCAGATGAAGATAACAAACAGTTTAAATTATTTGATTATTCGATAAAATGATCACGATTATGTTGTGTGGAAGCTTTCCACGGCCACAACACGCTCGATTGTCTTGTATTAAGACAATCAAGAAGATTCTTATCGTCATGCTTGTTGGATTAATAGAACTATATATTTTTCATTTCACCCCTCTTTTGTTCGAAATATAAGTCCTGTTTAGACACCGAGGAACTTAATCGGTTTATAGAAATTTATTACCATCGGTACCATACATTTTATGGGCACTTAAAGCGTCTGTAAGTTTGTAAAGTTTCTTGAAAATTGAAGATGAATACCATGTTACCTCTCGTTAATTGGATATCCTGGCCAAGCACGTAACACAAACCCCTAACTGTAACTAGTGCATTGCAGTTGAACTGCGGTTCAAACTGTAGCAACAAAGTATCGAGCCAATCCTTATGCCTGTCCGCAGTTAAATATTTCAACATCGTGCTAAGAAAGTCACCAAAGCTTCTATACGTGTGCTAATATCTTTAGCCACTGTCCGACACGCAACCAACGTTCGAACTCACATTGTTCCACGTACAGACTGCTAACAGTCTGCAGTTCTCCACACTCTACATCATATTTATAAGACACGACGTCAGAACTCGGAACTGTGGAATTTTCAGACTTTACGACTTGCAATTTTAGGACCTTCAAATTTTGGAATTTTGAGTTATAAGGATTTTAGTTTTGACACTTGAAATTTTGGCACTTAAGAATTTTTTAATTATGGACTGTTAAGGCTGAAATTTTGGAATTTTGATGCTAGAATTTTGGAACTTCATAATTTTTGAGTTTTTTGAATTTTGATGCTGGAATTTTGGGACTTAATAATTTTTGAATTTTTTAAATTTTTCTGCTGGAATTTTGGAACTTTTTAATTTTTGTACTGGAATTTTGGAACTTCATAATTTTTGAATTTTTTTTAATTCTGATGCTGGAATTTTGGAACTTTTTAATTTTTGTACTGGAATTTTGGAACCATAATTTTTGAATTTTTTTAATTCTGATGCTAGAATTTTGGAACTTAATAACTTTTGAATTTTTTTAAATTAATAATGTTGTTCCAAGTTTTCGAATTGCTCTATTTTGTTTTATTTATAGAATTGTTTATATTCGTGTTATATTGCAATAAAGGGTAGATTATCTTGCATTAATTGCATCAGTGTACCTTTCAATGAACACTTGTAAGGCAAAAGACTATAATAACTTCCCTTCGTGCACATTTGAAAATTATAAACTGTGAAAAGAATGCTAAAGCTTTATTGGACGAGAAAGAAGAGCAGATACTGTGTGGATGCTGAACTTATTCAAGCAGATGCTCATAACCGATATCATACTATTTTTATCAATATTTCCGTATTAATAGAGGGTGAGACACGCACACCTCCCATAACTTTGAAAAATTCTTGTTGAAAAAAGTTGTCTGCTTCCAAGTACATCATACATTTTGTCAGAAGTGAAAATTGAATAAATCAATTTTGTACATAAATAAAAATTTTAATATATAATGTAATATTATATGTTATTTCAATTATATTTATTGTACAAAAATTCAATTTGAGGTAAACATATTTGTGTGTGCGTCTGATGAGTTGGCGCGCGAACCGGTAAGATCTACACTGTCTCCAGTTGTCATCTTACCAGACGCACACGGTACACGTATTCAAAAGTGACTATTAGGTAAAATGTTTGAATTAACAGACTAGTAATGAAGTTGAAATAGTAAATTGTCTAATAAAAAATAGTCGTATAATTATATTCAGTTTTAGTTTTTTTGTTATTCTATATTATGTTATAGGTCGTTTCTACTAACTGGGACGTTATAGGTGGTTTGAGATAGGAAAAAGTTGAATGAAACAAGGTCTATACTTTTACGATTTCTCTATTTTTGTTGTGCTTCGTAACCTGTTGTCCTCGGAGGTGTGAAAGAACGACAATTTCCGTTAGGTATACAAATTTCGTGCGCGTAACGATTAATCGACCGGCGTATTCAAATTCTGATGAATTCGCACAGACTTCAGCGTATTTTTAATAGTAACCATACACTGCTGGATTCCATTTCACCTTGAAATACGACCTTATGAAAGAAACATGGAAGTTAATTACACTTACCTGTTGGAAACGTGTTGTACAGTTGTTGATAAATTTATGTATTTTTCGTATCCACTTGTGAAATGTGAATAAAATTGAAATTCGCATTTATGAGTCTAATGTTTTAATTAGAACAATTATATGTAAATTATAAATTTAGGATGATGGGGACAAATTTGTTTTTTTTACAAATTTAGAAATTTAGAAATTATAAATTATCAAATTACCAAATTTGCAAATTTAAAATTTTTAATTATCAAATTACTAAATTACCAAATTACTATATTACCAAATTTCTAAATGACTAAATTACTATATTACCAAATTACTATATCACCAAATTTCTAAATTGCCAAATTTTTAAATTATCAAATTTCTAAATTACCAAATTCATAAATTTGAAATTTCAATATTTCCAAATCTGTAAATTTGAAATTTATAACTTCCTAAATTTCAAATTTCCAAATTTCTAAATTGCCAAATTACTATTTACCAAATTCATAAAGTTGAAATTTCAATATTCCCAAATCTGTAAATTTCAAACTAAAAATTTTCATTCCCCCAACTTATCAAGTTCCAAACATCTAAATGTAAAAATCCAGAATTCAAAAAATGTAAGAATGCGTAAATTTAAGAATAAAAAATTTAAAATAGATCAAGTGAGAAGATACATGAACTGTTCCATTTCTCCCAGCTAATTCGAGTTTTTTTAATTTCCAGACTGCCCTCAGTATTTTCTTCCAAGAGGCTGCGATACCTCCTTGCGCGCAAGGACCTGGTACACATTTCGGCCAAGTAAGTCGACTCGTTTCGTTTTTGACAAAAAGTTATCAGTATGTAGTTCAAATAAAGCTTATCTCAAGATTTAGGCTGTGTTTGTATACCGAATCGTTCTTATATTCACACCTATGTACATAACAGTGAATCACAATTGGTTATTTGTACCCTTGGTTTTTTTCGAAATTTATAATTCTTCAAATGAATTGCGTCAACTAATTTATTTTCAATAGTGTGTGTATACGTACGTGTTTCAAGTAACGTGCTCATCGATATGATATCGATTTTGATTGGAAGTAACATAGTATGTAATATTAAAGTGATTTGAAGTATTATGTAATTAATGATTCAAATACTGATTATTTCTTCCAGTAACAATAGCGGTATAAATATTTCATAGTATCGATTTTGTCATTTATTTACATTTCTTGTTATTATTCTGTATTTATTTATTAATGTCATCTGTACATTTACATGTGGTTACATATTTTATTATACACTTTTGTTATTATTTTTAATTGAGAAGTAATAAACAGGTGACCGAGTAATATTTTGAATGACCTAATTTTTAATGATTTTAGTAATTGCCGTTGTGGTTATTGTTACCGTGGCAGTTAACGTGTTAATTCGTTACATTTATGGGACTATTAGAATTGCATTATGTAAATGAAGTATTTGGTCGGTTGATGGAATCTAAACGAAAACAACCTTTAGTGCTCTGGTGACATCACAGTCAAGGTGGGAGAGAAAATCAATTCCGTTGCCTGACCTTTACGGAATCTCCTCTCTTTCAAAACAGTTTATCATTTTGCACCTTGAATTTCTCTCCTGCTTTTCTTTCACGTGCAAATTTCAGGTTTCAGATTTTTGTGTTTTAAATTTTCGAATTTATGGTTTCTGAAATTTTCAAATTCTCCGTGTACTGAATTCCAAATTGTAGAATTTTAAATTACAACATTTCAAATTTCAAAATTTCAAATTTAAAAATTTGGAATTTCAAAATTTCGAATTCCAAAATTTCAGATTTCAAAATTTCGAATTCGCAAATGTCAGATTTCAAAATTTGGAATTTCAATACTTGGAATTCCAAAATGTCGGATTTCAAAATTTGGAATTTCAAAATTTCGAATTCCAAAATGTCAGATTTCAAAATTTCGAATGCCAAAATGTGAGATTTCAAAATTTGGAATTTCAATATTTAGAATTTCAAAATTTCGAATTCCAAAATGTCAGATTTCAAAATTTGGAATTTCAAAATTTCAGATTTCAAATTTTGGAATTTCAAAATTTCGAATTCCAAAATGTTAGATTTCAAAATTTCGAATTCCAAAATGTCAGATTTCAAAATTTGGAATTTCAATACTTGGAATTCCAAAATGTCGGATTTCAAAATTTGGAATTTCAAAATTTCGAATTCCAAAATGTCAGATTTCAAAATTTGGAATTTCAAAATTTCGAATTCCAAAATGTGAGATTTCAAAATTTGGAATTTCAATATTTCAAATTTCAATATTTAGAATTTCAAAATGTCAGATTTCAAAATTTGGAATTTCAAAATTTCGAATTCCAAAATATCAGATTTCAAAATTTCGAATTTCAAAATTCAGATTTCAAAATTTGGAGTTCCAAAATTTCAAAAAATAAAATTTCTCCAACTACCAAAACCCAAATTGCCCACGTTTCAAATCCTCAAATTTCAACACTCTAATCCCCAGACTTCCAAATCAAGATCCATATCCAAATTCCCAGATTTTGAAATCCCGCCATTTTATTCCTGACGTGGGTCATTAACACTCGTTACAACAACATAAACCTAACCTAACTCGGCGAAAATGATTACGCCATTGCGAATAGGAGTTAAAATTGATTGCCGTACACACATGTATTTTCACGTCCACAGCTGTTTATCATGAGTCAAACTCGAACGTACACTCGCGCACGCAGTGTTTATCGCGTTAACACGTTGTGTCGGAATAAAGATTCTCTTCAGAAATCCGTGATACTCGAGTTATCAGTATCGAATAAACGTCAGACTGTCTAAGATACACATTGCTGCACCGTATTCCTATACAGATTTGAGCAAGCTACGTTATCAGTACTGTAATAAAAAATAATATTGTAGGACGATAATGTTGTAGCGTTCATTTCGCAAGAACACAGAGGGTAACGGGTTGACGTATGAATCACAGTGAGTGATACACG
This sequence comes from Megachile willughbiella, assembly GCA_945859595.2. NCBI lineage: Eukaryota > Metazoa > Arthropoda > Insecta > Hymenoptera > Megachilidae > Megachile > Megachile willughbiella. The sequence goes on along the minus strand of OX243795.1, from coordinate 16,809,232 downwards.
ATGACACAGCCTGACGAGGGAAACCGAAAATAGTAATTTATATTTGAAGCAGGATATGAAGAAAGAAACTCGTACGCGAAACGTTTGAATTAAGGTCAAGGTGATTTTAATATGCGAACGATTCGTCGTGGCTTCTGGCGTTAACTGGTTCACGCTTCTTTTGTTTCTTTCCAAATAAGGAAAAAACCACTTTTTATAAATGGATGATATTTCGCGACTTTTAATCTTATTAACGGAGTCGTTACCAGTGCTAGATTAAAGATATCTTCTTTTTTATGCATAATAAATTCTTTTCGTATATAGTGCTTCATTTATGTAATAAATGTGACAGTACTTTTTTGCATAACAGATTTAGTATGCAATTTGTGTTACGTGATTGCAATTTTAATTCGTAGTAACTGTAGGGATACGAGAGTGGGGAGTTATTTAGGCTTGTTTTTATATTGATAATGTTTCAAAATGTTTATTACTAACTTGGAAACATAAAAGTATGGTCGCAGTGCCAAATAGTTTAGACGTCTCAGAAGTACAGCTTATAAATAGAAGTACACGCGAGGCTACTGATGTCTAAATAAACAGACTGAATGTTATTGTAAGACATAATGTACAGACGAGCACAGTAGTTATACAGGGTGTCCCATTTCAATCTTCGCATGTAATTATTTGCAGAAGTATTTATAATAAATGTTTCCAGTTGTTAGTATGTTACACTGATCGTAAATTTGTGAATTTGAAGATTTAAAAGTTTGGAAATTTAGAATGTTGGTATTTAGATATTTAAACCGTACATAATACAAGTATTTGAATCATACTCGACTATGTTATAATTTCAATAATACTCAGCTATGTTATATCGCATTTTTGAAACAGAACAAAAAATTACATAGCACTCAAGCGGTTAAACACCTATTTAATAGCTCGAGCATGAAATAACTGAATCACTTAACATATTCGCGATTAAGTGGTTTCACGTGAGATTAAATATCGTTCGCGGAACTTACATCATGCCAACGTAATACAGAACACGCGTAACGTTATTACACGGAATTTTCTCACTTGTCTTTGTTAATGTACCACGCTTGACAAAACATGTTAAACCTATGTTGCAAATGAACTATGAATATCGGAACTTTATATGAATGGCACGTAAAAATAACTAAATACGTTCCTGGCTCGATCAAACGACTGATATACAATTTCGTTGCATAATGTTGCTTACAATAGAAAAGAAAGTCGAATTCAAGATTATTGTAACACGTGATGATGGTATGATCATGTTATATACGTTCTAAATAAAAAAAATCGATACATTTAAAAGCGAAAGAACTACATAATTAAAAATGTAGTAGATTCTCGTTACATTGCCACTTTTGCGTGCATTTTAATGATACTTTGTTAGCATTACGGTCAATTTGCTGCTGAAACATTTTGTCACCATAGTAGCGTATGTGCACTAGCAACGCTCTTGTATTATATTCCCACGCGTTGTATCGCCATGCATTGCATATCGTATGTGTTTTATTGCCACATGTTATATTTCTCTACGGGTTATATCGCCACTTGTTATATATTTCTACGTGCTGTATTACCATGTCTTATATTACCGTACATGTTATATGACAACGCATCATATTTCTCTCGCGTTATATCGCCACGCGTAATACTTATCCTCGCTTTATATCGCCACGTGTAATACTTATCCTCGCTTTACATCGCCACGCGTAATACTTATCCTCGCGTTATATCGCCACGCGTAATACTTATCCTCGCTTTATATCGCCACGTGTAATACTTATCCTCGCTTTACATCGCCACGCGTAATACTTATCCTCGCGTTATATCGCCACGTGTAATACTTATCCTCGCTTTACATCGCCACGTGTAATACTTATCCTCGCTTTACATCGCCACGTGTAATACTTACCCTCGCGTTATATCGCCATGCGTCATATTTCTTCTCGCGTTATATTGCCACCCATCATATTTCTCCTCGCGTTATATCGCCGTGTGTCTTATTTCTCCTCGCATTATATCGCCACGCGTTGGATTTCTGTACGTTATATCGCCACGTTACCTGCAATATCATTTTTACTGCCGAAATTACATTGCCGATTCTATAACTTATTACAAAATATTGATTTACATATTTCATTAGCTCTTTTATTATCACAAAATTTCAAATATCGAACGTGACGATCTTATTTGTTTTGGAACATTTTAAGCAAATTTTATTAATCCTCTGATAAGTAAAAAATCAAATTTGTATCGATACGACAGATAATAAAATAAGGCTGCTATTTATTGGGTCAGTATTTTTGAATTTTTACTTACCTAATATATTTAAATAATAAAAATTTTCTTTTTGTACAAAAAATTACTATTAACCGTATTTCATTCATAGTGTGAATATCAAAAAGTGTTCCACATTCTTTTTATAACATTTGTTGTTAGGAAGGAGTAAACATTTCCAATATTTTAGCAAAACGCCGCTGATTGTGTATCCCGGCCATTTTTATCGATGAATTTGATAGGAATACAAACATCTGGTATTCTTTTTTCAATCGTTGATAAATCGTTCGATATAAACAAATTGTTTCCCCGAAAAATTTAATATCCTGACTCTGTTTCGTGTCACGTATGCTAGATTGTTTTCAATTAACGTGCAATATGTTCATCGCTGTTATTACATCGCATCGTAACATCACATCGTAATTAACCCCGATTAACCTTTCATTACGCTCTTTATCTTTCAGCTCGAAATTTCTACCGCATACATTATACTATTTTTAGAACAATATATTCGTCAATTGTATTTTCAGTGGGGGAAATTAAAATTGATGCTCAGCTCATACAGTATTTGTATTTATATAACTTTGAATTTATGAAATTTTCAAATTTACAAATTTTTAATCTTTAAGTATTAAAATATTTTTAAATTATGCAGACATTTTCATCGATTCGTTAACTTTAAATTTATAAGCCACGAGTACTATTTTATTATTGAATTATACTTTTTTATAAAATTATGTGTTTAAGCTTTCTCGAACAAATTGTGTGTAATAACGTAATATTTGTAGCACCAAGGGTAGCAATGCAAATCACAAAATATTGTTAATAAAAGATAAAGGAAACGTTCTGTTATCTAATGTATATATGGATGGTTATGTCGACGATCATAAATAACGCGAACTAGATTATAGTTACATCACTTTGAAAAATTACGGGCCAGATAGGATAACAAGTTAGCTATACGCGATATAGTGAACTCTTTGTTTTGTTTCTTATTGTAAACGAAACTCTCTATGCTTGTTATACTGTTCCATAATAATATATTGCCTGACTAGGCTTTAAAAAACTAGCCAACGATAAACGGAGTATTCATTTAATCGCTTTCAACACAGTTTATAGGTGAAACGTGGTTTCGTTATGATCCATGTTTTTATTATCATTTCAAGTTAAAAAATAATATACGGATGTGTAATTATATCGGATTATTGTGTAAGATCCTGATAAGAGAAGCAGGAAATGGTGATAAGGATACTTTTGATATCGCCGTCCGATGCTACTTCATTGATCGATTAAACAAATACAGAGTACCTTCGAGTTCTCTTCTTGTACCGACAATTTTCATTTCCACCTGCTCGTCGTTGCACTTGTTAGTTTTTCATCCTGGAATGACACGGTCATTCTTCACTTTTCAACTATGCAAATTCGCGAACGCGTAGACGTACTCGATTTTTCGCAAAAGTCACGCTCGTCAATTTATGTAATAACTGAACTCCGTACGGCATAACATAATTATAATTATTGCAGCGTGCTGCAGCGTCGCGTATCGAATTTCAATTGATTAATTTAATGCGAGCCAGGCATTAGAATCGCGATAATTTTATCGATTGTAATACTGTTGCCATGTTACTAAACACGTATCCATTTACCAGAATCAGATCGCATGGGCGCTTTATTTAACGCAGTCGCCGATTCATGTGCCGAAGAAGAATCGTATTAATTTCACAGCCTGTTTCCGGCCATTTGTACAATAACGAACCGTTCGGATTAATTAGTAAGATCGTAAAACTATGTGGCATGACCATGTTGACTCAGCAGAACGGCCGAGGTTCCTTTCTTGTTAACCATTGTTACCTGGAGCTGAAAATTTCATTTTCTCGTCTGCAAATTATGCAAAAATATTATTTAAGCAAGTATGCTTTACTTTATTTTATTTCACTTCGTTTCATTTGTTTTACTAATATTACCAGAATAACTTTGCTGTACAAACAAAATGTGCGCGTCCGTCACATCCAGACGTATATTATTAAATTCCTGTATCTCGAAATCCCTAGATCTCGAATATCTCTACATTTCATTACTTCCTAAATATCCCTAAACCTAGAAATTTGGACCTTCCAATATCCCTAGACCTAGAAATCTAGATCCTCAAATATCCCTAGACCTAGAAATATAGATCCTCAAATATCCCTAGATTTCTAATTACTTATATCCGAGAATTTCGATATCCCTAGATTCCAATATCCCTAGAACTAGACATCCCTAGACCCAAATGTCCCTAGATCCCAATATCCCTAGATCTCAATATTCCCAGATACCGATATCCCTAGAATTCGAAGTCACTCTATCCAAATATCCCTAGAACTCGATATCACTAGATCCCAATATCCCTAGACCCCAATATCCCTATATCTCGATGTCACTAGATCCCAATACCCCTAGATCTCAATATCCCTAAATCCCAATATTCCTAGATCCTGGCATCCCCAGATCTCGGTATCCCTAGATCGCGATATTCCGATATCCCTAACTATCGATGAGCCTAAATCTCGGTATTCCTAGTTTTTGATATCCCTACGTCCGTATATCCTTAGATTCTGTTATTCCTATACTTTAAATTCCTTAAATTTTTTAATCCAATAATCCTTACACCTTTACATTACTAGATCTTTATATTCCTATGCGCTCAGATCCTCTCCGCGTCGTTAAATTCCTATATTACAAAATACCCGTATTTGTATATAAAGCCGAAACAGAAACGAGAGATAATTCATATTACACTCCTTCAACTGGTTATTCATAAATCCGAGTTTATTGACAAGTCAGCGATATCTTATCGGAGATCGTTGGTTCTATCTCTGTTCATTGGATACGGGCGTTCTCTTCTGTTTGTATGCTGCTTGAGTTAGCGAACTTCGGAACGTTATGAAAGGCAGAGAACCACTGTGGACAGATAGTTGCTAGGTGTGTTACTATTCTCGGTCGGCGGCATTCCGATAAGCTGTGTGCCAAATCTCTATCCAACACTGGACTAACGACAACGTTCAGATCTGAATGCGAAATTCTGGACTTCTCGGACCATTTTTGCTTAATCTTTGTCCGCACGATGCCGTGGGTACGATGGTTCACGAGAAAAACCCATTATTCCAACTCTGACTAGTTAATCATCATGAATAATTCTGGTTCTTTACGAGCGCCAAATAAACTGCAGATTGTACCCTTTCGTTTCGTTGTTTCTGTGAAATACCGAACGGGACGGGGCGGAAAACTCTCTTTTACTGTTTTAGAAACATACAAAAGAAGTCAAATTTATGCCAGAACAAAAATCGTCCATTTAAAAAATTGATGCCAGTTCTGGTTAAGTCATCAGATGCCAAATGTCTGAAAGCTAGATACTTTAACTAGAAGTCATTTTCCTGTTAGGTATGGAGTTCTTTGAAAATATTCAACTTTGCATACCTTCAGATTTGTTGTCACGGCGATATAAGGAATTGTGCATCTTGCAAATTTTATTTCTGAAGCTGGGTCAAAATGACACTTCATTCACCGACCGATGATTAAGATTTCTATTTGCATTTCTCTGTTTATTTATGCAATCAAAGTCGTTTGTCAGCACACGTGCATCTTACACATTGTTACGTTCTGTCCACCTGGTACACCGACATCGCATTCAGAACCGGCAGGTTCGTCGACCTTAACAACCGACGCCGAGTTCTCTTGCTCGCAGAAAGCTCACTTTTGTCCCTCTCTTTTCACCCACCTTTACCATAGATTTCTATCGCTTCGTTACACAGCTTACGTAAAACATTCGTTCGTTATTTTTAGCTTTACATGCGAGACCAATGTCTTGGTCTCTCGGTGTTTCCGAAATACAAACAGGAAAACGGACGTAACTCTTCGACGATAAAGTCTCGTTAATCGCACGACGACAGTTCACTGGTTGAATTAGATGAATGGAACACAAAACTTCGTTTGACCTTACACGCGTGATCTACTCCGAAATTATAAAATGTATTCAAATTACCATATCTAAAAACAATTATTATTATTTAATTTTATGTCCGATTTTTAGATGTAGCAAGTTTATTTAGAGATGTTGTTATCGATTATCGATAACAACTTTAAAATCATTAGATTTAATTGGTAAAATTGTGTCCTAAGTTAGGTTAGGTCAGACTTGAAATTCTAATACTGATAATAAATACATTTGAATGATGATATTTATGGACAATACTACTGTTCACAGTAGTTCTGTTTTCATTTAGATGAATACTTAAGATATTTAGAACTCCAATATGAGAGAAGAATAACGACATGGCTTGAAGAGCATGAAAATTATCTTCACATTTAAATGGGTACAAATATTGTTATTCTTTTCTTGAATTACTCAAATTTCCCTTGTTAATACTAACTATTATCGAATATTGAATTGTCTGTATTTTAGAATATGGTTAACGTTAGAATCCTAAATCCATCATGTAAGACAAGATGATTCTACTTATCGATTTTTAAAAGAAAGAATCTATGTTTACGACCAGACACGGTCATGCGCCCTAGTCACGACCTAAATAATCCTGCACGCAATGCATAGGAACGTAAACAAACAAAACTATAAGCCGAACGTTTCACCGATATATCATCAGAGTTTCTGTATGTATATCATAAAAAGCATTCTTCTCTTTTACTTTCAGATAACACCGTGTAATACACCAGCCACCCCACCAAATTTTCCTGACGCGCTTTTAGCCTTCTCGAAAATGTCTGCGGGCGACAAAACTCCGTCGGGTAAGTTTCATTTTATTATTATTATCTGCGAGAGACTTTACCCGCTGTTGGTAAAAGCTTATCCCAAATGCTTGCCATTCCTTTAGCGTGTTTTAACGCTTGAACGGTCGATATTACGTGGCCTTATTTTTATCTATTTTATCAAACAATAATAACAATTCAAGGCTTTCGATCTCAAACATTGTTAACACTAACAATTTGATCCGAGAAAACCTCCAATATTATTCTATCGTTCAGTTGAAAAAAATAATAGTAAATAAAATGACGTAGATTGTAAGACAAAACCAATGATAACATATTTTTTTTTAATACTCATTAAGTATAGCATTGAATTAAATACGCATGCGCGGATAGAATAATGAAGGGGATAAACGCAAGGCTTTCCCCCACCATTTTTTAGTTTCTGTTTAAACTGTATACAGCGTGCAATTTTATGCTCGTTTCAGATTAGCCGGTTCTGTGGCACGATGAATGTTTTATAGCACCTTAGTCACCTCAAAATCCACCTTTCAGTTTGAATTAAACCTTGACACCAGCATCTACTGTTTCAAATCGTATGCGGATTTCCATCTCCATTTATCCTTCCAATTCTCTTTTGGACTGTTAGACTTTTAACCTTCATTTTTATTTTTTCTTCCCCTTAATGTTAATAAATATCGATTATAACAATCTTATCCATATATCGAGTTATCGATATTTTCCTATAGCGTTATGAATGTTAGTGCATCTGGGTGTGTTCGTTAATGTCTATTATAGGAGATGAAATGATTGCGTCGGTTTAAAGAAGAAATCGTGCTGTTACAGGAATGTCACCGAGCCAAAATGGATTGCATCAGAATTCGATGCAGACGGGGACGGCGACGCAACACCATGGGGGACGGTGTAGCGTGACCGGGAACGCGCAACAGCAAACGCAAAGTCAACAATTAGGGCTAGGCGAGCCACAGAGATAAAAGAAACTGGTTATTCGGCGGCCCGTGCGCAAGATCCCGAGGTCGCGCAAGATGCACGTAAACGGTGTTTGAAACAGGAGGCATGGTTTAAACGATCGAATTGCTCCCAGGGTTATACACTGTGCGACACGAGAGCGTTTATTATTCGAGATTTGAGCGCTCGCGTGTACTCTCTCATCCCTAGAAAGGACGCATGAGTTTTCCTGGAAAACCCAGGAAGCGGAGAAAAAAACCCAGATTTATTTAGCGTGCGCGTAGAAGAAGCAATCTCTGTTTAGAGATCCAATCATTAATTGAATCACACACGGTATACGTGGATCTCTAGGATAGCCGGATATACGACCCTCGATTGTTTATTCTCGTTATTCTTTGATGATGTATCGAACCGAACACGTCGGATCACGGATCCAAGCCTCTTGAAAACTCTCTTCTTCCGTCGGATGTATCAGAGGTTATGTGTGGAACAAGAAAGAGAGAGAGACAACGGAGGTTATTACAAAGACTATTTCTTATTTTTCTCTCCTTTTTAAATGTGCTGTTGGGACGGTAGTTCCTATGATTATGAAAGACAGCGATACTCCTTAGCGCTTATAAAATTAGTATGCGTCCAGAATGCCGCTTGATGTAAATGAGTAGCGAGAAGCCTCCTCCACCGTCCCGGGTATCTTCCTTGTTGTTTCTCGATCTACAGACTCGCGGCTAAATAGGAAACGTGTGTGTGCGGTTCGCGGACCGCGGAAGTCAATGAGAAAATTGAATATCACTTCCACACTATAGTACAAAAAATTGCCAGCACTGGATAAGCGCTTAGCCAACAAAGGTAGTTTCTCATTTTTCTTGTAGTCGAATGGAGAAACATGATGAAATGTAATTCGATTTTAGTTAACCGCGAGTTGTACACGTATACTTGACACCATAGGGATAAGAATAGAAGGGATGTACGGGTACCCGATATATTGGGTTACTTACACATTCTTGAACAATAGGGTGTGTGAAATGCATGAAATATAAGCGGTATAGAAATAAAAAAAGAACGCTGCGTACAGCTCTCTTGTATCCTTGCCCGATCACGCATGCGCAACTTTGGACGCGATATTTTGAAAACCTTTACAGATGGAAATATGTTTCACAATTCCTGAGAGTTGCGTTTTCTAAATAAAATATAAATAAATAAATGCGTGTTAGGGTACAAGAGACCCATATGGTATCATTCTCTTTCTATCGCTATATCGCCCTTTTCAGCTCGCACACGCACTCTATATTCTTATATTTCTATACTTGACACTCGTCTTCTTGAGAAATGATTGATCTTGATCGAGAGAGATATTTAAAAATCTGAGTTTGTTTTGTTGGGAAAACAAAATTATTATTCATGCTCGATAAGCAAAACGAGCAGTGAATGAAAACACGAGGCTAATTATGATAAAGACGGGATTACCATAAATTCTTGTGTAAAAATATGTAAAAAGTAATTTACTGATTATGCAATGTCTACATGAGTATTTATGTAACGTTATCGAAAGAATTATACATTTCAAGAAAATCCCTTTCTACGGAGAAATCACTTGCTCAGATAATATCCAGTGTAGGTCATTTTTTTCTACAGGAAAACTAAAGCAGTGGGGCTACGTTAGATGAGCTGTTTCATCGTCAATTGAATTTACAGATAGGAATACAAATAGAGATTTCATACTGTTTCACGTGTAAATGATTTAACCTGAAAGTTCATATTATTCACAAGAAATCCTTGTATGGCAGCTCGTGTAATTTATCAGGACAGTATATACGATAAAAACGTTTTTTCATTTAATCATTCTTATAGTATAGCGATCAATAATGCATCATTAAAATTTAGTTTCATTTTTGCTTAAACAATTTCTTTCCTATGAGAGCGTATTTAATTTGGCGATACATCTATAACTCGTAATTATTGATTTGAATTGATAAAAGAAATTTCATTATCGAAAGAGATATATCCGAAGTTTAATTGACTAGTCACTATGTGGAGATTTCTTACTTGCAGTTAGAATTATAATCTTGACAAATACGAGGAACTTATGATCAGTATAATTTACATTACACAGATGAAATAGTTCAAATGTTTGAGTTTCGCTGCAACGTTATCATATTGTGCATTCATTTGTGTAAATACAATCGGAAATTATGTCATATAAAAATCAGTATGACAAGATTTTTTTTTGTAAGGTATACGCTTTAATATCTTTTTTGTGTTTGTAACGTGTAGACTAGTGTTCCGTAATTTATTTACTGCAAAATATATCTTGTCCTTTTGACTTTATTATTGCGAAGTAAATGATGCATTAAAATTGTATTAGCCTGATGTTCATTTTAATTCCGTACAAATTTCGGAACACTGATCTAAACTATTATGAAAAATATTATTATGTTAAAGCTCTTATTATTATATTATTATTGTTTATTTGACTATCAATAATAATAAATAACGTTCATGTACATAATTCTAAATAAAACATAAATAATGGTGCTTTCATAGACTTTTATATAATTTCATGTAACTCTCATTCATGCCCTTTGTACATCGAACTTGAAGAGAGACTTGCTTATGACTTATAGTACGTACAAACTTATTATGTACATGTAATACACTAATCGAATGAGCTAATGAATACAAATACAAATGATGTAATGCAAATATTACGTAGTTATGCAAATTATGAAACTAAAACTGTACAACGAGATGTTTCGTTACAATATGGTAACTTCTGTTGCATCACTTCTTTTCATTACAAAACGTTGTAACAAAGCACTAATAATTCGCTACAATATTAATACACATCACATGTTTATATGCAACACTGCTTGTTACATTTGTGTCAGTTGCATAGAAAATATATGTACAATATATTTAGTATATAATTGTGAAAAATTGCAAATCTCACTTTTCACTAATCATGTCTTTCATGATGTTTCTACACCTCTACCTAAACCGGACCATCTGTCCGGTACTGGTAAGAAGTATCGATGCATAGCTGCTATGAAACGAGCACGATATTCTTCCGGCGATATTATCGTTGGTAATTTTCCCTGGCCACCTAATATACCTGATTTTTTTACCATTGTCTCTAACTTTTTGTCCCAGGTAAACGTTCGTATGTAATCTGCAATTGCAATACATATTCCTTTTTGTTAACATTTCATATTTAAAAATATAATGAATTGTTACTTACCTATTATGCCAAGAACAAGTTCATCCGAATTTGGCTCCAGACCTACTAACAATGAATAATCCATGACAGAATTATCGGCCAGGAATTTTGTATCTTGTTCAATGGCTCTATTTAAAACTGCTTTGGAATGTGATCTGATATACAGCGGTGAATCACAGCTCACTGGAAATGCATCTTATGTTTAACCAGAAAAATTTCTGTACATAACATCAATGATGTACTTACTGTTTAATAAGTTTTCATCTAATAGAACAAGTTCTCCTTCATGACATATGTCTTCAGGATTAACCAGTCGGTTCCTCACCGATCCTTTTAAATCAAACTTGTCCGTTATTGTTCTTTTATAAAATAAATTTTCCATCACTAGAACACTAGTGCGTAAAGCTGCGTTCGTTGTATTATTTTTAAAAGATACTCTGTAAACGCCAACTATCTTTCCCAACAGCGTTGGCTGTTTAGTTTGTTGGCATTTTTCCATGTAGGAAAAATAATTTGGTGCAAAATCAAGGAATATTTGCATTTCTAATCTAGACATTTCTTTTATGATGAACCTGTCATCTGTATCAAAAGTAAGAAGAATATGTTATCAAAATTAATATTGTTTTACGTATTGTTAATACATTCATGTACATAATAATTTTATACCTCGACTTTTGCAGAAAGTACTTCCGCTTTTTCCGCCTCTTGCAGCCCATTGCACACTTCGACTCATACTTCTTGTAAAACCATCCTCTCCACATGGTAAAACGCTTTCTCTGAAAGCAGCAAATTGCGCAGCAAAATATATTCTACAGTAGAAATTTGTCGTTGCATCATTGAATTGTACTTCAATATAGTTCTGTTGTTTTGTCGTTTTCTTATCCTCATCAGTTTCTGCAACTGTTGATGGATTTTGTGCGCTAGAATCCACAGTTGTAGTTGAATTTTTATCTGAATCTATGGGGCTCGCAGAATTTGGACTGTTTCCCCTGAAAAATGACAAAACTGATGGCCTCTTAAATTCTCCAGATTGTATTATGTCAGGAAAATTCTCTTTGTTTTCTGGAAATTTCCTTTTAATCAACGGACTAGGATTTAAGTCTGGCCCTTTTGTTGAACGCATCAGTTCATGCAGTGCATGTTTGTAGTCATGCGAATCAAGTGCATATGCAATTATGGATGAAGGTTCTGATTCGTATACCACTATAGGTACAACAGACCTGCAAATATTACTGTTTATTAATACGTACAAAAAATTATTAAAATATGAAACTATGTAGAAATAATAGTTATACCCTAATGGAAGTAAGTGATGTTCTAAACTTCCCAATGGATTTGCTATTGGTTGAACAACAGGCAACGAAGGTAACAATTGTGATAAGATTGTTTTCTTCTTCTTCTTTTTATCTGGTATATCGTCCAAAGCAACCGGTAACACATCAGAGTGTGATCTTTGATGCATCTTTGGAGATCCCTGAACGATAGCAATGTCTTCAGGATTATTGTTTTCTAAAACTTCATTATCTGAACTTTCTAATCCTTCGATTCCTTGCAAATCGTGTTGTACCGCCGCGATAGCATCGATAGCATTATAATCTGCCGACATAGGACTTAAATCTTCAATCTGTGATTCTGAGGCAGTATCTTCAGTTATGTATCCATCCGTATCGATTATGCTATTACTGCCAGTTGTTAATGATCGTTCAGTAAATCGTCTAGGTCTTTCATCCTTCTTCTTAACAGACATTTCTAAGATCTTTGCATTCCAATTGAACACAACTTCTGATATCAATCGTTTCAAGATCACAATTCCATCTTCAATTCTGAACATCAGTGCTTGCACTTGCTTTTCAGACACTTTACCTTCAAGCTTCTTATTCTCCAAAGTTGGAGACGTTAATTTTAACTGAATTTCTTCAATTTTATTCTTAAAATATTGCTGATCTTTAGTTAATTGTTGTTTAGCAGCATTTAAATTATCCGTATCGATTTGTAGGGTTAATAATTTCTCTCGTATGGAGGAAAATACTTCATCTCCTTTTAACGCTATACTTTTCATTTCTTCTATCACATCGGCATGTTGTTTCGGATCATACACGATATTTATCAAAGGGGGTGGTAAAGAAATTTCCCACTGGGATATTTTTGTGTACTTAAATACGGCTAACATATTTTTTTTAGTGAAATATTGATAGTGATCGTGATGAAGAGAATGTTGACAGGTGTCTGTACCTCGTCTAGTATAAGCACTACCATGAAAACGTAGTTCCAAATACTTGGCAAAGGACAAAGACCAAGTGTCGTCTGACATTGGTACTACTGGTGAAACACTTTTGCATTTCATGCACTTACTCCACATCAATATCTGATTTGCATTTTCTTGAGAGAAAGGTTCAGTGCTCATTTCGTTTAAACTGATATGTATGCAACCACCGTCATGTGCAAACCGCCTAACATGCTGGGCAATTTGTGCCCGACATGCTTGAGCAGGACATTTACATTCCGTGGTTAAACAGTAACGTTCCAGAAAACGTCCTAATGCAATATCATTTCTTCCATATAAGTCCATGTTAACTACCCATGGATTCACACAGAATGCTGGGGTATCGTTACCACTATGAGAGAAACTGCAAAATAACACAGACAGACGTTGATGGCTAGCAGGATCCAAACAATCAGGCCACACAGGTGTTTGATCATTAACTTCAGATTGCATTATAATTTGTTGTTTATCGCACAAAACGTTATTTGTTGGATACAGTCGACTACCACATGCTCTAAAATTAGCCAACAGCGCTTGTACCTCTTGACTATCAACGTCAGTAGTTAGCCTCGCTTGAACAAACGGATGTTGAGGTTTTAATTTCAATCGCAATAATGGATTTTCAATTCTGGATTCTATCGCCATGTTACTCGCTTTAAGTTCTTTCACTTTATCCACAAACTGTGCAGAATAAAAAATTTCTCTTGGAAAAAAGCTTCGCAGTACGCAGTTTCTTCCTGTCTCTGTTTCTAAATAAGGTATAGAAAATTTTAAATAAGGCGAAACGCTTAATATAGTTCCCTCCAGCGCTTTCTTAAATTTATTTAATAGTGGCAAGTCAGCGACACTTAAATGTTGGCCATTAGGACTAGTTTGACTGAATACATCTTCATCACCTTCGTTTAAATACTGATGTAATGGATCACTGTGATCACTTATGGATTCTCCATAAATACGTTTCTCCTCTGAAGCGGCTTTATCTTTTATTCTTAATTTTTCAATTTCTTCTTTGGCATTTTTGCTTATCTTCTCATTAGCTTTAGTTCCAAACAATTCAATCGTACTATTTGGTTCTTCACTACTATCCATTTCATGTTCTACAGTATTACTTGGATCATCATTGTTACTTAATGTTTTACTTGCTAGATTATCCTCTGTATTTTTTGTACAAATGACAGAAGTTTTTGTTCTAGGTTTAAATAATTTTAGAGTATCGTAAGGATCAGCATCCTCAGACAATATAGAAGATATTTGTTTAACAGAATTTGAGTCTAATATATGTTCAGTAGAAGCTTGATCTGAAACCGGTGCACTTTCATTAGCTAAAAATTCTATTTCTATACTTTGTTTACCAATCGATATATTATCAGAATTTTCTTGAATTTTTGATATTTTCAAAATTTCTGTATCATTTGCATGCTCTTTATGGATTGACGATGAATCATCAACTTCTCTGGTAGTAGTATACACTATTTTATTCATCTCTTCAAAGTCTTTGGTATCTTTGTTTACTGTTTCATCTAAAAATGAATTATCTTTAGGAGATGGTGGTCTAGCAAATTCATCCATAAGAAATGATTTTTCAAGACGCCAAGAATAAGCAGCAAAAATCATCATTGAAGTTACATTCTTCACTTTTTTCAATTCCACTTGAGAACCACCTCTTAACAAGATTGTAGCTCCAAGATGTGGATGTGCACATCCCTCAAAATACATAAGTGTTTTCATACCATCTAAAAAGGAATCACCAAGTTGTATTACATTAAAATTAAAACTATAACAGAGTTGTATGTTTCATTACCCACTTTTATCGCTTGAAAAGTTTCGCAAGTAAAACTTTTTGCATGTACCAAGCATATACCTTGCGCTTATGTGTGCATCGATGGTATTCACAATATTAGCACCGGTACATCGTGCAACTCTTTCAAGAACACTAAGTTTAACATTCAAAACAAGTGTTACACCACATTCCCTAAGTCTATCTTGTGCTAATCTCGATACAGAACGATGTACAAGTACTACGTCTGGACCAAGAGCAGTAATCCTAGCAACCGTATGACCTAAATACTCATTTTCCTACAAATTAAACACTCTTTATATGATACAGAATAATAACATGAATAATGTTAATGTGTTAATTAATTTTGTCCGTACTTGTAACATCACAGGCTCCAAGCTCAATAGCTTTCCTTCTACACGTTGGTACATAAGTCCGCACTGAAGTAATAAGATTTTTGGATGAGCTATCATCGCGTTCATTCCTCTGTGTGCAACATTTTTCGTACAAACTACACCGGACACAATTTCACAATCATCTCTACTTCCACCTGGACATTTTTTTATTTGTACATATTGTCGAATGTCCAAATCATCGACATTGTGATTTAAATCTGGTCTAACATAATCAATAATTTGATGAGCAACAGGAAGTATTACTTCCGACCAACTTTGAGATAAACCTTCTTTATTAAGAAGCTGCTTGATTAATGAATCTTCATGTTGCTTATATGCAGATCTATAATTATATGGATATGAACATGACAATTACGACTGTACATATCATTTTTATTATATGTATAATACTTACGTTAAACATTCATAAGCATGAAGTTCTCCAAACGCAGTTCTCAGATTTGTTGGTTTATGCCAGCCGCCTTTTTCTTTAAATTCTTCTACTTGCAGTGTATCGTTCAAAAGATCATCAGCGATTTTTAGATTACACTTATGTGATTTCACCGTGACTTCTTTCTGTTCGATAACACCATCACTACTGTCTACAGAAATTGTGGTTAAATCCTCCGACGTGGGTCTTTTTAACGTAACAGTAGATGCTTCCAAATTCAAATCTAAGTAGAAACTTGAGCTAGAAGACGGTAAACGTCCGGTACTTTGCTGCATTGAATTTGAAGGTTTTGTTTCACTTTCCGAATCTGAAATTTATGAACATTCTATTTATGTACAGTTCATGCCATCTATAAAAATGTATATTAAATGAAATCGAAACAGAAAATAAAATAAACTTATAAAACTAATACATTAAATACTACCAGTGGTTGAATCATGTTGCGGAATTGTTTTTACCCATGCAGGTTCTTGAGCATCGCACGTATTCTGCGTTTCAGTTAACAAATCCATATTTTGTATATGTTGCAATTTTACTGGTTTAAATACGGTTGTTGTATCGCTGAATACATTCTCAGCAACCACTGGTTCAATAAAACCTGCTTCCAATAATGCTTGTCCTATAGCAGTAGCCTGCACCCTGCAGAATGTGAACAATTTAATATCTTCAATGCTTGTATATTCTTTTTTATTTGAAGCATTTATACCGAGTAGCTGCCTTGTTTTGTGCTATCATCCAGTTCACTAATTCGTTAGCTAAAAAGCAGCTGTGATAACTTTTCAGTCTAATTCTGTGCGTTTGTAACAGAATTGCTTGACTTGATCTAAACAACTCTTCATAAATCATCCTTAAAGAAGCTGAATTTTGTAATGCGATTGAGCGTTCTTGGGATGTCAAGTAACTAGTCGCTGAGCTGAAAAGAATATTTATAAAATAATTGTATGTTCAGAAAATTAGATAAAGAGATAAAACTGATAGCAAGTCCGAACCGTCCAATTGCATATTTTTCCTCCATGTATCCTACACTTGGTTTTCTACAGATGGAAGTATCATCCTCTGCAGATTCATTAGCATTCTTTTGAGTTATAGGTGGAGGATCACTTCCATATTTCACTTGAAGGTCTTCTTGTAATGCTTTTAAATCCGCTGATAGGTCACTTCTCATGTCTGACGATTGTAAATAAGATAAAACTACCTTACAGCAATACGTACACACTCTAAGATCTCCTGTAATAAAAATTGATTTGTTACAAGCTATACAAATGACATATAATGAACACCTGTTACTTCTTATTATTTCCGTACCAGTGCATCCCATAATTTTCCCAGGTATTTGATCACAACAACATTTGGAACAAAATATCTGACCACAAACACGACAATGATGTTTTCTACGAAATGTTGTAAATCGTTCACCGCATTCGTAACACTGTTTGCTTACATTATCTGGCATCCAGTAACTTCTTAACTGGGAATCTTTGTACGAACGTAAATTCTAGACACAATTGACAATATAGCTGATTTGAATAACTTATATAATTTATATAACATATAGAAAATGAACTCACATTGCTTTTTAAAGCTACAATATTACTGATACGTTTTAAAACATTGGGTAAACTTCTGCCTTCACGAGTATCCAATGGAAAGTTCATCATACTTGAGCTATCATCCTCAGGTGTTTTCTCAGTACTTTCCGATTGCTTCCATGATTCTGAATCCGATGAGCTTTGTTCCTCATTGGTAGAAGAAATTGTAGAATCGTCAACATTTTGCGAACCTAAAGATATGTTTGTTTTATGATATTTCTAATTTTGTTTATACAATAAACGAATCAGTGTATAGCACAAATATTATAAATAAATGTTACAACTGCAATATGACAAGAAATTCAACTTACTTCTAGTGAAGCTAAAAAATTTGGAAAATAAGGAAGCTACAACAGGTTGGCTCTCCTCTGGACTTAACGGAGCGAACTCCGTAAGTTTAGACGGAGAATTCATATTCTTGTTCATGTTGCTGGATGCTATCTTTCTATAAACATTTTTAAGATAAAGTGTTCACAAGCCACTGTTCCTGCACTTGCGTCGACGAATGCACACGAAAAGTGTTTGACAGGGATGTCAGATGATCCAGTATATTTCGTTTGCTCATGCTAGCCGCAGATGGTAGCACTTACGAAATATCGTGGCGCTTGTTGGATTTACACATACGAGTTTTATTTACCCACAATTGATATATGTATATTCAAATGTGAATCTGACTCTTCAAAAAGGAATAAAATTCGATCGTTATCGATCGTCATTTGATCGTTAGATGACGCTAGCAGTGCGTATTTGCAAGCACGTACGAAAATATAAATTTTAAAATATACATAAGAATGTAGCTTTTAAAATAATATCAATTTTATAAATTAACTACGTTATGATGAACTTTTTATACATTTTTTACAAATTAAATCATTGGGATACCATAATTGCAAACTTTGTATTTAATTATAAAAAACGTAAAACTTTTTCCTGATGTAATTCTTAGAATAACTTTTCTGAAATATAAGGTGTGCAATACAACAGCTAGTTGTTAAAAGTATATTGCGAAAATTTTGTTATTTATCTATTTCAAATATGTCTGTTATAAATTAGACATATTACATGCCAGTGCTCGAATATTAATTCTGTTATATAATCTGTTCCCCTTGGCTGGTAGTTTCCCCAGGGAAGCCAAATTTTCACTTGAGTTTACGTCAAACTTTCTAAATTATAAATTATTTTTGTATAAACTAAGGTAAATGTATCCATTAAAAAGCCACATCCTTATTAGTAAGGAATTTTTCATTTGATTTTATTGAAGATGATTATCAAAATGATCCATTATTCAAAACCTTAATACATCACAGCTGTAATAGTTATATTTTATTTATTATTTCAATGATTGTTTTTCTATTACGGTATTTGTCGACAAGTATAATTATACATTTTAAAATTATCTTAATATTAAGGCGTGTATCGATGAATTCTCCATATTAAAATTATTTAAAAATTAACGCAAATATTCCTCGATGACCAATGACATGAACTGATCTTGCACGCTGCATTCTACATTTACATACACTCACACATACTACAATAGATTACAATATTTTATTAATTATTTTATACTTAAAACAATTGTCAAAATCATAAGAGGTTTGTAACGAATAGTGGTACTATTTACATATGTGAAGTAATATGTGAAGATTGAAAAGCTGAAGGAAGGTGTAGAATATGTATAAGCATGTACTATAATAAGTATAGTCATAATCATAAGATTAAGTGCAGGATTAACAAAGTGTGAAATTTTGTGTAGATAAACGTATGCAGTATTTTATATGAAGATCTTAAATGTAACTTAAAATTAATTCCTCCTACGTCAAGATGTGAATCGGAGGAGCAGTAAAGCACGCGACTCACCGATCGTTGATTTGCATCACTGTACCCACGATAATCGACGTTTAAACGATGATCAACTCTCGATTACTCCATGAATAATTCGTGATTAATCTGTAATTGTTTCACAATTATCAAACCATACTGTTATGCGTGTGAAAACAGATCTAATCACATTAGTACATGTGTGTATACAGATCTAATCACGTTAGTACATATATGAACACAGATCTAGTCACACCAGTACACATATGAACACAGATCTGGTCACATTAGTACATGTGTGTACACAGATCTAATCACGTTAGTACATATATGAATACAGATTTAGTCACACCAGTACACATATGAACACAGATCTGGTCACATTAGTACATGTGTGTACACAGATCTAATTACGTTAGTACATGTGTGAACACAGATCTAGTCACATTAGTTCACATGTGAACACAGATCTAATTACACTAGTACACATATGAACACAGATCTAGTCACACTAGTACATGTGTGAACACAGATCTAGTCACATTAGTTCACACGTGAACACAGATCTAATTACACTAGTACACATATGAACACAGATCTAGTCACACTAGTACATGTGTGAACACAGATCTAGTCACATTAGTTCCCATGTGAACACAGATCTAATTACACTAGTACACATATGAACACAGATCTAGTCACATTAGTACATATATGAACACAGATCTAATCACATCAGTGCACATGTGAACACATATGTATAGTCCACATGTAAAACATATGAAACCATACTATAAAAGTCACTAACACTTGCAGATACATATAAGATAACACTGGACATACATTAGTCACATATGGTAACATATGAATTATAAAATACACGATTATCCTAGAAATAATTCGTACCATAATGATATATGAAGTGAACTTGAGGGTCAGGGTAATATTAGTTAACTTTGATCGTTGATCAAGAAATCCATAGTGTTCAGTGAACCAAGTGTTATGCTATTTTACTCAAGGCCGTGAGGCTATTGTATTGAAATTTACTTTTATGAAATTAACATTAATTTTGCACTTATTTCACAGTTCAGTTATTAGTTATATTTCATAACGAGGTTATTACTAAATCTCTTAAAGTCTATTTTCTTATTACTTTGTCTTTTAAATATATTAATTTGTTTAACTATTCAATCGTGATTATGATTTCAATTGATCTAACATCGAATTGAATTTACTTTTGTCTCTTTCAATTTTTACGATTATTTCTACTGTGTCACCCATTGCCTCGTATTTAGAATATTTAATTCAATTATATACATATTTAATTATAATGTTTCGTGATTTATATAATAGACATTTTGTGATGACTCTTAAAGTTACTTTTAAAACTCGAATAAATTCAAAGATCGAATGCGACGAAAAAAAAAAGGAACATACTTCCAATAATCTATTATAAAAACGACTAAAATCATGAACATTTACAACAAATACATTTATCTCGTCAGCTAAAATTCGTCTGAGCTCTAACATAAGAAGGAAGTAACACCTACAGAAAAAATCACATGTTTGTCTTTTTACGTAACGATGCAACCGAAAACCGTCCCCCTAACTCGTTGTAATAGTGAAAGTTTCGCTATGGATGAAATTCGAGATGCACGCAAAATACAATCCAGCGTCTTTATCAAAAATTCCATTACTTGACATGCGGATAACTGGATCGTGGAAAGAAAAATCAGTACAAAGGTGTGAAGAAGCTCAATCCACTTTCGACGTTATGATCCGACCGATTCACCGCAGAACCACCGTTAGGGTCTACGAGACCCAACACAAAAATGTACCTTACTTTTCTTATTAACGATGAGATCGTTAGAGTTCATTTTCGCTATATCGCTGTCTATGGAGATATTGACAATATGGAAAGATTTTGATAGTAATTGTAAAGAATTGGGAACTTTGTATATTTGCAAATTCGAAGATTACTGAATTTGTAAATTTTTCAGTTGGGTTACTTGTACATTTAAATATTTCTTAATTTGTTAATTTGAGAATTGGGAAGTTTGTGAATTTGTAAATGTATAGACTCATAAGTGTGGACTTTTGTAAATTTTTTAGGTTAAATTGCGAGTTTGGGTAATTTAAATTTGGCAAATTGCAAGTTGGGTATTTCTTAATTTGACAAGATGGAAGTTTGGGTATTTCTAAATTTGACAAGATGGAAGTTTGGGTATTTCTAAATTTGACAAGATAGAAGTTTGGGTAATTTTAAATTTGGCGAATTGCAAGTTTGGGTATTTCTAAATTTGACAAGATGGAAGTTTGGGTAATTTTAAATTTGGCGAATTGCAAGTTTGGGTATTTCTAAATTTGACAAGATGGAAGTTTGGGTAATTTTAAATTTGGCAAATTGCAAGTTTGGGTATTTCTAAATTTGACAAGATGCAAGTTTGAATATTTCTAAATTTGACAAATTGCAAGTTTGAATATTTCTAAATTTAACAAATTGCAAATTTGACAAATTGCAAGTTTGAGTATTTCTAAACTTGTCATATTGCAAGTTAGGGTATTTCTAAACTTGATATATTGCAAGTTAGGATATTTCTAAATTTGACAAATTGCAAGTTTGAGTACTTCTAAATTTGACAAATTGCAATTTTGAGTATTTCTAAATTTGACAAATTGTATGTTTGAATATTTCTAAATTTGACAAATTGCAAGTTTGAGTATTTCTAAACTTGACAAATTGCAATTTTGAGTACTTCTAAACTTGACAAATTGTAAGTTTGAATATTTCTAAATTTGACAAATTGCAAGTTTGAGTATTTCTAAACTTGACAAATTGCAATTTTGAGTATTTCTAAACTTGACAAATTGTAAGTTTGAATATTTCTAAATTTGACATATTCCAAGTTAGGATATTTCTAAATTTGACAAATTGCAAGTTTGAATATTTCTAAACTTGACAAATTGCAAGTTTGAATATTTCTAAACTTGACAAATTGCAAGTTTGAATATTTCTAAACTTGACAAATTGCAAATTTGAATATTTCTAAACTTGACAAGTTACAAATTTGAATATTTCTAAATTTAACAAGATGGAACTTCGGACATTTCTAAAGACAAGTTATAAAGACTCTTTTGACAAGAAATAAATGCCTAAATTTCTAAACTTGAAAATTCGGTCCCAGGTTCCCTTAACCCAAATCTAAATAAATGATCAATTTGTCCTGCGCTAACCCAACCTAACCACACACTCCTATTCTCAACCACATTCAATTCGACAAGGAAGTCGGCAAAGGTAATAATTCGTATATACCGATTAATTTGCACAAAAATATGGATGCAATAAGAAAGGCTCGTATTTTTTATGTTAGATTAAAAGATAATGGATACGATCGCTTTCAAAAATAGAAAGAAAACGTACCGTTTCGCGCTACCAACGATTTCGTTTTCTATCTAATTGTTTATCTATCGGTGATCTTTATAATTGACCTATTTTTTTCCAACTGACTTGATCGGTCCCTTCACGTCTTCATACGTTCGCGTAATAAAACGATTTCAAACGACAACGGGTAACGTTGCTTTAGAAAGGCGTGTTACAACAGTGTGACACACACGCATGTGTTAGGCTACTATGACGGGATGCGATACCGCAAGAAAAAGACTCCGGGTGGTATAAAAGGGGGTGTATTCCGTGCTATTGGCATCAGTTTCAGTTGCGAACTACAACTGCACATCGCTAACCAATCAACATGAAATTCCTCGTAAGTAGCTTACTGAACAAATTAATTAATTTAACATCAGAATTAATGTGAACTTCATTATGACTCTGGTCGAAATTTGTAATTCACTTTCGAAATGAAAGCATATGACTTAAGAGGAAAAATTATGAATTGAGTGACAATTTTCTTGTTAGATATATTCATGATAATTTGGAATTTGGAAATTTAGAGATTCTAAGGCTTGAATTTGGAAATTTGAAGATTCGAAGATTGGAATTTGGGAATTAAGAAATTTGGGGTTTTGTTAATTTGCAATTTTTGGGAATTAAATTTGAGAATAGGGAATTTGGATATTTGGGTACTTGAGGATTCAGAAATTTGGGAATTAAGAAATATAGGAACTTGTGAATTTGCAATTTTTGGGAATTAAATTTGAGAATAGGGAATTTGGATATTTGGGTACTTGAACATTCAGAAATTTGGAGACTTGTTAATTTGCAATTTTTGGGAATTAAATTTGAGAATAGAAAATTTGGATATTTGAGTACTTGAAGACTCAGAAATTTGGGGACTTGCAAATTTGAAATTTTTGGGAATTAAATTTGAGAATAGAGAATTTGGATATTTGGGTACTTGAACATTCAAAAATTTGGGGACTTGTAAATTTGCAACTTTTGGGAATTAAATTTGAGAATAGGGAATTTGGATATTTGGGTACTTGAACATTCAAAAATTTGGGGACTTGTAAATTTGCAACCTTTGGGAATTAAATTTGAGAACAGAAAATTTGGATATTTGAGTACTTGGAGATTCAGAAATTTGGAGACTTGTAAATTTGCAATTTTTGGAAATTAAATTTGAGAATAGAGAATTTGGATATTTGGGTAATTGATTCAGAAATTTGGGAATTAAGAATTTTAGGAATTTGTGAATTTGCAATTTTTGGGAATTAAATTTGAGAATAGAGAATTTGGATATTTGGGTACTTGACTCAGTTTGGGAACTTGTAAATTTGCAATCTTTGGGAATTAAATTTGAGAATCTAAAAATTTGAAGACATACGATATAAAAATTAAAAAATTTCTATCTAATACTTAAAACTCATACGTCATCCTAATTAGAGAACCTTGTAAAAGTACCATACAACATTTTCCACTGATTTTTCAGATTGTTCTTGCAATCATCGCCTTAGTGGCCCCCATCTACGCTCAGGATGCTGAAGAGAAGACCCTGGAGAAGAGAGGCATTTATGGATTGCATTCTGGAAGCTTGGGACATGGAGGTAAAGTAGATCACATACAACTCTTAAAAAAATTTCCACTAATATTAAATTTACTGCAACCATAAAAACCAGTGTTCAACAATAAATCTCTATAAAGCTATAACATGGAAGAAAACGTAGATAAAAATAGACTTAAACAGCTATAAATACATTCTCTTACAAACTGTCCTCATAATCCATTTTCTGTAATCTTAAATTCTTCCTATTTTAGTTTAGTACTCTAATTCTCTTTAATCCCAAAAAGCTTAATCCCTCATAAAGAAGTACAGTTTGCAATTGGTCAGTGCTTAACATAAATTTATAAACCTTTCCAAAACATTCTTACAATGTTAAAATTAAAATTAATTATTGACAGGATAATCTTAGACCAAATGATTTTATTTTTAGGACATGGTGGAGGCTATTCTTCGTACAGTGCTCCCATCCTTCGTGTATCCAGCGGACACGGTGGTGGATATGGAAGTGGACTCCATGGTGGAATTGGCAGAATTGGACATGGTGTGCATGGATACTAAAGACGGCAGTATTAATTGGTGCTGATACCCATTGATACGATTCTCAACCTTTTTTTCGGGGATATTACACTTCTCTTTTTTACATTTTCTACTGATCAAATGAATTTTATACAGATGAAATAAAATTTTTTACCTTTTCATTACTGGAATTGTTACTTACCCTATCACGTTAGTTACTTGTTCGAAACATGACGGTATTTCGAAGTTTTGTCAAAAATTGAGAAAGTTAAGACATTCAGAAGTTCATTACTCTTGCATTACAATGTAATTTGAGGAATATTGAAGTTAATTAATCAATAAAATCAATAATAATTGAATTGTTATAAAAAATGGAACAAGTGGCGCCATCTCTCCTGCGAACAGGGTGAACTACACACTTTTGAAACAGTAGTTTAATTAGTTCTCATATTCTACCGCTAGATGACGGTATACAATACAGAAATATAGAAATTATATTTCCTATGTTAATTAATCAAATTATTTATTGTTTTAAAATAGTTATTAACTTTATTTGGATTGATTTGACGTGTTATTGAATGTAGTCTTATTTGCAGAATGAATGAATAAATTTTATGATTATGTTATTTTAAAAATTGCAATCGAATTAATTGATGATTGCATTCGAGACCAATCATTTGTTACAAAGATAAACAGAATTCTTCTTAATCGACGGTGAAATATCATCAATCTTCCTATCCGACAGCTTGAACTTGACGATCACCACAGAAAATCTTAGGTTTAGCCTAAGAATGATTAAAAATTGATAAAAGTTTGGTAAAGTACAAGAATTCGAAATTAATTGGTTTTGCACTCCAATGAAATTCGATTTATATTACAGTCAATTCGGCTAATAAAATCAATATTAATTCAATTGAACTGAAAACAAAATATCTGAAGCCATCTGGTGGGAATGTTTAGAACTAATGAAACTACAGTTTCAAAAGTGTGTAGTTCACCCTGTTGGCAGGAGAGATGGCGCCACTTATTAAATTTTCATAAAAATGCAATTAATATTGATTTTATTGATTAATATGCTATATATTTACTAATATTGATTCTATGTTGTTTGCAATGCATTCCGTGGGTCCGAAGATGCGAATTATTCACACAGTATACTGTACCTCGTCGGTAATATAGAGAATTACATAAGAATGCAACAAATTTTCCCTCGAGTCACCAGAAACCATTCTCACAGATATTTTCTTTTGCAGAAAAGAGCCTACCTGCAAAATTTCATCGAGTGTGACGGTATTCCGAAGTTTCGCTAGATCTGATGCAAATGCAGCATGAGGTACAGAATTCATATATTATTTTGTGCTACATGTACTGAATTACTGATCGTAGAAAGAAATCAGGATCTCGTCGGTCATGTTCCCGTAATTTAGAATAATGAATTTACAAATTGCAATATACACTTACCTGAAGAATTCCTATAAACTGGTTACAGGTTGTACAGATTTCTTCGTTCGGGAAAATAGCATTTTGGATAAATTAATTTTCAAGTTATAATCGTAGCTCTTAGCTCGAAATCGTTTTCTGAAGATCTCGAAAATGTTCAGAAAACGATATCGATTACCAGGTCACACCACGTGGAGGTGGCTACGGCAGTGACCCACCCTATCTCCAAATCCCAACCACCCACCATTTGCAAACCTCATTTATCGGAAGGATAAATGAGTTCTAACTCTACTTAGCCCGTAGGCTCGCAAAAATATACAAGTTCTTTACCATGATATAGCAAAGAACTTGTATCGCACGCAACTTTCTTAAAACTTATAGCACACACCATACAATTAACGCTCGCATTCTAAGATTGCACCCGTGTTATCTAAAACGGTATAAAAAGCAAAGGGAGAAGAGAAGAAAGTTAGAAGAACTTTCTACAAAAAAGAAAGAAAGTTAGAAGAACTTTCTACAAAAAAGAAAGAAAGTTAGAAGAACTTTCTACAAAAAAGAAAGAAAGTTAGAAGAACTTTCTACTAGAAGGAAAGAAAGTTAGAAGAACTTTCGCAAAAAGGTGGACCAGCATTCTCTATCAAGTGAACCTCGCCTTCGTGGGTCAAATGGTAGTCGAATAGTGACTTACGTGAACCACGAGACCGAGTTGAACCGAAAACACTGATAAGAACGAGTGACACATCCGCGAAGGGTTTCCCATTTCTCCCCGCTCCCGTTGAAAGGGAGTCTGACAGCAGAGAGGATACCCACGCCGTGAGGCGGCAAATCGAGATGGACCATCAATCAAAATGCCTCGCAGAGATGTGTCCCTGGCGCTACACCAGTGTTTGCAGCTCAAAACTGCCGCGTGTTCACAGCGCTACCAACCCCAAATGATCCACTTGGGTCTGGACCAATTGACAGAGAATTACCGATTAATACTACACTCTAACGCGCAAAAAATTCACGTATCGTGAAAATGGGTGCAAGTTAGAATTGTAAGCGCTCAACTCACTTATAAACTTAATACTAATTTTGTGGGATCCCACACACACTCTGTTCTAAAATTGCACTCGCACTATGTAAAATGAAACGCTAAACGAGAGAGAAAGAAAGGAAGAGAGGAACTAATACTATGATCTAACGCGGAAAAAGTTAAAGAATTAAAATGAGTGCAATTTAAAACAGCAATCGCATACGCACACGCTTAACATACTTATTCTAAACGCCGCACGCGTACCTCTTATTCTAAGCTTGCACTCGAATGATCTATAACGAAATCAAAAAGCAAGGGGGAAGGGAAGAAAGTTAGAAGAACTTTCTACTAGAAGATAAGAAAGTTAGAAGAACTTTCTACTAGAAGGGAAGAAAGTTAGAAGAACTTTCTGCTAAAAGGTGGATCAGCATTTCCTGCCAAGTGAGCCTCGCCCTCATGGGTCAAAGGGTAGTCGAATAGTGACTTACGTGAACCACGAGACCGAATTGAACCGAAAATACTGATAAGAACGAGTGACACATCCGCGAAGGGTTTCCCATTTCTCCCCGCTCCCGTTGAAAGGGAGGCTAACAGCAGAGAGGATACCCACGCCGTGAGGCGGCAAGTCGAGATGGACCATCAATCAAAATGCCTCGCAGAGATGTGTCCCTGGCGCTACACCAGCACTTGCAGCTCAAAACTGCCGCGTGTTCACAGCACTACCAACCCCCAATGATCCACTTGGGTTCGGAACGATTGACAAAAAATAACTGGGTATACTACACTCTAACGCGTGAAAGATTCAATAATTGTGAAAATGAGTGCAAGTTAGAAGTAGAGGTACTTACAGGAACCCACCCGCCCTCCCACGAGATTACAATTAACTTAAAACTAACGCACGCATCCCTCCATGATCCCTCGATGATATCTTCAAGTTTCGTGTATACACATTTCACACATGCACTCATCCATACTACAGTGTATTACAATATTTTGTACGCAACTTAAAATTAACTTAAAATTAGCGGATCCATCGGTGAAATATCTCTGTGATAGACCTGGATGATTACCTATGCTGTAACAATTAGAAACAATATGCAAAAGGAAATAACAGATGCAAAAGTAGTAAGTAAGTCGATAAATAAGTTTAACATTTTCGGAAAAAAATGAAATAAAATTCGAGTCGACTCGAAGGAAACATGCAAATGAAATAACAATATATTTGTGAAATATTCAATTACTTACTTAAAATCAAAATCTGAAACATAGAAATGTAATTAGACAAATATGAATTACTTACTTAAAATCAAAATCTGAAATATACAAATGTAATTAGACCAATATGAATTACTTACTTAAAATAAAAATCTGAAATATACAAATGTAATTAGACAAATATGAATTACTTACTTAAAATCAAAATCTGAAATATACAAATGTAATTAGACCAATATGAATTACTTACTTAAAATCGAAATCTGAAATATACAAATGTAATTAGACCAATATGAATTACTTACTTAAAATCAAAATCTGAAATATACAAATATAATTAGACAAATATGAATTACTTACTTAAAATCAAAACCTGAAACACAGAAATATAATTAAGACAAATATGAATTACTTACTTAAAATCGAAAGCTGAAACATAGAAATGTAATTAGACAAATATCAATTACTTACTTAAAATCAAAATCTGAAACATAGAAATGCAATTAGACAAATATAAATTACTTACTTAAAATCAAAATCTGAAACACAGAAATATAATTAAGACAAATATGAATTACTTACTTAAAATCAAAATCTGAAATATACAAATGTAATTAGACCAATATGAATTACTAACTTAAAATAAAAATCTGAAATATACAAATGTAATTAGACAAATATGAATTACTTACTTAAAATCAAAACCTGAAACACAGAAATATAATTAAGACAAATATGAATTACTTACTTAAAATCAAAAGCTGAAACATAGAAATGCAATTAGACAAATATGAATTACTTACTTAAAATCAAAACCTGAAACACAGAAATATAATTAAGACAAATATGAATTACTTACTTAAAATCAATAGCTGAAACATACAAATGTAATTAAAGCAAATATGAATTACTTACTTAAAATCAAAACCTGAAACATACAAGTGTAATTAAGATAAGTATGAAACATTGAATTACTTACTTAAAATTGAAATCTGAAATATACAAATGAAATTAAGACAAATATGAATTATTCAATTACTTACTTAAAATCAATAGCTGAAACATACAAATCTAATTAAGGCAAATATGAATTACTTACTTAAAATCAAAACCTGAAACATACAAGTGTAATTAAGACACATATGAATCATTACATTACTTACTTGAGATAAAAACCTGAAACATAAAAATGTAATGAAGACAGAAAATTGGAGGACAAGGAATGAAATCTTTCTGTATTTGAAGCGAAACTCTTGGAAAATGGAAACCACTGAGAAACTTTAAAATCGGAAATAAAATTACGAAGAGATTCAAGAAAGTTCAAAATTCGGAATAAAATTACGAAGGGGTTCGGAAAGTTCAAAGCTAGGAATAAAATCACGATGAGGTTTGAAAACCTCAAACCCGAAATAAAATCCTGAAGTGGTCAAAAACCTGAAAACCGAAATAAAATCCTGGAGTGGTTAAAAACCTGAAAACCGAAATGAAATCGTGGAGTGGTCAAAAACCTGAAAAACGAAATAAAATCATGGAGTGGTTAAAAACCTGAAAATCGAATTAAAGTCACAAGCAGAAGCCCCGAAACTCGAAATAAAATTCACGAATAAAATGAAAGTACAACGCGTATTAAAAAGCAATGAAATAATAAAATAATACAGAAGAAGAAATAAAATGGTGAAGAGATTTGAAGACTTTGGAGCTAGAAATAAAATCCTTTAGGTTAGAAATAGATCCTGTATCCTGTACTCACATTTCATTCACACACTCACACATACTGCAATATAATATTTAATCTAAAGAACCTACATGTGCCTTTTGTTCTAAAATTGCACTCTTATAATCTACAACTTTGTTAAAAAGAAAATAAGGAGCAGGGTAGAAAGTTGGCAGAACTTTCTTATAAGTTTGGAGAAATTGAGAAAAGAATGACAAACTATTACTACAGTATGTAAGTTAAAAAATTGTCACAAAGACGAGTGCAAATTAGAACAAAAGGCACTTACAAATGCGCAAGCTTTTCGCCACGTATTGTGACGAAAAACTTGCGCCCGAGCCCACCCTTCCTCCCACAAGCTCGGTCTAATGCGCTAAACATAACTTACCAAAAATCAAATCCTGAAACATACAAAAATTTATTAACATAGGAAGTCGTGGGAGAAGGAGTGAAAACTTTATTTGATACAAAATTTTTGAAACACAGAAAACGCAATGAAAATTGCGGATTTAGAAAGAGAGAACAGTGTAAGAACTTACCAAAAATTAAAAGCTGAAACATACAAAAATTTATTAACATAGGAAGTGGTAGGAGAAGGAGTGAAAACTTTATTTGACACAAAACTTTTGAAACACAGAAAACGCAATGAAAATTGCGGATTTAGAAAGAGAGAACAGTGTAAGAACTTACCAAAAATTAAAAGCTGAAACATACAAAAATTGATTAACACAGAAAATTGTGGGAGAAGGAATGAAATTTTTCTTTATTTGATACAAAGCTCATAAAAAATAGAAAATGCAATTAAAATTGCAGATTGGAGAACAGTGAACAATGCAATAACTTACCAAAAATTAAAAGCTGAAACATACAAAATTTTATTAACATAGAAAATTGTGGGAGGAACAATAATTTACTTTATTCGATACAAAACTTTCGAAAACACAAAACGCAATGAAAATTGCAAATTCGAGAAGAGAGAACGACATAACTTACCAAGAATCAAAATTCTGAAACATACAAAAATTTATTAACATAGAAAATTGTGGAAGAAGCAATATTTTATCTTATTCGATACAAAACTTTCGAAAAACACAAAACGCAATGAAAATTGCAAATTCGAGAAGAGAGAACGACATAACTTACCAAGAATCAAAATTCTGAAACATACAAAAATTTATTAACATAGAAAATTGTGGAAGAAGCAATATTTTATCTTATTCGATACAAAACTTTCGAAAAACACAAAACGCAATGAAAATTGCGGATTCGAGAAGAGAGAACAACATAACTTACCAAGAATCAAAATTCTGAAACATACAAAATTTTATTAACATAGAAATTTGTGGACGAAGCAATATTTTACCTTATTCCATACAAAACTTTCGAAAAACACAAAACGCAATGAAAATTGCGGATTCGAGAAGAGTGAACAACACAATAATTCACCAAAAAACAAACACTGAAACATACAAAAATTGATTAACATAGAAAATGCAATAAAAAGACCTGAAAATTCGAAATAAAATCGCGAATCGATCGTGAGCTCGTCAAAATTCGAGCAAAACGCGTTCAACGATACTTTTAGTACCGTAAAAAAAAAACACATAAAATACAAAAAAATAATAGCGAGCATAGTGACAAAATGACTCTCCATTCTAAGATGGACAGCCATTAATAGTTCCCCTCTTCTTTGGCAAATTTTGCCGGGGCTCTTCGGCATATAGCCTCTTCTTTCTTCGGCACAGCCTCACAAAAATCACTCGCGAAATGTTACGATTGCTCGGACATTCTTTTATAATAATTACATAAACTCTCAATTTCGTTGTCAATCTCCACAAACAGTTAGCAGACATTTTTATTAAAATAAAAATGAACCACTATCCATTCGTTTCAATTGTCAACATCGAAATTTTTATATAACAAAAATTATTTAATTATATCAGAAAAATTGATCTTAGTAAAAAATTCTTCAAATCAAAAGGTGTACGACCAGCGATTCTTAGAATGCGCTGTCCGTACAAGAATGTCCGAGCAGAATTTTTATTTAAAACACTTCACTTCACTTCACTTCACTGTATACTTCATTTTTGCAATCGGGTCTAGAACCACGACTGCGACTTACAAACTAAAAGGCCTGGCCTTACGAACAATCGAGTTCAAGAGAATATTAAATAGAATAAATTCATATTTAGATTTTCTCTTCTCGATTTTTCGTGTTTAACCCCCAGATGCAAGCATCTCACGTGTGTTTTACCGGAGGACAGAGAAACATGAAAGCTTGCTCTGGTCCTACCTACTTAAAACTAACTCAATCACACCAGAAGTAAGCTACCTGCCTGCCTATCGCTATATTTAAAAAATTGCAAAGTCCATTCTCACAAAAACACACTCCACGGTTCTCACACACGCCACCCGGGTGCAAAAATGCCTACTCCTAGGGAGTACGTCCCGGGACGTCTCCGACACCCGAGTTCAATACAACATTCACACTCTAAGTTCATACCTTTTTTGCTGAAATCGATCGACAATCGACAGTGAACATTGAACATATTTCATTTTCTTATTCTTTCGAATATTCAATGTAATATGGTAAGAATTTTGTAATTACTTGTACAATTTTAAAATTCAATCTCATTCATTTTGTAATTCAATCTTACTAACTTTGAAATTAAATCTTACTAATTTTGTATCTTTCGAAATTTGCAAATTTTTCAAGTTTGTGTAAAAAATTGATATAGTTGTTAATCGACACAAGTTCCACGACCTAACCACACACACACACACGTGTAGCTTGTGTCGATAATTCACTGTCAAATTGTCGATCGCCGAAACATCTTAAAACTAAACCGTGTCCACCTGCCCTAACCCATGCGAGTAGCATCTAAGCACGCGCATGAGTTTAGAGCATAAAAATGAACACGGCCACAAATATTTTCACCTACCAGTTTTCTTCATGTGTGCTGAAAATCCTGAGCTAAGAAACATGATTAATAACATGCTAATAAAGTGTCTCTTCCAACAAAAATTTACTCTAAATTTTCAAAATGGAAGAACACTTTGCGAAAATCTAAGTACACGTTTCTTTCATTTTCAACAGATTTTTAATATCAAAGTAAATTCACTAAATGATCAAAAACATTCATAATTAACTTTGATATCGAAATCTGTTCTTCGCGAAACTTTCTTGTACATATGTATTTGAAAATATTGAATAAATTGATAAAATTACCGCGCGTACAGAAAATTGAACTATTATGAAATCGGAGGGTCATCCGACTTCTACGTAATTTGAAATTTGGTCGATTCGTGAAAAAATTGAAATTATGTACAAGAAAACCCTGACCTGATCTAATAAATGAAATACACAGTTTGTACGAATATTACACGATCGTACAGTCGTGGTCACTATGCTCGCAAATAATAAAAATACAACCAGTTCCCGTGCCGTTTCGGACCATTCGTCCTACGACATGATGGGAACCGGAGGAACCGTATAGCATGCGACTCACCGATCGCTGACTTGCATCACTGCGATCGTTTTACCGGCAAAGCATCTGAGAGACAGCACATCTGATTGACTGGCTGCTTGGTTGTTTGGCTGCTTTCGTCAGATCTGAATTTGGCGGTTTGTCAGTTGGTGTGACCTTCTGTAATCATAAAAGAATCACAACGGTTAATAAACTGTGTTTATCGATTTGCATTTTGATTGACATACACGTTTTTTCCGACATATACTTGTGCAAACATTTAATAAGCTTTTATGACTTTGAGGTGTACAAACATAGAGACATGCATGAACTAGGTACAATAACTACATTACAGAAGTCGGTTATAAATTTGCAATCGTTTATCAATACGTGTTACACCGTGAAATATTGTAAAACATTTGAAAATGTATGTCATAACACTTGAGTAATTACTTTATAGAACAAGTTAGGACGTTTGCAAAAATATACCGGAACACGTAGGTAACTACACCGTAAAACACACTGAACGTATGCGAAAATTTGTAAAAACACGTAGGTAATAACACCGTAAAACCCAGTAAAATATTTGTAAAATAACGGTAAAACACTTGCACAACTACACTGTAAATTACAGTAAAACACTTGCATAAGTATGTCAAAACACGTAGGTAACCACACCGTAAAACTCACTAAAAGTTCACAAAAATTTGTAAAAATACTTTGGTAGTAACACCGTAAAACCCAGTAAAATATTTGTAAAATAACGGTAAAACACTTGCACAACTACACTGTAAATTACACTAAAACACTTGCACAAGTATGTCAAAGCACGTAGGTAACCACACCATAAAACTCACTAAATGTTCACAATAATTTGTAAAAACACGTAGGTAGTAACACCGTAAAACCCAGTAAAATATTTGTAAAATAACGGTAAAACACTTGCACAACTACACTGTAAATTACACTAAAGCACTTGCACAAGTATGTCAAAACACGTAGGTAACCACACCATAAAACTCACTAAATGTTCACAATAATTTGTAAAAACACGTAGGTAGTAACACCGTAAAACCCAGTAAAATATTTGTAAAATAACGGTAAAACACTTGTACTACACTGTAAATTACACTAAAACACTTGCACAAGTATGTTAAAACACGTAGGTAATCACACCATAAAACTCACTAAAAGTTCACAAAAATTTGTAAAAACACGTAGGTAGTAACACCGTAAAACCCAGTAAAATATTTGTAAAATAACATTAAAACACTTGTATAACACTATAAAACACACTAAAGTATTCGTATACACGTGCACAATTATAAATTAAAACACCACAGTAAGCACTTTGACACATGAAGAACCACACCATTAATCGTGTTAATACACCCCCGTATTTATTAAAAAACACTTGATAAAACACACTAGACACTTGCACTAGTACACTAGGTAACACAGAGTTGAACACGTAATCCGTTAATAGAATCGTTGACTCGTACCGGTAAGTGATGATCAAGTTGATCCGACCTCCTTGGCAGCTTTGATAAAACTGATTACTTGTGACCTCCTGGAAGTGCAAATCGGTAACAATAATTGGTGATTCAGGATCCAATCAGCTGATGTCCAATCAGATATCATCTAATGCACCAATACCATGCTGCCTCGACTCGAAGTTGATCGGCGTAATAATTTAATAATTTTTAAATAATTTTTCATTTTATAATTGTTTATTAACTAATTTATTGTTATAATTATCAAAATTTATTATTTTTCTTAACTTCCTCTCGCAGATATGTTGCAAAATCATTGTTAATTAATATATTACGATATATTTTATTGTAATTATTAATTTTTCAATTATTTATTTATAAAATTATCGTTGTAACTATTCAAATTTATCAGTCTTTTAACTTCCTCTCATAGGTATGTTACAAAGTGATTGTTAATTAATATATTACGATACATTTTATTGTAATTATTAATTTTTCAATTATTTATTTATAAAATTATTGTTGTAACTATTCAAATTTATCAGTCTTTTAACTTCCTCTCATTGGTATGTTACAAAGTGATTGTTAATTAATAAATCACGATATATTTTATTGTAATTATTAATTTTTCAATTATTTATTTATAAAATTATTGTTATATCCATTAAAATTCATTATTTTTATAACTTTTTCGTGCGAATATCTTGTAAATTATCTATTAATTATTGTATTAAAATTTATTTTTATGTCATTCTTAATTTGAAATTTACTTATTACAATTACTTACTGAGAAGGATTTTTTTTATTCAGTGGCAAAATTGAATCTTTTTTATCCACTGTCCTTTATAGATTAAAGGGTTTGAATCTGAGGAAAGTGAAGGCAATGTAGGAAAACATGTTACCTACTTTCATTTAAAGAAAGAAGTTCAATGTCCCTTCGCTAGATAGCATTAGAGAATGCTACGTGCATTCTCTAAATGTGATTTAATTGTAAACAAAAAATTTAATTATAACAATTATGAATTTCCTGGCTAAAGGTATAATTAATGCAGCTAGATCTTGCCTCACCAAATCCATCGAAGGTATAGTCATTGTTTCATCATAATTACACGTTTCACTGTATAACCTCAAACCTAACCTCTTTGTGAAAGAAATACTTGTATCAAAGATATTTCACAATTTTTAATGATTCTTAGTTAAGACATATATATTAAAAAGTATTTGTGATAATTGTATTCTGTTGTCAAAAAGTTGTATAATATTACTTCTATAATTGTGTGGTTAATATTTATGGTTATGTATGTTATTTGATATGTAAATATAATATTTTTTATAAGTTAGTTATGTATGTATATTTGTTTATAATAAATGATATTTTTACATTGTAGGTAATAGATCACAGTTAACCAGGCTATGTGCCCCTGCTGTCGCACAAGGTATTTCTTTCATTTTCCAAATTCTAATTTTTATAACTGCCAATAATAAATAATTTAATATTTTTTCTAGGTAATGTAGTTGGGAACGTCAACTCCTACATTGGGAATCTAATACAAGGTAATAATAAAAGTTGTTTGTACTTTATTTTATGCAATGTAAAGTGCTCAGTATTTATAAAACAAGGACTACACATTTTATGAATGCAAGAACTATACAAGATATAAAATTTTGAAAAAATCCATTTATTGATTATACTTTTATCAAAAAACTATGTTATGGATTGTTCCCTCTGTACTGAAATTTCTTTGATCCTCAATTTTTACGTTGACGCAAGCTTTTCCTTTTATTATATTATTGTTTCATAGTTTTCTAAGCTTCAACATTTATGGTACTAAAATTACAGTTTTTATTAAGGGTGGACTGAGATTATTTTTCTTCTACACTGTTCATTTTTCAAAATTAAAAGCTTTGTAATTTAGAAAATGTCTGTACTATTTAAAAATTGTCAAATGTCTAAATTTTATTATTTAAGAAATGTCTAAATGTTCAAATTGTTTCATTCAAGAACTTGAACATTTCTAAATTCAAAAACGTCAGAATTTAAAATGTGCCTTTGTGCTATAACATAAAAAAGCACCATGAACTCGTTCAGCAGGCCATAAAGAGTGTCAAATAGCTAGACTACAATATATGAAATATGTTAAACACAGATTGGCAATTGTGCGTGAAGCTTGCGATAGTCGAGATTAAGCTATTTGCGTGAAATTGTGCGAGCATTCGTTCGTTGTTTGCGTTTCCCATAAGTGTAACAAGGCCAGACATTTTCCACGGGAATTCGAGTGACGTCTCGAGTTTCTCGTAAGCCTTTTGGACAGATCGGTATCTCTTTCTCTGTCTGCGGGGCAAATGCGACAAAAGGGGTGGTCGAGCTAAAAAGGGACCACGGCTTTCCGGCATTCTTCTTCGCGAAAATACGCGTGGCTCGCAAAAGCGCACGCAGTCTTTACCTCTTTGATCCCCACGAATAGAGAGATCTCGAAAATGCAAAAAGGGATCCGGCTACTCCGCAAGAAAGGACACGAATGAGGGGTGAGGGCGAAGGGGGATGCTTTTCCTTGGCCAATGGCGAAAATCGCTGGGAAATCGAAGGGGGTGACGTGTCCATTTGTGGTTGACCAGTTGTCAGAAGTGATCTGCGAAGGGTGCGGGGTAAGATTGTTATTCGTACTTTCCCATTTCTCGCGATGACACAAAGGACATCTCTCGTGGGATAGTCTCTCTATCGGTTACCGTGAACTAAACGGTAATTATTTTATATTGTTTTCTTTTCATTGTAGTGCTGAGGGGTTTTTATGAGATTTTTAATAGGGACTTGGTAAATTTTGAGTATGGGGGGTTTTAGGTTTTGGAATTTAGAAGCTTGTTGATTTGATAGGTTTTCAAGGTTGGGAATTTGGGATATTTGGGAAATTTCAGAATTTTGGAATTTTGGAATATTGGAATTTGGGAGTTTGGGATTTGGAAATTTGGGAATTTAGGATTTCTGGAATTTGGGAGTTTGGAATTTGGAAATTTGGGAATTTAGGATTTCTGGAATTTGGAATTCTGGAATATTGGAATTTGGGAGTTTGGAATTTGAAAATTTGAAAATTTGGGAATTTGGGAATTTGGGAATTTAGGATTTCTGGAATTTGGGAATTTGTGAGTTTGGAATTTGGGAATTTGGGAATTTAGGATTTCTGGAATTTGGAATTTGGGAGTTTGGAATTTGGAAATTTGGGAATTTGGGAATTTAGGATTTCTGGAATTTGGAATTCTGGAATATTGGAATTTGGGAGTTTGGAATTTGAAAATTTGGGAATTTGGAAATTTAGGATTTCTGGAATTTGGGAGTTGGGAGTTTGGAAATTTGGGAATTTAGAATTTCTGGAATTTGGGAATTTAGGAGTTTGGAATTTGGGAATTTGGGAATTTGGATATTAGGATTTCTGGAATTCTGGAACTTCGGAATTTGGAATTCTGTAGTTTTGGAATCCTGGAATTTTGGAATGTTGAAATTTGGAATTCTGGAATTCTGGAATTTGAAACTGGAAATTTGAGAATTTGTATTTCGTGGATTTGGGAATTTGTAATTTTGTCAATTTACAAATTTAGAAATAGATCAACTAAAAAATTTTGAAAATTTGAAAATCTGCAAATTCGAATATTGCATTAAATTTTGAATACCTTGCAATTTAGAGACTTTCTTGAATTTTTAAATCTGAAAAAGTAACAATTTGAAACTAAAAAAATTTGTTCCCAAATCTACATCAAAAATCCGAAATAATATCAGAATTCCGAGATCTCTCCAAATTTAATGTCTTTCCCAAGCGTCAGTCACGAAATACCTTCCAATTACGCAAAATGTTCGTTCCTTTGATCCAGCAATCGTAACCCAATAGATAAGCCCGAGATTTGTAGGGTTGCTGCGTGTCTTGGCTGCGTGAACGCGACAAAAGCGTAACCGCGACTCGGAAATTTTTCGCAATGTAATCTTGCGCATTGATCTTCGAGAAAAGGGGTTGCCTTCCATGCATAATAGGTTCTGCTGGTCTCTTGCCTTAGTTAAGTCCGAGTTAGGTCGGATTAGCAGCGGCAGGCTTGGACATCTGTCGTTTTGACGGACGGTGGTCAGCCAGATCTCGAAATGAACAACAATGGTACAGTCTCGACTAACAGACCCTGATAAATCGTGGACTACTGTCATCAACGGATGCCGGAGTTTCGCGAAATTGTCGTGTCATCCTCGACATTTCACTTAAACTACCTTCGAACGAAGCTTTCGTCGTTCCTCATAATTTTCCTTCATATACACTTCATTTTAAATTTTCAATTTTACACCTCGGGTTAGACATTTCTTTGCCTGTAATAATTTTATAGTATAATAGCTATAGTATAATAGCAAAAATGAAACGAAATTAATTTTAGTACGAAAGTTAAGCTGTACAGGGTATTTACGAATATGTTCATCTTTGTGTATACATCAAGTATTTTTTTATTGTACAAATCATCGAATATGACTAGTTGTATATTTAAAATATATTCCGTACACAAAATCAGTAAAATTATATTATTCTATATTTTACGAAATATCTTAACTAATTTCTGTTGTGAATTATATTTTCGTTCCACTCATTTTATTTAAAAAAAAATTATTTCTGTTTGGAAATAATTTAGAGTTAGTTAACATGGAAGAAATATTCATGAAATGATTTAATAATTCAATATTAAATATTAAATCAAATTAAAATATTAAATAATTATTAACAGACTAATATTTTTTTAATGTGCTTCATCTATGACTATTTTTTCCCGCAAAAAGTCAACCAAAAATAATTTGATCTCGAAATTAATTTTTTACCCAACTTCATCACATGTACTCTTGAAGCAAAGATTTAGATTGCAGAGAGTTTTGTCCATTTTACAAACGGCAAATTATTGTACACTTTTAGGCAACGCGATCTCACGGATGGTGAGTGTTTTGTGCAAGGATGGGCGTACCTTGTCCAGTAACAATGTTGCTTAATAAGCTTATACACGCTCGAGCGAAAAAGGATTGCTTTCGTTGGCCGGCTTGCAGATGTCAAGCGTCCGTCATATTTGATATTCCGTCGTCGGGGACCCTTTTTCCTCGGGTTATTTGCGAAAGAGTTTTCAGTTTCCCGGTACCGTTACCACGCAGTGGGTCTTTCATTTTTCCACGACCAGGGGACAATACCTTTGACTACGACCCGATCATCCGTGGGGACTGTTTTCTTATCTAATTCCTGGTCGATTGCTGGCTACTTTCTGCCGTTACTCAATTCTTTTAAAGGAAATTGTATATTGGTTTTTGAGTGCGTGTTATGGAGTGGGTGGAGGTGGGAATTTAGCGGTTTGGAAATTGGGGTTTTGGGAATTTGGAAATTGGGATTTGGATATTGGGATTTTTGGAATTTGGAAATTGGGATTTTGGGAAAGTGGAAATTGGGATTTTGGGAATTTGGAAATTGGGATTTTGGGGAAGTGGAAGTTGGGATTTTGGGAATTTGGAAATTTGGAAATTGGGATTTTGGGAATTTGGAAATTGAGATTTTGGGATTTTGGGAAATTGGGAAATTGGGATTTTGGGAATTTGGAAATTGGGATTTTGGGATTTTGGGATTTTGGGATTTTGGGAATTTGGAAATTAGGATTTTGGGAAATTGGGATTTTGGGAAAGTGGAAATCGAGATTTTGGGAATTTGGAAATTGGGATTTTGGGATTTTGGGAATTTGGAAATTGGGATTTTGGGAATTTGGAAATTGGGATTTTGGGATTTTGGGAATTTGGAAATTAGGATT
This sequence comes from Megachile willughbiella, assembly GCA_945859595.2. Taxonomy (NCBI): domain Eukaryota; kingdom Metazoa; phylum Arthropoda; class Insecta; order Hymenoptera; family Megachilidae; genus Megachile; species Megachile willughbiella. The sequence continues at coordinate 16,768,107 of OX243795.1, read as the reverse complement.
TTGGGAATTTGGAAATTGGGATATTGGGGAAGTGGAAATTGGGATTTTGGGAATTTGGGAATTTGGAAATTGGGATTTTGGGATTTTGGGAATTTGGAAATTGGGATTTTGGGATTTTGGGAATTTGGAAATTGGGATTTTGGGAATTTGGAAATTGGGATATTGGGGAAGTGGAAATTGGGAATTTGAAAATTTGGGAATTTGTAAATTTGTAAATTGTGATTTTGGGAATTTGGAAATCGGGATTTTGGGATTTTGGGATTTTGGGAATTCGGGAATTCGTGATTTTAGGAATTTGGAAATTGGGATTGTGGGATTTTGGGATTTTGTAAACTTGGAAATTGGGATTTTGGGAATTTGGAAATTAGGATTTAGGAAATGTAAAAATTATGGTTTTAGAATTACAGAAATTTTAGAATTTCAGGAATAGATGATTTGGAAATTTAGCATTTGTTCATAATGCGAAATTTGGAAATTTGGGATTTTGGGGCTTTGAAGATTTGGGAATTTAGTGATTTATACATTTGAAAATTTGTGGGTATAGGAATTTGGAAATTTGGACATTTCGAAGTTGGAAATTTAGGAATTTGGAAATTTGAGGGTTCAAAAATATTGGAGATTTGGGAAATTTGGTATTTTGGCATTTAGCCAAAATTGTTTGGAAATTTGATAGTTTATGGATTTAGACATTAGGGAATTGAGAAATTTGGAAATCCGGGGACTTTCTACGTAATTTCGGAATTTGAAAACTCAAAAATAATTTACAGAAAGAATTTCGTTTCCGTGCTTCGTCCTCAGTATAGACAGCGTTTATGTCTCGAGGCAAGATTTCGTAATGTGTCTTTGACTGCAATTAGTGTCTGGTTACGTAATACCAAGAATTTCTAGCGAAAACTTAATTGTTACCATTCATCGAACTATTACTTTCCCCTTTATGGTTATACACATTTCGAAGACGAAAGCTACGTGCCTGCTAATCATATTAGGATTACTGGGTTGGTTTTAATTCTCTCGCTTCTAAACTTGATTTCTCAATACACTCTCTAATTCTTTTTATTTAATAAAAGTCATTATGTTTCCAACTTTACAGCGAAATAAAGGAAAATACGTGAGAATTTAGATGGTTTATGATTTAATATTTATGCAATAAATTAATATTTAGTTCATTTACTTTCTAAATATTGTTAACAATTCATTTGAACACTTAAAAAAATATGAAGTACTTGAGGAACATTATTTATTGAACACTTTACAAATTAAAAAAAAAATGATTCAATTGATAAAAACAATATTTTGTTCAATAACAATGGTTCTGTTAAATATTGCATGAAACATATTAAAATAAAAATTGTTACTATAATTATCATGTAATATTGTCCGAATCAAGTAATTTATCTATTTGATCTTTTTAAGTAATTTATCCAAGTAACATTTTTGTATAATTTATCAATGTATCATTTTTGCATTAAAATTTATAAATATACCATCTCGTAATATAATTACCATTTCGTAATACTGAGATGCATAAATTACCTTGAGACGTATAAATGTTGTACGACCTTTTAGGAATTTACAAATGTTCAGTTGTTAACCGTGAGATTTTCATTATTGTAAATGTTTAATTAAATTAGGTTTCGCACAGATAAGATTCGGAACGACGCTCCAGCGACTGCACAAGTATGGACCTTACAGAAAGAAAACGCAAAGACGGAAGGCACTTGAAGGAAAACCATTCGCAAAAGCTGTGGTGATAAAGACGCTCATCAAGAAACCGAAAAAGCCGAATTCTGCGAATCGGAAATGTGTGCTGGTTCGATTAGCAAACGGCAAAGAACTGGTTGCGTATGTGCCCGGTGAGTATCACATACGTGTGACACATAACCTTATTATACGTAACAAGCAGATTTAAGATTATCTCTTATATCTAAATCTACATATAAACTTACTACGCATATTACGAGAAAAGTCCCTATATCAAATCATTTCAGAAAGTGTCTCTATAAATTGTAAACATATTTGTAGATTTTGGTAGAAGTATTGTAGTTAATAAATCAATCTAAAAAAGTGGACTAAAATATGTTTCCTTAAAAAGAAATATTTTTAAAATAGTGTAATTGCTTAGGAAAGTAATATCTAGTAGTAATACCAGTAAAAATGACCTAATATGTAACTTAATTATAACTGGTTACCTAATCACGTTTATTTTCTGTTATTTCTATCAAAAATTTTATCTAAGAATATACTTGTTTGATATAAGATAAAGGTTCTCAGAAGCATTTTATAGTACACTAATTAACAGAACATCACGACGTTTGCAACATCGATTTCGGTCAAATTTTGTACAATAATAGAAGACACTAAAAGTAATAATTCTGCAAAAGCATAGCTCGCAACATTTCGAAATAAGAAAGAAAATTATGCTTTTGTAAATTTGAATTATGGATCGTGAGTTCGAGATTAGTTGAAGTTATATGTATATTTTTTCTCGTTTGTCTTCTTGAATTTTTTATTAAAACTTAATAAGAGACATGATTTATATGTGTGTTGTTTCGTTTCAGGAATTGGCCACAATCTTCAAGAACATAATATTGTATTGGTTAGGGAGGGCAGATTGCAAGATACTCCTGGTGTGAGGATAAAATGCGTCCGTGGAAAATATGATTTACCTCATCCAGTAAAGAAAACGAATTAATTGTATAGTTGATTAAACCTTTTGTATAGATACAATCGTTGTGGATGTTAGAATTCCATTATAACTTCTTATGTATAAAGTCAATATGTAATTATTACTGAAACATCGTTTATGTTACCTGTACATCAGTCTTCGAAACCTTCCTTTTACAAGTTGTTAAATTTTTCAATTTTTCAAATTTCAAGAATCATGAATTCCAATTTTCAGATAGTTTTGCATTCTTAAATTCTTATATTTGGAAATTTTTACATTTCCAAAATACTATACTTTCAAATCTCTAAATTCCAAAATTATCAAATTTCTAGAATTTCCAAATATGTAAATTTTCAATTTCATAAATTTCTAAATTTCCAAATCCCTAAATTTCTAAATTCACAAATTCCTAAATCCCCAAATCCCTAAATTCCCAAATCTCAAAATTCCCAAATCCCTAAATTTCCAAATTCCCAAATTTCTAAATCCCTATATCCCTAAATTCCTATATTCCCAAATCCCTAAATTTCCAAATTCCCAAATTTCTAAATCCCTATATCCCTAAATTCCTATATTTCCAAATTCCCAAATTCCTAAATCTCTAAATTTCCAAATTTCTAAATCCCCAAATTCCCAAATATCTAAATCCCTATATCCCTAAATTTCTATATTTCCAAATTTTTCAACCCCCAGATTCTCCCATTTCCAACCCCATAAATTCTCAAACCACTAAATTTCCAAATTTCCTAAAAAAAAAAATGACAAAACCTCTCCAAATTCCCAACTCCTCAAATCCCAAGTTTTCCAAATGACCAGTCTCCGTATCGTCAAAATTCGACCGTCATTTCAGTGACGTCACGCTCCTCTCGAACGCCCCCAAAATTGCGGCCTTTTGACACACATTTCGTCTATCTACCCCCTCCGTGCAGGGTTTACCGTTAGCTGGACCATGCGTCGTCCTTCAGGGCACAGGCACAATGTATATTCTGGTAGATCGGGATGTCACAATGCCGAAAGGGTCGTGGCCAGCCCTCTTCTCTCGACATTATTACGGAAGGGTTGTTCGTCAGCCTTCTTGCATCTGCACCCTGGTGCATCCACCCACTGGCCATTCGCCACATGACATGCTGACCAACATCCCGATGTTTTCAAAAGCTTGGCTCTCAACTTGCCACTTTCAGCGACACTCTGAAGAAACACCGCTATTTTTACCCTGTCGATACACGCGAACTAAGAAACCTATTATAATTGATGCGTTTTCTTGATAAGTATATGATACTTTATATTCGAATGATTTTAACATATTTTACAACCAGAGGAATCTGGAGTAGATGAGATGAGAACCGGGTGAATGGTCAACCCCTTGGCAACGCTGATTGTTATCAGACTTACGCAGAATAAATTCGGGGTTCGTTAAGCCTCCACCATTGTAACCTTCGCTGTGTTAGTCTGGGCGCAATTTTCGTCAAAAGGGAAATATTTGTGGAATACTGATGTATGTGGTGGCTCGTAGCTGAAATTAGGGTGCGTTTCAGAAAATTTTTAGCCTTGAGTTGTGTGAAAGGAAGGAAACATGTATTTGAAAATTTATTTGGGAACTTGGTAAAGTACTTAAAGAACAAAAGTACATTTTTACTTGTTTATTGATAATATTAGTGAAAATAGTTAATTTACTTGATAATATTAAGTGGAAATAGAGGGTGTTGCAGTTCTACAATGTCTATATGTGAACTGTAACTGATGTGAATTATTTTTTGGGGAAGATTGATGTACATTATAAAATTTGCAATTGTTCGTTGGTTTTTAGTACGTTTACTAATCCAGTGTTTGTAAATGTGAATGTAAATTATTTTCACATATTTTAACATTTTATTTGTGTACTGTTATGTCAGGTATAATTTTTGACTTAAGACAATGATTGATGATATGAACATAACTCTTACAAATTTTAGCATTTCATTTGTGTATGTCAGGTAAAATTTCTGATTAAGACAATGATTGTTAATATGAATTTAGCGTTTTTATTATTTATTATTATTATGTCAGTTATTTCTGAGTATGATCTGAATTTTTTTGTAGCCTGGAAAGGTTTTGTTGTATGAACACTTGAGAACCATTATGAGAAGCATGATACGATATAAAATTGCAAACTTAAAAAAAGTTGAGATTAGTCAATGATTAAATCTATTTGGTTCACTAGTCTGTATATTATAAAACAAAATGAAGTGGTATAAAAAATTTTATTGCTTAAAAATTTTTAATATATTTAAGAAGCTTACATGTAGGTAATCGAATAGAGTAAATAGGCCTTGCAGGATTACCTATTGACTCACCTGAAAACAAAAGCGCCGGTTACATAAAACGTTTCATAATATTCGAAGGAAAGCTGTAAACATAACAATGGTTTATCCCATGGGCGTGGTTCAATGGGTCAGCTAAGGGCACTTGCCCCTCCTACTGAAAGGAAATTAGAGTGGTCAAGTTGAACGATACAAAATTCAGATAAAACTTGTGATAATAATATTGTAATTTCATCACATTTATGAATATAGAAATGTGAAGAATGTGGACAGTTACAAAATGTGGAGAATATAGGTAGTCACATAGAAACGTGGACGTAATATAGAACGTAGAAATATAGAAATTACAAATGTACAAATATAGAAATAAAAATAGAAATTGGGGAACACAGATATTTAGAGATGTAGAAAATTTACAAAATTGAAGGATTAAAAATATAAAAACTGATGAACTTCAGGAGACTGAAGATTTAGAAATATGAAGATAAATAAATTAACAAACAAAGTCACAAAAATTTAAAGGGTGTAAAAATGAACATACACAAACTTCCTATAACTAAAAGAATTAAATTCCAAATATTATTTACTAATAACCTTACACACAAAAGTAGATCTGAAATCCTCTTACCCATTTTGACACAAATTTTGTCCCCCCTAAGTCCATGGTTGCTCATAAAAGACACAAGCAAAAAAAAAGATACTTTAATCCTTATACGAGGAGTAGGTAAAACAAGAAGGAAAAGTGGATTCTTTATTTGCGTGGAAAGAATGGTTGTTAACTAATTTAAAAGTGTTTTCGGAGTCAGGCGAAGTTAATCCGTTGCGCTATAATCGAGTTTCCCTCGATTTTAACCGATCCTCCGGGTTCCGAGCGTTGTAAACCCCGACGGATACTCGGATAATAAAAACCGATGATATTTTGAAAAAAGTCCGCAGAAAATCCGTGTTATTTTTATTGCGTTACGGAGGTTGCGGGTGTACCTGACTCGAGCTGATGAGCGACGCGTACAATCGCCATTTTACGACCCCCTTTTCCGCCCTTTTATTTTACGCCACGGATCTAGGGGTCCTCGATGGCACCACGCTGGAACTGGTTTCTTTATTACGGTTCTCCGCAATAATCACGCTTTCTTTGTCATTTGCATTCCGCTCTGATAAATTCCTTTCGAGATTGCGTTCGTGTTTTGTCATTAATTGGAGCGTTGTTGACTTCTTCAAGGAGTTGAAGATTTTTTTAATATTCGAAAATGAAATTATGCGACGGCTTATGTACTTTACTAACTTTATATTGATAGTAATTATATGAGGAAGTTTCTCATTAATACTATATGAGGATAATGTTTATAAGTATGTGTGAACATGTCCTTGAAGAGGTTAAGGAGGTTCCAACAAAGTTTCTAATAGTTCAAAAATTAGTTAATTTAGAAGTTGAAGAATTTGGGAATATAACAAATTGAAAATATGCACTCATGAAGCTTGCTAAACATTTATAAAAAAATATATCAAAATGATAAATGATTATTCTACGTCCAAGAAGAAATGAACAATAAAGAGTACAGAATAAAAACAAAATTAAAACTTGAACAATAACTTTTTACTTAAACTATCATTACTATTACACAATACTATCATTGCACAATTTATTATCAATTAAAGTAGCTTCTGACCAAAAATGTTTACATCGTGTATTATTAATCATCACAAACAATATCTTTATGTATAAACCTAGGAAATTTTTCAAACAAAAAATAAAAATACGTACATAGAGTACGTTTTTTCAAAGGTTACAAAGAATATTTCTAACGGGGTTTTCCAGTGACGAGGGGTTGCAAACGGTTCGAGGGCAACAACAAAGTGGGCCAGTAGTGTACGAAATGCAGAAATTTTTCAGTGACCGCGTCTTTTCGAGGGATTCTCAAACAAATAGCATGTAAACGCTTTCCGTCTCTCCACACAGAGATTTTCAACTCTTTACCGTACAGCTTAGTAATAGGACACCAAACGATCTGCTCTCCACAGTTTTTGTCCTCGGTTACTTTTGCCAACACGCTTTTACTATTCTCAGCTCTTGCGATGTACTTCGATTCTTTTCAAAAGACTCTTTTTTCAATTTTTTTCAGATTTGGTTCTTTCTGCGTTCATACATGTATTTTTATTATCCTGATTGCAGTATGTTATTTTGATAATTATTTTGTAGTTTATTATTTCGATAATTATTATTTTGGTTGTAGTTTCTTTTAGTTGTAGTTTAACGTAGCTCGTGAAAGAGGGTTGAAAGTTAGAATCATCAAAATTTGTTAGAATTTAAATATATAATTATTTACAAAATATGTGTACAAAATTATCTACGTTCTGTATGATTCTTTTTATTTGAAATTTACATAATTTCCCACAATATACTACATCAACATTTATCAAAGAAATTGTATTGAGTGAGAAATGTATTGAAGCTATTTAGTTCTTCAAGGGTCCAATCTTCGTGAGAAATAAAACATATCGATGAAGCTTAAACCGAAAAGAGCTCCCCGAAAGAGGACCATTCAATGAAGAAATAAAATTCGTTCTCGAAGACCTATCCAAGGGCGTGACCAGCGATACAGCGAAAGAAATGTGAAAGATTCTGAGGAAAGAAAAGGGTTCCCGCGGGAAAGGACAGCGTACGCGATCGCCGGAAGTAAGCAAATCCCGAAAGCTTGTTGGCAAAACTTGGTCGGTGGTCTGACCACAAGATAAATCGAAAAGTAATTACTTTGACTAACGTTGAACGTCTTAATGCGTCTGCAGCCATTACGTTGCTGCTATTTCTTGTAAAACGCTCTGGGTTGCTTTTGGTGTCGAATTCTATTAAAATGGTGTCCGAGACCTCCTACTACGACATTTTTGTCGAAAGAGATTGGAATTGAAAGAGCAAGTACACATATGATTTTGGTTTCTTTAAATCATGATTGTAATGTTTTTATATGTTGTCTTTTATTGGAGTTGTCAGTTTGAATACAAATCGAAGTAAAAATAAATTAAAATTTGTAAATCCTTTAATTTCTAAATTGTCTTTCCATGTCGAATTTCCAAATCGTCAAATTTCCACGTTCTTAATTTTTCAAGTAGATAATTTGTCAGTTGTCTTAATTTTTCAAATCTTCAAATTTTTACAGCAGAAGATTCATAAATTTCCAACTTCCACATTTTCAAATCTCTTAAATCCTAATTCCTAAATTTTCTAAATACGAATTCTCCAAATTCCAAAATTTCTACATCCCTAAACCTTTACTACACTTCAAAATTTCCTAGATTTCTAGTTTCCCAAAAAAGACTTCCAACTTCTTAAACTCACCGTCCCCAAATTTTCAAATCCTTGAACTACAAAATTTCTAAATATACAAATTCTCAAGTTTCATCCCCAAAAATTCAAATTTTCATCCCTAACAATCAGCAACCTCCTAAATTGTCCTATTTTCCCTAGAGAAGCGAGATTTGCTCTCAACTTTATTCACATCCCAGAAACACCTCCATATTTAATTTATGGAACAATTGTTTCCCAAACATATATCCAAACAATACGTTCGCAATTAGCTAAGCGGTAAGTGCAATATTTCTGCATATTTTAACCCATTCGAAGTCAAGGGTCAAGCATTACCGAGTTCAGAACAATCGTTTTATTATCAGAGATTAATCAAAATAGGTCCCATAGTAAGTAATAACGATTCTTCGAACAAGAATACTGCTCGTACTTTGTAGAAATTGTGTTAAAGTCGTGGAAAGGTAACTCGGGAAGCCCTACCGAATGGTACGGTTAGAGTTTAGGAAATTTTATTACACTTTATACAAGAAGTATGGCTTTTAAGTTCATACCTGACATAACTGCTTCTTCAATGTTTCTGTTTAATACGAAACCATTCTGCCTTTTCAACGAACACCGCACAATGTCTATTGACACATTTACAACTTTACTTCCACGTTGACGTGCCGGAACATGTCCCGACAATATTTAACTGATTATTTGCTGGTTTATTAATTAATGTAGGGTGTTAACTCCGTTACGAGAGCACATTTTCGTTATTTTCAGATTTGCTGAATAATTTTGTAGGAATGAATATTACCAAAAATGAGAATTTTTCTCGAGGTTATATTTTGTGAGACATGTTAATCATTGTTCTAAGGACCTTTTCTCAAGGTCACATTTTCTGAGATATTAGGTTAATCTTTTTGGGGTTAATTTTGTAGGAATAAGAACATGAGAATTTTTTCTCAAGGTCTTTCTGAGATTTCAGATTAATCATTGTTTTTTTTTTAACAGAATTGCAGTCTTGTATCATCAGATAACTGAAGTCAAAATCAATTAAATAATTTTTAAAACTGTGACCTTCATAGAGATGCCGAGGAATATTTTGTTCAAATTTAATCGATTACTTTTTCAATACATACTAATCTTTCTTTATAGCTTTTAAGTTATTACACTCGAAGGTCAGAGTAATTATCGATCATATAACCTTCTGTAGGGAATTGAATAGCCGAGTTATATTTTATATTCCGTTTGAGGTCGTTTTCGAACAGCCTCGAGGTAGAAATTATTTGGTGAACATCTGTTTAAGCTTACGATATTGTCCGAGATGATGTGAATGCAAATGGAAATATTGCATCAACCTGATTCCACTTAACATTGTTATTACGAAACTGTCCTTTGTGTTTGGGAAATTGTGAAGAGGTCGTTTTGGGCGATTACTGGTCAGATTACGAGACACTTTCTATTAGTCATTTGCGTTATCTAACGATGTACGTAAACGTTCAAACTTGATAACGTCAATCATGATTGCGTGGTGGAGTGATGTAAGATATTCGACGATGAAAAATGACGTGCATCCGAGAGCAATAACTCGTTCAATTTTAGGGAGTTTTGGAAATTTAATAATCTGTGAATTAAGAATTTGGGAATTGTTTGTGAATTTTGGGATTTGAGAATCTAGGGATATGGGAATTTAGGAATTGGGGAGATTAGATTTGGGAATTTAGAGATTTGGGGCTCTAGAGATTTAGGGAGATAGCAATTTGACAATCTAGGGATATGGGAATTTAGGAATTTGGAAGATTAGATTTGGGAATTTAGAGATTTGGGGCTCTAGAGATTTGGGGGGATAGCAATTTAGGAATCTAGGGATATGGGGATGTAGGAATTTGGGAGATCTGATTTGGGACTATAGAGATTTTAATATTTAGGGATTTGGGACTATAGAGATTTGGGGAGGTAGCAATTTGGGAATCTAGGGATATGGGGATGTAGGAATTTGGAAGATTAGATTTGGGAATTTAGAGATTTGGGGCGCTAGAGATTTGGGGAAATAGCAATTTGTGAATCTAGGGATTTGGTGATGTAGGGAATTGGGAATCTAAGAAGTTGCAGAGGTAGCAATTTGGGAATTTAAGGATTTAGGAATTTTGAAAGTCAATTTGTTAGATCCTTGAATTAATTTGTTAGGAGCCTGAATTAATTTATTAGATGCATAAATCAATTTGTTAGATTCCTGTGTCAATTTGTTAGGTCCCCGAGTTAGGTGCCTCAATTTGTATGTGCATCTCATAGTTTTAACAATGAATTAGCTAAAAACTGCAAAGTATAACGTCGACTGCTAAAAGTTAAGAAAAGTTCGAGAAAATCGTAGCGTGAGAGAAATGGGAATGAAACGAGAAACGACGAGTTATGGGGGTACAGTTATGGCGGAGATATGGTGGAGACGTCTCATCATGTCTTCGTCCCGAGATCACGCCAAATTTAGTCCTCCGTTTTGGGCCCGTTAAAACGTCGTGTCCTCCCCATAGAAAAAGCACCCCCGGCGCTCAATTCACCGCACCGCCTCCTTTCACGTGTATACAAATTTTTGCTCTTTTGGCCACATAACCCAGATTTCTATGGTGCAGGGACGACCGCAACCCGTTATTCCCGATTTTTCCCGTGGCCGTCCACCAACGACAGATGAATGGTCCGCGCATTTGCATCTGCTCCGCTCTCACAGAAACGCATACAGACCATGTAACGGTACGGGTTGCAAAATCTTCGTTATGATTCGTCGTGGAAAACATCTCAATTCGACGTACCGTGTTGAAATCTTTCAAATTGACCCTCTGTGAGTTATCGCTTTGCCCACAATGAGAAACGAATGAACGGGGTAGCATTAACAGATGGGTTCAAAATTTAATGTGCGTTGACGACAAAATTATTATAAAATTGTAATTTTATTATTATCAAATTTGTAGGTAAGCTAAAGAGAATTTGTCGGTTAAAGTTTGCCAAAAATGTCTTATAAATTCTTCGTTAGGCTTAACACAAAATGGCGGATTTTGAAACATCAGAAATTTGATATAATTATTGCCATAAAAGGATCGTAAAATGGTACTTGTAATATAACAATTTAAAGTTTAGAACTTACTGAAAATATCTGACATAGGTTCATTTAGTATTCTTAATATAAAATAGTTGACTATTAGCGTCATGTCTGATTTTGAAACATTAAAAAGTTACAATTTGATGGAAGTATCGTAAATGTTAAAAAGAATCATAAAATAGTGTTTATAGCATATTAGCACATATTTGAAATATTTTTCAAGTTCAAAGTGTTATAATTGCTTTTAAACGATTTATTTTATTATTATTGTCAATTGTACTTACGTAGCAGTGGCACAGTTTTAACATAAAACTTGAGCGAACCATTACTCCGTCTTTTTATGGGGACCGCAATTTGTTCTTAAAATAATTTCAGGTAAAACAGACCAGTATGGAACAATGGGGTTAGAGTAATATACGTGGACCTACTTTGCTTTCTCAAGCGAAGTAAAATAGGTTTGTGTTTAGTATAATTCCTTTTTTGCCCAGATTAACGAATGGAATATACTAAAATCACTATATAGTCAAGTACAATACGGATTTCTTTTGAACATATACATATTTCAGTATTTTTTGACTCTTACGTTTTTATTTTTATATTTGACTTTACATTTTTATATTTGAATTTGTGGAGCAATTCAGAAATAGAGGAATTCCTCTATTTCGTTGTCGTTTCGTTAGAGAAACGAGAAAGCTCTGAAAAACAATAGGTGCCGAGGATGCCTCTGTCAAAAGAGGCTGGCACAACGATTAACTAAAGAGTTTGAATAACTAGCCGTGAAAGTAAACCATTAGTCAACACGGATCGAAGAAAAGAGGTTCATCTTCCGGTACTGCGCTATGAAAATTGCCATATGTCGTGCATCCCTAACGAGCAACGACCGAGAATGATCGTGCACATTATTAGGATTTCTGGTTTAGGGTTCTATAGCTTCACTAAATGTGTAGCTGTTCAATATATCTAAAGTTTATTGAAAATTCTGAAGTTTCAGAAATTTCAAGATTTTAAGGTTTAAAGGTATCAAACATCTCAAGGTTTTAAGGTTTCAAAGGACAAAGGATTTTAAGATTTTAATGTTTCAAAGTATCAAAAATTTCCGAAGTTCGAAGTCTTAAAATCACGAACCCCCAAATTCCCAAAAATTATAATATACCGAAGTGTCAATGCACCAGAGTCCTAAAAATCTTTAACTTACAGTGTTTCATAATTTCAAACTGTTAAAGTTTCACAGTCTCAACATCCCAAAACCTCCAAGAATTTCAGTGTCAAAGTCCCTAAAACACTTAAATTGCAATGGTACAAAATTTCAAACTACCAAAGTTGCAAAACTCCTCTTTCAAAGTCTGAAGGTCCCAATTGTCCAAAAATTCCAAAATTCCGAAGTATCAAAGTTTGAGAGTTCTAAAACCCCTAAATTACAATGTTCCAAAATTTGAAATTACCAAAGTGTCAAAAATTTTCAAATTTCAAAGTCTTTAGAACTTCAACTCCCAAAAATCCCAGGACTCCAAAGTGTCGACGCTCCAAACTCCTAAAAACCCCTAAATTGCAACGTTCCAAAACTGTCAAAGTCTCAAAAACCCTAAAATTTGAAAGTCCGAAGACTCCCAACCCCGAAAATCCCAAAACTGCAAAATGTCAAAGTCCCAAACTCCTAAACACCCCTAAATTGCAACGTTCCAAAACTGTCAGTCTCAAAAACCCTAAAATTTGAAAGTCCGAAGACTCCCAACCCCGAAAATCCCAAAACTGCAAAATGTCAAAGTCCCAAACTCCTAAACACCCCTAAATTGCAACGTTCCAAAACGGTCAAAGTCTCAAAAACCCTAAAATTTGAAAGTCCGAAGACTCCCAACCCCAAAAATCCCAAAACTCCAAAGTGTCGACGCACCGAACTCCTAAACACCCCTAAATTGCAACGTTCCGAAACGGTCAAAGTCTCGAAAACCTTAAAATTTGAAAGTCCGAAGACTCCCAACCCCGAAAATCCCAAAACTGCAAAATGTCAAAGTCCCAAACTCCTAAACACCCCTAAATTGCAACGTTCCAAAACGGTCAAAGTCTCAAAAACCCTAAAATTTGAAAGTCCGAAGACTCCCAACCCCAAAAATCCCAAAACTCCAAAGTGTCGACGCACCGAACTCCTAAACACCCCTAAATTGCAACGTTCCGAAACGGTCAAAGTCTCGAAAACCTTAAAATTTGAAAGTCCGAAGACTCCCAACCCCGAAAATCCCAAAACTGCAAAATGTCAAAGTCCCAAACTCCTAAACACCCCTAAATTGCAACGTTCCAAAACGGTCAAAGTCTCAAAAACCTTAAAAGTTGAAAGTCCGAAGACACCCAACCCCGAAAATCCCAAAACTGCAAAATGTCAAAGTTCCAAACTCCTAAACACCCCTAAATTGCAACGTTTCAAAACTGTCAGTCTCAAAAACCCTAAAATTTGAAAGTCCGAAGACTCCCAACCTCAAAAATCCCAAAACTGCAAAATGTCAAAGTCCCAAAGTCCCAAAGTCTAACTCGTAAACTGGCTGGCAAATCCCGAAGGTCCACAAACCTCGAATATATCTGTCCACCACCGCATCAGAGTGTAATACCATTATCCTTTGATCCCCAAACCAGCCCATTCATCGAGCATTTAAAAATTTCATAAATTTCCCTAGGCCGCAAGCTTTCGCCGCATAATTTATGAGCACTTTACGCAAATTCCGCGATTCCGTGTAACCCTTTCGCCCGTTCGAATCATAAATCACGGGGCACGGGCCAGAAACAAAGGCAGCCAGAGGAAATGGACGTGCAAAAGGGCCCTGGAGGAAAGGGCCCGATTCTATGCACATAACCGTACAGACGTGCTAAACGCTGTACGGAAAGACACCCCGCAACGATACCAAAAATGTCCAAGTTTAACCCTTTGCCCGAGCAGAAAGTGAGCATTGCCCGTCCTTACGTAGGATTTAAGAGGACACGAAGGATTTAGTGTGCCAGTCGGTAAGCGAGTGTTTCAGGATGCCTGTAAAGACATACCGAATACGATGACCGGATTAATTTAGCGGGATTCGATTGTTCGAGTCAAGAAGTTGTTACGATCTGCTCCTGGGGCACCATGAAAGAAAGACACGGCTACGACAGGTACGGTGGCACGTTCACAAGTACCCAAAACTATAAATAAAGACGCAACTTTCAGTTTCGAGTTTATTGAGGACGTATTGTACAGATGACACGCCTACGAGGTCTGATTGGGTGCCATTTCGAAGGGAAGGAATGGTGTCACCCCTTTCAGACCTCGATTTTTATCTTACGATTAATACGTTTTTATTCAGTGGGTTAGTTTAGGATTTTGTACTACCGATTTTACGTACATTGTTATTTATGTAGATGTAAATGGTAGATGCAGGTACAATGTAGGTTCACCGATGGGGGGAGTTTAGGTAGATTTTTTATTTTGGAAAAGTGGGTGTAAGCTGGAGAATTTTTAATTCTAAATTCTCAAATTCCTATATTCTTAAATTCCTAAATTTCCAAATTATAAAATTCCCAAATTCTCAAATTCCCAAATTTCTACATTCTTAAATTCCTAAATTTCCAAATTCTCACATTTGCAAATTCCTAAATTGTCAAATTTCTATATTCTTAAATTCCTAAATTTCCAAATCCTCACATTTCCAATTTCTAAAATTTCCAAATTCCTAAATTTCCAAATCCTCACATTTCCAAATTATAAAATTCCTAAATTCCTAAATTTCCAAATCCTCACATTTCCAATTTCTACATTCCTAAATTCCTAAATTTCCAAATTCTCAAATTGCCAAATCCGTCCATTCCTAAATTCTGAAATTCCCAAATTTCTAACTTTCTAAATTCCCAAATTGCTAAATCCTCGCACCCCAAATTTCTAAAAGTCCCAAATTCCTATCCCAAATCCCCACATTTCTAAATTCCGAAACCCCAAAATTTTCAAATCATATCCTAAATTCTAAAATTCTCAGTCCCTTTCCAAATTCAAACCCTCCTTTTTCAAATTTCAAAGATATGTTTTGAAGTATATACATAAATAACAAATCAACATAATCACAACAAAATACGTTTCAAAACAGTTACAAAGTGCCGCATTTGTCGAAAGTAAATGCTAATGAACAATCGGTAACAGATGAACACGTTTTCTGACGTCGAACGACGTAACGGTGCGAGATAAACATTTTGGAAGTGGCGAACGCGTGCCAGTCAGTAGCCTGGCGCTATGGTCATCAGGATAGTGTCCCCACCATTTTCTAAGGAGATCTCCTACCCTTAGGGTTTTGTAAGGGTTGGACAGTATATAAGCGAACTGCACCCCCTCTCGTTCTAAACGATTTTGGCGATTCGCTGTGTGAACACGATTTACCTAAAACCCATAGAGAAACGAACGGTTTCCTAAAAACGTTCCGGGAGCACGCTTCTAAACGACGATACGTGGTGTTGTGATATCAGTGACCGGTGTATGACTTTGGATCAATCATTAGGTAAGAAGCATTTATTGTTTACGATCGCGGTTGTTCGACGAACGGTGAAAAGAAATTCAAACTTGCGCAACAGTGGATACGGTTGATGTTTACTTGTTTTTCTTCAAAAACGTACCGACTCCGGTAGTTTACCAGTTCTCGATAGTTCGCGTTGAACCATCGGGGAAACCAGGTATTGCTCAATATTGTAATCGGTGTTTCGATTTTCTTACCGTGTAAAGTAACGTTAACGGCGCAATTATTGCTTACGATAGTCTTTCGACTTTCCATCATTTTCGTAGATCGTTATCGATAACATGAAAAAGTTTCTGTTTAACTGCTATTACGTTTATCGCGATCGGCATTGAGCAATTCATTATTAAATCGAAAGTGTATCGAAACGCTAACCGTCGCTTTGCTTGGAGAAGCTTCGGTCAACCGGTCAATTTCGCAACTGTTTACAACTGGGCTTTCCGTGTTGTGCTGAATCATACGTCGCGAAATAATTATTTTATAAAGCGAGACATTGTCAACGGGGAATTTTGTGACTTTTTAAACTGCGATACTTTGGTACTATCGAATTTTTTCAGAGATTCGGTTTCAGTCTTTGACATCTTTTTTAAAACAACTTTTTTAATTGCGAAGTTTTGAGATTTTGCATTTTTTGAAACAACGCATTAAAATTGATCGGGTCAAGTGTTCATTTTCAAATCATCATCTCCATAATAAAATCCTCAATTCAATGTTGTTTTTCATTTTACAGTTGATGGAAGATCGCAGAATGGATCCATATCCCAAATCCTTGATGGACAATGCACAAGCGCTGGACTTCATCTCCCGTTTAAAACCGGACACGAAGGCAGACTTTTCCGAGCCACCGATTCTAGATCTATCTTGCAAGAAATCCACAGTTCCAGTGCCAAGCAAGATTTTACAAGATTCACACTCGAATTCGTTGGTGGACATAGGGGAACAGGAAGCAAACAACAATATCGCTGACTCGGGATGCAAGAGTCCTTACGAAGGCAGGACATTTATGGTAACTCCACCGTCAGAGTCGGATTCGCCGAAGAAGATCAAATACGAGCCGATTTATAATAGTCCAAACTCGTCGGTTAACGTGATCGGCCAACACGGGGTATTTTCTGGTTTACCAGTGAATATTCCAATACCAGTAGTACCCACAGTATTGCCGGCGTTGTTGAGTCAAAATGTGGGGACGGTCAAGGCGGTTCAAGTAGGCAGCAGCTCCAACATATCAACGACGACGCCGACCTACAGCAAAGAAACGACGTTGTCAACTTTGCCTTTAGATAGCGGTAAAAAAGCACCGAGACCCTTCAAGGCTTATCCGAAAGATCCGCTGTCGCTCACTGTGGGCGCAGCTGAGTTGGTGTACGATCAAAATTCCACAGAAGCGTATTCGGAATTTCGAAAACGAATGCTTGAGTCGGTGAAGCGGTCGAACGAAGGAACGAACGTGAAGATGCGCAGATCCACGAAGAGTCCAGGATTACCAACCAGCACCGTAGACGAGAAGGATGCAGCTTATTGGGAAAGGAGAAGAAAAAATAACGAAGCCGCCAAACGTTCCAGAGATGCGAGAAGAGCCAAGGAAGATGAGATCGCGATCAGGGCAGCTTTCCTAGAGCAAGAAAACATCAAATTGAAGTACGAGCTCGTAGCACTTAGGAACGAAACAGCCAAACTTCGATGTATGGTTTATTCGACTTAATTTTGTAATAGTTTGTATAGATTCAGGTTGTAAGTTGTTAATATTGTTCTGATACTCAGGGAAGATCGAGTCGGTTTCTTTGAATACTGATTCGAAGCTTTGTGTTTGTTACTGATGAAGTAATGGGATAGTTGTAAAGATCTGTATTGCATTTTGTAAGCAACAAGTTTTTGCAAACATTTGTCGAATCATAATTTTCATTTTTGTTTTAGAATATTTGGTAGGTTCTCATTTTATAAATTGATGTATTATTTCTTGTTTTGTAAAATTCTGAATTATTGTTTAGTGAATGTTCTTCTCTGAATGAAGAAAACTTTTCGGATGATTGTTACATGTTAAAAAACCATTTTGTCATATTACTAATGTTTGGAAATTAATTTTCCATGAATATACAAATCACGAGTGCCATTTGGTAGATGTGTGATAAGTATACAACACTGCCAGTATCATAATGTTGTTTACAAGATAACGATGATTGTGCCAAATAGGCTATCTGACATTAGCTTTATCCAAAGTGTAAAAATTTAAAGATCTTTAATGAAATGTTATTCGTACTTAGGTACAGAAAATATTCTGCCCACCATGAGCAAATCAAAACAACTAAATTTATATAAGGAATGTGTAGATTATATCGCACGACCAGAGAAAGACTTTGTAAATAAATGAAAGTAGGATAATGGTTACGCAGAGGTATCAAATTTCTTACATTTCATTAGACATGTAAATATTGTTATTATATTTAATATATATTTATAATAAAAACTGCTTTGAAAAAATATATTTCTTATCAAATATTTCTACTTCTATTAATGAGGTAACGAATCAGCCAGATCCATCATACACCCTGTTTCAAGTACATTTTTCTCGTTGCTTTGATTTTTAGTAAGAGCCTTTGTATACGACTTTTGTACTTGTCTAGGAATAAAAACTAAAGGAGATGTAGCATTGCTAGGATTTGAAATGTTCGATTGATTTCTGTTAGCATCAGGATTTGTTGGTACTGCAGTTTTTGCAGCAACTGGAAACATTTTTTGCTTCTGGTTTTTATTCAACCATATTTTCTTGGGTTTCAATTCTTTAGTTTCATCTGTAGGCAACTCAACATCCATTTGTTCTGCTGTATCACTTTCCATATGATTCGGAGTATTATCATAGCGAAAATTCTTAGGAAACTTATGTACTGTAATGCAATGATGCCTTCTTTCAACTGGATTATTAAATTTTAAATCACATTCGCAAACATAACACTGATACTGAAAACAAGATATAAACATTATTATATGCTTTTATGTAATAATATGATGAAAAGTTTATAAATACCATTGGTTTTCTTGTACACGAAACTTGAAAGAAGCTGTCATGAGTCTCTTGAACATGAATGTCTAATAATCTAGGATTTGGGAAAGTCTTTTTACATTCTGAACAAACATATCGATGATTGGTATTGTAATGCATTTCAAAGTCAACTAATGTTTTAAATGTGGCTTTACAACCTGCAGCGTAACAAGAAAATTCTCTGATGCTGAAATTAATAATTATTACAATAATTAAATTAGCAATTAAAATACTTTGACATTATTTATAGGTTATGGTAGCATTTTTAAGCTTTGTACGTAGAATAAGTAATCTTTATTTACACTTCGTGACATAATTCTTCATCATCTTCAACAGTAATGCCTTTCCGTTGAAAAATTTTGCAAACATTGTACGATTCTTCAAAAAATGGATCGTCGATAGGCCTCACACCGACGCCAAGGTTTTGTAAAAATTCTTCCATTTTTGCGAAATTGTAATTGTCAAAGTTTATTAAAAAAATATATATACTAATATTAAATTATTCAACGCATATTCTATGTTATTTAACAAATAAAATGTGTACATTCAAACACGTATTTATAATTGTCACATTGACAGGCACTGACATTTCGTAACTGCAGCGCTCTCTAGTGTATTATGTTTGAAAATTGAACTTCAATCATAATCGATAATTATTAAAAACTTTAATTCTTCTTTGTGTTGTAAATGGATGATTGATTGTAATACCGCTTATTAAAGTGGAATAATGTGTTAAAAATGGCAATAAACAAATAAAATCTGTAATTTTCTACAACTTATGGATAATGGTCTACAGTTACAAAGAAGCCTAGATTTTTGAAAAAGAAGGTAGGTTAATAAACCGTCTTCACAATTACCAATACATTGATTTTATGGATTCAAAGTGAGGGAAACTTTTTATTTCAATTATCAATATGAATTAAAATTGTTTTGATAAATAAACAAGAAAAAGTGTATGTGTACGTAATAATTTATTCAACTAACAGTCGCGTCTTTAGATTTTCTAAAATGTCGGACATTTTGTTCTCCAACTCAGTGCGTCTTTGCATTTCTGCTCTCTTATCCTGAAACATATTAATAAGATTATATAAATTTAATAAGCGTGTTACCCTCCACCCATTTATATTTATATTATTCAATAATTTATAATAATTAATAACTTGCAATTTATAATAGTTAATTAAGAATAAGTAACGGTTAGTACATAAGTGTTAATTTTAATATATTACTTCTAATATTCATCGCAATATTTACCAAACAAGTGTGGGAAAATTTTACAATAATTTCTCTTTATTATCACTTCTTACCATTCAATTTATTATCCACTATCTACAGACATACAATTATAAAAAATAAATCATAAATATCTCCATAAATCGTGGAATATTATAAAATACGAGGATAAGTGAAATAATTAATCGGTCCAGTTGAGCTAATTTCTTCTTGTTCCAAGGGTACCATAGTGTTACCGTAATTCGCGTAATGTCCAGCCGCAACTTTCCCGCTTCTTTTTTCCGGTTCACCAGCTAATTTCGTTAAACTTTCATCATAGCGATACAATTGTTGGTCACTGGCAAAAACCTGAGGCAATTTCTCGCGTCTTGCATAACCGATAACATAATCATTCGGTCCGTACTTTGGACCGAAGTAATCATAGTCTTTCGTATTATCAAAAGGAACCATTGTCTTCGAATTCTGCTCCACAATTCGATCTTGCATCTTTCGATTTTTATCGTCATATCTTTCAGAATAAATATCGGTATTCCCCGTGCTACGTTTCGACTCCAAGCTCTTCGAATACAAAGAATCAGGCTCTTGAGAGGACTTCATCTTCAAATCTGGTTCCTGCATATTCGCGTACTCATCGTTCGCGGTGTATCTATAACGCTGCCAGAAATCTGGTACCTCGGTATCATTCGCAATCCCTCTATTTACCGGTCCATGAAGCGTTAATTGCTTCGAAGCATCCGTTCCGGACGCAAAATCCTTCCCGAAACTTTGATAATAAATATTCTCAGGGTAATCGCGAGGTGGCTCAACAGGTGGCTCCAGTTCTCCACGTGGTTTCCCGTTAAAACCTCCCTTATCTTGCGAGGAAGAGTGCCTATGAACAACGCTATCTAAAATGAAATCGAAAGGCGGTGGCCACATTTGCAACACTTTCTGCTCGCCATCGTGAAGCTTCTTCGGCAATTCCGGATATCCAATCGTCGGTTTCAAGATCTCCTTCTTGCCAGTCCTCGGTTCTTTACGAGAAACCTTCTTCGTGGCTTCCGGTACAGTGTTGTCCGACTTCTCGGAGAGTGTCATCCTCTTCAGCTCCTCGGGAGCGGTCAGGTACCTAACGGGTACCATCAAAGGCACGCTCTTGGTGAAATCAAGTTCCTCGTTGTCCTGGTCCTTGAGCGATTGATTCTTAGAATGTTTGATTGCTTCTTCCTCGGAATCTTCGTCTTCGTTCTTCCCGGAATCCTCTTCGAGGGCGTACTCTTCGTATTTGTTCGTGGCGGGGTCTTTTTCGTTACTCTCTTCCTTGGAAGTTTCCTCTTTCTGGAAGCTCTGTTGCTTCAACTTCTTGAAGAAATCCTCGAACCCATCGTCTACGAATTCCCGGTTGTTCAGAAGCTCTCCGTAGCTGTTTCGAAGCTCCTCGGGTCTCCTGTGCTCGTCGTCCTTGCTGATCGGAAGTGGCTCGCTGTACACGCTGTACTTGTAAACATCGTCCTTCGGTTGTTCCTCTTCGCTTTCCTCGGACTCGGTCTTCGGAGTCTCGGAACTCTCTCTAGACCCCTCTTCTTCCTCCGAACGATTCTCATAACTTTCGTCCTCTTTTCCCCTGCAATCTTCATCAGTACGACCCAATTGTCCTCGATTTCGCTCTTCACCGTTATAATTATTATACTTCTCACGGTTTCTAACAAGCTCCTGCTGTCTCAATCTCTCGGCTTGCTCTTGCTGTCTGCGTTCCAGCTCGGCCAGCCTTTCTTCGTACTCCTTCCATCTCGATTTATCGTTGTCCTTCGAACTCATGTCCTTTCCACTCTGAGCCTGCTTGCTAACACTCTTGTTCCTGGCGTTGGTCACATTCTGATCCGGATGAACTATAACCAACGGCTTAGGATACGACAGTTTGATGTCCTGCGGAGGAATCTCCGGCAGGGGTGACTGTGGTACGGTCGGTAAAGAGATGTTTGGCACAAGCAACAGCATCTCGTTCTTGTTAGGTCCTCTCACATCGATCATAGGTGCTGCCGTCGACGATGGATCAGTCTGAGTCGAATTGCCATTTCCATGAAAGATCCTCTCGTATTCTTGCAGATGATCGAGGATCGATTCGTTTCCAAAGTTGAGGACACCCGTCAATCTGATGGTCTCCCTGAGTGGCTTGGTAGCCGAAGAGTTTCGATTAGAGCACGGATCTTGGCAATTCTGGGTCGATCTAGCTTCGTCTGGGTCTGCGTTCGGGTTGGGTAGCGTCGCCAGTTGGACAGGGTCCACATTGTACCCAAAAACCTGCGCCAATCCCGACAGGATCAGACCCAGAGCTCGCTTGTCCCGAGTGTTGTTTGCTTCTTCGGGCTGCAACGACGAAGACTGACTTGTCCAGTCGATGTTCTCGGAAAAAACGAGGGTACACAGGAAACACAGAACGTAGAGTGTTCTAAGCTTCATCGCTGGTGATTCGAGCACTTCCTGTCGAGTTAGTTACACCGTGTGCACCGAATAATCGCTCGCAGTCTTGTTGGACATCGTGACATCTTCGTCCTCTTCCGATGATCACTGGTTGTGACAATAGCGGTTGTCCGTCGAGTTGCACGTGTAATCGAAGAAGCGCTCGATTCGCGGTTAAATAGCGAGGAACAACGAGGAGAGGTGTTTCATCGCGCGACAAAGCTTGGATAGTATTGTATCTTGAGATTCCGAGAGGACTGCGACCAACGTTCCGCTCGAGCATCGTCGAGCCGAGTATGGTTAGAGGGGATGAATTTTTGCATAACATCGGAAAGAAATGTCGAGTTTCTCCTCAATTGCACGTGGTTGCTGGTTAGAGACAACTGAAGCGGCACGCTGCGGCGTGGAAAAGAAATGTCGTAAACCTGCGCAGGATCGAATGGTTACTGTCCATCAATTGGATACAATAATTATGCGTCTACGGGTGAAATGTAATTATGTGGGATAATTGGTGATCTTCCGATGTATGGACCATTGGTTCTGGAATTTAATTAGTTTAGTAGAGAGGAGGTACGTGTAGATGAGTTTGGATCGTATAGAGTAGACTCTCGTTATATTACATTAAGGCTCTGTAAACTTGCTAAAGATTTCTTCAGTTTTAAATTTGCGAGTGCAGACTCTCAAATTCTGAAGTTCTAAAAATTTCAACAACCAAATTCACAAACTTCCAAGATCCTGTTCTCTCATGAATCCCCAAGTTCTAAACCTATGTCACATTTCAGATTAAGATCTTTTCACTTTCATCGCTTCACGAATGTTATAAGTTCCATTAACCGAAGCAACGAAAATTTTTGCCCCCAGTTTCGCATAAAACCAAGTTTCTTTCACCCTCGAACGCAAAAAGCGAGTGGTCTCCCAACTTCTCGCTTTCGAAACTTTATTATAACATAAATTCCGCGATCGTCGCGCAACACAGGAAACGAGGCAATTAAAATCACCTGTAAGTCCGATCCGCTGATACGAGAGAGCAAGCGGAAACGACGCTGTTCCGTCAATTACGCCGATTCGTTGTAAAACCAGACGATCCGATACATAAAAAGCGGAGAATAATCTCCTCGTCTATCCCGTGGCGATTACGTGTTACAATAAGTCTAGATATACATAGACCACACTTTCGTAAGTATGTCGATTATGGTACCAGTTCTCCACCCGGAGAAAGTTCGAACAAACGGTGTCGCTTCAATTTCCTGGACTGGTGTGACAAAACCTCCTTAAGGGGACAATCGCGGAAGGGGGGCTAGGGATTAACGACTCGCGATCCAAATCGGGAGAAGGGCACGTTTTTATGTAACGACGAGTTTCTGTTAATCGGAAGTCGACTTGCTTCGTACGAAGGTTCGATCGGGTATCACGGTTGTAATCGTTTAATTACTCGGACCGTGTATGCTAATACGATGCGTGAAACGCTGGAAATCCGTGCTGCTTTTGAGAACGTTCCCAGGATTATTATCTTTATTATCTTTCCTGGTCTCGCGAACAATGCGGGATACAAGCGTCGCGGTGGTTGGATTGCTTAGAGGCATTATCGGGACTGTTTCACAATGGCGCAATTATTGCGTGGCACGCGATGTTCATTTACGCGGTGATCGCTGTTTAACATTCTTCTGTTAAGCGGTTAATTACAGCTTTCAGTTTCTTGAATAATTGGCTGAGAACGGTGTACCGAGTTATTGTTGGTCCGCGTGTCATTTCGTTGCCATTTTCATTTTCTGTCAGGTGGATTGATCAGTTTTATTTGACCGAAGTCTGTTGGATATGTTTAACAAAAACCAATCAACGTTTCACAAATAAAGGTTCATAGTATAAATAGTTTGTATCTAAGCAAAGAAGAGATTTCTATTTTTCTTGAGCCCAGTTTTTATTTAAATAAGTTCAGCGTTAATTTATGAGTTCAGATTGTTCTCGTGCAGTGAGATCAATACAGAAACGTTTTTAAATAATTCAATTCACTGCGTAATAATTTCTTAACCCATTTTCAATCATTTTTCATTAACTCGATTTTATCATGCGTAGAATTTATCCACTTGTGGAACTTATCTAGTACATGTCATTGTGAATCTGTAGAATCTAAAGCATTTATGAAATTCAGGTAATTTATTGAATATAGGAAAAGAGAATTTAGCGAATCTGTGAAATTCATGGAATTTATAGAAACTATGAACTCTATGGAACTGTGTGGAGCTGTATGCAACTGTATGGAATCTAAAGAATCTGAGGAATCTGATGGGAATGTTGAAATTTCGAAACTTGAGAATTTGAAAATCAAAGAACTTCTGAATTTGAGGATTTAGGCATCGAAAGATGATTTTGGAAACTTAGGATTTAATAAACTTGAGAGTTGAATGATCCGTCAGTTTGGGAATTGAGAAGTTTTTACATCTTCTGACTCTCCAATTCTTCATCTTTCGCAAAACATACCATACCATAATTTAGTACAATATGCAACAATGTCCACGATTATGTCCACGAATAAAATTCTCCAGCAAAATCATGATCAAACAATGAAATAACAGTAGGATTACGTGCCCGTTTTCCCTGAATGTCGCCCAGTTTCGAATCGCTCGAATTCCCGTCTGTCTCGATCCAGATGAATGCATTATTGGTGCGGTTTGTTACGTGGCTCCTAAACCCCATAAACGGCAAACGTATCAGGGCGTTAGAAAACGTACCGGTAGATCCAGAATTGAGTGTACATAACGAATCGCGAATGATTTCCATAAAGTACCGGTATAAAAGAACAGCCCACCCTTTTGATCGATGCAGTTCAACAATCGGTCAGCTATCATGAATCTGCTGGTAAGCGACATTAAGGTGTCGAGGATTTTCACTAAAGTGAAACAGTGACTTTAAATCGTAATCGAGACGGTGTCCCAGTGACGTAATATCATTTTAGTCGCTGCTATTGTTGGCCCTCGTCGCCATCTGCATAGCAACCACCGTTCCCGAAAAAGTGCCGGATAGCAACAATGTGGCTCAACAGGTAGCCGCTGATAATAAGTCGGAGGCCGATGCCGAGGATAACGGTGGTGATAAAAAAGTGGCGAAAAGAAGTTACGGGTGGAACCCATGGATCTATTCGGGGTATAGTTATGGGTGGCCTTGGTAGGTAAATTGTAGATGTTGCGATGAGAGTCAAGTCTGGAGAATACTCCAAGTACGATTTCTTGGGGGTTTTTGGAACCTCTGGAAAATTGATTTGGTGGTTCATGTTTACCTTATGTTGCTTTGATCAGGAGACAGGGATATATGTGTAGTTTCCAAAAATGTTCAAAATGCAATTTCTCTTTGGATTAATATTTCACCTTAATTTTCTTACAAAATATTCTTTGTATTATTATACGAGATAACTTTGTATTGTTGTAAATATTAACAAAATATTAACTAATCTAGGTTGGTATGGAATCCAATTTTGGATAAATAGGACATCAAAATTTTCTCCTATAAAAAGTATGTTTCCTCTTCCTGAAATTTGAGGGATAAAAATTGTTCACCAGAGGCTCCAAAATCCCCAAAAGTAATACTTGGAGTATTCGGTCACCAGAGTTGACCTTAGTCCTTAGTCGTATCGCGACAGTCAAATTAGTGAACTACTACGATAACCTAATTTTAAGTAAGATTGTAAAATTCTTAATGAAAGATTCAGACGATATTTTCACTAAAATAATTTTAGGTACGGTTTCGGCGGAGGCCATGGCTGGTACCCATGGTTTTCCGGTTGGCCTTATTACGGCCACGGTTATGGCGGAGGATACTTCGGATACCGTGGTTATGGTGGTTGGTACAAGGGATGGTAATCGAAGAACCATCGATTTTTCCACGAGTCCATAAATATGTAACCCAGTAACTTAATTGTATCGAATTAAGTCACTTTAAGCCTTAAACAAAAAATTAAACTAGAACTCTAAGATTTAGATATATTAAACTAATATAACTCTAAGAGAATCGCGTTCACCAAATTACTAAAACGTAATTTTAAGCTAATATGTTCATACAATTATTTCTTGAATTAGAAATAAAAATTACAAAATAAAAATTAATAGAATAGTTGTTTACATACCCTCAATCGTTTTCTTACGTAAGTTGTCAATATTTCCTCGCAGATCGTCAGATTCTTATCCGTGTCCTGCGAAATAGATTTGTATAGCACAAGATGTAGATGATTTTATAATTTTTGATTTAATTAGTTAACCTGTATGATAGTGGTTAGCTCCTTGATCTTCTGTAACTTAGCATGTTGCAGCTCGGATGGAGCCCTGCACGCTCGATGATTCGCTGCGTACATTTCGTGGCAAAATAATAAAATCGTTTCACCTTTTCGAGTCTCGCATTAGAACACCTAACACTTGTCGCTCGTATGACACTTCTTGCACCTGATATGCGGCATACTGTTGCCTGGAAACAATTAGGACAACACTGACTTTATTGGATTTTTCGTATCATTTTTTTATAATCACAATTTGTTCGAACTTTTCTTTGTGGAATCTACTTTAATTTGCAAATTTGTTGCGGAGTTTGTTAGAATTTTGTCTATCAATTTTACCGCGTATCAGTGAAAAGAAATTGATTGTATTTACAGTCGATGAAGAGGGTTGATGATTTATCGATTGTAGGTAAACGAACTGGTGGGTAAATATAAAAATAAGGTGTGGGAAATTTTAATGAGATAGATACAAGAATTTTATTACAAGTGTTTTATGTTAGATAAATAAAAAGTTAAAATTGTAGAAAAGGTTAGCTTGTGTCGATAAGGAAGGGTTCTTTAGATACCTGCCCTTTTCATAGCTTACCATAGGATTCGCCAGGGGATGTTTTACAGGGTTGGAGAAAAGGGGTGAAACTTCTCCCGCGGGGCAATTTTCAAAATATACAAACTTTGCTATTTATTATTAAAACTTTTTATATATTCCATAGAATATTTTGCAAAGACTATATCTTCAACACATTCGCTCACTTCACATCATTCAATTCCTTTCATATTCTATACTGCAATGAAATTTGTTTAAATGCAAAACAAACTAAAAAATTGTATGTCAAACAAGAATAGCACCGGGAATTTCTAAATGATCCAATAAAATATTGTTTAGACATTAAAGAATAAAGTCAGGATATATCTTCAATATGTTCCATCACTTCACATCGTTCAATTATTTCTGCAAGATTCTATATTGCAACAAAGTGTCTCTAAACGTAAAGCAAACTAAGACATCATATGTCAACATCAAGAATAACACCGGGAATTTCTAATTGGTCCAATAAAATATTCTTCAGACATTAAAGAATAAAGTCAGGATATATCTTCAATATATTCCATCACTTCACATCGTTCAATTATTTCTGCAAGATTCTATATTGCAACAAAGTGTTTATAAATGTAAAGCAAACTAAGACATCATATGTCAACATCAAGAATAACACAGGGGATTTCTAATTGGTCCAATAAAATATGCTTCAGACATTAAAGAATAAAGTCAGGATATATCTTCAATATGTTCCATCACTTCACATCGTTCAATTATTTCTGCAAGATTCTATATTGCAACAAAGTGTCTCTAAACGTAAAGCAAACTAAGACATCATATGTCAACATCAAGAATAACACCGGGAATTTCTAATTGGTCCAATAAAATATTCTTCAGACATTAAAGAATAAAGTCAGGATATAAAATCTTCATATCGCACTGCCACAAAATATTAATAAATGCAAATCAAACTAAAACACAGTCGTCAAGAATACCACCGAGAATGGCTGATCCAATAAAATACTCTTCAAACATTAAATAAGAAAATGAAATAAAATTCTGAAACATCTTTTCACTCTGCATCGTTAATTCGTGCCTCGTACGGGACGTCCCCTAAAAAAAAACAGGTCCCGTACCAACAGAGTCAAAGGCTAACCGGCTCCAGAGTTTGTGGCTGTACTTTATTACCCTTAAGTATGCACTGTCCATCACCGACAAAAGGACGCGACAGCATCCCCCTTTCCGTGGACCAGTTCTCTGTCAGCGGAAATTGACCGAGAAGATTTCTGAATAGGAATCAAAGGTTAACTGGATTCATTTTGCGGTTTGACTCGCCGGACAATGGACAGTGGTCAGCGTGCATTGTTGTCGAGAGGCGGCAGCATCCCCATCCTGATGGTCCAGTTTTTGGGCGAGACAGGATCCGCGAGAGTGTCACGGAGGGCAGGACCTCGGCACGCGAGCAAACAGGTTCCAGGGGATGAGATTTTTGTCGACGAACGAAAATGGATCGCGCTCCAGATCAGGTGAAAAACTGGTCCATACGGAGACCCTTTCGAAAAACGGGAGCTGTCCACATATTGTTTGACCAAGGATCAGGGATCGTTTCGTAGCTTCATAGTTCATAGTCCGTGGACAGGTTCACGGTAATAGGAACAGGTTGCTCTAGATTATAAAGGAGGTCGTTGAAAAATTGGGTGGTGGTATATTTTAGTATATTAGTATGATGCGATGATGAATTTGGGGAATTTTGCGATTTGGAGATATTGGGTTTTGGGTGTTGCGGAATTTTGGAATATTGGGATTTAGGGAGATAGGGTTTTGGGGTATTGGTATTCGGATTTGGGGATATAGGAATTTGGGAGATAGGGATTTGGGGACATAGGAAATTAGGAGATAGGGATTTGGGGATGTAGAAATTTGGGGATATAGGAATTTGGGAGATACGGATTTGGGGACATAGGAAATTGGGAGATAGGGATTTGGGGATATAGGAATTTGGGAGATATGGATTTGGGGATGTAGGAATTCGGGATTACAGAGAATTGGAAATATAGGGATTTGGGGACGTAGGAATTCGGGGATATAGGAATTTGGGAGATAGGGATTCGGGGACATAGCAAATTAGGAGATAGGGATTTGGGGATATAGGAATTTGGGAGATAGAAATTTGGGAGGTATGGATTTGGGGATGTAGGAATTCGGGATTACAGAGAATTGGAAGTATAGGGATTTGGGGACGTAGGAATTCGGGAACATAAAAATTCGGGAATATAAGGAATTGGAGATATAGGAATTCGGGAATATAGAAATTTTGGGATATAGGTATTCGGGAATGTGTGGTATTAGGAATATAGGGATTCGGGAATGTGTGGTATTGGGGATATAGGTATTCGGAAATGTGTGGTATTAGGGATATAGGAATTCGGAAATGTGTGGTATTGGGGATGTAGGTATTCGGGAATGTGTGGTATTGGGCATATAGGTGTGGCATATGTGTGGTATTCGGGAATGAGTGGTATAGGGCATATAGGGATATGATAACGTGCGGTATTGGGCATATAGGTGTCTGGAAACGTAGGAATTCGACGATATAGCAATTCGGTAATATAGGTACTAGTAAATACAGGATATTCTATATATCGGAATTCAGAAATATAGAAATTATTGAATATAGGAATTTGGAAATATCACAGTACAAAAATTGGAACAAAAGAACGTACATACATACATAATTCATACAAGCTTTATTTTCATTAATAACAATGCAACCTTGTAATACAATTATTCTTCATCTGAAACGTATTCCTCCATAATACCATAAAAAACGAATAAAAAATGTTTAGTACATTTTGTACATCTCATCCATTTCCAAGCCTCCTTTCATCCCCGCAACGAAGCATTAGAATCGAAGCTCGAAATTAGTTGTCCTCCGGTTTATACCTTGCATTATGATCAGAGAACCCGTTCTCTTATCCCGGTAGCTGCCTGCTTCAATTTCCGCGGGCTTGTCCCAAAGAAAATGCTCGTCGTCGGCGAACTAGCTGAAAAGGAGGGGAGGTCGATGCAAAGGACAAAGGAGAGCCAGGAGTGCTCGATCAAATGCGAAAAAAAAAAGAGAACGAGAGGAAAACAAAGGCCGGTGACGTGTGTGTCACATGAGACGCCGAAACCAGCCCACATTGGCCACTTCTTTCACCTGTCCATCACTCGTTGCCCCTCACAGAGGACGTCTCGGTGAAAGAGGACATTTGCGTTTCCGTGCTCGTACCAGTCATTGTACGCTTTTATCGGCCGTTTCGCGTTCAGTTTCTACCGGGGATTTCTCCTGCTCGCCGTGAGGAATACTTGAAAAGGGAGCCACTATAATTGACTGCTTTATTCCGGATTCCAGTCTGTTCCTTACCGTCGCGTCGATACGCGATCGCGATTCTATACACGAATTATCGAGGTTTCATCTCATCCTCCTCTTCGGTCGATCGGTACCTATATCCTTTTTTATGTTGCTCTCGATTTCATCGTTCTCTCGTCGACTTTCTTCGTTTATGGAGTCGTTAATTTCGGAAGCAGTCATGTCGATTTACGAGTAATAGGTATGGGGTTATTATAGAAATTTTTCGAGGTATAGGGATTTGGGGATATAGGAATTTTGAGTTACTGGGATTTTTATGATGTACGAACGTTTGGAGATATGAGGATTTAGGGATATAGGGATTTGGGAGATAGGGATTTGGGAGATAGGGATTGGGGGATATAGGGATTTGGGGACAAAGGGATTTGGGGATATAGGGATTTGGGGATATAGTGATTTGGGGATATGGGAATTTGGGGATATAGGAATTTGGGGATATAGGGATTTGGGGATTAAGGGATTTGGGGATATAGGGATTTGGGGATATAGGAATTTGGGAGATAGGGATTCGGGGATATAGGGATTTGGGGCCATAGGAAATTAGGGATGTAGGAATTCAAGGATATAGTGATTTGGGGATATAGGAATTTGGGGACATAGGGATTTGGGGATATAGAAATTTGGGAGATGGGGATTTGGGGATATAGGAATTTGGGGGATATGAATTTGAGGATGTAGGAATTTGGGAATGTAGGAATTTGGTGATGTAGGAATTGAAGGATATAGAGTTTTGGGGATATAGGGATTTGGGATATAGAAATTGGGGAGATAGGGATTGGGGGATGTAGGAAATTGGGGATGTAGGAATTCAAGGATATAGTGATTTGAGGATATAGGAATTTGGGAGATATGAATTTGGGAGTGTAGGAATTTGGGAATGTAGGAAATTGGGGATGTATGAATTCAAGGATATAGAGTTTTAGGGATATAGGGATTGGGGGATGTAGGAAATTGGGGATGTAGGAATTCAAGGATATAGAGTTTTGGGGATATAGGCATTTGGGATATAGAAATATGGGAGATATGAATTTGAGGATTCTGGGATTTGGGGATGTAGGAAAGTGGAGATGTAGGAATTCATATAGAAATTCGGGAATATAGGAATTCCAGGATGCAGAGATTCGGAGATGTAGTTGAGGATATAGGGATTCGAAGATATAGAGATTTGCGTATATAGCAATTTCGAACTATAGGAATTCGGGGATGTAATACAAGGATTCGTAGATATAGGGATTTAGTGAAGTAAGAATATGCACATTTAGGAGTATAAAGATTTGACGGAGCAAGATCCAAGAAATTGAAAACTACAGTGCTAGACTATCTAGCGACTTTCATGTACCTTAAGACTTTTGCAGTTTTGAGAACTCTAGATCAAGATTTAGACATTTACGTATTTTATTATTATTACTTTAGAAATTTTTATTTCTATACCACACACGTCACACACATATGTTTATAGTACGTCCACAGGCTGAAATCGTACATATAGTAACTTGAAATTTCAAATAACATTTTTAATATCGCACAAAAAAAAATAGCAATGCAACTAACGGAAATAATATTACTCTCAAATGCAATATCCAAAGGCGGACCGTGGTAAAGTGTTAATTTATCATAAGATCAAGCGCGGATCTCAAAGAAGAAAAGTAGCCGAGTGACTTTTTTGGAGTTAATTCGACTATCGTCTGCAAAGACGTGTATCCCGGAGGAGGGCATGAAAAGGTTTCACTACGTACACGCTGCATTACCCCGATTCGTATCGGTAACGAGGACGTCTTCTGCTCCCGGGGATTTCGGGGCTACGCAGACACGCGGTATTGCCCGGGACACCCCGTATATAGGAAGAGGGCGTATTTGTTTTACTGCCTGGCTGTCGGCATTGGTTGAGAACGTGCTCTGCATTCTTGAAATCGTGCCACCCTTGTTACGGCATAGACTCTCCACTACCACCCCCTTTTTCCACCCCCTTTGCCACCCGTGAACATCCACCGCCATCAACCTGGCTCTCTTCTTCGCTGGCACCGGCAATGCCAGGATCGAGTGAAGGATCGTCATCCTTGCCTCTTATCTTGGGCGGTCATAAAAATTCTTCACTCCTGTAATGGTCACACGGTGCACCGACCCCGAAGAATACGCCTTTACTGTTACTTTTTCCGCAAAACCCACAAACTTTCGGTTAACGACTACAACTATTTTACTTTGAGATTACTTGCACAGTTGTCGCGATCGTATTTCGGGGAATTCTAATAGTTTTATCTTTCTGATGGACGAGTGGGGAATTGGCGTCGAGAGTACGGGTTGCTAGGGTGATTGCAGATTACCGTGTTGGTACTACTGATTTCGAGATTTGCACACTATGCTTGTGGTTGTAATTGTATCGTTTGTAATTGTCATTGAGGCTTCGATTTTGAATATTTGTTATTTTAATCGCAATTGGGGGTTTCGATTTTGGACATTCGTCATTTGTGATCATAATTAAGGATTTTTACTTTGAATATTCGTCATTTGTGATTGTAATTGGGGATTTCGATTCTGAATATTTTTTATTTTAATGGTAATTGGGGGTTTCGATTTTGGACATTCGTCATTTGTGATCGTAATTAGGGATTTTTATTTTGAATATTCGTCATTTCTGATTGTAATTGGGGGTTTCGATTCTGAATATTTGTTATTTTAATGGTAATTGGGGGTTTCGATTTTGGACATTCGTCATTTGTGATCGTAATTGGGAATTTTTGTTTTGAATATTCGTCATTTGTGATCATAATTGGGGGTTTCGATTCTGAATATTTGTTATTTTTTATCGTAATTGGGGGTTTCGATTTTGAATATTTGTTATTAATTGCATTTTGCAATTTCAATTTGAGATACGCGTCTTGCTGTCTTAATTGTGCACTCGATTTTATATAAATATGGATTCGTTTTTATGTAATTATGCATTTCGATTATATATGTCGTTGATATTTAATTATAATTGGGTTCTGATTTTGCACGAGGTTTGCATTTATAATTATTAAGGATTTCGATTTGGAATGTTCAGAATTTCTGATTATAATTAAGGAGTTCAATTTTGGACTTCGTTCATTTTTAAGTATATTTATTATTTCAACTTTAAATATTATTCATTTTTAATTGCAATTAAGGATTTTAATTCCGAATTTTGCTCTTTTTTTATTGTACTAAAAATTTAAATTTTAAATATTGTTCATGTTCAGTTGTATTTATTAGATCAATATTTAACATTGTTTATGTCTAATTGTAATTAGGGATTTCAATGTTAAATTTTGTTCATTTTTAATTGCATTTATTACTTCAATTTTAAATATTGTTAATTTCTAATTGTAACTAAAGATTTGAATGTCAGACTTTGTTCTTGCTTAATTCTGTTAGGGATTTTGATTTCAAACATTGTTCATTTTAATTGTCTTTATTACTTCCACTTCAAACATTGTTTATTTTAACTGTCTTTATTACATCAACTTCAGACATTGTTTATTTCAATTGTCTTTATCATTTCAACTCCAAACATCGTTCATCTCTAATTGTGTCTAATAATTTCAATTACATATAATCAGAATTAGGCTACTAAGTAGTGTTCATTATAAAAAACATGTGATTTTTGGTTCCTCGAATGAGAGAACAAGGAGTAAGTCGTGTGTAGGTGGACTGGGTCTTTCATCGTGAAGTCCCGGTGAAAATATTCGAGAATCAAGGAAGACGCCGGGCGTAAAAGAAGGACACGAAAGAAGAGTCCGGCATTCTGTCGATCCTAATTTACGACAGGATTTCAGTCGTTTATGTCTTTCCGATAAGGTCGTTCACGCAGATGCCGCGCCTGCACCGATGGATCTCCTTCTTCTGCACTGTTTTCCGCAGATCCTCGCCTCGTGTAAAAGTATTCCGACGTCGTGAACTTTCCGGAATAAAATCACACTCGTACACCGTGTACAAGCCATAAAATGCTTCACATAATTAACTAGCGATCAGAGCTGTAGTCTTTCGATCATATTCGTTCGACGAAGCTTCTCCTTTCCTCTCGTGTCGATTTTTTGTCCACGTCTATTCCGTTGTTTTCCCATTTGTTTATTTACACCGCTCCTTTACGCTAATTCGAGCGAAATGAGAAGCTAAACGAGAGTCAAATGCTCCGGGCTTCTTCCGGTCGGCGTTACACAGAAACTTTAGTTTCTTCGTGCTCGAGTTTCTATCGAGATGAGCGATCTGCACTTTCCTCCGCGCAACTTTTGTAAATAAACGCCGACTTTACAAAACACGTTTTATTGAGAGAAAGAAGCTGTTAGATTTCTATTTTAACCGATCTTTGCACAAGACGAATCTTTTTTATTAAAACTAGTCATATGACATTCTAGAGATTTATAATCTTCAAATATTTAGGTATTTTGGAATTTAAAGATTTTCTGAGTTCAGGCATTTTGGAGCTGTTGGTATTGGAGAAAATTGATATTTAGGGACATTTGGATCTAGTGACATATGGATCTATGGTCTGGGGATATTTGAATCTTAGGATATAAGGATATTGGGAACTATGGGTATAGGAATCTAGGGATATCCGAATCAAGGGAGATTGGAATCTAGGGATATTGGGATCTGCAGATATAGGAATCTAGGAACTTTGGGGCGTAGGGGAATTGGAATATAGGGGCACTGGGATGTAGGGACCTTGGCATCTAGGGATTTCTGGATCTAGGAATATTAAGGCCTAATAGTGGAATCTAGGGATATCCGAATCAAGGGATATTGGAATCTAGGAATCTAGTGATATTGGGATGTAGGGACCTTGGAATCTAAGAATATTGGAATCTAGGGATTTCTGGATTTAGAAATATTAGGGCCTAATAGTGGAATCTAGGGATATCCGAATCAAGGGAGACTGGAATCTAGGAATCTAGGGATATTGGGATGTAGGGACCTTGGTATCTAAGAATACTGTAATCTAGGAATTTCTGGATCTAGAAATATTAGGGCCTAATAGTGGAATCTAGGGATATCCAAATCAAGGAAGATTGGAATCTAGGAATCTAGGGATATTGAAATGTAGGGACCTTGGAATCTAGGGACTTCTGGATCTAGAAATATTAGGGCCTAATAGTGGAATCTAGGGATATCCGAATCTAGGTATATTTAGATGTAGTGAAATTCGGATCTAGGGATACTCGAATCGAGAGATACTCGGATTTAGACGTACTCGGATGTAATGACGCTTGGATCTAGTGACATTCGGTTCTAGTATCATTCGGATCTAGTGACACTTGTATCTAGGTATACTAGAATGTAGTGTCTCACAAATAAAGAGATCAGTGTATATATTTAACTATCTAGGGTCTATAGATTATTAGGAATCTAGAGATCTAGGAACATATACGCAGACGAATCTAGAAATTTAGGAATGTACACATCGACATGAGAGACGCGTCACGCTTTCACAATGTAGTCAAGTACAATTGAACATGTCTCATTCTTCATAATTATTAGATTATTACTGATATAAAATTACAGTTTGATGATCAAGCAGTTTCTACCAGTTCAGTGAATTTCTTCAAAGCATCTCTCTGTTCCCTTGTTACGCAATTATAAAAATCTCGAACGTTCTCGAGGGATCAATCGAATCGGATCAATCATTCGCAGGCAAGTGTGTACGCCGGAACAATATATCGACGTAATTTTCTTATAATAATTAGGTGTTACGCAATCAATTGGAAGACCATTGGACAGACATTTGCATTCAGTTTACGATGGACAGTTACATAAGTGGCTGTTTATTAAATGATTCGTGTCGAGGAAAATAATCGATGGCCGGATTATAAAATCGAAATCGCACGAAATTTCATTCCGATCCGATCGATCGACCGCGGTAATATTTGTTTAAGGGACAGACGACCGGAGATTCGATAAAATTGGAAATTTCGGCTTTTTTCCGTTCACCAGAGGGGTGTTAAATTCCCTGTGAGATTCGATTGGTCGACGGTCCGTGGCGGGTGAAGATTTCCTGTCCGGAAGAAGCAGTAAGATGGGTTTGTTCGTGGCTTCTCATTGCACCGGCACAGCTTCCTCTCGTTCGTTTTTATTTCGCGAAAATCGATCCTCGGCCACGGATACAATGGCGAATTCAATTAACGAATGACAGATCGAATGAAATTTAAATTTACAGCGGTTGTGAATGGCTGTGGATTTGTCCGTATTTTTAGCCGGAAATTTTCATCGGTTACTGCCCTACAAATTGTATTCTTTATAATTCAATTAATGTAGCAGGTTCATTGATCATTGATACAAACTGCAACTTTTATGAGATGAAGCAACGTTTTATATAAGGTGCTGTTGGGCAAGGTAAAATATAGTGCGTTCATTGTGATAATGGATTGTTTATATTATTGGCTAACTTGATCAAACTACTCAAGCTACTCAGGCTACTCAAGCTACTCAAACTACTCAAGCTACAACAGCTATGCAAACTATTCAAGCTACTCAAGCTATTCAAACTACTCAAGCTACTTAAACTATTCAAACTACTCAAGCTACTTCAGCTACTCATACTACTCAAGCTATTCAAGTTATTCAAACTACTCAGGCTACTCCAGTTACTCAAACTATTCAAGCTACTCCAGTTACTCAAACTATTCATGCTACTTCAGCTACTCAAACTACTCAAGCTACTTCAGCTACTCAAACTACTCAAGCTACTTAAACTATTCAAACTACTCAAACTACTTCAGCTAATCATACTACTCAATCTATTCAAGTTATTCAAACTACTCAGGCTACTCCAGTTACTCAAACTATTCAAGCTACTCCAGTTACTCAAACTATTCAAGCTACTTCAGCTACTCAAACTACTCAAGCTACTTCAGCTACTCAAACTACTCAAGCTACTTAAACTATTCAAACTACTCAAACTATTTCAGCTAATCATACTACTCAAGTTATTCTATCTATTCAAACTACTCAAGCTACCCCAGTTATTCAAACTATTCAAGCTACTCAAGCTATTCAAACTACTCAAGCTACACAAGCTATTGAAATTACTCAAGCTACTCCAGCTACTCATACTACTCAAACTATTGGAGCTATTCAAACTACTCAAGCTACACAAGCTATTGAAGCTATTCAAACTATTCGAGTTAGGTTTGTTACTCAAGCTACTCAAGTTACTCATGTTACTCAGGCTACTCAACCAGTCTTTTTCAAGAATAACAAACACTTCGTTCGCGAATATCTCCCTTATTTTTCAGAGTCGCGAGCTACGGTGTGGCAGAATTATTACACTCGACGCGGTTCGTGTAACGCGCGATGTTCGAACGAAATCGACGTTTCAAAGATCGCGAGGTCCAGCCACTACGATTCCCGCGATCGATGAGCCAAAAATACATTGTTAACGCCGATGAAATCCGGGTCGTTCCTCTCGTCACTCATTTCTCCGGCCATGAATCAGGCCAGTTTACGTTCCGACAAGGATGAAAGCGTCACAGCAGCACTTTGTGTACCGAAGAACTGCGACTTCCAAGGGAGGGCGAGTATCGATATAGCTACTCTTCCTCTACTTTTGGCCACTATCCTCGGAAGTCGACAAGGGGCGGGGGGGATAGGATGGCCAGAATTTATAGCGTCTTTTGCGATCCCGCCGGGAAGGGATGAGGCCACCCCAACTCAGACTCAATGTTTTCTGCAGGGAAAGTCGGAAGTCGAGTCGAACCCT
The DNA here is from genome assembly GCA_945859595.2 of Megachile willughbiella. Taxonomy (NCBI): domain Eukaryota; kingdom Metazoa; phylum Arthropoda; class Insecta; order Hymenoptera; family Megachilidae; genus Megachile; species Megachile willughbiella. The sequence continues at coordinate 16,729,623 of OX243795.1, read as the reverse complement.
GGCCAGGACTAGCCGTATCCCATACGTCTTGCTAACAGACCGGATAGGTTTCGTCTCGTTCCACGTTCGAACAAAAAATTCTTTAAAATCAACTAATTCGTGTATCGCCGTGTTTTTCGTGAATCGACGTGAACAGACTTTGTGGGAATTTTTTGGAACATCTATCGTCTCTTAATTCGTTAACGGAAGGACAAAATCGAACGCGGAACGTGGCTCACGGTGGACAATACGTGAACGTTATCGGGTAGATTTAGTTGGACGACCGGGTCCCTCCATTTTCCGAATGGACTTCTGACCCGACCATCCTACGGCTCACGGGGATGCTTTTTATTAGACTACACCGGATCACCCGGTAGAACCGTGTGTGTGTGTGTCCGTGTGAGAGCGTGCACACGCATGCGTTCACGCGTGATGGTGTCCCGTGTGTGCGATCGTAGTGGCCATGTTCGGGATGAAGGGACAACCCCATTCGGCAAATTAACTGCGCTAAACCGGAACCCTGGAATTCTTTACGCTTTCCTCGACCTTAGACCGGCCATTTTACGCTGGATTTTTCGTCGAAAACGATGGTCCTCTCGCCCCATCGAAACATCCTACCTCTTCTTCCTTCGTTCTTTAGGGTTCGATTGAACTTTATTGAGCACGTAATTTGCTGATCATTTCGATTTTTGATTCGGTGGGAGAATTTTAACAATGTTGGTGGGTAAATCATTTTTTATTCACGATCGATGTGAAATTAGTCATCTTTTTCATCTCTTAACTAATTTTAGAAGGGAATTTTAGTTATGCGATGCAGGAGATATAAAATGATGTAAAGATCTTGATTAAAGTTAAGAGAAGGTAACAAAATTATAATTTTAATATGAAAAAATGGGAAACATTAAATTTTTTAATAATTCAATGGGTTGAATCTTTTGGTCGATGATTGCAAGTTGATTCTTTAAATATTTTATAATGTGAAGTATCTTACAATATTATTTTACATCAAGTATTTTACAATATTAAATATTGTATAATATGAAGTATGTTACAATATTACAACTTGTGCAACAATAAATATTTTACAGTATTAAAAATGATACGAAATTAAATATTTTACATTGTATCAATAATAAAAGAGCAGTAAATCGTGAATTAAATTTGACGAAAGTCACGGTTGTAAACAGAACGTGGTGGACAATCGGAAAATATTTGCGTTTATTCGTGTTCTTAAAGTTTAATTGTTTCGTTACACTATGCCGGAGGTCGGTGTTTCCGGGCACGAGAGGCGGGCAACTTCGTCAGGGAACTTTTTCGAAGGCGGTGAAAGTGCATAATGCGAGAAACTTAAGTAACGATTTCACTAGGAAACTTCCGCGCGACGAGACTTTAAAGGCGAGCACCCAAGACGGCGGCTTAATCGAATCGCTAATGTTTGCAAAATCTTTGTTCCGAGACGTCTTAAAGAGAAGAAGACGAAGCGACTCCGCAGCCAGCCTCGAGGAACAAGAATCCTTTAATCCAAAGTAAAGAAACAGCGCCGCCCGTTCGAGAAACCTTTACCTCTTTGTATTCCGGATTTTCGGATAACTAAATTTATTAGACTGACCACGATCATTTTCTTTTATATTTTACAATTACTTTGTACTCGAGTGTAACTTAGGTTTCAGTAAGGTTTGATGGAAGGGTGTACTTCATTAATTTGTATTCGATTTTGGGAAATTATGTCTGTAATTGAAAATTTCGAAATTTGGCTTTTAAATTTTCATCTTACCAAACTCGTCAGTTCAGAAAGTTTGAGATTTATACATTTTTAATATCTAGTTTATCAAGATTCCTAATCCTTTGATTTTTCAATGTTTTAATATTTCAATTTTGCAATTCTTCAATTCTTCAATTCTTCAATTCTTCAATTTTTCAATTTTTCAATTCTTCAATTCTTCAATTCTTCAATTCTTCAATTCTTCAATTTTTCAATTTTTCAATTTTTCAATTCTTCAATTCTTCAATTTTTCAGTGCTTCAATCCTTCAATTCTACAGTGCTTCAATTCTTCAATTCTTCAATTTTTCAATTTTTCAGTGCTTCAATCCTTCAATTCTACAGTGCTTCAATTCTTCAATGTTTCAATTCTTTAATTTTCCCAATTCTTTTTTTAAATTTTTAAAAAGTTTGTTAATATTAATGAATATTAAACACAGCTTCGTTTTTAGTAACATTGATAAATTGCAATGAATAATTAAAATTAATTTTTGCTTCTACAAAATTCAATTAGAAACCAAATTTTACCCTTCGTCTATTAGGGAAGAAAAAATCGAATCAAATATTAATCTTCATTTAGAACATCATTCCGTCTATCTCTACTAAATACAATTAGTCAAAGACAAAACTGAAACAATAATTTCCTCTTCTTTTCTATCATTAATTCTTCGAACACTTTAATATCGTGGTCTAATTAATTACACAGCGTCAGCGAATGTCATCCCCTAAATTCGAACGAAATATCCGTAAGATACGAGTCTGACGTAACCGTAAGTGGTCCGAAAATCCCTATCAATCGAGTGAATCGTTGTCCTTTCCCTCATTGCGGCTCCTTTCGTTATATCCTTCGGCCAGTCCGTCTGTTCCGCGACGGAATATCCGTGTTCGATCGCGAATAACTTTCTGAATAGGTGATCACGTAAAACTGATTTAGCAATTTGCCCATTCCGGAGCGGCGCGATCTTAGTTCAAATTGAGTATAGTCCAAGTCTTACTCCGGGTGAACCACTACTAATCCAATTCCCGAGATCCGAAGACGTCCTGAGGGGCGGCAGGAACGAACAGAAAGAGAAAGATCGCCGCAGAGACACAACGAACGAAGGAGAGCGAGAGGAACGGCGAAAAGCGGGATAGAGGGATGAGAGAGCGAGTTCCATGGCGAAGATATAATATCGCCTATGCAAATAGCCTTTGGACTTAGACCGGCTGAATATACTTTAAGGGTTGGTAGCTCGAGTTAGACCGCATCGTATTTTCCGTCGGGTCGAGTATTCCGTGTGCAGCCCCTCTTAAAAAATTCCATCACCAGAACGTGCCTCGTTACGACGTTGTTCGACAAAGTCCTCTACGCGAACAGACCCAACGTAGTCTTCTGCTGTTTAAGCGAAACTTTCCCGAGTTACGTGAGAACGGTTACTTTGTTCGCTACCTCTTACCTTCTTCCTTTTATTTTCACCCTCTTTCGTTTGCCCGACGCTTACAGGGCCGAAAAATTCGCGCGCAATCTTTCTGTCGTGTGGCCGACATCGATTTCCCCGCAATTTTACTTACGACTTCATTTCGTTCGGGTTGTGCTCGATACAAGAATATTTTCAGGTAGAAAACAATTAACTTTCTCGATATTTTTCTTCTTGGGAAATTTCGCTTTTTACGGTAAAAAGTCTCGTTATATGGCCCGCTGAGCTACGAATTGCTTGAAGTAGAATAATCAAAGGTACAATGTGCAGTTGGGAGCAAATATTCTCCTAGAAAAATATGGCACGTGGAAGGGATGATTTTCCACTCGATTTCTAGGGACTTTTTTATATTTGGAAAGTGGGGATGGGTTATGAATTTGGGAATATTGGATTTTGGGGATCTGCTTATATCGGAATCTAGGGATTTCATAATGTAGGAATTTGGGGAATTTGGTATTTGCAAACTTATGAATTTGGGGATCTAGGGATTTAGGAATGTGGGGATTTCGGGGTCTAGAAAATTTGCGAATCTAGGGATTTGAAGATCATGGAATTTGGGGATGAAGGTATTTGCAGGTCTAGAATTTTTGGAACATAGGGATTTTGGTGATTAGAATTTTTGGGATATAGGGATTTTGAGGAATAGAATTTATGAGATATAGGGATTTTGAGGATTAGAATTTTTGGGATGTAGGGATTTAGGTATCTAGGAATTTTGGAAAATAGGGATTTGGAGATATTGTGATTTTCAGATCTAGGGATTTGGAGAATAGTAATTTAGGAATGTAGGAATTTTGGGATATAGAATTTGGAGATCTAGGGATTTGGATAATAAAAATTTAGGAATGTAGAAATTTGTTGATATTGTATTTGAAGATCTAGGAATTGGAGGATATAGGGATTTGGCTATCTAGGTATTTGGAGATCTAAAAATTTGGGAATATAAATTTTGGAATTTATGAATTTGAAAATTAGAAGGTTTGGGAATACAATAGAAATTTGGGGATTTTGAAAATTACATTTAATATTTGCAAAATTTAAGAATTTTGAATATTCAGTTTGCAAATTTAAAGAGTCTGAAAGTAATATGAAAAAATAATTCAAAAAACTTGAAATTTTTTGAATCAGTAAATATAAAAATTTTCATACTTATCCTCATCCAGACCCTAATTTTTCTCTACCAAAAAATCTACAGATTTCAAATAAATCTTAATGAATTTTGTACCTTACATTAAGTTATTAATGATCCAATTATTCTCTTTGATTAGTCTCGCCATAAAATACACAAATTCATGATAAGAAACCCTTCTCGAATTTTATCGCCAACATCCGGATTCCATTATTATTTCGTCCGAAATACGACAACGTCCATCGTGACGAGACAGAAGCGTAGAAGGAGAGAGAAGGAGAGGGAAAGAGAGAGAAAGGTTCGCAGGAGGCAAACGTAACCGATGAAGCGAAAAGGGGTGCGAAAGGGGAGAAGAACGGGGCGGCTGTAAATCCGGGGGGAGAAGTCGGGGTTAGAGGCGGGGGGACAACATTAGGCAGGCTTTCCAGACGAGACGAGGGTAGGACGTTTGAGGTCAGTTCGGGGCGGTTTTTTCAACCCCCAGGACCGAGTCGCTCAATACCAAGCCGCCCTTCGACTGACCAATGGTCGGCCTCCGGACCCCACCACTCGGACAAGCTGACCAGCCAGCCGATTGGACGGAAACCTCCCGAGGGATACTCTATCCGGCAAGGATACTCACGGACCGAATCCTCGAGACCCGCTAACTAACCGTACAAGAGAGATTACGTACCGGGTGGGACGTATGCATCCTTTCGATAACTACACGCTTCGTATGTGCAAACTCGATAAATTTATCATTTTGAAATTTTACTTTTTTCAGATTTCGAGTTTTGAAATTGTCGAATTCTCAAATGACCTATTTCGAAATTGTTAGGTCCAGTTTCTGGGTTTCAAATCCCTAGATTCCCAAATTTCTGAGTTCTCAAATCTGAAGTAATAAAAATCCCTAGATTCATATATCTCTAGATACTCAAATTTCAGAGTTCTCAAATCTGAAGTAATAAAAATTCGTAGAATTATATGTCCCTAGATTCCCAAATTCCAAGAGTCGCAAATGCATATATAACCAAATATCTAATTTCCTAAATCCCCAAATCCCTAAATTTCCAAATTGAGAAATTTTCAAATCTCAAGAATACTAAAGACATAAATCATGAAATTCCTATATTCCTGTATATCTAGATTTCCGAATCTCTATGCTCTTATATACCTAAATCCCCAAATCCCTACATTCTTATATCCCTAGATCCCCAAATCCCTATATTCCTATATCCCTAAATTTCAAATGTCCAAATTTCTCGAATCCCAAAAACCCCAAATGTCACCAAATACCTAAACTGCCAAATACCTAGATCCCCAAATCCCTACATTCTTATGTCCCTAGATCCCCAAATCCCTATATTCCTATATCCCTAAATTTCAAATGTCCAAATTTCTCGAATCCCAAAATCCCCAAATGTCACCAAATACCTAAACTGCCAAATACCTAGATCCCCAAATCCCTACATTCTTATATCCCTAGATCCCCAAATCCCAATAGTCCCAAATACCTAAATCACCCAAATCATAAGTCCCCAAATTCCAAAATCTCCAACTCTCAAGTACCTTTAACTCACCCCCACGTTGGTAAATTGCAAAAAATCCCTAAAAATTCAGTATCAGTAGCTACGTTGCCGTAAGTTGTCATAGTTTCCCTAAAAATGGCGAGTATTTCCCTAAATACGCTGCCGACACTGGATATCAAATATCCCGTCCAGATATCTCTTGGCCTTGGAATTCTACGGGAGTCTCATCTGGCAAAGGAATCTCTGACGAGGGATTACAACGAATATATAGCCGTGAATTCTGTCCCGATTATTATTCGACTTTACCTCAGGATCTGAAATAACTCGCTAGACCAACGGTGCGAGGACGTTGTAATTGATTTTACGAAAACGCTCCGCGCTGTTACGTTTCGCGTTCAATCGGAAGGGTGGTCGACCAGTTTTATCCACGCTGCGTAGGGTCGACCTGTTCGCATAGTTGAATTATATTTAGAGAACGGGGTGCGTTGCAACCCCTTCGCAACGAGTATTTTAGGCGAACGGTATTTCGCATGACATTGAATTAAAGGACTTGTTACGATGAATTTTTAATGGATTCGGTGAATTTAAGAATGTTGAGTTTCAATCGGGGGTAGTATGTAAGCGATATCGTTTTAAAGGAGATCGGTTATATAGACGACGTCGCTGTAAAGAGATACGTTCGACGCCGGAAAGGTTCAGCATTTCCTCTCGTGTCACCCGCTAGAAGACGCACGGAGATGAAAACGGTGTTGCGAACCGGTGTCGACACCGACGTCGAACGTACACTCGGGTGCAACGTACGCTAACGACATGTGTAATTTCGGTGGGGACACATATGTGAACTTCTGAATTTTTAAAGTCACATATTTTTAGATTTTTAATCTCTATTCCAATATCTCAATTTTTATTCTCAAATTCTTAAATTCCAATATTTCTTTATTCCCAAGTCCCTAGATTCACAAATTTCCATATTCCAAAATCTCTAGATTCTTTTTCCTTGTTTTCAAGTACCTAGATCCGTAAATTTCTTTATTCCCAAAACCCTAGATTCCCATTACTTTATTCCCAAATCCCTAGATCCCGAATTTTTTTATTCCAAAGTCCCTAGATTCCAAAATTTCACTACTCCTAAATCCCTAGATTCCCAAATTTCCCTACTCCTAAGTTCCTAGAGCCCCAAATTTCCATATTCCCAAGTCCTTAGACTCCCAAATTTTCTTATTCCGAAGTCCCTACTCCTAAATCCTTAGATTCCCAGATTTTCCTACTCCTAAGTCCCTAGATTCCCAAATTTTCGTACATTTAAATCCCTAGATTCCCAAACTTCTCTACTTCTAAGTCCCTAGAGCCCCAAATTTCCATATCCCCAAATCCCTAGATTCCCAAATTTTCTTATTCCTAAGTCCCTAGATTTCCAAATTTCCCTACTCCTAAGTCCCTATAGTCCCAAATTTCCTTATTCCCAAATCCCTAGATCCCAAAATTTATATTTACACATATTTACATCATGAAATCCGTAGAGTCTCATTTTCCCAAATGCCCAAATACTAAGAAACTCAAATACCTATACCATTAAATTCCTAAATTTCCTGGGTACCAAAATACGTCCCTAAGTACCTAGGTTCCCGAAACCTAGCTACTCCTAGGTAATCCTAGAACTCAAATCTCCAAATGCACAAATTCTGAACGCAACTTAAAAATCTGCCAATTGAATCAAGAATCGACTAAACTTTGAATCTCCAAAAGTCCCTAAAAATCAACAAGTAGCGAGACGTCTTCCATATTTTTCCAGTGTGGGTTATATTTGCCCTCGACTGTACGTCGCGCTGTTTACGAATGTTATCAGCATAATAGTAAGACACCCTGTATCCGTCCAGCGGCACCGCTAGTTTGCTTAAGATGATATCGGCGTCTGGTTTTCGTTAGATTCCGCCGTTACCAAAGCGGACGGGACTTGAAACCCTGCCAAAACTCGGATCAAGCAGCCGACTTAAAGACACCTTAAAGCTCGGCCAGGGGTGGGCCCGCGAAGGGTGAAACCAGGCCGAGGAAATTTCGTGCTGGAAATTACGTCGCGGGTTAATTTCGATCGATTTCCGACCGCGTCCTTTATACCGGTGGACCGCGTCTTCCTCTTTCAACTTCCGGTCGGTCGGTTGTTTATCGACGTATCGGAAACTCCTACTCCAACCTCCGCCGACCCCTCGTCCTGCAGAGTACATGCATGTTTCGTTCGTTTTTTATCGCGTCTCTGGATACGCGGTTAAAAATGCAAGGATACCATTATCGGACGTTTGGCGGTCAACGAACTTTTCGAGAAATGGACCGGGTGAACATTTTTTTTATTTAAATTTATTTAGGTTAATTAACGAGTGACGCACTCGCACTTCAACTGTGACGCACCTGACAAATAAATCATAGGGGTTAAAAAACATTTTTATTGAAAGTTTGATTCTAATTGAAACTTGTGACTCTCCACAATTTACGCGGCCATATAGAGAAATAGGGAATTTTTTAACTGGTCCTGATTTTTAAAATATTCCAGACGATGTCATATAATTATACGTGTAGATCAGTATATTATTAATTATCATTATTGATGAATTGAGCAAATGATCAATGGAGATGGCATGAATGAGTAAATCTTGTCACTGGAGAATATGTGGACCAAATATTTTCTCCCTTTACACAATGCAAATTTGATTACTCGTTGCTGAGTGGGATCTCATTATTCATTTAATTTTACATAATCGAATATAAGTAGATCTGACCTAATCGTGTATAAATGATAGGTAGGTACGTCTAGATTTAACCTAACCTAGTTCGGACTATTCTAACATAAGTTGAAATTGGTAGACGGTAATGTCAAGAGAAATTTTAGGATTATTGTGGGAAATACAGAAATTAGGAAAATGGACTTGGATAGTTAGGAAGATACTTGAGGTCTCAATTTTGAGTACTTAAAAATTTGAGTGTTTAGAAATGTCTAAATATGGAGATTCAGAAATTGAAACTTGAGGTAGCAAGATGTGTGAACATTTGGATTCGTGGAATATGAGTTCATGGAAGTTAGGATATTTTGGAAGTCATAGATACTTAGTAACATGGTCATCTACTAATTTAAACGTTTACATCTCTCTAACTGTAAGAACTTAAGTACGAATTGCGAATTTGGTTAGGTTATACAAGAAGTGTGAGATCTTGGAAATTTCATAAATGAATTCATTTGAAAATTTATCCAATAACTTCTGTCCACATTCATCCGTACCTAAATATTACCCCTAAGTACAACTCGATATATCCATACCTAAATTTCAAACAATCCATCGTGATCCCCATCGTTGCCAGAAAAGAAAGTCCCTTCATCCAAATACATCTCCGTCTCTCCACCGGTGGAATACCATATCTTCGTTACAGGCGATTTTAAAAAATCCTCCGGATCGTCCCTCGCCGAAATCTTTTTCCGCAGGTATTTTTCTCGGGTTAGTTTTTTTTCTTTGGCTCGGTCGGGTCTTTACTCGTTCTCCGAGGCAGACAGGGCTGGTGGCTGGCTGGGCCGGGGCTCGAGCCCACGGGACTGGGATCAAAGGAAGAATTATCAGGGTTCCGAGCGCGGCGGTCCGGGATTTGGTCCCGTAGGAGACTTACCACATGTAAATAAGGACAGAGCTTCTGTAGCTCGCTTCTGCCCTGCGTAAATAACATTTTTCCGATAGCGACGGAATAACCCTCCGTCGTCGTTGCCGGCTGCCGAGTCTCGTCGCGTATTTCCACGATCTTTTGTCGCTTGTTTCCTTCCCGGGTTGATCCTCCGCTAAGAAATCGTACGATTGGATCCGTGACAGATCGACGAACTCCCGAGGATCGAGAAAGACTCGATTGTTTCGAGGGCGATGATGATTTATCGCTGCTTCTTTCGCCACGAGATTATTAGCCATCCAACGGATCAGACTGTCTTCTACGATATTAATACTTTCGAGACTGACGACGTGGTATTACGACTTTTTGCGAGCCAAAGACGGGGAGGGCCTTTGTCGTTCTACTTTGCCGCGGAGACAGAGGACGCGGATAAAAGCCACTCGGCGGTGCTTTTTTTTCACCCCCTCTGTTAAATATTAGAAGCACACTGCTACTCGCTGATAAACAGGAGCAAAAGAAACTCTTTTACCGGCTGTGGTTGATACTTTCTGCATTGTTGTAATAAACAGATTGTTAATTATCTGCTTAAGCTTCGTCACAAATACAATTCATTATCCTTCGATAGAGTATGAACATCCACACACTTAAGAAAAGTACCCATAGGATACATATGCTACACGTACATAGAATGCGATATGAGACAAGTTTCTTAAAAATGTATACCTTTCACGAACCAGCAATTAAGACACGTCCCACTTTTAAGAATAACATTTATAAGAACAAGTATAAGATCTGAAAATAATCATACTACCCCAGATTCTACCTCGGTATAGAATAAGTTATAGATATTATATTAAATCGCTAAAATCGCAGCACCGCGATGAAAATCACGCGGTTTATTGTGAAAGCAATTACTCGAATGTTCCGTCATCAGCCATTTCAAGAATCATGAAAGTAACGCACACCATTAAGCGGGGATAGGTCCCAACATACGCGTCATTGTAATCGAAAAACAATAGGGTCTCTCTCTCTCTGAAAAAAAAAAAACAAGAAAAACACAGCAACGAGAAAAAAAAGCAGAATTTTAATGGACCGTGCCGTTGCGTTTGGAAAAGCACGACGCGGTCCTTGATTTTTCGCGTTTCTCGTTTACCCGTCCGTTTTTATTCCCTCGCCCTCGCTGTTCCAGCCCCTGCCCGCCCCCTCTGCCCCCTCTCTCTGCCCTCGTGAAAGAGAGACGGGCATTTTTGTTTCCCTCGTGCTCCTCTTTTTTCTTGCTCGGCCAGCATATTCGGCGCGGTGGCGGCTCTACGTTTCAAAATGTATGCAAAAGACCGGAGCACCCCGCGCATCCCTAACACGGTACACACCCTGAAGAAAAGTCCATCCACCCTTACGTTTCTTTCCTCGTCCGTAAACTTCCCTGTTCCTCCTCTCGTTTTAATCTCGTGACTTTCGGCGAGAAACGATCGTGACTCGTGGCGTGATTAAGAGCGATGCGGTTGACCCGAGGGGTGGTTTCGGACGAAAGGTCGAAGGTCGATTTGCGGAGAAAATTTTCGCGGGACTGTACCCGGGTCCGGTCGGCGTAGTTACCATCGATTCGTGGCCGCAACTGTTTCGTCGTTTAAAAAAGGAACGCCTCGAGTCCTGAGGGTGGAAAGACATCTTTTCCCGACATATATTTCTGTTTGTCCAAGGGGCCGAGGCACAGCCCCCGAACAATATGGGGTCATTTTACGTGTTTTCTTACACGGCTGCAGGTCGTTCCTCCTTGTCTCGACCGTGCGGTATCGATATTTTCACGGGAGGACCGTGGTTCCTCCGCAGCTGAATATCGAACGGTGTTTATTTCGGTTTGGCTGGCCTTGTCTATGCTTCTTAACCCTTCGAGTACAATGAACCTGTTTCGGAAGAAAATTACACTTTTTCGATATAACGTGTGTATACTAGTTTGCACCGTTTGCAAAGTTGCAACTTTCATCTTTGAGGTCACGTACGCAAACTTGGAACATATCTTTAATTCAGATACTTATATATCTGTAAAGTTAATTTTGCAAGATTTAGAATCTTAGTATCTTCTTACATTTAAAATGCCATTTGCAATGATACTTCAACGTGAATACATAAATTAGCTGATTGTCATTACTTTGTAGGTTCATATGTAGTTGTGGTGCATTTGTAATGCATGTGTAGTACACTTTGGTGATGCATTTTATACATTATTTATAGTCATCTTTCAAAGTTAACATACATATTTAACTCTCCTCTAACTTTCGAAGTGAATGATTATGCATTTGTGATGTATTTATAATGCAGTTGTAATGCGTTTATGATGTATTTCTAATGCAGTTGTGATGCATTTGTAATGCACTCCAATGATACATTTCTGGCATCATTTATAATCATATTTCAAAGTTAACACATATGTTACATAACTTTCATCTGCTTTTTGTAGTAAATGATTATACACTTGTGATGCATTTATGGTGCATTGCTGATGCATTTGTTTGTATTCGTAATGCATTTGTGATGCATTTGTTCGTATTTATAATACATGTTTGATGCATATGTCTGCATTTATAATGTATGACTGATGCACTTATGATGCATTTATGGTGCATTGCTGATGCATTTGTTTGTATTCGCAATGCATTTGTGATGCATTTGTTCGTATTTATAATACATGTTTGATGCATATGTCTGCATTTATAATGTATGACTGATGCACTTATGATGCATTTCAATGATGCATTTGTGATGCATTTGATACGTGTCACAAATATCACATGTAATCGTATTTCAAAGCTAACACACGTTCGACACTCTCATCACTTTACAGATAAATATGCACCTATAATTCAGTTGTGATGCAATTACGATGCATTGCAAATTGCATTAGTAATCATATTTCCAAGTCGACACATATGCTTGATAATTCTCATCAAACTTTCCAAGTAATAATTATGTAGTCGTAGTGTACTCGTGATGCATTTCAAGTATTCGTAATGATATTTCAAAGTATTTTATATAAAAATAGTGAAAACCTCTCAATGAGAATAAAAATATTTAATATTTTTTTCCTATTTATTTAATAATGAATATTAATTGTAAGTAGGACCGAAGAAATTGATCACTTTTGAAGTACCTAACAGAATCAGGGACGTATCAAAGGAATAAGTCTTGGGGGCAACTGTACTAACCCGTGCCACGAAGCTGGCGAAGTGGATCCTCGTTGGCGCATATTGATTTACGATAATTTCACTATTTTCCCGGGGGTTCTTGTAACCGATTAACGTCTCTTCCGGCCAGCTGTCCGCCAATTGAAATGCAAACGATCCCGCCGTTATCTCGTCCTTTTTTTCTTCGCTTGGCCAATTCGACTTTGTTTCGAAGTTCCCGGAGCTATCGTTGCCAATTCGCCGGTGCTCTTTATTTTCTTTCTCCGCCGAGAAGGATACAAAACGAACCACGCGGCTTTCCACCAAGAAACGGACAAAAGGGGGTGGAGAGAAAAGGAATTTTATTGGCTCTGACTTGGCGCCCTCCCGCCCCTCTAAAACGACTCGTTTGCCTCGCAGATTTTCATATGTTTTCATCCGCTCGGAAAATTAGGAAGTTACACAGCGATCGGGGCAAACTTCCACCAGCTTTTTTCCCCCACTCCGTTGAAACGTTTGGCTGTTTCGGAATTGCCGGAAATAATCGCGCGAAATAATCTTCGATGCGATGAATAATTAGAGACGCGAATGAGAACGGAGCACGATTACATTGTTTCCAGAGTTGATTGAATCGAAATAGAGCTCGAAAATGTAGAACGAGCTTAATCATTTACGTTTGTCGAAGCTTAAATGTCGATTGTACGGGACAAAGGTGTTGGTGGAAAATTCGCCGGTGTTTTGCCGGTTTAAATATTCGTGTGCCACCATCGGGAAAGAGATTAGCGTTTAATTTTTTAGTCGCGCTTCCTTCGGGGATAAAATTGCTGTATTTTTGGTGGAGGATGTTCTGACATGTCTCTTGTCTTGTATATTAATTTACTGCGGTTTTTGTTTAATTGCACTATCTGGGAATAATTCATAATCAAAATGGTGGTAAAACTACTGCTTGATTGGTACTTAATTTCAATTCAGAAATAAATATACGATAGGACATGAATTAATATACATCATTGCACTGATTCATTATCTACAGACAAATTAATATTTCAAGAAATTATGTCAACAATTTTTGTAATTTAAAATGAGCTACTTGTGAATCGGTTTGGTACATAATTTGGTACCAAATTTACAATAAAAGTAGTATAATTATACTTGTATATGTATAATAATAAGAGAAGTATTATACTTGTACATGTAGAGCAACTATATACACATATATAGTAACGAAAGTAGTATTTTAAAGATTTGTTTTAAATTGATTTCAATCTAAACTTAAATCAATAAGTGTTTCATATTTAAAAATATGAATATAAATCTTAGTTAGAAATATAAATAAAATAATTGGTAGTTTGTCACTTAATTTAACCCCGCAATGTCCATACATAATTTAACAATGGAGTTTATTTTGCAAATCAGACTGATTTCCATTTTGGTCCAAGCTGAGATCAATCACTCTTAATTACATGGATCAATATGAATATAAATACGTACCATAGAACAATTTGAAACATTGATATTTCAATCAAGAATTGGTTATTTATGTTGGTTCTTGCATGATTAAATAAAAATAAGTTCTTTTAAAATTCAGTGTGACTCATATTTCAATTTTACATCAATCAATCTTGTTATGCGGGACAATTTAAATGTGGGTTATGTTGCATAAATAGGAAAATAAAAATAGTTGTATCAATAGTAGGTGAGGTTTTGGAGAATTTTAGGAATTTTTAGAATATTGAAGATTTTTGGGCTTTTGGGAATTTTGGAAATTTTAAGAATTTTTATTTTGGAATTTTGGTAATTTTTAGAATTTCTGACTTGTGAGTGAGGGAATTTTGGAAATTAGAAATTTTCTAACTTAGAAATCTGGAAAATTCGATTTGGAAACTTAGAAATATGGAAATCTGGAAATTTGGGAACTTGAAAACTTGGAAATTTGAAGAAATTTGAAGAATCTGGAGAATTTGGGAAACTTGGCACCTTGAAGAATTTGGAGAATGTGAGAAATATGAGAATGTACTAATTTGTGTGTTTGGAAATTTGGAAATTTTGAGTCTCGAATGCTTGAGAATTTGGGAATTTTGGAATTTACAAATAACTCATAGAAAGGTAACAGAAACCTAGAACTTGGTAACTGCAAGTATTTCCAACAGTATTCCACAACCCTCCAAAAGCAAGAAATTCTGGATTGACTTTAGATGGTTGAGTAAATAACTACTTGATAGGTACATCCGCAGCAAATTAAAAGTATTAACAAAAAGACCATCTTTTGGTACAAAAAGAAGATGCGAACATCAATTTACAAAAATATTCGACAATTATGCAGCAAGAAATTCAAGATTGACTCTGAGGGCCGGGGAGGTGAATACTTGTTGGAGCACGGGTACATCCACCGCAGGATGGCGCACATAAAAAACATATTTCGAGGTCCTGGCAGGGCTGCGGCAGGGTGGACCTTGCTTCTAATATATCAAGCCAGATCGATACTATTCCGCAGACTTCGGTTGTTCGGAAACCATCCGGAGCGCCCTTCCACCTCCTTCCTCCTGTTCTCGACGACGACCACTCTCTCAAATATCTCCAAGTTCGAGCACCCGGGAAGACGAGGATAAGCCACACGTAGATATAACGTGGAAAATTCGAACAGAGTCCCTCCGTACAACTTTTACCTTATTATTTTCTGCCATCGCTATTATCGTTCGTTGCAATTTCGAGCCTTCTTCTTTCTTGCTCGTTTTGGGGGAGGTTTCGAATTATCGTATATTTTTGTACACTGTCACATTTTATGTGCTCATATGATGTATGTATGTATGTATGATGTATGTATGATGTATGTATGATGTATGTATGATGTGTGTATGTATGAAGTATGTGTGTATGATGCATGTATGATGTATGTATGTATGTATGTATGATGCATGTATGATGTATGTATGATGTATGTATGATGTATGTATGATGTATGTATGATGTATCTATGATGTATGATGTATGATGTATGATGTATGATGTATGTATGTATGATGTATGTATGTATGATGTATGTATGATGTATGTATGATGTATGTATGTATGTATGTATGTATGATGTTTGATGTATATATTGATATCTTAAACTTGAAAATTAGTAAATTTGAAATCTTTCAATTCCCAAATTTGCAAATTGGTAATTTCAACATTGTTAAATTGCTAAAGTAGAACATTTTTCAAATTTAAACTTTGAGCAAATTCTCAAATTCCCAAATTCCAAAATTCTCAAATTCTCAACTGCCCAAATTCACAGATCTCCAATTCCCCAAATTCCCTAGATCTCAAATTTCCAAATTCTAAAATTCCCAAATTCCAACATTTTCAAATTCCAGTCCTGAAATTCTGAAATTCTCAAATTTTAAAATCCCCAAATACCCAAATTCTCAAATTCCCAAATTCCACAATCCTCAAATCCTTAAATCCCCAAATCCCCAAATTCTCAAATCCCAAAACTCTCAAATCCCAAAATTCTCACCTCCCAAAATTCGCAACTCCCAAAATCCTCAAATCCCAAAATTCTCAACTCCCAAAATCCTCAAATCCCAAAATTCTCAAATTCCAAACACCCCAAATTCATAAATCTGTAAAACTCCCTCCAAATTTCCAAAATACCTCAATATCTCGCATACTACACAAAAGTGTTCATCACCTCAAACAAAATTACCAAAATCAAACCTTCAAACTCAACATGAATTCCCAAAATTTGTATCTAAATCAGAACACCACACACCACTGCCACTACCCTTGTACGAAAAGGGACGCGAATTACAGTAAGTAATGTTTATAAGGGTAGAAAATAGGTTAACGATCGAGAGTGTTGTCGAATTTCTGTATCGATCCCGATGAAGTGGCGGAAGGACAACGAAATCAGATTACACAAAGGGCTCTTACCTGATGCGTTGCGTGCGAAGTCTGGCCCAAAACTGGCACCCCTTTGGTGCCGTGGAAAAAGGGGTAAGCTTTTTTTCCGCGGTTGCACGTTCACGATGTGTGAGTGAATGCGTTCAGGTACACGCAACTGGCTCATCCCCTTCCTGATGCTATGCTTATGCTCTTATATGGCCTGGCTATACATATGTATACATATACATACATATATATATTATATATACATACGTGTGCGTGTTACGTGTTTTCCTATTCGTCCATCAGCTACACGAGAAGATTCCGTGCTCGATGCTTCAGGAATAACTGTTAAAAATTCAGGAATAACCGATGCTCATCGTTTTCTACCGTTTCGAGAGAAAAGTGTATTACCATAACAGTCCTTATTTATGGCATTGACAAAAAGGTTGTGATATGAGTAAGCTTGTTCTGAATTCATGGGAAGTTTGATTAAAATGAGTGATCGAATGACATATCTGACATTGATATCTGTGTCAATTCATTATAAGTTTAATCT
Source organism: Megachile willughbiella (assembly GCA_945859595.2). Lineage (NCBI taxonomy): Eukaryota > Metazoa > Arthropoda > Insecta > Hymenoptera > Megachilidae > Megachile > Megachile willughbiella. The sequence continues at coordinate 16,712,561 of OX243795.1, read as the reverse complement.
GCAAACCTGGATTTTTAGGGACTTTCGAGGACTTGAAAATTTGGGGATGCATAATTTAAAAATTTTTTAAAATTTTAATTTCAATTTTCTTAAAGGGTACTTAAGAATTTGAGGAATTTGGGATTTGGGGAAATATGGATGTGGTACTGTTGCAATTCGGGGAAGTACAGAAATCTAGGGATTTGGGAATGTTTAAAATTCTTACAGTTATTTGTTAATATAGTAACTGAGGTAATGTGAAGATTTGGGGATTTGGTAATCTTCGAAGTTTGGGACTTTGGGGATGTAGGGATGTGGAAGTCTAGGGAATTTGGGGAGCTAGGATTTAAGGATCTAGGGATTTTCGGATGTTCAGATTTAGGAATCTAGGGATTTGCATGTAACTATATTAGAATTTCCAGATTTTCGAATTTTGGGATATTGAGATTCTAGAATCTAGATAGCCCGAAGTTTTGGAATTTCCGGGGAAGTTGGGGATCTAGGGATATGGGAATATGGGGACTTTGGGGATGTAGGGATGTGGAAGTCTAGGTACTTTGGGCAGCTAAGATTTAAGGATCTAGGGATTTTTTAATGTTGAGATTTAGGAATCTAGGGATTTGTATGTAAGTATACTAGAATTTCCAAATTTTCGAATTTTGGGATATTGGGATTCTAAATTCTGGAGACATGGAAGTTTTGAAATTTTCGACCGTCGTGGGGATTTCGGGATTTTCGGGATGTGGAGATCCAAGTATATAGGAATCTGCAATTTTGGGAATGCAGAAATTCCGGGATTCCAAAACTGCCAAATTTACAAAAAATGTAAAATGTAAAATTTACAAAAAATTTAAAATGTAGAATCTGCGAACTTGACAAATTTAAAAAGTCCTGTAATCTCTGAACAAGTGCATATTTCGCTCACTTGACACAGCAGTGCGTCGCAGTACACCCCGGCGATTGCTCGCCCCATGACCCGTATGAAATTCGGTCAGTTAGCCGTGATCGCGCCCGAAACGATTCGCCCCGCCGTTCCGTGCACCGGGAATCGAAATTTTTTTGCCACGGAGGGAGTTTTCCGACGTAAAAATTCGGGACGCGATAGCCATGCGCGATATCGCGCGAATTCGCGCGGCCCATTGGGCATAGGTCAGGCAGAAGCCAATCCGACGAAACTCCGAGATATATGATAAAAATTGACTGGAGGCGTCCTCCCCCTGAGCCGTCGGGAAAGGCCGAATTCCCGTTCGTCCCTTTAAATCCGTGGGATAACGCGGTTCGAGGAAGAAGCCCCTCGTCCATTCCCCGACGATAACGCGTCGACGATCCTCCGAAGGAAGAGAGAGAAAGGGAGTGCCGAGTCATCGGTGTACGATCAAAAAATGATCCGTCTGAAGAAAAAAAACGCGGGAGGGGAAATATAAGGGGGATGAGGCGGAGGGTGGCTCGTCTTCGTGGTTCGGATCGTTGTTTCGTCCGAGGTGATATCTCATCGTGGTCTGACGTGGGAGGAAGGCCTCGCTTTAATGGAACAGGAAATTGGAGGATCGTTTATTCGATCCGATGTGCGGCCAACGGTGTTCGCCTCGCTTTCTATTGCCTCTTGGATTGCGGACGATCCTGGGGATTTATTTCTCCTAGCGCGGATTACATGTTCGCGTTCCACAATTCGACGTTCCATAAAAAAATTTCTGTTGCCTGTTTTGACGGTTGATGAGTGGATGTCTTTTCTAGGGAAAATATGACAAGGGAAAGAGAGTACTTATCTTCAGAGATTTCATGATCTAGGGAGTTTGGAGAATTTGGAAAGTTGATGATCGGAATTTGGAGTCGCTATGTTTGCACATTTTGGGATTTGAGGAACAACAGATATGGGAATGTGGAAATTGGGGACCTGGAAATTTGGGGATCTAGGGATATTAGAAATTTCGTGGTCTAGGAATTTGGGAAAGTAGAAAATTAAGGATCTTCAGATTTGGGGATGTAGATATGAGGACTTAGGAATTTGGAAATGTTGAGATATTGGAATCTAGGGATTTTGTGGTCTAGAAATTTGGGAATCTGTGGATTTTGTAGCCTAGGAATTTGACCTGCAGTTACTAGAATATGGGGATTTGTAAGTCTAGAAATTTTAGAATTGAAGGACTTGAAGACTTTGAGATTTTGTGATCTAGGGACATTGAAGTTTGGAAATTTGACGATCTAGGGACTTACTGACCTTAAGATTTGGTAGTCTAGGGATATAATCTACAGACTTGATTACGGAATCTAGGGACTTTGGCTCCTACGAATTTGAAGATCTAGGGATATGAAGACCTAGTAATTTGGATGTCTTGGAATTTGAAGACATTTGCAGATCTTGGAACCCGAGGATCCAGGGATACTGAAATATACGGATTTCAAGGTCTGTAAATTTAAAAATCTGGGGAATTTAGACTAGTGGAAATTGGGAACATAAATGTGGAAATCTGAGAATGTTGTAAATATGTATATATATTTAGTAATTTTGTTTATAGCCAAAACATGTACTTAAAAATAGATAAAAATACTAGTAATATCATATAATTAAGCAAATAAAATAAATATAAAATTAGAAGGAAATGTACAGATCACCAAAAGATTCGAACCGAAGAGACAAAATCCCTGGATGGAATCGATATCGGTCCGATATCATTCATCCACTAATTCCCGTCTTCTACAACTACCGAGCATCCGTTCGATCTGTTTCAACAAAAAAAAAACGAGCGATCTCGCTCGGTAATCATGCACGACGATCGATCGTGCACGAGAACGGGGGAATTTAATATCGGCGGAATCCATTTTCAACGGTGTTCAGGCATTATGATTCATCCGGGACGAATATGTCCGTGCGTTTAAACCCGCGCGTTGCTCTCGCGGCGTAGACAAAAATTCGTGGCATTCTTTCCACCTACCTCGGGAACTTACGTCGTTTCCTCTATGAAACAACTTTCACAAAAATTTCTTTATCGAGAGAAGAGTTTCGGCCAGCACGGATCATTTGGCGAGAGATCGGCGATCGGTTTCGTTAACGGGTCACGAGCATCGTATAACGCCACAACGATCCCGGCTCGTTCGAAATATTTACCCCTGCAGAAAATATTGCCTCGCAGAACAATGAATACATATTTTTCGCGTGTACGCTGGTCGCGTTTTACCGCGAGTATCTCTTTTGTTGTCCTGTATCCGGTGGAAATAGGGCAATACATATTCCGGTTGATTCCAGCCATTTTTGTATTTGTTTGAAATTTTAATGTGCCCTCCGCCGGGACGGCCGAGCAGCAGCTCCGGGGGGCGAAATAGCGGGCGTAAACCGGCGGCCATTACCTTCGATTTCGAAATAAATTGCGCTCCATAAACAGGGTGGTCCATAAGAATACATACGACCGGCTTACCACCGAGGTACCCAATGTTCTGAAAAATGTAGCCTCGCCGTGCTGATATCGATCCCACCTTCCTCTCCCGTTCGCATCCTACTGTCTCTTTTCCTGTCCTCCTCGTTCCTCTCCCTTATTCTCTCTCTCTCTCTCTTCGTTTTTTATGTTTATTTCTTTCTTCCGTTTTCACCGCTTTGGTTTTGAGCCGCATAGAACCGGAAGAGCAACCGGGTCGGCTTAATTTCGACCGCGTAGTCGAATTCATCTGTTCGTCGAGAAGCAACGTCTTTGCCTTTTGAACTGTCGGTCCCTTTTCCGCGGCACCGTTTTACCCCTGATATCTGCTCGACGAAAAATCTTCAAGTACCCTGCCAAAGGACTTTTCGGAGTTTTTCCCGACTGTGTGTGTTGCATTACTTTTGTCCGCTCGAGATGATCGTCGAGTGGCGAGCAAAAGTTGCGGTAATTACGCGGAGGCCGCGCGATTCAACCCTTCGAAGGTAAAATCGCTGTACACCGGCCAAAGACAGCTTCGGAGATTTCGCCAATTTCGGGGACAAATTGCTCGCTAAATTCATATACTGCCAATTTACTGGAACTTTTTGGACCAACCCTTTGCAGAACACCCTTAGGCTGTTCTTACCATTTACTTTTTCTTTAGAAAATTTTCTTGTTAAATAGTTAAATTTGATGAAATTTTTGTTGTAGTTGATCATTACTTGTTTCAGTATTTAGTTAAGAAATATTTATTTCAACTTGTTGTGTTAAACAGAACAGCCGCTAGTTTGGACATATTACGAACCTACAAAATTTTTTTAATTATCAATTTTTTAAATTGTAATAGTCAGTATATTTACAATGTAGAAGATCGAAAACTTGTGTATTTACAATTTAGGAAAAATTTGAATATTTACAATTCAGAAATTGCAAACTGATTTAGAGTGAAAATTCGGTAGTTTGTGAATTTAAAATTGTACAAAGAACAGTAATTAAATATGACATCCCTAAAATAACGAATAGAGAAAGATATCTCGGTAACCGAGAATTAAACCGGCACGTAAACGAGTGTTTCTTTCATTTCTTGATCTTTTCGTGGGGGGGGTAAAGCAACGGTTATGTCGCGGAAGATGACGAACACGGTCGGAAAAAGGACACGGTTTTGAAAATGGCCGCTGCCGCGGCCTGATAAGAGAAGTACGCTTCTCTCGCTGTCCAAAGGACTCCCTCGACAAATGGCCCGTCACGATTCTCGTAAATCAAGGCTCAGAAAGACCAGGGTCCTCGTGGCTGGATTCTCTAAGTCCTTGTTTCGTCGTTCTCTCTTTCTCTTTCTGGCTCTCTCGTTTGCTGTCACTTCGTAGAAGGAATAATCCGCTTAACGGACGCACCCTTTCGGGGGTGGAAAGTTTCCCTGTAAAATTAGCGCGACTACCTTGTGATCCTTAACGAGCAAGCATCGATATAATTCTGTTAATTACGCGGGGATTAATAGTTCTTCCTTCAACCGAGTAAATAAAATACCTATACTTTCTTGTCTTCATTTTTCACCCCATTTTTCCTGCAGCTGCAATTCGATGCGGGGGAAATACACTGTTATCGTTTGGTGAGGATCGTAGATGTTTTTCATGCATAATAGGAAGATTTTAAAATTTGAAAAGTGTATTGAAATTTTAATTCGCTTATTGTGAGCAGGGTTCTTGGTTAAAATTTATTTGTTAGAATTGAAAATATTAACGAAAGATTTTATGCGGATCCTTTCGGCACCGAATTCAGGTAGCGTAAATAATTTTCAGTAAGGAAAGTTTGATCTCAAATTTCAACTCCCAAACTGATGTATGTTTATGATTAGTGTAACATGATTATTATACATACATATCAGATGTTAATAATCTAATGCAACAGCTGAACAGCAAAATTGATCTACATTAATTAATCATACATCAAATAAACACATCCCAAATTAGTGTGTCGAACTTAACCTAAAATTTCAACCCCAATTCACCACATCTCCGAAGCAGCGCGATACATATCTTACCCTACATTTCATCGAGTATAACATCAAGAATCTAATAGAATGATCCACATTAATTCCTCGACCTATGATTTTTTCAGAAGTTCATTCTCAGGGTTAATTTTCAGTCAAAATTAATTACTGTAATGTAAAGAGATGTTGGGTATATTTTGAATTTAGCGATAACAAGTTCTAATTACTGAAGTAAAACTTAATCCCGCAGATATGACGTAAGTTCGTCATTTGACCTGTAACGTGCGAGTTCTCGACGTTGTAAGCCAGAGGGTTAATTATCCATACTCCGAATAAATAGCACCCCAATCAATTCGCCCCTAAATTCCAATCCGAATTCGCAACAAATCTCCGAAACTAATATAATACCTCACCTTACACTCCACTTATATCAAATTGTATCAACAACGAAAATCATTAATCGTCCATTAATTAACCACCAAATAAGCAGAGAATGTCAATGGAACCGAAATTTCAGCCGGGTTTCGCAGCAAATCTCCGAACGAAATTGAATTAGAGGATCGTAAGAGAGGAAGTTAGCATATCTCGTTAAGCCAGCGGCAGTTTGTCATCGGGTCGAAAAGGAGCCGCGAAACGCGAGCGCGTACGCGAGTCTTTCGCGAGTTTTCCAGTTACGGATGGGCCAAGGGGGTGTGGTGGCGATGTAGCCGGTTGGAAACTGGTATGTACACTGCTGGAATCACAGGGCAGAGTGCGGAGAACTCGCTGTCAGCACCCTCGTTAGCCGAGGCTGCGAGCCAACGAGTGGTTCGAGCTCGTTCCGTAACGATAATGGAACCCTTTGAGGATCGTCGAGTGCAGCAGCACGCGGACACGCCGACCAGCCTCGTCGGGTTATACGACTATTTCATCCGGAAGGCTAGAGTTACTAGTCCCAGGTATACCCGGCGCACGAGAAAGAAAAGACAGAAAAGGGGTTAAATCTACCCCCCACACCGGGGCTCACGCTTTCGACGTTACGCGAGACCACGCGGTTTAAATTACGAAATCTTGCATAACGTTTCATTGTTTTTATCTGATAACCATGCTGGATTATATTGCTTCAGACAGTTACTAGTTTCAGGTATACATGCGAGAAAGAGAAGACAGAAAAGTTAAATCCACAGGGGTTGTTTCCGTTACGCAGGAAATCCACACGCAGTTTAAATAACGAAATCTTGCGTAACATGTCGTTTTTATCCGATAACCTTGTTAGGTTATGCTGGGAAGGTTAGAGTTATTAGTTAACCCCTTGGTTATGACATCGAGTCAGACTCGTGACGCACAAGGATTCAAATGTGACGCAAATCATATTTGTACAAGAATTAAATTTTAAGTTCAATACCGATTACAGTCTGCACAACCAAAAGTTGCTAAATGTAAAATATACTTCACATTTCAATTTTTAAAATTTATTTTAATAATTAGTCTATGTTTGACGCAACTGCTGAGAAAATCATAGGTTAAAAGGTTATCTGACACATGTGGGAGGGTTAAATCTACTTCTCACACTGGGATAAAATTGTGTTCAATAACCAGAAACATGAACAATGTATTAATGTTACCTCAAATGTATGATTATGTGTAATAGCTCGAAATCTATAAAGTGTATTAATGACCATAACCTCAAACGTACGGTTTAATAATTCGAAATGTATAAATTGTATTAATGACCATAACCTCAAATGCAAGATTGTGCTCAATAATTCGAAATCTACAAAATGTAATGACCATAACCTCAAACGTAAGATTGTGTTCAGTAATCTATAAAATGTAATGACCTTAACCACCCCCCATAAATCCCAAAATCAGTCCAGTACCTATAAAATATATTCTACTACTAGTAACTGTTGAAAAAACGGTAGGAACTTACGGAACGATCTAATATTTGAATTAAACCCCCTTCCGGCGTTGCAGTGTCGTGGGCCCCGTATACCTGGCTCTTTTGCATCTGGCATATCCGTCGATATAATGTTTCCCCATGACGCATAGCCCTCTCCTCTTCCATCCATGTAAAATTATGTTAATGGATTATCCTGGGAGGAGGTTAGCGCGATATTTCCAGGTAGTCCGAAGGAACGGGGACACCCTTCACCCCTTTTCCCGTGGAACTCTTCCTTTCTTCTATTTTTTTTTTTTCGCTCTCCCTCTTTGCTCGCGGAAGTAGGTCGAATACGCACCGACACAAGAACGACAGATGGGGTTAAAAAATCGGTGAAGAGGATTAGGGATGCGCCGAACTTGCATTATCGATTTCACCCCGAATACGCGGCGGCACACAGCGCCGTTAGGTTCTCTGCATTTTCATTTCGGTTAATCCCGAGGACCCTTTTTCTTCCCTGCTTTTTTATCTCGCACGGATTTCTATGGTACGCTCTCGGAGAAACCGCAGCTTCGGGAAATGAACGGGACTCCTTACGGGAGACTTTTGTTCACCGATTGCGGCTCGATCGACGGAATATTTATTTGGTGACTTTGTTGCTCGATGTGGGGGTAGCAAGCTTATATTGTAAGCAAGAATTTGAAAGGTTATGATTAGAGACTTTATTAAATTATTATTTTAACTTAACTAAACGGAGAGAATGATTTTTGGGATACGTCACCTGCCGGGAAAAGAGTTTCCCAGAAAATAGCGTTAAATTTGGCTTGAAGTGGCATTAAATCAGGTTTGTTATTGACGGGGTGTACCTGCAGTGGCCAACCTGCTTCGACAACAACGATAAAAGTAGAAGTGCTTGAATTCACCCTTCGGATTACGCGCTTTTGAAAAAAGGAGAGAAAAAAAGTGTCGAGCGCACAATGGGCACAGGGGTGGTTTTGGGTGAAAAAACGTGAAAACCGACACCCAAAACAGGGCGGGGACCGAGAAATTGACGACAAAGAAGGCAAATAATGCCGCTAAAGCATCGATATCCGATTCGTGATCGACCCCAAGCGTATATACGTTTTTTTTCTATTTCTAACCTCGGCGTCAGGTTAAATCCGATTTTCACGTCGCAGGTTCGGCAAAAATGAAGTTCGGTTTAACGATCGTGAAACATTTAAGCACCTTCAGTTTGTGTTCTTGTATCTGTATAGGGATAGTTTGCAATTTATAGATTACGTGCAAAGAAAGATCTGAATAGAAAATTTGTGCAACTGACAGTAATATGACAGGGGAGGGGATTTATAATTTACATGATTTCGAGGAAAATATGGCGTACGACCAACGGAGGATATCTTTGAATAGTAGATGTACTAAATGATTGATTATTTGGTAAATGTGTTTCTGTTGTAGTATTGCTTGTTTTAGAATCCATGTTTTAATTTATGGTCTAGAATTAATGTGGTTATTACAGCAAGGGTGCAAGAGCACTAACGACTTTTTAGTTTTCCATGTATATTTATAAATTAATTCCATACGTTATTTAAAAAAAATTAAAAGTTGCAAATGTGAACATTTTTAAACGTCTCAATGTGGATTCATCCAAATTTAAAAATGTAAAAATTCCTATACATCAAAAGTCAAAAATGAAAATTTCTAAACAACGAACCTTTAATACGAAAACCTGTATATTAAAACTCTAAGCTTGAAGCGTCGAAAATTCGAATAAAAACCCTTAAATTTGAAACTTAAAAATATCCAACCTAAAGCAGAATTTGTATTAGCTATTATAGTCGATAATTCTGAAGATCATTTAACCATCGTACCCAATTCTTCTACAAAGTCTATCAAATGTATTCGAATTCACATTGTCCGAGAACTTGAACTCTCCTGCTGACCATAGAAATGGCCGCCAGGCTGAACCCCACGCGCCATGTTTCACACTCACTCCACCATAGCGATCATACGGACAGAATATTTGCGTAGAGGCGGGGTAGAATAACACGCGAACTCACCCTTAAATACTCGAAACGCTTTGAATGCCTTATCTCGGGCATCTGTAGAACCCTCGAGTTCGGTCGGACGCTTCTCAGAATTATCCGAAATCTCTGACAAGCTAGACGCAGGCGACTTTCAACGGGGAAATCCTTGTAACCGATCGAGATCTTCATTGTCGAATAGAACGGTAACGAGTTCTTTCTTTCTCGTTTTTCCTCCTTTCTCTCTTTTTTTTTTGTCTGACACGTTCAACGAGGGGGATGGTTGGTTCCGAATTACTTCGAGTGGATTCACTCCAGCTAATCTATATCAGGGACACTCGTACCGCTCTCGAAAAAAAGGGGTGACACTCGACTTTTACTGTCCGATTGCATCGAGACGTCGAAATAAACCTACACCTGTTTCTATCGTCTAATTAATTCTTTGTGAAAACATCGGTTGCAGATTTGCGATCAAAAATGTTTGTACGATCGAAATAATAATTCAGCATGGTATTGAAAAATTAATTTCTAGTGTTTTTAACTGGCAGGTTAGACACGGTTGATTACTGAGTGCTGAGGTGGTATTTTAATAATTTTTGTAATACGCTCCGCCATTTTAAGGCATTTAAGTTCCGCCATTTTGACGCGTTACGTAGACCTACATTCATAAACCACAGACTTAATAAGTTATATATGTATATAGTTGTGTACATGTAGTTGTTTTTATACATAATTATATTACTATTTATACAATATACGTATAAATAGTTATGTAAACGTGTACATGTATGTGAACGTGATTTGATCCTGATCGATCATTAACGACGTCGAAGACACAAAATTAGAAAAGGAAATTAAGAACTAAAGTAGAAGATTGCTGCGTTATTTTTTCCACGACTTATCGAACTCGTAGAAAAAAGCGCGCCAGCTGACGAAAACTTGAATCGGTTTCGCTTTTCATTCAGGAAATTGGAAAACGTCATCTGGTGCGTTCTGAACGCAACCCTTTACCGCGACGGGCCATCGTTGTTGTAAACCCTCGCAGCAGGGTAGAAATAAATTGAATTAATTCTCTTCCTGTAACTACGATGGATTTTTTACGTTGCTGACGGTATTCTTATGGCACACGATGCATACTGTGAATTATACTGTAAAATATTCACAATTTTTTATTTGTTGAAGTAGTAAAATATTACATGTTAGTACGTTGGAAACTGCTATAATCGGAAATTTGGCGAATTTTGGGGTATTTGGGGAATTGGAGGAAATTGAAGAGTTTGTGGAATTTTGGGAATATGGGGAATTTGACGAATTTTGGGAATTTTTGAACTTGGGAAAGTTGAGGATTTTGGGATTTTTAGAATTTTTAGGATTTGTAGGACTTTGAGAATTTTTAGAACTTTGTGAATTTTGTAAATTTTAGAAATTTTAGAAATTTTAAGAATTTCGAGAATTTCAGGAATTTAGAAATGTGGGACATAAGAAAGTCTGAGTAGGATGGCCATTCAGTAATTTTGGAAATTTAGGAAGATGTTAAATTAGATATTTGAAAATGGGAAATGAGTTTGGGAAATTTTAGAATTTGAAGAATAGGGTTTTGTAAATTTCAAGAATATGGGGTATTCAGGAATATAGAAAATTTCATAAATTTCAAACTGTGCAATTTTACTCATTTTTCCAAAAAATATCTTCAACCCTTCTCCAAGCATATTTCCCATAGATTAAAAACGGTACACATCTGACCTCACGATACATAATTTCCACGGCGCACGTGTCCCTCCAACCCAGACTACCCTGCAACACGCACGCAACATAATCGCGCCGTTAGGTAAAAACTCTTTGACGTATTTGCATCTCAGGTAGTTAGGTAACCCTAACCCACGTAGCCAGTTAACTGGTATTTGCATCCCAGGTAGCTGGGTTCCGCCAGACGCGGCGAATTCCGGCGAATGAATCAGACGCGAGTGAAGAGAAATGAAAAAGAAAAAATCGTATTGCATAATAGGGGGTCCTGGGACGAAACCCTTTTTCTACCTGACCCCCTCTACAGTCGCAAAGGTGGCCCCAGGTAAGATTTTCGGGGTCCTATCACACCTCTTATGAGAAGCGAAATCTTCTGACGGAGCTCAGTCATGTTTCGAACTCAGAAACGATCGTGTGTGAACATTTCTCCTCCTCCTCGAAACAGAAACTTTTCATTCATCAAGTTGTCTAGTTATACTGTATAAAATTGTCAATTATCATTGATTTGGTTTGTCTGTAGATTTGACTTCATTTAGTTGGACACATGGTTCATGAATTACTTGGATAAGGGATGGAGGGTGGAGAATTCGTGATAAATTAGTTCTTGATGTACAAATGTAAGATACTTGTACTTAAAGTATAGTTGTGGATATGATGGACTAGGTCTTGGATTAGGTCTCTATCGATATGGTGGATAAAAATCGACTGGTGTGATAGAGTATGTGATACCACTCAAATTTTTAATAATTTAATTGTAATTAAATATTACTGCAAAGTTTTGGAAATGTTCATTTGATATGTTCTCAAGTGCGGTTTGGAATGTTACAAAGAAAATTTTTAGTATTATTTGTAATACTTTATTTAGTTTGATAGTGATTATTAATATTGATCCAGTTCGATTTTTTAATATTGATGTAGTTTGATGTTCATTATTAATATTGATTCAGTTCGATTTCTTAATATTGATTTAGTTTGATGTTAATGATTAATATTGATTTAGTTTGATTTATTAAAATCAATTTGGTTTGATGTTACTTATTCAATATTTATATAATTTGATTTATCAATATCGATTTAATTTGATGTTAACTATTAACATTAATATAGTATGATTTTTTAAATATCAATTTTGTTTGATATTGATTATTAATATTAAGTTTGATACAGCAGTAGCTTCATTCGTGAGAAACATATTCCGCCATCAAGTACGAACCCTCCACCCTGTATATTTTATACAAAACACCGTGAAACATTTTTCGTGGCATAAACGAACCCCCAGTAACCATCCCTTAAACGAGAAATCTTGGAATAAAGAAAAGAAAGAAATGTTACCGTTCAGGGGTTTAAAGTTTTCCTCGAAGGTGAGAGTTATCTTACTCGAGAACATAATTTCTATTTCGAGGACGGCAAGGTCGACTCTTCATCAGAGAAAACTTGCTGAATACTTTCAACGACTTTTTCGTTCCTTACCGCCAGACCATTGAACTTCCTAAGTTTCGAAATTTCGAACTTCTTAAAGTTTCATAGTTACTGAATTCTAAAATTTGGCAGTTTCGGAATTTTAAAGGGAATATTGGATTCTCAAATTTCGGGGAAGTCTATGTTTTTGCGAAACACATGAATTTGCGAAATTTTAAATTTTCCGAAGATTCGAAATTCTCAAATTTAAGAAGTCCCAAATTCCCACATTACCAAATTTTCAAATCTCTACATTTCCAAGTTCTCAAGTCCCCAATTTTACAATTTTCCAATGTTCCAATTTTCCAATTTTCCAATTTTCCAATTTTCCAATTTTCCAATTTTCTAATTTTCACATTTCCCAATTTTTCCATTTTCCATTTTCCTAATTTCCAAATTTTCCAATTTCCCCATTCCCCATTTTCTCAATTTCCCAATTTCCCACTTCCCATTTTCCCATTTCCCAATTTCCCATTTTCCCATTTTCCCATTTTCCCAATTTCCTAATTTCCCATTTCCCAATTTCCTATTTCCCAATTCCACAATTTTCCAATTTCTGAATTTCCCAAATTCCTTAATATCCAAGTTCCTAAATTCCTAAGTCCTCAAGTAGCCAAATTTCTAAATTTCCTAACCCTTAAATTTTCTATTCCTAAACCCCCTAGATATTACATAATCTATTCCTAACTCCCCTAGTTCTTAAATTTCCTAGTTCCCAAATCCCCAAAACCCTCAATCCCTTATTTCAAACATCCCCGAAACCTCCCTAATTACCAAATTCCCATATTTTCCACCCCCCAGAATTAAAAAATTCCCAAAATTCCTCGACTTCTCAAATTCCTCCAATTTCCTAAAATCCACTTTTCCCCCAGTCACCCACTCAAAAATTCCGAAGAATCACCGATTACGGAAGCAGTTTCCGATCTGCGAGCATCAAGGTCGGCTCTTCAGCGAAGAAACTCTTCTACTTTCAACAACTTCGTTCTCCAGCGAAGATCATCGGCGCGAAGAGCCCCATAAAAATTCATGCAGCCACGCCGGTAAGTGTCTCAGCGTTTCCCGTCTCACAATTATCGCCCCTAATCGTCGGACCGATAAACACGCATTTCCGTCGCGCAATCGAAACGTTCTAAACCGCGACGGAGGCGAGATAAACGGTGCGATAATTTATGGCGACGCGGGGGTGGGGGTGTCCTGATACCGTCTCGATCGAACATAATCAGTTTAGCCGACGCGATTTGCCCGTTCTAATTAAGCCGGCTGTTTCTCCGCCATGGACATCGACGAAGTCTGCTCGACTCTTTTTTTTTCTCTCTCTCTCTCTCTCTATTTCGCCGCTCGAGACGCGTGCACAATTCCGCTCCGGGGATCGAACGGATTCGAGTGACGGATCAATGACGAGTGTCTAATTAACGGCATCGTGCTTGCCACGACTAATTGACCGTTCGTCTCCGTTGCAACGCGACGTCCTTACTAATCAATATTCACCGAGAGAGCGGCGTAAGAGAGCTGTCCGACGAGGACGGAAAGAAATCGACGGGAAAAAGAGAGAGAACCGGCTAGGACAAGGGTGCAACGGAGACGGGGATGAAACGTCGAGGGTGCACTCGTAGGGGGGCCTCCGTGTGGGTGAGAGGGTGCAAAACGGTGTACGTGTGTGGGTAAACGAGAATTCTAGTGGGTGCTCTTGCTTGGTCAGCACTCGAGGGGTGAGGTCACCCTATGGTCCAGCCGGCCAATGGGGCGGACGTATTTTTTTTTATCAATACCGAGTACAAGGGGGAGGCTGGCACCGGGGACATGGATAAAATGGCGACTCGAATGCACCCCCTTTTGCTTCATGCACGAACGCGACGTGTTCATGTCGGTTTTTATTCTGGGGCATAATTCTGTGCAGTTGGTAATTTCACGGGTTAATTGAACGTTTTTGCGATTATAGCGGGGGTTTGGTAAAGGGAATTTGGGAGTTTGGGAATTTTGGGATTTGAGGTTTTTGGGATTTTGGAGATTGGTATTAGGATTTAGGGATTTAGGGTTTTGGACATTTTTTGGAATTTGGAATTCTGGGGGTTTGGGAATTTGAGGATTTTGGGACTTAGGGATTTGGGGATTTGAGGAGATGGATATGGGAATTTTAGGATTTGGGGTTTTTGGGATTTGAGGGATTGGTATTAGGATTTAGAGATTTGGGGTTTTGGACATTTTTTGGGATTTGGCATTCTGGGGGTTTGAGAGCTTCAGGACTTGGGGATTTGAGGTCATGGATATGGAAATTTTAGGATTTGGGGGTTTAGAGATTTGGGAGATTGATATTAGGATTTAGAGATTTGGAGTTTTAGGAATTTTTTGAGATTTGGAATTCTGAGGATTTGGGATCTTGAGGATTTGGGGATTTGAGTATATGGATATGGGAATTTTAGGATTTGGGGATTTGGAGATATGGGAGATTGGTATTAGGATTTAGAGATTTGGAGTTTTGGGAATTTTTTTGGGGGGTTTGAAATACTGGGGGTTTGGGATCTTGAGGATTTGGGGATTTGATTTAGGCTCTTGGAAATTTAGATATGACGAATTTAGAAGTTTAGGGATTTAGGCATTTTTGCATTCAGAAATCTATGAGTCAGAAATTAATGGAGTCAGATATTTATGTATCTTACAGCATTTAGTACCTTAGAAGTTTGGTATATTGCACATTTGAGAATTTAGGGATCTAAGAATATGTTACCTTGAAATTTTGATAATTTATGTGTCCCCAAATAAAAAACCTTGAAATCTGTTTACAATAAAAATTTATATTCCACGATTCTGAAATGTCATAAAGAATATTACTTAAAGAGAATTTATAATCACTAATATAATTATAAACCTAAAATTATGATACTAAACAACGAAACAATATAACCCATCTCAGTAACCCTTTAAGTACTCAAAATAATTTTAACAGATTTAATTTTAATAATCGAACAAAAAGGACCAAACGATTTCCATCCAGAAATGACCAACTCGATCGAATAACGAAGAAGATATTGAAATATAAAATAGGGATATTTTTCAGGCGACGTAATAAAAATTGGTCGATTGACCTCTTCGTGATCGCGCTTCGTACGGGAGGATCAGGTTCGTGAATAGTGGAACTAGAACAGGATGAAAAAAAAGATAGAAATTGTTAGGCTAAGAGGTTCCGGTGTCGGAGGAACTTTAAGGTGATTTGATTCCTCAGATAGCGAGGTGTTCCACATTATCTGCCATCGTTATTTCCGAGCCGAGTCTTCGATTCACGCCCGGCCTTCTCGCGAAATGAGGGTCCTACAACAAAAGTAACCCCCGAGTGCCGCGAACGTTGAATACGGATTATCGGTTTCCACGAGTTCCGCGGCTCTCGATCGATCTTTGTTCCTCCCCTGTGAAATTAACAGAAACTAGGTGACATTTATCGAACGTGCTCCGAGAATATTTTATTCCCTTTTCTTTTCACCCCTTTGATCGCGGTAAAGATTCCTACCGCGATCAAATTTTACGGAAAGTTTGTCGAGACTTTGCGCTTTAATCGATTTCTACGTGTTTACGACTGTGGACGATTAGAAATAGGGGATGAAATTAGGGGATCAAGAGATTTTTGTTTTAATCATGGATCAAAGAGGGATGATTTAATTATCGTTCGAAGAGGTTTGTTTTGGTTATAGTTTGAGGATATTTATTTTAATCGTAGTCTCAAAATTTTTATCTTAATTATAGCTTGAAGATTTTGATTTTAATTATAGTTTAAAGATTTTGATTTTAATTACAGCTTGAAGATTTTGATTTTAATTGTAGTTTAAAAATTTTGATTTTAATTATAGTTTGAAGATTTTGATTTTAATTACAGCTTGAAGATTTTGATTTTAATTATAGTTTAAAGATTTTGATTTTAATTATAGCTTGAAGATTTTGATTTTAATTATAGTTTAAAGATTTTGATTTTAATTACAGTTTGAAAATTTACGTCCTTAAAATTATTTGCGTTAGGGGTTGGTTTTGAGTATTTTTGTATCTAAAGAAAGTGCACTTTCTCCGTTCTTTGTTTTAATATGATTTTAACGAAGGAGAGTAATATTTCTGCAGTTCAACCCTTTTCACTCGAAGCTATTAATAAATGTAGAAGGTTAAAAATAATGAGGGATGAAATTAGTCAGAGGTGATTAAAAATATCCAAACTTTAATTCTTACTATTATACGAAGCATTTTTGAATTTACAAATAATAATGAAACAATTTTAACGCGAACGAAAGTAATATTTCTGGCGTTCAACCCCGTTCATTCGAAGCTAATAAATATGCAAGATCGCTAATAATAAGAGATGAAATTACCAGACACATAACGATTAAAAATATTCAAATTTTAATTCTCTGCACTCGATTCTCTCCTCCGATGAATATTATAAATGTCAAAAGTTTTACATTTAACGTTTTAAACATTAAACACGCTAAAATAAAATCTGTGACTGTCGTCGGTTAATTTTATCGCTCGATGAAATGTTTTTATATATACAAATATCATTTCAACCCAATTTCACTGACAGAAAGTGATATTCCTGAAACTGAATAACTTCATAGAATAATGCACTAAATTTTAATTTAGATTTCAAAATTGAACGAAATTCAATATTATGAAATTTGTGAATATGCAGAAATAGTAACATCATCACCTCAAGTTTATTTTTGAAATCGAATAAACTCAGAAAATAATATATGAATTTTTAAAATAATTTACAACAATTTTATCAAATAGAGTATCATGAAATTTGTGAATATACAGAAATGGTTATTACAATCATTTCAACACAGTATTAATAACAAAAATCGATTATTATAACTTGAAAAAAATAACATTCTAACTTAACAAAGATATAACTAAATTCGATAAAATATTATTCGAATGCGAATGGTTAATAAATGAGTATTATTCTTATCCTTCAGCAAAGTACAAGGGTACTTCTATGCATATCTTAACTATTATTATTCGAAGAAACAGACCAAGAGGTAGAACAAATATTTTCGCACACAAGAAGCGCACACGATCGTTGCTCCACATCGTCGAACAAATATCTTAGTTAGTTATTTCACGATAGGAAAGTTATTATATCGTTACGTGCTACTTGGAAACTCGTTGTGTTTTATTTCGTTAAAACCAGTTTTTCGAGGGGGTTGTCGTGTGCCGGCCGGTTTTTGACCCGGAAGAAGCACACGTAGCCTACGATGACCTCGGTGGACCCCTGAAATCCCCTTGGACGTGTTTTAAAAATGGCAAGAAAGCGAGTTTTGACATCTCTTGACCACGTGCCAACACCCTCTTCCGACAAGATGTCTTATCCTTGCTCCAAAGTGCACCTAACTTACACCCGGTGTTCTGAAAACATCCGCCATACGTTATCGAACTTAAAATAAAATTTAACAAGTTAAATTGCAGAATTGTGAAGTGTCAAATTTTATTACAATTAAATTCCTGTCAAGCATATAACAATATGTGTAATTCGATATTTATATATTTTCGTTTCTGTACTTTCAAATATTATTCTCTAAACTTCTTGTCTATCATACCTTCTAAAACGAGTACTCCCTTAGAACGTCTGAAAATTAAATTGCAAATCTTGCGTACACGTAAGATAGTAAAAAATTTCACCGAAATGAATTAGATAAAAAATTGCATCGTTTCGTTTGACACGCGCGTTCGGAGTATCAAAGGGAGTGATATTATCCGAGTATCTCGATATAACGCCGTCCGCTCTCATTACCGGTTCGGGAAATAACCAGTGTTTTCCCCCGACGAATAACAAGTTCGGCATCGGTACGAATAACAAGCCCTGTCTGGAGGAACAGACAGACCAGAAACGATTCGAGAACACCTTGCCTTGTCGTATCTTTCTGAAAATTTTTGTTCGCTTTCCCCCGCACGCTCGGAAGGGTGCTCCTCGTGCATAAAGGACGATTCGAATAGTGGCGCACAAAACATCACTTAGAGAAGCCCGGTTCTCGTAGCGCAAACACGCTAATGGAGCCTCCATACATACAGACGAAGCTTCCTTTCGCACCTACATCGATATCAACCTTCCTCTTCCGCGTGGAACCCCTTCACGACGGATAACTACGGGAGAAACGTTTTCGAAAATATATACTTGGACCATGATGTTTTGACGGGACGTCTCTGCGGAGGACACTCCGTTTCCCGCGAAGAATAATATCGGGAACGTTCGCTGAAATGTCTGACCCGATCATTTGTTTTAAATAAAATCGTTCGAATATTCTACTCCAATTTTATTCCATTTATCGTTGCATTATTGTCGCATTTATTTTAGTTATTAGCATATTCTTCAAGTACTGAAAGATATTTAAATATGGTGTCATGTTTTAGTTTTAAGATATTAACAGGTATTATATTCTTGTGGAAAATATTGTCCCAAACTCAAGTTATTTGCTTAGCTGTAAATATTATTACTGTCTCATGGCAGGAAATTACAAGGCAATACGTACAATAATATATTTTCCTTAATTATTCAAAAGTAGGCTATCCCCGACTTGCCCTTAATTTATTCTAATTCACCTTCGATGCAAATAAATTCAAGCTGCGAGGAAAATGTGATACCAGAGGTCCAAGAAAATGTTCAAGACATTGTCAGTGTGCAAAAACGGCAAGATAGGGTTAAAATACAGGGGTGAGATCAAGAACACGGGGGTTGTCATTCCAGGAGAGGACCGAGTAGGATACATAACTCGTCCCTCGACACGGGTATTTCGTACATGTGCGTACATACACGTCCATATATGTACGTCCGTCGGTTGTCAGTCGACCTCGTCGTAGATCAAAACGATGTACCAATTTCCCGAGGTACGCTTACGCCGAGATCAAAAAAAAAAAAATATGTAAAAGAGACAAAAAAGAAGAAGTGGCGTCCCGTGTACATTCGAATTTAAATTCCGAATTCTAAAGTTGGCATATGGTCCCGTGGGACGCAGGCATCCGGGGTCCCCTGGTCAGCCATCGAATGCAGTTTTCGGTCTCGACGTCCTTCAATTTTTGAGCAGGATCGGCCGAAGGTGTCCCGCGGGACACCGACGGGAAGACCTTTCCCCGACGAGTGTATACGTCCGGGAAACGCTGGCTCCACCCTCGCTGTAAATTCCAAATAACCCCGTAAAGATACATCGCGTAGTCGCCATTTTCGAGTTATTTACGAGGAGGATACCGTGTGTCCCTCGGTATCGACGATTCGCGTGAAATAACCGTGAACTGCAGCGAGCTAACCGTGAAATGCATCTTGCAATTACGGATGGCGAACGCGAAATGACGGGTGTCACGGATCGATTTTAACAATTTTTATTCGATAGGATAATTAGGAAGCGGGGGTAGGTTCATAGGGAGGTTCTAGATTCCTAGATAATTTGGGGAATTTTTACAGTTTGGGGAAGTTAGGAAGTTGGTGAGTTTGGGAATTTGGGGAATTTGGGGAACTCATGAAATTTGGTGAGTTTGGGAATTTGGGGAATTCATGAAATTTGAGAAATTTAGGAAATTAAGAAATTTTAGGAAATTTGGGGGATTTGAGACATTTGAGGAAATTTGGGGAATTTAGGGAAATTTAGAAAGTTGGGAATTTGGTTATTTGTAATTATTAGAATTTGGAGACATTGATTATAGCACTTTGAAAATTTAAGGATGTAGACATTTTATAATTGATAATGTGAGTATGTGGGGCTGTTGAGTTAGCAATTTGATAATGCAACAATTTAACAATTTAACAATTTAGGGATTTAGGTACTTAATTTAAAATTCCAGCAACCTTCCAATTTATAATTTAAATTTTAAAAATCTTTTGCCACTGCAAATTGTCTAACTTCCCAAGTTACAAAATATGCAACGTTTATGCTCCAAGAAACAGTGCATCATGCGTAATTTGCTAAGAATGCATACCAACGATAATTTTTCATGCCACCTTCGAAAAAGTGATCCAATCAGCGTAATATAAATCAGCCTTAACTAATACTGGAGAAATTGCGTCGATTTGCTTCCCGGGTAGACGACGGACAAGATAAGGTTCTCACGGTTCGGTATCGTTTCTCTGCTCGTTTAACAAATCTTCGTCGACATTAGACGCCTCCCCTTTGAAACCAAGTGGATCGCGTCTCTTCATTTTCTCTGGCTTCGAGTAGGATACCTCGTAAATCTCGATGACTGCCGGTAATTCTTCCTCGGTTCCTGGCTTCCTTTTTATCCAAGGGTTTCCCAAGAAACGGTCCCAGCGAAAAAAAAAAATGTGTAACGTCAACCATCCCCTATTTCGCGAAACGGACCGAGAAGAGTTCGATAGGGGTGAGTTCGGCAAGGGGTAGAGAGAATCGTCACCCCAAATATCGCAACTGACACTAAATCATTAATTTGACCGGCCGCCTTTTTTTTGCACGCAGGTAGAAACCCCTTTCGTTCTTGCAGGTATAACGGCACCCCTTTTACCGGCGTTTCTTCGTCGGAAAAAACTGTTCCGGTGTCTCTCTTCACGTTTGGGACCCTCCCCGAAAAGAAAACACTCCGCACTGTCATATCGGGGACTAATATATTTTTGATCGATACCCCGATTCAACGGACCCCGTTTCCCACGGAACAGACGCCTGATGCTGCACAGAACACGAATTGTCCAAACAAACACACCCAGGGTGACTTTAGGATCCGATCGAATTTTGCGTAATCATGATGTTATGATCTCTCAAGATTTTCGAGGTTTGAATGAACTTGCGAATTATTTTGGAGGCTGGGTTTGGGGTGCTATTAGGTATGAAGTCTGAATACTTTTCTGGAGGAGATTCTCATTTTTATTTTTTAATACGATTCTGGGTGTTTCAGATTGTCTTCAAAATATTAAACTTTGGAATTTGGAAGTTTTAGATCGATCTAACAGTGTCGTCCAAGAATACCAAAATGAATAAACCATCATCGTTTCATACGCTGACTGCCGCACTAACTTGATTAGGTAGATTCTTTAACAAATCTTACTAAATATTTTCACAACGTTTTGATATTTATTATCCGTAGTTCTAAGTAGTTAATATGGATATTTTCAATGAGTTATGCAACAAAAATTTTGTATAATATACGTGATAGATTCGTATAAAAATTTAAGCGACATATGGAGTACTACATGTAGACCCACATATGGGTGACGTGGCAGTCAGAGTGTCAAACCCTGTAAAAATTGTTTCAAACTAGTTCAGTTTTATGAAATTCCAAAATGTAAGCAGCATTATCTAACAAAATCGCTGAATACCAAAATAAATAAACTATCATCATTTATAACGGTATAAAAACGCATTGCATGGAAGTTGTTCAGGTTTTATGAAATTCCAAAATGTCAGCAGCGATATAATTCGTATTAGGAGTCTAACATTCTCGCTGAATACCAAAATAAACTTACATCATTGAAGGCGTATAAAAACTCATTGCATGGAAGTTGTTCAGGTTTTATGAAATTCCAAAATGTCAGCAACGCCGATATTATCGGTCCGTATTAGAAGTCTTTCTCGGGGGTTCGGAAGAGACTCCATTAAAGGGTCGAACGCGACTTAATATGCGACGTCACGAAGTCTGCGGCGAAGGGGGTTCGTGGGGGAGGGGGTGGAAGGCATAGAGAGTCTGGTCTCTCCGGTTCGTACAATGGACATCTAATTCGAGTGGTGGCTCTCGTCGCTGACGGAAAGACGGAAAATCGGGAAATCGGCTTTGGTCCAGATGAAACGCGAAAACCAAAATCCCCGATGTAATCCTTCCTTTCAGCCAGCGATCTTTTTTTTCTCTCTCTCTGTTCGATGGTCCCGCACTTTGCAACCCCTGCTGTACTCTTTTTTTCTGTCTCGTTCCATCGAACCCTTCCGTACCCCGTTTCGCTACCCTCGCGCGAAATTTTAAGGGGTTAAAAACTTGCACTCGACTCGACGATATATTACCGGTGAAATAATGAAAGAGAAAAAACGCTGGGGTCACGATGTCCCCAGAAATGTCGGGATGTCTGCGTTGCTACGCTGCCATTTTGATGGTAGTCGAAAATAAATAACGAAATAAACGACAGTCGTTCTGCAAACTGTTTTGGGTTTTGTAACGTGACCGTGCTTCTGCTGCGACCGAACGGCTCGTCCTTTCTTTTTTTTTTTTCACCTCTTTTGCTCCATTGTCACGGCGAGAACCTTCTTCCGGCAAAAACGGGAGACCACCCGGCTAGAAATTTATTTGATATTTATTGCGACTCGGTTTTGTTGCGGATCGAGAGATCGTGCTTCCGATTGCGATATTGAGCTGATATGGAGTTCTGAATTTTTTAGGATCTGCATTTTTAAAAAAGGTCATCACGAACATTATCCTCTTAGATTAATACAAGATTTAGTTATATTTTTATATACTTTTTGTTTATAAATATAGAAGATATATTTAATTGCCTCTTTTGGAAATGTGTAGGTATGTCTTTTTTTGTAGGTTATGTGTGTAACATGTTTTAAATCTCTATAGGATGTATCCAAACATTTCTTTGTACTTTATTTTATATTTCTTCTTATTTTTTAATTTTCTAAATTTACTGTAATTTTGATAGTCATGGAACTCATTATTCAGAAATACAAGAATTTTATGTTCTACATTCATAGCACGTTTTGGAGGGTTGAAGCTTGTACGGTTATGTAAGAAAATATACAAAAATGATCATATTATTCTTTTTATATTTGCAATACAATATAGAGGGTTGAACTCGTCATTCGATTAAAAATACAAGAATTGTTATGTTGTTTTTTTGTTCAAGACTATGCAGAGGGTGAATTTCCAAAATGAATAGACATCAAGATTAAATCGAACATTTCGTGCCATGAGTGGAAGTAGAATGTCGTACG
The DNA here is from genome assembly GCA_945859595.2 of Megachile willughbiella. Taxonomy (NCBI): domain Eukaryota; kingdom Metazoa; phylum Arthropoda; class Insecta; order Hymenoptera; family Megachilidae; genus Megachile; species Megachile willughbiella. The sequence goes on along the minus strand of OX243795.1, from coordinate 16,689,222 downwards.
ATTAAAAATGTGTCGAGAAGCGAGAAAGTCGAATGAAAAACGGGTTGACAGTGTGTTGGTCGCCGGAAAACAGGGTGTTAGCAGTTACGAAAGTTTAGAACTCGCCGGAGTGATACGCGCGAGTGTGACTTTACCCGCGGAAGTACAACGACGATCCCGGCGAAGTTTCCGACACCGAGGACGCTGGAACTTAACCTAAGTAGTTGGAGATCGTTCCTTATTGTTGGACCTTTCGTTGGACAACGACTGGTGCAACAGTAAACCAGTTAACTCGCAGATATTTCGCATCCGGTACAACGACCAATGATCTTCGACACTCGTTCGAACGCAGTCGAAAATGATTATGAACCTCGTAAAATTAAAATTGTTAAAAATAAAAATTAAATTGAAATTAAAGTTACAACTAGTTAAATAAATTGAAATTATAGAACAGGAAATAAATTAATAGTAAAACTACTACATCAGTTATTTGACATACTGGTTCACAAATATTTTATGTTGCCAAAATTTGCCAAGATATTTTTCTTCAACTATGACGTTTTTTATTTAGACAAAAATTAATGTGCATTCGATTATGTTCAATCGTCTGTTTATTTATTTTTAATTTTAAATCATGTGCGTATTAAACGCTGGGTGTTTCAGGGTTAAAATTATAAAACACAGAACACAATTATATTATAAAAATTAAGATTATAAACCACGAAGTATAATTATATTACCAAAATGAATAAGAATTATAAAATATACCAAAGTTGAACATACATCGTAAAAATTGAATGCAATAAGCTTGAAAACCGAATCAACCCCTTTAATTTCGCATTCGAAAATCGTCATCGATTGATTCCCAATAGGTCGTTTAAAAATACCGCCGGATCAACAACGATAGAATTTATCCTTTCCGAAACTCTGGCAAAACTTTCGGAAAACCTTTCTCCGCGTTTCCATTCAATTATCCGTCGCGTTGCTCTAAATGTTTACGGCCGGCACTCGAACAAAATCAACCATCAATCCCTTCGAGAATCGACGCACGCTGTACGATAAATCGTCCGAAGGCTTTTTAAAAAAATTGCCAATAAATCCTCGCGTTAGTTCGGTCCGACGGACACTGGTCCCCTTTGGACTTTAAAATTTCTTAATTCGCTGGAAAAAAAGGGTGACTCGGTGGCTGTCGCGGGTCACACGGGCAGAAATATATTCGCGGGCGGAGGGTTGGGGATTTGTGAAATTGGGGAGTTGGATATTTGGGGAATTTACAAAATTTGGGACATTTGGAAAATTTAGGAAATTTAAGAAATGTAAGGAATTCAAGAAATTTAAACAATTTAAGAAATTCAAAAAGTACAAGAAATTCAAGAAATTGAATACAATTAAGAGATTCAAGAAATTCAAGAACTTCAAGAAATTTAAGAAATTGAAGAAATTTAGGAAATTCAAGAAATTCAAGAAATTTAAACAATTTAAGAAATTCAAAAAATTGAAGACAATTAAGAGATTCAAGAAATTCAACATATTCAATAAATTCAACAAATTCAGCAAATTCAACAAATTCAACAAATTTAGAGAATTTAAGAACTTCAAACAATTTATGAATTTTATGAAATATATGAAATTTATGAAATTTGATAGACTTAGGCATTTGAAGAATTAAAAAATGTAAAAACTTGAAGATTTAGGAATTTCGTGATGTTGCAACTTGGAGATCTAGCAATTTACAAAATCTGAAAAGTAAATGAATTTGTAAAATGAATATATCTCGGTGTATCTCAGAAATTAAATCCGTTTTCAATAGAATAAATCAGACTACACATGACCATAAAATAACACATTTGAAAAGAAAAATACAGGAAATTCACACAAGTACAGAAATAAATTCAGCATCGTCGGAATGTCCCACCCCCCATGTCCATTAATTCAGCGAACAGGTGTACAGCATTTTTAACGCGTTTCCATTGGCGGTCTGAACGCGAAATGAAAATTAGCATCCATTCGAGTCACCCTCTGTCTCGTTGGTCCCCTTTCCACCCCCGTCGTGGAAGTTCGACGACGCCCTGAACGTCTCGGCAAGAAAGAAGTCAAAAGGTCGGAAAGAATTTAATATTAAAAAACTGTCATTCTGTGTCGATATGAAAATTCCAAGGATATCAGCTATCTTCCGACGTCTGTTTCACCCCCTTCGTTCGTTCCCTTCCTATATCGCGGATCTCCCTTTTCGTCCTTGTATCTTCTTACCCGCAACCGCTTCTATCGGGTGTCTCGGTTGTTTAACGATCAGCTTCGCCGCGGACGAAACTTCACCGGAAAGATGCTTGTTTTGAAATTTCTAATTTCCCAGCAACGAGGGTGCAGCGTGCAACTACGGGCCATCAGCCCCTAATCGATGCCACCATCACTTGCAGGCAACTTACCGGAAACTGAATTTCACGCGGGGAAATTCAATAAGCAAGTGCGCCCACGGTTTTATGCGAGGCTGTAAAGTCCTGCTGTAAACGAGACTTGTACGATTCCTTTGATATCGATCTTCGGGGTAAGGAGGTCGAGAGTCGGGTCCCGTTTGACCGGAGCCAATTTACAAATTGTCATGTTATCGAATAACCAAATTCCTAATTTAATCCTGTCACTGTGTGCTACGTCACGTAAGAGTCACGTTCTTTCATCTCCGACGATGGGATCTACTTGTACTTCAAACTGAAAGTTTGAATTCCAAAGAATTTCATACGCAAAAGTGGCACTAGAGACCTAGCTAAATACTTGAATCTCAAAGTAACTCAAACTTAATACTTGCAATCCAAACTCAGTCACAAGTTTGAATCCCAAAGTATAAAGTGCTCAATGACTTCAAATCAAAACCTAGCTAACACCTTGAATCCTAAAGCAAATCAAACTTAAAATACTTGCAATCCAAACCCAGCTATAAGTTTGAATCCCAAAGTATAAAGTGCTAAATGACTTCAAGTCAAAACCTAGCTAACAGCTTGAATCCTAAACCAAATCAAACTTAAAATACTTGCAATCCAAACCCAGCTACAAGTTTGAATCCCAAAGTATAAAGTGCTAAATGACTTCAAAACAAAACCTAGCTAACAGCTTGAATCTCAAAGTAACTCAAACTTAAAATACCTGCAATCCAAACCCAGCCACAAGCTTGATTTCTAAAGTATACAACGTTAAACGACTTGCAATCAAAGCCTAGCTAAAAGCTTGAATCTATAACTAACTCAAACTTAAGATACTTGCAATCCAAACTCACCTAAGAACTTGAATCCCAAAGTATAAAACGCAAAATCACTTGTAATCAAAACTAGTTAATAGCTTGAATCCTAAAGTAAATCAAACATAAAATACCTGCAATCCAAACTCCGCCACAAGCTGAATCCCAAAGTATAAAACGCAAAATCACTTGTAATCAAAACTAGCTAATAGCTTGAATACCTAAGTAACTAAAACATAAAATACTTGCAATCAAACCCCCGCCACAAGCTTGAATCCCAAAGTATGACCCAAAATGATTTGAAATCAAGACCTAGCTAATAGCTTGAATCCCAAAGTATAAAATGCAAAATGACTTGTAATCCCAGCTAAAAATCCCAAAGTACATCAAGCTTAAAACGCCTTATAATCAAAACCCAGCAAAAACCATGAATCCCAAAGAATTCCAAATTGCAGAGTCTCCCAGATAGTCCAAAAAGTAGTTATAAAACCGTAGTCCGCAAAGAAATTTCTATACGTTTAAACTCCGCTCATAAATTTTCCCGTCGCTCGGTCGCCGTAGATAGAAAGGGAAAGTGTGCGCGCACGGTTGGTAAAAGTAAGAGTAAAATAACGCGAGGCGAAGAGGAGCGAGTATTTTTAAAGCGAGGATCGTTAGCCGGCCGTGTTGCGAATCAGAATATGGGCAGAAGCTTTTGGGGGGAGGACGCGGCGAGGAAGAAGCGAAGTGGGATGGATGGGTGGGTGGGTAGTCCTCTAATCGATCGTGGCTGTCCACCCTTATCAGGGGGTTGGGAGAGCCGGTATATAGCCGAGGTCGGTCGTCGGGGGTTGCTGCTGGCTGCTGTTACTCTGTGCTTCTGCTTTGCATGGCCGGCAAAGCTTCCACCCCTGCACGACCTCAACACCCTCCCCCTCCTAACGTTTCTCTCCTTCTACGTTCGTCCACCCTCCTACAGCCTCGACCAAAAAACCAACCCTTAAAATAGGGGCCACAGACCACGGCCATTGTTGCCAGATGCCCCGCGCATTTGCATTTTCCCGCAGATTCCTTGAAAAATGAAGCTGCCCTCCCTCCCGGACCTGGTCGCCGGTATTAGCACAGGATCCTGCAACTTTCATCCCCCTACGACCCCGTGTCGGCATTACTTTTCTCCTTTTTAGCCACCCTCGCATCCGCCGTTCGCGTGTCTCAATTTCTTGATCAATATTGAGTTACGTCGGTTTTTTGATCGAAAACGATGTTGGGTGATCTGTTTCGAAGAGTAGCTGTTGAGCAATTAGTATTTAAGTACTAATACTTAGTATTTCAGTACTGGTATCTCAGTATTTCAGTACTGGTATCTCAGTATCAGTATTAGTAGGACAGTGTTTATGAACTTTGTAAATATAAGTGTTCAGATGTTTTGTTAAGCGTATCGAGTGTACAAGGGGTGGAAAAATGGAGGATCTGGGAGAGCTCGGATACGGAAAAGGATTTAACGAGGGATTTCGTGGTACTTATTGATAAATTAGTCGATCTTATTATCGGAGCAAACACTCGCGGACTCCATCTGTATTTGAACGGGAGTTGTTTGAACGAGGCGCGGGAAATCCGTATTTACGCAAAGCCGACGCCACCCTATTGGTCCACGACTTATACACGAGCTGCTCTACAAAGGACTAAGAACTTGGATACACCGACTCGATCTGTTTCGTTGTTCTTCTAACGAGAAGTCACGCTCGCTGGGTCATCGATTTTCATAAAACTTTCGATGAATCTGCGAGGAAAAATAAGGCGACTTGACCGCTTTTTGCAACGGTCATATGCGGTGATATTTAACAATTATTCCATTTGCAGATATTTCACTTAACTGTATCTACTCTTCTACTTCTCATAAAAATTTAATAATTCATGTTATTCTTTAATAATAAATACATTACTATTAACATATTCATTTATGTTAAGTACATTATTATTAACATTACGTATCTATTCATAATGAATATTTTAACACAACACATCAATATTAGATGTATAATTATTCATACTGCACATCATCAATGTAATGAAACTTAAACAGGGTCACAAAGAAATAGTTAAATAAATTAAACTTCCATTATTGTTGCAACATGTAAAAATGTTTGTGTCACGAAAGTTATATTGTTATACGGAGTATGTTTCTAATTTGGTGAGGTCAGTCGAACAAATTTGATTAATTCGACGAAGCGAGAGAAGGCTTTTCTGAGGGGGTGGGCAACCCTCAATAGAGCGCTCGATACGTTTTACGGGATCCCGCGGTACGGGAATCGTAATGGGAATCGCTTTACAGAGTCGAAGCAGGTTTTTCCGGGACTGCAACCGGTGATAGATTTTCGCGTCGAGAAAATTTAATGGAAAAATCCGAGGTGTCAGGCACAGACACGCCGACGATACGTCAGACCATTCACGGCTGAACCGTCTCCCGTTCTGTCGGCGGAGGAACAGCGAAAAAGAAAGGGGTTTGGGAGAGTACACGTTCGTAGAAGTAACATTCGTCTACTATATGGCCGGAACAAAGACTCGCGATGTCAACTTTCTTCGGGTTTCACAGAATTTTTGCAAAATCCTACTTTTCGCTCCATGTCAAATTATTTTTGTACAACTATTTATAAAAATATTGATTGTGTGGATGAGTTTCATTGTTTAATTTGAACAATTTTTTTATATGACAATCGAAAACTTCTTGAGTAGCTGTTGAACAATTTTTGTCACGTTTGAAATAGCTTGATAGTGATTGTCTAGGGAAAATGGCAATCAGGTGATATTTTTACATAAAATAAGACGTTCGAAGATTTTTATATCAAATTAAATTTTAATTCAGAGACATTTTTGTATGAAATAAAATTTTAATTTAAGGACATTTTTATATGAAATAAAATTAAAGTTCAGAGATATTTTTACATGAAATAAGATTTTAATTCAAAGAGTTCATATTCATGATAAAAATTGACTCTCAAAAATGACTTCTCGATTTACAAATATTTATTTAAAATTCATATTATCCGAGTAAACCTTTTAGTCGAGCAATTCAACATGGTCAAAAGTAGTGAAATATAAACCCCATCGATTCTGGAAATAACAAAGGTCCATTGGCATAGCCATCTCCGAATAGAATGATCGGACGAGATTTCCCGGAAAATGTAACGACAACATCGAACCGCTCGTCTATTTACACGTAGTCGACGGTCACGTCGTCGACGATATTTCCGGGCGAATAGTAATTGGGTCAATAAGGGAGCGTTTCTGAATTACCTCGCACAGGTCACTAATTATGTGCCCAGGTTGTCGCGTAATTAGAGTGGCTTCTCAACCGGGTTCGATAAGTGTTTCCGTTCGCGAAACGTACGGTCACATTGCACTGCTGGCACAGAGAGAGAAAAAAAAAAGTTCACCGACGTATATACACGTCGTCGACACTCGAACCGCTCGTTTTCTTGCTGGGTTCATCAAATTATCGAGCGCCAAGTGGCCTGTTAGCCGGGAAACGGTGTTACAGGGGTCGGTAAAACGTTGCTAACGACATCTGTGGATGGTTAACAGCCAAATTCGGGACGATTCGCTGTGGGTTAAGGTAGTCGGTAATGCAGACGTGTCTAGTTTCTAGCCCTCTACTAGTTTCTGGGTCTCAGGGTTGTCCAACACGTGTGCTTAACCCCTACTCGCTCGAAGGGCTGTTCTTGTTTAGGGCTGACTGCATCGGGGGAGGGTTGCAATGGCACGGGAACCATTACCGTAAATATTTTTCATGAAATTTTAATGGTTTTTGTTTTGTCTTTTAATACCGTTTATCGTTAAATTGTATTACTTTTTATTATTATTCCTTACAATCCTTGAGTCCATTTGGAACCCACAGGAAAATTAAATTGTGTCACTATTGGATAGTGTATTTGGTATAATGCATACATTTTGGTACATTTTATGGGGTACATAAACACAAACATGCTCAAATGTTGCATTTCTTTTTGTACATATGTAATATTCTATTTATGCATGTTCCATTTGTCCATACATACTATTTATACATGCTCTATTTGTACATATAATTTATACATGTTCCATATGTACATACATACTATTTATACATGCTTTATTTGTACATACTATTTATGCATGTTTTTGTACATACATGCTATTTATACATGCTCTATTTGTACATATACATTATTTATACATGTTCTACATGTGCATAGGTACTATTTATGCTCATTCTAAATGTACATATATATTATTTATACATATTCTATTATAACAATTGTTTCTAGACAAATGAACGAATGTTGTGATCAATGGGTCACAAAGACCAGTATGATTTAAATACTCCAATTTTAATTTTAGGAAGCTTATGCAAATTAGTCAAACATTTCCAACATTCCCCAACTAAATAGCTCTATCCCCTCCGAAACCTTGACATACCCATAAGATTGTCAAATTCCGTAGCCAATAAGACCCCCATAGACCTCAGAGTTCCATAGACCTTATGCAAAGAAAACTCCATCGGTTTGCCTGAAAAAAGTCAAATTGAATCGATGGTTCTTCATCGAATCCGATAATTCGTCTACCTATGGTAAGATGCCTAATTCGGTCTACCTATGGTTCCTCATTCGATCTCCACCATGGCATCCCTTAGCTCTATCTACAGGGTGTATAACTTTGCCATAGGACATTTTTAGTAATATTCAAAGTACCATCAATTATTTTTAATGATACATGAAAATATAGAAGGATAAATTATTATTTTCAGAGACATTGTGGTAAAACATTCTTTTTGGGGAGATGTTTTTCAAACTTTTCAATTAGAAAAATTTAAGTAACAAATGGTTGACAGAAAAAATATTTTAAAGAGCAAAAGGATAATTATTAACATACATTTTGTTGAAATCTTAGAAACGGATTTACGAAACTCATCAAAATGGCGGGTTTTGTATTTCTTATTTTCAGTTACGAAAATCATTAAGGTTTGGTCAAAGTTAACCTTCATCAAGATAAAGAATCATTGTATACGTTAAATTACGTCATTAAACGTCTGTAAATCTAGGGTTAATATTTAATTTAAGAATACCTTAGAAATGCAAGGGTCCATTCTGACGAATTCCATAACTCTAGTACTAAACATCGCTTAACCCAAAATCTCAAAAATATAACCTCGAAAAAATGTACATATTGTGTTTATCATAATTATCCCTGTAAACCAAACAAGTTCACCTCTTCAATACTAAAATCAGTTCAAAATTCAACCCCTTACTATATTCCCTCCCAGACGTGACGCACTCAATCTTCAACCATGACTGAAATCTTACTCAAATTTTCACTAAGTTTCAATCCGAAGTTAAAATCCAATTATAATTCACATAGTCAAGTATTGCTGACCAACAAATTTACGTAACACTTCAACTTTTTCTCTCTGTTTTAATATTATAGGTGTGGTCAGTTAATTTCGACTGACGCACGAGGCAAAAGATGTATTAAAGATAATGAAAATATTCGATGATAATAGAGTTAGCGAAACACCTAGTATATGTTTGCCACGTCGAAAAGGATGTACCTCGTACCTGTACTCAGCTCGAAGGGAATTCCAGGTTCCTGGTCTACGTAGCTAGTTCCCTAATCGAATTAGAGGAGTCAGGATATTGCGTGTCGCTATGTAGCTCGGGCCCGCAATTGTTTTAAGTTGACATCTCCGTCGAAGCTGCTTCCTTACCGCTGTTCCCGGACATCGAATTTGAACTAAACTATCTACCAGCCAGGAATATCGGATTATCGCGACCGCGTTGGAAAAACGCCCGAAATTCCGCTCCGTTCCGCCTCTCGATCGTCGCCGGAAATCGGATTCATCGGGAACGAATGTTCTTCGTGCGTCGCTCCGATCAAAATGTCCGCCGAATTCTCGTTACCGAATCACGGTTTATTAAAGGAAAAACGGTTGAGGCTTTTTAGAGAATTGACGGGGGTAAACTAGATTTTTCTTAAAGAGAAAAATCAATTTTTATTGATTCTTGATCTCTGGATTTTGATCTGAGGAGATAAGAGAGGGGAGTTTATTATCATATTGTATGGTAGATTTTTTTTTGGAGAGGGTTGTGTGAGATGGAGGGTAATTGGGAAGTCATTTTGGGATGTTTGTGAATTTTTTTATTTTTGGATGCTTGAATTTAGAGGTTCATTTTTGTTGGATTGGTGAAGTTATAAATTTCTGAGTTACTGAATTGAAATGTATTCTTCGGATTTATATAGTCCTTCGAGAACTTTGTCAGGAACTTGAGTTGTAAAGTTCTCAATTTATAATTCTCAAATGTGTACATTTGTAAATTAATAAATTTTTCAATCGACAAATTTTAAATTTCCTAAATCTCTAAATTCCCAAAATTACCGAAAAAAAGTTCCCAAATTCTGGACTTTCCAGATTTGTGAATTTCCAAATTTTGGACCTCCTCAATTTCTAAATCCCCAAATTTCTATTTTTCCAAATTTCTAAAACCCCAAATTCTGGATTTCCTACATTTCTAAATCCCCAAATTCTGGACCTCCCTAATTTCTAAAACCCCAAATTTCTAAATTCCCAAATTCTAAATTTTCCAAATTTCTAGAACCCCAAATTCTGATCTTCCCAAATTTCTAAATTCCCAAATTCTGATCTCCCTAAATTTTTAATTGCTTAAATTTCTAAATCCCCAAATCCCTAAATTTCCAAATTCAAAATCTCTCAAATCCGCAAATTCAAGAAAACCAAATTTTGAAAATATCATTATTCCACCCTATTATCCGAAATCACAATACTTAAAAATTTCTAACGCCCCAAAATCCACAAAATTTGAAAACTCCAAAATGGTCAAAATTCTATAATTCTAAACTTGCAAAGTTCCAAAATCCTGCAAGTCATGGCAAGTCCCTAACCCCGAAAAGCTAACGTAACTTACAAAAGAAATTACAATCTCCCATAATTTTCATTCCAAAAAAAATTGCTATAAAATTTCCACGTCGAAACGAGTATCCCAAATCTATGAAAGGTGTAGGTTTTTGATCCGTCCCTGATAATCCACAGATCATAAGAGGCAGAAATATTCCGAGGCTTCAGATCCTGCGAAATTTTTCAAAGGCCGTCTGCACGCTTTGACGAAGCGCGTATCATTAAGCGAGCGTCCATCAGCGTATCCGTGTTCTATTAGAGAAAATGACTCGGCACGGTCTGTCGCGGCGATATAGAGAGGGGTTCGGGCTTTTAACTTTCGCTAACGACCGAAGTTTTTCGGTGTCCGAGTGGCGCGGTATCATAAATTCAAAATGGCGGACCGTTTGGGGACGAAAACAAAAGGCACTCGGGTGTTTGCGAGAAGGGGTTGAAGGGTCGGGGGCGGGTGGTGTCGGTGGGCAACCCTTCTGAAGTCCTTTCGCGCAGGGGGGTGAGTCAGGAAACGACGAGGATTTTCGAGGGGTCGTGCCACCGAAAATGGCGGACCCAATTAAGCGAAGTCTAGGCTGCCCGTTATTCCGTGACGCACACGCGTCATGGAAACCGTCGAGAGGAAAGAAAAGAAGTCCTCCGGAAAGGACGCGTACGTTGCCGTCCTCTTCATCGTCCCTTCGTACCAACCCCTCGGATTTACGTCTTGTTGACCTTTTTCAAACTGCTACGCCAACGATGCCAACGCGACAGTACATGATTCTTGCCCTCCTGAGTGGCTAGTTAACCGTTTCGTCAAACGATGCGAACATTTCGATCCTCCTCATGAAATTCTGTTACAGAACACTTAATAATAGATGTTACAATAATAATTATTACTCGAATTACTCATTTTGCTGGTGTATCGATGATACAACATTTTCAATAATATTCAATGATTGTTCACCTTATTGAGACAGATTTAAAAAAAAATATTCCTACTTGGTTTCTCCCATTTGAGAAATAATATATTTATAGTAAAATAACTAGGAACTTTCATGGTCATATCACATAACTAGAAATGATTTTCATAAGTTCATAAAATGAGTAGAAATTATTTTCATCGCATCATCAACCACAATTGCAAAACTTCAATTATACTATCAGTAAAATATTAAGGTTAGTTATTCTTATAAATTGTATTCAAGGGTGACAAACAAATATTGGTTAAAAGTTATAATTTTTATACAATTTTATCCAATAACATTAACCACCCTCAAAATTTAGTTTTTACAATACTGTGAATGTAACGTATAATTGAAATCAAACGACGAATATATACGTCGAACGCAGCACAAACTGCTACTATTAATGAACTATTTTTCTAGCTAACTTTTTTAAATTTTTTATTTGACAACAGGTAGTACATTTTTAATTGACGTATATATACGTCGAACACATTCGAACATTACAAGTACTGATAATACTACCTAACCTCAAAATTTATTTTTTAAAACATGTGATGTACAATTAAAATCAGACGACGAATATATACGTCGAACGTAATACAATTTCCTATTATTAACGAACTATTTTTCTAGCTAATTTTGTTAAATTTGTTATTTGACACGATAGGTAACAGATTTTGAATTGACGTATATATACGTCGAACACACTCAAACATTACTAATACTAATAATACTAGTAATACTAATACTAATAATACTAATCAATTTGATTGGTCATTAAATGTATCCGACGCACGTAAACACAAATGTTTACCTGTATCATGAAATCGACAATAAAAGTTCCGTAAAGATAAGCAGAAAGTAATTTTCGTTCAACTAAGAAAGTTAAGGGAGATTATTGAAAACTGGGATTACCATGATCGGCGAACTTTCCGCGGCGAAGTTGCAGACTCGATTTTACTTCGAAACAACGAAGAAAAGCGTTGACCATCCCCTGTACAGTTTGTCGAACAACGAAGATGTTTGCCTCGGAAATCTCCAAAGCACGCCGTAGGCTTTGCAGCTGGGAATGAATTATGATTTGAATTACAATCTCGTTTAGGTTGTCGACGGGAATAGCTGAAGGGAGCATCCCTCTAAACAGGATCTTCGCGGTCCAGAACTGGATGGACAAGCTATATCCATGATTAATCCTTGATCTCTGATCTCGCTTGACCGGATGCTGGTCCCTTATTCTACCTGTTTCGTTCAACAAGTGCTTTCACGCATTTTTTATACGTGTTTTATACGTCTTTATTCAACACTCGATTTATGGACTTTTTAATTTTATCGAAAGTAACTTTAATCATTTTTATTTGGAGCTTGAGGATCTTGGGAGTTGAGGACTTTGGGGATTTGATAATTTGGACATATGCGAAATTTGGGAATTAGTGGATTTCAGGATTCCAGAATTTTGTAATTTGAGAATTTAGGTATCCGGCAATTTTGGGATCTGAGAGTTTGGGGAATTCAAAATATGGAATTTGAGAATTTTGGCATATGACAATTTTGGGATGTGAGAATTTAGGGATTTAAAGATTTGGTATTTGAGAATTTGGGGATTTGAGAACCTAGGGATTTGAGAATTAGGGCATTTGAGAATCTGGGGATTTCAGAAGTAGGGGATTTGAGAATCTGGGGATTTCAGAATCGAAGGATTTGAGGTCCTAGGGATTTGAGAATCTAGGTATTTGAGAATTAGGGGTTTTTAGAATTAGGGGATTTCAGGACCTAGGGGTTTAAGGATCTTGGGATTTGTGGACCTAGGGGTTTGAGAATTTAGGGATTTGAGAATTAGGGGATTTAAGGACCTAGGGTTTTGAGAATTTAGAGATTTGATAATTAGGTTATTTGAGAACTTAGGGATTTCAGAATCTAGACATTTGAGAATTAGGGGTTTTAAGGACATAGGGGTTTGAGAATTTAGGAATTTGAGAATTAGGGGATTTGAGGACCTAGGGGTTTGAGAATCTAGGGATTTGAGGACTTAGGAGTTTGAGAATTTAGGGATTTGAGGACCTAGGGGTGTGAGAATCTAGGTATTTGATAATTAGGTTATTTGAGAACTCGGGGATTTGAGGACCTAGGGATTGGAGAATCTAGGGATTTCAGAATTAGGAGATTTGATAAACTAGGGGTTTGAGGAGCTAGGGATCTGAGAATCTAGGGGTTTGAGAATGAGGGGATTTGAGGATCTAGGGATTTGAGAATTAAAACACTTGAGGACCTAGGGGTTTGAGAATCTAGAAATGTGAGAATCAAAAGATATAAGGATCTAGGGATTTGAGATCCTAGGAATTGAGAATTTGCCACCCGTGTGGGTGGTGCAGTTATTAGGAAAATTGCACGCGGCCGTCGCTAAGTCCGCACGCGTGGCGTCCCCGAACGTCCACTCGGTGTCACGCGTGCGATCTTTCATCCGTTCCGCTCGAAATTCAAAAACTCGCAGGAAAATCCGTGCGGCGAATTTCCAGAACAGTGCGTCGTATCGATTCGAGTTTCCGTGGGCGTTGCTATGAGATGGACCCTTGTACAGCGAGCGAGAAGCGAACGAGCGCGAGGGACGAGGAATGAGCGTGCGATAAAGCGAGAGGGCAGACACAGAGAGAGGTCTTGAGCGTCGCCAAGCCACCCTCCACCTCTTTTACCTCCTCGCGACAAACCCACCTCTTCGTGTGCTCACACAACCATTCGTGTCTCTTCCACCTCCTCCTCCCCCTCCTCCTCTTCTTGGTTCCCTCTGTAGCCGTTATTACTTCTGCAAATATTACAAGCTATCGCGTACCGTGATCGAACTCTTGAGACCCAGGCCTCACGGTAAATTCGATGGAATCAGCCGGCTAATGCCGCTTCAAAGAAACGCACCCTGTCGACTTTCACCTTTCAGTCTTCTTCTGTCGTTGCACTTCTGCGACGTCTTCTTCTTTTTACGTGCGTTACGACCTTCTCACCCTTGCGAACGTTCACGGTTTTCGCTTTGTTCGATACACGTGTCTCGAGTACCAAATAATGCGATATAGCGAGACAACGACCGGGACTGCTTATTGTACTTGCACGGGGTATTTGATACGAACACCTTTCGGGGACCTTGGTGGATGGTTTTTATTAGGTTTGAGATACAGCATTTGATCGGGAGGTTTTAATTGCTTTTGGTGGTTTCTAGGGATTGTGTACTTTTTTCAAGTTTTTGGGATGTTTGTGGAGTTAGTCATTGTGAGTTCTTTTAGATTTGATCTGGGTCCTTAGGCTTTTCTTTGATGACCCTTTTGGCAAGGTTCAAATTTTAGAATTTTTTAATTATACATTATAGGGGTTAAAGACCCAGATTTCTACGTGCACGTATCCCTATATCGCTGAATTCACGTATTTCCTAATTTTGGATTCTTTAATTTCATGTGTACAAGTTCTCAAATTTTCAAATCTCCAAATTTCCAAATTCTCAAATCTTCGTGTTCACAAATCCTCAAATTAGTAAATTACAGAATTCTCAAATCTTCAATTCCCACATTCGTTAGTTCCCCGAATACCTAATTCCCTAGAGCCCGAAACTCTCAAATTTCCAAATTCTCAAATCTCCAAATTCCAAAATTCCCAAATCCTCAAATCTCCAAATTCCCAAATCTTCAAATTCCAAAATCCCCAAATCCACAAATCCGTAAATTCTCAAATCCCTATTTCCCCAAATTTCCAAATCCTTAAATTCTCAAATCCCCAATTCCCCGAATCCCTAATTCACCAAAGCCATAAACTCTCGAATTTCCAAATCTTCAAATCTCCAAATTCCTCAGTTCCCAAATCCCCAAATCCCCAAATTGCTAAATTTCCAAATCCACAAAACCCAAAAATCCAAAGTCCCTAAATCCCCAATTCTCCAATTCCCCAATTCCCCAAATTCCCAAATCCCCAAATCCCCAAATTCCCAAATTCCTAAATTCCCAAATCCCCAAATTCCCAAAATCCTAAGTCCCTAAATCCCCAAATCCTCAAATCCCCAATTTCCCAATTCCCCAATTCCCCAATTCCCCAATTCCCCAATTCCCCAATTCCCCAAATTCCCAAATCTCCAAATCCCTAAATCCCCATATCCCCAAATCTCAAAATCCTCAAAATTCTAAACTTAAAAAATTCCCAAATTGTCAAATTTCCAAACCATAAATCCCTATATTCCCAAATCTCCAAATCCTAAAAATTCAGAAATTTTCAAATGTCCCTATATCAACGATAAAAGAGAACATTGACAATATTACTATACTTGTAGACCTGGCCCAACCCAGACAAGAATTCCAGTCACGCCAATGGGTGTGAAGAATATTTTTGATAAACGTTGCGTTATCAGCGACGGACACACGGGTCCTCTCTACCCTGAAAAACTGCGGGAAGAGATTGCCAGCCCTCGTAATGCCCGCGAATCCACCGTCGCGTCTTTTGCATCCCTCTCTGCCCTTCGATTATTACCTTCTTTTACGAGAGGACGTTGTATTACCCAGAAATGGCTCGTTTTTCCTTCTTACAGCCGCTTTTCGCGTTTAACCAACCGTTCGCATCGGAGAGATACAGAATTCCGATAAGAATCTCGATGTTTCGTAGTATTTAGCTTTTCTGATGATGTCCTATAATGTTCGCGATGCTCTTACATTTCTTCCATGTTTTTTCAATTTTATGTACTTTCAATCATTTCAGTTTCATGAATTTTGTTGATTCGAGTCCTGAAAAGATATTTTATACGTTTCATATTTTATATTGCATCTTTGTATATAATTACAAAATTGTTTTATTGTAATGAAAATTCTAATCATTTCATGATTCTGCAATTACAGAATATATTTCTAGTCATGCTTGAAAAGACAAATTTAAAATCGTTCGATTTTAAGAAAGACTTCATCTTCGATCATCGATTTACCATTGTACTTGATTTCAAGATAAAGAATTAAATTATAGTCTATTGTGAAACGCTCAATTTTTTCAACGTATCCCATCAAGTCATACACATTCTTCGTTTTATCACGATTATATTATCATTGTATTATCACTATTATATTTTGCGTTAAGATACACAAAATGAAAAATACAATTTGATACAAAAAATAAAGCGTCATGATCCCAATAACAAGGTACATAACCTATAAATAATAACCTATAAACTAACCTAACCTATATGTGATCAGCACTAGTAGA
Source organism: Megachile willughbiella (assembly GCA_945859595.2). NCBI lineage: Eukaryota > Metazoa > Arthropoda > Insecta > Hymenoptera > Megachilidae > Megachile > Megachile willughbiella. The sequence goes on along the minus strand of OX243795.1, from coordinate 16,672,934 downwards.
AATCCAAAGTGCAATTAACAGAGCGAAAATAGCAAGAATGGATAGTTTGCGAAATATACTCGAACGGAGCACAAAGGGTCCGTTCTGTCTGTTTTCCCTGCAGCACAAGGGAATAACGAGTCGCTTCTTTTTGCAGCAGTTTTTTCTTCGTAACGGCGATCGACACCGATTGTTCGACGTCTGTTGCGAAGAAGCGGAAACAGAGAGCGAGCAGACAGAAGAGGAGAGTCTTGAAATGGCGCGAAAGGAACGAGGCGAGTTTGTATTCTCCGCGTTTTCCTCGTTTTTACTGGCGTGGCCAGTCAGGCGTCTTGTCATGCATGACCGATGTCGATACGTGTGTATACGCCGATGTACAAGGAGCAAACCATCGTTGGAAAAGTCCTCTTTGCTCCGTGTACTCCATCTTTCTTCCTCTTCTTCTTCTTCTTACGGAGGGACTTCGTATCACATTCGTTTCCGGATCCGTAGAGGTTCGTGCACGAGAAATCCAGAAAATTGGACAAAGCGATCGCTTCGACTATCCTGCTGAACGTTCTTCAAATGAACGATCAATCAATCATACGTGCAATATTCTTTTTTATATTACTATTATACAATACTATACAATTTATAGGTTAAAAAGACACTTTTTGTCATGTGGTTGCTACTAAATTAATAGGCTGACATATTAGCTATCTGAAAACTCGATTCATTTTCTACATATCTTATTATTGTATAATTTAGTTGATAGAATGATTGAACATAGATAATATTATATTAGCAATCTTGAATTTGAATGAGATATGCACACTTTTCTGTCGTATAATTCAATTGATAGAATGATTGAACACAGCTAATGTTATATTAGCAATCTTAAATTTTAGTGATACGTATGCACACTTCACTGTCGTACAATTTAAAATAATTAGGTTAGGGCAAACTTAAGTTTCAATGAAATATACGTACGGTCATGTAAATTAATTAATACAGATATCAGACAGATAATTAATATTGCTCTAGGTAGCTTCAAGTTCAATATATTATAATTGTCCCATAACTTAATTAGTAAAATGATCAGAGAGTTAATTGATATTAAATATTGTCACATCAGTGTTCCCTATAAAAATACATACATGTATACACAAATGTAATTACAACTAACATGTGATTAATTGATATTACACGTCCCAAACTTCACTATACTTCCACACACTCTTGAACAGCTGATCGTCTCCGTAAAAATCATGAAAATTTTGGATCATACATAGTTGAATATTTCACCACCGATTGAACGTATTATTATTTTATTAGTTATAGTATGGTAGTTCAGAGAGAATCGAAGGGTTGATCACCACTGTAGACGAATTTGTCTACACGGGTGATTGTGGTCAGTCTATGCAGGAATGACAGGGCACAGCTACCCGTTAATCCTGTTCCTGGTCCGGTTTCCAGGTTGAACTTCGCCCCCGAAACGGGGCCAGCCCTGTCAACACAGAGGCGCGCGCAGAGAATGACAAATGTTGTGGCGACCGCCGATGTTGCTCTACAACAAATTATATTCGAGGTGATAAAATCTACTTTCAACTTAGATAAATAGTACTCGAAAACAATGGGATACTTTACGTCACCGGTAATTCCACCCTTATACAACCCTCTGATTTTTTGGTCGAGAAATTATTAGGAGAATATTATTTGGTCCATAATTTGGGGGTGTAGCTCTATTCACTCTTCAATTTCTTGATCTATGAGAATCTCTAAAAATTTTTATATTTTAATACATTAAATTTTGTTTATTTGTTGCAGATTGCAGAGGGGTGATTTTTCAAGAAACTTCTTGGACACTTCAACGTATTAACCCTTTCGGATTTTATAGTTGTAAAGTTCACAAGGTTTGGAAGGGTTAAAATAAATGTCGTGTGTGAATTTATTGAATGTAGGTGAGAATTGTAAAAATTGTTCAAATTTTTCGTTGAGTCATCCATTTCATCATATCCAAAATGAAGTTGAAATGGTTTGATTTAAATGTAGAAATTTTACAAGAAGAGTATAGAGAGTGATCGAAAAAATTGTACAAATAAGTATAGCAAGGGTTGAACGGTCGAATGTAAAAGAACGAAAAAATGAAGGAAATAAACGTAAGAAGGAAAGCTCCTGACCCAGGGATTGCGTTCCTGTCCTGCAATTCCCGTCGCTCGTCCTTCTTCCTGCACGTCCCGGCATTAATTTTATTCAACGAAGCAACGCGCAGACACGGCGGGGTAAGTACGTGCTACATTATTGGCCAATATCGGCCAGACACGAGGTTTCGAGCTAGGCACGACCTCCATTAACCGCGCCATAAACAGATAATCGCGAATTTCCCGGCCGATACCGTTCGCCCAATCAGATAAACCCGAACCATCCGAGATATGGAATTATTGTCTACGGTTCTAGCGTTTCTCGGCTCGTTCGCATCCAAACGTGCTTACAGATTTTCCTTTCTACAATCTCAATCATATTTACCTGTTCCATTATTTTATTCAATTAGTTGCAATTTGAAAATTGTTACATAATTCCTTTTCTGAATTATATTTAGGTCTACAATTATTTTATTAAATATTAGTTGCAATTTGAAAATTGGTAGACGACAAGTCTACTTTACAGGTTTTATCGACAGTTCGTTTAATTCAATATGTAGGTAGTCTTGAATTATTTTGTCAATTTATAAATTAGTAGATAATACGTTTCCTCCAACCTGAATATTTAGCTATTACAAAATTATTTTATCAAATATTTGTAATTTGAATAACAGTTGTATAGTTTTGTGGGGGTTGAGGTGTAAGAAGGGATGTAAAATAAAGAGGGTTATACGTGGATATGAGGATCCCTATACCTGGGTATAGAAAAGGGAGCCATACTTGAGAGTCAACACTATGCTCCACAAATTACAACCCTAAAGATCCCCACATCCAGAGAAGAGTACCACACGAACATAGATACACTATGCTCTGTACACAAATCCGAAAGAAAAAATCCACGTATCCAGAAAAGAGTACCAGTGTAGACTTAACATCATGCTCCACGCTCGAATTATAACCTCAAGTACCATACCAGTGTAGGCTGTACCGTGTGTTGCACGCGTAAATCACAACCCCAAAGAAGTCCACACATCCAGAAAAGAGTACCATACCAGTGCGTCGTACCGTGTGTTCGACGCACAAATTACAATCCGCAAGAAAAAAGTCCACACATCCAGAAAAGAGTATCATACCAGTGCGTCGTGCCGTGTGTTCGACGCACAAATTACAATCGGAAAGAAAGAAGTGCCCATATCCAGTAAGAGGCATGGACCTCTCACGTTTATCCGTCGAAAAAGTAGTCTGGCAGACGGTGGTGTCTTGTTTCTTTCAGACGGCGAAAAAGAAGAGTACTGAAAGGCGGCTGGTTTCATTGGTGGAAACACGTGTCTAGGCGACATCAAACAACCGGACTCGCGTCTGAATAAAATTGCCGCGATCTTTCGCGTTGTTACTGGCAAGGGTGCGAGTGGTTGGTGATCCGTGGCGGGTCTTTGTTTGTCTAGCGAAAGGGCGCGAGAGGGTGAGAAAGAGGAGCACTCCGTTAATCATTATCCAAGGGTAAGTCGAGAGGCGAAGGAGAAGCCTCCTTTGAGGCCGGACCACGGTTGCTCTGCCCGGAATTCCAGGGCCTCGGATTACAATTTGGCGAGTCCAGGGCGAAGGGAGAGTAAAATGGCCGCCGGCGGTAGGGTAGTTTTGCCGGTCGTGGGGTGGCTACGAGGGTGGCTAACTGGGTGGTCGACAAGGACTGGAAGGAGTAGGAAGAGAAGCTGGAGGTCGGTAAAGGGGATAGCGGTGGCTGAGCACTGGGGAGGTAAAGGGGGGAGGCTGATGCTAGCCACAACCCCTTAAGGGTCGAACGAACCCTTGCACTACCACACGGAGGTCCAACAACTCTCTCCCTCTACTGGGTGTTCCGAAATCTTGCATCTTTCAAATTATTACCAATCACATCTCAAATTATTACAATTATTAAAGTAGATGTGTATGCAAGTATGTATTTTCATACAGAAGATTGTTTTAAATATTTATTGCAGAGTTGAACGACCCGCTCTTTAGTGAGTGTTTTGTATACCTACAGCTATCAAATCTATTAGCACTAAAATCAGTGGATGTTTATGCAAGTATTTATTTTTATACCGAAGGTGAAGGTTCAGTTGCTTTAAATTAATTTTAACCTCTTTGTCCTTTATTGGCCGATCCGTGTAAATCTTGCATCTATTTTTAAGAGCCTCCAATTAAACTTCGACATAATCATTCTTCATAATTATTCCACATCAACCGTCAAATTCCAAGACCCATCTTTTCTCTCGCACCACGTTTTCCACATTTCGCCATTTTAACCCACTATCGGCTCGATCGTACTCGCGCTCAACGCATTTATGCGTCATCCATTTCCAGCATATTAACACTAAATCTACCATAATGCACACTTAACACAACATTAGAAATATGGTAGACAAATAAACGATAAAATATATACACATTAATTATCTCTATAAAATTCAACACAGACTTCAAGAATACTATCTCAACAAATTTTGTAACTTATCACAAGAGCTACCAACTTTAAATGCACTTACTTTTGAATAATAAAATGTAAAGATAAATACTGTGGTATCAACTAACTTATAAAACCATGATTAACCTCAATAAAATGTGACCGAAATTTCCATAAAATTACTGCAATAAAATGTGATACAAAATCTGAGACCAGGCATCTTGGCTGGTACAGGCATCCCTCGAATAAGATCGTTAATTGGTTCCATGTTCAGATTTTTCCTGTAACCAGGTAGTTTGGTACTCAATTCAACCATTATAATATCGTTCTTTTCTATCGTTATTTCAATAAACTTAATTATATTGTCTTTTCATATTCGCCACTCGTAACTCGAGGTCCTTGTTATTCGAGGGTTGTCACAATTTTAAACCTATTCGCAACTTTGTGCAATTCAACTACCGTGAGAGATGGCCATTTTATTATTAACCCCTTGTACTATGATCTATTTGCCTGGTCATTCAGAACTAACTAATCACTACAATATTAAAACAGGGAAAGAAAGTTGAAATGTTATGTTAATATTATACTTGATCTCCAAATCAGTGTATTCAAAATTCGAGTAAAATTGATCACAGCTAAAGTGCGTCACGGGTGCGTCATTCAAATCTAACTAATCATAGCTACAATACTAAAACCGCCAAAAAAAAATTGAAATGTTACGTCAACTTGGTATCAATCGTTGACTATGCAAATAATTGGATTTGAACTTCAAATCAGTAAAGTCGATCACAACTGAAATGCGTCACGGGTGCGTCGCAAGTACGTCACAAGTCAGACTCGTCAAAATAATGCAAGGGGTTAAAATAAGAAATGTACAAAAAGATAACTTGATCAGTCCGGTAGTTTTAGTATTAAAGCATAGTTGCACGAGACACCCAGTATGCTTTCCCATCCCAGTTCCACTTGTCGTTTCTCTATCCCTTTCGGGTTTCTCCACATCCGTGTCCTCCTCTCTTTCCGTTTTCCACCGTTCGCCAAAGCCTCTCCTCCTCGCTCCCTCTATTCGTCTCGTTCTCTTTCACCCTCCCCCTCGTGTCCCTTGCCCCTCGAACAACCATCATATCTACAGCCACTATACCCACCACCATCACCGCCGCCACCGGTACGAACACCTACCACGGTTACTCGCGTGTCCCAGAGAGAGAGAGAGAGAAAGAGAGAGAGGTCCGCGAAGGGAGTGGTATCGGAGAGAGACCGAAAGAGAAAGATGCGAACGGGTAGAGGTGGAAGAGCGAGAAAGAGGGTCAACGAGGGTGCACGAGAGAAAGGAGATCTCCTCACCCTCCGTAGGGTGGGCGCACACGGTAAGGGTGGAATTTTAGAGACGGGGATAGCCTTAAAATACACGCAGTGCGAAATACCGGGCGTGAATTAGAGTCCGCGAGTATACACGCCGCTGTGGCGAACGAACGGACGAACCTTCGGAATTTTCGCTAGCCGCAAACCGAGCGACGAAACATCCCCGAAAGCTCGGACCAACCTTGTATCGCGACGAAGTGAATTCCAACGACACTACGTTGATTGTCACACATTCCTAGTCACACGGTTATCAGCTCTCTGCTCCCTTTTTTTCATTCGAACTCTTCGTGCTTTAGGAAACATCGTTTACCGCGTTTTATTAGGGGTTGTTTTTCTGAAGATGCGTTGTAATAATTCTTAAGTACGATCTTACTTATTTAAAGATGTTACACAAGATATTGTTATGTATACTATAAAATTTGTTTTATTTCATCAGCAATTTGCAGGAATCACGATAGAGTAATAAGTTGCTGTAGTATTTAATTAGACACTTAACGAGGATATGAAAATCGCAAACGCTATTAAACGTATGAACGCGGTTTACGGCCAGGCGTTAAACATCAGAAAATGTCAGCTTTGCTTGTGAAAGTTCAAGGAAGCAGATTTTAAAGTTCCAGTGAAAGGTCCATTAAATTCACCGCGAGGAATTTGAGTACGGTGTTTGAGATTCAAAACAAGCCATTGTTGACTGCGAAAGAAGTTTCATATGATACACAAATCGCTGTACAAATTTCATAACTGTACCACCTTTTATCTTCAAGATTAACTACAAGGTTTATTTACAAAGGTTATCTGTTTGGATTAACTATGAAGATTATCTATATAGATTGTTGATAAAGATTGTCTATGAAGATTATCTGTGAAGATTATTCCTAAAGATTATTTGTGAAGATTATCTACAAAGATTGTTCATAAAAATCATTCATATAGAATATCTATAAAGATTGTATAGAGAGATTATTTGTAAAGATTATCTATGAAGATTATTTATACAGTTTGTATACAAAGATTAGTTATGAAGATTTTTTATGAAAATTATATACAGAGATTGTTTATAAAGATTATATACGAAGATTATTCATGAAGATTACTTATAAAGATTACTTACGCAGATTATATACAGAGATTATCTGTTGAGAATATTTATAAAAATTGTTCATAAGGATTTTATGCAAAGATTATTTATGAAGATTATCTACAACGATTATTCTTAAAGATCATTCGTGTAGAATATTTACAAAGATTATCTATGAAGTTTGTATACAAAGATTATTTGTAAAGATTATCCACAAGGATTATTTACAAAGATTATTTATGAAGATTATACATGGAGATTGTTCATGCAGATTATGTATAAAGATTGTTGACGAAGAATTTTATGTAAAAGAGATTACTGGAAGACTGCGATATTCGTAATCTCATGCGAGGTTAGAAATTGTTCGATCGAAACACGTAGGTCATGGAGACAAATAGGGCACGTCAGGTATCAAAAGCGTAGTTTGAATTTTAACGCGTTCGATAGGAACGAATCAATGCCGGTATCAAGATTTTTAGCAGAGGAAAGTTCCAACCAACTTCTCATTCAATTATAAAGATTTCCATCGTGATATCGTTATTAATCGCGTTTACAATATCGAGCTCCGTGCAACTGTTTGGAAGCGAAAAGTACTGGAACTTTCGAGACAAATGCAAATGTTCTCCTTCAAGGAGCCAACCCCGAAGAAAAAGTTGCGAATAATTACTTGTTCGAGCTACGGATGTCGATTAAATCAATGGTTTATTTTAGACGGTAATTTCGTTCACTTTTATTCGCCGCTTTTATTACTTCGTTAATAAGATACGAGGGAAATTATGGTGAACTTTGATATTTAAGGAAGTTCAATTTTCGGTGAGTATAGCATTTTTGAAGGTTAATCCGTTATTTCCGTTTAATTCGGATAAATTTTGTTCGATAGATTTTTACTGATTTGAAAATTAATTTGTTTGTAATATTTGATCCTGTTTTGATTTTCAATATTTGTAGATTATGATTTTAATAATTATCTGGACCATTGAATTCACATATAATAAAGTATGTATGTAAAAATTTTATGGCATAACAAGAAATTATGAAATTCGAAGAGAATCGATACGTACATTTTGTCGCCTCAGGAGAAAATCTGAATATTAATACAAGTAATATAATATTAATATACACTTGCGTTAATAATACAAGTTTTAAATTTGTATCATTAAATTAACTTAAATTTATTACTATCAAGACTTATATACTGTTATATTTATACTAATATGATTATAGGAACGATTATAAATAATTTATTAATTAATACGAGCATGAATAATCATCAACCGTTTGTTAACTCTAATTATTTCCATGTCAGAAATTACGCCACTATCAAAATAAATGCGACCTAAATTTCGTTCATCCACATGACCACCCTCATTACCAAGAATTCACATATTTTTATAAGCTGTAATATTTTCAGAAAGCAATTCTTCGATAATTTTTTCCTAGAACATCCATAATGAGAAAATAATCGACATCAAAGAATGAAAAAACACGAAAACTCGTCACCCGAGTGCTAATTACTAAAAATATTTACTACGAAACATAATTACGTAAATAATACACAATGACAAGTGTAAAATCCGTGAAAAGAATCTAGCACAATGTTCGCAAGTAAAAGCGTCCTCGTCGAAGTTGAAAATTGGAAAGCAACCCGCTCCTTTCAGTCGAGACGTTCGTTCGAACGAGACGCGAGCCGTGCACGCAACGGTATACCGGAAACGGGGGAGAAGGAGGAAGCGAAAGGCGGTATATTTTTTTTCTTTCTTTCGGTGTCCCGTCGTCACGAGTCAGCGACGATACCGCACGGATTTAACTAATAAGAGCAATTAGCGCCGAGGGTAGTAACTAGAGGTGGTTTGCCCGCCATGGCATGTCTCTCGCCTGGCGGTCGCCTCGGTCAATACCCACCGGACAAGATGGCCGACGCCCACTCCAACACAAACTCAAAGTTACATACATTTATGTACTCAAATGTATAACCCACCCCCTCCGGACGGAGGTTGCCTTTCTCCTTCCGCCGGTTCAACCCTCCCGGTCGGTCTCGCCATCCACTCGGGCTACACGGACACCGAACTTCATCATTATTATCTCGCTGGCCTGCTGCTTGCTATCTAAGCTTTCCCGGGGTACGTGAATTTTGCAAAACCCACCACTACTTTGGACCCGTTGACGACGACGTCGATGCGGAACACCTGCAGCTCGACCATGGAAGATTAACGAGTCGATTGGCTCACCGTCAAATGGAATCGTTACAACCTTCTCGAACGACATTTTCCTTATTTCATTTTCCGTTATATCAACATTTCATTCTTCATTCCATTATGCCTTCTGACGGCCGATTCGAATACGTAAATGAGCTTTTTCGGCGATGACAATTTTATGAGCTACTGCGGTACGTTCTTGTTACTCGCGTTATATTGCCGTTCGTTGTATGGTCAGGTCACGTGTTGTAGAAGTATGTTCGATGGTATGTGTGCGTATGTTGTTCGGTTACGGTAGATTAGTATGCATTAGTCACAGGATATATAGCCACGTATTGTATCGCCACGCGAAATATCGTCGCATGCTATAATTGCTACGCGCTATATCTACGTGTAATAATATCAACTTGTAATCGCTATACGTAGCTTCAACATGCACTATATTTCCACGAACTGTATTGCCGCGCGTTATATTGCCACGCGTTATATTGCTATATGTTCTAATCGTTACACGTTGTATCGCTATGCGTTGTATCGCCACGCGTTGTAATCGTCACGTGTAGTAATTGCTACGTGTTATATCGCCACGCGTTGTATCGCCACGCATTGTAATTTCCACGCGTTATGTCGCCGCGTGTTCTAATTAACACGTGTTGTAATCGCTACGCGTTGTATCGCCACGAGTTATATTACCACGCGTTATATCGCCACTCGTTCTAATTAACACGTGTTGTAATCGCTACGCGTTGTAATCACGACGCGTAGTAAGTGTCTCGCGCTATATCGCCACGCGTTATAATCATCGTGTGCTGTGTAGCCACGTATTGCAATCATTAAAGGAATGATCACACGTTACCCCTACGTGCCTTACATTGCTACCCGTTATATTGCCACGAATATTATCGCATGAGAAATTTGGATATCTAATAAAATTTAAATATTCCTCCAAAAATGTAATTAGTACTGCAACCAATCTCATTAGAGAACTCTTAATAGTCCCAAAGAAGCATCAAAATCTTATGAAAGGACACAGTTGATAAGACATCTCGTCTTTAAAAATTTCTTTAAATTCTACAATTTCCTGCATCCTTCAGTTGCAACGACTTCTTACAAAATTCGTCCTCGTTAAAGAGCATGTACGTACAGTTATACAGAAGATATACACCGTGTAATGCAAGTAAATTACACGTTTTCCCAGTAAATTGCAAGTGGATTCGAAAGGAAAAATTTTTAACGAACATGCAAGTAACGTGGGGGGATAGGGTACCTCGTTAGGGTTAGACGTGTCCATAAAGAGAGCAGTCGACCAAGCACGTCGAAGCGGTCCTCGATTGGTCAGCAGAAAGGGGTGGCAAGCCCACGCGTGCTATTGGTCAAAGCCACCCTTCTAACAGGCGAATACTGACCCTTCGGGGGTGGATTTCTCTCCCTTGAAAAATATCGGCAATCTTTTGCACCCCTGGTAAACGAGCGGAAAGTAAACGCTCGGCTAAGTTCGTGAAACGTATGCGGATACTTTAGCCGCTCAAAACTGATTCGTTTCGCTTTCCATATTTTTCTTTTTTCCCTCCCTTCAAGTCCGTGTAATTTAGTTCGAAGACGCTGCATTCGACACGATTCAATTTTATATGTAGAATTCAATTTCACACGGTTCAAATTAACGCGGTGCAATTCCATGCGATTGGATTTGGTATAATTCATTTTGACGCGATGAAATTCTACGCGATTCAATTCTACACAATTTAATTTTAGTTTATTCAATTCCGGTAGATTCAATTCAATATATACATTATATTGCCACACGTTACATTGACACACACTATATTGCCTATATCGTCACACATTATATTACCACGTGTTATATCACTACTACGTGTTACATCACCACACCTTACATCATCTCGCGTTATATTGCCATACTTTATATTATCGTACGTTATATCGCCATGTCTTATATCATCACGAGTTACATTGTTATGTTATGTCGTCACATGTTATATTGTCGCAAGTTTTATTGTTACACGTTACATCACCACATGTTATATTGCCATTCGTTATATCACCACATCTTATATCGCCACGAGTTGTATTGTTGTGTTATGTCGTCACATGTTATATTGTCGCAATTTTTATTGTTACACGTTATATCGCTACACCTTATATCACCTTACGTTATATTGCCACATTTGATATTATCACACGTTATATCACCTCACGTTATATTGCCACATTTTATATTAGCACACGTTATATCGCCATATCTTATATTGCCACGAGTTGCATTGTTATGTGTTACATCGTTACAAGTTTTATTGTTACACGTTACATCACCACACGTTATATTGCCACTCGTTATATCACCATGTCTTATATCGTCACAAGTTGTATGATTACATCGTCACACGTTATATCGCCATTATATGATTACGTGTGGTATTATCATTCATTTAATAACCAGGGTATAATTTAATGAATATCCACTTAATTAGGCGGACGTGGCAAAAGAACGAGGCGTCCGATCAACAGCCAGGTACGACAACACTTTCCCGGTTTCTTTATCGGAAAAACGGGAAGTGGGTGCCGCGAACGACGGAGTATCGGCAATAATGAGATTGAAATTAATTCGACGTGGCTGCTGGTCGACGAGATATTCGACGATAAGATAATTCAACAAATTTGCCCAACTAAGCCTCGGATTTTCGTTTCGCGGCCGCGTTCCCGTTCTATGAAATATTACCCTCTTCAGCTTTTTCCTATCGCTCTCCTACGCCATCGTTTCCGTTTTTCCTTTCGACGAAGATGTTTAACGCTTCATCGCGAAAATCATTCCCTGAATCAGAATCACGGCGAGTAACACCGGGTTTCGTCGTCGAGACGAATGAACATCGTTTAATCTTTTACACCGGGGAAACGAGACAGCCTCGTGAACGCAGCCGAACTAATCCAGCGCAATTGTTTTCGTCCATGTTGACTGCTTATCTGGCTTAACAGCCGACTAATTCCACGATCTAACGAACTTGGAGTTTCGTGACTCCTCCACGGTAGTTAACCCCCTCTGGTTCCCGAGTTTTTCATCCCGCGCCCGGGGCACCGGGAAATGAACACCGGACATTTAGATACAACGGGAACAACGCTAATCGCTTCACGCTCGCGAGATCATACGTGTCTACCTTAGATAGAGTCACGCTCGCTGCTTAAAGGGAAATAATCGAGCTAAGTGCTAGCTGCGATCTTGGAGAGTAATGTTCGCAGATAAATCTTTGGCCGTCTCTGAGATTGTTGGGATCGCGCGCCGAAATCGGTTAATACGGTGCACTCGTCTCGTTCTTTTGCATGATTATCCATTTTTAGCTGTGGAACGTGAGAATCGTCAAAATTATACATTATACTTAACTAATATTTAACATTATAGTCAACTAACACTTCACATTATAGTTAACTAACATTTAACTAAATATTATAGTTTCCTAATTCTTTTTTTTAATTTTAACTAATGCAAATTGTCATACTTCTAATTCTGACAACTTCAAATTTTTTCAATTCACAAGTTCATACATTTTTATATTTATAAAGCTTCTGAATTCTCGACCATTTTGACTGTACTTAAATTAGACCCTTAAATCTCTAGATACCTTACAAATACCCTGAGTATCAAAATACACGTGTTCTAAAATCCCTAGATATGTATACGAAGGTCCCGATATCTTTGAGTTTCAATATCCCTAGATTCCAATATCCTTGCATTCCGACATCTCTAGATCCCAATATCCCTAGATCCTAATTCCGCTAGATTTCGATATCACTGGGTTTCAATATCCCTAGATTCTGTAGAAGAAAATGTAGTATCTCTAGATTTCGATATCTCTAGATTCTGGTATTCTGGAGTTTCAATATCCCTAGATTCCATTATCCCTACATTCCGATATCTCCAGATGCCAATATCCCTAGATCCTAATTCTCCTAGATTCCCATATCCCTGGGTTTCAATATCCCTAGATTCTGATATCAATAAATTCTCTAGAAGAAAATCTAGTATCTCTAGATTTCGGTATCTCTAGATTCTGGTATTCTGGAGTTTCAATATCCCTAGATCCCATTATCCCAGCATTCCGATATCTATAGATGCCAATATCCCTAGATCCTAATTCCCCCGGATTCCCATATCCCCGGTTTCAATATCCCTAGATTCCGATATTCCTAGATTTCAATATTCCTAGATTCAGATATCCTTATGTTCTGAAACCCCTGCATTCCGAAATCCCCAAGTTCCAAAATTCTTAATCCACATTAAAAATTTGGAATCTATAAAAAATTCGCTAAAATAATCGGACGTTCACTGGTTTAATTAATTATTAAACTATGAAACTTCGTTCCATCATATCGATTCAAAGTGTTATTTGAATTAAAATACAGTGAAATACTTACGACGATAACGAAACAAATTGCAGAAAATTTACCTTTGAAAAGGGAAATTTAAAAAAGTTATAAGTTGTAACACTGTGAGATTTAAAAAATTGGAGATTCGATCGCGTTAATAAAATCGCAAGAATAGGAGCCACGTTCCGATGGAAATAAGGGTCTCTATCGATGCAGGGGTTCTAGGCGACCAGCCCTAAAACCGGATCGTAAGGGTGTAAGTTTTGTGCGGTAGTGTACCACCTATTAGTAGGCAACCGTGTGTTACACCGTCGCCATGAGAGTTCAGGTAGCTCAGGTGCAAGCTGCAAAGAGAAAATCTACTTCACAATTCTAAAGTTACTTTTAGCAACACCATTATAGTATCGACTGAACGATACACTCGAAATTCGGGTAGAATAATCCAAGATTATTCCAACGCGAAAATCGATAGTTTAATTCGAGCACGGATCTGGTTTGGTTAGTTTCGGGATGCATAATGTATAATTAATTAACGGATACATTCATTACAGAATAATTCAGTTTGTTTAACTCGTGATAATTTCGTGTGGCAGATATTTCTCGTTATCTTATAGTTTTTTATTTAATTTTGGGGACAAAATTATAGTTGATGACTGTAGTAGGGAAGTATTTAAAATTTTATTTTATTGTGACAGTTTTGGTAAGTGTTAAATTGTTTGACAAAGTGTTGATTAGGTAAGATAATTCTTTGTGAAAAGGGAAATGAAGTTGCAAGTAATTTTTTAGTCATTTGTAGTTCGTTTTAATGTATTCGTAAGATAATTGATAAGATGATTCATAGGAAAATTCGTAAGATAATTCATTAGATGATTCGTAGGAAAATTCATAAGATAATTCATCAGATGATTCATAGGAAAATTCATAAGATAATTAATTAGATGATTCATAGGAAAACTCATAAGATAATTCATGAGATGATTCATAGGAAAATTCATAAGATAATTCACTAGATTATACATAGGAAAATTCATAAGATAATTTATGAGATGATTCATAAGATAATTCATGAGATGATTCATAGGATAATTCATAAGAAACTTCATAAGTTATTTCGAACATAAATTTATCTTGTAGTTTAACTTTCATGATCTTCTGAAAATGGCAGCCTATCTGCAATTCATTTAAACAAATTCACAAAATAATTTCTAAATATTAATACTGAAATTTAATTTGAATGTTTCTAAACATAAAAAACAATTTCAAAAATTCCTACATCAAACTCAAAAATTCGAATATGCATCAAAACCATCCCCACATCGTATTCCCTAAAAAAGTCAAGCGCACCTGCAAGTTTATACTTTTGAGGCTCCGATCAAAAATTCCTCATCAAAAATCCAAAGGCACACCAACGTGCGCGTCGCTATCAACACATCAACCCTATAACCCGTCGTATCACCCCTGCAAAAGTGTGTCACGATTCCGCAACAAAATGTATACCCACTAACCATGAAGCAAAATCCACAGCCCGAAAAGATCGTTTCATGCGAGGATCAAAGAAGACCAAGCTGTTCCGAAAGGAACGTGTACACGTTCAATCTTAAAAATTCGCCAAAACCACGAGCGAATAGTTAGCGAAACGTTTGGAACGACAAAGAGAAAAAACGCGGAGGGTGGTCTCGTGTTCTTTTTTATCGCGACTACCTCGCGCTGTTTTCTACGCTCGCGACGCCGGATGCGGACGAAACGACGCCGGAAACGTGGCGGGGGTAGCGTTTGACATATTTTGTCCGGAAAACCGACAGATCAGGGACGAAAGCGGCACACGAGAAAGGGTAGGGTTGGGAGAGACCGAGTACAGGGCACCTCTGCTTCTGACGTGGAGATTAGTGTCCGCCATTGTGGTGACGTCACCATAGTTAACACGCATTCAAAGCAAACCGTCGGTGAAACTATTGACCCGCGAAACACCCGGCGTTTTGTGTCCGATTTCGCGATTTTCTTTCGATCCGTCGTCGAACGAGGGACAAGTCGACGTTGACAAGATGGCCGGTGGCTGACCGGAAACGAAGAAACGACTCGTCGGTCGTTTAAGGCGGTTGCACGGGAACGTGGCAGAAGTCGGTACCGGTTGACAGATGAATGTGCACGGAGAACAATGGGGTCGGCCAAAAATTAACGGCATTGTCTTAACTTCGAATTCGCATGGCGGCGGGTGTTTGCTCGCGCCGAGTCGATTACCACGAAACAGGGAGGCGTGCATTCAGAAGAGAGCTTTCCGGGCTTTCGATTACACGACCCACCACGATGGATTGTCCTCCGTGTTACTGCCGGATTTCGAACTTTATGACGTGTAATTTTCGCTTTGACGTGCCCGGATGGGGATGTACGAGTTTATGGCTGTCCTTGTCCCCCAAAAATATATGTACTGCTCTCGGTTTGGTTAGTTGATTTTGCGGATTTTATTTCTTCACTGTATCCGGTTAGGGGAAGTTAATTAACACGAATTAACTTGATTAGGACTGCGTCAGGATTTTTATGTTCATATTCTTAAGTTTTTTGATTTTTGGTATGTGAAGCGTATGCTTATACATATACACATGTGAATACATTCTTGAAGTTCTTTTAATATGAATTAAAATCAATTTTTTAGTTGAGACAGATGAGGATATGTGAACTTGACAATTTTTAAATTCACGCATTTGTAAGCTTGACAAGATG
This sequence comes from Megachile willughbiella, assembly GCA_945859595.2. Classification (NCBI taxonomy): domain Eukaryota; kingdom Metazoa; phylum Arthropoda; class Insecta; order Hymenoptera; family Megachilidae; genus Megachile; species Megachile willughbiella. The sequence continues at coordinate 16,656,668 of OX243795.1, read as the reverse complement.
TAAATACAAATTAGCATTTTTAAAAATCTTTCTTCAACATTCTTCCTCATATGCAAAATAAATGCAATGTTAGTACTCTTAATTAATGCAAAATAAGTGGAGTATTAGAACTCTTCGTTAAATACAAAATAAATTTAACGTTAGCACCCTTAGTTATTGCAAAATAAGTGCAATATTAGAACTGTTTGTTAAATACAAAATAAATGTAACATTAGCACCCTTAATAAATGCAGTATTAGCCCCCTTAGTTATTGCAAAATAAGTGCAATATTAGAACTGTTTGTTAAATACAAAATACATGTAACGTTACCACCCTTAATAAATGAGAAATGAATATAACATTACCACTGTTAATAAGTGTAAAATAAAACCAATACTACCACCCTTAATAAGTGCAAAATAAATGCTATATTAGCACCCTTAATAAATGAAAAATAAATATAATGTTAACACCCGTATTAAATGCAAAATAAACATAAAATTAAAACCCACAATAACAAAAGAAAAATGTTAGCACCCTTAAGAAATGTAAACTAAATACGTTAGCACCCTTACTACATGCAACCATATGTACACGAGTGTATTTCAGTCGAAAGGTGAGCATTTTTACCTGAGCTGCATCCGTAGTTGCCTAACAGTAACGTAAGATGGCGTGGCGTATTTCTAACGAGGGTTCCCGCACACATCTTCCAATAAATTTAACGAACGTCCTAGGGAATCGAGCAATGAAAGAAAAGAACCAGAATAATAGCTCGATTATCCAAACGGAGGAAAGGTGAACGATAGTTGTCGGTCTTCGCACACGCGAGATGCGTTGCGAAAGACATTATGCAATAAACGTAATAAGCGTCCAATAGCAATGCCTCGGAACGAGTTAAACAATTTATATAACGAGCTTTCTATAGCCTACAGAGGTGTGTCGAGATCTAACGAGAAATAAACCGTCGATCTGCGCGATAAACGATCGATTGATGCTAAAAATCAATTATTCGAGTCGATCACATTTGTCGTTTTGAAATTATGGAGGAACAAACTGGGAGACTAATTGATTTTTAGCGTTAACCGATTCTCTAATTATACCTTAACCAAAATTATTATCTGTAATATTTAATATAACTAATACTTATGAGTGGAATATAAATTAAGTAGTAATAGCTGTATTTAAATTATCAAATGAATTTAAATCTATTTCCTTCTTGTTTCAATCGATTCTTATGTTACCGTGTTATTACTTAGTTTTTTGGGAATATTTAAAATTTAGGGATTTGGGGATGTGGGAATTTGTAGGTAAAGAAATTTGGGACTTTAGGGATTTGGGGATCATTGAATTTTGGTGCATAAATATTTGAGGAGTTAGGGATTTGGGTCTTTAGGGATTTGAGAATTTAGGGATTTGGGAATTTAGGAATTTGGAAATTTAGAGATTTGGGAATTTAGGAATTTGGGAATTAAGGGATTCGGGTCTTTAGGGATTTGAGAATTTAGGGATTTGGGAATTTAGGAATTTAGAAATTTAGAGATTTGGAAATTTAGAGATTTGAGAATTTAGGGATTTGGGAATTTAGGGATTTGAGAATTTAGAGATTTGGGAATTTAGGAATTTGGGAATTAAGGGATTTGGAAATTTAGGGATTTAGGGGAATAGAAATTTGAGGATCTAGTGAATTCTGAACTAAGTAATTTGGGATGTAAGTATTTGGGGATTTAGAAATACTAGAATGTAGGTATTTGGGGATCTAGGAATATTGGAACGTAGGTATTTGTTGATCTAGGGATTTTTCAAAGAAACTTGGGAACGTAAATACTTGTGAATCTATGGACTTGCGATTGTAACCATTTAGGATCACAGAAATTTGCACATCTAGAAATTCACGAATTTAAGAAATTTGAAGATGTGAAAATTGGAAAATTAGAAAATTTGAAATTCTAGAAATTCTATTTTAGAAATTTAGAAATTGGAAAATATAAAAACTCGACGACTTGACAACCCAAAAGCTTGAAAGTATGAAAATTAAAAAATTCAATAAAACTTTGAGAATTTAAACTTCCATGTTACACCCAGTTATGCACCCACTAAAATTTTCCAAAAATTTCATAATGACTATTTATAACAACCATAAAAAAGTACCATAGCAAAGTCAATATTTTCCTCCCATAAATTAGCAAACGATATTATATTTCATTAAATCAATAATTGCATTAGGAATTTGATAAAAAAACTCCTTAAGGGATGAACAGAGTTGCATTCTTAAAACAGGACGATGAAGGGTTTCAATAAAGAGTCCATATTATTTAAAAACAATGTGGTTTATTTGAATCGCACAAGACATACACCGTATCTGCTATGTTTAATAATTACGGACATCCCGGTGGTAAAGTTGGCAAAACGGCGAACGTCGTCATAATTTCTCCAGACTTTGCCCCCGGGGATGCCTTGCTCTTTTTTTTTTATTCGTATTGCCTTAATGTCGATCTTCGGTTTGTTCTTTTCGTTTCGTTTTCTTAAAATTGCTCGAAACCAGGAGCCAGATCGAAACCCAGCGAGATACTGCCTCTAGAAACCGAGCTTCGGATTATTTTACCCTGGATCAGAAGATTTTGTTTCGCTAAAAATCCAATTTCCCTGCTACCGACACCTCGCTACCTCGCTTTCCTTTCGAATCTCGCGTCTTCTCTCACTTCCTGTCGCTTACTATATATTATAGGAAATACTTCGTATTACTTTTTTTCATCTTTTATTTACCTTTATTTTATTTAACTGTCTAGATACTTCAATTCGCTATACTTCCGACACGCTTGTCTCTCATTTTTTATTATTTTTCCTCTGGGATTATTATTATTTTTTTTTAACGCGGTTTACCCTGTGTAGAGACGTCAGAAATCGAGCGCGAAAGCCGTCGAACGAAACGACGGGTCGATGCTCGTTTTATCACTTCGAGAGATGAATTCTAATTTCTTCGTCGAATTTTCGTATGAAATTTTCGCCGTTTCGTTCGACGGCTTCACGGCACGATCGCCCGTCGCGAGATTTGCGTGTGTCATCGAGTGTTTTCTATTTTTTTGTTCTTTTTCTTTTTAATATTTTATCCGCTTCGTGAGGCAGGGAACTTGGTCCTGTGTGGGATGAGTTCGAATAAGAAAGACGAGAGATACTTTTGGAACTGTCGTGCCTTCGTTCCGTACAGCTTTCTCTTTCGCTATATTCGCAAGCACTCTTTCCTTCGATTTTTGTGGGGGACTTGTACAGATAGACTGTGAGATGCGTCAAGTGCGTCAGTCAGAACTGACTAATACAGCCATAATATAAAGACAGACAAAGAAAGTTGAAATGCTATGTCAATTTGGTATTATTGACTATGCAAATTATTGGACTTGAATTGCGTATTGAAAATTCGAGTAAAATTGATAGCAACTGAAGTTCGAGTGTGTCGCGAGTCAGACTCGTGGAAGTAGTGCAAAGGGTTAAGTTGAAATTAAAAGAGAGGGAGAGAAAGAGACGGAGAAAATTTGGTGATATGGCAATATGGGAAGAATTTGGGGATTTGAGGAGGACTTGGAAATTGGGTAATTTCAGAATTTGCGAACATGAGAATTTTGGAATGTAGGAATTTAGGAATGTGGAAATTTGGAATGTGGAAATTTGGGAATGTGAAAATTTGGAAATGTGGGAATTTGGGGATGTGAAGATTTGGGAATGTAGGAATTTGGGAATGTGAGAATTTGGGAATATGGGAATTCAGGAATGTAGAAATTAGGAATGTGGAAATTTGGGAATGTTGGAATTTGGGGATGTAGGAATTTGGGAATGTGGAAATTTGATAATGTGGAAATTAGGGAATGTAGAAACTTGGGAATGTGGAAATTTGGGGATGTGGAGATTTGGTAATGTGGGAATGTGAAAATGTGAGAATTTGGGAATGTGAGATTTTAAGAATGTGGGAATTTAGTAATGTGGAAATTAGGGAATGTGGGAATACGGGTATGTAGAAACTTGGGAATGTGGAAATTTGGGAATTTTAGAATTTTGGAATCTGAGAATTTGGAAATTTGAGGCTTTGAGCATCTAAGAATTTTTTTAAAATTTGAGAAATTGTAAATCTGAGAATTAAAGAATTTGAGAAACTGGAATGTTGAAAACTCCAAATTTTCCATAGTTGAAAATTAGTAAATTTGAAATTTCAGTTCTCCCATAATAATTTCCCATACTCTGTCTATCTGTACATATCCGTCTATACATTTTATTTCCATAATAATTATTCATGGATTAAACGTTCAAAAAGTTCTCCGGAAGAATGAAAATTCCATCTGTCGATTGTACCATATTTACAGTAAACTCCCCTTATATTGCCAATTTAACAAAATTTCTCTTTACACACCCTTTACTTTCCCAACCAACTACTTTCCTACTTTGCTTTCCCCATTCATGGAGTATTTCAATCCATCATAATTCAATTACAAGAATTTTCCACCCCTTCATCCCCTTCCACGGCGATATAACAAGAGATACTTTTTAAACCCTCTACCCATTCCTCAATCATACTACCTTCCCGAAAGCATTTTATTTCATAGTAATTGAATTATAAGAATCTACCCCTTGCCATGTATGGCGATATAACGAGAGATCTCCACGCATCACATCCCTATATTCTCAGAATATTCTCAGAATGATAATCTGAAATTTTCATCCACGTTAATTCAATCCCAAAAATTGTCAACTCTTATAATGGCGATATAAGGAGAGTGAACCGTTTCGACAAAATGGACGTAAAAGTTGGTCACGATTAAAACGTACGCATGAAAAAAGATTGGATACGATTGTTAGTATGATGATTTATTTTATTTCTCGTTCGAACGATGACGATATTCGTCTACCTTATTCTCCGCCCGGTCCTCCACCTCCCTGTAATTCATTTCTGTGTTTCGTTTTCTCTCTTTTGCTACGGGCAGTGCCATTATTTACAATAATATCGTATAAACGGAGCCTGGCCATGTACGTATTTCGGAATCGATCTAACAAACTTTTCATCATTAACTAGATAACGAGATTTCAGTGTTTTTTTTTTTCTTTATCTAGAGCCGTACACGTCTAACACCGAGACAACTATCTTGATATGAGTTTTTCATTTCTCTCCTCTCTCGCGGATACATTCTTTCTCTCCTCTCTTCATTGTCACTCGCACCGGGAAAAAATCGTTAAACTCTCGTTTATTTGTCGCACATACACTCACACACGCACACGGTTTTAACGAAAAAGAGTCGAGGGACACAGACACACATCTCGCTCGAGTTACTCGTTAAATCTTATTGCCTAGATCATCATCAAAAATTTTTTTTTTTTTGTTTAGGAACAGTCCCCTTCGAAAAACGTTTACAACGAGGCGTTTAGGAAAACGAAGCAAGAAGTCAAAGAAAAATAGAGCGTAAAGAAATTATGTACGATGTGTTTTTCTTTTAATATTTAATGGAACGCAAAAAAAAAAAAAAAATAAGGAAATATCGTTTCGACAATGGTCGCTCGCGAATACAAAATATACCTCAGTCTCTTCGGCTTTCTAAAACGGAAAGGAAAATAATAATAATAATATTAAATCGATCAACCATCATGGCGCCTCGTTGATGGACGCGACGAGTTTCGCAGCATCGATGGATCCGTTCGTCTCGATCCTGCGAAATCCGCTCGCGATCCGCTCGGCGACGACAATAAATACATATAACCAACGAACAAACTCGCTATAATAGCGTCGGGACGCTATCGTGCCCGCTCGCGCGATAAGTTACCGTCGACGTTGTAACAGGGCCGGCGAAATACTTGGACAAAATTATTGGACGATAAGGCAACGAAATGAAATTTTTATATTGTTAGTTTTGAATAAATGGGGGTGCCGCGTGAAGGTTAAACTTCTGTAAGAGAGGAGTAGGTTTCTGTATGGGGTATATTTAGGTTGAGTATGTGAGTATTGGCAGAATGTTAAAAAAAAATTGTTTGCAGGTTTTCTGTGGTTTTCAATTTGGGAAAGTGGGAATTCGAGGAGAAATATGACAATTTGGGGAAGATTTGGGGATTTAATTTTTGGAATTTTAGAAGAATCTGGGGAATTTAGGGGTTAAAATGGTAAATAGTGTGAAGATGGTAAGGTGGGAATTTGAGGAGAAATGTGAAAATTTTTAGAAGGATTGGGTGATGGGAAATTAGGGGATTTAGGGATTTTTGGGGTTGCAGAAGAATTTGGGAAATTTGGGGATTAAAATTTTGGTAATATGATAGGTTGGTAATTTTAGATTTGGAAAATTAAGAGTTTAGAAATTTGCAGAACATAGGTTGGAAATTTAGGGTTTTGAAAGGAGGGTGATTTGGAAGTTTGGTAATTTAGGGATTTGAAAGAATGAAGATTTGAGAAATGCAAGTTTGAGTATATCGAAATTTGGAAATTTTCAGAATTGAAAATTTGAGTACATAGAAGTTTGAAAATTTTCAGGATTGAAAGTTTGAGAATTTAGAAATTTAGAAATTTGATAACTTGATAATTTAAGAATCCGAAAAGACCTCGCTAAATTAAAAATTAGCGAATCTATTAATATTGAAATCCAGAAAACGTCAAAAACTCGAAACATAGAAACAATTTCGAAATTTGTGAATTCACAAATCTATGAATCCACAATTTTTAAAAAATCTAAGAATTATCAGTGCGTCAGTGACTACTAACTATAACAAAATGTTTCCATACTCTCCCTCACAGAAGTTCAATAGAAAATAAAGGAGAAAATGGCGGCAATTTCGTCCAATCTACCATTAAGTCGGCTCTGCGTACAAGTTACAAACGTGTCGCGATTTTCTCGTTGTTCGAAATTCGCTTTTGACACCGTTTCCGTGGTTGTTGTTCAAAACGCGTCTCCATCGAAAACGAGTTCAAAAGCTTCGAGCAATTCGAGGAACGATAGGCGCGCGAGCGCGCAACGATACAGCGCCGCCGATAAACCTAAACAACTTTGGCATTTTCTTAACCGTTTAAAACATCTTCTCGATTAATAATTTAATAATAGCGGGATAAAATAATGAAGACGGCGTTTGCAGTCGCTGCAATCGCTCGGATAATAGTGACAATGAATAATAGTAATAATAATAGCAATAATAATAATAAAGTCAATAATAATGACAATAAAGACAATAATAATAATAAGCAATAATAGAAATGGTAATAGATAATAGGTAATAAAGAGAATAATAAATGTATTATTATACAATTTTTTTTTTATATAGGATCGAGCTAGAGCTTAGAATCTATAACGCAGAGCCGTTCTCGGCCATTCGCTGTACACATCAACGTACATCGAGTACTATTATCGATACGTAACGACGGGGGGAGTTGAGGGTTGATTTCGAGTATCGATACTCGCGTATGTACACACAGGACATCGGCGAAGTCGCTGGTTATTCTTTCCCTCCGCGAAACAAAAATCTCGTGTAACGTTTTTTTTTTCTTCTCGTTCTGTCCTTCCGACGTCTTTTTTTTAAACAAAAAAGACGCCATCATCGATCGACGCAATGCGGCATCTCGGGATAACGTACAAAAAGGATTCTGCCTTCGTTTCCTGTTTTCTCCTCTCGTTATTAAATTACGTACAGAGTGGTTGCAGCTGTTTCATATCATATAACGTAATGTACATATATATACACACGCGCACATACACCTTTCATACACACACATATATACATATATTACGTTATACAGTATGCACGTATATAATACATCTATAGTTATTAAATAAATAATCTTCAGATGCGATAATAAAGTCACTATGTTCATTATCCTGTATATATAATATATATATGCATGTATATATATTATATACTATATTTATATTCTGTATAATTCTCATCTGTATTTATATTTATATTTATATTTATATTCATATTTATATCTTTATATATATATATATATTTATATATTTATACTCTTTATTTATGTATACATATATGTATATTCAGTATTTATAGCGTCTTTATTTATAACTATTTATAAGGATTAATAGTTTAAATAGCTGTGCTGAGACTCGCAAAGTGGTAACCATTCGTTCGTTTCGAGCAGCACCCTGCTCGTCATCTCTTCCTCCGTCTTGGCCGAACCCTTCCGGTTCGTTGATCGATAGGATCCTCGTGGTTTTCATCCAATTTCTCGAGGTCCGTTTCGTCGTTGCTCGTGTTCCTGCTGCTGGGACCGTTTCCAGGTCTCTCGGTCGACTGTCCTTGCACCGACCTACCACCTCTCCTGATCGCGAGAGGACGACCGTGGACGTTTCAGGGAGATCCTCCAGAGTACGCGTCCCTCGGGCGACGGCGTCGTCCTCCAACGGTACGTTTAAGATCGTTCCTGGTCAATTTAGGATTCGCCTTTCGCTTAACTCTGCCTCTGCTTCTCTCCCGAAGAAGATCCCCTCTTCAGTAGACTGGGTAGGGTGGCCTGTGTGGCCACAGTGGCGGGATCGGCGGTAGGCTTCCGTTCCAAGATCAAGTGTCCTTGGTACTCAACGAAGAGTCCTCGTCCTGGCTACCAGGATACGGCATGCCCAACTTGGGACCCTGCTGCACCACCACCACACACTTCCTCATGTGCTTCTCCAATGTGCTGGGCACCGAGAACGGCATCTCGCAGAAACGACACTTGTACGTGTCCTTGCCGTGTCGACCGTGCGTCTTCATGTGCCTCGTCAGCTTCGAACTCTGGGCACACGCGTACGAGCACAACTCGCACTTGTACGGTTTCTCGCCCGTGTGCGATCGCCTGTGCACCGTCAGGTTCGAACAGTTCTTGAACACTTTACCGCAGTACTCGCACGTGTCGTTCCTGCCGCTGCGCTCCTTCTTCAGCAGCGGGCTGGGCAGACCCTGAAGAGCGAGGCTGGAGGTGGTGGCCTTCGACGCCTTACGGAATTCGTTGTTCTCGAGATAATGGGGATTCGGTAGCCACAGACCGCCAAAGTCCGGCCCCGAAGACCTTGGAAAACCCTGGCCGGAGAATATGTTGGGCGTGGTCGAGGAGTTGAAGTTGGTGGGCGACAGGGCGCTGTCCTTCTCCTTGTTGTTGTTCAGGGAGTTGGTCAAGTTGGACGGTGGCTCGGTCTTGATGAAACCTCCTCGATGGTTCTCTTGCAGAGCCTGCCTGTAAGCTTCGGAGTACTGGGCGATGTTGCTCAGTCCGAACTTCTCCATCAGGTCACCGACCAGACTGGCAGGCTTCTGCTCCACGCGACCGCCGCTCTCCTCGCCGCTTTGACCTTGAGTGGTGCTGAGGTCCTCCGGGGTGTTCTCCTCGGTGTCCTCCCGGTCAGCCTTCTGATCGTTCTCGTCCGCCTCGTCGAGGTCCATGTTCTCGTCGCAGCTGGAGCCATCGTCGGGCACGGTCTCCACGCTACCTTGAGGACTGGCCGCGTTCAGATTCTCCTGATGCTCTTTCCTCATGTGTTTCCTGAGCTCCGCGAAGCTCGCCACCTCCATCTCGCAGACCTCGCACCTGGTGGGCGTCGTCTGGCCGTCCTGCGTGTTGTCCTGCTGGTACTGTCTTTCCTTGTCCCGATGACTCCTTCGGTGCACGATCAGGTTCGACTGGAAGCGAAACTTCTTGTCGCACACCTCGCACGAGTAGATGGTCTCCGACGCGGAGTCGGCGATGATAGGCGTGGACGCCACCGGCGGACTAGTCTTCTCACTGTCGGTCGAGTTGTTGTTGTTGTGGTGACCGACCGGGCTCTGGTTGTAGCAGGGCGGCGAATTCTCTTTCTGGTGATTGTTGTGCGTCAAGATCGTCGGGTTGTTCGAGGCTGGGCTAGGCGGTTGCACGGGTTGAGCGTGGTTCTGGACCGGCGGTTGTTGCTGTTGCGACTGTTGCTGCTGGACGGTACTCGCCACGGGCACGGCCGGTACCGGGGCAGGTGGGTTCGAATTCGTCGTGGAGTTCCCGCTACTTGGAGGAGCCGCGCCTAAGGACGGATTAGCGAGGCTCCTTAGGCGCGCCGAGTAAAAATCCAGGTTGGCCTCGAGTGGTGGAGGATGCGCCTGACTGGCGAGTGCGCGGCCGTGCGACAATTCGGCCAGGTTCGCCAGGTTACGGGCGTTGTTCAGGGAATCCAACGAGCTACGAACAAGCGGATCCCCGAGATTCAGACCGTCCATGCCTCGAAGAGGATCGCCCAGGTTCTGGATGTTCCTGGTCGCGGTCTGCAGCTCCTGCAGCCCTCTGTACCCGGCCAGCGGATTCAGGGCTAGGAAGTCCGGCCTGAACATCGGCGGGAAACTTCGTTCCAGGTGCTGAGGTAGCCTTAGAAAACTGTGAAGCGGATCACCGACCAACGAAGCGGACGATTGGAGTTGCTGTCGTCCCCCGCTGCTGCCGCTCGACGTCGTCCCACCGGACGAGTTGGCAGCCGACGAACTTCCGGTTGACTTGCTGCTCAGATTCAAGTGGTTCGGCGGACTTAGGTGGTGAGTGTGCGTCGGCGTCGGCGTCGGAGGACTCGGCGCCGGTGTGTTCGACGAGGAGTTCGTCGACGACGACGGGGAGGTGTACAGTCTCGCGCCGTGGACGCTCTGCACGTGCTGCAGCAGCTCCCATGCCGAGGATAACCTTCTGGAACACTGCGAACACTGTAGCCATCTTGGTTCTGCAACAGATAAATATGCTTGCGATTAGATTGCTGTTTCGCTTTGATGCTGTTTGGGCTTTTAACTTCTACAGGACAAATTTGTCATGTGTTGGATGTTATATGTGATCATTTTGGGATGTCTGGATCCATCCAAGATTTGTAGGTTCTAGAGTCCTCAGGTATTGGTACTTGGAGACTTTAAGGTTGAGACAAAGATTGTTAGACTTTGAGGTAGCTAGGTCCAAATATTATTAGACTTTGAGGTATCTAGAACTGAAGATACCACGATAGGTCTAAGATGGATCGTAAGTTCCACATTTTCTATAAATCCTCGATGTTCTCAAGTCTTGTGGTTTCTGGGGAATCGTTCCGTGTTTATAAACTTCGAGGACAGGGGTTGAATTCGCATAAGACACCACCCCAGGAACAACACGGTTCTAGACGATTACGCGGGCGATAAGTTGCCACAGCCTGTGGACGTTCCACATGATCTTGCGCCGGATGATATATGGCGACGCAATAAAAAGATTTCTCGTCAAAGCCCCGAGGGACGATGTTGCGGGGTCGCACGTATTCGCGTGCCGCCCTGTCGTCAATTTTCGATGGCCGCCTTAATTTCGCGGAATCGGGATAGAAATCGGCTCCGTCGATTGAATTCGGAATTCAAACGGCGCGGCTGTGTCAAATTGCGGGGGCTTAAAATATAATATCCCCTAGACTAGACGGGATGGAAGAAGGTGGAGGCGATGGGGTGGATCGTTTGCCGCCGCAGCCCGGCTGAAACTGACCCTTAACGACTTCTCGACCCTCGCGATGTTGCTGCGGGAACGACGGGTTTTGAATTTCAATGTTTTTAATCCGGAATATCAGATTTTCGGCCATTTTTCACGCTCCGCGTAACGGAGCCGACGCTGGGGTGTCCGTGGGACTTTTTTCTCTTTTATTAATTCAAACACCCTCTCGGCGGTCACATCGCAATGGTCTCAGCATGTGCTCCTCGCGAACCACCCTTAGGTCGCGGCTCGAAAACTTCGTTGAACACAAGATGTCTTCGAGAAACATATTCTGGATCCGACATTCCGGACGTTCGTGAAATTTAGGGGCAAGTTCCCTAATTTCGACCGCGTCTTAAATTATCGTAGCTTTTATTTTGAAGAGTTGCGAGCTATGGTTTTACAGAATTATTACTTTTGGTGTAATTTACAAATGTACCAATTTTGAGTCAAATTGGCACTTCCGACCTTGTGGTGTGCTCTTGTTAATATACTTTAAAATACTTCTATTTCTTCATAGAATGTAGGTACATTCTCCTGCAGATATATCAACATTTTGCAAGTATTTTAAGTAACAAATTGTCCTTAGTCTTTAATCTATTTAAAACTGTAATCACGCTTCCGATATGTGGAGACATTTTGTTAAGCGATGCGATATAATAAACGTTCCACTGCGTCTGTAACGAAATGAGAGACCGCGACGGGTTCGGACATTCGGGAGTATCTTTCTTTTTGACTGTCGCGTTTATGGCAACCATGTTTGCGGTTTAGAAAGGAAAGAGTGTGCGTGTGATTTGTAGCTGAGAGATTGTGTCTTGTGGTCTGCTTGAGAGCCGCTTGGATCGTGGGCGATTTGTTCTTTAGCCGGTTTGATTGAGCTGTTAATTTTCTTCGAGATTAAAAGTTTCCCACAGATTGCTTTCGAAAGTCACAAACGAACTCGTTATTAGAGAACACTAAATCGTCACTCGTCTCTGAATTCCTCGGTTTAATTTATCAATTAATGTCAGGTAGTAACGATAGTACAAAATCAACGCAAATAGATGAACACTCATATATCAAAGTTCATTTATGCAATATACCATGATGATGTATTTGAAAGTTCGCAACTGAGACTGTTTACATTGTTCCTAAATGATGAGTCAGTGTTGAATACAAAGCGTATGCGCAGTAGTTAACCGTACGTAATAACTGTGCGCAGTTAAGCATTTACATTTTATTTGACAGTATTTATCGTCTGAACTTTACTGCGCATGTTTATTGGTTTCCATTATCGACTGCGCATATGTTTAACGTTCAAGGTCACAGTCAAAACGCTGTTGACTCGTTCGGTAATTCTTGCGCTAGAATACTGTTCCTATCGAATCAAATAAGAATAACAAATTAAGATATTTGTTATAATTTTTTTTGCCAAAATCTATATGTTTATAAAAGTTCCAGATTTCTATAACGTTGCGAAGGTAAGAAAACGTTGACAGATTTCATAGTTTTAAATAAAACGCGGCAATTCGAGCAACATTTCCCTGATTGAAAGAAGAAACTCGAAAGTATTGTTGAAAAGAAAAACTTTCCAGTCAGGATCGAGCATCAGGTGGCGGGGTAAGAGATTAAAAGGTTCGAGATCGTCTCTCCCATATTATGCCGTTTCAGAATGATTTAGCAACGAGAAGAAAAGTCAAACGGAGACAAAAGGCCACGGAAAAATAAAGCGGTCCTAATTAAACGGCTGTTCGAGATAAGGGGAGATCTTTGTCACGAAGAAAGTCTGGGAGAGAGTTTTAAAGCCGAACCTTCGCTAAATAAGTCTTCACATTTTACTAAACTTTCTTCGACGCGCCTCCTTTACGTCGGAATGGACGAATTTATTACGGTGAACGCGATGTTTTCATCGATCGAACGCTTTTTCCTTCAATTTTACCGATGTAGCGATTGGGCAAGAAAGACTTAAGAAAGAGGTAAGTTCTCAAACTTTTTAATACCTGACTTCATTTGTGATAGTTTCCAACTTTATATTAGAATTGTCGATTTTCTTGTTATCAAGGACGTGTATTGTAGTTTGGGAATTTGGGGTCATAGGGATTTGGTAATAGAGAGATTTTACTTTAGGGATTTTGGAATTTTGGGATTTGGAATGTAGGAATTTGGGATCTAGGGATTTGGGATATAGGGATTTGGAATATAGGAATTTGGGATACAGGGATTTCGGATATAGGGATTTGGGATGTAGGGATCTGGGATATAGGGATTTGGGATGTAGGGATCTGGGATATAGGGATTTGGGATGTACGGATCTGGGATATAGAAATTTGGGATGTAGGGATCTGGGATATAGGGATTTAAAATCTAGGAATTTGGGATCTAAGAATTTGGGATACAGGGATTTGGGATATAGGGATTTGGGATGTAGGGATCTGGGATATAGGGATTTGGGATGTAGGGATCTGGGATATAGGGATTTGGGATGTAGGGATCTGGGATATAGGGATTTGGGATGTACGGATCTGGGATATAGGAATTTGGGATGAAGGGATCTGGGATATAGGGATCTGGAATCTAGGAATTTGGGATGTAGGGATCTGGGATATAGAGATCTGGAATCTAGGAATTTGGGATCTAGGGATTTGAGATGTAGGGATTTGGGATGTAGGGATCTGGGATATAGGGATTTAAAATCTAGGAATTTGGGATTTAAGAATTTGGGATTTGGAGATTTGGGATATAGGGATTTAGAATGTAGGGATTTGGGATGTAGGGATTTGGAATATAGGGATTTGGTAATAAAGGAACTTGATAATGCAGGAGTCTAGTTTTATAGATTTGGGATATAGAGATTGAGAAACACAGAAATCTAACTGTATAGAGATTTAGGTATGCGTGGATTTGAAGATTTAGGGATGTGGTTTTATAGAAATTTGGAAATATTTTGGTATTTTATAGGTTTAATTTCATAGTATTTACAGTACAATACCATGATATTAATAAAATATTTATATGAATACTGAATCTTCCACAAAATACATAGGACAAACCTTCATGACAACAAACCAATACATCACTAATAAAAGTTCATCTCTCCGTTAAAAGTCATTTAAATTTCGCGGTACTCATGCCGAAAAATGGCGGCCGCAAATCGATAGCGTTATTTCCTTATTCGAGGCTCTCTAACGAACCCTATTATACCTATCAGTAGCAAAGTTTTCAGCGAATGTTATTATTCTTTGAATTCTCAGAAAAAAGTTGATCAACGATCATTAGATTTCGAAGTATCGATAGCTGTAAGGAACGAGGTTATCCGCGAGGGATCACGGAATTTCCCTCTTTCATTCCGCGAGCGTTTGTTAGCATAAACGCAAGCGTAATCGTGGTGAAAGGTCAGCGAGGCGGAGAAGAAAAATCTGTCGCCCACCGGCAGCCTCGTTATTCTACTTAGCACCTTGTTACACACGGCGATATGTGTTCCATTGTGTTATTGTCGCGTGGTATCCTATCGCTTATGAGCTTGACGTACCTCCGCTTGGTTTCTAATTTAATTTAGGATTCATTGTTTACGTGTCCTATTGTCGCTGGCATCCACGTGAACGTGATTCGTTTATTGGACATCGCTGATATTCATGTACCACGCAGCTTGCATCACCGTCTTCGCTTTTAGACACTTTTTGGAACCTCGTGCGTTCACATACCAAAGATATTTTCCTCCGATCGATATTTCTTCTAATTTTATCGTATTTTTAGCTTTATCGTTATTTTATCATCGATAAATCGGTTAAAATTTTGTTATGGTTAGGTTGCTCTTTCAGGAATTATTTTGGAGCTCCAAATTTGAATGATGTGATATAGTTAATAATGTAGTGATGTAGTAGACTTTTATTATATTATATTCCACTAGAATTTTATCTATGAAAAAGCAACATTTTTACTAACATTTTTTTTAGTTTCAATTTAATTTCTTAAAAAAATTTTTTTTTACTAAAATTTCATTACGAAATCCTCAGAGCACATTCTAAGAAATATACAATATTTTGATTATTTATAAAACTATAAAATTTCACCTTTCTTTCCACCAACATAAAATATTCCACTGATAATCTCAAAATCAAAAAACCCTTAACTTGAAAATTAAAAGAAAATTAAAAGAGGGGTTGAAACAAAGAGCGCATAAAAAAGAATGATCACAAGCAGGAACAAAAGGAAGGTAATTTACAGCGTGTCGAAGGAAATTAGAAAATGGGAAAAAAAAGGGACGAGTCACGCAAACGAGGGGTCAAACCGTGAAGATTCGGCATATTGTTTCGCGGCTCGGTTTCCTTTATGCCCGGAAGTGGAAAATATTGCCGAGTTCCCCCGAGTTTCTAGAAAGAAGGGGACCGACATCGCCAAGAGATAAGCAAGTGCCCCGGCATAATAATAAAGGTGTATCGATTCACAGTCGAACGCCTTTCATATGCAAACGTCGCGGCTGGCCATCCGTTAGGATTATTTCTTTAGATTTCCACGATCCTCTCATACGAGAGAGATGGCTAGCGTCCTCCGGGAGACGCTCGCGATATAGCGCCATTGATCATGATTTAAAGAATCGAGTCTGCCGTTCGGTTTAAAGTAAGCGTGAAAAAAGGCGTTCGTAAAAATAATTGGGAGTGGGTGATTTTGGAAACTTCAAAATTAATTCTGTTTTCAAGAAAGATTTGTACATATTAAGGTATGTTTAGTATACCAATTATATTTAATGTAATTATTTAGTGCATTTATATGTATAGGTTTGTATATTTCATATGTATGTATGTCGTTTGGTATTTGTACTGATAAGTATATATATTCTGAGGAATTCTGAGATTTTCAAATTTCTGAATCTTTAATACTCTAGATTTCCAAATTTTCAAATAGTTCACTTGCTAAATCTTTCAATTTCTAAATCATGGAATTCTTCATTTTCTAAATCCCTAGATTTCCAAATCCCAAATCCCTACATTCCCAAATCCCCACATTCCCAAAATCCCACATTCCCAAATCCCTATATTCCTAAATCCCAACACTCCCAAATTCCCATATTCCCAATTCCCTAGATTCCCAAATCCTAAAATTCCCAAATCCCACATTCCCAAATCTCCACATTCCCAAATCTCCACATTCCCAAATCCCCACATTCCCAAATCCCTATATTCCTAAATCCCAACACTTCCAAATTCCCATATTCCCAATTCCCTAGATTCCCAAATCCTAAAATTCCCAAATCCCCACATTCCAAAATCTCCACATTCCCAAATCCCCACATTCCCAAAATCCCACATTCCCAAATCCCTATATACCTAAATCCCAACACTCCCAAATTCCCACATTCCCAATTCCCTAGATTCCCAAATCCTAAAATTCCCAAATCCCCACATTCCCAAATCTCCACATTTCCAAATCCCCACATTCCCAAATCCCAATAGTCCAAAATTCAAAATTCTCAAATCCCAATATTCCTAAATCCCCACATTTCCAAATTCCTATATTCCAAAATCCCAAAATTCCAAAATTCCCAAATCCCAAATTTCCCAAATCCCAAAATTCTCAAATCTTCAAATTTTCAACCTTCCAAACTAAACCAATCGTAACCATCCAAACTAACATTACCAAAAAATTCGTCAAATTCGCGTTACTTCAATTTCAAAATAACATAAATTACACGTCGCAAGATGAGAAGAAAAAAGGAATAAATCTCCCCGTATCCACGACGGAAGGTTAGATTCGGAGTATCATGGGATCAAACGAACAATATGGCCGTGCACGAATCTTGGTCCTCGGTTCGCGATAGTGACCGAACGATTTTCCTCAGAAATTGCTCGACAAATTGGCCCACGCGACGTTTACGGGCAAATCGTTCGGAATGCCATTGTTTAACGACGAGACAAGCCCTGGTCATCCTACGAATACTTCCTTTCAACCCTTTCACGGAAGATTTCACACGAAACTTACCTACCCTCGTCCACCGGGGGCGGAGACACTTTTCGCAAAATAATTTTACCTATGCAACCCCCTTTATACGCATCTTTCATCGATTTTTTTTTATTCCACTTCTTCTTGATTTTTAAAAATCATTTAAACTTCATGACATTGAAATTTCAATTTTTAACTTCATCAAATTTTAATTTCAATTTTTAACTTCATCAAATTTTATGAAATATCAATTTCAGTTCTTGATGATTTTGGGGGTTGTATTTAGAAATGAACTTTTTAGGGGTTGAATTGTGTAATCTAATTTAAAGTATTGTGATGCAAGAATTGATGGAATTTCATTCACAGAATTTATAGAAGTCACAATTTCTTACGTTTTATGGAATTTATTATTTCTTATAATTTATTGATAATTTGTCACATTTTGTATGATTGATAAATTCTCATATTGTGTATTTTTAATCGTATCTGACATTTTATAGAATTGATCATTTCTTATAGTTTATACAATCGATGATTTGACCCGACATTTTGTACAATAAATAATTTCCTACATTTCATAAAATGGATAATTTCTTAACTTTTTTTTATAAAATTGATTATTTCTTACAATTTCTGCAAATTGATCAGTATTCATAGTTTATACAAATTGATCATTTTTGACATTTTATACAACTCATAATTTATCACATTATTCATAATTGATACATTTTTCACAAATTAAGATATCGATTTAAATCAATCAAGTTTACTGCTGCTATAAAAGCATGTAATTGCCTCTTGCAATAAATATAGACATAAATTAAAAATCTGTCGATTCAGTTTAACCATCAATGATTTCATAGAATCAAGATACAAGACTTCGTAAATTGATCAAAATACAAGATCGACGATTTCGTGAATTTATCAAGATCGCAAGAGAAATTGGTTAATAAAATATTTTTATCGAAAGCGAGGGAAGGTTTATTAAAACATGCGTATAGTGTTTGGCGGAGAAAATCTTTTAGCTTTTGAAACTGCGGAGCACATCTGCCACCCGTGACGTCACGACACACACAAAGGCCTTTAATCCAGAATGGCGTGTGACAATATTAAAATATCGATTAGCCAACGTATGCGGCGTATGCACTTTGTCCTACGTACAAGGGTTGCACTTAAAAGGGGCAACGTGCGCCGGATCGTATCCAGGTAGATAGATTGTGGGCGATTTTAATCAGTATCGTCAGCCGGATTATGCATCATTCGAAAGAAACACCGTTTCATTCCGGGACACCGATTTCAGACATTTCTCGTTATATTTATTGCAAAATTGCCGAGATATTTAATTATTCGATGCTATATAACGAACGTGAGAAATATTTGCGAAATAACGAACCAAGTCTCGGGGTTGGCATTTTTTTTTTTGGTTAATTTTTTTGTATGGTAATGCGATTTTTTTGGATTTGGAGATTTGGAGTTTTGGAGTTTTGGGGATTTGGATATTTGGAGATTTGGAGATTTTTAGGTTTTTAAATCTTCAAATTTCTAAATTTTCAAATTTTCAAATTTCCAAACATCCAAATTTCCAAATTTCTATATTCCCAAATTTAATCTAATTTCCCAAATTACCTTATTTCCAAATCCCTAAATCCTCAAATTCTCCTATTTTCCAAGTCCCTGAATCTCCAAATTTCCCTATTTCCAAATACCTAAATCCTCGATTCCTAAATCCCCAAATTCTCCTATTCTCCAAATTCCTGAATTCCCAAATTTCCCTATTTCCAAATCTCTAAATTCCCCAATTTTAGTTCCTAAATTCCTAAATTCCTAAATTTCCCTATTTCTAAATCCCTAAATTCTCATATTGCTACAGATTCAGATTTCCAAATCCCCATGTTCCCATAATTCCAAATCCCAGAATTCCCAAAATCCCCAAATTCCAAAATCCACAAATCCCAAAATTCCCAAATTCCCCAACCCCCCAATCTCCAAATCCCAAAATCCCTAAATCCCCATATCCCAGGACCCCAAAATCCCCAAATCCCCAAATTCCCAAATTCTGAAATCCCAAAATTCCCAGAATCCCCAAATCATCAAATCTCAAAATCCCCAAATCCCCAAATTCCCCTACACCCAAACCCCCAAATTCCCCAACTCCTAAATTCCCAAAAAATCCTCAAACCTCCAAATCCCCTAAAAAGCTTCACATCTCAAAGAATTAATACACACCCAACCTAGAATACATTTTCTGTGGTCAGTAAAATTTCAGCGCGATCAACGTAGGAGTCCGTTTATGTCTCTCGCTTCTTCGCCCGACCGCAAACATCAAGAACGGACCCCGTCCATTAATTCCCGCCTCTAATAAACGAAGAAAAAGAACAAACCTCGAGTCGCCGACGTTCTTTCGCGACTGCAAAGCTTTCAATACTTGCGAGTCACGAAAATATTGCTCCTCTAACGCTTATCCCTTTTGCAAACTCGTACGTTATTGCATGTTGCTTGCTCGACTTCGGCAACAGTTCGCTTCGAGAAGCAATCTTGCTTGAAACAAGAAGACGAAAGAACAAGCACGTTTATCTTGGCAGTTTCGAGGCGTTTCTTGTACCGGTATATTGAAACATCGCGTCGTTTACTTGTAGCCTCTCTGAGTGACACTTTAATTGTCTTCTTCAAGAACTTCTTCAACGAGAAAGAAGACAAATGAACGCGGACGCTAGTTTTCAAAATATTTTCGAGAGCAAGAGAAGAAATAAAATACAAGGTAATGGGTGAAAAATGAAGTTTAGCTAGTTTGGTGAGTTGTGAAGTTTCGAAGCTTTGGTTTCGCTGAGTAAGGTTCGAGGGTTTAGGGTAGGTTAGGTTAGATTGAAGTTGGGGGGGTTTGGTCAGGTTCGAAGTTTCGTTTGATGATTTACTTGGCGGGTGATTTGAGTATTTGGAAGGGGTGGAAAATTTAGAAGCTGTAAAATGACATTTTTATGTATGACGTCTAATTTGAAAGGGGTTGAACATTTAGAAGCTGGAAAATGAAATTTTTAAGTATGACATTTAACAATTTGAAAGGGGTTGAACATCTAGAAGGTGGAAGACTTATAAATTTTCAACCCCTTTCAAATTGTTAGATGTCATGCATAAAAATTTCAAGTTAGGAAATGAAATTATAGAGGATGACATCTAACAATTTGAAAGAGATTGAAAATTTAAAAGTTAGAAAAGAAAATGTCAAAATATGACATCTAAAAATTTGAAGGGGGTTGAAAACTGAAAAGTTGGAAAAGGAAATGTAAAAATGTGACATCCAAACTAGAAACCTTAAAATTGTAAAAACTTGAAAATTTAAAAACACAATATCGGACTACTGAATCTTCTAAAACTTGAAAATTTCAACCTGAATTAATTCAAGAATATTGAAATCCTAAAATATATTTTGTTAATATGCAATTTCCAAAAATTCGAAATTAAATTTCACGAAGGAACGAATATCACGAAAGAATTCAAGGTACGAAAAGACTGATCAGAGCAAGGATAAATTGGTGAAAAACCTTGGAAAGAAAGGACGACGTCTCCGTTGAAAAATCCTTGGCGTTCTTTCGGTATTGGCACCGTCTGTCTCTCCAGTGTATCACTTTTATGTCGCGCTCGTTGACTTCCTTCCGCGGCCCAAGAAGAGGGAGAGGAAACAGCGAAGAAGAGAACGGAAGGGCTGCAGGACCTCGAAACCCTGAGATACAACCAATTCGCAAGCAATTCTCGGTGCGCCTCGGGCGGTCCAAGAGGACGACGCTGGTCGAGAGGGTGCGCGAGAAAGAAAGAAACAGAGAAGAAACGTTCGGAAGGGTCGTGGCAGAAGCACGGAGAAAAGCCGAGGAAAAAGCTCGGCCACGAACGAGAATTAATATTCCAGACAAACGTGACAGATAGATCAAATCTGCATCCCACCGGGAACACCGGTGTCAATTTCGACGGATTATCGCTTCTTGTCTCCGCTTCCTTTTCTTCCACCCTCTGCCACCCCCTTTCTCTTGACGTGCACGCTGACGTCACTTTCGACGAATAGTTTCACCTTATCTTTCGTTGCTGAAAACTTCCTCTTATTTGTTCTGTCGATCCGATTTTCTACGATCGGTTCATATACTCCTCGTACTTCGTACAGATATTTAAACGTTAGCTAAGGTTACATAGAAACGAGGTTTAAATGTCAGAAAATTTTGGTTTCAGTTTATAAAAATGGAATGGAGGTCAAATTAGAGGTGCAAAGATGAGAGCGAAAATTAATTTAAAGGAAATGTTCAATTTAATTTTCTTCGACCCTTCACTTCTTGTTCTCTTGACGTACACGTTGACGTCACTTTCGACGAATAGCTTCACCTTACTTTTTAGCACTGAAAACTTGCTCTTATTTGTTCTGTTGATCTGATTTTCCACAATTGATCGGTTACTGTAGTTTACTTTGATATCATGCTTTATAGGTGTATTTAAATGTTACCTAAAATAGGGTACGTTTGTTTCATTTATGGAAATGAGGTTCAAAGAGAATGTTAAGGTTGGTCTGGTTCAAATGAGAGGTATATCAAAATGGTAGCTGAAGAACAAATATTGGAGAAAGTACCTGATCCACATATGTCAAATACACCCTAATCCACATAAGCACATAATTCACATGTCGATCCAGTACACATGTGGATATACCAATGTGCATTAGTACAAAACTCGAAAAATTAAATAATTAAGGAAAATTATAATTCAAAATTGTCAGTATGAATATAAAAAGAATGATAAAATAAGAAATACAACATAAATGATAAATGAGCAATGTACGCCGAAGACAGCGTAAACGCGCCATTTGCAGGTCGCGTTAAGAGACTTCGAGCGTCGAAGGGTTAATCCTGGTCGAAACCGCATTTCACCGAAACCGGGTGATTAATGCAAACGATCATAATTATGTAACAGCTTGTTGATCCCGACGCACCGGTGTCTCTTTAAAATTTCATCACGGTCCGTGAAACTCGTGGCGGCCCCCCTTTTGGTGGTTGTATCGCGAGAGTTAACCCCATCCTGAGCACGCGAGAGAAAAGCTCGTTCTCTTGCTCATCCCCCGACCCGTTCGCGACAGGGTTGTTCCACGGATAAGCCCCTTCTCGTCGCCGTTTTTGTCCAGGTTTTTTGTCATCGACCGGCCACGTCCAAAAGCCCAATTAGAATCGTCCTATTGTTTGGCCACGTGGTCCGCACGAGCCTACAACACGTACGGGAAACGCACACGCATGCACGCGTCAATTCGTTCACCGGTGTATCTCGTCAGATTTCGTCGCGCGTGTCCAGGTAAGGATCATCGTACAGATTGTTATACCTCGTACCGATTTTTATCCGTACCGGGATTTTAGTGGCTTTACCGACCATTTAAATTGCCGGAAGTGTCGATCGCTGGGGGATGCTTAAGTGTGTGAACCTAGGATATTGGAGATGGGTACGATTTAACAAATTTTAGAATAGAGGAATTTTTTGACACTGCAATATAGGAAATTTGTCAAAACAATTTTGAGTAATTTAGTTAATTATGAAAATAATGATACATCCTTATCTATAGCTATTTAACGAAATTGAAAATTTTTATAAATTAGACAAAATTGACAAAATTAACAAGATTGACGAATTTCGCAAAAATCGCAAATATATTTTGTACAATATGTCATGTATAGCATACATGCAACAGAATACAGCAGATTAAAATTTTTTTAAAATTTATTTAAAAATTGATATTAAATAAGGAACATATAATTCCTCTACTATGAATCAAACTTTTGTAAAGCATTGAACTCCGCATAAATGTTTAGGTGTCTGTCGTAATTGAGACTTACGAGTGTTATGTAAGAAACTCCGCATCGTCACACCGAACATAGGCAATATTTGCAAAAGTTAGAACAATGCTAATCGCAAGAAAGAAAACAGAGGAGTGTCCAGTGATTCTCATTGAATATCATTTTCCAGTTACACCTTCATCGTCTGTCTATTCGTGTTTTTCTCTGCGATGCAAAGTAGGCGGCCGCGGGTAAGCGTCGAGCTAAGAATCTCAAAGGCAGTGCTTTAGATTCATCAAGGGTGATGAATTTCGCATGAATTTCGTTTGACGCCGTCGCCGTTTCTTTGAACTTAATCGGAGCAAGAAACAACGATCGTGTGGTGTCGATTCGTTGACCAACGAGTGCAAAATTAAAGGTGCACTTTCATATCGTGACTCACGATTGTGCAAACGTCGAATAAACACGAGTGCGAGACGGACTTTCGTTATATTGCCGCAGACGGGGTTTAGGGAGGGGAGAACGCTTGAAATTGGTGGTATATTGAATTGTGTAATACATGGTGGTGGGAGTCTTTGACGAATTTGGGAATTTGGGGATTTGGAAATTTGGAAATTTGCGAATTTTGGTATTTGGGAATTTGCAAATTTGGGATATAGGGAATTTGGGATATAAGGAATTTGGAAATGTGGGAATTTGGGATATAGGGAATTTGGAAATTTGGGAATTTGGGACATAGGGAATTGGGGATATAAGGAATTTGGAAATTTGGGAATTTGGGGTATAGGGAATTTGGAAATATAGGAATTTGGGATATTGGGAATTTGTAAATTTGTAAATTTGGGAAATAGGGAATTTGGGATATAAGGAATTTGGGATATAAGGAATTTGGAAATTTGGGAATTTGGGATATGGGGAATCTGGAAATGTGGGAATTTGGGATATAGGGAATTAGGAAATGTGGGAATTTGGGATATGGAGAATTTGGGATATGGAGAATTTGGAAATTTGGGAATTTGGGACATAAGGAATTTAGAAATTTGGGAATTTGGGATATAGGGAATTTGGAAATGTGGGAATTTGGGATATAGGGAATTTGGAAAGTTGAAAATTTGGGATATAGAGAATTTGGAAATTTGGGAATTGGGGATATAGGAAATTTAGAAAATTCAGAAGTTTGGAGATTTGAGAATTTGCAAATTTGTGGAATTTGAGAATTTATTAATTTAGGAAAATTGGAATCAGGAATTTAGGGATTTGTGAACTTGAGAATCTAGGGATTTGAGAACTTGTAATCGCAGAAATTTGGGGGATTTGAAGACTTGTAATTTGAGAATCTAGGGATTTGAAAACTTGCAACCCTACAAATTACAGGAGATTTGAAGTCTGTAAAATTTGGAAATTTCGACACTTTGAGAATTTGGAGAATTGCAATAAAAATATATGAAAAATAAAATTAGTCGACTTTTGGTAGTAAACTAGAACATGGAGGATTCGAGCCGCTCGACAAGCGACAACGTGGCATACGATCAAAATAAGGGGGTCGCTAGGGGTGGTTATGGGGGCAGGTTCACCCCAATCCCCGAGCAGGCTCTTTAAATTCAAAAATCGAATCTACCACAGTATTGTTCGTGCCCGTTGAACCACGATCGACATCACATGGCATCCTGTAACTGTATTTTAAAGCTCCCTTTTTCCATTTCTTTCTTTCTTTCTTTTTTCTCACCCTCCGAACTCGAATTGTCGACGCAGATGATAGTGTTCGACGGTTGACAACAACTTCGCACTAGACTTTACGGTAACTTTATATTGGTTCCTAATCGCTCATCTTGTTTTAAACATTAATCGCTGTGTTTATTTATTTTATGTGATTTCGTAAATAAATAAGTAAATAAAGTGGTTAAAATAATATTTAAGAATAGCTTCACTAATTTCATTTGATCAAAATATTTTGCAAATGATTCTACAATTCGATTTTATTAGAATAATTTAAAAAATAGGGTCAATTTTATTTTGCTCAAACAATTGAAAAATAATATAAATAACTTCATTTGAAAATAAAATAAAATACAATGAAAAATAATTTTATTCTGAAGATCATCGATCAGTGGTTCAAACATAAAAATTGATATAATACAGCATCTAATTATGATATTAAATATTTCACTTATAACAACACCGAACAATGAGATTTATGAAACAATTATTAATTAGGTTCATCGAATATAGAAAGGTAGCTATTCATAATTCCTTTCCTTGTTTCATTTTAATTGACAGGGTGGAATGTGAACGAAACGAGGTTTCATGATTCGTCACAGAAGGTGATTAGAAACCCATACGAAAGTGGCGGTATTTGTTGCCGGAACACATGTGCTTTATTTATAGAGATTACCTTGACTCGAAAGACCTAACTTGTAGCGGAATATGTGAAAACATCACGAGGCCTCTTTGGTAACACGTGCATCGACTTTTAGTTCGTTCAGTATTACCAACCAATGTTAACTCGATTTCCGTATCAGTTTGGAATGATCTAAACCACTTCGCGACAAACGACTTTCCATTGTGTAATATTCCAGGGAACGAGCTATGTGTATATGCGATATATGGAATATTTATGTCTGATAAGTTGGCAGCTGGAGCAATATCATCAGTATTGCTTTCGACTGCCAACTTATCGGATGCGGTATACTCCACATAAGGGTACTCATTTAGAACGTGTCTCATTTTGCAATTATACAAATTCAATTTATAGTGACTTTAAAAAATATTCTATTGTACATCTACATATGTTTCTAATTAGACACGTCACTTAATACTTCAAATTAATTGCAAAATATTCATGGTGACCATTTGGAATGGGTTCCATTTTGTAACTCTACATCAAAATCAATTTATAACATATATTCTACTGTATAAGTATCTACATATGTTCCCTACTACATCACCTACATACATACATCATCTAATTGTTCTAATTAATTGCAAAATATTCATGGTACCCATTTAGACCATGTTCCATTTTGTAAATGTACATCAAGTTCAACTTATGATATCCTTAAGAAATATTCTACTGTATAAGTATCTACATGACTACCTCACATGTATGTATCGTATGATAAATAGAATACTGTTGTGTGACAGACATATTGAATCTAACCTGTACAAACTTGTGGTATGATAACTAGAGTACTGTTATGTGACAGACATTATAGTATCTAACCTACACAAACTTGTGGCATGATAATTGGAGTACTGTTATATGACAGACATATAGTATCTAACCTGTTGTATGACAAGCATATAATATCTAACCTCCACAAACTTGTCATATGATAAATAGAATACCGTTGCATAACGGATATGTAGTATCTAACCTACACAAACTTGTCATACGATAAATAGAATACTGTTGTGTGACAAGCATATAATATCTAACCTCCACAAACTTGGCATATGATAACTAGAGTACTGTTATGTGACAGTCATTTAGTATCTAACCTACACAAACTTGTCATATAGTATCTAACCTACACAAACTTGTCATATGATAAATAGAATACTATTGTGTGACAAGGATATAATATCTAACTTACACAAACTTGTCTAAATAGAATATTGTTCTATGACAAATATATAGTGCTTAACCTACAAAAACATGTCTCATAACTAGAATGCTGCTGACATGCAGTACCTAACATACGACATGTTTAATTATAAAGAAGGTTCACAACGAAAAATGGGTCTAAATGTATAAATAATAAAGAAAATTGATAAAACTCACCAGAATTGACAGTGTTCGTGTCGGCATCGACGGACTCGGTCTTGGGCTTCTTCGGAAGATCTTCTTTATCCTCTTCGGAAGGTTCCGTTCGTCGCTTAGGTGTCGAGCTGGCGCTAGCCTTGAGCTCGATGGGACTTCCGGTATCCGGTCCCGATCCCTGAGGCGTCGGAGGACTTTCGAGTCTACCTCCGCCTCTTTTATTGATGGGCGCCGAAATGCTGGGCACCGAATTCAGCTTCGAGTCCTGATCGACGGTCTTCAACGCGAGCGCGTCTTCAGGGTCTGAGTCTTCCGGCGCCGCTGTCGCCGGTGGACTGTGACAACCCTGAAGAGTGCTGCGACAGTGGTTCACCTTGTGCTCGATGAACCGTACGATCTCGCCAAGGGGGTACGACACCCTGCAACCCCCGCATTGGACGGTGTCTGGTGATGTGGTGCCTTGCGAGGTTTCCGCTGTAACCAGAACATTTTTTGGTAAATATGGGGTTGTTGGTCAATTATTCTATATTATTTTATATTATTACTATAGCAAGTGATACAGTAAGTAGACTGTGTATGAGAGTAATAGAGTAGTTAGTGTTATGAGATTGTATATTTATCTGATAGTGAGTATTGTGGGCTAGTGGAATATTATTACTTTATTGTAATGTACATTTATTTTATAGTAACTGGTGTTATGTGATTGTATATTTATTTGATAACGAGTATCGTGAGCTAGTGAATTTATTCTATAATGAGTGTTATGAGATGGTACATGTATTCATTTCATAATCAGTATTATTGCAGGACAGTAAATTTATTTTGTATTAAGTATTGTTATGAGATAGCACATATATTTACAATCAAAATTACAGTCTCATTTCTGCAGATATATCTCTTGTATTAAAGTTACAAAATAGTGTAACAGAAGTTACAATATTGTTCATATCAGGTGTAGAAATCATATAAGGTTGTTTCACGTTATGTTAAAATTGCACATAAATCAAGTGTTACAGCAAGATGTCAAATTCTTCAGAATATTTTAGATGAAAAAAAATTAATTTATTCTAGAAATAGAAAAAGAAGTCACTTCTTCTTCCATATAAAAAATGTTTGGTTTAGTATTTTTCTCTTTGCTACATAGTTCACTAAGTGTCCAGTTTTAACGTCTTGTTAGCCACATGTTTCTATGAGACGCTAAACAGACCCGTCAAGAATGGACCAAAGTTGTGGACACTTCAGGGCAACACTTCAAAGTTCTTTTCTTTTCGAGCCCACCCACGAAATTTTGTGTAATACAACATTCGGTCACTACCACACGTGTTTAACATAACCTCGTAATTTCATATATTTTATATTATAAACAATATTATAATATAAAAGAATCACACTCGTACGTTCATAATTTTCTTCTCCACCCCAAAAGTTTCAAAATTCATAAACAAGTTTCATTCTATCAAAAAATCACCCCTTCACAATAAATTTCATTTCTAGACTCCCCAAAATGTACAAATAATATTAAAACATAAAACCTGTAAGGTCATAATTCTCTCCCCCTCCCAAAATATGTGAAACAATCTTAGAATACGAAAAACCGAGTCTAATAAATGTGTTCAGGCAAAAGATAGGCGAGAAGCAATAACTCAAAGGCGTCTTAAACGTTTCCGCAAACGCGAAACGGCAGCACGGTGCTAATCGCGTTTCATAATTAAATCGCGTTCACGCAAATACATCCGCGCGCGGGCATCGTGAATCGTGAGCTTTCGGTGGTTCGCGCGTCGCCGAGGAGGTTAGGTGGGGTTAGGTTAGTTGGAAATTTGGTTAGACCGAGGAAAACGTACGTTCTGATATAGAGATCTAATTTCCTTCTACTCGACTCTTATAATTCACCGTCGTTCGAGGGTCTAAGGTCCCGGGGGTCAGCCGCAGACGTAACAATTCACTTTTAAGTGTCCTCCAGCAGAACCGCTGACAGAATTCCTCTCGCTCTCTCCTTCTGTCCTCTGCTTATCCTCTCCATTAACATAGAGATTGGCAGCAGTTTCATACATCGATCTCTCTCACCCTTCGAGAGTCAACTAGCCGTATGGGGGATGGCGAATAGTAAAAATGAATTAGCTGGTTCGCCTCTTGCTTTCTATGGTTCTTTTCTTTTTTTTTTTTTGAGGATTTATTTAATATATTTTTTTTTTGCGGAAATATTATGTTAGTCTTGATACTGATCAGAGATTACACTTGTCTAGTAGAAGTGCAATTATTGAAATAGTACTATAGTAGGTTAGTGGTGTAGTACGATAATGAAATTATGAAAGTAATGCATTGTTATGATGGTAAAATAGAAGAATTATGAAAGTGATATAATATTAGGACAATAAAAAAGTTAAATGGTAGTGATAGAACAATAAAATAGTGGAACTGTCAAAATGATATACCATGAGAATAGTAAAATAGGAAAATTGTAAGATAATACAGCAAAGTACCAAAATAGAAAAGTAGCAAATTAGTAAAATAGCAAAATAGTCAAATAGTAGGAGAGTAAAATAGCAAAATAATAAAATAGCAGAATGACAAAGTAGCAAAATAGTAAAATGACAAGAAAGAAAAATAGCAAAATAATAAAATAGCAGAATGACAAAGTAGCAAAATAGTAAAATGACAAGAAAGAAAAATAGCAAAATAATAAAATAGAAAAATAGCAAAATAACAAAATGGAAAATAGAAAAATAGCAAACTAGGAAAATAACAAAGCAATAAAATAGCGAAACAGTAAAATAATAAAATAATAAAGCAGCAAAACATTGAAATCACAAAATCATAAAATGTCAAACTGTTAAAATCGCAAAATCATAAACTATCAAAATAACAGAATAAATAAAACTGATATTGCTTTAACGTTTACTGCCACTAATTCTAATGATCCCACAAAAAATACAATGTCACAGTTCGCGCAAATAAATGTACACCATAGAGCGATAAATTCGTTTAAATTATCGCTTTTGTTCGTTTTCAGTTTCTTTCTTTTATCTAATGGAAGTAACTTCGCGAAGTTTATCGTTCTCTTTTCCCTCGACTATTTTGTTTCGAAAGTTTGTTTGAGGCTGCGGTTTCTGCTTATGAATGTTCTTGTTCTTCTTTTTTCCATGTTTTCACGGATGCGCGGACACCGTTCGATTCTTTCTGGGCGGAGCTCTGGCTGACCACTGGCCAGCGCGCAAACTCCAATTCTGATTGGACATTCAAACGCGAACATAAATTTTATCGCTTTGAAATATTTCCAATACATCTCAAACACCCAAAACCGTAAACGATAGGTACTTGAACGTTTCACACTTTGAGTCTTTACAATTCAAATACTCTGAACTCTGAATTTTTAACCATTATTGCTAAAAAATGCAAATATTCTGAACTTTGATATCCAAACCTTAAGTACGCTAAATTTTAAGTACACAAAATTGAAATCCTCTAAGGTTGACATACTCTAAATTTTAAATACACAAAACTCAAGTACTCTAAATATTTAATATGTTGTAAAATATTTAGAAACATTTTCAGAGTAGAGAAATACATCTCTATAAATTACGAATTCAAGTTCAGATGAAAGAACAGATCAACTGTTCGAGTATAAAGGCTGCCTATACAATGTCCTATGTCGTCAATTACAGTAAATAGCACAGGAAAAGAATTTCAAGTATTTTCCATTGAAAAGCGATTTTACTTCTTCGCGCCAAGATAAGCATCGTGCTGGAAGTACTATACAACATTGTCGCCATCCTTCCAACAAAACTTTTTCACGATTCAAGTTTCCCTGTCGCCGGAAGGACGTATATATACCTGAGGTGCTCAGGAAATGAAACATTCGCGAGATTTTAATCTATGTTGCCAGATCGATATCGGATGTAAAAAAGAACTTCGCAATGAATAGATCTATTGATGAACATTCGAAAGGTTCGTACCTAGAAAGATTCAGAGATGTCCTTTAAGAATGTTTTAATGAAATTATAGAGTATATTGATATTTTGATGAATGTGAACTTATTGAAATTGAGAGGGTTTGAGTTGAAAATATTTTAGGTTAGATTATTTGGGGTTGGAAGTATTTTAGGTTACATTATTTGGGGATGGAGTATTTTAGGTTAGGTTTTTTGGAGTTGGAAGTATTTTAGATTAGGTTGCTTGGGGTTGGGAATATTTTAGGTTAGAATATTTGGACTTGAGAGAATTTTGGCTTAGATTATTTGGACTTGAGAAAATTTCAGTTTAGGTTATTTGGACTTGAGAGTATTTCAGCTCAGATTATTTGGATTTGAGAGGATTTCAGCTCAGATTATTTAGACTTGAGAGTAATTCAGCTCAGATTATTTGGACTTGAGAGAATTTCAATTTAGGTTATTTGGACTTGAGAGTATGTCACTTTAGAATATTTGTTCTTGAGAGTATTTTAAGTTAGGTTATTTGGACTGGAGAGTATGTCAGCTTAGATTATTTGGACTTGAAAGTATTTCATTTTAGAATAATTGTACTTGAGAAAATTACAACTTAAATTATTTGGACTTGAGAGAATATCAATTTAGATTATTTGGACTAGACAGTATGTCAGTTTAGATCATTTGAACTTGAGAGTACGTCACTTAAATTATTTGGACTTGAGAGAATTTCAATTTATGTTATTTGGACTTGAGAGTACGTCACTTTAGAATATTTGTACTTGAGAGTATTTTAAGTTAGGTTATTTGGACTGGAGAGTATGTCAGCTTAGATTATTTGGACTTGAGAGTATTTCATTTTAGAATAATTGTACTTGAGAAAATTACAACTTAAATTATTTGGACTTGAGAGAATATCAATTTAGATTATTTGGACTAGACAGTATGTCAGTTTAGATCATTTGAACTTGAGAGTACGTCACTTAAATTATTTGGACTTGAGAGTCTTGCAGTTTAGAGTACTTGAGTTCAGAGTACTTGGAGTTTAAACTATTTTAATTACGAATACGGTTCATAGCATTCAAGTCCTTAGAATCCACAGTACTTTAATCACAAGAACTTAGAATGTACAGTACTGTAACTACAAGTGCTCAGAGTTTATTCTAATTACACTTGCCTAGAGTTTCAAGTACTTCAAACTATTCAAGTTTTAATTATTCACAAACTAAACTATATAAGATCGTCAAATTTTCAATATACAAATAACAACAGCCCAACCTAAAAAATTTCCATCATCCAAAACGTTAGGTCTGCAGTAAAAAAAAGAATAGAGCAGTAAATTTAAACAGTATAATAATACAGTTAGGATGGTCGCAAGCTCATCGAGAGCCGAAGTTGGAAAGAAACGTCGAAAGAATGGAAGAGGACGAGGATCGAGCGTGCGCGGATAAAGAACGAGACAGAGCCGGGTCCTGAATGGGCCTCTTCGGGTCCGTTATATTCGCCTACGATTGAAAAGCGGTCGCTTAGAAACAAGAGACGCGCGACCGGTCGTTAACGACAATGGGCTTTTGTTTTTTCGGGGGCAGATGTTGGACCGAAACTCGGTAGCTGCGACGGGTACGATCGTACCCCTACGGGTCCACATAAGACCCCGTGGCTGAAGGTGAGCGAAGGAGGACCGACCGACACGTGTCTCTTCGTCACTTCGTGTATCTCCCTTGTACATACCTATATACGTAAGCAAACGTATATATACGTTCATGTGTGTATGTGTGTCTATCGAACCGCTTGTCTTCCTCTCTTGTAACCTGTCCGCAAACCGGTCGAAAGGAGATCCTGGCCGTGTGTCGTCGACTATTTATTCATTTAGCTGCGTCCTGGCACGTTCCGTTTAGGTTTGTTACAATACTGCCGATGACATTGGAATTGAACTCTATTTACATTATCTCTGTACTCCCGTTGCTTTTCTGGAGCCTTTTGTGCGTTTTACTGCGTTGTTGTTAATGTGTTAGGGAGTGAACATATGTAGCTTGGTTGTTTGTATTTATTTTAGTATCGGGATTATTGTGTTGCTAGATTCTTGAATTTTTACGTTCTTAAGTTTCTACATACTATAGCTTCAGATTGCTATGAAAACCTCTGCATTTCTAGATGCATGTAATATTCCAGATCTTTGAGCACTTCTTGTAACACTAAATTATATCCCTAGATCTCGTGCACCTACACATCTAAATTTCTTGTGCTTCCTACATATCAAATTTCTACATCTTCGAATTTGTACATCCCCAAATACATCCATATCTACATGTACAGATTTAAAAATCCCTAAATCTCTACATCCTCAAATGTATCTCTAAATTTCCATACCCCTCCCCCTTACTCTAAATATCTCTATCCCCAGATATAATTCCCACTGCACATTCTCTTCAAACTAAACTGAACTCTACATCACCATACCATCAAAGTCACCATCACAAGTCTCCAAATAAAAATGAAGATAAACCGCATTACGATAAAAGCAACGAAAAAGATAATAGACAGCGATTCATCTACAGGTTCCAGAAAGGTCCTTAATTTCCTTGTTTTCGATTGCATCCACTTCGTAGGAAGACACAGTGGCCACAAGTGGGAGGATAACGTAGCAGAAGAGTATATCGGGAGAATAGCCGAGAAAAGATAACATAAAAATACAATATTGCCCCGCGAATGTAAGTTGGATTGCTTACAAATTGGCCCATACATCTGTAATGCCTCGATCACCGTATATATATATATACATATATATAAGTATATATCTAGTACTGTACCCTGGTGGCTCCCTTATTGCGAGAGACTTGGTAATTTCCATCCACGAGTGGTAGGGCTGATACGCGTATGGGAATCACTGTAGGAAACGTTCTGAGCTTATTAGTCGTTCGCATTAATTTTCTTTTCTCCTCGACCGGGAAAGATGAAACGTCCGCACCAGAGGATCGCGGCGATTACTCACGACAGGGCCGATATTAAATCCTTCGTCGTTTCTTTTCGTGAAATCTTTCATTTTTTAATCTCTAGCGATATTAATGAAACTTTGTTCACCTTGAAAATTTTCGAAATCGGTGAGATATAATGGATCTGGGGATCAGGTAGTGGTAGATGTAGGGATGATAGGGTATGCAATGTCAAGATCGTGTAAATTTAATGCTTAGTAAATTGTTTAATGCCTAATTTAATGATTAGGGCTGTGCAATGTGTGTTCTTGGGATACAGGGATTTGGAGATGTAGGAATGTAGGAATATAGAATGCAATGAATAAAACGAATCTAGGAATATAAATTGATGAAATAATATAAAAGTACAAGAATACCTATAACGAACGTAAAATAACGAAATACGGAAGAATCGTTCGATTTCAACGGATCCGTGAAATTTAATTGTGAACGTTTCGATTTTCTAGTAGGAAATTGTTTCGCCGGGACAATTCGGGAACGGTGCATTTTTCGCGTGTACGCGTCGGGGAACGTGGCGCGATACAAACGCGGCGAACACAGATAAACGCGAAGATAACCCGAGGCGGTTTCCTTGTTAGGACATCCGTCCTGTCAAAACGTCCAGAGGACACATCGAAGCAATTGAATTACGATCATCCCCAGGGCGAGTTCCGACCGTAACCAATAATTCCATTATCCATTAGTATTGGGTCGCAGCAATTTCCTTCTGCGAGCGTGGCTGCGTACGTGGCGCACGAAATACAGAGAGAGAGAGACGGGGATCAAGAAACGGATAGATTCCTGGCACACGTCGCGGGAATATCGAACCGCACCGGGATGCAAGGATCCGCGATATCCCCGATAATAGAGTGCCGTCGATGAAGCCGACGTCGAAGCGACGTCCGCAAAAAACCGTCTTCGTTTACGATTCGGAACGTTCCATCGGAAAATCTTGACAACCTACACCATTTCGCGGTAGTTCCTGGTTAGGTATCGGATCAAAACTGGTGGGATTTTAGAAATGTACACGATTGTGGAATTTTTTATTTAACTTTACCCTATTAAAACTTCAAATATTTTTATGAGCTGGGCAAGGTTGAAACGAAAAGTAATTTTGAATAATTTATGTATGAAATTTAGTAAGCATCCTAGTATAATTAGTATAATTGTACGTGATAAAGATCATAAACAATCGTAACCCTATTGAACTCTAAAGCACTTTCAAATAAACAATTTATGAATCTAATGCTTTCCTCAGCACAATATGTCCCCTCCACAACCCTGAAAATGATTGAAACGTACTAAACATTACCATGAATACACATCTTCCTATTTCTTCCAGAATCACTTCCCGAGATGCACTGTTCACACCGTATCATACAACACGTACACTGTCTCTAACGGAAGTCTCAAAAACGGATAATCACGCACGGTTTCCCTCGCGAGCGTTGTTTACCTTGGTTCGCCATTACGCGTACCCGTGAGCCGGCAGTTTCCATGGTGCACCGTGTCACCATGACCGTAGAGAACGCGGCGACATTCTATCACGCAGTCGACGATCGATTATCGAACGCATCGTTCGATTTTCCGGTAATTGTCGTAGCGACGGGTAAAATCTCGATCAGCAGGGCGGAGATCTGGTTTCTTCCATGCTCGGATGCTGACTGGAGCATGAGGGCCCGTAAAGGGCCGGCCAAGGGCCCCGACAGGATATATCAAAGGAATAGAAAGGACCTACCGGCGCGTCCTTCGGCTGGTGGGGGAAATTTTTATACGAAACCCCCATCTTTTTTATCCTCTTTCTCCTCGGGCTTTCTCCGTTGCCAGCCCCGGAAACCCCTTCGACTTTCACGGGGTGAGCCGTTTTTAACCCCTCTGCCGACCAGTACGTTCCGTCACGAATTCGCTCTACAAAGAAGCCAAAATGGCGGCAGTTTTTTACCTTTGGACAACGACCCTTTCGGAGATGAGAAAAAACGCTTTGGGATCGATCGAGAAAAAATTGGGTCTCCTCGATTCTGGATCGTTGCGAGAGGATCTGGTTCGCTGTAAGGACCTCCTGTTTCGTCGAAGCTTTTCACCTTCCCCGTATCTTTGATCGCTTTTTCTTTTGAAGGACGCGATGTTCGGGGTCCTCTGAACACCCGGGAACGGGAGCAGACCTAACGGGTACTTGTTTTCGAATGGAATCGAGGTCATCGCTGTGCACCGCCGGATAAATGCACCGGGAAAAGGAAATTCGAGGAACAAAAATTGGTTGACGTGCAGGGAAATGGTTTTGCAGCAATTTGAGATGGCGTACAGACTACGTTTTAACGTCTTCAACTTACACTGGTCATTTTGTCAGAACTCTAAAGATATTTTCTTAAAGTTCTCACTGGAATTTAAGGGATGAAGTTGATTCTTAAGTGACTCAAATTGTTATATTTCATTGGGAAGTTATTTAGGTTTACGAAAATGAACTTTTAGGTACTGTAATTTTTTGTAGCAGTTTGTTAGAATTCTGAAGACATTTTTCTGATGGACGCTTTTGACTAGGATTTTAGGGATGAAATTTTTAAGTGGTTAAAATTGTCATGCTTTATTGAAAAATTAAGTGTAGAAAACATGTTTTAAGAAAATGAAGAATTTTTTATGACAATATGTTTGAATTCTGAAGAAATTTCAGTCTTGCTGTTTCTGAATGGGATTTAAGAGATGAAGTAAATTTTTATGTAATTGAAATTGTCATGTTCTACTAAGAAATGATATCAAATATAGACATCATGTTTTCAGAAAATGAAGAACTTCTACGTATTATAATTTTTGATAGCACGTGGTTGTTTGAACTTGTAGAGATAATAAAAAATTTAATGATCTGAAAACTGACAAATCTAATAATTGGAATCTGTAAAAATTAAATGTAATAGTTCAAAGAACCTACAAATTCGAATCTAACCTACAAATTCGACAGTTCAATAACTCGAGAACAAACTGAAAAATTCGCTGCTTCAACCAAAAAATCTACAAAAGTTCAATGGTTCGAAAAAGAAACCAAGTCCAAAAGCGCAGAGGTTAATAAATGAGAAAATGTCTGAGTTTCTCTAGACGACCTTATCTGATAGGATCCAGCCATATTCCCGTTCACCATAGTAATCGTAATCATGAACGGTTTCATTGTCTCAGCTAATCAGTCGGTATCTCGGCCGAAAACCTCGAGAGCTCCGGAAACTCGTCGTTTTCTCACGTATCACGGAACCGCTTTTCCTGCTGCGTCTCCGTAGCGATCAGATACGCGCGAAAAGAAGGCTTCCCATGCTACGAGTCTCGCGTATCCCGTTGACCGCAGGGACACACGAAAATTGTAAACGAACCGTTCGGAAATCAATCGGGCCGTTCAGCCGAACGTTCGGCTGTTTTCTTGTCTAGAAAAGTGCGTTCCATCCGTTCCGCGGTCGGCCAGGCGGTTATGAGAAATATGAAATCTGGTTCTCACGGGCCGTGAATGGGTACACGTTGCTTCGTCTTTCTCTTTCCCGCCGGTTTCCCACTCACCGGGTTAGATCCTTCTCTGTATCGTCGCTCCACATGCGTATCGTGGGAGGATCTCTAGTCCCGGGGGTCCTTTGTGTACCGGCAGCAGGACATTGTCCATTGAGCACGGCCAAACAGGTCCTAGAGAGCTGACCTGTCCCGTCCCCTTTTCAATCGGGCTGCTTCTTTCAAGGAAAACCCCTTTCCTGATTTTTTCTATCAAAATAAATCATGTGGGTACAGTTAGCTGCCGCGGTCCAGCTGGCTAGATGCACCTATACGCGTATGTGCTTTGTGTGCGCGGACGCGCGGATTTCGGATTCATACCGACATCCTGTCACCCGTAGCCCTTTCGAAGCCATCACCTTTCCGGGAAATCGATGTGGTTGTTTTATAACGGCGATTTTGGGTATGGTTGTTGGAGATGGATGTGACGATGTGTGGGATCGAGAGGGAAAATTGTTGAGGAATGGAAGTGTAGGGCAGTTGTGGGTAGGTCGTGAAGATGTTATGGCGTGTATGGTCATATGTGAAATGTGAGATGAGAGAGTGGCTAGTTTCGAGGTTGCAAGTTTTCCAGTTGAGTTAGGTGTGGATTTAGGAATTTGGTAATTTGGTGGCGAGGAATTTAACAATTTAGAAATGGTAAGTTTGTTATCAAGATTTGATAGTTTGATCGTTTGGTCATTTGATCATGTAGTCATTTGGTCATGTGTTCACTTGTTCATATGATCATTTGGTCATGTGTTCATTTGTTCATATAATCATTTGGTCATGTGGTCATTTGTTCATTTGATTATTTGGTCATGTGTTTATTTGTTCATATGATCATTTAGTCATGTGTTCACTTGTTCATTTGACCATATGATTATTTGGTCATGTGGTCATTTGGTCATGTGCTCATATGTTCATATGGTCATTGGTTCATAAGGTAGTGTGGTCATTTAATCATTTCTTCATTTCTAAATTTCTAAATTTGGTAAGTAGTTGATCTGGCAATGTCTGTTTCTAAACATCTATTACAAATTTTAAACTTTGCATGTGACCTATTATCAAATGTGAATATGCACGTATTACCGTGTTCAAAAGCAACGCTGTTCCTGCACAATTATTGCTCGCTCAAAAGGAATAAAATACGGTAAAAGTAACGATAACTCAATCAATATTGGTATTTCTGCAAGGTCTGCATAAAATAACGTTGCAATCTTCGGTTACCTCTACTTTGCGTCGAATTTTTAACATCAAGTTTCACGGTAGTTTGTCGAACAAAATCGGTCGAAAGGTGCACCCAGAAAATTTGACGCCAACGTCAGCTTTTCTTTTACCAAATCTAATGAGCACATTTCTCGTCGACTGCTTACTACACCTTTTATTCGCTCCATTTTAAAAACTACATTCCTACACAGTTTTATCATCTAATCAATTTATCCTAAAATACTAAAATTACTATAAAATCTGAGAGGTATAAAATTCGTCTTGAATCATGTAAATCCTTCTTGGTTATTCCATTTTGAAAACATGCAGTATAGCATAATTCCTTAACACGAAATTCCTTTTGTAAGCAATAAATCAATAAATACAAAAATGTACTATTACTATGTATTTTCAAGGACTAGTCATATAGGTTTCGGTAGAAATAGCTTCTTAGAGTATGTAGTTGTAGCGTTGACGCGACTGTATGCTCAGCGAAAGACGTCCATATTTAAAATTCGTGTCCCCTGTAGGAAACAGCGGAAGAGTGTTCGTATTGTCCGGTAGCTCGAGCGTTCTCCTTCTGTTTTCCCGTTTCTCTAGCAGGCCAACGTCGGTTAATTAGAAAGTTCGGTGGTAAAGAGAGGAAAGAGGCAAGGAGGGGCACGCAGTTTCGTTGTTACATTATTCAGAACGTCCTACCCCGCGAAACTCGCTGCTGCTCGCCGCAAAACATCCGAATGTAAACTTTTGACAACGCGCGAACACGCCAAGTGCCGAAGCGTGTCACGCGAAATAATTAACGATCGTACGAATTTTCGCGGCACGGCGAATTAACACGCCCGGCCACCGTGGCTTTCGTTCGTTGTGTTCTCGTTGTTCCCGAATTTCGTACCGGGATAACTCCCGAAAACGTTACGAGAACTCGACGACGCGTGCGGATCTCGGGTTTCGCTCCTCGACATTTCGAACACGATGCTCGCGAATTTTTTTTACTGGGAAGAGGACATATTGTTGGCGAATGATCGAGATTGTTGGAAACTTTTGTCAATTATTGATGAGCTGAAATTGTTTATTTTGTGATAGCGACTAAATTTCAAGTTGGGGTGGTATTCGATGTGCTAAAACGGGAGCGTTGGATATTTGTTGTGCGAAATTGTAGAATGTGCTTGCAAGGGGATGATATAGTATTATTTTGTTAAATTATGTATACATGAGAGGATGTTATAGTATTTTGTTGCATGATGAGGGGGTAATATAGTATTTTGTTACATGATGCACATATGAGAGGACGATATTGTATTATGTTACTGTACTTGTTATAATACATATGAGTGAATGATATTCTTATTTTATTCTATTTGTTATGCACATATGAGAGAATGATATACTATTACTTTGTTGTATGATGCATGTATCACATGCATACATGTGTACATGTATGATTTGGTTTACATATGCATAGTATAATGATGTATTTTATTATATACACATATGTGTATTATGTGTATACATATGAAGAGATGATATTGTATTATGTTCATACAGAGGGATGATATTATTATTTTATTGTACCATGTACATATGAGATGATACTGTATGTTCTCATATTTTATTATATGCATATGAGAAGATAATATTGACTGATTTTATTATGTACATATGAGAAGAAAATGTTGGATAATTTTACTATATTGTGTACATATAAGAAGATATTATTGCATACTGTTATAATATATTATCTACATATGAAGAGATCATATGGGACTATTTTATTGTACTATGTAAATGTACCTATAGTGCGTATAGTCAAATATGAATATTCTTTTATATGTAACACATTGACTACCACATTGGAACAATTGATAATTGCAGTAAGTAGTATTTTCATATTTAACAAATCTCATCAAATATTTTCACAATCTCATCACATTTTTTATAGCTACAAGTTACTACGAGTATTTTCAATTAGAGAACAAATTTTTAACAATATAGGTCTACATGGTAATTGCAATCTATATGGTAATTCAAGTGACATATACGTGACATAAAAGTGTTGAATTATCCTACATTTACTCTTCGATCAAGAATTTCCCCAAAACCCTTCCACCGACCTCCATCTAAAAATCTCTCCACGACAATTGAGCACAGCGGAAAAGGAAACTGCGATTCGAGACGCAACTTTTGACCAACAAGGATATCTGCTCGAACGCGACGAGCATCGTAGCGAGCGTGTAAAAAAGTAACGGGCTAGAGGAAGCGTACAATGAGATAAGGTGAGAAAACGAGGGACCCGTAGTCATGTCCGGCCATTGCTTTCGCGTGCTGAATCCGGAAGTGAAACAAGAAGAAGAAAAACCGGCTGGAGGGCCAGTCATCGGCTTCGACCAGTGACGTTCGTCGTTTTCGCTCGCACTCGTTTCATTGGCCAGCCAGGACAAAATCGCTCAGCGGGATAGCTGCTTTTTTTTCGCGAAAAAATCGGGCCCTGCTTCGAACCAGAGTGGGATTGTCCGAGATAATTCATTGTTCAGGGCTGGACCAATTGCCGTGGTCGATCCACGGGGGGCCACGCGACCGGCTTCGACAACGTTCGCTTAGGCAAAAAAGTAATCGGGGTCAGGTTTTTTTGGATGGATTCGCGATCGGTTGTAAAGACCCGTTGTCGAGACGTAATATGTAAATTGCTCTGTATGGAGGATGATTTCGAGAGGAGATTCATTAGAGTTTTAATTTGGGAGAGATTTGGGGATCTTGGGAGTTGGATGTGGAGAAATATGGGGATGCAGGAATTTTTGGAAGTTGGAATTTCGGGATTTATTGGTGGGAGAATTTAGGAGTTAGAGATTAGAGGGATTTGGGATGATGTGGGATCTATGGATATGAGAATGTGGAGTTTAGAAATTTAGGGACATAGGGAACTTGGAATTTTTGGATTTGATCTGTGGACGTGAGAATTTAGAATTTGGAGATTTGGGGATATAGGTATTTTGGGGACTTGGAATTTTGGGATTTGGGGAAATATAAATGTGAGAATGTAGAATGTAGAGATTTGGGGAC
This sequence comes from Megachile willughbiella, assembly GCA_945859595.2. Classification (NCBI taxonomy): domain Eukaryota; kingdom Metazoa; phylum Arthropoda; class Insecta; order Hymenoptera; family Megachilidae; genus Megachile; species Megachile willughbiella. Next base: position 16,615,128 of record OX243795.1, on the reverse strand, counting down.
ATAAGTAGTTTGGAAGCTTGGAATTTGGGGATCTACATATGTGAGAATTTAGAACTTACAGATTTGAGTACATAACTAATTTGGGAGCTTGAAATTTTGCGATTTAGGGATCTATGGATATGAGACTTTACCATCTAGAGATTTGGGAACCTAAGATTTTGTAGAACCTTGAATTTTAGGATTTGGTCATTAATGTATATGAGTATGTAGAATCTAGAGATCTGAAGATCTAACTACTTTATAAACTTGCAATTTTCAGATTTGGTAATTTGTGCACACTATAATTTAGAATCTAGAGATCCATATACATATTTCATAAATTTGAAATTGTAGGATTTGATGTTTTACACATATGAGCATTGGGATTTGATTTTTTACACATATGAGGATTGGGATTTGATGTTTTACGTACACAATAATTTAGAATCTAGAGTTCTATATACATAAATATTTCAGAAACATGACATTTTAGGATTTGATGTTTTACACATATGATCATTGGGATTTGATGTTTTACACATATGAAGATTGGGATTTGATATTCGACACATATGAGGATTGGGATTTGATGCTTTACACATACAACAATTTAGAATCTAGAGTTCTATATACATAAATATTTCGTAAACTTGAAATTGTATAATTTTACGTTTTACACATATGAGGACTCGATGCGTTCAGACATATGAGAATATAATATCCAGTGATTTGACAAAAATATTTGGAGAACCCACAATTTGTGGATTCAGAAGTGTATGAATATTCGAAGGTAATTAAAAATATTGAAGTAAATTATTTCCGTGCATCCCACCCGATATAAGCTGTTTGAGGAGCGCGCGTGCGTGTAAACCACGTGGCGCTAAACACGCGGACCTAGACCCTTCTATAAATACGATTTTCTGGAGACCAAGTTCAGGGGAACTGGCAGTAACGTGTTTTTAGATTTTCCAGTCGAGTCAGAGGTTAGGATACCGTGAGCAGGTTATGCGTGATCGTTTTCTGCTGATCGAACTCCACTTTGGTGCTATTTCACGCGAAGCATGCAATTAACTTTGTGATTGCTGTGGAGATTGTCGGTTATCCATTTGCTGTTGCATGTTATTATTGTCATAGTGATACAGTAATATTTTCGATTGACTCTTTAATTATTTTGCCGAAGTTAGGTCCGTGATAGGTGTTGATACAAAGGGATTATTTATGAAGATTAAATTAATATCAATTATAGAACACTAATTTTTGTTAACATTTTAGTAACAAGTAGTTCAGAATCCTTTTGTTAAGTTAAGTGAATGATATCGGAACAATTATGAGACTATTTATCTTATTATGAAAATATTTCATTGTAAAGGTACCAAACGTGTCAGTTGTTTAATTTACATGTTCTGTCTTTTAAATTACAAAATTTATTAAGATGCTTCTGCTCAAATCTGTATTGGTCTTCGTTGAGATATAGTACAGCACATTAATTGTATATTCACAAGTATATATTAATTTATATTTTATTGTTTGTTTATTTATTTTCTTATTTCACTTCAAATTTCAAGTTATGTGTGCATTACAGACTTAGTGTTACATTTGTAAGATGTGTCTCAAGAAGTCAAAATCCAATTAGTTAACACTAAAAGTACCAGAACAGAATTCATTCAATCACAAAAATAAATCTTAACACATAATAAAATACAATTATCTACCTCTCCAAAAAACCTCCACCTCAAAATTTCGCAACTCAAAACAAAACGTGTCCAACCATCTAGCCCCAGTATTTCTCTCATAAGTGTAATCCAGCATCCTTTCAGTGTCAATAATCCGAGTCCCAAATCGTGTCAACAGTCCGCAAAAGGTGTCAACAATCCCCACCGGGCTAATTAGCGTTTAAATCCGCAATAACTGTCCTGAGAAAGCAAAAAAACAGTGAGAGTGACAAAAGAATCGCAAGGAGCCAGGTTGACCCTCGTTGCACCCTGTCCAGGATGGACCACGGAGGGTTAGGCAAGTGGAAGGCGCTCCGAAGTGACCCTTGGTCAGGTAGCGAAAGAGGAGACTCCCCTAACTGACAAGTGAAACGACCGACAAAGAGTATAATAATGCGAGCAGATTATCGGGACGAAGGGTGTTCGCACCTTGGAAGGTGGCGCTCGGACAATAGTGGACAATGGAGATGGAAACCGACACTGCAAACAACATAAATTTTCTTTGGACGCCTCGCATTATGCCCGCTGCCTCGGACATTTTATGTTCGCCAGCCACGGTCAGACTGTTTCCTTTTCCTTTTTTGCAGAAGTGCACCGAGGGGACAAATAACGCGGCTTTCTTCGGGAATAAGCTGGTATTCAAAAAGCCTATTCCGGAGTGCTTGTAAGTCCATTATTGGCTGAAAGTCGAGACGCGTTTGTACCACCCCTCTTTGAGCCCTCTAGTTTTCGTGTTGTGCTACCAGTTACGTACCCTTCCACAATTTCAAGTTGTTTCCCGGTCAAAGGGTATTGTTGGAGCAATATTTGTTTTCGGTACTTGGATGGAGATCGTGGTGGTGGGAATTTTCGAGTTTCGGGAGATTTTGCGGAGTTTCGGGTGTAGGGAGATCTTGTGTGAATATTGGAAGTAAAATCGTAAATTTCATCATTTTATAGCTCAATTCTGAAATTTCTACCATTCAAGTTTTCAAATTTTTCAAATTCTCAAAAATTACTAAATTTCTCACATTATCATATTTCCTAAATTCCTAAATTCCTAAATTTCCAAAACTCCAAATACCTCCAAATCCCAAAATTTCAATAGTTCCCAAAATTTTGAATATCTCCAAATCCCAAAATCTCCCAAATCTACAAATCCCTCAAATCCCTCAAATCCCCCAAATCCCCAAGTCCCCAAATCCAAAAATTTCCCAAATCCCAATAGTTCCAAAAATTTCGAATATCCCCAAATCCCCAAATTCCTCAAATTCCCAAATCCCCCAAAATCACCAAATCCCAATAGTTCCAAAAATTTCGAATATCCCCAAATCCCCAAATTCCCCAAATTCCCAAATCCCTCAAAATCCCCAAATCCCAATAGTTCCAAAAATTTCAAATATCCCCAAATCCCCAAATTCTCCAAATTTCCAAATCCCCCAAAATCCCCAAATCCCAATAATTCCAAAAATTTCGAATATCCCCAATTCCCCAAATTCCCCAAATTCCCAAATCCCCCAAAATCCCCAAATCCCAAAATTCCCAAAATTTCAAAAATTCTGCAAATCCTAAAATTCCCAAATCTCCAAACCTCCAAATATTCAGATCTAAAAATCCCCAAATTCCCCGACTCGTACATAAACAATATCATTACGCAATGGCACATGAAATATGTACAATAAACGACAAAGAATAGAAGTTTTCGCGTTTTTAGCCCCATTTCCGTGGATCCATCGAGCAGACCAATAATCCAACCGGTCGACGTTCGCGAAACGAACCCGATGACATCGTATTTCAGCCGAAATTGCCGAACAGCAGATTGGACGGACGATATACAGCCGAGTTCAGGAAAGATAGCGACGCTGTATCGACATCGTTCGTCCTGGGGACAAGGATTTAAGGAGAGCCACAGCTCGATGGCTAATTAATTTCTACTCCTCGTTGCGAACGTTTCCTCCTCGTAATGGATTTAATTACCTTCGAGATTCGAAGTCGACCGAAGAATTACGCGATCGCCGTGTGATTAAGTCCTGGATTCAGAAGTAACCGCGATGGAAAACCGACCTTACTACTTTCTTATCTTATCGGACAATTATTCGGAAACAACATCGAGAAATCGTGTCTGACGATTTATTAAATTTTTCTGAATTCCTCATTTCTGTGAATTTTTCAAGTTCACGGTACTGAAGTTTCAATTTTGAAAATTTGAAATATCCAATTTTTAAGTTCGAAAATTTAAAAAATCCCATAATCCTCAAATACAACAATTTTCTTATTTCCAAGTTAAATGTCTAAATTTAGAAATTTCCAAATATGGGAATGTTGGATTTGAACAACGAAAAGTTTGAGATGATTGATTTTGAGTAGTCATATTTATTAATTGGTGCACTTGAACACGTTGAATATTATGGCACCCATTACTGACCAACACCGTCAATTATTATCAATAAACAATTGTAAACGTATTGGTAACAATTAAAGAATGAAACTAAACCAACAAAATTAACTTTGACTAAACTATAATTAACTAGCTTGAAAGTGAATTAACTAACCCCTAAATAAATAACTATTATTCCATAACATTGAATCACCTGCCCTGTATAATACTCAAAATATTACACAATAACGTTACAAACTAGCATAATAACATGAAAACATTAACAACAAGATCAACCATAAAATTCGCAACGGAATATTTGAGTAGAACGATAAAACTGTTGTTCGCGAACGGAAGAGACTTTGTTGACCATCGGCCTAAGCGTGAGCCTTGGTCTGACAAATTTATAAGCCGGATCAAAAGTTGCAAAACGTAAATAAGACCGAGACTGTAGCAGATTCTCAGATTTAAAAATCGAACTCTAAAAAAAAGACTTCGAAGAATTTCGATGTAAAATAAATCACGTTTAACGAAGTATTTTAAACGATGATTTGTGGGTTACTAAACTAGGAAGAAAGAAATGGAAATAGAAAGCGAACACGGTGATTAACGCTGTTGGGAAACAACTGAAAGACACAGAAGTTATCAGTTGGACTGTTTAAAATGCTGGTCATTCAACAACAATGGCGCGTACTTTTCAGATACCGCAACTTTCTCTTGGCATTTCCAATGTTTTCGGTTCAAACAATTCTCTGCGACGTGCGGATCATCAGGTGTTGGTTATAATTGGGTCTTGGGAATAAATTAGCTATTTTGTTCGAGGTGATTTTGGGGATAATTGAACGAGTAAACGATGGAGACGGTGTAACGTCAATGCGACACGAGACAATGGGTCGGTGGCGCCATCTGTCCTGTATTCTGATCGATTCTTTCGAACATGAAAAAATATTGTTACACTCTAAAATTTTATTATATACAAAAGATGGGGAAAATAAATGACGTCTGCAAGAAAAATTGAGTCTTTGTGTTTCATTGAGGGATTCGCAAATCTGTAGTGTTTCAAGTTTGGACAGTTTGGAATTTTAGAATTTTAGAGTTTGGAATTTTAGAATTATGGTGTTTTGTAGTTTGAATAGTTTGTAATGGAGAAATTTGGAGATTTTTATGTTTAGGAACTTGTGAATTTAGAAGGTTTTTAATTTCGACTTTTAGACATTGAGAAATACATTTTATAGGTTAAATATTTTTGAATATGGAGATTTGAGATTTTTATGTTGGGAAACGTGAATTTAGAAGGTTTTCAATTTTGACTTCTTAAGTATTTAGAAATTATGAAATTTTTAGGGTTAAACATCTATATATTTGGAAATTATGAAATTTGTAAGTTTAGACATTTGTGAATTTAAAAATTGTGAAATTTTTTTATTTGGACATTTGTGAATGTAGATATTGTGAAGTTTTCGAATTTAGACATTGATATGTATAGAAGTTATGAAGTTTTCGAATTTAGACACTTATATGTATCTTCAAGTTTACACATTTAAAAATGTAGAAATTATACAATCTTCAAGTTTGAACATTAAAAAATGTAGAACTCATACAATCTTCAAGAACAAACATTTAAAAATGTAGAACTCATACAATCTTCAAGAACAAACATTTAAAAATATAGAAATTATACAATCCTCAAGTTCAAACATTTAAAAATGTAGAAATTATACAATCTTCAAGTTTGAACATTTAAAAATGTAGAACTCATACAATCTTCAAGTTCAAACATTTAAAAATGTAGAACTCAAACAATCTTCAAGCTCAAACATTTAAAAATATAGAAATTACACAATCTTCAAGTTTGCACATTTAAAAATGTAGAACTCATACAATCTTCAAGCTCAAACATTTAAAAATATAGAAATTACACAATCTTCAAGTTTGCACATTTAAAAATATAGAACTCATACAATCTTTAAGTTCAAACATTTAAAAATATAGAAATTATAAAATCTTCAACTTCGTACATTTTTAAAAATTCTAACTAATCAAAAAAATTTGCAAAAATCCTTATGAAAACTTCATAAACTTGTCAAAACCCCAACAATAAAAAAATCTATTAAATCAACCATTAAACTTCAACCCTTCAACCATCAAACTAAACAAAAATATAAAAAAGAAATTCTACTCTCCCATCGCCTGAGACTAGAGACCATCACCTCGCACGAAGATAATCGAATAAAAATCATTGCATTTCGCAAACCAACGCTAAAGCTAAAATGATCGTACAATTTGAGTAATCATTACCCCGAAAGAACTTTCGATAGGAAAACTGGCATTACGTTTACATAAACGTAATAATTCAGGCTGATCTTCCGGGAGTCTGTGAACCTCTCCATAGCCGGCGATGTCGGTAGAGACTTGTCCTCCTGGCCCGTAAAAGATATCGCCATTAGCGAGACTCGTGTTACCAAGACTTTTTGCGTGGCTCGCGTGCTTCTGGGATCAAAAGTCGATCCCCAGGTTGCACGATCGCGATGCTTCTCTTACCTGGCCACGTGCTGGCTCTTTCGTGGCAGATAAGGAGGGCCAAAAACGTCCCGAAAGGACAATGAGAGGGAAGGGTTTCGCCACGCGCCCAAAAGGTTAATCTAAGAAATCAAATCAAAGTAGTTTTTTGCCGGGGAACGGCTTGCTAGATGACGTCGTCGAAAGAGGTTTTACGTTTCCTCGGCGATGAACGAGGAGGGAAAAGGGTTAATGCTGGATGGTCTTCCGACGGGCCGCATCAAAGACAATATTTAACGCGCATATGCCGTGCACGTGCCGACAGGGGCGCGTAAAACTCACTTTGTTTGCTAAATAACATCCTCGAAAGTGCCTCGATATCCGAGTATGCCCGAGCTTTTGCACGGCCCGCCGCGGGCTGCCCTACTGTCTTCATGCGGGCGTAATTGCGTCAATTAACGAATCACCGGACGCCGATAAAATTACTTTCACACGGAAAACTTTCGATATCGGAGTTTTGGTAAAACACTCGGTATAAAGTAGTGCAGTATAAACACCCGGGGTGTCGCCATTTTTCAGTTCGATACTCGGAAGATAATTTAGATAAATCTGAAAATTGGGATTGTAATTTCATTTCATGTAATTAGTCAACTAAATTAGTGGTATAGTTTAATGTCAGTGATACAATTAGTGTGAAATAGCCTAATGTCATTAATGTAATACAATTAGCGTGAAATAAGTAGTCAAAAGTACTTAATGTAATACAGTTGGTTTGATGTAATTAATGTAATGCAATTAGTCTAATATAATTCTTGTAACACAATTAGTTTAATACAATTAGTCTGTCATCATTAGTTTAACACCTTAACTACAATCATTATCTGCTTCCTGCAATATAACGAGAGCTTGCTATATTTTTATTCTTAAAAATTTGAATTCTTCAAGAATTGAAAAATTGTTTAAAACTTGAACTCTCGACTTAAATTGAATAATCAGCTAAAAAGTTAACACTCGGTCCTCAAATTGAATACTTCTCAAATTAATTGAATCCACATTAATAATCCTCATTGAATATTCCAATCAGTCACAAATACTCGGAATAAATATGAGAGTGTAAAGAGTTTAAGAATTGATCGTAAAACGTAACTCTAAGAATCAGGAAATCGTTAAATTATTTTCTGCTTGTGTTCCGAACGTTTCACAGGAATCGATGCTGTTTTGCGTTCAAACAGCAGCTGCTTCATCGTTCCGTGGACAGAAGCGTCATCTTCGAACCGTGTACACTCGATACACGATTCGTATCTTAATTGGAAATTTGCTTGTTCAGATAACAGATCGTTACATCGTAGAGGTTAGGTTTGATCGTCGATCGTCGACGCGTGAAGAAGATTAATTTAGGAACTCCACAATCACTAACAAGTATAAGTTAGAAAATTACCGAAAAGCCTGAAACATTTATTTTGTGATGCTTCCGATCGTTTTTCCGATATGCAATTTACTTAACGAAGAAATTAGTATTTCAAGTTGGATGAAATACATATGGGTTCTGTAAACTGTGTCATTTGTAGTCTATCGAGTAGAATTCTTTGACAATCATATTAATCACGATTACTGTCACATTCAACGCCTACAGAACATTTCTACGATTGAAGAGTTAATTCTTCTGGGTTTGTAGCGATTTTCTAACAATGTGAGTCTATTAATCAATACTGATCAAGTGATTAATCAATTGATCAGTTTCGAATCAATCCACCATGTTTATGCTGATTGTTTAATTCTTTTTATACAAAACTTGGATGATTTTAAAGGAAGATAGAGGAGTGAACATCTATTACCATCATCAACATGAACATCTATTACGAATAAATATTATTGAATATATATTAACATTATCAACATGAAATTTTGAGTACCTAATAACATTATCAATACAAAATCTTGAATATATACTGTCATTATCAACATGAAGTTTTGAATATCCAATGTTATTATCAACATGAAATTTTGAATATTTATCATCATTATCAACTTGCAACATTTAATATCTAATATCATTATCAACATGAAATTTTGAATATTTATCATCATTATCAACATGCAATATTTATTATCTAATATCAATCTTGAATATCTAATATCATTATCAACACGAACTCTTGTGTATCTATTACCCTTATCAGTATGAAATCTTGAATATAATATTATACCATTGTTAACCAAAGATTTTGAATATTAATTATTAACATGAAACCTCGAATATCATTACCAACACGAAGTTTTAAATATCTAATATTATCAACCATAAATTTTGAATATCCTCCATCTTTATCAACCTGGAATTCTGAATATCTTTCATCATTATCAACCTAAAATCTTGAATATTCTCCATCATCATCAACCAAAAATTTTGAATATCCTCCATCATTACCAACCTGAAATTTTGAATATCCCCCATCATCATCAACCTAAAACCTTGAATATTCTCCATCATCATCAACCAAAAATTTTGAATAGACTCCATCATTACCAACCTGAAATTTTGAATATCCCCCATCATCATCAATCTAAAACCTTGAATATCCTCCATCGTTATCAACCTGAAATCTTGAACATCCACCATCATCCACCTATAATCTCGAATATCCTTTCTCATTACCAATATCAATCTGAACATTGGAAATGATATAAAATTGATCAAAACACCGGAGGATAAAGTCAACCTAGGTTCTCAAGGCAAAATAAACCTGCATAGAAAAGATAGAAGGGATTGTTGTCGGAGGTTGAAGACCGAGCATTTTTCTGCACGTCGCGTCAAGATAAATGCAATTCCCGAGGTAGAACACCGGGAGCGAATTCTACGTGTCACCGTCAAAAACGAGCGACTCGAGCCCGTCAACGTCTCGGCATCGAGACGCTGAAATTCGCGAGACCGTGATTTTAGCGAAATCGAAAAGCGATCGTGTTCAACGGCCATCTATTTACTTCATTACACCGTGTGCCGAAGGAGGCGAGAAGGCGGATGATCGCGATGTAAACAGGACTCGTGCCGTCCGTTTTCGACGAACAGGATAATCCGCATTTGCAAACATTTCGAAGCCTCTCGAATCGGACCGTCACTCGACTTTCAATCTGACCGTTAGATAAATATTCGGCCATATTCGAACCATACTCGGCCGTTTGGAAACCGAAAATATGTACACATCGAAAATTACGATGGAGGAAATTATTGTCGCTGTTTGAAATCTAATTGGTGTTCGATAGAGCGGGTAATTATTATTATTAATGTGGTGAAATTATTATTTATATTGATAGAAAGAATAATTGTTCGGTCAGATTTGATATTTGGGAGGTTTAAGTGGGAATTATTCAATTTTATCAGGTTTTAATTTGGTTTTGAGATTTTAAAGCATCTTTGCAGCTTTCCTAAATATAAATTCGTAGATTCTTATATTGCTAGATTTTTATGTTACTAGATACCTATATCCCTAGAGTTCTACACATCCGTTATAAAGAAGAAATTCTACCTTTCACAATAAATTTGAAAATTTCTGATCTGGAAATATGAAAATTTGGAAATTTATAATCTGAAAATTTGGAAGTTTGTAATCTGAAAATTTGTAAATTTGAAAGTTTGTAAGCTAAAAATTTGTAAATTGAAAATTTATAACCTAAAAATTTGTAATCTGAAAATTTGGAAGTTTGAAAATTTGTAACTTGAAAATTAAAAAATTTGAAAACTTGTAACCCAAATATTTAAAAGTTTGCAAGCTAATAATCTAAAAATTTGTGCTCCAAAAATTTTTATGTGTGAAAACTTGTACTCTAAAATTTCACAATCCAAAAATTTGAAAGTATGAACATCTATAACCTAAAAATGAATAAACGTTGAAAAGTTCAATAAACACAAATGAAGATCTTAGTCATAAAAAATGAAAAACTAATTACAATGAACAATATTAAGTGAACCTAAATGAATAATTAATAATTGCAAATTTTGAAGGGGAAAAATGGCACGTGTTTTTATAATGGACTGAAAACAGACAATTTATTGTTAGCGCCAGATGATCGAAACAGAAGATGAATTTGAAAACACTTGATTCGATCATTATAATGTTGTTATTCCTAATAACATTGTTCGCGTTTTCATTAACAGGTTCGTCGCCACATCAATTACTAGTGATCGATATTACGAATTTAATTCGGTCAAATAATTAACGACCGAATGCAGTAGGACAGTTCTGAATAAGTTAAGACTGTATCGATAATTTCACATTGCAAGAATCGGTATTTTAGTGCGATGTGCTAGATACGATTATGAATTATGATCAATTTATTCATTTCTTCAATGAATATTACATTTTTTGGCAGGAAAGATAACAATTTTGATATTGAAATTGTAGTTACTGAAAGTGGAGAGAAATATCGATGTTCATTAATATATTTACTGGTAAATACAAATTAACACGTGTTCGATTATTTAACGAATAAAAAAGAAAGGTCAAAGAATACTTTCCCACTGAAATTAGATTAACAAATTCGCAATATTCAGAATTTATAAAATCCAAGGAATATTCAATGAAATTTAGATCTAATTTTGAAATGCAATCAAATATTTATTCAGTCTAAGCCATTTTCCAATTTCCTGCTCTAAAATTTAGAAAAGATTTGAACTCTGAAACTTAGATTTAGGAAGGTCTTGAAGTTATCTGTCCATATTTCTTCAAAATATTAAACGGAGAGCTTAAGTGACGTTTCAAATAATTAAGATTACAATGTATCCTACAATATATTATCATTTTGTAGCAATCAACTAATCACCGTAGCAATCGACATATTTTAACGCGACATCTGTCATGACGCTTAAGTTTCCGTACGAATCCGCCACCAAAATTAGTAAAAATCCATACATAAATAAATCTTCTCCGCATAATAAATACCGGACAGCGTTTCTACGAATAAAATAGCAACGAAATACTGCGAAAATAATAAATAAGATTGGTCAAAAATAGCTAGCTAATCAAACTTTCAAGCCGCAGCTTGTCATTCACGCCGACTCTTCTATTCTAGTCAACTGAAATTGTCAAAAAATGGAGACGCAAGTGGCGATCGACTCACCTTACCCCTGTACGAAACAACCACGTCATCTTTAATCGCGAGCTCGAAAAACGTCGGTTTCGAGGCGTATCCGTTCGTCCAGCGATTTCACAATTCCATACCAGACATGCGTACGTAGCTCGCGAGCCTCCACTCCTCTCCCGATCGGACCACTCTCATCGACACTGTCCTAGCCTCTCGATCACCGTAGCCACCAAAAATCACCCCAAAGCCTAACTTCCGCCCTCGAACTCCCAGTGGTTTCCGGTACCACCGGAAGTCTCGCAAAACAACACCTGACCGGTCCACAGAGGACTCGGTGGATCCCCATCGATCGATCTGGATCTTCGAGCGGTTAAAACGAGACGTTCGGAGCCGTTCGGGTCGCGGGGTTAATTCGCGGTGCAGAAATATTCCGGTATCTTTTCGCGGCGGCGTCATCGCGCGAACTAAAGAATATCGCAGTTGTAATTAAGAAAACGGAGCCGCCGCCGCCGTCGCTGCTGCTGCTTTCCGTGGAGGCGAGGGGGTGTCGGAGGGCCGAGGCGGGCGGGGGTAGGGTGCACAGTCGACAGGGGGGTGTTCGGTGTCGGACGGGGGTGGAAAAGTCTGTGAAAAACGCGCGCATGACAATGCCGCCCCTCCTTGTCCACCCCACACCCTCGGCTTGGCCTCTTCTTTCTCCACCTTCGCCTTGGCCGACTCCTTTCTGCCAACCCTGACGGCGAGGGTAGGGGCGGCGGTGTCGGGGACTAATTAAAAATTCAGCCGGCGACGAGTTCTTCGAAGACGTTGGCCTGCTACCCCGCATTTACCGCCCGCCCGCCCTCCAACTTTTCATTCATTCATTCCTATCCTCGCCTTTCTCTTTCTTTCGCCCCCTTCTTCCTCTGCTTCTTCTTCTTCTACTTCTTCGACGCTCTTTCGCGTCTTCGCCAGACGTCCACGCGGACCCGCTCTCTTTTATTCTTACGCGCCACGCGACCGACACCGTCCTTCTTTCTTTTTTCCACGCGCTTTTTGCCACCCTCGCTTTCAACGGATTAAGGAGGCAAGAAGGTCGGACGAATCAGAGAACGAGGACGATCTCGCAGATCGATCGGAATTGATTGATTAACAGGAGCTTCAAGGGTATCCTATTTTAGTACGGTTTAAGGGTAGCACGACTCTGTAAGAATTACGCGATACAGGTCGAAGGTATCGCTCGATTTCGGTCGAAAGCGACTCGATTCATGACGATTTCGTACCTGGGTCGTGTACGCGGAAATCGCAGCGATTTGTCGGCGATCTAGCTTCTCGAGACTAACTTCGCGTGATCGACAGCGATTCTTCCGATTTTCGAATCAGAATCTAAACTTTTAGACTTCGTATACAGAACTCGGACAGTGTCGAAAACGATAAAGTACACTTCGCGACACTTTCTTCCTCACCAAACAAGTACATGGCGCGAGTTTACACTCGAATTTGCAGATCGATCGTTTCACAGAGATCACAGGATGACTCTCAAAGACACAGGGGGTCGAATTAAACGGAGCGGGCGTCGTGGAATCTAGACTAGAAAGAACGCGGTTCGTTCGGAAAGTTTTTTAAGCAACAAGCGATCACAGGACGGCCCGGAAACGCGTCGGAGTTTCCGAGAAATTGTTCGGCGCGAGAAGTTTCACTCTACCTTGGAAGTTTTCGACGGGAGCCGAGGTCGCGTGGTTCGCGAACCCGGCGCAAAATCCAAAAATAATGACACGCGAGAACGAGAGCGCGAACTGGCAGCGACGGGCGCGAATCTTGACCGGTCGGCAAACAACGAGCGCGAATTTTCCCCGGGTTTTATTTTTCTCACTCACCTTGCGCGATCCTGACCGCGGGCATTTTGATCCTCATGGTGACGTTCTCTATCTTCGCGTGTCGTCGCACGATCTATGCTCGATGTTTCCCTCGAACGTCGTCCAGGACGGAAGGTATCTGTCGATTCCCGAGTTCCTTCGAGTTTTCACACGTTTTCCTGCAGGGGCGGCGAGAAGAAAAGGGGGAGGCGACGACCACGTTGGAAGGAAAACAGTTCCTTCGGCCGGCGAAGCTCGCTAGACGATCGTCACGCTTCTGCCCTCCTCCCCCTCACTTCCGCCCCTCGCTGTTGTTGCCCCGAAACGAGTCCATCCGACGTTTCACCTGTTTCCACCTGGAACAACTGTTTCACTTGGCCGTCGATTACTCGTCGTCGCTTTCACGGATAAAACTGAACCCCAGTACGGGCAACACTCGTATCCCGATCGGCACCTGGTCGACGACCACCGCGTAACTGACGATCGGCCGGACACGCGCGTCTTCGTCAACTACTGTTCGTCCTCATGTTCCTCGTCGGCACACCGCGTCGCGACGCACATACACCGCACCGTGACCGGCTAAGAAACGCGAGGGAAAAATGTTACCGAGGCGCACAGCTGCGACAACCTTTTTCACGATCTAACAACCGGTATCATTCATCGGTGCTCCTCCATCGTCCACAAATCGCGCGTCGTTGCTGGATCGCCGGTGTCCGTCGCGCGCGTATCATCCACGGAGAGTCCTCGTTCGGAAGCACGACACGCACGCAACACTTCTCCGGATCGGTCTGTCCGCTCTGGTGACGCGGCGCACTCCGGTACCGAACTATCGTGGTCCGTCACGCATCTCCGCGTACACCGTGCACCGGGGACGTGTTAGACGACGACGAAGACGACGCTGGTCCCTCGTTCTTCCGGCTAGGAGGATCACGAGTGTCCCTCGGGTCGTCCTCCTCGACGACCTGCTGTCCCGTGCGTCCTGACGCGCGGATGCTGGATGCCTGCTGCCGGCGTGGACCAGAGCGACGATGGTCCAGCATGGGTCGTATCTCTGAGTGGACTGTGCCGGACGGTGCGCCTAGTCGTGCCGTGCGGGACCTGGTGTGTCGGGCACTGCGCTCGCTTCGGACGCGCTCGGTTCGCCTCGGCGCCGAGGCCGGACACCCCACGCGCTCTCGGGGTAGTTTTCACCCCCGGTGGTGGGGGTAACCAGCTATGCCGTTCTCCGTCACGCTCGCGCGAGCCGTCACTGCACACTCTGTCGCTCCGACGGATGGCTGCTCCTCTCTGTCCGACTCGGGCGCTCCGCGATCCACACTCTCTCTCGGGCTCCCTTCTCTCCCGGCGTGCAGTTACACGCGCGGCTACCAGTGTACGTGCGCGTACGTAGCCGCCTCTCTCTTCCTCCGGGATGCCTCTCGCTCCGACTCCCGGTTACCCTGTGTCCGCCTCGATCGTGCCTCTCTGTCTGGGCCAGGGTCTCGACGCGAGTTTCGCGCGGTCGGGGGAACAGTTTTCGCCGGAGACGCGATACTCTCGTGGCTAGCTGACATCGGGGTAGCCGCGCTTTTTTTTTTCGACGCATCCTCCCCTCTACTCTCGATACGGATTTTTTTTTCTTTCGATTCGACCGCTACGAGGCCCGTGGTGGACGGTCGTTTTTGGGACGACCGCGCGATTAACTCGACTAGCCGGGCGTTTAAATTACCGGGGTAATTTCTACGCGTGTTGAGGCCGGTTGGAGCGGCGCCAGCCTTTTGTTGACGATCGGTGTCACATTTGTTATGCTCGCGTTATGGACCGCGAGGGAGGAGGGTCTTCTAGGGGACCGTCATTAGGGCTCTTTCCTTTTCTGGGCCCTCAATGGGACGGTGTGTTTTCGTGGGAGATCGTCGACTTTTGTGACAGTTGAGGTTGTTGCTGGATATTTCGAGGATGTCGAATTTCGACGATGGATATTGATTAGTCATTTTTGAACGGTACTTGATTGGAAATCGCTTCCTTTATTATGAAATATTTTTGTAATTTTACGCCATTCAGTATCTAAGAATCACTAACCCAAATTCATTTTCATTCGCCTTTTCAATTAGACGATTCAATTAAGTTTTACTTAAAGGGATCCACTAAGCTTTATTTAAATGGTTCTATTAAGTTTTATCTGAATGGTTTATTAAGTTTTATCTGAGTGGTTCTATTAATTTTCGTTTAAATAGTTCCATTAAGCTTTATTTAAATAGTTCCGAATGACAGGAGAACGTGATCGTTTAAAAATAGTCATTTACCATTAACGTATCGATATGACAGCATATAGTCATGATCGAATAGACTTCTCATTTTCTAACTCACTTTTTAATTATAACGCGAATGTTCGACAGAAAATTAGCGATAA
Source organism: Megachile willughbiella (assembly GCA_945859595.2). NCBI lineage: Eukaryota > Metazoa > Arthropoda > Insecta > Hymenoptera > Megachilidae > Megachile > Megachile willughbiella. The sequence continues at coordinate 16,599,279 of OX243795.1, read as the reverse complement.
TTATATTCCGTCTAATCTCCCAATTATTTATCGTCATGATTTTTTACAACTGTACGAATGAAAATAGATGTATTCTCTCCATTTCACCGTTAATTACACGTTTCCTATTAGTTCAAGTAAATTACCGTACACATTCATACATTTTTTATGCAATTAGTGTCTTTAGAGATACATATGTACCTCATAAATTATCTTATTGAAATCTGTTCATTATTCTTAACGAATGAGGGATTAATATGTGAAATAATAAATAATTTACTTTTCATTTCAATGTTTCGTTTCGGATTCATCGCTCTGTTCAAATTACAGATCGAAATGGAGTTTTTAAAAGAGTTATCAGACCAAATCTTCGTTAATAACTTTAATACAAAATATTCAATATCACTTGAGAAGAGAGATTATCAAAAGACACCAATATCGAACATCTGCTAAAATTTGTACATACAGATCTTCAAACGGTCACATTTGATAATAGAATTCATCATTAAAATTTTAATTGATCTCAAATTGAAAAGGTTAACCTTACGAAAGGTTAATTTAAAATTAACCTTTTAATTAATTACGATTTAATAAGGAAATCGAGCATGACGCGAATGTTTTACCCATCCCAGAAGATTATCATAACCGAGAGGCGCTGAAAAATAAGCTAAACGAAGACGAGACCAGAACACGAATGTCCGCCTCTAATTCGACTTGTAAAACGAAATCGATCCGTGGCAGCTTGGAGGATCGCCACGAACAATGATCGCGTCGATCCGTTCGTCATTCTCGACACCATGGATCCTCGATCACCGATCCGTTCCTCCCGTAAACTTCCCGTAAACACGTACAGCGTGTAGTCGCAGAGAAAGTGGAGTAGACGAGTGTACGCAAGGAGGTACCTGCTCTCTCACATTAATTATTCCGTGACTAAACCCTTCATCCATGGTGGGATCGATAGCCTCGACGCGGATCTTTCCACGGGATTACTCGCCCAAGGATCTCGATCGAGATATCCAATCAAGTCTAACCTTATCCTGGATTTCAATTTTCGTCCCGCGAAATAACGCCAACAAATGCATGCCTCTACGTCGTACAACTTCGGATGAAATTAAAGGATATCCTTAACTTTACAGGCTATAAGACTAACTTTACGTGTTTAAAGTTTATTGTTTAAAGATTGAAGTTTACAGTTTAAAGTTTGCAGTTTAAAGATTATAGTTTACAGTTTAAAGTTCACGTTATAGAATTTGGTAAAATTAATCGTTTGTAGGATTATTTAATTTTGATGTGGTCTTTCGGAGCGTCAAGTTTCCCAGGCTCCTGCACTGGCTTCGGAAAGGATCTGAAGTGACTTTTAACTAACCCGAGAAATTATCTGTTGCTGGTCCTGCAGGCTCAGGGGTCCTGGACAGTGTCCCTGGACCTGTCGACCGTATCTCGGGCAATCTGTGGTTGGGGTGCGCCGCGACGTCGTGCGTCGACTATGAACCGCGTTTCCGTTTGCCTTTTCCTCTTAATTTTCTCAATGAACGGTCCCCGTTCAGATTTTTGTGGCCTTTCTACCGAATCCCTCGAGCACGATTTTCATCAGGTACGAATTGCAATATAATTTGGGGAAGCGTGTGATTATTTGTACAAAATTAACTTACGCTGTATATCGTGGTTCTCAAAATTTGATTAGACAACGTCAATTTTTGTACGAAAATACATATTTTCTACAGGTATTCGAGTTTTCTGCGAATATGATACTAATGATTGATAATTATTTTCCTGGTTTCGAGTGTGAAATGTAAGCGAGATATGTTTAATAAGCTGTATTAATTTCGATGAGTGAATGGTTTCATTTAATAAATAAAAGTGGTAAAAATACTGTCTTCCTCGATCGAATCGATCCTCCGGTTAAATAAGAGAAGTTGTCGGAATCAGCTGAATGTATGATTGAAAGTTATTCTTTTAACACCTGTTTAATCTATGATTTCGTTAAAGAATGCATACGTGTCATGATATTTCCTCTTGTTTCTGAAATATGGATATGACCGTTAGATTTATAAATAACATGCACATATACTAATTAGTGGTTTCTCGCTTCGTCGTTCATTTGGTTTGATCGAACGATTCGTTTATTCTATTTTCGGTGATCGAGTTGAAAGAAATTATCAGTGTCTAAACGAGAGAAATAGAAGTGGACAATTTAATTAAAGCAGGAAATTGCGAGATACAATTTTCAAACTTAAATGAAAATATCGTGTATAATCAAATATTTTGAACTTACGTGAAGTAAAATTACAGGTAACTCTCGTTATATTGCCACTGATGAGATTATAGCGGTTTTTTTATTTGACTAGCAACAACGCATGACTCTTTCACATAGCAATGTGGCGATATATCGCGAGATGATATAACGTGAGGTGATATAATAAGAGGTGTTATAACGCGATATGATATAACGAGGAGTGATATAATGCGAGGTGATATTACAGGAGGTGATATGACAGGGGGCGATATAACACGATACGATTTAACGCACTGAAATACAATTTGTTGGTAATACAGTGTGTTGCGTTCATTCAGCGATATAACATTCGGCGATATAAGACGTGGTAATACAAGGCGTGTGAATGCTATATTTATTACTTTATCTTGTGGTCATATGACGCATACCAACTTAACGCGTAACACTATAACTCACAGTGCTACAACCGTCTGCAATATAACGCATGGCAATATAAAGCGAAATAATGCTACACGTGATAATAACTCGTGGTTATATAATACACAGCAATTTAACTCACAACTACATATTGCACTGTTCAACATGACACCATAAAAAGTGTGGCGATATAACGCGTGACAAACTCGTGATTTATTGCAACTTCGAATAGTAATTCTAATCTGAAAGTTACTTAAAAGACGCTAATCACGAGGAGCAACGTAATCAACGCGTGAGCATGAAACATGCGATATAACGCGTGACAATGTGACTCGCGATTTATCGCAACTTCTTCATCGAGAGTTAATTCTATCGTGAAATTGACTTGAGAGACGCGGTTCAGGAGAAGAAACGTCGCCCGTTAGATCGCGCCATCAGTTGATTGGTCAGAATAATAGAGACGCGAAAATGTTTGCGAATTTCTAAGCGCGGAATCCGTCGCGCTTTGTATTTATCGTCGTGCCAGATAGATCGTATCGGTTGTATTCGGAATGCATAAGTTATCAAGCCTGTTTATTACGGACGTGCACGCTATAGTGCGCGGGGCTGGCCTGTGCCAGGAGAAATTCCAAGTGCATCTCTCGTGTGTATCCCTAGAAAACGCAGCGATCCGTTGACCCGTGTGAAACTCCCACATTCATTACCGTGGGGGGCACTGTGTTTCAAACGAACGTCCGCAAGTTCAGACGATTTTTCCTCGCGTCTTAACCCGTGGGTTTCTACGATTCCACGGCAACAGGAAGAGGTCTTATACGGTCACTCCTCCGGTGCGAGACTGCGCCGCTTCTCCTGCCTCGTTTACAACGCTTTGCAATATTTTTAAACGCGTCAACTCGCAACGCGCGAAATTCTCGTGTCGCTTAGATTTTTAACAACTCCCTCGACGCTTATCTTCGTCGCTCTTCGAACTTAACCATGTATCAACGCGATCTTCCTGTCATTAGATGCAAATTAGAAAATAACGTATAAAATTGGCGGGAAAGAAATTCCCTTCAAATTGTACAAAATATTAGGAAATTCGAATCAGAATTTCATTTCTCTTCGAAATAATTCGAATAACTATCGAAGAAAGTGCTACGCATCGAAAATGTGTCCGTAGAAAAGCGGATTTTGTTCGTGGAAAAATATGTACTCGAAGCTAGCAGCCAGACGAATATCAGGCAGCCTTTAGATGCAGCTAAAGTTATCTTCTTTCGATTACTCCCAACGCAACAATTCCAACGATGCATAAAATTCCGGACAGTCGTGTAAGAGGACTGCTCGGTCGATTTCTTTATTTCGTGTGTTACGATCCGGAGAGCGGTGTCGCTTGCGCCATGTGTGGACACGTGTGCCATTTAGCAGCACGACCGCCTAGTTAAGTCAAACAGCAGGCCGCGATAACGTTAGAATCAAGAACGTGGCCTTCGAGCACAACTTACAGTCCACGCTAACTCATCCGCCATTTTACTTCAATTCTTCTTCAAACTCCTGTTTTATGATCCTACGAGATAACTATTGTGTTTACTGCAGTATGCTTTGATACCGAACAATTTCTATGGTATCTATTGTAACCTTAGTATATTGTATATCGTGTATTCTATTGTATATTGCATTATATTTTTTTACTTATGCAATTTTTATTTGTGTCAAGAATAAGTTGATGAGTTTGTCCGGTAGGTGATGTTTCATTGGTGTATGGAAGAAGTTATATTCTAGGTTTTTGTTATATTACCACGCGTTGTGTGACCACGTGTTGTATTTTCAAGCATTGAATTACCACGCGTTGAATTATTACGGGTGGAATTATCAAGCGTTGAATTACCACGCGTTGAATTATCAAGCATTGCATTACCACGCGTTGGATTGTCACGCGTTGAATTATTAAGCGTTGAATTATTAAGCGTTGAATTACTACGCGTTCAATTACCACGCGTTGAATTGTCAGGCGTTGAATTATCACGCATTGAATTATTTCGCGTTGAATTACTATGCGTTGTATTACCACGCGTTGAATTGTCACGCGTTGAATTATCACGCATTGAATTATCACGTATTAAATTATCAAGCGTCGAAATACCACGGGTTGAATTATCAAGCGTTCAATTACCACGAGTTGTATCTGTCGTTAAATTAATACAAGTTGTATCATAAAACGATGCATTTGAATACAGAAAAAAAATTAGTATCAATCACCAATAATAAAATGCGTACCAGTTCATCGGGCTATAACTTAAAAATCCTCGGATCTCCACCTGGAAAAGCTATTTAGTATGGGGGACATTAAGCTCCCCGTTGACTCTTCACTTCCGACAGATGCGGACGAACGCGGAGAAAGCTCCGTGGAGGATCCATGGAGAAATCAGTAGGGTCCTGACGCGTTAATTTCGGACACCCGTTACAGGGAGACGAGCGTCCAAAGGGTGAAAAAACGGTGCGTGGACCATCTTGGTGACGATGCCCGCACGGTTTCTCTCTCTCTATCTATCTCCAGCCCTAACAACGCATCCTGTTCGGGGTTTTAAAGATTATTTTTACTTCGGGACAAAAAAGATCTGTCTGGCGACTCGGCGACTCGTGCACATGTGCCTCGCACCAACAACGACGACGACCAAGAACGACGACGACGAAGAGGACGAATGGTTTCGGTGCGCTTTTCGTTGCCCGCGTCCAGCTCTTCGTGGGAGTTTATCGTCTCCTCTCTTTTGCTCGTGTTTGCCCTCGCGCTTTCGCCCTGTCCCTCCCTCCGGCTTGTCGTAAACCAAAGGGACGAAGATAAAAGCAAACGCGTCCCCAAAGCGGCTGCGCGTCGCGTTGGTATATCGGTGACCAGAGATGGTCAAGAGGTCGCGACGCTTGAAAACCGCACTGCAGCCTTCATGTCTGCTTCGAAACGTTATGGATACCGCAGCTAACGAATAGGTGCTCTTAAATGAATGTCTGGATTGTCGAGTACAATGTATACCTTCTTCGATGTAAATCTTGTCATTTTGTAACTAACCTTCGAAATCTTTCATTTTTATATACTTGTATAAATTGATTTGAAAAGTTGTATAGAAGTTATACAAACTTTTAAGGTTGTATAGACATTTTAAGTTGTATAGAAGTTTTTGAATGTTCACAGATATTGAAGTACCATTGTTCTTAAATTTTTGATTTTGGAACTCAAGATCTGAAATTCTTCAAACTTAAATCGAATTTCTCAAATTCGACAGATTTCCCAGATTCGATTTCTATATCTCCAAATCCTTAGATATCTAAGTATTTAACCCCAAGTTGCACCATTCTGAAATCAACAAATCTGCAAATATTCTTAAAAATTTATTAATAAAATACTTTCTAGTTATCATGCTTCCCCCAAGGAAACCAGCTCTGTTTTTAACTGTACTATACGTAATCTCTCGCAGGTGCGAACGGATTCCCTCGAATGAAAAGGGGTTCCGGTCAGTTCGATAACGTCAGATTTCAGTCAGTTGACACAGCATTTTTCCTTCACACTGGCTGTATTGTAAACGGTAATACCGTTTCTGATAACAGTTTCTTGAGATTGTGATATGCTGAAGATATACTGTACTAAAAGGTGTAGTTAAAATCTGATTAAAAATGATGTACGAAATAAATGTACTAATATTCTCCCCATCAGGTGAAGTCAATGAAAATCACTATGAACATTTATAGAATAAACATTTTACGCAAACAAGATACGTTCGTTCGAATTATTATGATTTTTGTCATAATTTTGTCATTCAACGTTATGATGTAGAATTTGTAGAATTGTCTAACACAATTTTCCATACCAAAATTCGCAAAGATGAAGAATCCTGTACAATTATTCTGAAAAGAATTTGATTATTTTATCAGTTTTGTCTCTCAACAATCGCCAACAAAAATGGCGAAGTCGAAGAATCCACAATAAACGAAACACCCTATACAATTAATCTGAAAAGAATTTTCTTTATAAGTATTATTATCTCCCAACGTTATTAAAATGAAATTATCGATACCCGAGTCCATCGGTGAAGGTTAGCAGCATGAATCACGAGAAGAGCATGTCCGGCAATAATTCGCGAGAGCAGCCCGGAAGTTCGCTCGTGTTGATGCGTTCGCAGGATTTATAAGGTCTTGTGTCGGCCGTGATTTTTCATCGATACACAAACCGCGCCAAAGAAAACATGGAAAACCGGCCCGTGTTCTCTTGTTTCTCTTGAGGAGTCCGCGGCGGTTCAACGACCCCCGAAAAGACGGGCAGCGGTGTCACCCACCGATCGAGCAGCTGCAACTTTCCGCTGTAAATTAGTGATCGGCCGTGCTGCAAATTTTAAGGAAGCCAGCCTTTAAATAGCCGGGTTACGAAAATCTGGCTGAAAATATCTTGGCCCGTCGACGAGGGGAGAAAACGAGGCAACGATTTTCCTTCGTTCCGTTACGTGTCGAAATGTTCGTTTCTGGAAGAAACGTAGAGGTTAGGTTAGGCTTCCTGGGTAAAGGACGAAGGCTAACCCTTCGGGAGGATGGTCCAAACACCCTTGGCAAGGGGTCTGTCTGGATGGTTATATTTGGTGACTGCGAGCACGCTCTTCGACAGACACATGCCGCATTGGCGTAGACCGATCACTGGTCAATGTTCAGGTTTTTTGGTAATTTGTGGTGTGGTTCATGGCGTATTGTCATTTGGAGTTTTGGGAGGTTGCGGATTTTGGAAGTTTGGGGTTTTGGGAATTTGTGCGGTTGAAAGTTTTGGATTTTGGGAATTGGGAATTTTAGGAATTTGAGGGGTTGAAAGTTTTGGATTTTGGGACTTGGAAATTTTGGAAGTTTGGGATTTTAGGAATTTGAGAGGTTGAATGTTTTGGATTTTGGGATTTACGAATTTTTGAAGTTTGGAATTTTAGGAATTTGAGGGGTTGAAAGTTTTGAATTTTTGGGATTTACGAATTTTTGAAGTTTGGAATTTTAGGAATTTGAGGGGTTGAAAGTTTTGAATTTTTGGAACTTAGGAATTTTGAAAGTTTGGGATTTTAGGAATTTGAGGGGTTGAAAGTTTTGGATTTTGGGATTTACGAATTTTGGAAGTTTGGAATTTTAGGAATTTGAGGGGTTGAAAGTTTTGAATTTTTGGAACTTAAGAATTTTGAAAGTTTGGGATTTTAGGAATTTGAGGGGTTGAAAGTTTTGGATTTTGGGACTTGGGAATTTTTGGAGTTTGGGATTTTAGGAATTTCAGGGGTTGAAAGTTTTGAATTTTTGGAACTTGAGAATTTTGAAAGTTTGGGATTTTAGGAATTTGAGGGGTTGAAAGTTTTGGATTTTGGAACTTGGGAATTTTTGGAGTTTGGGATTTTAGGAATTTCAGGGGTTGAAAGTTTTGGATTTTGGGACTTGGGAATTTTTGGAGTTTGGGATTTTAGGAATTTCAGAGGTTGAAAGTTTTGGATTTTGGGACTTAGGAATTTGAGACCTTGGAACCTTGGAAATTTGTAATTTTGGAATTTTGGGACTTTGGAAAGGGCCTACCCTTTTGGTACATAAGAAGTGTTGAATTTTTGAATTTTGGGACTCTGGGATTTTGGAACGGTCAGATTTTAGTATTTTAGGAATTTGGTTCTTGGAATTTTGTAAACTTTCAATCTAGGAATTTTAGGACTTTTGAAAGGGTAGAATGTTGGTATATAGGAATCGTTGAATTATGGAATTTTTTGACTTTGGACTTGTGGAACTCTCTAATTTTACAATCTTAGGAATTTGAGACGTTGAAACTTGAATTTTGGGACTGAGAAATTTGAGAGGTTGAAACTTCGGAATTTTGGAACTTTCAGAATTTAAGAATTTAACTTTGTTATTTTAGTTTGAATCTTTAGAATATCTTAGTTTCACCTGAAAAGCCGGAATTAAAAAATCAACTTCCTATATTATTAATCCCCTTTCACGGAAATGGCACGCTAAAAATGACGCGTCTAGCTCATCAATTAATTACACCGTTAGAATTTCTTACGCATTTATCTTCTTCATCTATAACAACAAAATTTACTAAAAATCCACTGACTGATCTTAAGATATCGTATAAAAATAAAGTCTTCCAGGATCCATTTCCTTAAAACAATTGCATCTCTCGATTAAGAACATTTATATTAAAATCCAATTAAGTATATCAGTTAGAATAATCAAAAATAAAACATTCTGATTCAGAACAAAATTTCATCCCCAATCAAAAGCATTCTAACTGTAAAATCACTGTAACAAGAATAAACTGTACTTTTATATTAACTACTTCATATTTGACAAGTTGCTAAATCGTCAAAATGAAGAATTATTAAGACGTTGACTCACAAGAAGCAGTTGCAAATTTTGTAAAATTGTATTTCTATTTTTAACACGTTACCAAATATTTTACCAATACTCGTAAATATTATATTATATTACATTACCTTATATTATATTCATAAACCCAAGTATTTTCAGTCATATAAGTAAGCAAATTCTGAAACAAAGGTGACAGATTCATATAGAAATTTCAGCGTCATGGCTGACGTGGCCATAAAATGTTAACCTCTTAACCTACAATTTTTTCAACAAGTACATCATAGCGATTCAATTCTTCTTGCAAATACGCAGACAGACAAAGAATGTTCAACTATTATAAATACTTCAAACATGATCACTGATGGAGGGGTTGCAATTAAAATTAATCTCGAAATTCAATCGTAGTGAAAATATGAGTCAAATTTGTTGCATCTCAACAGTTATGTGCGTCATGTATATGACACGATAAGGGGTTATAAGGGGTAAAAGACGCAGGGTCCACACATCTCCGAAAAAGTCCCGATGACCCAGAGGCACCGATTTTTTCCCATGTCCAGTTTTGCATAAAAAAGTTCTCACCCTGTCGGTTCGCAGAGATCGACGGGGGTTGAAGAGCGTGGTAAAAGTAAAAAAAGAAGTGCGTGACTCTTGGGGGGTTGTCGCAGCACCGATTTGCTAGGTGGATTCCTTCGATGATCGTGTTCGAGAGGCGCATACGAACGTGCGACTTCCGCGATTCGAGGGGGTTGAGGTTTCCCTTGTCTGTTTTTTCTGTTTGTTTTTTTATCGTGGCCTCCGGGGAAACGGAGGAAGCGGAACCTGGATGCAAGGACGGAAACACCTTGTGCGATGGTAAAAAAGGAGAGGGGCAGGTTTCGAGGGTGAAAACGGGGAGGGGTTTACGGTACCCGGAGTGGCACAGATTCTCCGACAACGGAACATGCGAACGCGAAGCTCGAGGTGGAAAAAAAACACGAACGCAACGGGAGGAGAAAAAAATTAAAATACTGCAGGATGAAAAATTTCCCTTAGCTTTTTCGGAAAATCTCGCGACTCCGTGAGAACGGACATCGTTCATTTAAAAAACACGGTTTTTTGAAATGCCACGGGGTTACGGTATTATAATCGTATTTCGTGAGGTTTTTTTTGGTACTTTTTTATGCACGTAGAATTTGAATTTCGTGCGATTTTCCGTTGCTGAACGCGATTTAAGGGTTGCTGTACAATTCATTTAATTATGTTTCACGCTATTTGGCGAGTTTATTTATTTTACAAATTTAGTTGACATGTTTATAAACTTAAATTTACAATTTCAATTTACTACCTCATAAATTACAATTTACGATTTTAATTTATAATTTTATAACTTTAAACGCCTGAAACGGAGGTTCTATGTAATCCAGTTTAATACTCATACATCAATTTTCTACTAAGAGTACCAGAAAAATTTACCATATTTAAATTGCAAGTGCGACAAGCTCAAGAGGCTAAAAGAGAGGTTATGTTCATACTTGCAACAACGAACACGATTTTCGTCATACAGTCTGTACATAAATTGTCTGTAAATTTTTGTATATTCACAGTTCTATTTACAGGACTTATTATATTCGCAGTTAATAGATTATACAGTCTGATTTTTAGTCTAGTCTAGATTTTTATATATCAACCTCGATCCGCCATTAAAATACAGATTTTTGTATAAACAAGATGCAAAATTTCTCCACAAGGGATTTCTTTCATTCGATAATGGTCTCATGTCCCATGGCGTCCCATGACACGTTCATTCTAGGCAGCGTAAGCTGGCGCAACCATAGAAGCGATTCTGTGAGGCAAAAGTGGGACTTAAGCCGTTACCCCAGGCCGATAAAGCTTCTCGGACTCATCTTCTCCTTTCTATGTGTTCCCGTCTCTCCTTTTCCTGGCCATCCTGACGCGCATCCTTCTTCCTTCTCACCCCTCCAGTTAACCCCTCTTGCGGCTCCTGCATCTTGGCCGCCCCTTCCGTAGCGGCAGATGGCCGGCCAAGGGGTAAGAAAAAAATCCTAGGGCCCCTGCCAGACAGAGAGGGAAGAAAAGAAGTAAAAAAAAAAACGCTGCGGAGACGAAGGGAGGAAAAGGAGGTTTATAAAAAGCGATCTGGAAAAAAATAGACAGAAGAGGGGGGACGGCCGGGGGCGATGGACCACGTGTGTTCTTGAAAATTTCTCGTGAGAGAACGCCGCACCATGGACCGAACAGATTCGTCCTTTGATCGAATTTCGACCATTCATCCGATCGATCGGCCCTCTTTTACCGATTACTTTCTTCCAGGGGACCTTGTAACCTTGACGAGATCCAGATTTCGCGTCAATGTTCTGTTGACGACAAATTCGCTCCCTTCGAGTGCCGTTTACTCTTGTTTCATCTTTTCAAGCCCTTTTCGCGTGTATGCGTGTTTCGTGGTAAATGTTAAGGGTGAATTTACATTGTAACGGCAAATACGACGATCATGAAGATCTGTAGTCGTTGATTTTTTAGAGGTTTCGAGGATTTGGGGTTCGTTTTATATTTTTAATTGTAAATTTGTAGTATGGAGTAAAAAGCTGATCTGTATGTGACAAATGTGTTGAAGATCATTATTTGTTGATTTTTAGGGATTGTGAGGATTTGAATATTTGGGGTGGTTTGAGAATTTAGAGATATAGGAAGTTGGTGATCTAGGGATTTGGAAGACATGAAATTTAGGAATCTAGGGATTTGAGAGATAGGAAATAGAATGTAGAGATTTTAAGGAGAAGAAATGTGGGGATCTAGGGATTTGGAGGACAAGAAATTTGGGGATCTAGGAGTTTTGAGAACAAGAAACTTGGGAATTTAGGGACTTAGAAGATACAAAACTTGAAGATCTAGGGACTTAGAAGATACAAAACTTGGAGATCTAGGGACTTAGAAGATACAAAACTTGGAGATCTAGGGACTTAGAGAAGAAGAAATTTAGAAATCTAGGGACTTAGAAGATACAAAACTTGGAGATCTAGGAATTTCTAGAAGAAATTTGGGGATCTAGGGATTTAGGAATTTATCGGTGAGGAAATTAGAAAATTTAAAAACTTGGGAAACTAGAGGAATTGAGAATTTCGAAATTTGGGAATTTGGCAAGTTAGAAAGTAAAAAATTTGGAAGAATAAAAATTTAGTAATTTAAAAATTTTGGGATTTGGAAATTTGATGACTTGAGAACTTCGAAATTTAAAAAATTTGAAAATTTGCAACTTTGAAAATTGGAAGATTACAAAACTATTCGATAACTACCATAATTAACTATTCTAACAGAATTTGTGAGTACATCATCCATTAATTGTATGAAAAGAGAATTGGTAGATTTGACACGACCATTCATCATGCACCATAATTGAAGATACGAAGCGACCTACAAACGGCCATAATTCCGAATAAGAATCATATAAAAGAAACATTTGTACGAATGATTTTATTGCCTCTCCGAATACATTGTGTAGCTACATTTCACGAAAATGCTTGTATAAGCATATTTGACTGACTAGTCTAGTCATTCTTATGGAAACTAGCTCGAAACATTCGGATACGAATATCTCCGTGGCGAGTTCCCTTCTTACCGTTTATTATTATCCGACGATCGATAGCTTAAGTTGATACTATGCTAATACCTCGTCGCAAATAGACAATTTTACAGATCCGCTACTTAAACTTGTATCTCCAAACGCTTTAAGAATAAATGTCTTCGAATTAATATTTCAAGGTAATTTTATCTGCTGTTACAGAAATATTTTCTTCGTGTTCTTTTCTCTTCTTCAAATCCAAATTCTTGTAATTCGATGTATTATAATTCTTATTTATTATAATTATAATTCTTATAGTTAGTTATTAAAAAAATTCAAATCTGTTTTACATAATTCTTCAATGAGGTTCAATAATTTTTATACAAATTGGTTTGTAACAGACATTTTTCGACAGAAGTAACATTCGCTATTTATGAATTCAGATTTAGCACAAAATGGAGGCGTTCTACGTACCTTTACAAAATGGATTCATTCTATATTTACATACTTTTAAAAGCATCGACATATACACGTATCAATATCTAAACTCTGCAATTTTAAACAGAATTTACCTATATTCATATTTTATTAGCGTGCAAGTTACTACAAAATGGTGTCCATCTATCTCTAAAGACATCCACTCGTAATAATTCATAAACGCTACAACTTCGAACAAAACTGACCAATATCCACAATTTATTAGCGTACAAAAGTTACCACAAAATGGCGTCCTTCATCTACATAACCTTAAAAATATCTACTCGTAATGATTTCTAAACGTTCCCAACAGAATTGACAAATATTCATTAGCGTACAAGAATGATCACAAAATGGTGTCCATCTCTGAAGACATTCGTACTTTCTCACCACCACAACCTCAAACAAAACTGACTAATTTCAATTTATTAATATCCTAAAATAAGGAAACCAGCTCAAGAAACATATAGCTGTCCACACGATCGAAATTCGGGTCTGTTTACGCGGTCCGTGAAAGGAATAGCAAACCTTTCTCCATTTTATCTTCCGTCGCATCTCTTTCGCGTAACTGTAAAGGACCCGTAAGTGGCGGCCCTGTCTCGGATGACCCGGGAATAGATCTCAGGTAGAAAAATCGAAATTCGTAAAAAAAGGAAGCGGCACAGGACTCGAAGGGTGGCGCGCAGGGTGAAGGAATGATAAAGAGAGACGAAACGTTTCTGGACGCAGGCCAGCTGACCAACCGTGGGAAGAGTAGGTGATCCCGTTCCTTTTTTTCCCGACGGATTCGAGAAAATTACTTTTAAATTGGCGAGCCACCGAGATCCCTAGATGCATCCGAACAGGTAGATCGGTCAGAATGCCGGACAACGTTTCCGGAAATCGTTCCGTCTGGAAATTGGTGACTTAGAACCTTTTTCTGGACCTTGTTAACGCGTGAAACGACTTCCACGAACGATTTGTTCGCGGGTTTTGCCGAGCGTTTTCTTGTTTGTTTACCTCGCGATTTGTCGAGTTTTCATGAAATGCAGAAACGAAGTGTATTGGATTTCGGTTGCGGAATTTGAGGCGGTGAGGTGATTATTATGGTAGTTGAATTGGATTTGATGTAATGCGCAGTTTGAAACAAATTTGATGTGAAGGGAGGTTAGTACTTGAATATCTGTGCAGTGGATTTAGGGAAATCTTCAAATTTCTAATTATTTTAATTTTCCTAGACTATATGATTCACTTAGACATCATTCAATTTCTATAAATTTGATCTTGTTTAATTTTCCTGAATTTATCGCAGTTCCTACATTTTCAAATCCCCAATTTTGAAATTTCTAAATTTTCAAGTTCTTAGGTTGCCAAATCCGAATTTCCAAATATTCACATTTGTAAATTTCTAAATTTTCAAGATTCTAATTTCACTAATCCACAAATTACCAGTCCCTAGATCCCATCATCCCCAAATTCTAATGTCCCTAGATTCCTAAATCCTTAAATTTTCAAACTACCAGAGGCCTCAATTTCCAAATTTCTGAATTTTCTAATTTCCAATCCCCAAATCTCAAAATTTCCTAATTTCCTACTCGCCAAATCTAAAATTCTCAAACTTCAAAATTAGCAAATATTCAAAATCCTCAACAAATTCCCCAAAACTTCTCAAATCTCTACTCACTTTACCAAAGAAGTATACAAAGTTACAAAACCTAACCTTCCACTCCTCTCACTTCCTAATTTCCCTTTCTCGTATCTCACCGTTAAAATTTCCTGTACAATCACCGATTAACGAATTCGATCACCGGACAATTTTGCAACGTCCCGTAGTTCTTTCGAGCAAGGAGTATTTTAAACCGTAGAGTAAATAAACGATATCTCGGGCAGTCACGAAGAATTCGGGAAAAGGAGACGCTTTTCTCGAGCGTGACATGTGGCCGTTTCGAAATAAATTTTTCCGTCGAGCATCGACGACGACGGATCGTCTCCTCTCTCCTGTTTTCACTCGCTTGCCCCGTCCTTCTCGACTCTCTTCACCCTCCTCTATCTCTCCTTTCCTCTCTCTCTCTTCGCGTGTCTTCTGGCGCCCCGTTTCGTCGACTTTCTTTCGAAAGGGAGGCTATGCATTTTTCGGTCGCTTAAAAATAGGTGATCGCCGCAACGCGAACTGGCCAGAGGTCAGTCACTCCTTGGGCGCAAGACCGCACAGCAAAAATAGCCAGCAAAACGGAAAAAATAATTTCCTCCACGACTGAAATCGCGAATACCCGACTCGTGACTACTCGCTGGACTTCGTTATTGCCTTCGTTCCGTTTCTTCGTTTTTACCCTCTCTGCAGCCGATTTTTCTTGAGTACTCGTCTTTTAAATTCGTTACTTCGGGATACACATTTTGTTTACTTGTTTATTTACAGGATTTTAGTACTAGTTTATTTACAGGATTTTAGTATTGGTTTATTTACAAGATTTTAGTACTAGTTTATTTAAAGGATTTTATTACTTTTTGGAGAATAGTGAGCTAATTGCAAGAAGCTAGTGATGGGTATGTTATTAGAAGAAGGTAGTGATGGGTATGTTATTCTTCTTAAGTGCATTTATCTTTTTTTCGGTGCTGTCTTTTACACTGTTCTATAGTAATTCAATAAAGATTTTATTCTGTCGTTACTGTTTGAGAAATAACAAAATAATTAATTGCATAAGAACAACACCTACTGACAGACATCATTTGTTTTAATTGTATTTTTGTTTTAAAGTCATAACTTTTGGTGTTCGTCTTTTGGACGAAGTAGAGTACATAAAGATTGTGTTCTAGTATTACTGTTTGACAAATGTAGTATTTACCTACAAGAAATTGACTTTCTGATACTTAAGCGTTAATATCTGATGATTACAAAGAGTGTTACTATTATTTAATTATTATAAAGTAAGATTATTTCTAATGTATACATATGTATCTAATGTAACGTATGTTAATATGATCTAATGTATGCAAACTGTATTAATAATAATTTTGTCGAATAATCTAGTTGGTATAATACTTGATATGGTTGCCATAAGCTTTAGGACTAGATATTTTTAGAGCCACAGGCGTTGGTGATTCCTGATGAATCATTGAAAGTAAAATTCCTAAATTTCTCAACGCACAAAGACACTATTAGTTAAAAGGTACAGCAAAACTTAATAATTATTTGTCTGGACTTTATTACATTATTGTGTCATATTATTGTATTCTTATATTACTATGTCATTGTATTATTATATTATTATGTTATGTATACTATATCATTGTATTATTATATTACATATGACTCACAACTTAACATCTCTCTAAATAATAATTGTCCAAAGATTACTTTCAATATCAATATATCAAGATTAACATATGAACCCTTTGTCGAAAGGTGACTCACGATATTCGCTCTAATACAAAACTCTGAAATAAGTATTTTTTAACTAAATCCATAGCGTCATGCGATGTACATAATGAAACAGACAATAGTTAATAACAGAGAAAGAATAACTTCAACAAAACTCATGCAATTTTTCATAAAATATATTTCAGAGTTGCAACTTGTCGCCAGTAAAAATACCTTCGAGTGCAAAAAGTTAACCTTGTTTGTGAAAAAAATGTGGTCTTCAAACATGTATCAAAAAAATCTGGTCCAAATCGATAGTTACCACCCCCATTTCCATCTCTCTTTGAGAAAAATGTGAAAAAGCAGTATTACACATTGACGTTTCCGTTGCCTCAGCGGGCCCCGAATTGCGAGGTCCGAATCTGCAACGTCAGTACGGTCCGATTTTTCACGGTGCCGATGCCCATTGTAGAGGGCGCTGCCCGGTTGTCATATTTGCCTATGATGGACGATTCATCGGAGAAAAGATTTCACGACACGGCAAACAGATTCCGGGGATGACGTGCGAGTTTCTCATTCAGTAACATGGTCGCACCACATTTCGGCAATTCCACACCGATCCCGATGATTATGGTCGCAGAAGTCCGAATCGGCGAGTCCAATCTTCCATGGGACCAGCTCACTCTTTTTTTCTTCGACGTCCTTCTTTCTTTTCGCTTCTTCGGCTCGTTGCGGAAGAGCAAAGGCCCGACCCTAACAGCCCTGCTGCCCCTCGACGCAACGATAGTCGAAAAATAAATCGTGTCGTTCGTCTCGTTCGTGGCATTCCACGAAAATCTGGCCCCAGCATCTGGACATTTCTATCTTTGAACTGGAATTTCGAGCTGATATGTTCTTCAAAATATTACATCCTTCGATTAAGAACGCTTACATTAAAATTCCATACAACTGTTGAAACATGTGCTCCTTTGCAAACTGTTAGAAAGAAAGAATATAGTAATTGTAGTTTCTAGCTTCTTCATACAAAAATTATGTTTTTTTCTGTTTTCTCATAAATTCAGTACTTGGTATCAATTTTTTAAATGTATTAAGACACTGGTATTAATATGAACTTGACTACAACGTGAGACTGTAAAGTGAACATTAACCTGAGTTAACTTCATTAAAGTTAACTTTAATTTGACCTAACTTAACCTAACTCAAATCAACATTAATTTGAACCAATTTAACGTAACTTAACCTACGTTTACCATATCCTAAGTTAACTATAATCTGACCTAACCTGATGAAACATAAGTTCATCTTAATCTAACATAACCTAAGTTCACCATGACTTAATCTAACATAACCTAAGATCACCTTGACTTAATCTAATCTAACCTAAATTCACCATAACTTAACTTGATCTAACCTAACTTAAATTCACCATAACTTGACTGGATCTAACCTAATCTAAGTTTATCTTGACTTAATCTAACATAACCTAAGATCACCTTGACTTAATCTAATCTAACCTAAATTCACCATAACTTAACTTGATCTAACCTAACTTAAATTCACCATAACTTGACTGGATCTAACCTAATCTAAGTTTATCTTGACTTAATCTAACATAACCTAAGATCACCTTGACTTAATCTAATCTAACCTAAATTCACCATAACTTAACTTGATCTAACCTAACTTAAATTCACCATAACTTGACTGGATCTAACCTAATCTAAGTTTATCTTGACTTAATCTAACATAACCTAAGATCACCTTAACTTAACGTAACTTAAGATCACCTTGACTTGATCTAACCTAACCTAAATTCACCATAACTTAACTTGATCTAACCTAACCTAAATTCACCATAACTTGACTCGACCTAACCTAACCTAAGTTTACCTTAGCTTAATCTAACATAGCCTAAATTCGCCATAACTTAACTTAATCTAACATAACCACAGTTCACCTTAACTTGACCTAAGCTAACTAACCTCGTCTCCAAAAATACAAAAAAGTAAGAGATTTGAAATTCTTCTACAAATACTTCAGGTCGATGGTTCGTACAAAAATGGAAGGGAAAGTCAGGTTTTAAACCTGTGGCATGTGTGCATGTCGACACGGATAAGTTGCAGTTTCTATGGGTTAACCCTTTAACCCCACGATGCACGCAACACCGAGAGAAACTCCGGCACGAGCAACACATCTGTTGCATGTGTAATTGTCCCTGGTTTCTTCGATAATGTGTACGTTTAGAGGATAACTGAATGAAATTAACGTAGTACGAATTTATTGGCCGAACGTATCAGGGATTAAATCTAATCGATTTCGCGAAGCGGAGAGGAAAAGAAATATCGACGCAATTACGAAGAATGTTTTTAGTCTCTTTTCATTTTGAAACTGATAGTTTCTGCGTCTGTGAGATTTCGTTTTAACAAATTTTAGTGACTATGGTTTTTGGGATAATTTAATCTGTAAATGGTAAGGTCTGAAAATATATCATGTATATGATGAAATTCGTATATGAAATGTTCATTGAAAATTTTATGTGATGTCTGATATTTTAATAATATATGTTGATTTTATGAGCAAGTGATAATAATTCGCAATATTAGATGTTTTAAATCTTATAATTATTTCTAAGTTTCTGAACGATCTATGGGGTTGTTCAAACTCCTAAAGTGTCTGATAAAGTTACACTGTATATCATACGAATTTTTAATTATCTAAGAAGAACTCAGAACATTACGTATATTTAAGAATGTAAATTTTGAAAATATCGTCCAAAGTTTGTCAGTTGTTATTACTTTTTAATTTTTCACGTTATAAAATGTAGACTTTTTTGGAACTTGAAATTGTTAGAACGTTAAAGCTGATATTCCTAGGACAGTCCATCCCGTTGTAAACAACTACCATACAAAATACTAAAAGTTCGAATAAACTTGAGAGCACGAAACATCCCCTGACACATACTCTCACGGTCCTCTTCATCATACAACATTCATGAGAGTTTAAAATCCAAAACTCCGCAAAAGCTCACGCAAAGAGCATAAAATATCACCTGTACATTATATCCTCCACCCGCAACGATGTCCCTAATTAAAGTCTACCAAAATTAAATTAATTCTACTAAAATTCACATGGGTTAATAATAATATTAATAAGAACAAATCACCCTCGAAAGTTCTATACATTTCATAGTTCATATTCTTCAAATTATTTCGAATTACTAAATTAAAATTGAATGTCTTAACAAACACATGACACTGAATTTTTGTGTAAATACACTGCTCTTAAATAAAATTAACTTTCGTAGAATACTAATTTGGAAAATACAACTCTGGGTGAAATTTGCAAAAATTTTATATTGTTGTTGAAATAAAATTAACTGTGACAATCAAGTATAGTAGTTTGAAGAATATTGTAAACCTTTCTATCGATTTTATAATAAGGGTAGTTTCATCTTCCACAGTAAATGTCTACACATATGAAAATTGTCACTTTAATACTTTTCGAATGAATCAACTAGAAAATATACTTACCTGAAGTATGACATTTTAATAACTTGAAAAAATCACCCCTAAAGATATTAAAACTCCACCTAAGTTTTCACTGAAATTGACTGAGACAGAATATTTTGTTCCCAAATGAAATCATCATATACTGTATTTTAACAATTTGTGAATACCTGTCTTTCGACCAAAACGTACATCTTCCAAATCTCAAAATGCAGCAAAAAGTCCCAAATTCCCCGGAAGGAGGAATCGCGATGGTTTGATATAAATCACCGTTAGCTGGCCTTTGTCCGTCATTCAGACTGAAAAAAAAAGGGAAGAGGAGAAAGAACAGGAAGAAGCAGTAGACGGTGTCGATATCCCAAAGATCGGACAAATCGTCCAGGATAAATTTCCCAAAGGCGTTCTCTTGTGTTCTCGTGCACATAAGGCCATATAATAAAGGGCGCAGCGTCGCGGTGGCTTAATCGTTTTACGGGAGCAAACGATCGGAAGCCTGAAAATGATCGGGCCCGTAGCTCGGCCAAGGAAAGTACGTGAACCTTGCGAAATTTTCGTTTACACAGCCGTGCCGCGGCCTTCAGCCCGTATATCAAAAGTTTAATTGAATTTTCGGACCGAGGCCTGCAGATTAGGATCGTCGTTCCGAGATCCTGAAGATCCTGCTCTCTCTTATCCCCTTTATCTACAACCGTCTTCGTGTATTATTCTAGCTGCCCTCTTGCTTTCTGAACGGGAAGGCAGTTCCTGTAAGTTACGTTAATATTCGGACATTACTACTTTTTGTTATTTTTACAGTTTAGGTATAATACTTGTTTTATGGAGAGATGAATTTCAGGTTAAAAATATTGACTTTTTATTTTAATACTGGTACACTTTTGACAAGTTTGCAATAGGACGCTTAACTTAGACATGAGTGACAGGTTTGTTTTGTATGCAATAATAAAATATGATATGTAGGTCATTCTGTATGCAATAGCAAAGACAGAAGAAGAAATACACTGTCTGAATATTAATATGAGTAACTATATGTGAACATTAAAAATGACATAGTCTATTCTTATATTTCGAGGAGTGAGACAAAGTTAACCTCAAAAATTTAATTTCGCAGGAGAGTGAACATTAGGTCTAGTTAGTGGTTTTTGACTGTCGATAAATGTCACATAATCAAAACGTTATCTCCAAGAATTTTTAACCCCTTGGCTTATAATGTCAAACTCGTGACGCACGTAACAGTTCAAATGTGACGCACCAAATTATATTTGCATAAAGATTGATCTTTGAGTTCAACACCAATTATAATTTGTATCACTGAAGATATATCCAAAACATACCTGACATTTCAACGTTCTTTATTCATTTCAACACTGCAATTAGGTAGCTTGACGCAACTACCTAAAACTTGTAGGTTAAACAGCTAAAATATGAATATTTTCATAATAATCATCAATAACGTACTTTTGTGATCGTAAATCTGTCATCAACATTAAAAGTGTTTTTTCTGGAGTTAATGTCTTTAAACTCTTGATTTGATCTAAATAACCATGATTTTGACGAAAGTGTATACTTGTCTTGATATTGTGAAATCCATTGCGAAGAATCATGATTAACAGCAGTGAATAGGTAAGTATGATAAATTGGGTAGTAGTTTCCAAGAAATACGAGAATTTATTCGGAGTACGCGACCCAATAATGCTCGACCTTCCTCTTGTCAGCAGAACTCGCCTGGATATTTGCATAATTACGTGTTTTAATGTACCCTACGGTCATGAGGGTCAGATCGAATTTATCTCATTGGCCCTCACCTGTCCTACACGATGCGGGCCACTCCGGGACAACTGACCACCTGTACAGTCGTGGCAACAAAAAAATACTGGAACAACCTGAAGAGCTTGTCCACAAGGGCCATCAGCGACAACTTAATGGCTCACGAACAATCATGTTGCACCTAATGGATTAATTAAATGAGTGCATTACTTACATCGGTTAAAACTGCACCCTCGAGAAACCAATAAAGATAAATTGAAAACGATAAAAAGAGGGGACAGAGAACGTTCAGTTGGAACAGAAATTGTAACTTACGTTACGAAACTAACTTTGTATATTACATAACTGTAACTTTACAATGTTACAAAATTTTAAATTGTAACTTCACATTATTAGATAGTAACTTTACATTATTAGATAGTTAGCTAACTAAAATATTTGTTCATTATTTATTCATGTTTGAAAATGTTTCAAAGTTGTGTTTTAAATGAAAATTCATAACTTCATAGAAATTATATAATAATTTTAAGTTCAAACAGTATAATGAAAAATATGTTCACAACACACGAGCAATTGTCTGTGGATTTAATGATAAAATTTTAGAACGAAGTCGATTGATTTAGTACCAAGGAAGAATTTTTAACAAAATGTATCTTATACATAATAACAGGAAATTACATAAGAGAAGAGGTAACAAGGAGGTATATTCATATACATAAACAATAAACATAAAGTACATTGCTATCCAATGAATCCAATAACTTTATAACATATGATTGTCCCCAAATCGTATTTTCTGATACGACTACTAAATTCCTATGCTAAGAAATGCGATATTCAAAAATACAGTTAATCACCAGCTCGTTTATTCGAATAATTACACAAATGATCGCGTTAGTAAGTTCTATGCAGTCCAATTCGCATCGAAGCGTCTCGCCAGCGGCAATCTCGCAGCATAACCGATTACCTCCTCCATCATCCACGATAATCATCCTTCATCCCTGAAAATTATATCATTCCCCGCGTTACGAAGCCGCGATCGCATAACGTATTTCGTGAAAAAAAGCACGACGACACGCCAGATGGTCTCGAACAAAGAGTGGATCGTCAGAGGTGGTTCTCGGGATATCTCTGACGAGTGAGTCTGTGGCCACGATGACCCATTCAAAAACGACAACGATCCCGCAGGTCGTAGCAGCCACGCGAAACAATAGAAAAGCCATAACTTTCTCCGCACGGTCGTGGCTACATCCTGTGTCGGAGGCGCGGCCGAAAAATCACGCGCATCTCTCGCGATCCTGCCGGGTCTCTCGGACAAATCGTCGACGAAAACAGAAGAAATCGTCGACGAAAATAGAACGGAGGAAAGAGAAGAGGAATACTCGCGTCGGGCACGGATTGACCAACGTGGAGGTAAATTCGGTAGGCAGCACCGTTACCGCCGGCTAATCAGAAAATTGAATCGTCCTCCGTGGTGGATCAACGGCAGCCACTCTCCCACTATCTTTTTCACCATGCTCGATTCTATCGTTCCTTGCTCCTTTTTCTTCCTCTTCTTCGGTGCCGGACTGTACAGTCACTGGCAAATCTACCTTCCTAGGAATAACATAAGAACGTGGAAGTCCTCATTTTTTAACTTTCACGGATTTTTGGACATTAGAAGTCCCAAGGTTGGGTTAGGCATTTGGTGAAATTTTGGTGTGTGGACATGGAAATCTAGGGATTTTGTAGTAAAGGAATTTCAAGACATAGAAAGTGATACGGTGTTCTAGGAGTTTGAGGATGTATTTGTGAACCTTGAGATTTGGGATTGGAGAATCTAGGGATATGGGAATGTAGAAGTTTGACGGTGAAGAAGTTTGGAGATACATGAATATGTGGATCTAGAGATATCTAGAAATTTGGAGACGTAGGTATTTGGGTACGTTGAGATTTGGGTTCTTTGAGATTTGATATGTGGATTTGGGAGCCTAGAAATTTGTAGATTTATGGATTTGGTAATTTAGAAATTTGGGGGCTTAAGAATTTACGGACTTATTGATATAATAATCTAGGGAATTGGCGCTCTAGGGATTTTAGAACATAGGAGTTTGTAGATTTAGAAATATAACATAGGAATTTGTGGATCAAAGGATGTAAGAACATAGGAATTCAAGACGTTTGGTATTTGGAAACCTAGGGTTTTTGATATCTAGGAATCTCGAGATCTAGAAATTTGAAAGTCTAGGGACTTGGAGAACTAGAAACTTGAGTGTTTAGAGATTTACCAATACGGTAATGTAAAAATTTGTAAATTATAATAATATGAGAACATATGAAATTGGGGCTATTAGAACTTGAGTATCTAGAGACTTTGACATCTAGGGATTTTGAGATCTGGAAATTGGGATATCTAGGGATTTCCACATCGAAAACTGTGGGTATCTAGGGATTTTGAAGTCCTAAAATTTGAACAACTAGAAATTAACAAATCTACGGATGTGGTAATATAAAAATGTGGAGCTACCAAAATTTGTGGATGTAGGAACATGAGTGCAAAAATCTGACGATCTAGGGAAATACGAAAATTGTCCCACTGTACATGTCCCAATCCGAAAGAAAAGCGACGTTGCACCCGAGTGTACGACCCGCATGTCGTTACGAGACGAGAGGCCGAATGTGTCCCCCGTAACGCGTGTCCGCTCGCTTCGTCTCGTTTCCTCTCGCGTCCCGCGGCTTCGAGAGCCACGGTCACAATGGGGACACATGTCAAAACAATTGGCACACAGGTGTATCGAATTTACCGAAGAAAATGCCGGAGGACGGCCGAAAGAATCGTGACGTTACGTCATCGGACCCGTTTCTTGCATCAACGATAATCCACGTCGTGGTGCCTCGGCTTCATTTTCTACCATGTTACATGGAACTCGTATTTATCGATTATTCGGTCTGTTATAAATAAAATAACTTCCATTAATAATGTAACAGTCAGTGGTGGTCGCCTCTAGATTTGATTATGAAATGCGAAAATAAATAAATCTTAATTATTCTATTACCGGGATCTCGGACGATCAATATGGCGTCGCGTCGACAAAATTCGCGTTACATATTGTCAGAATTTTTACGATACACTGTGTGATATCTTTTTTAACGATATAATTAGATATTGAAGTTAGTACATAACCTCTATAATTTTATTAAGAAACGTTGAAATAAGAGACATTCGTAAAAATGATGCCACTAGTATAATACTATTAAACGATATAATAATATCAATAGCTATAGTAGTATTATAGTAGCTATCATAGTATTAAACTATGTATAATATATATTTATACAATGTATAATATTATGTATATAATACTATGTAATATACTCTGTATAAAATATAATTATAAAATGTATAATACTACCAATCAATAAAAGTATCAGTACCAAGTGTGATACTACGAATGAACACAATAATGTTAATAGAATTAATACAAAACTAGTAACCAGTAATATACTACCAATTACCATATACACCAATCATGTATACCAATCGGTATAATATCAATAGCAATAAATATTACAAACCAGTAAACTAGTAATAGCAATCACAAGAGATCAGTTAAAAATGGCTCACATTCGAAGAACAAATATCGGATATTTGTTTAACGTCATGATTCATCTGGCACGAAGTTACTCTTCAAAATCGAGGAGCACATAACGGGTGATGGGTAACCATATCCACAAATCGAAAGGATTCATCGATTCATTCTAGGAACAGGCTGAATGGCCAACGATTCGCGTGTCTGTTGCGAGAGGCTCGATCGTTTCGAGCATCATCGGCGTCGAAAGTTACGATTATCGTCTTTGTACTCGTCGCGTATCGGCGCGTGTACACGAGCCTTCACGTAGGAAGACGTTACCATTGGCGATTGTCTTTGCCGCGCGGAGACTCGAACGAGGACAGACAGCACGCGTGCCAACGAACCAGACACAGGGAGAGACGAGGAACGAACTATTTACGCGAAAACCGAGGAAAAGGACTCGAGGAGAACGTGGGAGTAACAGCAAAGAGGAAATGAAGGGCAGAAGTTGAATATTCAAGCGAAATTCGATGTCTCGAGAACATCGCAACTATTTTCTGGTTTATATGTTCATACACTTTTCACGTTTTAAGTCCTAGATTTGACGAATTTGACAAATTTTTGTCAAACATTTCTGAATTTGTAAATTTATACATTTTCAGGAGGTCAAATTTTGAATTTTGTAAATTTATACACTTTCAGCTCAAATTAGTAAATTTGTACATTTATAAATTTATAGGAGCTCAAATTGAAAAATTTGCAAATTATTTCTAGCTTGTTAAATTTGAAAAGTAGCTTTTGGGTAACTACAAAATCATCCAAATTTCCTAGTTTACAATTTCTGAAATTTCCAAAACCTCAAATTCCCCAGTTTCCCAAATTTTAGCTTGTAAAATTGTCAAATTCTCAAATCCTCAAATCCTCAAATCTCATTTCCAAATTTCAAGGTGGAAAAATTTGCAAATTTTCGAATTTCTACAATTACAAAATTTCCAACTAATAAAATTCCCCAAGTACCAAATATCAATCTCATAAAATCTCCAAATCCTCAAATTTCCAGCTTGTAAAATTTTCAAATTCTCAAATCCTCAAATCTCAAAATTTCAATTT
Organism: Megachile willughbiella; assembly: GCA_945859595.2. Classification (NCBI taxonomy): domain Eukaryota; kingdom Metazoa; phylum Arthropoda; class Insecta; order Hymenoptera; family Megachilidae; genus Megachile; species Megachile willughbiella. The sequence goes on along the minus strand of OX243795.1, from coordinate 16,573,007 downwards.
TCAGAAATTTCTCAATTTCAAAATTTCCAACTAGTAAAATTTCCCAAGTCCCAAATATCAGTTTCACAAAATCTCCAAATCCTCGAATTCCCCAAATTCCCCAAATTCCTCAAATTCCCAAATTTCCAGCTTGAAAATTCTCAAACCCTCAAATCTCAAAATCTTCAAACATCACTTTCCAAATGTCCAAATCCTTGAATTTCTCCAATACCCAAATTTGCAACTAGTAAAATTCCCGAATTCGAAAAATCAATCTAAAATCTCGAAATCCAGAAGTTGCCATTTCTAAAATATCAAAGTACACCCGCGAACGTAATCGGCAAGGTAATTTTCGTGTGGTATAATATAATATTTCAGGTTCGAACAGTTATTTCGACTTTTACGATCCGTCGAGTCCCCGAAGAACATTATCGGTGACATTTGTCCGCGCCGGACAAAACATGTTCCGGTCCGGTAGGATGACCCTAACGCCGCGCCTTTTGTCGAGCGAAAGGTATCCAGCCGACCCGGCGTGTCTTTGTCATTATATAACGCCATTGTGGCCACACTTGCCCGTCGTGGAAGTCGACTATGCCTTTGCATATTATTAAAATGACGATGATTGTCATTTTTCTCCCCTCGGCCCCTCCCTACACGCTCGCAGCCTCCTCCTCCACCTTCGTCTCCTCGAGTATTCCGCCAAGCGTTCTTCTCCTCCTCGCCGCCGACACGCGCGCCAGTTAAACGCGCGTTCGGAGCGTTTTTCGTCTTCGAAATGGACAGATTGCACGCGCTACGGCGCGGCGACTTATCGACGATTAAGTCAATTTTGAAATTTTAGTTTTTGGCAATTTTGAAATTTATGGATTTGTGGAATTGGAGATTTTAGATATCGGATATTTGGAGGTTCAAGGATTTGGGTATATGAGGATTTATAGAATTTAGAAGTTGGTAATGTGTGTATTTGGGGAGTGGAAAGATTCGGTATTGTAGGATTGGGGAATTTGAGAAATTTGGGATTTGAAGACTTCGGAATTTTAGTTTCATTGTTTGAGAATTTGGGGTTTGAGAATTTGGGATTTGAGAATTTGGGCTTTGAGAATTTTGAGATTTGAGAATTTGGGGTTTAGGAAATTTGAGATTTGGGAATTGGGGGTTTGAGAATTTGGAGTGTGAGAATTTTGAGATTTGAGAATTTGGGGTTTGAGAATTTGGAGTGTGAAAATTTCGAGATTTGAGAATTTGGGGTTTGAGAATTTGGAGTGTGAGAATTGGGGGTTTGAGAATTTGGGGTTTGAGAATTTGGAGTATGAGAATTGGGGGTTTGAGAATTTGGGGTTTGAGAATTTGGAGTGTGAAAATTTCGAGATTTGAGAATTTGGGGTTTGAGAATTTCGAGATTTGAGAATTTGCGGTGTGAGAATTTTGAGATTTGAGAATTTGGGGTTTGAGAATTTCGATATTTGAAAATTTGGGGTGTGAGAATTTCGAGATTTGAGAATTTGGGGTTTGAGAATTTCGAGATTTGAGAATTTGGAGTGTGAAAATTTCGAGATTTGAGAATTTGGGGTTTGAGAATTTCGAGATTTGAGAATTTGGGGTGTCAGAATCAGAGGGTTTGAGAATTTTGATATTTGAAAATTTGGGGTGTGAGAATTTCGAGATTTGAGAATTTGGGGTGTGAGAATTTCGAGATTTGAGAATTTTACAAATATTATACTAATACTATACTAATTTACAGAAATTATGTAAAGTATTTAGGTAAAGTATTTATATAATTTGTTAATATATATAATGATTTGTTAATCACTTAACAAAGTATTTGCATGATGTGTTTGAACATAAAGCTTCATATTGAATTAAGTGCTTTAACATCTGCTTTTACATCACCTGAAATTTGTCAAGTTATGATTGCCTTTGAGCTCTGTTTCATTGTATACTGCAGTAAGAAACTTGTTGGGATCCATACATGTTGTTGTTACGCTGTAGCTTGATGTTTGTATCATCTACTTGGAGTTAGTAACGAATGCATAACATGTCTAGTATCTAGCGTGTATATGATATGCATGCTTTGCTACCCTTTTACCAAACTGCTAACTTACCAGCTAATTTACCAAAGTTACCTCGAGTTGTAATACGTAAAAACTTTATCGAATACTTGTAAATTACATTAATTTTCAAGTAATTATATTAACAACTATAATAAAAATTCGCTTACTATATCTTTGTATATTGCATTCACAAATGTAAATAATCCTATGTCTATTTCAACATCTTCATATATTGCATTCAACAAATGTACATAATTCTTCGTGCATTTCATCATCTTTCTATATTGCATTTAACAAATGTACGTAACTTATTTATATATGTCAATATCTTCCTATATTGCATTCAAAAGATCAAATAACCCATCTATCTATTTCACCATCTTCCTCTATTGGATTTAAGTCATCTTTATAAAAGTAATTAGAAACTAATCGATAAATTATTACGTAACTCTAAAAGAATACTTCAACTTGCAGTTATCTGTAAATAAGATGAACGAAATAAATAAATTGTTACAAAAAATATCGGTTTCAGATTCATCTCGATCTCCGTCTAATTGCAACATATCACCATACCGATCACGATCTAACATACTCGAACTATACTTCGTACATGTCTCTGATTCGCACCCACCAATTGGAATGCAAAAGGTGGTAAAAACACGGTCTCAGTCTTGTCTCGTTCATCGAGTTTTATCGTAGCTGGAAAATGGTCGATTCTCGAATGCGTGATCGTTCAGCGTTAAGCATCGAGTTTGGTCGAAGATCGTCGCTGGATTTCGATCCAGTGCTGGGTTAACCAATTCACAAAAATCTCCAAGCACCTAGATTTCTAAATTTTCGAGTACTCTAATTTCCAAATTCTCAGTTATCAAATTTCTGAATTCCCAAATTTCCTATTTCACCTATTTCCAAATTCCTGAATTTCTACTTTCCTGAATTTCGCAATTTTCAAATTTCAAATCTCTGAATTATCAAATTACCTAAATTATCCGTATTCCCCAAATTCCCCAGATTCCTCAGATTCCCCAAATTCTCCAATTTCCCCAAATTTCCCGAATTCCCCCGATTCTACAAATTTCCCAAAATTTTAAAAAAATTCCTCAAATTCCTCAAATTCCCCAAATCCCCCAAATTTCCTTAATCTCCAAATTCTGAAATTCCCCAAATTCCTCCAAATTCCAAAATCTCCAAATTCCTTAAATTCCCCAAATATCCAAAATTTCGCAAATCCCCCAAATTTCCCTAATCTCCAAATTCTAAAATTCCCCAAATTCCAAAATCCCAAAATCTCCAAATTCCCCAAATTCCTTAAATTCCTCAAATCCCCCAAATTCCTAGAAATTCCCCTAATTCCCAAATTTCTACATTTAAAAATTTCCCATCTTCTCCAAGTCCCCAAAATTTCCCAAAATTCTCAAATTTTTAATACCGAAATCCCCAAATTACCAAACTTGCAACCTAATCCCCCAACTTCCTAAATTTCCAACTCGCCACAAAGGTGTCTGAAAGTGTGCGGAGCGTTTAGGGTCCCCGAAGACCTTAATCCGGCACTGATCGTGTGTAACGTGTCCTGTCGATCGAAATCGCTTGAAAATTACGCGACCATTCGCGGTCACCCGTTCTCTAATGGCGAGCTACGATATCATTGGGACCGTGGACTCTCGGCTGGTTCGTGGCACGAAACGAAACCGCGAGAAGAGGCTACGTTCCGGGTAACGTACGAGGTGATCTTTCACGATCGATCTTCACGAATACACACGTGTACACGTATGTGTACGTGTAGCGGGGCACCGTGTGCCCCCTCGACACTCTGCCTCTCTTTCTTTCTTTCTTTCTTTCGTTGCCGAACAATCTGTATATCTCTTTCTCTCTCTCTCGCTTCGTACGCTCTGATATTCAAATCGCGGCGGAACGCTAAGCCTGCTCTTAACGGTACGAGATCCCGCGGCGTTCATCTCTTCCAAAATCGTACAGGGAGATCAAAATTTCTTCTCCTTTTATTGCCGTCGTTCCCAGCCCGTTTTTCGATACTGCCATTTTACCACTGAACGTTCATGTTGCGGCGGTAAATCAACTATTTTCGCCACATTTTGCGAAGGGGATGTTGCGAGCAGTTTTTAGATTTTTATTTTATAATTACATTTGTGTGATCACACGTGTTATGTGTTTGGGTGTAATTCTGGGGATATTGTGCAGAGGTCTAGGAAAATTCTGTGGATATTTTGGGGTTGTATTTGGGAGTTTGGGAACGTTGGAGGATGTTCTGGAGACTGTAAGAATATTTGAGGTGTATTTTATGGAGACATAGGGTTACTTTAGGGACATTCTATAGATATAGGAAGTCTAGGTATGTTCTATGGATACCTTTGAATTATATTTGGAATTCTAGAAACATTATAGAATATTCTAGGAACTGTAAGGATTGTGCAGGTATATTTTATAGAGACTCAGGGTAATTCCAGGAACATTCTGTAGACATTATAGGAAAATTCTATGGATGTTCTGTCGATACTCTACGGATATTCTAAGGATGTTCCATGAAAATTCAAAGTATATTTCAAGAACTATATTCTAAGCATATTTTAGAAACTATGAAGATTCAAAGACTAATTTAGGAAGATCCCAAACTCATTCCTGCGAATATAATGAACATCCAATGTCCCCAAATTAAGTTATCAGAATATCAGTTCCGCATACAAAATTACTCGCATTATTTTCTAAATCTAAAATCAGTATTACAAGGTGCATAAATCTAACTTTAACCACGTCGTTCCAACCATCCACTAATAACTTAAATCCCACATTAATTCAATCTTCACTCTCCGTAGACGCTCAATAAAATAACACCCACTTAACACACTGAACATCAACCATTCCCTTAGAACCCTTCACAACAATCCATCCTTCATTAACGCTTTTCATCATCCACCGAAATCCACCCCTGCGGAACAGGTGTCCGAACTGTGCCAGATTTATACCTGGCGAACGTTTCCTTCAAACCTGCTTATTGTCTTAACCCTCCACTGCCTTTTAAAATTTCTATTATTTTCCAGAATTTAAGGAAACAAAATTTGTTTTGTAACTTGGTATATTTTGACGATGCGACGCACTCAAGTGTGATAAATTTTAATCGAATTTTTAATATGCAATATGTCCAATAGTCTGATCAAAGATCGCTGAGTACAAAATTGACATAATATTTTAACTTCCCTTATTTTTAATATTGTCACAGCCCTGTCTGTCAAATCCTGCACGTGGTTACAAACTTGATAAAATTATTACTACAATCTCTAAAATCTCAGAAACGTTGAAGTAATTATACCAACAGGATATAACTAAGAGATGAGTTTAAATATTTAAAGGTCCGCGACTTATAATCCGAAGGGTTAATAAAATGTCCGCGTCCCACCCCCGGGAGCTGTTTTTGTGGCGCATAAATTTGCATTTGTTCATCGGGGTAAGAACGTGTCGCAGTTTCGAAGGGTTGCGGAAGAAAATGGTGGTTGTTGCTCGAGGCGAGAAAATATCGGTCAACCGAGGGCGCAGCACGCTCGTCGCCGAGGAGGCTGCTTAAAAATTCGGACAATACTTCCCCGGGCGTCGGGCTACATTTAAATGTATGTATTCATACGCTCTCGTGTATTGCTTTGACGAGAGGTGTGGTCAAAATTATTCAAACTGACCCGGACTCCTTTTTTTTTCCTCTCCTTTTCGTCTCTCTCTCGTTTCCTTTCGGTCTGGGACACTTTCTAGCGGAGCGCCGTGCGCGCTGCACCCACGTACTTCTCTCCTCCTCGCTCCTCCTCCTCTTATTCCTCTTTCAATTGTTACCATCTTTCTCTCTTATTCCCGTGCTGTTTCCTTCTTTCACCTTGCTTGTTCCACCTCCTCCTCCTCCCGTGCTCCTCCTTGCCGCTTTCCACCCGTTGTCTCGCGTCATTCTTTCTAGCCATTGTCCCGTCACGTGGTGTCGAATTCGAGATTGCGAAGCTCTTCGATTATTTCGCGGCCGATGATCTCACGTCTTTGCGATCTACGTGCGACGACAATCATTTCGAGGACGCAGCGTTTTGGGATTATAATGGAGATGAAAACGAACGGGGAGAACGTTTTCGAGTTCCGATTGGTATCGAACGGTGTACCGATGGAGAAACTTTCTACGCTCCGGTCGGGTTTCTTGCATAGATGATACTCCTCGCGATCCTTTTTTTTATTAGAAAGTGCTGCTTGATTGATTGCTCGATGACCTTGGTAATCGTTCTTCAAATTATCGACTTTGTTCTGCCTCGAATATTCACTTGTGATTTTGGAGTCAATGCGCTGGTGCGAAGGTGAAATAATTCTTCAAGTTTTCAGATATTTAAATTTTAGGTTTTCAAATTGTAGTTACACTTGTTGCGAAAAGATCCTCTACTTAAATTACTGGAGACTCTTTACCAGAAATTATCAAGTCGGTCTATGTATCAGTTCCTATCGGTAAACATGTGCTGTCTAAAGACTTCTCCATTATGGACTCTATCAAATTAATTCTATCATACTAACACTTATCACCCTATCATAAAAATACCAACACTATCAAAATATCCTTCATCGAGCAAATGAATAGTTCTGTAAACGGTAGGTTTGTAATCGCAAAGTTAATCGAGAGATTTGGCAGATAAGCTCTAGCAGAGAGATCGGAGATCGAAATAAAATATGATACCGTTGCCCCGGGCAAAAGATCGAATAATTACGGGGTTTCGTTCGGATTCAATTACGGTCAATGTTCCGAGCCGATAGATTCGAAGAGGGAACAGACAGCTTCTTCCTGATTTGAATCCGAAACGAGGGCGAACGAAGGACGGGAGCTGCGAAACCGTGATGGAACCCGATTGTCGCCCACCCATCCAAATTTCTACCCACATATCGTGAATGGACACGGACCAAGCTGTCCTCTCTATGCCGCGGCATGTTTCTGCCCGGACCAACTATGACATATGGGTAGCGCAAAAACCACCAATGCTGATCGATTGGCTACGCTAACCAACCCTCGGTATTCTATTTTTCCGACGCGTTTCTCGATGCCCACAATCCCTCGTGTTTGCCACCTTTTTCCTGCTGGAATACCGGGGCAAACACGTTCCTATTTGTTGCGGTAGCCTTCCTTGTACCTTTCTGACGCAGTAGGTGTGTCTTACCTTGCATCCATCTGACGCACGGGGTGTGTCTATCTTGTACGGTTCTGACGCACCGGGTGCGTCTTACTTGTCTGCACTTTTGTGATCCGTAAGGTGTTACTTGTTTTCTTGCACCTTTCTGACGCAGTAGGTGTGTCTTTCTTGTACGGTTCTGACGCACCAGGTGCGTCTTACTTATCTGCACTTTTGTGATCCGTAAGGTGTTTCTTGTTTTGTTGTATCTTCTGACGCATAAGGTGTGTCATGTTTCCTTGTATATTGCGGTCGCACAAGGTGTGTCTTGCTACCTTGTATCTTTCTGACGCACAAGGTGTGTCTTACTTTCCAATATCATTTTGACACACAAGTTGTGTCTTGCTTTCTTATAACGTTCTGACGCACAAGGTGTGTCTTCTTTGTACATTTCTGACGCAGAAAGTGTGTCATTCTTCCTTGCATCTTTCTGACGCACCAGGTGTGTCATTCTTCCTTGCATCTTTCTGACGCACCAGGTATGTCATACTTTATTTGTTTAATACTATCCTATATGTCTAAATTTCTAAATAAATTCCATCATTCTTAAGTAACTCTGAAGCACCATTAACCACGTTAAATCAATTAACAATTAACACTGAAACCGCCACTTTCAAATAAAAAATTAATGAACAAATAACGAAACATAAACGATCGTAGCAAAATTGTATAGTATGCAATATGAAGTGAAGTTCGAAATCATTTTAACCAATTATCAGAAGTATCGCAGAAAAAGAAGGAAATCAGTTTAGCCAACGTCCATTTCTCGAAAGCGAGGCCGTATCCGATCGATCGGCAATCGCGTCCGATATATCGAGTCCTACAAACGACGTCTATAAAAGGTCCCCCGTTTTCCATCCGTCATGCCCCCTCCCTCCTCGGTGCCCTCCACGGTGCCCTCCTCGGTGCCCTCCTCGGCGTTGATCTGTTCACCGTTCCGCAGGCCTCTTAGGCCGCATTCGCACGATCCTCGATGCTGGGCCACCTTCGCCACGACCTCTCTCGATGCACCTACGGTGAAGGTTTTAGCCTGTGTCGTAGGTGGTCGGCACGACTGTACTGCTGCCTCTTCGGACATGTCGGTGCAGGGACCCTAGCGTTCCTGTACAACCGACTGCAACATACGATACTTTTACATTAGCGGGACATATGGAGATTTCGATGTTCACGGATTTATACAATTTTAGCGCTATAGGTTTGTTCTTGAAAATACGCAGATCTGCAAATCAATGTCCCTTGATTAAAACATCAGTAGCTCTAAAACTTGAAATCTCACGATCTCAGAATTGTTAGGTTAGAATATTTCAAAATCAAATTCTTATATTACAAATTCCCATAGTCAACAATCTCTTGATCTACAAATATCTAAATCTTCAAATCTCTTGATTCAACTATCACTACATCAATATTTTAGGTCCCTAGATTTGAAAGTGCCAGGTACTCAAATTTTTAGATTCAAATACACCAGGTACCAGAGTACCTAGATGAAGAAGTCAGTATATGTAAAATCCAAAGTCTCCAAATTAAAATGTCAATAAATATCAAATCTGAAATTCTTAGATCCAAAAATTCCTAGATTGGAAAATTTCAAGGTTGCAAATTCCTACGTCCCAAATCCCTAAATTCCACAATCTTACAATTCCAACATTTCAAGTCCCTAGATTTGAAAGTATCAGTAGATCTAAAATAATGAATCCAAAATTTCTAGTTTGGAAAATCTCAAGGTTGCAAATTCCTACGTCCCAAATCCCTAAATTCCCAAATTTCTACATCCCAAATCCCTAGATTCTCAAATTTCTATATCGTCAAGTCCCTAGATCATCAAATTCCTGCATTCCAAATCCCTATATTTCCAAATTTCTACATCCCAAATTCCTAGATCCCCAAATCTCTACATCCTCAAATTTCTAGATCCCCAAATTCCTACATTCCAAATCCCTAGATCCCCAAATTCCTGCATTCCAAATCTCTGGATCCCTAAATCTCTACATCCCAAATCCCTAGATCCCCAAATTTCTACATCCCCAAATCCCTAGATTCCCAAATTCCTACATTCCAAATCCCTAGATCCCCAAATTCCTACATTCCAAATTCCTAGATCCCCAAATCTCTACATCCTCAAATCCCTAGAATCCCAAATTCGTGCATTCCAAATCCCTAGATCCCCAAATCCCTACATCCTCAAATTCTTCTATTCCCAACTTTGTAAGTCGTCAAATTCCTCGATTCACATATCTCTAAATGGTAAGATCCCAAATTCCTCAAAAAGTAGTGAGAAGAAAGTGAAATTCATTCACTTTCGATTGCGATATTTTTCTGCAAGGAAAGCAGATTTGTTGTTGACTGTACGTGGAGCAGAAACGCGTATATGCCAGGCGATAGCTGGACGACGGTCACTACTCATCGCCGTGAGCCGGGAGCCGAAAGTTCATCGGTACGGTTAACCGGCACGGCACGCCACGGCACGGCTAGGCACGGTTCATTTCTTTGCTTCTTCCTTCTCCTCCTTTCATCCTTCTTCGGCATCTAACTACGATCCTTCCTCGGCCGCTTACCGACTTAACTTATCGCGCCGCCACGTTCGTCGCCGTTCGGGGCTGTTACGGATAGCGCGATGTTATATTTTCCTCTTTAAATTATCGTATTTTTTCGAAACGAAAAATTCTCTCATGCTACGACTACGAACGGAGGATTGAAAGGTGTGACTGTTAATCTGGACAGCGTGGACAAGTTTGGAAAAGTATTTTCGAAGGTAATTTTTACTGGTTGAAGTTATGAGAATGTAGGAGTAGATGCAACTTTAACGTGAACATAACTTCTGAATTAACGATAAACATAATGATGTACATATGTATATAAACGATGTATATAAAGCAATAACACTAACAATGATTGTAGGTTAACCTAATCTATCCTAACCTTGCGTAATTTGATTTAATCATAGCCATAACTATAGCTAACCTAAATTAAATTAACCTCATTTAACTTAATCTTACTTAAATTAGCTTAATCTAACCTAACCATAACAATAATCATAAGCTAACGCAACATAACGCAACTTAATTTAACCTAACCTAACCTAACTTAAATTAATCTAGCCTAATCTAACTGTAACTATACCCATAGCCTAACTTGACCTAACTCTGACTTGGCTTAACCTAATCTAACCTATCCATAACATACGCTAATCTAATCTAATCAAACTTTATCTGAATCTAATTCAACCTAACCTAACCTAAACATAACTTAGACTTAACCTAACTTATGTAATCCACCTTACCTTAATTTAATCTGACGTAATCATAATCTAACCTAACCTAATCTAATGTAATCCCATCGTAATCTAATCTACCTTTCAATCCAACATAACCTAATTCTACTCTAACTTTTACTAATAAATTACAAATTCCAAAAATTCCCCACCGATACAATTCCATCCTCGGCAATATAACGAGAGTCTGTTATCACTTGTAAAATTCCCCACAGATCAAGTTGTAAACATGTAATTGTAATTAGCTAAAAATAAAAAATGCCTGAAATCTGACCATACGAGAACGTAACAGCATCGTACGAGTATCAAGAAATCGTCGAAAGGAAATCGTGTATCGCACAGAAGTCGCATTATTTTTGATCGTTCACACCTACCAGGAACGGCGTGGAAACAAAAGGGGTTGTCAGTCAGCCATAATTCATTTTCGAGCCCGAACGCAGGCATTTCGGATTCAGCTTCCACGAACGACCCACGCAGTTTCGATCGAAGAGGCGTTCGAGACGAAGGGTTAAAACGACTGCTCTACGTGGAACGTGGTCGCGTGTTTTCACCTACGAATATCCTCGTACCGCTTAAAGCACAGGGCGCAACAATATATACGTGCATGTCCTTTAAAACTAGAACTCGGCCGACCTATACAGTTGGCCGTTCTGGAGTCAAAGAGTCAGCTAAGCTGGTCGGCTGCGCTAAAGAACGAGGATAAGAAGAGGACGGTGCCACGCGAGAAGACGAACGAGCGAACCAGAAGAGGAGGAAGAGAAGAGGATCAGTCGGTGCTGCTAGGAAATGTGAAGATCGTGTTATGTCGTAATGAGAATGTATGGTGGTTCGAAAATGAGAATAGCTGATAATTAATCGGACGAGGAAAGGCTGGATGGTGAATGTAAGTTGCACTTGTGTTTAATGAAAGATAATGGAACTTTTACCTATTGATCATGGATGATAGATCAGTTTTTATTAGATCGATCTTCTTACGATTGCGATATTTAAGTGTAGCATTTTTATTTTGTAATATGATGATGAGATTATGGGGATAATTAATGTGTTATTTTGGGGAGATACATTTTTAGTGATATGTGCATTGTAAATATAAGAATTTGAAAATGTATAAATTTGGAAATTTGAGAATTTGGGGATTTGGGGATTTGGGGAATTCGGGGATTTGGAGAATTTGGGGAATTTAGGGGATTTGGAGATTTGGGAATTTGGGGATTTGGGGAATTCGGGTATTTGGAGAATTTGGGGAATTTGGAAATTTGGGGATTTGAAGATTTGGGGATTTGAAGATTTGGGGATTTGGGGATTTGGGGAATTTGGGGGATTTGGAGATTTGGGGATTTGGGGAATTCCGGATTTGGGGAATTTTTGAATTTCGGGATTTTGGGGAATTTTCAGATTTGGGGAATTTGGGGAATTTGGGGTATTTGGGGAATTTGGGAAATGTAGGGGATTTGTGGAATTTGGGGAATTTGTCAAGTTTTGGATTTTGAAATTTTGCGACGGGAATTTGGAATTCGATAATTTAAGGATATGGAAAATTTGGGAATTTGATTATTTAGAAATCTAGGAATATCTGGTTGAATACTTGAGAAATAGAGAATATTCAACTTTGTAAATTACAAAACTGAAACTTCGAAAACTCCAATATCAACAATTTCGAGAGAATTTAAAAATCCTTATCAAATTTGCATCCTACAAATGTTACTATCTCAAGAATTCAGAAATGAAGATATCTCCACAATATAGTGACGAAAAATGATGAGAAATGTGCAGTAAACGAAAGTATCGAAAGCAAGTACTATATTCGGCTGTAGTTGATCTATCCTGAGTCAGGCAGCGATCTTTTAACCGTTCCGTTGGAACGTGTCGCAGAAGTCCCGACAGCAGCAGCAGCCGCTAGTGGCTCTTTACCTCTTTAGCGACGTACGTCGTACGGGCCGACCGAGTTCGAGTTTTAAAAGACGGCCGACATAACACACGAGAGAGTCGTGAGCGAAGCAGAACGTTCGTTCAGCAGGCTCGAGTTCGCCGTGGCTAGGCTCCCCGATATATAGGGCAACCGTACAGTCTCACGGTTTCTGCGAGCTATTCATCTGCATACTCTCCGCCTTCGCCACTCCGCTTCACTCCGCTTCACTCCGCTTCGCTCGGCTTTGCTCGCCTTTTCTTCCTCCTTCGTTCTCCTTCCTATCTGCGCTGCAACCCTATCTCCGCGCGAAATTCATTCGATTAATTGTTGCCCCGATGCGATGCTCGACTTTCGTCTTTTTTACCCTTTTACTACTCTTCGGGATATCGAACCACCTGCTTCGGTTCTTCATGGAGGACGCTGGATTGGGGTTGGGAGTTTTTATAGGGTGTTTTTGTAGTGGGGTTTTGAGGGTTTAGGAAGTTGAAATGTGGGGGATTTGAAAGGGTAGAGAATTTGGGAATTCGAGGATTTGGGGTTTGAGAATTTTGAGATTTTAGAATTGGGGGTTGAGAATTTGGGGTTTAGGAAATTTGTGATTTGAGAATTAGGGGTTTGAGAATTGGGGATTTGAGAATTTGCGAATTCGAGGATTTGGGGTTTGAGAATTGGGGTTTGAGAATTTGGCGTTTAGGAAATTTGTGATTTGAGAATTTAGGGGTTTGAGAATTGGGGATTTGAGAATTTGGGGTTTGAGAATTGGGGATTTGAGAATTTTGGGATTTGAGAATTGGGGATTTGAGAATTTGGGGTTTGAGAATTTTGAGATTTGAGAATTGGGGGTTTGAGAATTGGAAATTTGAGAATTTAGGGTTTGAGAATTTTGGGTTTAGGAAATTTGAGATTTGAGAATCGGAGGTTTGAGAATTTGGGGTTTAGGAAATTTGTGATTTGAGAATTAGGGGTTTGAGAATTGGGGATTTGAGAATTTGGGGTTTGAGAATTGGGGATTTGAGAATTTTGAGATTTGAGAATTGGGGGTTTGAGAATTGGAAATTTGAGAATTTAGGGTTTGAGAATTTTGAGTTTAGGAAATTTGAGATTTGAGAATCGGAGGTTTGAGAATTTGGGGTTTAGGAAATTTGTGATTTGAGAATTAGGGGTTTGAGAATTGGGGATTTGAGAATTTGGGATTTGAGAAATGGGGATTTGAGAATTTTGAGATTTGAGAATTGGGGGTTTGAGAATTGGAAATTTGAGAATTTAGGGTTTGAGAATTTTGGGTTTAGGAAATTTGAGATTTGAGAATCGGAGGTTTGAGAATTTGGGATTTAGGAAATTTGAGATTTGAGAATTGGGGGTGTGAGAATTTTGAGATTTGAGATTTGGGGGTTTGAAAATTGGGCATTCGAGAATTTTGAGATTTGAGAATTGGGGGTGTGAGAATTTGGGGTTTAAGAATTTTGAGAATTTAGAATTTGATCTTCGGGAATATTAGGATTTTACAATCTTCAAACTTTGGAGCATTGAAATTTTCAAACTCATCAACTCATCTACATTAGAACTTCCCAATGTTCGATTGCGAGTCTTTGAAAATTTGAAATCCTAATAAAATTCTTTGAAACCCTAATAAAACTCAAAAATCTACAAAATCCCAAAAGTGTACAATATCTTTGGTTATCACTGTCTTAACGTCTTTGCACCCCAAAATAAGCACTCATGATCCCTAAAACTCTTAACTCTACCTTGCACTTTTGCTCCACCAATGAACCTAACCTAACCTAACCAATAAAAACAAAAGTAAAGAACAAAGTACAAAAAGTAAATATGAATCTAACCTAACCAATGAAAACAAAAATAAAGTACAAAAGTTAAATATAAAAGAATTCGTTTACACTAGCATTCATCGAACAGTTCAAGCGGATCGTCGAGCGTCTGCAAGCGAGTGCAAGAGGATCCCCGCGGCGATGGCAGGACTCTTCGCCGGCAGAATAATAGAAGTAGGAAGCCGTCGGGAAAAATCGTCAAAGCACATTACACGAAATCACAATGTTTAATGAAAATTGCGGGGCACGCGTTACTCGAGGCCTCGAGCGTGTTAGAGCGGGCAACACCGACGCGGATAAACCACAGAGAAGTTTGTCGCATCGTGTAGCCACGGCTTCGGCCGAATCGTGACGCGGCAAAGCGGTATTCAGATTGCGCTCTTAGCGGTTTTGCCGATTTTTTCCGCCGCGACAAAAGGGGGACTTCTGTAACCACTGGTCAGAAGCTGAGCTATGGCGAAAGCACCGTCAAATTAAGTACTATTGTCTTTTTGATTGCCGAAAAATTAGATGTCGGTTATTTTCTGTTATTTCATTTTGTACATTATTGTTTTGTTTTATTTGGAGAATCGCAGGGGGAGTTTTGTCGAGGGTGTTTGGGTAGGGGTGGTTTCTTAAGATTATGTTTGATGCTTCTTAAATGATGCTTTTGTCTAAAGAACGTATTAAGATGGTCATATAAACATCTCATATCAAATTTCAACCCCTATGGCATCTGGGGTGGTAACAAGGAAAAACTTTCTATCTGTTTTTCATATTTAATGATGTATGAAAATTCTGAAAAAATTAAATAGTATAATAAAGGAACATTAAATAGTACATTAGTTAAAAATGAATAGCTATATCAATACATTACTACCATAATAATATGAAGATAGTGTTCTTACATCTCCAATAAAAGATGTAAGAACTTCATGCATTATATCCAACTTTTCATTTTTCACAGCCACAGTTTGCAGTACAAAAATCTGAAAAAATTCTGTAATGTGTGCTACTGTTTCCTAGATGTTTTAGAAGTTTGTCAGAATTTTTGTACATCATGAAATAATAAAATTGATCAGATTTTTGAGTTTACCTCACGAACCAGTACCTCAACGGACAGGGGTTGAAACTTTCTATAAGACGTTTGGCAATATTTTTGCATCACAAGTTTCGGTTCAATGATACATTTGAACAGTGGTAACGATCTTATATCAGAATAAAAAGGATAAATAATATTGAAAGTGTTAAAAATATCGCATCCGTGTCTGCAACGAAGTTAATAGAAAAGCGTGAAGGAAGAACCGTTTCGTGTTATCCCGGGCCTCTGTGTTCCACTTGGCTATAAAGGATTTCTATTCGCCGTGGCTCTCACATATGAGAGACCGATGCCTATCGAGATGCCACGGTATCCTCTGCCGTTTCGATCGTTACCGAAACGAGATCGTTATCGCGATACGGATGCGCGATAGATCTGCGTCGTTGCTGATTTCTGCGTCACGTTCAAGGATGCGACTCGCAGCAAATTCACAGCCGAATGTTAACGGCTCGTTTACTCTTATCTCCGTTTATATCGTCGCTATTTTTTTACGGTTTTATCTCGGCCTGATTAGCTTGGCCTCCTACGAGACGCGAGAATCATCGCCGGTAGCTCAGGGAACGAGGTCTCGCGATTTCTTCACGCTCGTTTCGGCTCGATTTCATTTTTCCTACGAGGATATCGTTCACCGCTGCTTTTTTGCTTTTATGTACTCCGGAGGATATTAGGATTAGGCTGAAAATTGTATTGGGTTGTATTTTCATTTTTGACGGATTCAGGCAATATTTTTAACAACTTTCAAATATTTTTACAATACATAGTTGTATATCATAATTCATAGCTTCAGATAGTTAATACGAATATTCCTAATTAGATTAAAGGACAAATTTTTAATATGATATGGTAGTTTAAGCTTCATAGCATGGCAAAGTGCTATCTGTCAAATTGTTATTTTAACTTTACTGCATGGGTTGTATATATATGTCAAATCCTTTATGTTAGGTAACATTGTAACCGAAAATAATTTTAAACTAGAAAGTTTACCGAATTCAAGTTTCAAGAGTTGTACAAATTTGACTCGAACCCATCACTACTTTTGAGGTTGTAAGCAGAGTGAACAATTTTGTTGCTGTCACTACTTAAAATAAAATAATATTCTTTCAAAATAAAATCACTTCCTCTAGTTTGAAGACTTTCGAAATTTTTAAAAGCTTCAAATTCAAGAAGAATTCAAATTCAAGAACATAGGGATGGATCGTACCCATCCCTATTTTAAGGATATGAACAAACTATCACTCGATCGTGATAAAGAACTGCAGATACTTGCATCTGATACATGCATGAACTTGCAAATATTTCTGTTGTAAGTCATACACGTTACAAGTCACATGAGCTTGAAAAATGTTGCCATTAGTTATTATAAAATGTTACTCCTCACATGTTACCGAGAATAAGATGCTCTTGCTGAATAAAACCACCTCGAGTATCAAAATTGCATAACCCACCAAAATCGCCTTCGTTAAAAATAATTTTTTCCGCAAAAATGCTTCGATTTCAAAGTAGACAAAGGGTATGAACGCCATTAGAGCTGGTTCTAAGAGGCGCAGCCTCGGCATCGTCGGACATACATCTCGCGGAATTGCGACGGCGGAGCAAAGCGGCGCGGACTGGCTGCCCGATCCCTAAGCGAAGTGAAAGTTAGATGTGTGGGCACGGGATGCGCACGAATTCATTTTTTCGGCCTCTCCGTGCACTTTTTTCCAGCGTCGCGGCATCAGTTCCCATGTATACCTCTCTAGCCTATATGGCCGGCGCGCGATATCTTCTCTCGCACGAACACACGTACACGTGCACACACATCGACGACTTTGGCCACTCTCTCTTTCTCTCTCTCTTTATTTCACCTCCTCTGTTCCCGGTGTTCCGCCGGTGCACGTTATTCCTACGTCTACAACGCGGTTGTCCTTCTTGCACTCGCCGGTGACTTCCATTGCTGCGACGACGTAGAAGAGCAACTTGTACAGCTGGTACTCCCGTGGCCTGGCTCTAGCCGTGACTTATCGGCTCTATGCACCTTAGACGTGTCCCTAGGTCGGGATATCGATTCCGGATGACGCGAAATCGACGAACGATACCTGGCTCCCGTGGGATCGACGGGATCAGACGACGCGTAACCTTTTAACCCTCGCGAGATAGAGCTGCTCCATCGATTTCGATAAATCAAAATTTCATTTCATAGTTTTTCTATTTTAATCTTTTCATTTTTTATTGCCTTTCTTTTTGGAATAACGTTTTTGGATTTTTGGTATTTTTTTGGTTTATTATTCTTCATGTGCTATTTCAGTCATTCTTGCACATAATTATGCTACTCTTTCAGTTATTTTAATTATAGTACTTTCAATAATTCTTTTACATAGTTATATTCTTTCAGGAATTCTTTTTCATAATTACACTACTCTTTCAGTAATTTTTTTTTATACATATAATTATACTATTCTTTCAGGAATTCTTTTACATAATTATGCCACTCATTGTACTATTATACTATTCTCTAAAAGAATACTTTTTTATGTTACTTTCTCTGCTATAATGTTCAACTACTATACTATTACTATTATACTAGTCTGTTATGCTACTATGCTATTTTGTAATTTAGTTTAAAGAGGTGGTTGTCATATAACGATGATTGTGTTATCATGTAACTATGCAACTAACGTAGATTTACGACATGGTTATATCGTGTCCGATAAATTGCTATGTTCAATTATGCTCCTCTTCTATAATTATAGCATGAAGAAATGGAAGTGTCATAAAGTGAAATAACTTAATATAGGAAAATGCAACCTTCATCGTATTATAATTGAATGGGAGGGAAGATATAACCGAGTGTATTAAAAGGAAATTTAATGAATCTTGTGTTACCATCATTTTCAAATACCTAAATTTTCGATTCTATCTTTATTTATCAAAATCCCTAAATTTTCATATTTAGTACCATGAGTACCCATCTCTTTACATCCTCAAATCTCCAAATTTCAAAATTCCCAGATCCTCAAATCTCTAAATCATCAAATCTCCAAGTACCCAACTACTCAAATCTCTAAATCCTCAAATCTTCACATCCTCAAATCTCCAAATCTTCAAATCTCCAAGTCTCCAAATCCCAATAATCCCCAAATCCTTGAATACCCAAAATCTAAAATTTCTGAAACCTCAAATCTCCAAGTCTTCAAATCCCAAAACCCTCAAGAACCCAAATTCTCAAATCTCCTAATCTCTAAATCACCATATACCCAAAGCTCCAAATTCCTAAGTATCCAAACTCTAAAATCTCCAAATCCTCAAATTTTCAAATTCTCAAATCTCCAAATGCCCAAATCCTCATATCCCCAAATTCCCTAGTACCCAAATACTTAAATCTCCAAATCATCAAATCCCCATATCCCCAAATCCCGAAATTTTCAAGTATCCAAATCCTTAAATCTCCAAATTCTCAAATCTCCAAATCTGCAAATCCCCAAATTCCCAAGTCCCCAAATCCCCAAATCTCCAAATCTCCAAATCCCCAAATTCCCAAGTCCCCAAATCCCCAAGTCCCCAAATCCCCAAGTCCCCAAATCCCCAAATTCCCAAATCCCCAAATTCCTGAAACCTAAAAAATTTCCAAACAATCAAACACCCGAATTCTCACGAACAAAAGTTACCAACTAGGTTCACACGTAGTCTCGTCGCTACATTTCACCGTGGTCAGTTCACATCAAGTACACGATTCTATCGACAATTTATAGAGATCAGCCCGACACAAAGTATTGTTCGAGGCTCGCTATTTCCAGGTGACGCGAAATCGTGGCTCGTTATCGAGCGTTGCGATCGAGATCGCTAGTTGGAAATCTTTAGGACCGAAATTTCCTGCTCCAGATCATGGCGTCCTACCATGTGGATATAAGCGAATCCTGGCCAGAAGAATGCACGACCTTTCTAATCGATGTAGGCAATCCGTCTTTTCTCCTTTCGTGTATGCCCACTATATCTTCTCTCCGCCTTTTTCTTTTCGGTTGCTTCTCTCCGCGAACCGGAGAGATCTACGGACTCTTCGCCGATTGAAATCTTCTAACGCTATCGTTCTCGCTGCTCGATTATATTCCTCATAATCGAATGCTTCGCCACGCTGTCGAAATAATACGGCGTTCATTAAATTTCCTGCAAATCTACTCGTTTCTATCGTATCCTTTCAATTTAATTATGATGCGCTGATTGCGTTTTCATGTATCGAGTTATTTCGCTTTATGGTATTTTTATTTCTGCGGGGTGTTGTAGGAAAGGAACACAATTTTAGTATGTTGCAAATCTGCGGTTGTACAGTTTTATGATAACGCAATTGCAGATGGTTGTGTGACAGGACTGTTTATGTTAAATTGTAGAATAATGTAGTATAATAGTTGACTATAATAAAATAGCAATATAGTAATAGAATAGCATAATGAAATAATTGAGAATTTACAAATGCAGACAATTGAGACTACAAGAATTTGAAAATGTTTCGAATGAAGAAATTCTACCTGCATACAATTGAAAATTATTTCTAACTTGTCCAGTTATACTTGATTAGTCAGAAACCAATTTCATTTTTCACGTCAATAAAATTAACAACTATTTTTTCCAATCTCAGTACCTTCTCCAAACAGTGCAACTATGAGTATCATAAATTATATAATAATTCACAATTATACATGTAATAATTTACAGTTACTAGAATGTAATAATTGTTCTCCATCTAACAACCAAAAATCACAAAAATTTCACAAGACCCAATAAACAATACAATCTTCAGAGGTTATTAATCATGTTACTCTTCTTAAACCGTATTAAGGAAAAAATATATTTTCGACATACAGTATGTGATGAGAAATTAGGTTGAAATTTATTATTGCAGTTGATATATCGCGTGATACGTTTATTTAAAAAGAGGAAGGTAACAAGTTTCCAGGAAGGAATGTGTGCATAAGTAAGCAACGTCGCGATACAGGGAAACGAATTACGAGATCGATGTATGCAGGTACTTCGTTTGTAACTCTCGGTTATCAGCTGGTTGCACTTAAAGGCTGCTAGCACACGCTCGTAGAATCGATTGGTGGCGACGCGAAATCGATGAACACCGGCAGCTCCGTGGGATCGAGATCACGCGAATCGAATTTTCCTACGGTACTGTAATACTTCCAACGTTCGATCTTTGTTCTATTTCTATCGCGATCGATCTGCGATATATTACCGTCAGAAAAATTGTTAATTAATTATTTGCGAAAGGTGATTCGGTTTAAGACCATTACTTTTTAATTACATTACATTTTTAATTACAGGATTTTATATGTGGAGATGTTTTTTAATTTAGCAATTCATGAATATAGAGGGTCGGTATCTCAGAATTTTGGAATTGATTTAACAATTTAGATTTGAGAATTTTGGGAATTTAGAATTTGGAGATTTGAGAATTTGGGGTTTGAGAATTTGGGATTTGAGAATTTTGAGATTTGAGAATTAGGGGTGTGAGAATTTGGGGTTCAGGAAATTTGAGATTTGAGAATTGGGGTGTGAGAATTTGGGGCTTGAGAATTTTTGGAATTTGAGAATTTTGAGATTTGAGAATTTGGGGTTCAAGAAATTTGAGATTTGAGAATTGGGGTGTGAGAATTTGGAGATTTGAGAATTTGGGATTTGAGAATTTGGAATTTGAGAATTGGGGGTGTGAGAATTTTGATATTTGAGAATTTTGGGAAGTAAGAATTTCGAGGTTTATGAATTTGGGATTTGAGAATTGGGGGTTTGAGAATTTGTGGTTTAAGAATTTTTATATTTGAGAATTGGGGTGTGAGAATTTAAAAATTTGAGAATTTGGGGAATTAAGAATTTCGAGATGTAAGAATTTGGGGTTTGAGAATTTTAATATTTGAGAATAGGGGGTGTGAGATTGATTGAGAATTGACTTGACAATTTAGGAATTTAAATATCTAGAAAATTATAGATCTACAACCCTCCCCCTCAGTTATTTCAGTATCTAAGAATTTAGGGATGTAATTTGGATAATAAATCTAAAAATTTAATGTGTCCAGAAATTCGAAGGTTTGAAAATTTGAAGATCCTAAAAAACTGGAAACCTTGAACATCTAAAAATATATGAATTTCGAAATAGTAAAATTAGTACAACGAATCCCACACACGTCACATAAAATGCAGTAACTTTCATAAATGCAGCAGCACAATCTTGAATGTATTTTATTCGTTCGCGGATATTCAGCTACTCGATCTCTCAATTTCGTGGCCACTTCCCGAAGCAACGCTTTTTACGGCATTCTTCTTCCTTAACCGAGATGTCGTTCACCTCGAACTTGGAGCCAGTATCATGATAGATAAGCAGTTTTGGGACGCGGCTACGTGAAAAGGGGCTACGTAGGAACGTGCCTGGAGAAATCGAGATGTGTCGCGGCGTTCTTTCACGAGGCGAGGGATTGACGAAAACAATAATGTACAAGGGTGTGAGAAAGCTATCGATCGGCTAACCGAAACAATGGCCTCGCCTTGGAACGTAACAAATGATCGTCTTCTTATCTGGGAAAGGATGAACACCGACGCAACGTCATGGTCAGCTTTCTTTGCAAAAATACACATTTTTTGTGATCACTTCTGTTCTTTCTTATATCTCATTTTCCTTGCATTTGCAATACTTTGTGTATTTAGTGATTTTGCAAATTATAGGTTTTGAAAATGGCGTTGTCAATATGGTGTTGTCATGCTTTTAGGTTAGGTTAAGATTAAATTAATTTCGAAGGTTGCTTTCGTGAATTTTGTAGAATTATATATGTAAGAGAAACATATGACAAACATTGAGGTTATGTTGTTCATTAAATTTTGTTATAATTTTTTATAAGAGACATTAAAGACTTTAGAACAAAGTTGACAAATTTGCAAATTGTCAGACTATGAATCTTTGCGACATAAAATTTGAGAATTATGAGTGTTTATTACTATCAAATGCAATTGTAATCGAAATGTAATGCAAGTTGCATAATACAAATATACATATCACATAACATAAATGTAACGAGAGAAAAATAATGTGAAATAATTATATGTAATATACCACAAATGTAACACAAGATGCAAATAGAAATCGTATAAACTACATTATCCCTTTGACTTTCTCCCTCTCGTACGGCCATATAGTCCCCATGTCAACCAAGAATGCTAGTAAAGCAAATTGCATCGACGAATAAAAAAAAGAACGACCATCAAGCATCGTAGCTGGCCTGTTACCGTTTCCATTCTCTCGACATTTATCTTATTATCCTTTCTGTAGCTCGTTATCACGAGACCATTAAATTTGTCCGGGTACTGCAGCAGTGGCTGTCGGAGGATGGTTTCGGCGAATAATAAAGTATATACTCGTTGTGATCCAGGCACATCGAGAGGGACGTAATACGTTATCATAGAGCAAGGAGGAGGACTTACCGAGCTGGTACTCGTCGAATCCGCTCGTGTATGTACGCGTGTTCTCGAACAGTGTGCACGTGTACGTACGACGACGAATAAGCAGCTCGACTCGAAGCCAATCAGTTCGCGTAATGGAGATCGATAGCCATAAGTCGATCCCCGTGATACACCCTGTCGAACGTTATAATGCGAATCGTAGCGAGCAGACGTACCGATTCTGCCCGGGGATTCCCCCTCTGCCCTCGGCGAAACGATAATGTAATGAAATAGGCGCTCGCTCGAGTGTCGTTCAAACGGATCGGAATGTTCTGACGTTTCCGGTACGTATACGATATTCTTTTTTATTAATTAATCTCTTATTATGTTCATTCGACGATAAGTTGCGCACGTTCAAGAATTTTGGGACGTTTCGACTCTGCAAGGTTATGATGCACCTAAGAGCACATGTGATTTTTAGGGGTTTTTGGGGAATTTAAAATTTGATGTTGGAATTTGGAGACGTTACAGTTTGGGGGTCTTGAGATGTGGCAATTTGGGGATACAGATATTTGAGGATGTCAAGGTTTGAGGATATAGGGAGATGAGAATATAGTAATTTGGGTTTGCAGGAAGTTGGGCATATAGGGAGATGAGTACATAGTAATTTGGGTACGTAGGATTTAGGGATATAAGGAGATGAGTATGTAGTCATTTGAGTACGTAGGGATTTGGGGACGTAAGAAGATGAGTATGTAGTAACTTGGATATGTAGAGATTTGGAAATATAGGAAGATGGGTATGTAGTAATTGGGATATGTAGAGATTTCGACATGTAGGAAGATGGATATGTAGTAACTTGGATATGTAGAAATTTGGAAATATAGGAAGATGGGTATGTAGTAATTTGGATATGTAGAGATTTCGACATGTAGGAAGATGGATATGTAGGAACTTGGGTATGTAGGAATTTGGAAATATAGGAAGATGGGTATGTAGTAATTTGGATATGTAGAGATTTCGACATGTAGGAAGATGGATATGTAGTAACTTGGGTATGTAGGAATTTGGGAATATAGGAAAACGTGTATATAGCAATTAGGGTATGTAGAAATTTGTGGACGTAGGAAGCTACATACGTACTTGGATATGTAAGAATGTGGAGTATAGGAAGATGAGTACATACTAATGTGGGTACGTAGAAATTTGTGCATATAGGAAGATGAGTACATAATGTGGTCACGTAGAAATTTGAGCATATAGGAAGTAGAGTATATAATTTCGGTACACATTTGAGCATACAGAAAGATGAGTACATAGTACTTTGAGTATCTAGTATTATATAAACCAGTCTGCAGCGATTTACGTATGTAATAATTTCTGGACGTAGAAATTTGGTGAATTACAAGTTTGAACAATTGAACATTCCACATGTCGATGCAGATGTCTCATAATTTATAAGATACTTAATAAATAGCCTTGATGAAATAACAAAAGAGGTTAGTCATTTCCAAGAAACCACAGAAATGACCGAGGAACAGTTTTTGGTATCTGTTTGATTTCTGGTGTGTATGCCGGTCACACCAGAAACCGGAAAAAGAAGGGAAACACAAGAGGCCCCGAGTGACCCGTGTGCCTCTTTGGTACCGACGGGATATACGCGGTGTTTGTACAGATAAGGGCACAGGTGGGGCACAGTGGACAGTGCCAGCATTTCATCTCCACAACGTCCGTTCATCCGTTCGTTTTTTAGTTTCAGTTTGCTCAACGATAAGACGTACGGCATCGGGGAAGGAAATTCTCTTTGTGATACCATCGGACATCTCTTTACGTATGCACGAGACCTTTGTACCGGATATCTTGTGCCTCAACTTACTCTTGTTTGTTCAAGGTGTTTCCAGTCATTTGATTTTATGATGTTTACCTCGTTCTCTTCGCTTTTAATCATTTTCGAGAATTATCTGGAAGACGTTGATAAATTGATGTTGCTTAGCAACAAATTCTGATGTGGTCAGATTTGGACTACTTCACGTTTGAAGTTGTATTTGAACGACTTCACGTTTGAAGTTACGTTTGAACAACTTCATGTTTGAAGCTACATTTGAACAACTTCACATTTGAAGTTACATAAGAACAACTTCATGTTTGAAGCTACAGAACAACTTCACATTAGAAGTTACATTTGAATTTTATATTTGAAGTTACATTTGAACTTCACATTTGAAGCTACATCTGAACTTCACACATGAAGTTACATTTGAACAACTTCACAAGTGCAACTGGATTAGATTTTGTATTATGTAACATATAAAACATAGAGGACTGTCTTTTCTACTGTTGTTATTTATATATCATTTTCTTGACTTCAATGTAATATGATGATACTGTGATAAAAAACTTTTATTTTCATTTCGTGCTTTGCAACTTCAAATGTATGAATTTATTTGAATTTAGGAATTGAAAAATTTGGGAAGAACGTATAAAAATTTGAGGAGGTAATGTTCAAGTACATGTACATTTAGTCACATTAATATTTGGACGCTGCAGTAATTCTGAATTTATTCTTGTGTACATGAAGGGATTATCGCGGTTCTATGTATTGTTAGCTTGTATAAAGTGTATCAGTGTGTTATTAAGGAGACATGAAAATAATATATAGTTAAAAATTACTTGTTTAGATGTTACAACAAAAAAGTTGTCGATGTATCTTTACTGTAAAATATCTTCCTGTAAAATAAGTATTACATTTAAATTATAGTCCTCCACATTATCCATAGTCCGAATATTAATCCGCCAGTATTTGTTGAAATCCACATGAAGTCTACTTTGAATCTGAGTGTATCGGTCCAAGAAATCGCAGTTCACACTATCCATAACGAAAATCCTGTCGATTGCACGCGCGATTTCCCTTTTCTATTTTCCTGCATTGGGTGGTCCTTTAACGCTCCTAATCCCGAAAGGCATTATTCGTGCCACGACTGTCCTCGGGACTTAAGGCTGTTCTTTGTCGCGAACGGTAAAAATCCACCCTCTTCTTACTGTGCCGTGGACCCGACACGGCGAGTCGCAGCTCGCGCGTGAGCAGGCACGTTACAGGCGTGAAACGATCCGTAATTTGTCATGGACAAGGCTCGTTCGACCATCTCGTGACGTGTCCTCGGAATAAGGTCACGACTCGACCTAGCCCCGATGCCAGGATGTTGTTGCCCCGAATGAATGGACCGTTTTGTCCGCTCCGAAAACCGCACCGACCATCTTTTTGTTGGCCCGCGACGCTCATCCGGATATCCTTTCACGTTTAATGGATCCGCTTTTGGACACTCTTCGAGTACACGCTAAATACACTTGCTCGTAATTCAGATCGATCATCTTGAACAGTAAATTGTCAATCTCTTTCATTTCTGTTAATCTTTAACTGGAAGTACTGGTCATGTAGGTTTCGGATTTCATGTCACAAAATTTTGCTGTGGTGCTTTGAAATGTCATATTTTGCTTAGGGTTAGTTGGGATTTCAGTATTTATTTATTCTTCTATTTTATTTTTAATATGACATGTACGTTTCTAGTGTTAACCATAGGCTGGTAGTTCTAGTATTAACCCTGACAACCTTGTTAACCTTGATAATAGTGTGTTGCATAAATATACCAAACCTTCATAGTTTCAATGAAGGTTCCTGGTAAAAAATTATAGTCATTGATAAAAAATTATATTCCTTAAATATTAATTTCTAGGGTGTAACGAATAAATTGTGTGAGAGAAAATTGTACCAACTCTAATATTAAGCTGAAACCTGATCTTAAGACCTTGTACATTAAATATACCTTGTACATTATCTTCACATTGACGTCAATTGAGTTTCATAAGTAGACAAATTCGTTATGTTACCTCCACTGCATTTTATATTTGTAAGATCGAAAATTGAAAAAATCCCTAAAAATCAGCGATTGAGTCTCAAATATTCCAAAACTTAAAAGTGAATAAAATTTGAAAATTAAAGAACGCAAAAAATGTATCTACACAATTTTATATTTTCAAATTTCCCGCCAGTCTCGCGCCATCATTCGCAGTTCGTAAAACAACGGCACTCGAAACGATTCAATTTTACAAACTCTTTTATCCGGTCTGTTTGAAAAACAGAGGAAAGGGACAAAGGTAGCTCCTCATCGAAAGCAATTTGCCAAAAGAGAAGCTTTCGTCCGTTGTTGGCCGGACTAATTCCTCCGACACAGATAAACGCCGAAAGAAAGAGAGAGAGAAGAGAGGATCTCTTCTCTCGAGTAGCTGGCAAACGAAAACGCGGCTCTGTGCCTTCCAGCACAGAGAAAAATCCTGGGTCGTGTGTATTCGTTACGAGATAATGCACGCAAATATCATAAAGATAAGCAACTGAGCGAACCGCGAGAAAGAAGAGGAGGAAAAGAATATCGGAGTCGAGAAGGTGTATCGAGCCAAGAAAAACGAAACAGTGCATTTTTTTTTTTCAACTTCTCTCTCGTTCTTTGTAGAGGCCCTTATTTTTTACCTACGTCCCTTCGCGTTCGGTGTAGCACCCTAGAATCCGTTAGGGCAGTTTTTTCTTTTTTTACCCCCTGATACACTGGGTGAAGAAAATCGTCGATCGAAACGAGAGTCTCTTTCTATCTTTTTGCTTGTTGATTTTCGATTGAAACCAGAGATCTGCTCAAATATTAGGAGGAACAGTTAGGTTCATGGGAACTAGACGATTCGTCCGGTTTCGACATTTTTTTGCCGGACAACGGGCTGCTCCATTTAGGGGGTATCGATTAACGAACGGAAAAATAAAACCACCGGAAATTCGGGTTTCGTGATCGGTCATGGGTGCGGGAGTGATTAATTTTTTTATTGTTTGGTATTTTTACAGTTATTGTTAAGAGAATCTCAAATTCTCAAAGTTTAAAATTTGATAATTTAAAGGGGGTTAAATTCTCAAGTTTCCTAAATATTCAAATCTTCAAATTTTCAAGGTTAGAAGTTACTAAATTTAAAAATCCCTATGTTTCACAATTTCCGAACTTTTTGTAAACATTTTTGAACTTCTCAAATTTGCAAATCCCTAAATCTCGAAATAGTCGAAGTTCCGAAATTTCTAAATTCTTAAACTTTCCAAACTTCCAAAATTTCTTAACTCTTCAGATCTCCAAATTCCTAAATCTCGAAATAGTCTGTTTCGAAATTTCGAAATTTCTAAACTTTCCACACTTCAAAAATTTCTTAACTCTCCAGATCTCTACATCCCCAAATCCCAAAATCCAACAATTTCCCAAATTCCGAAATTCCTAAATTTTCAAACTTCCCAAACATCCCAAATTTCTCAACTCCTCAAATCCCTAAATCCCTAAATTCTTAAATACTTAAATTCCTATATCCCTAAATCCTCAAATCCCTAAATCCCTAAATCCCTAAATTCCGAAACCCCTAAATCCCTAAATCCCTAAATTCCGAAATTTTCCAAATTCCTAAATTCCTAAATCTCCAAATTTCCCGAAAATCCCAAATTTCTCAACTTCTCAAATCCCTAAATCCCTAAATCCCCAAATCCCTAAATCCATAAATCCCTAAATCTCTAAATCCCTATATACCTAAATCCCAAAATTTCCCAAATTTCCAAACTTCCCAATCGTCCAAAATTTCTTAAGTTCGTAAATCCCTAAATCCCGAAATTCCCCAAATTCCTTAATTCCTAAATCTCCAAATTTCCCAAACACCCCTTTCTCAACTCCCCAAATCCCCAAATCCCCTAGCATTCAAATCTCAGAAATTTCTCCACTGTCAAAGCAACCAAATTTCGACCTCGAAACCCCAAAACTCCCCAAAAGTCCCCAAATTCGCAGAAGCCTACAGAACCAACAGAACGTCGGATCTTTCGACAGTTTCTCGAAAAGGAAGAAGTCTCGGGTAACCAAGACTAAAAAAATAATAGTCTGTGCCTTCACCCCTAGCGATTGCTCGCCATTACGAGGACGTTACGGCGGTAATTAGCATAGTCATCCACAGGTGGTTGATCGTGAAATATATCGTGTCGGGGCCGTGGTGTACATAGGCGGTTAGGTACATAGAAGGAGAGCCGTGGAGAGAGAGAAAAAGTGCGAGACGAGGCGGGGTGAATCAGCCGCGGAATAATAAGGACGAAAAAGAGGGGGGATATCCCGCGAAGGATAATCGACGCTAAGGACCTCGGCTTAAGGACGCGACGCGCTTCCCCGAGTAACTCACCGTCTGCTTGAGTTTTATGAATTTCCTTCGTCGCCACTCTGCTTGCTCGATTCTTAAACGGCTGTTATGGAAATTGAATTATAGCGGCTCTTTAAGCTTTCCTTCGACGATGAGTCCTGAATTGTCACTGGGTTAAAAGGATATTATGCTTCAACGGGTTCAGCGAGCTTTTCGATCGCCAAAATATTTGACTGTCCTGCAATATTTGTTCTGCGTTGTATTTTGTTTTGTATATTCATTTCTTTCTTATTTTTTTCTACGATGTAAATTGTCAAGGTTTGGTGGGACGAATGGTCACTGTGGTAGCTGAGTTGGAGTTGAAAGGATATAGTTATAGAATGTTTCTAATTATTCGACAAAATATTTTACTGCTCTGCTATTAATGTTATACTGCGTCATTGTAATTTCTTATATTTGCGATATTTTTTAACGATTTACATTGTCGCATTCAAGATTTGGTAGGACGACAAGGCTCACTGCAGTGGTTGGAGTTGATGAGTGGGTTCAGAGACACTGTGGAAGGGGTTGAGGAACATTTTTGATCATTCAGAATATTTGGCTACACCTCATATCTTTACAACACTCAAGAAAGTATTTGACATGAATATTTTTTATAAAATATCTATCTCGGACTTACAGAAGCAGTTCTCAAATTAGGGGTTGTAAACATACTTCTCCAAATATCTCCAAAACAATGTATCCCACAGAAAACCTTTAAATAGATAATTTGCTCATTTTGCAGTACCAAATTCTCCTATATAAACGTATCTACAAAAAATTGATTTGTTTAAAACTTATATTTAAAAGCAATCCCTTAATAAAGTTTTGAAAAATCACAAAATCTTCGAAACAAATCAAAACAATCTTCATAAAATAAGTAGAAAAATAAATCAAGATAAAATAAATATCATGTATGAACGTAAAATGCACCAATGGTCTTCAATTAATATAAAAATTAGATAACACGTGTGTCAATGTTCGAGCACGTTCACAGTTAAAAGTCGTCGTCTAACAAGTAGAGGAAATACGTGCAGAGAAAACGTGTCTCCGTTCGTCGAAGCGAAGTCCTCGTGGCTTCGACAATGAACGGGTCCACTTTAAAACAAAGCATCCTATCAGATAAAACGGTTTTTCAATAGGAGAAGAGCGAGTGAGACGCATGAGGGCTGTCCAGTGCAGACTGATGCCACGTCGCGATTAACTTCAAACGAAGCACGCGCATCGTCCAGCGTTCGTTCCCGGTTCTTTATTCCCTAAAACGAGCCTTTTTCCCGCTCCTCTTCTCCGCCTCTCTCCCTCTCTCTTTTTTTTTTAATTCCTCCCTCCTTTCGAGCCGGGTCACGGTTTTATCTTATCACGCGACGACGAACTGTTTGACGCGAGTCCGCGCGGATTTTTCGACGAAGGAAAAAAGCCAGCTAAAAATGATAAACCCTTTCAAATAAAGACTTCTCCCACTCGATTCTTTTTATTAACGTTTCGTTTCAATTTTCTTGATATACGAGATTTTTTATTTGCAAGGCTTGGGGTAGGATTTTCTGTTTTAAATGGGTTTTGTGACTGAATAGACTGATGGTTAGGTTATTTAATGTGGGAATTGATTTCTTTATTTAATGTGGGGGTTAATGTCATATTTTATTTATTTAGTTTTAAGTTAATTTTAATTTCATGTAATGTTTAATGTAATATTTAGTCTTATGTCAATTTAATGTTAATTTATGTTACTTAACTACATTTAGAATAGGATTATTTAGTCATGTTTAGGATACAGCAGATGTTAAGGTATTTTATAGAAAGCATCATATTTTATTACACGATGAAATATTTTATTTACTAAACCTTGATATTGTATTCACAGTGCATAATGTTTGCAATCGAAAGAGATGTCAACGATTGTTTCATAAAAGTCCAAAAAACGAAGAAGAATATTGAGAGAGGAAAATTTTTTTCAGCCACTGCACTTATCAGTGAGGTTTTTTGATACGATGATAACGTTTACTGTGAGCCTAAAGATCGTAAATTAGAGTACATAATTAATCACATTAAATATACATTTGCTCTTGTCAATGTTTGCATTTCCTAAAATCAATCACACTCGATTACGTTTGAAATTAATTATTACACAGATGTTATCAAATTTTAAAATTTCGTTGAATCTCTTATTAAATGAAACAACAGTATTTAGAATAAACAACGTACATTATTTAGAATAAACAATAAACATAACATAACAAGAATAAACTATTTTCTGTAATGAGTAACGATTTCTATAATTTTTTCGAATATCTACAATTTTCTGTAATACCATAACAATTAGTTTTCTATAATCAACACACTCAACACATGTTTAAACGCGTGGCTAACAATCAGTTTGCTTCGAAACTTTATTTACAGGGCTGCGATACTCCATTCATAATAGGATTATTTAAAGAAGCTTTAAGTATAGTTTGTGCAACTAAGTACATGCTTAATGTACTACCTAAGTAATGCTTTCAACGCGAAAGTAATATAATATGTTTCCGAAGTTAATCAAAACTTAGCGATAAAAAATGAAAGAGCTAATTAACAAGGAGCATCAGGTTCACGAAACGCCAACTTCGAAATTCACCGATAAATCTCCGTGTATTTATCTAACAGTCTATTGGACAATTGTCAAACATCGCAAATATTGAACGAGATGGGTCAGAAATGTACCAGAAG
Source organism: Megachile willughbiella (assembly GCA_945859595.2). Lineage (NCBI taxonomy): Eukaryota > Metazoa > Arthropoda > Insecta > Hymenoptera > Megachilidae > Megachile > Megachile willughbiella. The sequence goes on along the minus strand of OX243795.1, from coordinate 16,541,369 downwards.
CACTGAAACAAAGCAGTCAAATGACTATAAATTTTTTCACAAGTTACATTGTCTTATTACAAATTACAAAAATTAAGATTTCTTTGAAATTTGATTTTTATGAAAATAAAGAACTAATCTGTATGTTAAATATTTTGTCGTTTGATCACTTACTTTTGCATTTTATGATGAAATTTTTAATTAAGTGTAAATTGTAGATTAAGTATAAATGATAGGCGGGAGGTTCATTTGTTAACTGAATGTCCGAGCGTTTTGTTGGCAGCGTGGAAAGTAGCATTATTTCGATTTAACGATCGTCTGGTCCCGCGGATACTCGCGGTGTGATTACTTTATTAAGGGCATTCCTGACCCCGCGGCACGACCTATACGAATACGCCTGAAAAATCCGACACTGGCCTATACAGAGAAAGTTTCCGATGGCTCTGTGAGAAACTGGCCCTGCCTGGTGAGCGCCTCCTCTAACGCCTGCCTCGTTACCGTTGCACGCAAAAACGCCTGTCTATTCACTGGCTCGTCGACTTTTGTCGATTTACGCCGTTCCTGGTTACCGTTGACAGTGCTGGATTTATTTATAAATGGGATAGGTACTTGGTCAGGGTGTTGGGGAAAGGAGACCATATCGAAATTATCCAAATTCTTAAATTTGCAAATTTCCAAGTACTTAACCTTTCAATCCTGAATTCTCAAGTCCATAAATTCTCAAATTTCAAATTATTTTCAAATTTGAATATTTCCAAGTTGCCAAGTATCCAACTTTCCACATCCTTAATTGTCAAGTCCATAAATTTCCAAATTTCTAAATGACCAAATGATCAAATTCTCAAATTTCCGAATTATCAACTACCCAAATTTTCGTGTACACCAATCTACAAATCCCCAAATTTCTCAATTTCTTAATTCCTTAATACCCAATTCCCCAAACTGCCAATTTTTCTGAAACGTGAATCCCTAGATCTCAACTGACCATATTTCTATGAAAGTACAAATAAGTAAAAATATTTTAAGCACTTGGGGACCTTAAAGATCTTGATGCGGCACTGGATAACATCTAATGGACGATATTCAATCAACCATTTATCGAATGCAGTCGTTTAACACCTGAACGTATCGTGTTGCGAGAGAAAATGATCGAGAATGAAAGTGAATTCAATCTGTTTAGCACATGGGCGAGCACGAGTGTAATGCACCTATGACATTGTAGAACTTGATATAACAAGTTTTCTTAATTTCCTCATTTCTTATTGTGTCTTGTTTTACTGAGCACCACAGTTTTAACCAGTTTTGTGAATGAATAGAGTTGAGATAAATTTCCATTGAAATCTAGGGATCTAGGGATACTGGTAATATAAAGTCGTGGGAGTATAGTGATATAGGGATTTGGGGATGTAGAGATTTGGGGATATAGGGATTTAGGGATGTTGAGATTTGGGGATATAGGGATTTAGGGATGTTGAGATTTGGGGATATAAAGATTTGGGGATATAGGGATTTGGGGATGTAGAGATTTGGGGATTTAGGGATGTTGAGATTTGGGGATATAGGGATTTGGGAATATAGGGATTTGGGGACGTAGGATTTTGGGGATATAGGGATTTGGTAATCTAGGAATTTGGGGACGTACGATTTTGGGGATATAGGGATTTGGTGATCTAGGGATTTGGGGATATAGAAATTTGGTGATGTAGGGATCCGGTGATATAGGAATTTGGTGACATAGACATTTGGGGATATAGGGATTTGAATATATAAGGATTTGGGGATATTGAGATTTGGGCACATGAGGAGTTTGAGAAGTAAGAGTTTGTAAATATAAAGATTTGGATATACAGGGATTTCGAGACATAGGAAATTGGGGATATAGGAATCTGGACATGTAAGAATTTGGATATATAGGGTTTCGCTGATATAGGGAGGACGTAGGATTTTGGAGATATAGATATTTTGGGATATAAGGACTGAGTGATATAAGGATTTGAGAATGAACACATTTGAGAATGTAGGCATTTGGGAATGAAGGATTTCAAGTATGCATGGATTCGAGGTCATATGATTTACCAATATAGAGATCTAGCAACATAGAAACTAAGCAATGTATTTCAGGAAATTAGAATTTGAGACCTTACTAGTTTCAATATATAAATATTTCCATTATATGGAATTAATGATAGGGATGTAGTGATGTATTTAGGGAGTATATATAAATTCAAAAATATAGAGATTTGCATATACATGTGACCATCTAGATATATAGAAATCTACAAGTACATAAATCTAGAGTAATAGAAATGTATCCAGAAGTCTACAGAAGGCTTAAGGAAACGAAAAACGATCTCGTTGAAAAGAAAACAGAGTTTCACAGAAAACTAAAATCACTAGGAAACATCGTGCGACCACATTTCGCTAATCATCGTTGCGTGTGTGCGGCGTTCGCGCGTTAATAGAGTCAGCTCCGACATTGCACGAAACAGAAAGAAAAGAAGAAAAGGATACAGCTACGCGAGTAGTTTCACGTAGTCCCTTTATTAGGGAAATCAAGAAATGTCTAACGGATACGAGGGCCATTGAAACGGCTGCTATTACGGCTCGACTATTAACATTAATGAAACCGAGTGTATACACTTTGCTTCAACGTGGTGTGATGCGGTGTTGTGTGGTGTGCTGGGTGAAGACGAAACGAGCAGAGATGAGAGATAAGCCGGTGTGCTAAAGCAGCACACGTTGTTGCTACCTGTAACGTGAGGCAAGAACCGTGTTCCGGTCACTCGTGGCCTTTTCGAAACTCCTGGCTTTCCCAGCTGTTTTCACGCGACTATCACCTTCATCGAAATATATTAGGTTCGAGCTGTATTTTTATATTCGTCAAATCTGAAGGGGCACATTATCTACTCAAACTTTACGAATTTCGAAAGTTTCCTGACTTTTGAAATTCTTCAAACTTGAGTAGGTGATTTGAGGTGATCAAGTTACATTTTTAAATTCGTCAAATCTGAAGGGACGCAAAGTCACATACTCAAGTTTCAAGAATTTTTAATGTTTCATGACTTTTGAAATTCTTAAAACTTGAGTAGGTGATTTGATTGAGTACGTGATTTAAATAGGTGATCAAGCTACATTTTTAAATTCATCAAACTCGAATCTGAAGGGGCATAAAATCACCTCCTCAAGTTTCAAGAATTTCGAAAGTTTCTTGACTTTTAAAATTCTTAAAACTTGAGTAGATGATTTGATTGAGTACGTGATTTAAATAGGTGATCAAGCTACATTTTTAAATTCATCAAACTCGAATCTGAAGGGGCATAAAATCACCTCCTCAAGTTTCAAGAATTTCTTGAGTTTCGAAAAGAGTACCATAAAATTTCGACATTCACGAATTCCCTTTCCTTTTTATTTGTCTTTTCTGGGGTTAGCAAAATGTCAATGTTGTCGCACACACAGGGACCACGAAGAGCATTCTCCTGACTGTGAGCTCGATAATCGCGCTTATTAGCGAGTAATTAAACCGGGTTTTATTTCTTCGTTCGATCAGATTAACATTTAACGTCCAAGATAGGAGTGTTGATGGGGATTTCTTCATTTATATTGGACTAGAAGATAAAATGGTGGGCTAGATCGCTGATTTATGGGACGTGATGCAGTTTTAATTAAGGAGATCTACAAATATAGGAGTATAGGCATATATGGGATATAGGGATTTTGGAGACTGGGAATATAGGAATCAAGCAATTTTGGAATTTGGAGATATAGGAAGTTGGATATATGAGGATTTAGGTATTTAAGAAGCTGGAATTATAGGAATTTGGGGATTTAGGGATTTGGAGACATAGGGAGTGGGGGAAATAGGGATTTGCGGACATAGGGATTTGGGGATGTAGAAATTTGGATGTGTAGCGACGTGAAGATATTGAGATTTGGTGACATAGGGATTTGGGGATGTAGAAATTTGGATGTGTAGAGAATTGAAGATATTGAGATTTGGTGACATAAGAATTTCAAAATATAGAAATTTGGGGATGTAGGGATTTGCTGATATAAAAATTTAAAGATATAGGAATTTGGGGATATAGAAATTTGGTACCATAAGAATTTGAGGATACAGTAATTTGGATGTATAGGAGAACTGGGTGATCTAGAAATTTGGAAATATAGAAATTTCAGAATAATCTGGTGATATAAAGAATTACGTGAAAATTGGTAATACAGAAATTTTAAAATATAGGAATCCTATTTTGTATCTATATTACCTACAGTAACATATAATGATAAGATAAAGCATATAACTACAGTTACAATGAAGTATCCACAAATCTACATATCTAGATCTAGAGACTTAATAAAACTGCACTATAATAATTTCATAATGTCCCGATAAAACACCTACTCTCACATACATATTCTCTTGTAAAACATCAATAAAAACCATCAATTATTAAGTATGTAATTGAAATTGAACAAGCACTAAAGGCGTCAAAATTACATATATAAAATGTACATATAACAAAATTGAATACAAAAGTACATACACACTGTCAGTTTCGAATGTTTGTAGTGTTTAGTTACATTTAATGATCACTAATTGTTTAGTAAATGATATGTTCGGTGGTATGTTTTACAATTGTAAAGAGGCGATAGAATTTTCCTCGATTGTTGTTGCCATCGAAGGTTCACATGTCTGAGGGAAATATAACGTAACCGTAAGATACGTAATTATGTAATTACTCGAGGCGTA